>CM068367.1:164104501-165490751 GCA_034769895.1 Magicicada septendecula
TAACATTCTATTCGTTATTCACATTACACAACACTTCACTCATATGTAAAATTATATTTTCATGGTTCTACATTGTCTTATTTTCTAATTCTCTTCTATTAATTCTAATTATTTTATTAACACTAATTATTTTCAAGCATTCATTTATTCATTGGGACACTTATAATAGCTGATATTCATTATTCTTTATATTCAACTATATTGAGACCATTTGTCACGTTGCAATATATATCGGTTGATGCGTTCAAAACTTATCGTGAGACCTATTCCATACAGATAGATAGGTAGATAGACTGGAATAAGCCAAACGGTCGAGTTAAAACTGAGAGCTCGCTTCGCTCGTTCAAATATGTTCAGTGCATAGATGCATTCAATTTTAAAAGCCATACACTTTGTTGATCTCCGTCTTTCTGTTTCATATGATATAGTTTTAATTCTGTACTACATATCTCTTGATATTGTCAATTTTATTAAGGTATATTATACTGTTAAAATATATTTAAAAATGAGACAGGCATAAAAACAAAAGTACAAGTTTGTAGAAAACCATATAAATGAGTTTGCATGAAAGATAAAAAATCCAGTGACCTGAACCCCCTGTAGAAGACTTGATGATTGTGAAGGGTAAGTGCTATAAGTATGTTACGACAGTTACGGAACGCTCTCGAACAGTCGAGTGTCGTTCTACGGGTTTCTCGGCTTGGCGTGCAGATGCGTGTGTCTGTCAAGGCCGTGTACACAAGTATTCTCTAGACCTTTCCAGTGTTTTTGACCATGCAATTTATGCTGGCACGCCGCCAAAAGAATGGAACTTTATTCTGAAACATTTGCAAGCTACGTATAAGCAACAGCGGCTGGCTTAATTAGTTAGTTTCGTTGGACGATTTATTCACTGCGGATTAAGCGGTTGTTGTGGAAAGTCATTACTGTGTTATAATTAGTGCGCACATTATTATTAATAGTAGACATTATTATTTCGTGTGGACAAATTTAACTTGAATTACTGTATGAGAGTGTTTTGTTGATTTCGAATTGTTATTCGTGATACATTAAAACTGATAATTAGTGATTTCATTGGTGTCTGTATTTTGTTTTCACTGTACCATACGACAATAAGTGAGACTGTCGTAACAAGCAGAAGACAGTAGTCTAGGGTTGTCAAGGAGGCCAAACACACAGATAATTGTATAATAAAGGAGAGGAAACAGAAAGCAGAGGTGAAAATAATGAAAGAGAAAAATTAATTTGAGAGTATCAGACAATCTGTTAAAAAATAAAATATTTTATAAACATATGAGAAGCTTTACAAAACATTATATAAATTTTGGAAATGTACGATTATTTTAATTTGAGTTGGCAGATAAATGTTACTTTCAAATTTTCAATTTTACGTATAACTTTTAGTGTTAAACAAATCGATCTTTTAACCGTTTTAAACATAAATACTGAAATCTTCTATGGATTATAAACTCTATCACAGACTACTTTTCCAGTGGTTATCACTTTTCACTATGTAGATGAGATAAAACTTAATATATATTTTGTTAACTGAAATCTTCAAATTTTCTATATGTCAAATGAACCGGACTTTATGTCACAAGATTAAAGACTAGTCGTTGGGAAGTTTATAAAAAATATACCAAATATAAAGTTATATAGAATATACAAGGTTTTTAAAGATAACGTTTAAAACGTATATTATAGAGCTCAAAAAGTAAAAAGTTTTAAAGTTGTTATCACCTATAATCACGTACAGAGTATTTAACATACGAAGAGAAATTACATTTCCAAAATTGGACAATTCTTAATATATTGTTATCAGAGAACGATCTCATAAATTGTTTTTGCATTTATATGAAACAGTAACACTCGTATTACTATCGTTCTCATAGATGTATAATTATAATTATAGCGTTTACGCCATTTGTTTAGAAGCGTAGTTCGGTTAATATTTATTTACTGAGCAATATATATTTGCACACAATTTGATATGCTGTATTGAAATGAATTCAAGCAGGAGTGGTCAAAGCATTGCGTATTAACGTACTACAGACTACAGAGCCAGTGGCAGTATACTGTAAAATTCCAGTTTACATAATCGAGAAAATGCCGATTGTATGCACAGTTTGTGTTGCTGTAATGCAAAAAGGATGCGTGTGCAGGGAAAACCAAGTGTATATACTCCAAGTCAGAATTAATATGCGGAAATTGCTGTTAGATTTTATTCAGTTAAAGTACCAGTAAAATATAATTAGATTAATAGTTTCTTTTGTTAGCTACATTTTAATTTTGTTTTGTCGAGATCCTTTAGTGTTTGAATAATTTGTGTGTTTTATTGTTTTGAATTTATAGTTAAGTTTTTAGTGTATTTGATGTATCCGTTATTATACAGGAAATTGTTTCTGTTCTCATTGTATTATAAATCATATGAGGGGTTGAGAAACAAAGTGGTCTAAGTCACTTTTTTTACAGAAATTACTTAACACCATGTACAGACATGTGATCACATTTTCTGTTAGGTACAAAAGTGGTCTAAGGCGTAGTTCCATTTTATTTCACCAGGTGGCACCACTTACTTTGTTTACTGAATGAAACCTAGAAATCGTTGAGGTTAAAGTGGTCTAAGTCAGACTTAGACCACTTTGATACTAAGCATTGTTGTGAAAATCCAATCTCAACAACCATGTCGAAGGAAAGGTATCTGTCTGGTGATGAATAATTCATATAATAATAATTTTAATAATTTTTATAAAATGTCAGATTTTAGCAAACAAAACGCTTACTTGAGTGGATTAATCCATCAGGCTCCTGTATCAGTTAGAAGGCCTCGTGATGGTAGTAAACAAGGAAAACAATCCTAAAACAAATACCACTTGCAATTGGTTGGAAAAACAGTACGTGTATGTAAACAGTATTTCCTGGACACCTTTATTATATCAAATGGTAGGCTTGGTAGAATATTGAAAAAAAATGAATAGTGGTCAGTCACCAGGAGAGGATCTAAGGGGAAAGCACCCTTCATTAAGAAAAATCCCTGACCATAGTAAGCAGGTTATTGTCGATCATATCAACAGTTTTCCAGCTTTTCAAAGTCACTATACACGTAAAGACAATCCTCACAGAAAGTTCCTTAGTCCAGATTTAAACATAAGGAAAATGTACGAACTTTATGTTGAAAGTTGTTCAAAATTATGTATTACACCTGAAAAAGAACATTACTATAGGCAGGTCTTTAACACAAATTTCAATCTTAATTTTCATGTCACCCGTAAAGACACTTGCAAAATTTGTGACAAGTACAAACAAGCTGTCAATATTGAAAACGATGCACAACAAAAGGCAGAGTTAGAAATTCAACATAACATTCACCTAGACAAAGCTGAAAAAGCTAGATTTGCTTTAAAAGCTGATACAGAACAAGCACAAAATAATAAAGATCAGATATTAGCAATCAGTATTGATCTTCAGAAAGCACTCCCATTCCGAAAACTTTCTGTTTCAGATGCTTACTATCGTCGTAACATGGAATGCTACAATTTAGGTGTGCATGATCTTGCCACTGGCCAAACTGTTATATACGTTTGGGATGAATGTATGGCATCAAGAGGTTCTCAGGAAATTGCCTCTTGCATTGTCAAGCACATTACATTGCATGCAACTACTCATAACCACATTGTAATATACAGTGATACATGTACGGGGCAAAATAGGAATATAACATTAGCCCTATCTTTAATGAAACTAGTACAAGCCAGCACTTGTGTGGATGTTGTGGAACAAAAGTTCATGGTTTCTGGTCATTCATATTTGCCCAACGATTCAGACTTTGGTCTAATTGAACTTTGTGCTAAAGGCAAGCCTATAATGCTATGGCATCTGCAAGGAAAAGGAGTAAATTTATTATAGTTAAGATGAAAGCTGAGGATTTCTTAACGACACAACCACTGAAAAAAGCTATTGTCAGGAGATCCAAAAACATAGACAATGAAGCTGTTAAGTGGCACTCAATTCAGTGGCTTCGGTATGAAAAGGATAAGCCATTTCAGATCATGTACAAGACTAGGCTGGATGTGGACGAACCTTTTTAAACCTCGGATGTACGACCAAAGTTAACAAAAGGTCGCCCTACAATGCGACTTCCTGAGCAAGAACTACTCTACAAAGAGCCACGCATCATAAATGCACTGAAGAAATGAAACATGCTTTTTTTGCTGAAGTACATTCCTCCTATCTACCATCAATATATTAAGAACATAAAAAGTTCCAACACTGCAGAAGATGTTAACTTTCTTCCAAATGAAGAAGAGGAATTTATTGCAGATGAATGAAATAACAGATAGAGTTTTTATTCCTAAAGAACAATAACTATGTTTACTGTAATAATTCAACAAAAAACGTAGTTTTGTAACATTTTGTAAACACGTGCTTGTTTTTTACGCAACAATACATAAGTTTTGTTTAATATCAAAGTGGTCTAAGACATTTATTCCTTAAAATTTACAGCTATGACCATAGATACAACTGTTGTATCAATGCAATAAGTTACATTGGTCCTTCCTCTAAAGTGTCTTACAAGCAAAAAAGCATTTCAAGCAAAACTGATTTTTTGGGAGCTTTCAAGAAAGAACGCTTTGTTATGAAACATTGCACTCCAGTGACTTAGACCACTTTGATTCTCAACCCCTCATATGTATTTTGTATTCTATGAATCGACAGTAAATATCAAGGAATATACGAGGGGCAGCTGAAAAATTCGCCGAGCGATGCCTATAAGTTAGCGGTATAACTGAACATTTTCATGTGTTGTAATTTTTATATTTCATATAAACCTCTGTTAATTTCCAAACCTATGTACTAACTTTATAACAACTCTTCAAAATCTACGTGTTTGGAAAAGTGGACAGAATCAAGAGTTCGTTATTAAAAAAGGTTTAACGCCAAAGGAAATTTACAACGAAATGTGTTAAGACAATGCTGCACCTAAAGATGTTTGATTGCTGTGTATTTAATGCTGCATTAAAGATTATTCCCGCAGTGGATACCCAAATGCAGCAACTCCAAATGCGGCACCTATTTTACTTAACGTTTTTGAGTTTAAAAAATGATACATGTGCTAACATAAGATGTTTATAATTTCAGCAATTTCATCCACTTTTAATCACCAGCCTTTCAACACCATGTATGATGTTTTTAATGATATCTAGAGATGTTGCACTTTTTGGGCTTCCACTGCGAGGATCATCTCTATGTCCATACGGCCACGATTAACCTCCAGTGCCAACTTACAAATCATTTTGTATTTGAAGGAGCAGCATCACTTAACACATTTATTTGGATTTACATTGGTCCTCAACCTTTTTCAACAACCAATTCAATCACAACACGTTGTTCGATTTAGTCTATTTTCAAAACACACATGGCATGTAAATTCAGAATACCTAATAAACAATGAATAAACTAACAGACAGATTTGGATATAAGTAGATATACACACGAAATATGAATGTTACAACACACGAAATGTTTTAGTTCTACCGCTAAGTTATAGATGTCGCTCCTTGAAATTTTCCAGTTACCCTCGTAACTTATTCTAGGGGATTTTATATCTGAGCCAGGATAATTATTTTGGAAACTCGCCAACAAACCTATCTTTTCAGTATGTTTTTTTTTTGTTAAGGAGGGTAAAGAAAAATTAAATTTATAATAACTATTAATGTGCAACGTAACATTTCCTTGTTCTAAACATACAAATATTATAAACATAATCATACTCTGTTTTATTGCTGTCTTTGGCACTCTTTCCCATTAACAGTATCTTGGCAAAAAGAAACAAACTCATATATTTAGCAATGTTGAATCAAAATCCAAAACAAAATATTCCGTTTTCCTCTCTGCAATTCGTCCCGTCTCCCAGACGTCATTATACTCGTAAACACGCTTCTCTGTATTGTTCCAAGTTCTGCTGTATACTTATTACTATTGTATCTCTTTAAACTGCAGCACAAACTTATTTAATTACAAAAGTTAGTTTCTATCGAAAGGTAAGTTGAATACTTTAGCAAAGTCTCTCTGTCAGTAGTAAAGCTATGAGAATGTATTCTGCTAAAATTTATTGTAACAAATTTATTAAAAAGTTAAGTAATACATGTTGTTTTGTCGATGCAACCTACATAATAAGTATAAATACTCGACGCTTGTCACATACTTTCTGAAACGGCAACCAGACCAGATTTGCCAGAAATGTAGAGACACCTGGCAAGACTAGCTACCGTTTACAAATTACAGTCGTTATTAGTGACGTTTGCGACTAACATGACACGCCAAAAGTAACCTTGAATAATTATTAAATCCGTGTTGTAGACGGCTGCTACCCAGTTAAGAGGTTCGTGAATTTTACCCGCGAGTCCATTGGGTTACAGTTCAATTTCACAAATGAACTGCTTTATGCGACCCATGTTATGCTTTATGGTAGAGATCCACGTTACTGAAAATGCCAAGTGTTTAAATTACATTTGTGTTGCGTACTATTATAATGATATTGCAATTGTTTAAAACATTTATTAATTTTTACATTATGAAGATGATAGTTAATACTTTTGAAACAGTGCTGATGGATTAAAAAATATATTCTTGAAAAAAGTAACGTACTCTTTATTATAATAATTATTATTACACAAGAATAAATGGGAGAAGTTATAAATAACTAAATCGTTATTATTTAGCTTGTTGACTTTCATTTCGCTTATGTAGTGAACGCATTCGATAATTATACATCTATGAGAATCGATAGTAATAGTGTTACTATTTCATATAAATGCATTAAACATTTTATGATGATCGCTCTCTCACATCAATGTATTAGGAATTGTCCAATTTTGAAAAGTTAATTCCTCTTCCGCCTTTAAATTTGTTTATGTGATTGCTGGAATTAAATTTAAGGGGTGTATTATGAATTTGTCTCTAACTTTAAAATACCGGTAACAAATTTAGACCTTTCTTCTATGCTCTATAATATACGTTTTAAACTATATATTTTCAGAACATTGTATATTCTCTTTAACTTTATATTTGGTATATTTTATATAAACTTCCTAACGACTACTCCTCCATCTTCTTACATTACAGTAAGGAGTAATAGCTTAGAGATATGAGGTTTGGTTCATTTGCCATATAGACAATAAATTGTTAGATTTCAGTTACCAGATTATAAGTTTATTATAAATATTGTCTCATTACAAAATGTGATCTACATAACCAAAAGTGATAACCAATGAGAACGTAGTCTGTAATAGAGTTTTTAATGTATTGAAGATTTTAGAATTTACGTTTAAACTTTTACAAAATCGATTTATTCAACACAGAAACTTATATGTAAAACCGGAAATTTAAAAGTCAGATTTATCTATCAATTCAATTCGAAATAATAAATCATTCCCAAATTTAGATAATATTACTTTATTAAAACTTACATTCAAGAAGAGTGAAGATCCTCTGCAGCAGTTGATATATGATTTGAACCGTGTATGTGGGACATATAATTTTAAATATGTCAAAGCAAGACGAAGGTTATGGCCTTTAAAGTGGAATTCACAATCCTTTACAAGATAGTTGTTGGGGATAATATTTTAGAGCATGTATCATACTTTGCTTTTCTTGGTTGTGTCATAAGTTATGAACATGATGATGATCAGAATAAAAAAGTAAATAAGTATCAGACGATGTATGGTACAATACAACGAACACTAAGAAACAAAACAAAAAATGATACTAAAATGAAGTTTTATAAATTAATGGCGAGACCGGTTTTTACACATACTGGTGAAACATAGACGATATCTGGGAAAGAAAAGCAGTATATACAAACCGCTGAAATGAATTTTTAAAACACGTGAGTGTTTATCGTCTAAGGGATCGAATGCGTAATGAACAGACAGGGGCCAAACTGAGTATATTCACTATCATTGATAAGATAGAAGAACAAAAGCAGCAGTAGATAGAGCGCGTCTATAGAATGGACCATCAGAGGCTAGTAAAGCGTAGAAAACCTAGATGTAGTCTAGATGTAGACTAGAAACCAGTTGGCAGAAGACCTGTGGACAGGTCCTGGAAGAGACGGAACAAGCTATAACCCTATACCTTGAAGTGACGACGACGACAAAACATACATTCATAGGTCAAAACATGAATCCTTTGAAAAAACTGGAAAAGTTCAACAAAATAAACAATAAATGAAGAAAACGAACAACACAAATTAACACTATAAACGATATAATTTTTAAAATTATTAATTTAATAAAAGAATTAATGCTTATATTATAACTACATATTGATTTACAAAACACACACACACACACACACACACACACTCACACACATAAATATTATTAATTAACATAATGTTTATTATTAATATTTATAATGAGAAAAATAATCGTGACCTATTATAAGTATACTATAACATCGTAGTCCTTCAGTCTTACGACTGGTTTGTACCCTCCCCGCATATACCCGTGGTGCGTGTGGTACCGAGTCTCTCACAGGTATATGGGACCTACAGTTTAACGCCGGATCCGAACGGCATAGTTGGGGAAGGTTTATACTAAGCAGGATACCTCTCGCTGGTTTGCCATTGCCTTGCGAGGGAGAACGGTCGTATCTAAATCAGATGGCCCCCGGCGGGAATTACTATAACATAACATTATAATAACAGTAGCATTTATGGATTATTAAATGGAAAATTTTCTCATATGAAATATTGACGTGAGACCTAAATATCTGGATATTCTGTACACTTTTGATTTTCCACAAAGTTACATGTATTATGTTTTCAAAGTTTTCAATTATGTAGTCTTACTGTGATTTGCTTTTATATGTGACTAAAATATACTAAACAAAATTACTGAAAAAAATCAATGAGTTAGATTATAGTAGTGATAATACTCATAACCCACACCATAGGATCACTAACACCCAGTGACATAATTAAGTACAATTAAAGTATGCACTTTTGTTGCGTTTATTTACTGTGGTCATAAAATAGTTGTTGTTGTTTAAAGTATATAACAATGTGCTATCATTGTCAGTTATTATGGAAAACTGATTTATATAGGCTTAATATAGTGGTGTGTTACTATGATCTAGTGAGTACCAGTATGAACATAAATGGATTATGTTGTGTAAATATCACATACTAATTCAGAATATACAGCACTGTTTATTTATTGGGCTGTTGTAATTTGCTATGCTCTGTCACAGGTTGCCAGAGCAATACAGGTTATAACGAGTTGGTAATCCTAGAGCCACAGTATACATCTGCATAAACAAACATGTAAATAGGAGTTCTATTTTTATTACAGGGTGAACAGGAATAATATGATTTTGTATCCTTATGTATGTGTCACTGTGTCCTTCACACACACACACGCACACACTTTTTATCTATATATACACCTCTTTAAATCCTTTTCTGTCTCTCTCCGTTAATGTCAGCCTCTCCTTATATTGTGTTCGTAACATTAATTTCGGTTGGATACATTTAACAAAATTGTGGACGTGGAGAAGGATTATGAAGTAGCTTCCAGAGTTACCGAACAAACTACATCTTTAGCTTATCGGGTATTATAAGCATGATATCCCTTTTCAATGTTCTGCTGGAGTTTAACGAGTAGTTTATCCATACTTTATTTGTTTCTATAATAAGACATATGAATTTCTAAACATAGCTATTCAAATTTTTTTCTTCAGATTACCGATATAGCAATACTTATTACTTAGAGATAATTACTATGTATTAAGAAAATAACAAGTGAATTGTCCCTTATGTGCAAACTCGAAAGTGTTAACCACGTTTCATGTCTAGGCTTGATATTTGTATATTCTGTAAACCTGATAACAACAAAAAACTTATGATTTGCCAAGAAATGTATTACAATTAATATTTAGTGCTTAACTGAGCTTTATACATCTTAAATTAATAGCAGTTATCATGAAAGGGTCAGCTGATTGATGAGAGATATAGCTAAAGGGCCGAAGAGAGAAAAAAGAAGATGTAGAAATAGAGATTGATGGAGTTATAGGGGGTGGAAAAGGGTAGCCAGTTCAATAAAGAGTAGGTGTAACGTTTTGTAAAACTAAATATGAAACTTTGTACGCCTGTAATAAGACGTCTCGCTATTCATCTAGAAATTCTTGATCTGGTTCTCTAGAAAACCATAAAAAAAGGTGAATTTTTTATCCTCCTGAAGCAGAAGCTTCCTTCAGTGTCATTAAGCAGAAGTGAATACCTGCGAATGGTATACATGTCGGTTTGGCTGAAGCATAGCGTCGACCACATTATCTTTCTTGTATAGAATGCCGCTTAAGCTGCCTGCTTATCTAAACTGGTACTAAAACCAGTTTTGCTGTAAAAACTAAGCCATTATTAGAAAAAAATATAAAACTTAACAGAAGAGTATAACATTTACATTGACTTAGCACACATCATTTGTTCCCTTATTAATGACCGTATAACATATAACGTACTATTTTCGTAACACAAAGGCCTTTGAAGTAATTTGTTTCACACACACACACACACACACACACACACACACACACACACACACACACACACACACACACACACACACACACACACACACACACACACACACACACACACACACACACACACACACACACACACACACACACACACACACACACACACACACACACACACACACACACACACACACACACACACACAATAGTTGTTTATTATTATTATTATTATATAAACAAAAAATTATTATATTTTATTTTTAACTCATATTTCCTAGAAAGGTTTCTTTTTCTAAGAAATTATACTATTCAACAGAAAGTAGACTAAAAGCATAAAATAGACAAGATATGCAAATAGAAGATAGAGTAATTATTGACAAGTAGGCTATATCTGTGATATCCTGGTCTTCTTACCGTCTTCTCAATAACAGGAAAATATAAAGGGATTAAACAAAATTGAAGCTTAAGAAAGATGGACTAGAAATTTTCTACTAGTGTTGTCCGAGTGATGCAAACACTGTAAACACTGTAGGTTACACAGGAAAATTTTGTAGTAGGCGTTGAAATGCTAAAACGCCAGGAACGTAATGCAATAAAATTAATACTAAAGCCAATGCTTAATGATAAGGAATTTCATTCACTGATACATAATTTGCACAAGGTTGGTAAGCGTATACGTGTGAATTTGTTTTTTAGTGGACAAATGTATTTTAGTTTACATCGTAAAATTAAAACAATATATGCAAAAATAAATATCAAAAAGTTTAAAATAATGTTTGTCACGGACTTTGAGATGTTGTGTTATAAGGTTGCCTAATTTAACTTCAATGAAAATCTGTATTTATGTAAAAATGAGAAAGCATTGCTCGCCGCCTATTTGCTTATGTGCGTAGGTTATGTAATATCAGAGAGTCAAAATTAGAACGCAAGGTTATGTCGCCACAAATTCCATCTTCCGAGAAGCAAGAGGTTCCAGTTTTGAACGTTCTAGTTACTACTGCCACCATTCTTAATATTGCTACTCAACTTTAGAGGAGGAAAAGTAGTAAGCACATTAACCATTGATGACGTTACACCTCTTTAATCTAATTTGTTAACATGTATTAGAGTTGGTTGGTGGCTCATAGAACACAGGTTTAAAATTTTAACAAGGAGCGTATTTTACCAATGTTAAAAGTTGACGATGTCAAAAGTACAAAACTGTTTACTGTGAAATGACCTTCAGGAACGATATTAAATATTTCTCAAAAAACAACTTAAACCTCAAGACAGAAAATGTATAAGAAGACTGATTACAGGACACATTATAAGATTAGATATTATACACGTTGATTGATAATTATAATTACACTGGAAATTTCGTGAGACTGGCGCCGTGAGAAAGTTGAGTATGCAAAATGACTACAGACTACTAATGTAGCTGTACAAACATTCTAAGGATGGTTCTATACACAGTACAGTCAAAATTACTATTACTCATGGATGTTTATATACTAACTGGATGCCCGACTGCCAACCCTGTATGCTTGCGAGAGCTGAAGCAAGTGTGACGTCACGCCGCCATCTTTAACCCGGGGAAGAGATCTCGAGCCCACAGTGTAACAGTCTGAGTTGGTCACCAGTCTGAGTTGATCAAATGACGTCACTGGCTTATGACATCAGAGAAAAAGAGGCCCTGGTAGCTGGTTTCCGCTGTCTCTGTGTACATGTACGTTGACGAATTGGAACCTGTGGAAAAGCATTGCATTGCAAAAAAAAAAAATATCGGTATGGAGAACCATACATGACTTCCATGTTCTAAGATTTATATTTAAAATCATATTTTAAACATGATTTTATTTAAATGAAATATTTCCATAGAAACTACGTCTTTCTACTTATTGCTTCAGCATTAACCACAGTACTGTGGTCACTAACGTATACCACCTCACGTTTTCGCACTCGATTTTCACTGATGATGGCAGTCGATGGCACTGCCGAAAAGTCTGGTTTTACAGAAAACATTGGACTACGGCTAAACAGCCAGTGAAGCAATTTTAACAAAAAACTACTGCTTTGTTGCCGATAACATAATACACGTATAAAAAATTCTCCCCTCCAACTTCAACTATAATTTTTAATAATAGAAAATTACCCCCACCCTGTTCACCTAACCTCTTCATTTATAGATATTTCATCTACGTTTCTACAGTGGATTATTATGAGCTTCTTATCAGGATACTTTATTTATAAAAATTAAGTAGTTTACTCTTGTTAAATCATAAAATGTTTCAGGTAAACTACCCCTTTCTCTTAACCGATCTTCTCCAAAATCAATAGACCTTCAGTCCTCTACAATGCAGGGATGCATGCAAAAAAATATTTGATTCTGTTTGAATGTGCGGCAGTTATCGTTTGTCATAAAAAATTACCCTTTTTAAAACATAAAGCTTTGGTGATAAACTACCCCTTTCCCTTAACCGATCTTCAACAAAATCAACAGAACTTGAGTTCTCTTTAGTTCAAAAAGGTATGCAAAAACGTAGTTGATTCTGTTTGAATTTACGGCAGTTATTGTCCGTCATATAAAAAATAACCCTTGTTAAAACAACCCCTTCCCTTAACCGATCTTCAACAAAATCAACAGACTTTGAGTTCTGTATAATTCAAAAAGGTATGCAGAAGAGTAGTTGATTCTGTTTTAATGTACGGCAGTTATCGTTCGTCATAAAAAAATTTACCCTTGTTAAAACATAAAATGTTGCTGGTAAACTACCCTATTCCCTTAAACGATCTTCACCAAAACTAACAGGTTTTGAGAACTCTACAATTCAGGGCTGTATGAAAAATATTATTTGATTATGTTTGAATTTTCGGCTGTTATTTGCCATAAAAAAATACCCTTGTTAAAACAAAAAACGTGGACGGTAAACTACCCCTTTCCCTTAACCGATCTTTACCAAAAACAATAGGTCTTGAGTACTCTACAAATCAGGGCCTTATGCAAAACTTATTTGATTCTGTTTGAATTTGCGGCTCTTATCGTTTGCCATAGAAAATACCCTTTTCAAACATAAAACGTTCTCAGTAAACTACCCCTTCCCCTTAACCGATCGTCACCAAAAACATTAGGTCTTGATCGTCAACTCTACAATACAGGGTTGTATGCAATACATTGATTCTGTTAGAATTTGCGGCTGTAATCGTTTGCCAAAAAAAATAATTGACCTTGATAAAAAACCGTTGCAGGTAAACTACCCCTTTCCCTTAACCGATCTTCACCAAAAACAATAGGTCTTGAGTACTCTACAAATCAGGGCTGTATGCAACAAATTATTTGATTCTGTTGAATTTGTGGCTGTTATCGTTTGCCATAGAAAATACCCTTGTTAAAACAAAACGTTGCAGGTAAACTACCCCTTTCCCTTAACCGATCTTCACCAAAAATTATAGGTCTTGAGATCTCTACAATTTAGGGCTGTTTGAAAAAGAGCAGTTGATTCTGTTTGAATTTGCGGCTGTTATCGTTTGCCATAGGAATAAATTGCCCTTGATTAAAAAAAAAACCGTTGCAGGTAAACTATCCCTTCCCCTTAACCGATCTTCACCAAAACCAATAAGTCTTGAGTACTCTACAAATCAGGGCTGTATGCAAAAAATTTTTGATTCTGTTTGAATTTGCGGCTGTTATCGTTTGCCATAGAAAATACCCTTGTTAAAACATAAAACGTTGCAGGTAAACTACCCCTTTCCCTTAACCGATCTTCACCAAACACAATAGGTCTTGAGATCTCTACAATTCAGGGCTGTATGCAAAACATAATTTGATTCTTTTTGAATTTGCGGCTATTATCGTATGCCATAGAAAAAAATCTACAGACACATAGACACACAGACACTTTTCGAAAAATGACTTTTTTTCATGTTTTGAGTGTAGTACAATCAGAATCTGCAATAATCTCGAACACGATTTTTTTTGCCATCACCATACTTCCATTTCATTAAGGAACATGGAAGTAAATAATCTCGAACACGATTTTTTTTGCCATCACCATACTTCCATTCCTTAAGGAATATGGAAGTAAAAACAGTCGCTCTGAGACGTTTTTAAAGTGTGGTTGACTATGTTCGGCTAAATCGTGTCTTTAAACATCGTCGCTTTGTTATAAATCAACGATATTATTATTTTGTTGTTGTGTTATATTAGTATTTGTGTTTACAGTGTTTTAAGTATCTTACTTAATATTCGACAGTTGTTCGTATTTTGTTTGCATATTCAGATCTCAGTTGGGATAATTAAAATGAGGGTTTTCGAAGGAGGAATAACACCGCTGGATATACAAAGGTTTTTAATTACTGGAGCAATTCCTGAAAAGTGTACAAAATCGTATCAAAGTAGAAACTTTAAGAGACAATTTAAACTTTATGTTATTCGTGACAATAAACTGTTTTATCGTAAATGTGACAGGCTAAGAAGTACAGAAATATTAATAGAAATTGTTCACGACGATAATAAAAAAAAAAAATTGATGGGCGTAGCCCACAAAGGTGCTGATACTAGCAAACAAGCGATTGGTATGTCTGCACATTGAGGAATTAATAGCACCGTGGACATACTTTCACAACGGTACTACTTTAAAAATATAAAATTAAAGGTGACAGATTTTGTAAAAAATTGTGAAGTGTGTCAGAAAGTTACACCTCCATGGGTGTCTTGTGTACCCGAAATGAAGCCAATTCCTGTTCCTAAGAGAGTCATGGAACAAATTGGAATAGATGTTATGCAGTTACCAGAAGTGCAGGGCAAAAAATACATAGTGGTGGCAGTAGACTACTTTTCAAAGTGGGCTGAGGCGAAAGCCCTTAAAAATAAGACTGGCATTGAAGTGGCTAAATTTATTTATGAAATTATATGTAGACATTTTTGCCCTAAAATACAAATTAACGATAATGGTCGCGAGTTTGTAAATGAAGTTTCTAAAGAATTGCATAGACTGACGGGGACAAAACAAAGATTAACATCACCCTACCATCCACAGGCTAATGGATTAGTAGAACGTCAAAATAGGACAATAAAAGATAAACTGAAAAGAACTTTAATGGAAAACATTAATAACTGGCCTGATGTTCTCGAGAGTGTATTATTTGCGTACAGAACATCTAGACACAAAACAACAGGATTTTCACCTTTTTTTATGTTATACAACAGAGAACCAGTTTTACCATTAGACCTTGTTGATGAAGATAATTTGACCGATGAAGACGAGGAGTCTCTTCAGGTAGCTAAAAAAACAACGGATGTTCAAGAAGTAGAGGAAGATATTGTCGAAGAAAATAAAGAAATGGAAAGAAAATTACAAAAAATATTAGAAGTGAAAAAAGAATTGATGAAGCAGCATTAAAAAATATCAGAAGAGCTCAGATTAAACAGAAAAAGCAATTTGACGAAAGACATACAATAACAAAGAAAATGGAAATAAAACCTGGGAGTAGAGTTTTGGTAAAAAATGTGACAAAATTCTAAAAAAAATTAATGTTTACTGAACTTCCATGGAGTGGACCATTTACAGTTAACATAGTTTTAAGAAACGAGTATTGTATATTACAAGATGAAAGTGGCAATGTGAGGAAAAAGAAAAAACATGTAAAAAACTTGAAAATTTTCTACAATCTAAATGATGATAAATCTGATGTGGAGGTTTCTGGTGAGTGGTGTGAAGTGATTTTTTTTTATGATCCGGTTGACGTAGAGTGGCAAATGGAAAAGTGTAAAGTGTTGGGTCTGTCCTTTGAAGGACAATGCACATGTATTAGAATCGGTCATAAATTAGCACTTGCAAAACCACACGGTGTGAAGAAAATTGTGGGTGACGGAAATTGTTGGTTTAGGGCAGTTTCCTACGTAATTACTGGCAGTGAAGGTTATCACATGGACGTTAGAAACATAGTTGTCAATTATATGGACAATGAATTGAACAACAACCGAGCCAATGATTTATTTAAAGGTAGGACGTCACTAAAAAATATGATAAAAGAAGGCACATGGGCAACTGAAAGTGAGATATTTGGAACTGCATCACTTTTGAATACAAACATTTTTGTGTACACAAAGATAAACTCAAAAAATGGAGAGAAGTGGGACTGGCAGTTATTTACAGCAGGTGCTTCAGCAAATTTAAAAAAAAGTGAAATTCCAAGCCAAAAATATATATACATTACAAATGAAAGTGGTTGTCATTATGAAGTTGTTATTTCAGTTCATGGAATGGGTGTAGTTTAAGCAATACCTACGTGTCTACAGAAAAGTAAGTAGGCTACTATACTATTATTTTATCTCTTACTGTATATAAAGTGTAATGAAAACTAAAGACATCTTTTTATAGTGTAAATAATTAATAATTTTGTTTTTATTGTTTAAAATTAATTAATTGATACAGCTTTAAACAATTCGTTAAAACGAATTTTAAAAAGATTAATTATTATGGCAACTTAGAAAGTTACATAAATTTAGTTTCATGAAAAAGATAGAAACTAATTTTGTACTGAGAATCCCCGAAATACTCCACTCTGTGCAAGCCGAAACATAACGTTTATTGCATACTGCAAAAATATTTTTGCTATTAGTCTTGTCTTTCTGATTGCATATAATTTACTTTAAGGAATAATGGTTAACACACAAACTAAGTTATTTTTTCATTCAAGTGAGTTTACGTTAAATTCGAATACTTTTAATCCTATAGTCGTTTAATTCTACAAGACCGAAGGAAGTGACAATAAAAGTAAGCGACGATATGACCATCCAATTTTGAATGCTTCATTCGCCGTGTTTAATAATGAGCTTCTGGAATTTGGAGCTACCAACCACGAAAACATCAGCTCGCACAGTTCGGCGAAATTGGTAAAAAACCTGTAACATTTACTCTGAAATAATTAAGAGCGTGAAGGGGCGCATATACAGGGGGGGAATGGGACCGGACCCCACCCCACAAGGTCGACAGTTGACAAGAAATTTTGTTAATCTCCTAATTTTTAAGCTGTTTTATTAATTTCACAGCTGTATACGCTAATACAGTAGTACCCCTTTTTTAAATAGAGGTCTAAAAACAAATTTATTACACAGAATATGCGTGTACGTTTGAAATATGAAATATAGGAAATTCAAGTAAGTCAATAAGTATCTTATAAACAATGTTGCAATAGCGCTTATTACTTCCATATTCCTTAAGGAAATGGAAGTATGGTGATGGCAAAAAAAATCGTGTTCGAGATTATTGCAGATTTTGATTGTACTACACTCAAAACATGAAAAAAAGTCGTTTTTCGAAAAGTGTCTGCGTGTGTGTGTGTCTGTCTGTCTGTCTATCTGTGTGTAGATTTTTTTCTATGACAAACGATACCTGCATCTTCAAAGAGTTGCTAGGCTCAGTTGGGGAGGCTTCGATGGAGGCATTTGAGAATGAAGAGGAAGCAGGAAAATTCGAGGATGATAGAGAGGAGTTGGTGCCATCCTATGACGAGGTGTATGAAGCTCTAGAAAAGCTTAAAAATAACAAGGCAGCAGGTTCCGATGGTTTACCAGGGGAACTATTAAAGAGCGCAGGAGGAGATTTCATAAAGGAATTTGCCCATCTCATAGAGCGAATATGGCTGGAGGAGGTAATGCCTGATGAGTGGAACAATGGGGTGGTGTGTTTAATACATAAAAAGGGTGATCCGCTCATATGTAAAAATTATAGGGGCATCTCTCTACTTAATGCAGCGTATAAGGTATTGTCCAACATTATATTTTCTAGGCTGCTTCCCTACGCTGAGGAAAACATAAAAGAATATCAATGTGGATTCACTAGGAATAGGTCAACAACAGACCAAATATTTACACTAAGGCAAATCCTAGAAAAAACGTTGGAATATGGAGTGGCCACTCACCATCTCTTTGTGGATTTCCAGTCGGCATATGATTCAATCAACCGGAAAATGCTATATAGAGCTATGAAGGAATGAAGGAGTTGAATATACCATCTAAGTTGGTGCGTATGGTTGGAGTAGTTATGTCCAATTCTAAGTGCCAAATAAGAATACAATCAAATCTATCTAACTCCTTAAAAACATTGAATGGGTTGAAACAAGGAGATGCCTTAGCGTGTCTGTTGTTCAACATAGCTCTAGAAAAGGTCATCAGGGATTCAGGAATTCAAACTAGCGGACACATATTTCACAAGGAGGTACAGCTTCTGGCCTATGCCGATGACATTGACGTCATAAGTAGGTCTGAATCTGTCTTAAAGGAAGCCTTTCGGGAACTGGAGTTGTCCGCTAAGGCTATGGGCTTGGTTATAAACCAAAGCAAAACCAAATATATGGTTGTAGGTGCCAACACTCGTGCCCTGTCCCTGCGCATTAACGATTATGAATTTGAAAAGGTTAGCACGGCAGGTCCTTCTGCGACTGCACCCAAAGCGCGCCTCTTTAAGTGTTTGTTGAATTGTTACACTGCTGCAAACAGATTACTCAAGTATGAATGTGTAGTCTAAACGAACACAAGGAATGATTAAACAAACAACGCACACTACCTTGGACAGGCACAGAGACAGCGGAAACCAGCTACCAGGGCCTCCTTATCTGTGATGTCATAAGCCAGTGACGTCATTTGATCAACTCAGACTGGTGACCAACTCAGACCGCTACACACAGTTCTACCTATACAACTGGTACATAATTGTGCCATTAATTACGCGACAATTAATTATTTTTTGATGATAAATACATGCTACGGTACGTTCTGAATAATACGAGTTTTTGTCAAACCCATCAGCCCGAATGGTAATTGGTCACTTACCTGTTAAATCTTTTGCTATTTCCACTTGTAATCAAAGAATTTATTAGCCAACACCGTGGGATCATAATGTTATGGGAAAGTAAAATGAAATTTAAAAACAAAAGTTTCTCAACAACGAATTAGAAATAAAAGGCTGTATTTCCAACTTTCATTATTATTAGGGCTAGTTATCTGTATGAAAAGGTACCGGTACTCACCAGGAACTCGCGAGTTCAAATCCGGGGGAGGTAGATCGATGTAAAAGTTTGGAAAATTCTATAGAGATAAATGAAATTATAAATCTTGAGAAACTTGGGCTTAAAAATGTGCCAGTACTGCATACCACCAGAAAAAGCCATTATTAACTGATGTTGTTGTTGTTGTTATTATTATTATATTATTTTCATCAATCTATATAAAATAAGCTGCTTTCTTCCTTTCAAAAATGATATTCAAAATAAAACAAGAAAAACACACAGAATCTAACCCAGTATGCTGGTATCCTTACTTTGTCCTCAGAAATGTGGCCAACCCAGTAAAATGGTTATTAATAGTTTTACAGGTTTTTGATTATTCATTCACAACTGGTGTTTCTTAATAATGGCTTTTAGAAGAGAGTACATAATGATATATAATAGAATAAATGTGTAAACTTATTGACAATGAATGTAAGTGTTAGCCATAGATTACCATAAAACTTAGGCATTAGGTTTTGCTGGCCAATATCGTGATTTGTAAGAAATTAAAATTTCCTCTACTGAATAAAATTAATTAGAACTCTGTGATTTTCAAAATTCGTCAAAAATCAATGGAAAATCGATTATAACTAAACTTAATTACATATTTGGTTGTATTCTGTGACTAAATAAATGTTGTTTGCATTATAAGCCATTTCGCTCGACTTTGATTTCATGCGTTTGCTAAACATTTTGCGTCTGGGAGAAATGGGACTATACCTTCTGTTTGTGTAGGCCTACACCTTGTTGTTATATGCAGTGAGATGTAATAATTTTGTACTGTAACGCAGAAGCAATTAGACGACTGTTTAGCTAGATCTGACTGTAGACATTGTTCGGTTATTTATTCATATAATTACGTGTCAGATTATGCTGAAAGACTTTTAGTTTCTATGTTGGAAGATATGTTGTTTGTATGTTAGTTTCGTATTTTGTATTCTTTTCGAAGTCATAAGTCAAGCAAGCATTAAATCAATTTAGACTCCAAAAGGTCCGCACAAATCAACGTAACTCCACGTCTGATTACCTTTTTTTGCCCGCTTTAAATATGGCTGCCTCAGATTTGCTTCACTAGAGAGCGCCCTGTCGGGCATCCAGTTATATTAACATCCATGCTATTACTGTACTTGGAAATATTATGCCATTTAGGCCTATAACTTAATCGAGACAGAAGCTAGTAGAGAATGAAAAGTAACAAAGAAGGAGATTAATTTATGTGGCGGTGTAGCTGTGAATCGGGCAACATTAAAGCAAACATTTACTTTCATCCACGTGGAAGTCATTATAACGTACCAAGTAAATACTTGATGAACAGAACTCGTAAATCATAGAAATCTTTAGACTTCGCGATCAAGTGGATAACTGGATCTGTGCATTATTGTGCGCGCGTGTGTGTGTAGCCGGACGGGGCTAACTCTCCATTCATGAGAACAGAATACGGTGAACAGAGACGTTATATCGGATTTACTTGTATCGGTTTATCCGACCGGAACGGTGCTCATGAATAAGAAAGGGGGACGGCGACAAGTAGGTGAAAAAGGTAATTGACTGAATAATCTCCGCCTAGTCGTGCTTTCTAGACTACTCACATTTCAGTAACGATGTGAAAGTTATTTCGTACATTTTAACAAAGTGTAAATATAATAAATAGCTTAATGTATAAGGCATTTTATGAATTTTTTAATACAATCAATTAGTTACAATATTAGTATTTAAAATAAGTCTTAATACCCCTATAGTTAATTATTGCTTGTTGATACTTAAGACCATCAGGACGCGTAAGATGCAGCTTGACCCTGAGTTTTCTTTCATCTTTGTTATATAGAATTTCGTAAATAAACAGCAACGCAATTTACATACTTATTCAAAATACATTAAAATTCTTAATTAAAGATTCAACAGCTTATTAAAAATATTATTTATTGTTGAAATATTGTCAACGATATCTAGACTGATAGTCATCATCTCTGAAAACTCGTGTTTAAACATGTGCTTGTAACATTTCGTTTATGCAGCAACATTCGATTAAGTGTCACTATTAAAATTCTGCTATAAATAGAGTATGTTCCCTGAGAATGGAAAAATTCTAGCAAACCCATGTTTCTGTTTTGATAGCCTGTCTCTACCATGTTAAAAATTACAATAACAGAATTAAGGAGTGCATGGACTATGGACAGTGTAGTGTATTATTCGTGTTCATGTTTTAGTCTTCATTCATTGCCGTCCCTCGTCTTTATCCGCCTATCTATCGTATTTCTTGGGTAGTAATGATTGTACGAGAGGCTATCGTATTCCAGTAAACGTGGCGAAACGTAGTGAAACATAGCAAAACCCGTGGACCGGAAGATTTGGTTCCGTTTGTCCAACGGAGGCAAACAAAGATACGTATGTGGGAAGGCCGTTAAAGTAACCTGTATAAAATTACAATGAGTAAATTCTTCTTCTTCAGCGGCGCGACAACCATTACTGAATCAAGGCCACCTTTGACAGCCTCTGCCAATTGTCCCGGTCAAGTGCAGACAACTGACTGGCTAAGAAACTGATTGGTTTCTGCACATAAAAGAGTTTCACAGATGGGATATGTGAATTCTCCGATCCAACCCCTAACCTGGAGGACCTTGATTTCGGGGTGCTCGTTCCCTAGAGAGTTGCTTTCACCTCAGCTGACGAGGACGAGTATGCCCAATCTTATACCCATGGTATCATGCGTATACCATACTCTTGGCACCAGCCGATTTTTACTTTTTTTCTCGCTTAAAGTCAACTCTCAAAAGAAAACTATAAAAGGGCCCTGACAACGTAATTATGTAGACAAGGAAGAAACTGGAGGAGGCTTTTTAAGATTTGGTTCAAAGAATGTTACCGAAAATATATAAACGTATAAATATAAAATGTTTTAGTGTACGGTATTTTAGTAGGCTGATTCCGAGAACTGCTTGAACGTGCCTCAGGACAAGTTGCTAAAAAGTACATTCCAAAATTTAGGAGAGTCTCATAATCGAGAAGGTTTTATTTCCTCCAAAATATTGTATATCTTACTTTTAGTGAGTTACGATCTCATGTATGCAGTTACAACAGTTTAACCAAAATTAGGAGAGAAAACACATTAGATTTTCACCATTAGCGAGATGTTGGTATGCTATTTTAGAAAAGATAAATAACAGGTAAAACACTGATGGATTTAGGAAGGTAGTAATTTGTTAGTAGTTCCACTTTATTAGAATGAGATTCAACATTGTCGAGTAAGTTTTGGCGGTAGTAAAATCAATAAGATTTGTCTCAGATGGGGATAGGAAATAATCAAATTAACCTGTCAAGAATGTATGAACTCGTGTGTCACAAACTTTGCCGACAGAACGTTGTACAGTGGAAACAGAGACGCGCAATGCTAGGGATTCACATGATAGGTAACGACATTACACATGCACGACATCATACTAATATAAATCTGTGTGTGTGTATGTGTGTGTGAGCGACTGACAAAGGAGACAACTCAGAGATATATAGAGAAACTCATTTGGTAGAGACCGTAAAATATAGAGACTGTGTTAACCGGTTTGGCAAACAGTGCATCGAAACGGAAATTAAATTCTGGAATACAAAATGAAGAGTTGCCACAGACGTGTTAAGTACAAAACTTAATATGAAACGCAAGAAGGTATGGTTTGGTTTTACTGTTATACATTCGCTCCATAAATGGCATTACGATTTCTAGCACTTTTTAATGTGAATCCGATTCAGAATCTCTCCAACTGTAGTTGTTTCTCTTCTATTTTATAAATACCAGGTGTCTTTTCTATATTTTAGATTACACTTAGGTTCTGGATTCTTTTACTTTAAGTTTTACCAACTACTCTTCTGAGATATTTAATCTCCGACGCTGTTAGCCTCGATTTAAACTTCCCGGAAGTCGTCCAACACTGCCCCATATAATAGAGATGGTTGATGTTCACTATGTTCTCTGCAATAAGAATGCAGAAATAGGTTTTTATACTAAAAATATTTTCTGAATTTAAATAAAACGTATGACTTTATCTGACAAATTCAAATTTGGAATTACTTTTTCTGTTCTGTGATTGTGGCTAAGTTTCTTTTCAAACTTGAGTCTGTACTAAAACGTATCAACATTTGACGTGAGTACCGATTACTTTTAATATTGTACGTAGAACTAATTACGCACAAGATAAAAGTAACGTATCTCAAATATGCCAGCAGTATTGGAATGGAAGAAATAAGAATGACTTACGGATGGGTAATGGCAAGCAATACAAAGACAGTAATGACCCCCCATGACGGGACATTTCTCAGATTTCACTATGGCCGCGACAGCTAGGTGACGTTGTTTAGATTCACAATGACATCTTATTCCATTCATTTCCTCACGTTAAATAAATACCCTAAGGATGATTGATTACGTTAGAATATTAAATGCGATGAAAAGGAGTGAAAAAAGAGAATATGTTTGAAGTGAGAATATTGATATTTTTGTTATATATCCGAAAACTTAAAGCGGCATCCAAAAACAAAAAAATATTCCGCTTTTTTCTTTCAACCACAAAATACAATACCTCAAACATGATACCTTTATATATGCAAGTGTCATACATGGAGTAGTTGCTTTCACATGTATAGATGAGCGATCCGGTCGCAGCATTTTATTTCGTCATATCGAAAAGTAAGGTTTTGTCTTGTTAGATCAATTCTTGGCGTGGAACTTAAAATAATGATCATACGTTGGGTTTAAACTATTTAAAAGAGTCACTGCAGCTCGTGATTACCCCATAAACGAAGCCTTCGATGGGAAAATAATTGGTCAGTGTGCAGCAATCTAGATGTCTGCACGGTTGTCAGATTTTATGCAACTGTGATTTTTATGGGGCATGATTAAGGACTTCGAATACTCCAGATGGATGGACTATACAACAATATAAAGAGCCCCTGTATTGTAGACAACATCAGGATGATCACCTATGGAGGGCTGGCCGTGTTGAGCAAGTTACACTCGACTAATAATAAAGGTCAGATGCTGGATACAAGATACCAAACGAATGGAAGACAAAAAAAAAAAAAACAGCTGGCAGAATAATTCTCGGTGAAATGCACAGTGCCTTCTAGCGGGGGAATAATAAACTGGCAGCCTGCCGAAAGAGATTAGGACTATTAGAGGAGTGGTTTAAAGATGGCAATGCTCAGAACGTTCTGTAGCACAACGGAAAGAAGATGCTGGTGAAGAAGAGGTCCTGTGATGCATAATGTGTAACAGTGCTTCAGACAGATTTGAATAAAGTGGGTTATGTATATGGATTATATTAACGATGGGAGCCAAGATTAGGCCCACGAAAAACTTCAGAAGGTTGGAAATTAAGAAGTAATGATTAAATATATCAAAGTATAGAAAATGTAACAGAAACAATGAGAAAAAGAAGGCTATTATTTTTTGGACATTTGTATAGAATAGACGACAATAGGTTAACAAAACAGATCTTCATGTGGGGCATAAGTCAACATCAAGTTGGATTAAGAAAGTCCTAAAGGATTTAGAAAAATATTCTATAAATGTAAAAGAAGCAATCGAAGAGAAGTTTTTCGAACCAAAGTGTTAAAAATGGAAGGAGTTCAGCTATTAGAGAGAAAAACGCAGGTTCAAAGTGGATTGAAGACACAAAGAAAAGACACAGTGGAAAGATGAAAGAATATTATAGAAACAGAAAGAACAAGGAATAAAGATTTGAAATTGGCATGTAGTCCTGAGATGGCCGATACGAATAGAAAAAAAGATGCAAGCCATATTGAACGTTAGAAATGCGAAATAATTGTAATTAACAATTTGTTTCAATGAAATATGTTTTTCAAGTACTTATTTTAAAAATTGTTTTTTACATTGAAGCGCTACGTTACATTCATGTTATCATGTAGCATAATTATTTAGCGTGAATTAATATATTGCAAGGACGTACAGCGAGTTTAGATGCTAAAAAGCAATAATAATTATAATAAAAATAATGGAGATAACTAGAAGCATAATAAAATATCTTTAGTGAACCCGTAGTTGTTCTGCGAGATTAGTGTGATATTAATATTCTCAGCATTATAATAATTTGTTTTAATTAAACAGAATATATTTGCAAAATTAAAAATTACTATTAAATGTACACCACATATTAAATTTAAATCTTATTTGAAACAATCTTTAAGATGTCAAGACCGTATTTGAGAAACATACGGTATCACATAAAAAAAAGATAAAAGAGCATACGCGTATTTACAGACATATATATATATATATATGTGTGTGTGTGTGTGTGTGTGTGTGTGTGTGTGTCTGTGTGCAAGTAATATACATATAACTATAAGAAAACGTTACAGACCCTGAAAATGTTACGTGTTACACATGTTACGAAAAACAATATGTATGTTCACTTTGTATCTAACCAATAAACTACAAAAGTGAATTATATACATATCACACACACACACACACACACACACACACACACACACACACACACACACACACACACACACACACACACACACACACACACACACACACACACACACACACACACACACACACACACACACACACACACACACACACACACACACACACACACACACACACACACACACACACACACACACACACACACACACACACACACACACACACACACACACACACACACACACACACTTACGTTTATGACATAGGCAACTTGAATATCATGTACGTCATAGAGCTTGCAGCGGTGTTCACAAGATCGGCTAACAAACTAGTTTTGAAATTGTATATGTTGTAACAGTTCGTACAAATAATATAAGAGGTTCGTTTAAATAAACCTACACGCTAGTAAGGTTTCGCTCCGCTGTGGGTAATGTCGCTTGGTAACTAGCCGCTGTTTAACTCTTTTAAGCCCCACTGTTGCGAGCGTCAATTTGTAACAAGACCCTGTATGCAGTCGTTACAAATAAAGATAAGAAAGAAAAAATTTTATTAAAAAACAATTTTCAACAAAAAAAATGTTATGTTTGTTTATAATGTCTATGACTGAGAATAAATTCCGTTTTATTGTTTTGATGGAAATTCTAAAATTTAATAAGGTAATTATTAATTATTTAGCACTTCTTGAAGATCTTAACAAAGTCCGGAGTTAATCAGATTAACTCCGGTCAGCAATCGATTTATGATTTTTCGTGCTGGTCCAATATCTCACTTTCTATAAATATTTTCTTTTTCAGGAAGTCTCGTTGCAATAATAAAACCTTAAACTAGCATGTGAAATAAGTTATTGATCCAAACAATTGAAATAAACTGATTTATTAACAAAATTAAAGAATGACCGATGTTTAATCGATATTGAGCAATTGTCGACTCCGTCTCAGCAATAATCGATTTGTTCATACAGGTTAAAAATTATTACAAGTATTAGAAAAGGTTCTTGGAGCGATTATATTATTAATAGTCAGAGAAGGGTAAACGAGAAAGTATAACATTTAGAAATAAAGTGTTTTCAATAACTATTATCTAACAAAATGTGAATAAATTTTATAAAATATGTAATATTGTTGAGTTGTCAAACCAATTCTGCAAGCTCTGTAGTCAGGCGATGTTGTTGGCACTGGTTGGCATTTCCAAGATGGCCGCTCAAAAAGTGACGAGGTTAACTGCAATACTCTTAGCGAGAAAATTTCACAGCAACATTACCTTCATATATGTTTTAAATGTCCCCGAACTGGTGTAACTTGTCTAATATGTTGTTTGGTGTATTCTGGAATAGTGTTTAGTGATCACTGGTGTTAATTATGTTATAGGTTTTTAGTGTTCACTTCTCTTTGTTCGCTACACAAAAAATGGTTATACTGTTGAAGAGTAAATTATCACAAATATGTCGTGTTACTGTTTTTATGCACTGGTATTGTGCAGTGTTGATGTTGTTTTCACTATTGTGGTTAAAGTTTTCTGTAGTTTTAGTTGGAAAAGTGTTTAATTTATGTAACTCCCGGTTCACTGATTTTATGGGTAACCTTAGTACACCATTTTTCTCGGTTTCAAGGAACGTATTCTCACATAAACTGCTCAGCTTGATCATTAACAAAGAACTAACTAACTTCCTTCACGTTAGTCAAAATCTGGCCCAGTTAATCTTTGAAAAAGTATTGTTAAAATATTTTCAACTTCCCATACACATGATACAAAAATACATTATATATGGAATTTATTTAGTTTATTCATCACTTTCATGAATTATGAACCTTATCATTGGTATAATTATCTCATTCTTTTTAAATTGATATATTATAGTCCATATCTGTTGACATTTTTGTGGAAATTACCAAATTTCTTTGTTTTTGGAAATCTAGGCTCAAAAACTGGTTTCCGCCTTCATATAATTTTTTCTGCCATTTTAATTGTTATTAATACCATTATAATAAATTTCAAATGGTCATATTTCTCTTCCTTTCTTTAAATACATATAAATTGAACCTTTGAACTGGTTTTTTGTGATAACCTCTGAATTTAACACTCCTCTTTAAAAATAATTAATTTATATATTTCAAAAATTTACAATAATTTAAGGTATATTTCCATATTATCGTTTTAACTCATAGATTCATTCACAGTAGTTGTTAACTGATTTACCTTACCTAAATCTTGCCAGTTTACAGGCTTTATAAGTGAATTAACTGGTTTATATGGTTTCTGTGAATTCATCAAATGGCCTAGAGTTTAGAATTTTATATTTCTGGCTTTCTCAAATAAATTCAATCCTACTCCTCCTCTGACTTTAAACAGTTATTAAGACATAAAAATAAAATGGCTTATAAACTTATTGTGATGTGTAGTATCTAATTAATACTACTGTTATATAATAATAATAATAATGAACATCATTCAGCCTTCTGTAAAAATAGGACATATTGCTGACATGGTTTTTAAAACATACATTTAACTCTTTTTTTAATTAACCCAGCATACCTACCGAAACATTTTAAATGGTATTTAAGCTGTTATTTAACAAACATAATTTATTCTAAACACATATAAATCTTATTGACTAGGAACTCTTACAAATATATGGATTTTATGGCTGTGAACAAATAGCCATTTTAAACATTTTAAACCTATGAACATTTAAATTAATTCCTGTCCTTTCTGGTCTAAACCATTATTATTTATTATCCCCTTATTCAGTAAACATGTCCACCCATACTTTAGTTATTATCATTTCTACCAATGTCTTGTATTAACAAAGTGACATTAAAATAATAAAATATTGGAACTCTTCCATTTTATTATTTTATGATGACGTGTATTATTGAATATAAAAGTTGTTATATAGCATATTGTTAGGTCTTAGTATCACTACAACTTTAAGTTTATTGTATTTCCAAAAACACTTGCACTAGTTCACTTTCACTGGTGGTTCTGATATTTTGAGTCTTATTATCTCAGACCAGACCTTTAGTCATCATGGACTGTTAAGACTTGTTTATTTTTTTTATCACACAATAGCTTTAGTTGGTGCACTTCTTATAATACTATACAACACTTTTGGCTTATTAATAATTTCATTTTTATAGGGTTTTGGGATGTGATACTTTCTTTAAGTGTCTTTATGGGTTTGGGGTTGATGGTAGTTAATAATAGGTTTTCTAATGGTGTTTCTTCCATACTATTTCTTCCTCTCTTCTTGTCTTCTTTCTTGTCTTCATTCTTGTCTTTCTTCTTGTCTTTCTTCTGGTCTTCCTTCTTCTTGTCTTCACTCTTGGGTAAACCAAGGTACTTCGTGTTATCTTGACTGATGTTTGGTTTGGAGAATCTAATTTATTTTCTGATACTGACTTTGCTCTTCGTTAAAGGGTTCAGGGTATTGTTTACTTCCTGATAATAAACTCTACTCTTCCTTCTTCTTGTGTTTGGGGTATTTTGTTGTTTCACCACTCCTAAACTGATTTTTTCTTCTTGATATTGTGGTATTTAATTTGTTTACTGCTCCTAACTTCCTGGGTAAATTCCTGATTTTATAATATGAGTTGCTTTTAATTATTTCTTTGATTTTTAACAGTGGTTTTTATATAATACAATGAGGATTTTTATTTTATTGTGGTTTATTCCTTTGAATTCATTAAATTTCATTCGATATTATATTAGTATAATTAATGTAATTAATTTTTATGATTTTAATTGAATTAATTAGTAGTGGATTTTCTGTCACGCTACAGAATGCCCTTCTCCAGAAGTGATTTTTTCAGACTATACTTGCTTTGTCTGAAACAATTGCTTATGATAATTATTCTAGGTTTGTTATTATTCTTGACTTCCTTCCATTTTAAAAATTTTCTTATATATATTTGAGCTTATCTTCTTCTCATTCTCACTTGATCTTCCTTGATAGTAATAGTCATCTGAGTTTCATATTTATTATTTTATTTTCATATTTCTTCTTAGTATTTTCTCCTTGGGATATTTCCTCCCTATCGTTCCCTACTTTGTGAGCTGGTTCAGTTCAGAGAGGCACTGTACGCTACTTCCTCTGCTGTCCAGTACTTCACACATATTTGAGTACAGAGGCAAATCATCTCTGCTCAAAAAACATATTAATACTGCTGGAATTATCTACAGACAGATTAAAAAATTATTCAGAATAGTACACTTTTGTTACTATTTAAAAAAATATCTTTGGGATACTTCACTTATTACTGATTATATTGCTCAGAGATTTTAGTATTCCTATCTCAGTTGTTCTTCTGACTCTTTAACTTGATGTTTCATTCATTTGATATTATGGTAGGAAGCTCTTCTATTAATACATTTGCAATTTTTCTTATCATATAAAGCTTTTGGTTATAAATTCTTTATTACTTTCTGGTTTTTTATTACAATCTGCATTGGTTTATAGTAGCATATTTTTATGACATTTTTGGTTTGTTGCTTTGTTTTTATTAGTTCCACTTGTTCTATGTTCTAGAACCTTCTTATAACTGTCATTATTACAATTTACATTTAATTCATTATCATTTCATATTAATTTGTTTAATTACATATATCTTTGATATTATTCTCACATTACTCCTGTCATGGTTATTATTCTTTTGAATGAATGTTTTAATTAATTTTATAATGAGGTCATAATTTCTCCTCATAACACTTCAAAGTTTTATTACCTCATAATTCCACACAAATTTCTGTATTTTATTATATTTAATCACTCAAATCGTATCAAATTTTTTATTCCCTTTCGTATCATTTTATGGAAAGTTTTTTACACTTTATATTGAAATTAGACATGATCATACTTCTCCAGAATTATTTGTTTTAATTCTAAAGTCTGTTTCCTTTATTCATATCATTATGATCCTTTATAATCATAGTAAATATATTTTATGATTACCATAAATATGGTATTAATTCTCTTCTGTTTATTTCACCAAAGTGTTTTATAAATAATTGGCTTGGTAAGTTGTGCTTACTTTGTTTAAAATTTTGATGATTTATACACAATTCATAATTCTTCTTATATTATATTTTCCAAATGGTTTTTCTCAAATCTTTGGTATGTAAGATTGTCTTACATTGTTTTTGGAATTTAGACGATTTCTTCTAAATTCTTATTATATTTCCTTAAAGTTTTTCTCAAATAATTTGTATGTAAGGTGTTCTTACAATCTTTTTAAATTTAGATGATTTCTAAATTCTTTCTTCTTATATTTTTGCCAAAATGTTTCTTTCAAATCTGGTATGTAAGGTGTTCTTACAATCTTTTTAGAATTTACATGATTTCTAAATTATTTCTTCTTATATTTTTGCCAAAATGTTTCTTTCAAATCTGGTATGTAAGGTGTACTTACAATCTTTTTAGAATTTACATGATTTTTTCTAAATTCTTTTTGTTCTCTTTTCCAAACAGTTTTTCTCAAATAATTGTATGTAAGGTGGGCTTACAATATTTTTTAGAATTTGGATGATTCATTCTAAATTCTCTTTTATCTTCTTGTCAAAATGTTTTTTCCGCAAATAATTGTATGTAAGGTGTTCTTACTTTTGTTTTAGAATTTTGTCGATTAAGTCAAAATTCTTCCTTTTATATTCTTTTTGCCAAAAGGTTTATCGTAAATAATTGTATGTAATGTGTTTTTACAATCCTTTTAGAATTTAGTTGTTTAAGTCAAAATTCTTCTTTTGTCCATAAAGTTTTTTCTCAAATCTTGGTATGTAAGGTGTGCTTACTTTTATGTAGAATTTATATGATTTTTTCAAAAATTCTCTCCTTCTTCTTATATTATTTTATTTCTCATGATACCTTTCATAAATGATGGTAATGGTTTTTATAATTATGTTGTAAACGTATCATATTAATTTCATAAATATTGTATGACTCTCTTTCTTGTCTTTATTTCGAAAGTATTTCTTATTATTATTTTTCTTTTATACCCAGGTGGATGATTTTTATTAGGTTGCACAGTTGCTCATATTTCCTTTTGTAAGGTGTATTTCCTTAATTAATTTTCTTTCTTAAATCCCCATTTAGTTTCTTGGATCACTCTTCTAATTATTTCTCCTCATTGGTAATTATTTTCTTCTTCCTTGTTGTGGTTTTCGCCGTTGTCGGTTATCATGACATCAGTCCCTTTTTGTGGAGGTGTGTGGTATTTGATTTAACCATAGTCTGTCATTTCAGTTGCTCTCATTGTCCGGACGTTCATAGTCTTCATAATTGTTCCGGTCCTAGTGACATTTTTAGCCTTTGCCTTGTATTTCATTCTTCTAGCCGTTATTCCTTGGTTGGCCACAAAGCTTATATAATTTCCTTTATCATATTGTTTTATATACCAATACGTCTCTGGTCCATATGTGGTATTGCATGAAAAATATCTGTGAGGATCTTCATCTGGTATATTAATTATTTGCTTATCTGAAGCCCCACAAGCTGGTTCACCATCACATATCCACCCTGAAGGAATGCAATTTTGTGTACCTATACACTGGAACTGTTCTGGATGGCACTCTAATGGAACACATGATGGTGATTCATCTGTGCCATCATCACAGTCTGGATGATATTTCCATCTTTCTGGAATACACTGTCCAGTCCCACACTGAAACTGATCTGGTTCATATGTTGTATTCCGTTTACCTCTGGTCCTTCCCCATTGGTAAACTACTGTTTGTTGGTACAATATTTCTGAGATTACTTTTAATCTCCTTCCGTAATTTCTAGAATTCCTGATTTCTTCATGGTCGGTAATTGGAATATTATTGACATCCATTAAACCATGGTTCATCATTTCCATTTCTTCCTTTGTTTTCATTAATTTCTTTGGAAGCGTTTTCCTCCTTTCCTTTGGTTCCACTTCCATATCTTTAGTATTTTCTTTGTTCCCGTTAGTTTTCTTCTCAGGTAATACTACTATTTGTTCCAAGGTTTTTTCGTTTGGTACTTCTTCTGTTTCTGGTTTGCTATCATTTTTTATTTCTTCGGTCTTCTCCTTTCTTAATTCCTCTCCTTTTAATCTGTCCTCTCTCATCTTCTCATTCCCGGATGTGATGGTTTTATTTATTTCACTTAAACCTTCCTTCAAGACTTGTCTGTACTCTTTTCTATCCTTTCTTTCCTCTTCCATGTTCTCATCCATTTTCCTCATTATCTGTTGGAACATTTCCATTATCTTGTCCATTCCTTCTTGTGTAATTTCTGCCATTTTGATTTATCGTTGTTGCCCTTCTTCCTGACTGTATAACCGCTGCCAGGCTTAAATTATCAAGCCCTCTAGTTGGACGCCAATTTGTAACAGTTCGTACAAATAATATAAGAGGTTCGTTTAAATAAACCTCCACGCTAGTAAGGTTTCGCTCCGCTGTGGGTAATGTCGCTTGGTAACTAGCCGCTGTTTAACTCTTTTAAGCCCCACGTTGGGCGCCAAATTGTAACAACGTGTTACAAACGATTTCTGATCTTCTTCCTTTTTAATTAAGCCCCACTGTTTGGGCTAGCCAATTTGTAACAGTCCGTTACAATTAAAAATAAACTTAGAGGTTCGTTAAAAAACCTCAATGCTATTAAGGTTTCGCTCCGCTGTGGGTAGTGTCGTTTGGTAACAAGCCGCTGTTGACTCTTTTAAGCCCCACTGTTGCGAGCGTCAATTTGTAACAAGACCCTGTATGCAGTCTTTACAAATAAAGATAATAAAGAAAAAATTTTTTTTGAAAATTTTTTTGAAAAATTTTTTTTAAATAAAATTTTTTCTTTATTATCTTTATTTGTAAAGACTGCATACAGGGTCTTGTTACAAATTGACGTTCGCAACAGTGGGGCTTAAAAGAGTCAACAGAGGCTTGTTACCAAACGACACTACCCACAGCGGAGCGAAACCTTACTAGCATTGAGGTTTTTTAACGAACCTCTAAGTTTATTTTTAATTGTAACGGACTATTACAAATTGGCTAGCCCAAACAGTGGGGCTTAATTAAAAAGGAAGAAGATCAGAAATCGTTTGTAACACGTTGTTACAATATATATATATATATATAATTTTCTATATAAGTAACTCGATGTTCCTTGCAGTTATTATATAATTTGTGATGTTTTCAATTTGTTTCTTCTGCAAGTAGATAATATTGTATATTCTTTTTAACACCTAACGCACATTTCACTGAAAAATATCAGTATCATCAGAGGTTTCTAAGTGAATTAATAACAATCGAAATAATTCTATTATTTTATATAGAATTATGTTATTTTATATATAAATATATAGTTATTTCGATTGTTATTAATTTATTTAGAAACCTCTGATGATACTGATATTTTTCAGTTAAACGTGCGTCAGGTGTTAAAAAGAATATACAAAATTATACTACTTGCAGAAGAAACAAATTGAAAACATCACATATTATATAATTACTGCAAGAAACATCGAGTTACTTATATAGAAAATGATGGATATATATATAAATCACAAATAATTTTCATGTATGTTTTCTCTGCAACCCATACAGATACTGGTCACAAACATGTCGTGAACTTTTTAATTTTTATTGTAAAAAATCTAAAATAGTAGTATATGGAATCAATTCACAACTTTTGTTAAAATGAAAAACCATGTCAGTTGAAATCACACGGAATTTTTCAGTCTGTCATATATTGGGGGTCGCTTGATGGGTAACTCACACTGATCACTAAACTTTTATTAATTATTAAATAGATATTATAATATTCAATTTGAATATTATTAAAATTATAAAATATTAATTTGATATTAAATAAATTTTACGTATTTGTAATGTAAAGAATAACGAGATTTCCCAAAGGGGGAAAATATTTGATTAATATAAAAATAAAATTAATTCATTGTATTTGTAATTGTGGAATGTATAATGAATCTGTCGATGTGTGCTTGCATTTGAATACCGGTTAACGATATAGAAGAGCGAAAATGTTTTCAGTGTTGGGTATTATTGCTTTCTGTGTGCATGTGTGTGTTTTGTATTTGATTAATAACAATGCCGCTGGCATTATTTCCATGGCGGTCGTCGACAGCAGACACGCACACACACAAATACACGAATACATCGAAACTCGCTTTCAACTTGTTTGAATTTGTATTGTTAGCCTCAACAGTTCTGTTTGATTTTGCAAAACAGCAGAATTGCCAAAGGCCTATGTCAAAGCAGCAGAACTAGATAATAGTGAAGTCTGTGTGATATACCATCGTGGGCGAACAATGAGTGCCCTACCTTGTTAAGATTGTGACGCTTGTTTCCTAGTGTTTCATTATTTTTTACACGTTTCATGCGTAATTAGTAAAGACAATTACAAGATGCACTCCAGATTATCAAAGTGGTAACATTGTCAAACGCTAAATATTTTTCAACATATTGTCCTCAAAAAAGTTTGTATTTCCGTTCGTTTTCATTTATATCATGTTTGTAGTAGTAAGATACAGATGATGACGATGGCCCCCTGTACGTGATTTTCATGATACTATTCAACAAGAATTTTGATTCCTAAAACTCTGATATCAATAATACTTTAAGCCAGATCGACACTTACTTGTTTTTCTTTGAAGATATTCCCATACATAACTCAATTATTTGAAATATTTTCATGTACATATTTACATGTGCGGCTAGTTAAAACTACACATCTATAGAACTGGTAACAATATGCCAGACAACAAAAAGTAAACTATGTTTGTCTAACATGATACTATGGTGTAAATCAACGTAAACAAAACCTTTTCCTTGTTACTGATGTTTTAAAGTTAATTTGAGTTTTGGCTACAAACATTTAGAAAACCATATTTAATTGAAAGAGCAAAGTGAGTTCTCAGTTTTGATTCGACCATTTGCCATTTGGATGTGTATGTAAAAGCCTACATCTGTTTTACAATAACTTACTGTATCACCTGACTTTTGTAAAACTTGCCATCTGTATCCCTTCTTGCATCCCACAGATGCATATAGTTGTTATATCGATACTCACAAAAGCAGAGTACCAGAGGCAAAAATTTGAAGTCAAGATATAAAAAAATATTGCAAAATCCATATTAAAAGAAATTTTTTTTAAGGGAAAGTAAAAAAATTTAAAGAAATGCAAAATCTAAATACAGCGTTTAATTCTGGAAATTTAAAAGTTTTGGACGCCAAAGTTCAACTAATGGATCAAAAATGTTAGTGTAATTGTAAAACTCCATGCAATATATCAGAATGTAAGGCATTTTAATCTAAAACCAAGTGTTTATTCTAAACAGGTGTTAAACTTAGAGGCATCACGGCCAAAAATGGAAGTCAAAATGTTACGATAATAAAGTCTAACTGTCTACATAGGCCTTCAAGTTATAAGATCAATTTCATTCAAATAAAACTTGGTTTCTTTATTAATTTGATAAAATTAATATCTGTCAACACCTATGAAAATGTTAGATCGTCTTCAAAAGTCTTGTAAACTTTAATTTGTTCAAACGTTTTACACATTGTTATTGGTTGTGTAGGTTTAGATTTGTGAAACATATTAGATATATGCCACATAAACGTATAAGCTGTGACTTAATTATTTGTCATTTAGGGATGATTACAAATCTGAAGGAAAACAATGCAGTAATTTGTAATTTATAGAGTTTATTAAATGATCGTCTGCTTTACAAATTGATATTTTATTAAAGAAGAGCAGAACAATGTTTTTAATTTTTCTGATAATTAAAATAATATTTAATATTGAAATTTATCTAACAATAAATATATTTCGCTGATAATACTGAGCGATTACTGTAGCTCAGCGGGTAAGAAGGGGACTTAGTAGACCAGTGGGCATGGTGCCTGGCAAGTAATGCACAAGTCCCAGCTTTGGTTCCCTGCCAATATCATAAAATCAAGACGTCTTTAACCCATAGTTTGACTCACCCTGTAAAAATGAGTGGAATAACGCTTCTTGGGCAGTAATGGGCAGCTGAAACAAATTGCTGGACACGCTACCTTCCCTGTATATTGTGTAGCTCAAGTTGACAGCCTACATTACCAGGTTCTCCAAAATTACTTCGGTGATATAAATACAGGGAAGTAATATAATGTTATGCTATATTCAATAGGAATATTATTTAAAAGTAATAACTTTTTTAATTATATTGTCTCACATTCTTATTCCAATATGAGACGATAGAGGCAGATGATGGTCAGGATGCCTAGGAATCCGGGATTGTTCGCATTATCCAGATGGAAGCATCATGATCAGATCCATCCGTATTGGCGCTAATGTTTTTACAGCATAAGAAAATTAGGATACTGTCCTCATTGGACGATCTACCGTGTAAGTAAGTCGGGGAAGGCTGGTCTTGCTTTGTAATTTTTCGGTTGAACCACTGAAAGCCCCCCCCCCCCCAAGTCTGAGCCAGGAGACGACCTCACTAATTGATTCAACCATATCACAGTAGAGCATCCGTAGTACCAATGCTAATTAATTCCATGTATAACTTTGTAGCATGACAGATAATCCACATAAATAAATTACTCAATGATCATTAATAAAGCTCAAATATATGGAATATCCAGATGAGAATCAATTAAAAGGCACTATTAATTAATATAATCACAAGAAAAGTAAACATAAGGAAAAAATCTGCAAATAATATATATACTACAAATTTAAAAACCTAGAAAACTAAAATATGAATAACAAAATTACCCAGGTAAGATAGAAGCAGGCAATTAAGATACCCCGACAAAGAAACCAGACCAGAAGAAACAAAAGCATACACAGCGAAATGGTACTGAAGAAAGAAGAAATATAGAATGAACAAAAATACTGAAGAAAGAAGAAAGAAGAAATATAGAATGAACAAAAATACTGAAGAACGAAGAAAGAAGAATTATAGAATGACCAAAAATACTGAAGAATAAGAAACCTGAGAAGATCCACTAGAAAAAAGGAAGTGAGACGACCCATACCAAATAGAAACCCCATAGGGGGAGAACCCAAAAACCCCAAAAATAAATGAATGTCCAAAGAGAAAGTATAACACCCCAAAAAACCATATCACAATGTAAAACTGACAAAAACCAAAAGTGTTAATAGTATTAAGTAACAGTGCACCCAAAAAAGTTATTGTGTAATTTATATGAACAAATCTTCACATTCCCCCCCATGGTTAAATATTTCATGTTGTAAAGCTAGAAAAGGACTAGTAATAATATTAATAAATAACCATGGACCAGTGTAAGTTATTGAATTATAGCCAATAAACTTTGAAAAGGTACATGAGTTGCCGTACAAATGAATAAACTTTAAGTGTTTTTTGAACAGTATCATATTTGATATGAAGTAATAATATTGCTAATGAAATGCTATTGAATTTATAAGAACATTCCACAGAATGAAATAATAAACAGATAGCTAGTGTTATACTTTAAGACGGGGAATACATCCTTAAAATTGGGAAATACAGAGCAGACTGTCAATAAATAGTTTTAAGAAAGTGTTAACCATTATATGGAACCAATATGTTATGTTCCTGTTCCATATATTAACTAGACAAATAAGATTTATTAGTAAGCGATATTATTGTTATAAGATGTTATTTTGTTGTTAATTTAAATTAGGAATACCATATCTAAAGGTAGATATCATTCCCCATGTTATAAAATGTTTTTAATTATGTTACTAGGTATAATCAGTACACATAAAAGGTATTATTCAAGGTACCAGTTTTAATAGAGATATGTGTTATATTTTAATTGTACAATCAATAATCACTGTTATACTAGTCAACGAACTAATTGTTAATAAGGTATATAAGGACAGAAAGTCAGAGAAGGGTACAAACTAACTACATTAGTAAAAAATTTTGCAAACAGCAACACATCACATCTAGGCCATATAATGAATTTAAACTGCAGAATAATTAAATTAACAAATCTAGTCCTATAAACCAGTTAAACTGACAATATTTATGCAAGATAAACCCAACATACAGTAATACCATGTAAATAATACTTTATAAAGATATGGTCAGCAGATAAGCAAAATTACTTATTTATCTAATAAAATTATACATAAAAATGGAATGTACTAACTGACATTATCAGAGGAGGAGTCATAGACAATTGAATTGTATTTAAAAATAATCATTAATAAACTAAATTGCAAGAAATTAAGTAAGAACAGACAATTATATCAATTTCAGATTTAATAGAATAATAATTATATCAGGGAAAATGGCTATTATTTGCTTAGACAACAGGAAATATAAAATTAGGCCTACCTTCCAGAAATGTAAGAAATATAATTTTTTAATGAAAACTTTGTAACACTATATTAATTATTATCAAAATAAGCAGAATAGAATAAAGAAACCGAATATGTATTTAGTATTTCGTACAGTTAATTAATAACGAAATTATTTTCTGAGTATAATGTATCAAAATAAAATGTATCGGAAGCTAAGATAATTTGAAACAATGTATAAGATATATTAAATTGGCTAAGATTTTCAGGAGACGAAGGAAATGAGAACAGTTCATTATTATACGTTGACGAGTGTACTTAACGTGATTATTTGCTCGAAGTAACCTATAATGGCGACTAACATTATAAACCGAGTTCGGTGAAAATTTTTATAAAAACTTATTTTGAGTTATTTTTTTATTGTGAACCGGTGAAGTTAAAATATGAACAGTGTAACACCAATAAACTGAACCACATACGACTAATTAATCGGAATAACACCAATATCACACAATTTACTGACGAACAATCAAGGTTAAATCCGACACACATAGACCAAGTGAGATATATACAATAACAACATTTTACACCAAGTGAACTATTCCACCATACACCAGTGACACTTAAATACATCCAGAACAATCATATACAATTGCTGAGACCATTTTCACTGAGAAAGGACATCTTTATTTAAATAAAACTTTCGTCCAGGTTATACGTCCCACTACGCATGCGCCAGTCGGCCATTTTGGGAATCGTCTTCACCTTACGTCAGCTGTAGAGAACGACTTTCTGCTGCTGTTGGTTTGAATAAATATCATAAGTAAACTTTTATTATTTTTAATTATAACATTGTATTGTTTAATATTAAGACATTTTATAATTGTAAGTGTTATACTTTCCTGCCCATACACTTCTCTGGCTATATCTTAAATAACCGTTTAAAGAACCATATTTTTATAATACTAATGAAAACTTTTTATATCGACCGGCCCTGAGTGAGTCGATAACACTTTGTAACATCGATTCTTATCAAACAAATCAACTATTTTATTAATAAACGTGCTGTTTTGTAATTTGGATTTGGTTTTTCTTTAAAAAAGCTTAACAAATAAATTATTCAAGAATACCAACTAACCGAAAGGCGGTATATACGAAACAACGAACGCTTCAAGAAGAAGAAGAAGAAGAAGAGAGCCGTCTTTCGACTAGATTTGGAGTTAACCAGATTGTCCTTTAACAAATTTACTGAAAGTGACACCATTACAAAAATAAACATAATACCACTTCATTTCTATTTACAAACAATAAACACGACTATTTCCTAAATATTAGGATTAAAATTTACATAAAAATTATTTTTTCAGAAAATTTTTTTTGAAATAAAAATTATTTTTTTTATTTTCAAATTTTTTTTTTAACAGCAGTCACACAGATTATTTTGTGTTTTATTACAAAATTGGCGCTCACAACAGTGGGGCGTAAAACAACAGGAAGCAGACCCGAGCAGAAGTCTGTGTTTTGTTACAACTTAGATCATTTTTTCACTTGACTCCCGGATGTATTGCAGGTGATTTGAATCTCAGCCGTTTTGCAGAAACCATAGTGATGGCGTATCTCCCAACAATCATTGTTATCAGTGCCGTTGATAAATTTAATTATGACAATGAATTTGCTGGATTGTTACTCCTTCGTTATGATACTACACACACTACATTCCCCATAAAATATTAATTCAAGTCATCCATTTACGTATTTATTAAAGCTATTCCACATTTTATTTATTTTGGTTACCATATACTTTGTAAATCTTTATTTCGTTACAATATTAGAATAATACAATAGAGTGATGAAGCAATATAGGGGTCCCCTAGAAATTACAGTCTTAAGGCTTCCTTCACGTACGTAAATCTAACTAGGACCTTTTGCTGCTTCACAAAAACAAATCAATAAATTTCTTGAGTTACAAAACAAGTAAAAACACAAGTCTATCAAACTGCATTAACAAAGTGCGATATAATATAATACAAACGTAGAAAGAATTATAATATGATATAAAATAAATAATACAATTCAACTATAACAAAGTTAGAATATATTTTTTATTAAAAAATTAATTTTTTTATTCAAAAATTTTAAAAATTTCTTCAATATTTGAAACTAAAACTAATCATGTTTTCACATAATTTAGAAATTCGCCTGTAGTAAGCCAAAGACTAACACATGGGATTAGAAAATTATAGTAGCGTGGAGCACTACTGCTATAAAACTGATGACGGGCAGTTAATTTTGACCGAGGGGCAACAACGGTATGACTTTGGCAAAAACACAGTATGGTACAGTTCAGTATGGCGAAAACAGCCTGAAAACAGATGCTTTAATGAAATAATTCAAAACTTTTGACAAAGTTGTCAAGAGCGTTCAAACTTGACAATCTTCCAACAAAACTTCATTTCATAATTCATTAGTCAACAGCATATTTAGTGACTATGTAGGTATACACTACGTAGGAATCCAACAAATTAAGGCTTCAAATTGAGGCTTAAATGGTAAGTTCAATGTGTGCCGGGACTTGAAATTTTCCCGGCAAGTTTGAAAAATCGAGCCGTGGCGAGGTAGGCTGTGGCTGTTGGCGGGAATGCCGCCTTGATAAGCGAGCAGCGACCGTCCTGTATGCAGTGAGCGGCGACGCAATAAAGTATGCCAGTTGACCAGCTGATCGACAATTTACAGCAGACATCAGTAGTGGCTTTGCAGAAACCGTGATTCGGTCTCATTCCAATTTCAACTCTCCGACGTGTATTACGTGGTGTGGCGGCTGGGCTAAATTCTGTTTGGTCTATTATGCGTACTTAATTTGAAAGCATCATAATAATGATGTAAGAATAATTACATTATTCCATGTTATGTTAATAAGGGGTTATGTTTCTTAATTTAAAAACGAGAATGTATGTTAATTGGTGTGTGTGTCTGTCTCACTTCCCGTATTTGGGAGCACGTGTCAATCTTGCACTCAACTATCTTAAGAAAAAGTAAATGTAAATTTAAAACACTAAGTTTAGCGTGAATGTACAAAGAAAATTGTAAAAGTAATTAAAGTAAATGTTTGGAATTTTGCAAATGCTAACGGAAACGCAAAGTGAATTTTCGAGCTTCCTTATGGCTAATGATAGAGTGGTAGTGCGAATAGAAGTGTGACGGTTGGGGTGGTTATATTACGTGACGGCCCTTTACAAATAAAAACTGTTACAGGGGCCCCGACCAGTCGGGAGAAAGGAAGGACTGAGATGGTGACATGAACATCCGACACCATCGGCAGAGATGTCTACTAGAAAGCTCCCCCACAACGCCCTCAGCTACATATACTCCTGCTCCAGAAAACCAAAAGGACCGCTACCTAGAAGGAGGATGACCACGCACGTCGCAACTACCAGCACCACTCCTAACCAGCATCATCACAGGTTCTCACTGGAATCAGCATTCTTCAAAATACAGGTGGGAAGTTTCCATATATTAAAACGCAACAACAACATTACTACACTTCACCAGTTTCAAAAGCAGAAAGGACATGCATATAAACTAATAAAGTTTTCAAGTTATAATGATTAGAATTTTGTAAGAACCTGTCTAATGGACGTATACTTGTGATTTCTTATTAACTGTGTTAAAAGCATCCACTCAGGTGGTTTGATTAAGGTTCATTGTTAATGGTATTATTAATTAAGGGTATTAATGCCCATTAAAAATATATAGTAGTCAAATATAAAAGATAGTGAATGCTATCATAATGATGTCATGAAACAAAAGAATTTTGTTATTGCTTAGAACAAGTTTTGTGAACATGTGTGTATGTATTGGAATTCACATGATTAACTGTGTTAGAAGCATTCATTTGTTGTACTCTTTTGATTAATTTGATTGTCGATAGCAGTGATAATTGTTCCTAGAAAAGGGGACATACACATAACAGCTTTTTCATACTGATGATGATTAAAATTTGCTAGAACATGCCCTATGAATGTATATTGTGATTTTTATTATTATTAGTACAAAAGCATAGAATGGTTAAACTGATTGTTAGTTATAATTAATACAGATTGAAATTATTTATAGTTGTTGATAAAATGAGAACTAGGAACTGCTATCAGAATACAAAAATTCGATTATTAGAATAATATGTAAAATATGTTATGTTAGTGAAATAAGAAAACACTAATAAAGAAAAATTTGTTACTGTTAAATGAGAGTTTTATTAAAGTCCTGTCAGTCTGGGCACCAGCACATTTTCGCTCCATCTAGGCCAATTATCTAGTTTAAAATTTTTATGTAACGGCGGAGGCCGTTACAAATGGATTTATTTATTTTGAGACCTCGTGTCTTCTAACTATTGTCAATGACGATTACTCCATTTGCTTTAGTTGTATTTCATTCAAATACTGTACGCTATCGGCTAAAAAGTTATAAAGTGAAGGTTAGAAATTTACCGTAGGCATTTGAAGATACTTTACTGTGACAAATCACAGGACATTTGTGACGGAAGTAGTTCATGAACCCGAAACAACCCTCTCAAGAATAAAGATGTAGGAGAACAGGTCGCCCGAAGCTGCACATCGTCAGTCCAAGCTGGTTTGAACAAGATATTTCAATCCAGCAGCTTATTTCCTAGTAATAAATCTGGTTCTGGATTTGCGGAACAGGATTTCCAGAAATTCCATCTTCTACAAGTGTTGCCACCGTATTTGCCGCCTACCAAGGTGAAGCCTCCCTCTCACCACGGGTGTATAGTAGGTATAGCTCATACTAAATTAATTTCAAAACTCAGTTATTTACGTATTTATAATTACAATAAATGTTGTTTTTACCTTTTTAGCCACATTTGCAGTTTTCATGAGTGCGATAATTTTTATTGTGCAAACGTTTTCCGCTAAAAAATGTTTTAATATTGTAGCATGACAGATAATCCACTAAATAATAATTCCAATCTGATCATAATTCAATATAAATTACACTAAATAACAAGAAAATTCAAATGAAAATAATTAAATATCGAAGTAAAATACCACCATAAAAGGAAAAAGTAAAATTAAATAATCACCATGCAACAAAAATGTATCAAACAACTATAAATCCTAGACAATAAATAAACAATTTATTTATCCTAGAAAATAAATCCTAAACAACTAAGATAAAATAAGGTAAAACCCAGGTAGGATAGGAGTAGATAAAGAAGATACCCCGAACAAACCAACCAACATGATAAAACCAGATTACCTTGGAGAACCCAAGAAGGAAGAAGCGTGAAGAAACGAAAATGTAGGATGGGAGGACTACAAGGTATACCCAAGGAAAACCTATTACAAAGAATGAGAAATTCCGAAAAAGATTTAAAATCACCAAAGAAAGTATAACACCCAAAACCTCATATAAAAATGTAAATTAGTTATAAACAAAAGTGTTTAGGATTGCAAGTAGAAGTGCACCCACTAACGTTATTATGTAATGAAATAGACAAATCTTCATAATCCCTTATAATTAAGATTTTAATCTTGGAATATTGTAAAACTCAAGTATAAATAATATCCAAAAGTATAAGTGAAGCAGTGCAAGTTATTTCAATAAATTCAATAAACTTCAAGTAAAAGTGTAACTGATACTTCAACTATGTACCATTAAAAAACTTTAAGGTTTTCTATAAATACAGAGATAAAATGTTGTGAAGTATTCTTATGAAAACATTACTAATGTTTCAAAGAAGATGCCACTTTTTATCAAAAAACATTCTTTAAAATGTGAAGGATAAAGAGAGCAGGTGGGGAATAAATACAGTGACCAGGGATTAAAATGTAATAATAAGATATAAACAGAAAGGACTGCAACCAAATTAAATTTAAGAAAAAATAAAAATACATGGCTTATTGTATTTGTGTTAAAGCCTATGAACTCTATATTTCAAGGTGGTGTATAGAATAAGATTTATTATTATTATAAAAATGTTTATTATGTCTCACATGGTTAATACAGACTAAAATGTCTCACTATGAATGCCATACTATTTTATAAAATGTTTGTTATGTGTTACTAGTAATAATTAAAACTAAAATGTCTGACTTTAAAGACCAATAGTTAATTTTAAATATTGTTTTTGTATTATGAGCAGGAATAAGATGCTACATGTTCTAATAGTTATTTAAGGAGATTTTATTTAACATTATATTAACTTCAGAAAGTCAGAAGGGGTATAGACATAGTATTATTCAAAAAACAGTATATATAAAACCAGAAAATCTAGGCCAAATAGTAAATTTCAATAACATTATAATTGAGTAATTAAGTTAAATAAACCAAGTAAATTGATGAGATTTATATAAGGTGAATTAATCACCAAATACTATAACTAAAACTATACTTTAAAAGGATAATATAAAAAGATGTATAAAATTATTAAAAATTTTGCTAATGTAATATATAACAATTTCAGAGGGGAAACCATAAATTCATGAATTATATTTAAAAGGATGATCAATGGATAAATTTGCAAGAAAAAAAAGGAAAGATAAACATTTATGTCAATCTCAGATTTATTATAATCATAATTATAACACATAAGATGGCTAAATTTTGGACAAGGACAGGAAACAGAATATTGAGCCTACTTTTCCAAAATGACAGAAATATAGCAATTTTGATAAAAAACTTTATAAAGATGGATTATTGTATATCAAATTAAGCAGAAGGAGTTAAAGAAACCGATTATGTATTTACCATTACATGAAATTAATTAATAACCAAAATATATTCTGTGATATAATGGTTTTTAATTACATGCATCGGAAGTGAATAAAAATTGAAACAATACTTTTCTAATATTAATCGGTTAAGAGATTTCAGAAACGAAGTAAGTAAAACAGTTCTTAATTAACATTCGAAGTGTACGGTTGAATTAAGCTCGCGCTAATAACACATATAACGAAACCAAAAATGGCGAATAAAAAATAAGCATAGCCTACAATAAAAAACCGAGAGTTACAGAAAGTTTACCTTAAACCTTAATTCAGTGAACACAACCACTACAAACATTAAAAACAATTAATAGTGAACCGAATACAAGTGAAATAAGAAAATAAAACTATAAGAAACTAATTATTCATAACCAAACGAACTTCACAATTTTCGACACACACATAGACAGAAGTGAATACACCTAATACAAAACATTTAATCGAAGTGAACACAGAACGCTTAACCGGGACAACCCTAACAACACCAGAGACATTATTCACTATTGCGGAGACAAGGAAGCAGTTGAGAAGGCATCTTTATTAACAGAAAAATCCTGCGACACCATTCCTGTTTATTTTCAGCAGCGAGCAAGCGGCCATTTTGGAACTCCCGTCATGCCTAGCGCCTACGTCGAATCGTATTCAACAAGTCATTTGGTATAAACTCTTACTTAATAAACATTATATATTATTATCAAAATGTGTATTTTCTAACCATTAAGATATTTTATTGTGAATGTTATACTTTCTATACTTGCTCCTTCTCTGACTATTAATTATAACCGTTAAAAGAAACCTTTCGAAAATATTTATATATAATAACAGATGTATTAACAATCGATTGCCCCTGTGAAAGAGTCGAGCTATATATGATAATCGATTTTCAATCGATCTTTTGAATAATTGTCAATAAAAAAACATAGTAATTCAACAATTTGGTTTTAAATTTATTTCTCAATTTAATAAAAGAGTTTTAGTTAACAACCGGACTACCAGAAAGGCGACCGTTACTCAAGGGAAAGTAATATATACGGAGGAAAAGAAATATCGCCAATCGATTAGTGAATTGAGACAATCCTGTTAACTGGAATTTATTTACAGAAAACCATAAGCTAGATTATTGACACAAATAACTCCAACAAACTTAAAATTTCAACACTACACCCTTACAAGAATTATTTATTAAATTATTGAACAATAAAACAAATATTAAAATTTTTTTAATGAAAATTTTTAAAATAAATTAAATTTTATTATTAGTACATTATTATTTGTAAAACGTTCGGTTACAAATTGGCGAACCCAACAGTGGGGCTTAACGTTGACAAACGATCGGTTACAAATTGGCGTCCAACTGAAGGGCTTCAATTAGCGATTGAAAGGCTACAGTAACTTGCCCAATTACTAATTCAACCTTGGCAGCGGTTATACAGTCGGAGGAAGAAGCAACATGCAGCGTCGTGCGACTTCAAAGAAAAGGGCGGCAGAGGCCGAAAAGGAAATTAACATGGAGGACAAGGAGGCAACACCCGTGAAAGATGTAGAAGTGTTATTACACCCAGAGGAACCGAAACAACTCGCACTAACAGATATACAACCTGAAGTACCAACACCAACAGGGGATGTTAAGTTCCAGGAAACCCTAATGAGAATGAGAATGGAAATGAGAGAGGATAACAAATCAATGAGTAAGGAAAGGAAGGAAGACAAACAGTCCTTGAAGGAAGATTTAAGTGAAATGAGTAGGAACATAGAATCGAAAGTGGAAGAAAACAGTAAGAAGATGGAAGAAAACAGTAAGAAAATGGAGGAAAATATTAAGAAGTTAGAAGATTTGTAGGAGGACAACCAATCCACGAAGGAAGAATTGGGTCGTAAGATTGAAAACACCAATAAGAGAATTGAGGAAACCAGTAAGAAAATGGAAGAGAAAATGGAAGAAAACGGTAAGAAAATGGAAAGTGGCAACCAACAATTGAAGAAAGAATTACGAGAAAATAACAAGAAAATGGAAGAGAAGATGGGGGAGAGGTTGGAAGAATTGAGAGAGGATAACCAACTACTGAGAGAAGAATTAAGAGAAGTTAACCAGGAAAACATGAACAAGGTAGACGAGAGAATAAAGTTGGCGAAGAAAGAGTTGAACAGGAAGATCAACGACAATAAGAAATCTATAAATAAAAAATTGGAAGAAGAAACCATCATAATAAACCAACAAATCAGGGAAGTTGACGAAAGATGTCGCCAAACTGAGTATGAAGTACAGGAAGTCAGGGAAGCAGTAAATACCAAAATTGCCAAGGTCGAAGAACACCATAAGAAAAAATTGGAAGAAAACCGAAAGGAAGCACAGGAGGAATTAAACAAGGTACATAACCAAATTACAGAAAGGTGCGACGGAATGGAAACGGCGATGACGAATATCACCGGACAAGTGCGGCAGAGCCAGGAAGAGATGGAGGTAATCCGAAACCGACCAACTAACTTCACTCATTTTCCCATAAATGAGAATCGGGAATGGCTAAACTTTCGTCAGTATAAAAGGAAACCCATGGAGTTCTTGGCCCGAATAGAAGAATACATTGCCAAACATAGGGGCAACAGATGGGTCAATAACCGGGAACTATTAGATGAATCATTGGTGGATGGCCAACCGGAGCGAGATCGAGGATTACCAGCAGTTCAAGAGCTTGTTCAAGGCAAAATACTGGTCTGAGACTACCCAGAATTTAATACGTGACAACATCTGTCACGGCCGTTACAAACCACAGCTGGGTAGCTCAATGACTGCATACTTCCTCGGCAAGATATGTATGGCTAAGCATTTAGAACCAGCCATACCGGAAGAATGCCTCATCAACAAATTATCGTATCATTACGATGAAGAGGTGATCCGAGCAAGGAGAGGCAGCCAAATTAAGACAATACAGGCTATGACAGAACTGCTCGAAAATTACGAAAACGAAGAATATTACAGACAAAGCCGGAGGAGGAACGATCGACCGGAACCCAGGAACTAGCAGTACACCAACAACGGTAATAACAACAACAGTAATGGCTACCAAGGAAACCGTGCCACTCCACCAAATAACACCAACAACAACAATATTAATAATCATTATAACAACGTTCAGAGTAACCAAAATAACAATAGAACGAATAACGGTTACCAGGGTAATAGAAACCAATATTATCCAAACCCCAATGTTAATAGTCAGAGAAACCCCAACTATAATAACACGGAACGTTATTATAACAATAATCGAGGGTATCCACCAAACCATAACAGTGGTAACAATAGGTTTTCCCGACCGAGGGTAAACTTCATACGAGCTGAAGACGGTCGCCAACGAAGAAACTACCATCAGCGACGTAACAGCTACCATGAGTATGAGGATCGGCGGAGGAGCCGAGAACGTGACGATCCAAGGTATAGTCAGACTAGACGGATTACCAGTCTAGACAATACCGGACGACAAACAAACCAAGAAAAACCATTGGATCATCGCACAGAGTGGCAGGGACCCACTCAAGGTCTCCCGACTGATGCCATCAATCAGTGCGACCAATACCAATAATGAAATCGAGCATTTAAACGGGAGGAGGCAGTAATAAATCCCCTTAACCCTTTGCTGCTCCTATCTCCTGGTTATCTAAACGAGTTGCAAAGAGCAACTGATACAAATAGTATAACAATAATAGGTTGCAACTACTTGAAAAACATTCGACACGAGCTATTGGAGGAGGACGACAATAGCATCAATAGTATAAACAACGAAATCATACATATCAATGCGGAAGTAGAAGGAGTCCCCGCAAAATTAATGATCGATACTGGTTCGAATGTGTCTATAATTAGTACGACAGAATTGGAAAGAATCCAGAGGGAATGTGGAAGAGCATTGCCGACATTGCCGTTAAATAATATTGTTTTACTAGGTGCCACCGGCCGCGAAAACAAGACGATAAGAAAACAGGTTTCGACAAACGTGATTAGCTGTGGTATAGCGATTGACATGGAATTCTTAGTTGCGACCGGGTTGCCTTTTGACATATTAGTGGGATGCGATGTGCTCAGACGGAACTCTGCCATAATCGATTTACGCACGGAGAAAATATCACTATTTGATAACGGGCAAATCAAAACGGCTGACTTGGTCAATAGTGAAACAGTAATTCCCAGCGATATCCACCAGCAAATCCGTAAAATAAATTATATCAATAATACTCCTATGATTGAGCAAATAATATACGATAACGCTGATGAGGATTTATGGTCCCAAAAGATCCAGGAAATCAGGGATTTCCGAGGCGGAATTACTAAGGAAAGGTTGCCAATACACCAAGCGAACCAATTAATAAACATCTATGAACGATACCGCTCAGTATTTTCTGACGAACCTGGTGAGGTAAAAAACTACCAGTGTACTCTGCAATTTAGAGATACAGTGGATTTTAACCGAAAGTCATACCCCATCGTGCATTCACGAAAGGAAGCTGTAAGAGCTGAAATAAATAAAATGATTAACCGTGACGTTATAGAGAATAGCCAATTCCCATATACCAGTCCTATAGTGGGCTATTCCTAAGAAAAACGGACAAGTCCGTCTTTGCCTAGATGCGCGAGAAATAAATAAGATGATCGTCAATGACAGGACATCGCCCGGTGAGATAGAAGAGATCTTAAAGCGTTTCCACGGTACCCAGTAATTTAGTACCTGGAACACGGTGTGCGGTTACTGGAAGGTGGAATTGCACCCACAGAGTCGCCAGCATCTGGCATTCATATTCGAAGGGCGTAATTACCAGTTTAAGAGACTGCCCTTCGGACTCGTGAATTCGGTCGCCGTCTTTGTGAACTGCATGGACCAGATACTTGGCCAGGAAGCACTACAATTCACCACCGTGTATGTGGATGATTTGCTTGTTACCTCAAAAACATGGGAGGAACACTGCTACCGTGTGGAACATGTACTGAAAAAATTGGCTGCGAATAACATCACGCTCAAACTGGAAAAATCTCAATTCATTGCCAAGGAAATTCAGTTCTTGGGTTTTAACTTGAATGACCAAGGAATCTCACCGTCGCCCGAAAAGGTAGAAGCGATCCAGAAATTTCCGGCACCAAAGAATAGAAGGCAATTACAGTCATTCCTGGGACTTTGTAATTATTACCGCAAATTCCAGGAAAATTATTCTGAATTGACTGCCAGATTTCAACCGCAACTGTCATCTAAAAATAAATGGATCTGGGGTAAAGAGCAGAACGAGACCTTACAACTAATTAAGGACAAATTTTTGGAACCCATAAGACTTCGCCACCCAGATTTTAAAAAACCTTTCTTCCTAAATTGCGATGCCAGCGACATTAGCCTTGGAACGACGCTATATCAAGAAGATGAGGAGGGCGAACATCTAGTGATTTGCTTCGCAAGTAGAGCTTTAAACCAGTGCGAAAAGAACTACCACGTCAATGAGAAGGAACTGCTAAGTGTAGTGTTCGCGTGTGGCAAATTCCGCACCTACATCTTAGGTTACCCCGTTACCGTCCGGACAGACCATAAATCCATATCGTTCCTGAGGAGGTGCAAATTGAGTCACGGAAGGCTGACAAGGATACTCGTCCTTCAAGAATACAATCTTAAGTGGGAGTACATCCCAGGAAAGAAGAATGTCGTTGCAGATATATTAGCACGTATTGACGTAGAAAAACAAACATTCGAGGGAGAGAAAGAAAGCGTACTCAAAATATACCATATTCTTAGCACCAGAGTCGATCTAGCCACATTATTAACAAACGTGAGCACCCACCAACAAGCAGACCCGAAATTAAGGAATATTAAGACTCGATTAGAAGCAGGAGACGAGACTATCGCTCAATATTATCAGCTAAATAACGATGTATTATTCGTTAAACCATCTTTAAGGCAGGAGACATGGAAGGTAATCATTCCAACCCATATTGAAAAGGAGATAATAATTAATTATCATATACGATATGGGCATATGGGCGCCTTAAAGGTGATAATGGCTCTGGAGGAGAGCTGCCACATGAAAAACGTCAACCGGAAGGTCAGGATGTATATCAGAGGTTGCCACATTTGCCAACTAGTTAAATCCAATAATGAGAAAAAGGAAAGCCAAATGATTCCTATAACATCACAGGCAACATTGGAGAAGGTATTCTTGGACATCTGCGGACCATTTCCCCGTAGCGGCGGTCGTCACAGATATAAGTACCTGATAATCGTGATGGGCCATTTCACTAAGTTCATTAAACTATACCCAGCTAATCGGGCAACTACTACTGGGAATATTAACCGACCAGTACTTCCCAAACATCGGAAAACCAGTTTCGATCATTACAGATCACGGAACCCAGTTTAAGGGGAAAAAATGGCGGGATACCCTACTATCTATGGGTGTTCGTACTTACAAAACCTCGGTCTACCACCCGAGCAGTAATCCGGCAGAGCGGGTGTTACGAGAAGTGGGGAGGATATTAAGAACCTATTGTCACAATCAACAGAGGAGGTGGCAAGACTATCTAGAAGCCACAGAAGAATTCCTCAACTTGGCATACCACCCAGCCATAGGAATTACCCCATACGCCGCCATGTACGAGAAACAACCCCCACGAGAGATCGAAGAAACACTAGAGTTCCCAAGAGATAATGTTTATACTTTCGACAAGATAAAATTTTACAACAAGGTGGCCGAAGACCAGGAGAAACGGCGAAACAAATATCAAAAGAATAGTGGTAAAATAATAACCTATACAAGTGGAGAAAAGATATTATTGAAAAATCGGGAATTACCCAGCACACTGGAAGGAATAACAAAGAAGTTGTTACTACTATACACTGGACCCTATATAGTCTCCAAAAACAAAAACAATAATACGTATGAAATAAAGGAGATGGGTTCTGGTAGAATCAAAGGTATATATAACCAGGCTTCCATGAAAAAATATTATGGGGAGTAGATATTTAAACATAAAGACAATTAAAAACAACCAAATTCAAAAAATGAAGTAAGTTCACCTTACAAACAAGTATTTAAGAAAATCATTTTGAGATATCAAATAACAGAAGGAGAATTTTGAATAAGAATAAAATACAACCAAATTCAAAAAAATATAGTAAGCACACATTACTACCAGTATTTATGAAAACTATTTTTGAGATATATAAAGAAAAAGAATTTAGAGGTGAAAAGACAATTAAATGCTAAAAATATTGTAAGATAACCTTACAAACAAACTACTTGTGAATATAATTTTGTGATATAAAGAGGAGAATTTTGAAAAAAAATTGTCAAAATAAGGAAGAGAATTTAGAACAAAACAAATAAATTCTAAAATTATAGTAATATCCAATTACAACCAATTATTTATAAAACCATTCTATGGAATTAAAGAAAAGGAAGGAAGAACCACGGATACAATTAAAAGAATAAACTTGTGATGGAAAAAAAACTTTGACGTAATACAAGGAGAAACAATGACCACATTAATATGATAATTAAAGAATTCATTTGAATAAAAAAAACCAGAGCGAAGTAGTTGGTGAAAGAGAAAGAAATATATAAATGTAATTAAATAAATCACTAATGAATATGATCATAAAATAAATGTCGAGTGTAATAAAGACAATTAGAAGAAAGTGCTAGAACATGGAACTAGTGGAATGAAAGAGAACTAAGAAACAAACAAACAAACAAAATATCATAAAATATATGCTACCAATAACCAGAAACAGATTGCAAAAACAACCAAAGAAGAATAGAGAATTAATACAAAAAACGGTATATTTGATGAATAATGATAATTAATAAAAGAGCTTCCCACCATAATAAGAAATAATATAATAGTAAAGCTAACAAGTCAGAAGAATAACTGAGATAGAAATATTAACAGATCTGAGCAATATACGAAGTGAAGTATCCAAAGATATTTTTAAAAATAGTCATAAGGTGGACTATTCTTAGATAATTTTTATTGATAACTGTCTGTAGATAAGTCCAGCAGTATTAATATGTATTTGAGCAGAGATGATTTGCCTCTGTACTCAATTAGAAGTGATGTATGGCCAGCAGAGTATGTAGCCTACAGTGCCTCTCTGAACTGCCCCAGCTCACGTGTTAGGGAATAATAGGGAATAAATATTCCAGGGATAAAACACCAAGTTAAGAAAAATGAAAATAAAATAATAAATATGAAACTCAGATGACTATTACTATCAACGAAGATCAATTAAGAATAAAATATATGTAAGCTCGAATATGTAGAAGAAAAAATTAGAAATGGAAGGAAGTCAAGAATAATAAAAATATAATAACTATCATAAGCAATTATTTCAGACAAACAAAGTATAGTCTGAACTAATCACTTCTGGAGGAGGGCATTCTGTAGCATGACAGATAATCCACTAAATAATAATTCCAATCTGATCATAATTCAATATAAATTACATTAAATAACAAGAAAATTAAAATGAAAATAATTAAATATCGAAGTAAAATACCACCATAAAAGGAAAAAGGAAAATTAAATAATCACCATGCAACAAAAATGTATCAAGGAAAATAAATCCTAAACAACTAAGATAAAATAAGGTAAAACACAGGTAGGATAGGAGTAGGTAAAGAAGATACCCCGAATAAACCAACGGACATGATAAAACCAGATTATTTTGGAGAACCCAAAAAGGAAGAAATGTGAAGAAACGAAAAGGTAGGATAGGAGTAGATAAAGAAGATACCCCGAATAAACCAACGAACATGATAAAACCAGATTACCTTGGAGAACCCAAGAAGGAAGAAGCGTGAAGAAACGAAAATGTAGGATGGGAGGACTACAAGATATACCCAATGAAAACCTATTACAAAGAATGACAAATCCCGAAAAAGATTTAAAATCACCAAAGAAAGTATAACACCCAAAACCTCATATAAAAATGTAAATTAGTTATAAACAAAAGTGTTTAGGATTGCAAGTAGAAGTGCACCCACTAACGTTATTATGTAATGAAATAGACAAATCTTCATAATCCCTTATAATTAAGATTTTAATCTTGGAATATTGTAAAACTCAAGTATAAATAATATCCAAAAGTATAAGTGAAGCAGTGCAAGTTATTTCAATATATTCAATAAACTTCAAGTAAAAGTGTAACTGATACTTCAACTATGTGCCATTAAACAACTTTAATGTTTTCTATAAATACAGAGATAAAATGTTATGAAGTATTCTTATGAAAACATTACTAATGTTTCAAAGAAGATGCCACTTTTTATCAAAAAACATTCTTTAAAATGTGAAGGATAAAGAGAGCAGGTGGGGAATAAATACAGTGACCAGGGATTAAAATGTAATAATAAGATATAAACAGAAAGGACTGCAACCAAATTAAATTTAAGAAAAAATAAAAATACATGGCTTATTGTATTTGTGTTAAAGCCTATCAACTCTATATTTCAAGGTGGTGTATAGAATAAGATTTATTATTATTATAAAAATGTTTATTATGTCTCACAGGGTTAATACAGACTAAAGTGTCTCAGTATGAATACCATACTATTTTATGAAATGTTTGTTATGTGTTACTAGTAATAATTGAAACTAAAATGTCTGACTTTAAAGACCAATAGTTAATTTTAAATATTGTTTTTGTATTATGAGCAGGAATAAGCTGCTACATGTTCTAATAGTTATTTAAGGAGATTTTATTTAATATTATATTAACTTCAGAAAGTCAGAAGGGGTATAGACATAGTATTATTCAAAAAACAGTATATGTAAAACCAGAAAATCTAGGCCAAATAGTAAATTTCAATAACATTATAATTGAGTAATTAAGTTAAATAAACCAAGTAAATTGATGAGATTTATATAAGGTGAATTAATCACCAAATACTATAACTAAAACTATACTTTAAAAGGATAATATAAAAAGATGTATAAAATTATTAAAAATTTTGCTAATATAAAAAATAACAATTTCAGAGGGGAAACCATAAATTCATGAATTATATTTAAAATGATGATCAATGGATAAATTTGCAAGAAAAAAAGGAAAGATAAACATTTATGTCAATCTCAGATTTATTATAATCATAATTATAACACATAAGATGGCTAAATTTTGGACAAGGACAGGAAACAGAATATTGAGCCTACTTTTCCAAAATGACAGAAATATAGCAATTTTGATAAAAAACTTTATAAAGATGGATTATTGTATATCAAATTAAGCAGAAGGAGTTAAAGAAACCGATTATGTATTTACCATTACATGAAATTAATTAATAACCAAAATATATTCTGTGATAAAATGGTTTTTAATTATATGCATCGGAAGTGAATAAAAATTGAAACAATACTTTTCTAATATTAAATCGGCTAAGAGATTTCAGAAACGAAGTAAGTAAAACCGTTCTTAATTAACATTCGAAGTGTACGGTTGAATTAAGCTCGCGCTAATAACACATATAACGAAACCAAAAATGGCGAATAAAAAATAAGCATAGCCTACAATAAAAAACCGAGAGTTACAGAAATTTTACCTTAAACCTAAATTCAGTGTACACAACCACTAAAAACATTGAAAACAATTAATAGTGAACCGAATACAAGTGAATTAAGAAAATAAAACTATAAAACACTAATTATTCATAACCAAACGAACTTCACAATTTTCGACACACACATAGACAGAAGTGAATACACCTAATACAAAACATTTAATCGAAGTGAACACAGAACACTTAACCGGTACAACCCTAACAACACCAGAGACATTATTCACTATTGCGGAGACAAGGAAGCAGTTGATAAGGCATCTTTATTAACAGAAAAATCCTGCGACACCATTCCTGTTTATTTTCAGCAGCGAGCAAGCGGCCATTTTGGAACTACCGTCATGCCTAGCGCCTACGTCGAATCGTATTCAACAAGTCATTTGGTACAAACTCTTACTTAATAAACATTATATATTATTATCAAAATGTGTATTTTCTAACCATTAAGATATTTTATTGTGAATTTTATACTTTCTATACTTGCCCCTTCTCTGACTATTAATTATAACCGTTAAAAGAAACCTGTCGAAAATATTTATATATAATAACAGATGTATTAACAATCGATTGCCCCTGTGAAAGAGTCGAGCTATATATGATAATCGATTTTCAATCGATCTTTTGAATAATTGTCAATAAAAAAACATAGTAATTCAACAGTTTGGTTTTAAATTTATTTCTCAATTTAATAAAAGAGTTTTAGTTAACAACCGGACTACCAGAAAGGCGACCGTTACTCAAGGGAAAGTAATATATACGGAGGAAAAGAAATATCCCCAATCGATTAGTGAATTGAGACAATCCTGTTAACTGGAATTTATTTACAGAAAACCAGATTATTGACACAAATAACTCCAACAAACTTAAAATTTCAACACTACACCCTTACAAGAATTATTTATTAAATTATTGAACAATAAAACAAATATTAAAATTTTTTAATGAAAATTTTTAAAATAAATTAAATTTTATTATTAGTACATTATTATTTGTAAAACGTTCGGTTACAAATTGGCGAACCCAACAGTGGGGCTTAACGTTGACAAACGAACGGTTACAATATTCATGCTCGTGTGAATCTAGCTGGCACATTTCCAGTTTCCAAATTTTCTGAGGATCGACCCATCTTCTGTGACAGATAATGTACATTGGAACCTTCACAATTGTAATCACGCGTGGTCTTATCCAGTAAAAAAGATATAAATATTTATTTTAGTGTGAACTATGTCGTATTACCCCTTATATTTTCTATACAGCAAAATTTTCTGGAAGTAGACCATATAAGTAACCGAGGCACTCTGACCCTGTTCTAAATCTGTTATTGGAAAACACTGATTTTATACTACCATGATGTTAGTTCAGAAAACGGAGGTTTCGAAGAGTCAAGTTTTACAAAAGATACGAGTCGGTGGTAAAACAGGGGCACAGGATATTACAAAACTTTTGTGCAAGACGACAGTGTAATTGATTTTTGCTAGCAATGCAGTACGCTGAACTGAACCGTCTTATTGTTTTCATTCCTTCTACGAAGTTAATTATTTGTCCTAAACGGATCGCAGAGAATCAGAACGAACAGATAAAATACTGGCTTTGAAACTGTGGTCCCATGTGTAAGCTTAGTGTTTTGAGATAATCCATAAAGCATTTGTTTAAGTACATGTACTTTTTTTACTAACAAATAGCAATATCTATATATCATTTATCTGGGTTTACTTTCAGAAGCATATTTAATGTGGTTGTTATTGTCCTTGTTTTTTAGCATACAGGACAGAAAAGTTTGAGAACATTACAAATAGAATGATACAGTTTAATGATGTAAAGTATAAAGCAGTTTATAAAAATTTACGTTACGTAGATTATTTATTTAGATCTACGAGGTATTAATAACTTTGAAATCATATAATAATGTAAGTCCTTACGATTAGTATCAGAGAAAATTGTGAGAAATAAGAGAGAGCGAATTAAGACAACAGTAGAAGTTAACACATTGCCCAAGATATACGGATATTTAGGAATTGGCTGAATGGTCCCGATACTTGACAACAAAATGGGTTAGAAAAGAAGAAGATGAGAAAAAGGAAAAGAAGAAAAAGGTGTTAGAAATTAGGCAGGTTTTTTCTACCTTAAATTGAAAATTAGATGTCTTGGAGATTTCGCATCAAGAGACCTGCCGTACACCAGAGCTGGTTAAAATACACTTAAAAACTCAAAATAATAGTTAATTATTAGTAAAGTGAATTAATAGTTTAGTATGACGCACATTTGAGGCCTTTCCCGTTTACACTATCTAAGCGGGAAAGCGGCACAAGCTTAATGTGGGCTACGCACTTGATGCCGCGGATTCACTATTAAGCGCACAGACAAGGAAAGAGGTTTACTAAGTAGTACTAGCAAATCTTCGTGTTTTTACGTGAATGCCGCATATAAACGCTCTGGGAGAGATGAAACAAACTGTTTTAAAAACGATTCTCTACAACTACTGTCCAACTCTTTTTAAGAAAGCATATCAATTACTCTGAAGGGTTTAGGAAACTGAATGTAATAGTGACAGTAACGGAGCAATCACGTATATCTCTTAAATAACAGATATAATTTAATTTTCAAGCAAACACTTTGTTTGTATTTATCACGCTGGCAATATGACATACAAAAATATATGTACGGGATTACTAACAGCTACTATTAAACGTTATACGTGTAAGACGAGAATACATAAATAAGTATACAAGGCTTTAATTAAAACGTTCGTAAACTATTTGAATTTTCCGCGTTACAAGTGCTCGATTAAATGATGTCAGTAGACATGTTCGTGATAACGGAACAAAATTTTAGCAGCATTCCATGAACAGTTTAGATTTTATAGCTGACTAATTTAGTAGTGTTTTGTGTACTAAACGATTTTGTTTTACATTCAAGAATGAAAAATCTAAAATCGTATATTAAATTTTATGCACGTAATGAGAAAAGTGTTCTACCGTGATAAAATGGTATGCAATGGTTTCGATGAGTCTGGTATACAAATGATACAAATGCTTCCACGGTTGTCACGGATCAGTTGAAGATGACGAGTGTAGGATAAAGATCGTGTGGTATTTTGTTCCATGAACAGAGTACTCATCACTAATAAAGAGTACTATCTAGGCACCTAACGCTGCTTGCAAGGACATGTTATTACAAAACGGTCGAATTCATGAAAACTACACCCCAATGAAGTCACCAACTCACACTTCATTGCATTTTGTAAAAGGCTTAGCCAGAAGTAATATCTTAGTAATATGATAAGCTCTACGCATGTGTCATACGCGACGTTTTCACCTTTACAAGATGGGGAAACCTGAAAGGTCAACGTTTTGCGGCTAACAAAGGCATAAAACTGAAGCCGTTGAACCAGCTCAAGTTTGAATTTCAGAAATGGTTTAATTATTAAAAGACTTTGATGTAAGTGTTTTATATCTGGCATATGTGAAGTTACTTTAAAGGGAATGGAGAAAATACACAGGATTGAATTAAAATGTAAATAGAGATGAATAAATACATAATATATTAACGCAAAAAACCAAACAGTGTCTAAGAATGTTCGAACGATAAATACTGAGAAAGTTTTTGTTTCAGTGCAAAATAACGTTGTCCCAGGTGAAGGTATTATGAAATAAATAATCTAATACACGGAACTGATATGGTAAGGTTTATAAAAAGTAGAAGGATTGGCTGGCTGGGACACACAATAAGGACAGAAGAATGCACAATTCCTACAATATTTTTGGAATGGAGACCAGTAAGTAGGAGCTCAAGAGGAAGGCAAAAGAAGAGATAGGTCGAGGATGTTGAGTAGGATATGAAGAAAATACAGATGAAAAGAAGATGGAGAAGACTATGTAATGAGAGGGCAGAATGGTGAAAAATCGTTGAAGAGGCTAAGACCTATACTGGGTTGTAACGCTAGTAGAATAAGAAAAAAGAAAGACAATATGTTACATAAACAAAAATTGTTTAATCATATCTTGCATTCCTGTATATATATTGTGTCTGGGGAGGGGACGCACGTCTGTGTGTATCATTATTTTAAACTAAGTTTATAAGTAGATGTTTACTATGTATATGTATACTTTCATTAGCAATAGCAACGATGATTATAATTATCATTAGAACCTCTAAGCAAATAAAGAGCATTTTGAGCTCTCATGATCTCGAAATCAAGAACACAGTGACAGGTGCCACCTACGCAGTATCCGTAACGATAACCCCTCAGCTGGTAGATGCAGCTCCTGTTACACTCAGCGTGGTCACTCTTGTTATACGGAGAGCTCAAAATCATGGGACAGTACGCTGATATGATGTTTATGACGTCACTGTCTCTCCGTTGGCGGTCACCATGCGTGGGCTCTGTAAAAAACATTTATGGTTGTTTACATTTTGTTAAACTTTAATTACATTTTAAACAATTTGGAGAAACCGCAAAAGCCTGTGTACGTGACATTACGTTGCCCCCACACACAAAGGGTAAACATATGAAAACACAATACCATGTGTGAGAAACGTATTGTTTAGACTTGCTATTATCATATTTGTGTCTGCTGACTGTGTGAAACTTCCAATGTTACGCTCTTATTAAATGAATCCTGACCCTTAATTATTAAAAATGCATCGCTAGTATCACGGGAACTTAGAAAGGGAAGAATAGTGTTTAAGGATGTGGTAAAAATCATCTGTTTAACATTTGGTATTCTCACGGTTCATCCAATAACTATGTTGGTGTGTAACTCTGACGCAACAGAACAATTCTTTTCTGTAAGTGTAGCGGTAGTGCATATATTTTGGATTCGCTTACACAAATTATAACATACAGTATATTTTTATTTTAGACTGATTCCATACAAACGTTAGTTCATGCTATGGACTTACAAATTATTTCATACAGAAACTTTCAGCTACTTTATTATTTTTTTTATCGTATCGGCCATCTAAGGACCACATGCCAATTTCAATTCTTTACTCTTTGTTCTTTTCTTTTTTCCAATATTCTTTCGTCTTCTCACTGTGTCCCTTCTTCCTGTCTTCAATCCACATTGAACCAGCGTTTTCTCTCTTCTACCCTGGACTCCCTCCATTTTAACACTTTTGCCAGAAAAACTTCTCTTTCAAATGGTTCTTCTGCGAGTATATTATTTTTTTCTAAATCCTTTTGGACTTCTTTAATCCAACTTGATGTTGACTTCTTCCCCCACAGATATTTGAAGATTTGCTTTGTCAACTTATTGTCGTCCATTCTATATAAATGTCCAAAAAAATAATAGTTTTCTTTTTCTCATTGTTTCTGTTATATTTTCTATACTTTTATATACGAGTATTTCATCATTACTTTTTAACTTCCAACATTCTGCAGTTTTTCGTGGACCTAATATTTTCCTAATAATTTCTCTTTTTAATATTTCTAGCTTGTCTAAATTGTAATTCAATACTAGACATTCACTTGCATATAGGCATTCTGGCTTCAGTACTGTACTGTAATGCCTTATTTTCGCATTTTTAGATATGCACTTTTTATTGTAAATATCTTTAGTTATACCATATGCCCTTTCCATCTTATGAATCCTTTCTTCTATAACAGATTTTTCCCAGCCATTCTCTTGAATTGTCTCTCCTAGATACTTAAATTTTTGAACCCTCTCTATTCGACCAATATCTGTTACCAGGAATTTTGGCGCGTTTTTATGTTTGTGAGAAATTTGTCTTTTTCTGCAAAAATTCTGAAGCCTTTTCTACTGGCTATGTCCTCTAAAAAAATTAACTTGTGTTTCAGCTACTTTATTATTTTATTTTATAAGAAGATCAAGAAAACTATTTTATTTAATACAGAAAAGAATTTGTAAAAAGTTGCATGCTTAAATTAACAAACGTTACGAACGTAGTGATCACCTGTTACTACGTTAATGACGGCTGTGAAATCAGTGACGCTTAAAGAAGAAGGTATCATGTACAGAAACGTTCATGGTGCAACGAAACAAAAATGTTTGTTTGCATTGCTAGCAGAAAAAGTATTGAAGGTACACATAAAACGAGAAAAGCCACAAAACTCAAGGCACTTTAAAGATTTGGCGAAACGATCGATCGATAAATTTAATCGAAGGACGTTGAATTCACAAAGTTTTATGTACGACGTGATAAAATAGTAGACTGGTTGAAAATCTGACGGCGAACGTCTTCAGAAAGAGTTTACAAAATTATAACTAAAAACCCCCTTCTCAATCGTGATGACTCTAATGAAACATAAGAATAAAATAACAGTAATGGCGTTTTAAGAGCCTATCAAACCTTATTTCCTGCAAATTACTAACAAAACTTGTATAAGGAGATACTTAACAAGACGTCGAATAACATTTTTTCACAAATCTTATTTGAAACTTATTGTTAATGAAATTTCTTTTCATAGTAATTAGAGTTTACTTGAAATAATTTAATTTTCCTCCTGACTGCATACGTCCATATTCGTTTGTTGTAATCCCCTTGGATGTGTAACATTAGTTATTAAGATACATACAAGAAAACAACACATCAAATAAAATATTAAATAACATTTGCTTCGTATGTAGCTGGTAAAATAAAAATAACCTGGTATGCTCTTGGTATCCTGTTACAGCGAACAGATTTTTATTAACGGCCACCACGTTTCACATTTCACACAACATCCTACACTGCGCACGGTAGTTGTACATTTCGTTTTCCGCAACGCCATCATCCCTTCCAGAGCCATCCATCCACCCCCTCATCTTGGCTCCTCTGTTCACTTGGCTTGCATTTCGATTTTGATATATAAACACTTTCTCCTTATTGTATGATTAAAGTTATCCGGGCTGTTTGGCCGTGGTCCATGGTTTATTGCCAAACCAAAAGTTTTAACAGCTCCAATGGCTGCCATCAACAGTGGAATTTTCAAAAATCCTGAACGTAGGGTGTTCACGTCAGGCCCACAGTACTGTGGTATATGCTGAAGATATCCCGCCATGCTACGTGTACAAATAAATTCAACAAAGTCCCACGTACAGGTAAAAATGACAACTTCAGCCAATCCGAATAGTGCAACAGGTAGAAACTGCACCAAGGGCCAATCACAATAAAGATGGTGTATGATTGGCTCGCACCACGCTATGCCATCAGGTACTCAAACAATTGTTTTCCCCGGAGTACTGTGGTGAAGGCTAATGATTTTCCGCGACGCCACCTGTGCTAATACAGGTGTTTTTAGCTGTTGAAACGTTTGGTTTGGCAATAAACCATGGACCACGGCCAAACAGCCCGGATAACTTTGATCATACAACAGACACCGGCCGTGAAAGTCTGAGGACAATGTTACTTTCCCTTTATGATTTCGCTCAAAGTATGGTCTTCCTACATGTGTTGAACATTACGTCTCACCTACAACAGAAAGCATAATCTTCTGCTATGTTTTGTCTGTGTCATAAATTTAAAGGATTTCAGTCGCATTCCAGCCAAACCTTACTCTCTAGAAAATTACTTTCTTTTCCAGCTTGTAAAAGAAGATACTTGACAATACGTTGAGTAACATTTTTCCACAAATCTTACTGGAACCTAATTGTTCATGAAATTTTGTTTCAAAGTAATTAGTGTTTACTTGAAATCATTTAATTGTCCTCCTGACTGGATACATCCATATTATTTTGTTGTAATCCCCTTGGATGTGTAACACATTAGTTATTAAGATACATAGAAAGAAACAACCGACCAAATAAAATATAAACTAATATTTGCTTCCTATGTAGCTGGTAAAATAAAAATAACCTGCTATGCTCTTGGTATCCTGTTACAGCGAACAGATTTATATTAACGGCTACCATGTTTTACATTTCACATAACACCCTACACTGCACACAGTAGCTGTAGGCTATATTTCGTTTTCCGCAACGGCATCACTCCTTCAAGAGCCACCCATCCACCTCCTCATCTTGGCTCCTCTGTTCATTTGGTTTGCATTTTGATGTTAACAGTATAAACACTTTCCATTTATGATTTTACTCAAAGTATGGGCTTCGTCCGTGTACGGTATTACATATGCTGAGCATTACATCTTTCCTGCAACAGAAAGTATAAACGTCTCCTACGTTTTATCCGTGTCACAAATTTAAAAGTATTTAGTCACATTCCAGCCAGTCAGCTGCACAATACTTTTACAGAGATTTTACATCTAATGATTGGAACACACGACATGACACTCAGACGCTTTTGGTAAAATTTATACGTATGAATGGAACGATGTGAATGGAATACTCATTAGCACTCGGTGAACATAGTGTTGATACTTTTAGATGAAAGACAATTACGTGACACTTATCATAGGTCCACAATCGAATGTGTTCCACTCCACACTGGCCGGCGGCGCGCTGTATTCAAGGCCAGACATTGACACAGTTTCTAGTGGATTCCAGAGCACCTGTAATACGCAGTTTGCTGGACACGTCATCCAGACACGTTCTAGAAAAGTGACAGATTATTCCGGAATCTTAGTGGTGGTATAAATATAAGCATCCGGCGACAATCAAATCTATTCTGTTACACCTGGCGATATTCAAGTGCGGTTCGAGGTTATTGTTGCGTTTTAGCGGAAAGTGATTATTGCGTTAATTAGTGCGAAACTGTAATAAGGTGACAGTTAAAGTTGTGTGTTGGACACACTTAACTTGAATTGTTGTACAAGAATGCCTTGTTGATTTCTAAATGCTGTTTTTGTCTAATTAAAGTTTGTTGTTAGTGACTTTATTGGTGTCAGTTATTCTCTTTCCACTGTTCTTTACGACTGTCTGCGAAACCGTCGTAACAGTATGATCCAATTTTTTGAAATATAAAGCTTGCGGCAGTAATGTAACTGTAACCTACACGGGCCGTCTTAATTAGGACACGATGAATTCAGATTATGGTTAGGTATCGTAAAATTCAGTATACCCCCAATCGAATTCATACAGACAACTCGGAAACAAAAAAAACACACACACACACACACACACAAATAACCACTTACGTGTCTATCCGCTGTATAGTTATTCTGTACGAAAGTACTGTATTGTCAGCATGAGCTGAGAAAGTAAGACAGACAGAAAGAAAAAGAAGAAAGAAGGTAACGGAGTGTGGAAGTGGGTAATATTAGCCGTTCTGTTTTCACTAACCAAGAGAAGGGTATACGTAGATTGTACACGTACGTACTATAGATCTACCATTATTTCTGGACTAGGAGGACTTACAATAATAAGGAACGGACATCATACAGCCTAGAGGCCAAACGAAAGTTAATGAATTGAAGACATTAAGAAAGACAATAGGCAAATCGCGGAATGGCAAATTAAAACCAAACCTGAGCATTCTAGACACATGAAAAGGTAACACATCTATTGGACTGTACAGAAAATGGGGAAAACTCTACAACTACTACTTTGAAAGAATTAATTAGAACAGACAAACTAAAAAGGTCCCAGGTAGTCTTACATGAAGAAGAAGAGAAATCGACTGGTTAGAATATGGTGGAGGAATTGCATAGATTGTTGACTTTGGTTTGAACAGTCGTATCTCTTAAATTAAGAGACAAATAAGGAAAAGAAGGAGCAGAAGAGGAAGAAGAAGTAAATACTTACTAGGGTATTTTAAGATTAAGATTGTTTAAGATTCCTGTTAATTTGTGCATCTGAATGGATGACAGAGCACACCATTATATGCCTTCTGTGAAATTTGTCTTGTAAAGTTTAATATTAATTCGTATTATATAATGTAGCTATATTCAAAATCTTAAGATCGTTTAAAGTGCTGATAAGGTGTGAATCTGAATGGACGACCGAATACTAAGTTATGTCTTCTTATAATTTTGCTATATAAATATATGCATTGTATATATTTTTTTGTGTCGAATTATATTGTGTCGTGCCATATATTGTTGTGGCATTTGTAGATGTATCAAAAGGTTTTGATAATGTGAAACGTTTGCTTCTCTAGAGTATAATGTAACGAAGGGGTTTCCCTTCGCAATTAATTAAAGTTTTTAGAAGCTTATATTACAATCCTACAAATAAAGGTGTGAGACAAGGGTACCTATTTCGCAGACACATTTTAATATCTACATGGACGACATATTTCGCCGATGGACAGCTAAAGTTGACTCGGAAATATCACTTCAGCGAAATATTCATGTTAATGCATTGCTTTATGCAGATGACAAGGTAATAATACAGAAAACAGAAGACCAGTTACAGCGGGCAATATTTACGTTCAATAGCATTATACAAGACTATGGACTACAAATCTCTGCTACAAAATCTAAAACAATGGCATTTCAGGGCAGATGCCCTATAAGAAACTAAGATATTTGTGAATAATCAGATTTTGGATCAGGTTAGTCATTTTAATTACATGGGTTGTGATATCTCATATGAAACTGATATTGATTGGGATAGGAAACTAACAAAATATAGACGCATCTGTGGAACGATTCATAGGTATTTGTAAAATAAAACACGGAAGGATACCCAAATGAAATTTTATAAAAATGTGGCTGTTCCTGTATGCTAGTGAGACATGGATTCTTGGTATAAGGGACGTGCAGAGGATTCAGGCAGCCGAAATGAAATTTCTGAGAGGGACGCAAGGTTGTTCTTTCTTGGATCGGAGAAGGAACGAGAATATTAGACGCGATTTAAACATTGAATCATTGCACCAGTAGATTGAAGACCATAGCAGGAGATGGTGTGAACACTTGAATTGCATGCCTGATATCCGTCTACCTGTGGTTGCCTTGGGTTATCACCCTACTGGGAAGAGAGATGTCAGTAGACCGAGGAAGAGGTGGGTTCTCGAACAGGTCTAACGCCTAGTCCTTGGAGTGGTGGTGATGATGATGATGACAGAATTTTAGTTATCTTTTTATTGTCGTCTATATGACTCAAAACGACTTTCTTTTTGCTGAAGATTACGTTATATGGAATAAATTTTAAACTCACGTTAAATTAAAGAGAAGAAAAGTGTTGTTCACAAAATAAACATAAGCCTACAAATATGTAGGCCTACGTGTACAAATTAACAAACATGTCTTATATATAATAATTTGTTAATTTCTAATTTTCTAATTCCTACGTGATGAAAATCCTATTCGCATGCTTAGTCAGGTTATTTTTGTTAGTTATTTGCTTAAGTAAAACTGTTTTGCAACTATTATCGTTGTTTAGGATTTAGTAATGTCGGAGACGCGGGAAGTCCTGATCCAATACGACACAATTACCGTTAAAGGAAAGGATATCATATACGATCACGTTTACAACGCAAAGGAACACAAAGAACATTTGCTTGGAAAACTGATGATCTGAAATTAATTTATTTTGCATCAGGTAAGGAGACTGAACAAGAAAAGCCATTTCACAATGGTAAGGCAAAAAAAGAGACCTATGAATGTATCTTAAAATGTTGATTGTTCCAATTAGCAATATTTACTTTATATATTTATATACTCTATATTTACTTTAGTCTGATAATTTGAATAAACACTGAAAAGAGTATTAAGTACGTAAACTCTAATTTGTACTTCAAGTCAGAAAAATTAGAGATTGCGAAATAAAATGACGAGTTAACCAAATGTTTGAAATGTTTACAAAATGTTTTTAACAATTCGGCAATTCATGAAATGTATATATTTCTATTAATGAAATTTAAAAGACTCTTAATTTAAAGAAGATTGTAAAGACTTTTAATTGTATTGATTATTAATTAAAAAAATATATTGTATACAATTAAAGTATAAACCCAAACAAAAACTAGTTATCCTTGATATTAATATAAAATTTTCAATTACACCAAAAGTAAGTAATTTTAATCAAAAGTAATAATAAATCGACACTAATATTTAAATGAAAATAAACATAAAACAAAAATTATTTAACATTAAATAAAAATGCACACACACACACACACACACATTTTGCGTGTGTGTGTGTGTGCGCGCGCGCGTGTGTTTATTATAACGATACTACTATTTAACACATGAATTAGATAAACTACTTGATAGATAAAACATGAAGTACCATAGACTACCTCTTGGTTACGCAAAATGTACAGCATATTTGGATGTCTATAGGTAAATTAGAGTCCTAATTATGCGAAAACAAACAACAAACTTGACAGTAATGCTACTTAAAAGTAAAGTCATTCGATGTTGGGAAGTACATTCCATCTTAAAAAGTTTGTATTACGAAACGGTATGATGGTTATCGCTAGTAAAATTGCAATTCCACTCCTTAATTTAAATTAAGAAACATAAAACGAAAAATAATAAATTTGTTGTCCTCTCCGAGACCAGGGTATGAGAGTTCTACTGAGCTGGTGGATGTTAAATTGAAAAACTGTCAAGGTTTGATAACATACGTGAGTTGCAGAAAAAGTCTATTATACTGCATTTCAGTTGCACACCATATCAAAACACTTGACCCATGTGTCGGTTGAAAAAATATTTGCGCTGAAAAGACAAATACTTGATGCAGCAGCTAGATATACAGCGCATAGGAATGTATAGTTTTACAGTATGGACCTACTTTGTGCCCAAAGCTAAAGATATTTAATGGAACGTCATAATGCTACAAATAAATAACGAGCAGCTAACAATTTGAAATCTTAAAAAATTTTACTTTAGTTTTTGTATTATCTCGTTCAAAATGCACTTATTTTTCTAGCATTTTCTAGTAAAATATCAGACACACATATTACCGCAATTAAAATTCTTACCTGACAAGAGTTCCTTACTGTGAGAGACGATATCGTTAAGCCCAAAAGATGGCAAAGCTTGAGCGGCAACTGCAAGCCCTAAAGTGACGACAATAATAAAACCAATGGAGTTCATGTTTGGTACTCCGTAAACAGTTCTAGCAGATATGATGTGAACCTTCTCGGCTTTGAATATAAAATAAACGGAGAGTCTGGTCTCTGGTCAGACCGATAACAAAATACAGACGGTACTATGTGGGAAAAACCATAGTGCACACGACTGCATAACTGTGTGTGTGTGTTCACGTTTTGTTTCACTGATAAGCAATTCCTTCATACATTTTATTTTACTCGCCGCGTTCTGATTATTAGTGATTCTCTTTTTGCTGAGTGAAAACAACAGTAATCTATTCTCTCCATACAAGATTAATCATTGACCCACTTGAACTCTGCCTTCTTGCACTTGTGATTTCTAAACGTGTATTCTGTAGATGTTGAACAAATCGTACAATGAACACCGGAAACAAAATGAAGAACCTTCAGTTTTGCAAAAATACAGTTTGTGGGCAACCCCCCTCCTCAGTCACACAAAATAGAAAGTGTAAAATCGAAGTCTAAACTAATGCCCCGTTTCGTGAACACTTGTTAACTTTTTTCTAAGGAATCGTTTGTTAACTGGGGATAAAGTTCTTACCGGCCGTTATTTTAGCGCCTGTACCACCATCGTCCATTTAGTGCTAGTTAATGGGACTATGCTAACAATCTAACTGTCGCTTTTGCTTCAAGGGGACAGTAAAATCCAAATAACTAGTACACAGTCTGTAGGATGGCGTCCCTGTTTCGTGGTTTGCTTTTGGATTTGTTACGTATGTGTACGTTGGTGACTTTATTTACTGTTTACTCAGCAATATACGTGTGTATACACGTGTACTAGACTCACATGAACGAATAAGTAAAGGAAAACAACCAAACAGCCACACAAGAAAGTGATACCAAAAGCAATTTTAATGTTAACACTCGTCGTTATGACCGCCGTTAGTTATTTAATGGACAAAATATATTAAGTTGACCAACAATTTTAGTATCCGTTATCTTTAACGGTGTTTCCTGAAACGGGTTATCTTCTGTTAAGTTCGAACTGTTGTGCCTGATGTACATGATCTGATTATTTTGCTGTATATCAAGTTAATTTAAACTATTCCTCAGGTAACTGTGGCTAAGGATGAGGATGACATCTGATAAAAAATAGAAACTGTAGATAATACCAGAATTGGAGCTTAACAGTAAATACAAATAAGGCTGAATTGCCATCGGATGTACATACAGAGAATATCGTTGGAACGGGAGATTGTAGAGGTAGTTGATTCATACAAATATGTTGGTATCATGGTTTCAAAGGACGGCACAGTGTAACAGGAATAAAAATCGTACAGGAGGAGGGTAACAAGTGACGAGGCAGTTAAATCCTACTTTATAGAGTAATCAACTAAGGTTCGAAACAAAAAACCAAAATATATAAGACAATAGTGGAAAGTATTGTAACATACGGGGTTGAGATGTGGGAGACTACAGGACATATGAGGAAAAGATTACACGCTTTGGAAATGAGATAGCCTACTGGAAAAGATGCTGTAGGCTTACGTTACTGGATAGAGTAAAAAGTGAAGAAATAAGAGAAAGAACGAATGTATGTACCAACATAAATGACACAATTGATGTTAAAACATTAGGATGGTACGAGCATGTGTGCCGTATGGTATAGTATGGTGCTGTAATGATAGATGAAATTATTAGAATTTACTAGAATTGACCTCTCCTGAAAGACGAAAAAGAGGAAGGGAGGTCGGGAAAGACTTGAATGGAAGGCATAAAGAATGCAATAGCACAGAGAAATGTGAAGGATAATGATTGGAAATATCATAAAGTTTAGAAGCTAGCATGCGGAATCGACTTTGAATGTTGTTCGAAAATCGTAAACACACACACGCGCGCGCGCATATTTATATACAGGTGTGTGTGTGTGGGGGCGGTGGGGGAAGACCGTATGTCTGAGAAACTATGTACTTTATTTTTTAAGATCTCTTAAAATCCACGTTGATTATGTGATACAAGAGGGGGACGGAAGAAAGTTGACACTTAGGAAATGTTTATTACATTATTACATTGTTTACATTATTACAACGCCCCGAAAATTGTGATAATACAAACAAAGAAACTTTTAAAACAACACATTTTTCGGTCGACTACCGCGCCAGCATCCTCAGCTTTACCACCGAGGTGTCATATCATAGGATTGGTAAAACGATTGGTGTCAATGAAACATGTTTTCAATCAAAGGAAAGTGTTGTTAGTAAACACAGAAATTCCAATATGTACTGTATTTGGTCAATAAAAACGTTTGCATTATAATAGTTTTATTTACAAAATAGTTTTTCTACCAACATTAAGGAAAGACGTAAAATTACAAATTCACTTGTACATGTGTGTGTGTGTGCGTAAGCGTGAGAAGGAGACAGACAGACAGAGAATTTATAGAGAGGTAGCTCCCATTAGGGTAGTTCATCTCCTGCAGTGGCAGACTCCGTCTCTGCACCGTCCACCTCGGTAACCTCTCATCATGGCGATGCAGTGCAGAGCACAAGCGGCGTGGTTGACCGAACCAAACTTGGTGCTAACGCTCAAGATGTCGCAGGTGACTCTACGGTGACGGTCCCCGTGTACTGGTGCTGTCAAAAGTCATAAGTTTCTTTTATTTACTGGCACATAATATTGCGTGTAAATTTTGTACTGTTACAGTTTGAAACGAATTTACAAATACAGAATAGGCTTTACAAGACTTCTTATTCTAGTCTGTAAAAATTTTATTTAAATGAACCAAATGGATTTTAAAGAACGCAGGAGGTAGTTCGGTTATACAAAGAGTGCGGACAGCGAAGTGTGCTGACAACAGAAATCTTGCGAAGAGTGCGGACAGTGGTAAACTCTGATACCTGTGGAGGGCAGGCTGCGATTTCACAAATATTTGACATGCGAAGTGTGCGGACACTACTTTGGAGTCTGGGGGGGGGATTGACTAGAGACACACGGCTTCCCCTTAATGGTACTTATCACTTCCGTAACAAGAAACAAATGGTATTGACGTGAGGTCGGTAACCTGGCGACGCGTGACGGCTATAGGCCTGACGATAGATGACAGTGACACCGAGATACGCAGTAGACAAATGCCTCGTTGCAAAGCATTTCCATTCACTTCATATGTCTACCCAACAACTTTGCATAGTGCCAGTACCAACTACGGATGTGCACTGACAAATTCAAATTAGCTTTCATATTGCTTACGGGAAAATGTGTACAAGTACTATTCCAAATAATGTTTATAAAGACTCGTTATCGGCGGCGAGTATTGAAAAGACAAATTATAAAATTGTAAAGAAAACCGATGAAATAATTACCGATGACTTCATACTTTTGTGAAGACATATTATCAGTATGAAACGTCTCAGACTAACAAAAATGTTGGTGTCGGTGAAAATCAAATAGAAGAGAAAAGGAAGCTGTTCTTGTTTTTGTTCATCTTTGTCATACTGCCTTTAGCTATGACGTTATGCCTATAAGCCCCCCACAGTTGCGATGTACGCGGGTCTATGTCTCCCTTTCGGCAGTTAGAGAAAACAATTACTTTTAACTGTATGAAAAGCAATGTGGAGGACTGGGTAACAAGACACGCAGTATTGTTCCGTCCTGATATGGTTAAAGCAGAATTCCATGAAATTAATAAACATCTGAACAAAAATTTAAAACATATTTAATTGATGTGTTTACTTTCTGCGAAGTAAAGGACATTTAGTTTTAAGTATCTCCCCCCTTTCCACCAGTACTAAATCCTATAGGAATTATGTGGTCAGAAATTAACCGACATGATGCGGAATAACATAAGTGTAATTTAAACCACGTCAAAAACCTGAAAAATATGTAACATGTAAACACGTGGAAAGAATTTAAGAAGGATGTTTAGAAAATGAAGCTATTGTAGACAAAAGAGTAGATAGCTTCTTTATCAGTTTTGGAGAAGAGAGTAGTTTTGAAAGCTTGGGTGATTTCTGAAGAAGTAGAAGAAGAAGAAGAAGAAGAAGAAGAAGAAGAAGAAGAAGAAGAAGAAGAAGAAGAAGAAGAAGAAGAAGACGACGACGACGACGACGACGACGACGACGAAGGCCTTTTTGGAATAAGGAATTGTGTGAGAGCGACTGAAAACTTATTTCAAACGTATGTAGGAGAACCCCATTATACGTTTTTAAATGTAGGCCTAAACAACTTTTTATTTTAGTTAAATATGAATAATTCAGTATTATTGTAAGTTCTAATTCTAATTTGTAAGTTTAAATACATTTAAGTTACGCTAATTAAGAACTTAATATAAATAAGAAAAATCCAAAAAGTGTAAATACGTTTTTTCAAAGTAACGACTAGTTGCACTACTACATGTTACGCGTAATATGTAACTCATAGACAAAGTTAAAATGAAAATTGATTTCTGTTAAGTACATCAGAAACGTGCAAGTTTTGGTGGTGTCCGCGCACTTCTCACGTCAAATGTTTGTGACTTCACGGTCTACTCACCTCAGGTATAGACTGTGCTACTGTAGCCACTCGTCGTAACACTCCTGTTGTCTGCAGTATCCGCTGTCCGCACTCTTCGTGCCACCGTTAGTTCAACGTATGAAAGAAGTTTTTAATATACAATAATTAAATACCAAACACTACACATCCTTTGAATACTAATATTTGAATATAACACTACACATTTGGGAAATTAAAAGTAATGAGGAAGTCAGAGAAAAAATTGACAAAATGTTATAATAACAAAGACACGACGGTTATTACAGATCAAATGGAAACATAATTAGATTCTCAGAAAAATACAGCCTCTCTAGAACAAGTGAAAGTAATTCTGCGGCGTTTTGTTAGTAAGCACGAATAAATAAAACTCTGTAGACAAATTATCGTTTGGACTGTGAAGATCTTCTTGGAAAAAATTTGTGCTTTTGACTATAAACGTAATTATTTAAAATGGTTAAGAGAAATTTAATTATAAGATAAACAACAGATCTTATCGGATCATTATTGGTAGAGACGCTACCGGAAACATTAGAAAATGTCTATAGTTATATAAACAACACGCATAATCATTTGTTGTTCTCTTTAATGGAAAATACATGTGTGTACTTATTTGTCGTTTTCTTTAATGCATGTACTTAAACCTACTACAGAAAGCTTAAGCTATGAATTCGCTTATTTTATTTTTTGTTAAACATAACAATTTCCGTAAATCTGCGAATGTGGTTGAAGGCTTGCCAATGCCAAGAATTACAAATTTTAGTGAACCTTTCGCTACTGGTGCAGTGATAAATAAACGTAGGTTAATAAGTATTTGCATTTGAAAATACAAATTTTACATACGTAATTATTCTTGTTACCCCCTAATTGCTTAACCAATTAACAAAAATAATATTAACAACAATTTAAATAAAATAAAATATTGATAAATAGAATTACGAAATAAAAAAATTGTGACATCAAATATTGTTTTCAATAACGTTGCAATTTTAAAAATTTAGGAAAGGGGAATTTTCGTTAAAAACATTTTAACGACATTTCGTAGGCGTGCTGATTACTGAAATGTTGGTAAATGTCAGCTCATACGCTTGGTTCCAAATAGAATATTTCATATTTTATTTCTGATATGAAACTTAAAACTTAAAACTTTTGAAACTTTAAAAACTTTTAAACTTTAAAAATTTTAAATTTTAAAATTTCATTATAAAATTGAAAACTTTAAAAAATTAATTCTGTTAAGCCAATCTTGTCTATAAGAGGATAATAATCTATATTATTTTTTTCATGTTATCAGTACAGTAAATACTTTTAACACACACAAATTACCTTATCAATTTTCCAGTAAAAATTCACATTTTCAGGTTGTCTCCACACCCCCTCACACACAATGACAATAAACACAAATATGCCGTAACAATTTCTAATAACTATTATTTGTATTATCTGAATTGTATGCGTAAAATATTTGAAAATATCATTTCGTACCTGGCAAGTTCTGTATGATATCTTCAATAGCTGGAAACCCCTGCGCAATGACTACAAGCGCTACTGTAACGACAAAGAAGACGCAAATGGATTTCATGTTCGATCTTCTCAGACTAACGGAAGTCACTGTAGAAGATCACAACAGATATGTGGTGAGCTCAGCTGCATTCAGTATAAATAGTCGTTGGTCCGTACAAAGAAGTAGCAAAACCAACAACCGATACTCATCTGGAATTTCCCTAGTACACACACTGCACATGAGAATTTTTTGTTCTATTTTTTTTTTTATTTTAATTTTACTCAGGGAATAACTAGTCAGGTTTCCTTGTTTATATTTTGATCTGAGATTAAATACAACGTGTTATTATCACTCGTGTTCTTTATGCGAGTGATAATAATAATTAAACTATTCCAACAGTCGATCATGAATGTGCACATTTTCCCTGGTGCGTTATGAAAAACGGAATGCTGGCCGACGTTTTATTCAAGACCTGTTTTGTACATTTTGAGTTAATGTTGTTGAAAATATTTAAAATTTGGAAGCCTAATTCCTGCGCGTGAAATACGTTTCTTCGTCCACTAGAAGCGCTGAAAATAATAACAAATTTTTGCTAAAATAATAACAATGACTTCTTTTCATACAACCAAAGTTGTTTAGGCTTTAGGAAGTTTAGGCTGCCTAATGTAAACGTTTTTGCGTACAAGTAATGTAGTGGGATCCCAGAAATTACAGAGGGATCAGCTTGTTTTGCTCAGCATAAGATCTGTACAAAAATAATAAGTAGGAGACTGAATAACATAACAGAAGCAATACTGCTATAAGAGCAATCGGGTTTCAGGAAAGGACGAAGCTGCATTGGTAATATTTTCACTGTTAAGCGGATTATAGAGAAAAGGAGAGAACAAAATTTAGAGACGCATCAAATATTCTTAAATTATTCCAATGCTTTTGACAAAGTACCGAGGTCGATACCGTGGAGAATTTTATAAAATACAGGCATTCCATCACATTTAATACAAGTAATCAAGAGCATGCATTTAGGGACCAGGATACAAATAAAGCAACGGAACCCCATCAAAATAAGCAGAAGGCGTTACACAATGTTGCCCTTTCTCAACTGTTTTTTTTTTTTTTTACCTGGTTTTAGATGGAATTGTTAGGATTTGGCTTAACAGTGTAAATGAAAGAATCAGAGTTACGGGAAATATGCGTAAGACTCTGAAGTTTGCGGATGATCAGATTTTATTGGCCACAAATGAAGATGATCTGCAACGGATGCTCCAATCCTTAAATAACATTGCGAAAGAATTTAATATGGAAATATCTGACAGAAAACGAAATGTATAGCTTTTAAAGGAACTAGGCTAGTTAGATCTAAAATTGTTTTAGATAGTAAAATTATAGAACAAGTCGTAGAATTAAACTATTTATGATGTAAGCTCACACATAAAAACGAAGATGTTTTAATCGGAAAAGTAATAAATTTAACCAGATAACAGGAACTCTCCAACGTGCTCTAAACCTCAAGGCAAGGAAATAGTCTATAATAAAATTATACAAATCCATGGCAGTTCCTACCTTGCTTAGAAACGTGGACAATGTCTCCTAGACAAATATCAAGAATGCAGGCTACGGAAATGTAATTTTGGCGTTCCACAACTGGGTACGCAAAATTAGATATGAAAAGAAACAATCAGATAAGAGAGGAACTGGAAGTTGAAGAAGTAAGCGGAATCATCAATATGTACCTATAGAGAAAGCTGGAAACAACACATTAACAGAATAGGCAATGACAGATTCCCAAGGTATCCCTATTTTATCAGCCGAAAGGGGAGGGATGCCTGGGAAGACCCAAGAATAGACGGTGCGATCAAGGTAGCCGACTAAACATTCTAAGCCGTGAAAAAGAAAGAGAAAAAGAAGAAGAAGGGAAGTAGTGGAGCTAGAACTGCAGCACTTCGGCCGCCCAGTATTACCCTGGAGATGTCATCCGAGGTATTCGTTTCCACAGGTTGAGAGGACCGGAAGGCTGAAAAATGCACTTCGACTTAACGGTGCACCCGGCAATCTGGGGTCTCTGGATTGGTGGGGAGGCGCTAAATCTACTAGCCACGTATTGATTGTAAAACTACGTTAAAAAGAAGTAAGGTGTAGCAGCTATTTTTCATACACAGAAATACACACATGATTATTTGTCTGGAACCGACATGCGAGCGTTGATGTGTGCTACAAATTTTTATTTATGAGCGTACAATAAATGAATAAATTATGTATAAGTACAACACTTAAGTTTAAACGTGGTCGTACGAGCACTGAAAACGTGGTCGCACTGGACGCCCAAAAAAAGCAACAACTCCAGATGCGGAAGCCATCTTGCACAACGCTTTTTACACCACGTTCTTGAGTGCACACGCTTATATAAGATGCCTATGATTTCAGTAACGTCATCCACTCCCCAATCTGCGGTCATCCAACACTCTATGAATTTTTTTCAATAATGTAATTTTTTGATGCCAGTCTTCAGTGCTTGTACGACCACGTATAAACTAGAGTGTGCCCTACTTACCGTTGTTTCTGAAGACGCAGCATTTCCTATCACATTTACAATATTGTTTTGATTTTCCATTGGTGCTAAAACGTTTTTAATAGAGAATTCATCACAACACGGTGTTTGATTTTGTGTATTTTAAAAAACGCGTTACAAAAATATTTCAAACAACTGGTAAAAAGTGAATAAATTTAAATTCTATCTGGAAATGAACAGGTGTTCAAGCGAAATATAAATCTTGCAGCATGCGAAACTTTTTAGTTCTACCACTGAGCTATAATAAAATGTCGCTCCGCGAACTTTTCAACTTACTCTCATATATTACTTTATATCAAATTGTTTAAAAAGGATTAATATTAAAAAAATGAAATATTTCCTTTTGTAAGAAGCTGTTTACAAAGCCTAAAGACAACACATATTATGAATCACACATATATTTTAAATAAAAACAACAAACATTAATATGAAAAATGTTTCAGCTACATCGGTATCTGACATAAAATATTTTATTTAAATAATTAATTACAATATTGTAAATCATATATGAAACTACTATTTAGATATTTAATGTATAAAAAAGGTTAATTTTAGGTATTTTAACAAAAATAGTAGTTCCTTCCGTTCAATAAACATTAATTATTGTGCACCCATCTTAATGAAATAGTAAATTAAAAATTAATGAAATTAAGGAAAGAAGTAATTAAAAAACAAATATACATAATTATTATTTTTTTGTATTTACATTATATATACAAATAGGTATTCAATTTTCTTTGCTTATCTCATTTCGCTGTTTATTTACTGTCTGTTTCATGTTATATAATTGGTCAGCTTTTCACTGGACAGTGTGTGTGTTACTCACTGGATGATGATGATGATGATGATCACGACGATTCAGGCGCTTCTACGTCGAGAATCAGAGTGACGTATTCACCCCATCGTTATTACTATATTACTAGACTATCTCTGCCTTTCAAAATGATCCATTGTATTTATAGTGTGGTGTAAGTCCACAGGTCTGTTTTTGGTGGATTCCACTCCAGGCTTGTGAAACTTTGGTTCTGCCTGGATAAGCATCAGGTTAAACAAATCACTTTTATGATCGGTTATGCGCTAACAACTGTGGACGCAAAGCAGTAGTTCCATATGATTTGTGATTTTGCATTCGTACATTACATATAAATCAGTTGTTCATGGCTTATTAGTTCAAAAAACAATTAGTTTGTTTTTAAATACTTTAATTATTAATATGTAATTTGCACTCATTTTGTGTCTATATAGGCGTCACTTTGCTCGTCCTGTAATAGAAATATTCGGATTCCAAAATGTATTTAAAATGTTAGAATTTTATTAACTCAAGTACTGAACTATTATTATTTTACTGCAATAAAAAGTTACTGTATCTACTCTGATAAGCTTTTTTTGAGTTTTCAGCTGTACAAATTTCTACTGACATTGGTAAGCTAGAATGTAGGTGACAATCAACCACATAGTCAAGCCCAGACCTCAGAGCATTTAGAAACAGTATTTTTAAAATACAAAATGAACTTACCAATCAAATAAAATGTAAAAAAAACAGTATGCATTTCGTGAAACGGCTAAAAATATTAGGTTCTGTAAACACTTCAGGTAATAAACAATTATTAGAAGGAGAAATTAGCAATAGGCAAATTGCTCGATAGCTAGAATGAAACAACGTCAAGTTAATTTAATAAATCCAAATAATCGTATCCATTTACAAAAACGTAAAGAAACCGTAATCAATGTATCGAATTCCACTAAGAAACACAGAAATAGACAAAGAAAGAAATATTAAATAAAAGCACAAAATGAAAACTGTAAATAAAGTAAAAAATGAAATTAGATAAACTTATGAAACAGACATACACATATAGGACTAATGATGATCCTTCAACAAAATGTAGAATTGGAGACGAAACCATAAAAAGAAAAAAATACTTTACTTTTTACGTAAATATAACACAAAAGTAACTAATAAAAAACTTAAAACTGAATGTGATATTTACTACAAAAATGAAACATACAAAGCTGAATTTGCCAACAGCAACACTTATATTTTACGTGGGAAAGACGTATGCTAATACAGATTCATTCATCACTGAATGTTTATTTTTTGACCGTTTACATCATTTTCCATAATAATTATTAATGCTTATTTTCCATGACTAGCATCGTTTTTCAACGTTGTTTATAACGTTAAATTAATATAAAAATATATATGAAACAAAGATAAGAAACAAAGATAATACAACAACCAATGGTATATACAAAATTGAATGCCAATATTGCAATAAATGTTACATAGGACAAACAAAAATAACACTGAAACAAACGTTATTTTGAACATCTAAACGTATACAAAAACCAGAAATGTATACATCTAATTTGGCCACACATGCAGTAAACACTGGACATGAATTCCCAGACATAACCAACATGACACTAATGAAACCTATACCACACAATGGCATCATAATGAACATTTGGGAAAATTTACAAATATACAAACACAAAACAAACTAATATCTGAACAAATACAATCAATACAAAACATGACAGAATTTGCAAAGCACTCAATATCGAAAATACACAAAATACTAATAAATACACCACAATCACGCACAATAATACCAATTTAAAATACCAAAAACTAGCAACCAACCAACACACAAGTACTTCACAAGATTCAAAATTAAGAAGGCTGAGGATGGGAACACTGGGTGTCCCGAAACACGTCCCAAATAAAGAAAAACATCTTGAGGTAAAGTTATTATAAATATTAAATATATTATATACATCAAGAAATAGACTGTAGCAAAAAGTGTTTGAACACACACACACACACACACACACACACACACACACACACACACACACACACACACACACACACACACACACACACATTCACTCATAATGTCAGTAACACAATAACTAAAGCATACATTCATATATAGAAAAGTTAAGTCTACATTTTATAAGTCTGTGATGATACTGACTCGATCGGTAAAACTGCGCAAAAAACAAATATAAGGTACACATGCAGGAGAATTTGTTTTATTTTAGTAACTCTGTGAAATATGTATGCTTACACATACACACGCTTATTTATGTCTGCGCGCCAAGAACAGGTTTTTCAACAAAATCAAATCGTTATACTTTTAATACTTTCTGTATTATTTTCCTATAAATTAGTGAATATTTGAGGTTGAACGATAAAAAAATTTTGGAAAATTTGATACACCTTGTTTGAAAGCGACATTTCTTTGAATAAACTACAGCCTTTTTGCGTTGGAGCTTCAGTTTTCAGGTTAGTGGCATTGGAAGTTCAAATTGAAAATGTTGATTACAAATATTAATAAAAAAACTTTGAAGGATTGGCATCCAAATTTAGCGTACTATCTACATATTAAATAAATAGGCTAATAGGCCGTGGTCCAGTATTCAAATTTTCTGAAACGCCAGACGTTTCGACCGCACCAACGCCTGCCATCTTCAGCCGTAGGGGAACTAGGTAGTACTGCCCTCTAATAAAAAAACTGAGAACTACTATGTCCTGCGTACTATGTTTTTTGTTATCCACGTATGATGGATTCCATTAGGTTTCAAATTTGGCGTAATTATTCTAAGGATGACGTCCGTAAACACAACATTCGCTTCGTCTAAAAGTCAGAACATACTGTCCATTTAACAAAAAAATTGTAGGGTATATATAGCGAACATGCATTAAAACCTTTGAACATTTGAACGTTCTATTTAACAGTCTGTGTCTGTTTATTACTATACAATACACACACAAGCGCATGTACACAAAAACGCCCGCTAGCGCACACATACACAGGTATAGCATTAGCTGAATTTCTGTTATACATAAGTTAACAAGTGTAACAGAAAATACGTTCTGACAAGTCAATGGAAATTCAGTTTCAAAACCGATTCTCATTATCTGTCCACCACACAAAAAACCAAATTACATTTAATCATTTTCAGAAATAACTATGGAATTTATTATCATCTTTTCTAGGTTACTCAGAGTGCAAATTGTGATAGTGTGGACACGGCTCTCTCGGCAGTAACCACGTGATACATAGCCTATACGATAAACGCAATATACAATATTCATTGGTACAGCAACTTACGAGAGATAACTGGGAATTCCGAATTCAGTGACGACAATAAATGTTGTTTAACAACACAAGAAAAATGTGAAGTTATTTTTATCTGTACTAATTTAATATGATGGACTGATTGATTTTACTTTATCTTGTTCTATTAGTAGCAAGGTCGCGAACTTAACACAATCGTAAATTGTTCGGTATCACTTGGTATTCTGTACTATACAGTTATTTCGTGATTTAACCGTTGCAGTGCTACGAACGTTTGAGTATTGTTTTCTGAGACAAGACGTATAGTAGAGGATTGATAACGACCGTCACAAAATGTAAATTAGGATGAAAATTATGTACGTATACCACGAAGAAAGTCATTAATGCTTGATGCCTTTACTTGGTGAAAATCCATTGTAAATTATAGCAAAAAATAAAACCATAAAATAGTTTTAGTGATTTTCACTCGTCATTTATTAAAATTATATATCCATGACAGCTGTTTCGGCAGCACAGTGCCTTCATCAGATGGTGTAAGCTGACTTTGTAAGTGAAAATCACTAAAACTATTTTATGGTTTTATTTTTTACTATAATTTACGAAGAAAGTCCATAAACATATTAAAATCAGGTCGGCTTGAACATTTTTGATTCCGACAACGAGGTAGTATTTATTTCTGTCCCATTATTCGGACTTTTGAGTTTCTATAGCGTCATCATGTTTTCTTCTTCTAACATTTAAGTAAACAAAGTTTACCCGATGGGTTACTAATACGAGGGTCAGTTGAAAAGTTCGCGAAGCGACATCTATGGCTCAGTGGTAGAACTAAAATCTTTCGTATGCTGCAAGACGTATATTTTGCGTGAACACCTGGTAATTTCCAGATATGTCTGTCAATTTATTCACTTTTTACCAGCTGTTTGAAATGTTCCTGTCAGGCGTGTTTTTAAAATGCACAAAATCAAACATCGTGCTGTAATGAATTCTCTGTTAAAAACGTTTTAGCGCCAATGGAAAAATAAAAATGAAATTGTAAATGTGTTAGGAGAGGCTGCGCCTTCAGAAACAACGGTTAGTGGGGCACAGTCAAGTTTAAACGTGGTCGTAGAAGCACTGAAGACGATCCCAGCAGTGGACGTCCAAAAAGTGCAACAAAAAAATTACATTATTGAAAAAATTTCATAAGGTGATGGAAGACCGCAGATTGAGGAGTGGATGACATTGCTGAAATCATAGGCATCTCATATGAACGTGTGCATCATACTTTAACTCAAAAACTTGGTGTGAAAAATTGTTGTGCAAGATAGCTGCCACATCTAGAATTGTTGTAAATTTTGGGCGCCCAGTGCGGGGGGTGGGGTCATCTTCAGTGCTCGTACGACCACGTTTAAACTCAAGTATCTACTTACAAACCGTTGGTTTTGAAGTCGCAGCATCTCCTGTTACATTTACAATTTCGTTCTGAATATGCGTTGGCGCTAAACAGTTTTTAAGAAAGAATCACACCACGCTGTTTGAATTTGTCTATTTTTCAAAACACGCATAACACGTCAATTTTAAACAGCTTCTGAACAGTGAATAAATTAATAGGTAGATTTGGAAATTAACAGGAGTTCACATAAAATACAAATCTTGTTGCACACAAAAATTTAGTTTTACCGCTAAGCTACAGATGTCGCTCCGCCAACTTTTCAACTTACCCTCGCGTACACTGGCAACTTAACATACACAATGACATGTGCTACGTGTTTACATGTAGAGGTAATACAGCCCTTCTGCTTAGGTAACAATAAAAGCTACACACTTGCACTGACTTATGTATTATATTTTGTTTAACGTAACTTCCGAATTGACAGCTCAAGTGACAGGAATGCGGTGCTGCTACATTGTGCTGTACAACCAGGTGATGAACTGGCGATAACTTGCAACAATCTAAGAACAAACTGTTGCTGAACCTGATGTTTAATTGCTTGACAGGGAAGTTGTTCTCTCAACTGTTTAACTGGGTTTTGATTCATTTTGTAATTAAATAGACTAACTGAGTAGACTATCGTGGGCACTGTAAGATTCTATGGTTTTGTTTACTAGTGTTCTGTTGATTAATGTGATTTCGGAGGAACTGGGTTTACAAACAATTAACATAAAAAAGACATATAAAAATTATTTTAAAGTAATTTGCACTAACGTTTAGTGTGATCACTGTGTTCTCTGGTGAATCACGACACTTTTGTTTTTAATTTTGGAGGCAAAGATGCCACACCACATATTATGTCACTGTCACTGTCAATGTCGCTGCTACCTAGGCCTACAGCTGTTTGAACCGCTGAGATGTTATTCTACTGCAATATCCAAAAGACCTTCATTTCTCCACGCCTGTTGCATAACTCGTTGGATGGGTCTGACAAAGTGTTCCCAATGTGAGGATTCTATTTTGGCTATGGTTTCCATTGTTTAGACATAACAATCTCTATTTCTTTCCATTGTCAAGGAACTGAGTTATAGGCGTGACATTATTCCTACCTTCGTTACAATTTATTTCGTGATCAATTTAATTTGGACTTTATAAAGTAAACTTTTGAAGTGAGAACTTCACACACAAGGCATTTTGGTGTCCGGCTCACGTACAATTATCTCGTGCTCCTAGGTACATTACGTATCTTTGCACGTTTTGACACAGTAAACTTTTGATTGTTCCTCACCACCTGGGTTTAACATCGCCCCATATCGTTTCGATGGGAACAAAATAGCAATGAAATGCAATGTTATGAGGGTAGTGGAATTTGTGATTATGTTCTTTTATGTGACCATCGACTAAGTTACAGGGATGAATAATTTGTTGGTAGATACCACATCCATAAGTTAGTTTTTTTTTGTTTCGTCCGTAGGAAGGTTATGGCTACAAAGCGAGTCCAGAATTTCTTTTTCCTTGCAACCATCGAAGGCGCCTTATCTAAATACACACAATTGATATAGAGCATTATTCAATTCAAGAGTTCACTGAGTTTGTTTATAAGGCACTTGCTGTTCTCTAAATCGATTTATAAATTTGTTACTATCCATTATTTCGTAAGAGTCATTAGGAACTAACCTTCCCAAAGTGCCATCAATGTACTAAAATTCCTAAAGTTTTATCTAATATCAATCTGTCACTCGACCAAGTGGTGTCATCGATACAACCCTTCATCAGAAAATGTCACCACACAACTGTCATCACAGCACTGCATTTACCGACGTCTCAAACAACCCGACTATCTAATTAATGTTTTATTTCATTATGTGGGGAAAAATCTAAAACTTTATGCTATCGCGACTTCCCGTTCATGTAAAATATTCTTTAATGAGGTGGGCAACCGACTGATCTGTGCGTTTTAAGTATCAGCAGTGACGTCTACAATGTCGTTATTGACGTAGTGTGGAAGTTTCGAACGTTTTGTAGAGCACCTTTAACCACGCGATTATTATCGGCTCATGACTCAACAACCGGTAGGTTCATCTCGCAATCTAGCCGTAGAAGAACTACATGATTATTTAAACTGCCGTTAAACTTAAAAATAGTGATTTCTATGGCACTGAGTTATTTTATTTCCACGGTTCAAACATAACAATCTCTATTTCTTTCCATTGTCAAGGAACTGAGTTACATGCGTGACATTATTCCCACCTTGGCTAGTTTTTTCGTGATCAACTTAATTTGAATTTTTTTAAGGTAGCGTTTTGAAGTGAGAACTTCATATACGAGGTATATCTGGCGCTCCTAGGGGAGTAAACTGATACAAAAGCGTCAAGAAATAGCTGAAACTAAATAACAGTGTTGCCAGATCAATAAAACCTCTTTCTCCCACATAGGTACACAAAATTTCTCCACTGCCACAAACATGTATGCTTTTAGCAAAGCGTAGTATTTTAAAGAACGTGAGCGTATTTGAAATATTTATATACTATTACAAGAATAACGTAAATATTAAAAATAATTTTATTTTTTAATTAATCTGTTTGATTATATCTGATGACAAAATGTTTGGCTTTTACTTCAGGGCCACCTTCAGAGCGCAGCACTACGACCATTTTTTTCATCATAGCGTATCAAGTTACATTAGCGTTAACTTCAGGTCCGCCATCAGAAAGCAGCACCAAACAACAAACAATTTGTTTTTTTACAATCAACTTAAAGCAATAATATTTTTAATATTTTTTTGTAAACAGTTAAATTATTGTACTGCGCATATAGGATTCTACTTTTCAGCTAATTATTGTGTAAATCATATTGTTACATTGAAACAAATTATTTGTTACATATGTTTGTATATGTACGTATATTCAAAATAATACGACGTGTGATACAATTCTATTTATTTTCATTGTAAGTTTCGATTTCTTATAATAAAATGAACACTACCACGCCCTTGTTTCACATAATTATCCGTCCACTCTTATTTAAATTTTAATTCTTTATACCAAAATCTCTCTTACTCAAAATAAATACGAACAAACTTTTGCACGTTGGATCAGTTCACTCGCTACTCAACACTAAAGTTCTCACTTCTAGCGTGTGTCCCACGACACATCCAATTTTTTTCTTAAGTTGAAACCATATAATAAACGTCGAAGTTAAATGATTTTACTTTTAATTAAATAAACAAGAAATACTACAGGAAAAGTTAAATTTTTCCCGTAATCAGCTTAATTTGGCTCTAAAAAATGCAGTCAAATTGCAATGCAACATTACAAACGCCAAATTAAAATCACGACTGCTGGGTGCTGGTAGCGATGTCTGAAAATGTGTCTAGTTTGCACGTCTTCATTCTGAGTTTACGAAAACATGCGAGAACAAAAACGCTGGTGTGGGAGTCTCTTTAAGCCAACTGTGGCTAAACATAGCGAAACACGAAGCGAAACCTGAAAATTTCACTCGTTTCGCTGGATGCAAATGAAGAAGTGTGCATCGAAGTCCCTTAACAAATTTTAAAATCTTGTGTACGCATTTTAGGCTATTGTTTTACATTCGTTGATGAGCTCTACCACTTCCAATAGTTTTGCCCATCTGACTTTACATTGACCCAGTCCAAGTACGACAACGTATTGACGATGCCGTTTCACATACTTCACGAAGTAACTTAATGAAAATAGTGGCCTCAGAAGTACAAAATTAAAATCACAGAAACAGCACCATGTAAAATGATATTCAATTATTGGAGATCCAATAACAGTTTTTTACTATAAAGTTACTTCCTATTGGGCGACTAAGAAAGCAATGTGCACCATAATTGGAAGTGTAACAATATATGTAGTGGTAAAGATGGAGAAGAAGAAAAACCTGTGCCAGAGAAACCAACATTGTACTCGTATACTGGTAATTCTCAGTACAATGAAATCAAATATAACTCCTAACGTTTCCAGATTGTTTGTCTGATATTACATTGCTGAAGCAATATCAACATCAATACGGCACTGCAAATTTAGGTCATCGCATTTTGTATGTAATATTTTTTATTATACGCCCTCTAAAATATATCTCAAATATTTTCTGCTGTCATAGGTCTTATTTCATCTTTAATTAAAACATTGAAATAAACAAGAAAACAAAATAATTTTTCAGTGTATGTAATTTTAACAGAAAGTGACCTCACCACTAAACAGCTGGTGAGTAGTATGGTTTATTTTTCCGCTTGACATCAGTTCCCTGTTACCATCGTTCTCAGCGTTATTAGATCGCCGCGAAATCGGAACAGTTGGTTTTTATTTCTCTTCAAAGAAAACACACGCTCATAAAACGTTATGTACAGATAAAAAGTTATTGGGAACATAGATAGTTTTTAAACACACTGTATTGGCGGCAATGCGGTTTAATTTTTGACCCCCCTTTCCGTTTACCGTTGTCGCTTTTAGTGGTATAGGAGGTTTTATTTTAATAAGTGGATTCAGATTACTTTATTGCAGCATTAGTAAATTCATTAACATAGTGCCTTAAAATAATAACTGGAGAATAAAAAAAAAACTGTTTAAAAGAGGGAATGATGGACTTTGGAGCCAAGCTATAAACAGTGGAATTGAACTTTGATGGTCGCGGTCGTACGGTAAATTGTTTTAACAAAGTGTTTGACAGTACTATTGACAAACAACCGATTTCAGTAATTGCTCTCATTAAAAAATCAATCAAAATACAATTATAAAAGGATAATACGTAAGTATAGTGAGACACACTAAGATGTAAGATTTTATTACATGCTAATTGAAACACAAACACTTCCTGTAATCCTTTATTTACTGTAAACTCGAGAAATACTATTATCGAAAGCTACTGGTGCGACTAATTGGCTCTAAACATAGGAAAATCATCATCACCTCATCTTCATGTAATCAGTCATGTTTACTGTGAGGGATAGAACTGTGGAAAATAATTTTGTGTTCGCCGAAAGAAAAGAAATGAGATTTTTTTATTTAGGCAGCCACAACGATTTTATTTTATTCGTGACATAGAGGCAACTACAAAACTAATTTCCTGTCTATTCCGAGAGTCTTCATTGGCTGAAAAGTTTCTATCGACTTACGTATAAAAAACCAGGCGAGAGGCTTACGTCGAAACAATTGTCTCTCCCTCTTTCTAAATCTCTATCACACACACACACACACACACACACACACACACACACACACACACACACACACACACACACACACACACACACACACACACACACACACACACACACACACACACACACACACACACACACACACACACACACACACACACACACACACACACACACACACACACACACACACACACACACACACACACACACACACACACACACACACACACACACACACACACACACACACACACACACACACACACACACTGACTGACTGATTGTTTCTTTTGCGCAAATGTCGCAAATCTCTCTCGAACCATAAGCGATCGCAGATGGAGCAGGCGTAACCGAACTCGTTGTCGTCGAACGTTTCGTGAATTCCGCATCTGCTGCTATCTCTTCAGTTTTCAAGCGTTTTGGCGATACGCAGCGATTGCCTGTTCGAATTCAGCTGCTTCGTTCGCTCGTTTAGTTGCCATCTCAATTTTCTTATTCAATCTACAACGTTTTACTCGTTCGTTGGTTTTCCTTCACTTCTCTGCCAGTTTCATGTTGTAGAATGCATCGATTTTCTCCTGCTCAGTCATCGTCGACGCGAACGGTGTACTTATTAAGTACTCTTTCAATTCTTCGCGCATCAAATCATCTTGCTTTCGTTTTTGATGCGATGCTGGTACCGAAGCTTCACCGCCGACAACAGCCGCTCATTGCTGTTCCTTCTCGAGCTTCTTTCGTTCCCGATACTTTCTTGCTCGCTCGGCATTTTGTCGTTTCTTGATCTGAGCCTTCTCGTCGCTGCTATCCATTGTCGAACGCAGTTTTAGTCAGTCGCCACGTTATGATTACTATCTACCAGCAGCAGTGTATTTCACCACAACACAAAACAAACCTTTATTTACAACAATCCCAATGACATTATGTATCTGTGTTATATCTTCACATTTCTGCGGTGAGTAATTAAATATAAAGAGGAAGTATATTTGCATTTACGATGCAGTACAGACAAATATTTTAATGAATAGATGCAGGATCGTTAGCTGAATTATATACGAATACAACCATTAACTAGAGACAATAACCTATCTACAGCTATGCAGTGTTGTTTGCTTGTTAGGTCTTTAATCTGCGACGACGTTAGCATGTTAGCGGTCGCGGTTTTAGTTAACGATTCCCGGCTGGTAAATTGTGCTAACACTTGATTTTAAACTTTCAGGACGCTTTATAAATCTGGTTTAATTGTTTGAAGTGATATTTTTTAACACATTATATATATATATATATATATATATATATATATATATATATATATATATTGCAACGATACAGCCATATGCTGTATTAAGCATTGATTTAAATAAATATAAAATTTGTAAATTATTATAAGTTTGGGGTAAATGGACAGGTCTGGGATTGTAAAAATGTTTCTTTGTTATATTAGGGGAGAAATTAACTTGTTCGAACAGGCAAAGAACACCTGCTCGATTGTATGTGTGTTACGCGTCTATCTTGTGTGTGTTAGGGATGTATGTTATAACAAAAAGGGGAAGAGTGTGTAATAGTGTTGTTCGTGTTGTATGCTGTCGGGCGTTACCTCCGCGCACTTTTTGTTACTTACTGTTGACTGGATCCTCTGCGGTGATGTAGTCCTGTAACACAACTTAATACTATGTTTTTTGTGGGCGCCACTTGGAATCGTTTGTTCCAAGAAAGAAATGTGATTATTAAAGAAATTAAAAATTTTTAAATCTTACTTCTATGAAAAAATATAAACAAGTCAGTTTAGCTTGAAAAAATAAGGTAAGTTTAATGATTCTTCAAAAACAAACAAATCGTCTGAAGGACTAACATTCATAAAAAAATTATAAAATTGCAGAGTTACAAAAGAAAAAAAAATTCATAAGTTATTATTATTATTATTGACAATTTTATTTATCCAATCAATATCGGCTAGTATTTTCAATTTTGTACTCAGTTGAAAAGCATGAGTTTAATACGTGAAAAAATCTTTACTCTCAGGACGTAACTCCTTTGAACTACCAAGACATATCAATAAGATGCCTTACAAGAAAAATTAAGTGATTTGAAGGTGTGTGTGGCATGTGTAGTACAACTGTGTGACAAATGTAACCAGGTAAAAAATGACTTTAATTTTGGTAACTCACGTTCCAATGGTTAATTAATCTCGCACTGGACACTCCTCTCGGGTAGTTTTTCAATCTCGCCTCTTCATGTGTGCACTGTGTGACGATTTAAATTGTGACATTTACAGAATAAAAAAAAAAATTTAATTAATTAAGGTTGCGTACAATTAACCATTTAAATCTCACAATAATAATAATAAAAACATGTAGGTACTAAGTGTGAATGGAAGAAGTAATTAATAAGGGCAAAGTATCCATAAAGAAAAGGCATATTGTAAATAATTATTATGTTCGTATTTAACCCTTTGCTTGCTATCAAGCGCCTACCTGTTGATACCGGACTCGACATGTTTTCCGAGTCTACTGTAATTAAAAATAATAGAGTAAACTAATGTTAATAATTAAAGTATCTGTAGACACAGATAGTAACTAAAACAATTAAATTAAATGATGTATTTTTATCTAGCGATAGTCAGTATAAATAAAAAAGTTTATTTAAAGAGAAACAGGAACTATATATGCTCGCGGAATAAACACCCCACTCTCTCTCGTCATGTACAAGGGTAGCGGACGAAAAATCGCTCTCTTGCGATGACGACGCCCAGCAGTGCAGACGCGCGAGCAAAATGCTCTGTTCAAAAGTTATACAATTTGTTGTTAGTGTGGATTAATTAATTATTATTTTGTATTTTACTAACTGTTACTAAAAGTGTAACATGTAGCGTTAACAAAAAGAAAATTCCAAAAACTTTGTAACAAGAAGAAAGATGTAACTACAAACGACGAGTGTTAATAAAGAAAAAACGATGACTGCAATCTTCACCGACGGACGAATCTTTTCAACATCTGACCTGTGGTCATGGACCATCTAAATGAGAACTCCAGTATACCCTACCGATGATGCAGTTCGAGACATCTGAGAATCGACGAGTATCGGCGTAGAAGACTCTACCTATCCTGCAGACGTATTAAGCCATGAACAACAGAGACCAGACCAAGACGAGGACGACGTTTTAGGACTCCCAAGACGGAACCACATGGAGGCGATTACTACATCCAAAAATAGAGGTGACTCGATAGCACGTCTATCGAGGAATAATGATAATAGTTTTTGTAACACAATACTCTATTTAAGAGACTTTCAGAGACGATTGATTTTATAAGAATATAAAAACTTAAATTTGAGAATTTAATTGTAACTATTCAATATCATTCAATTGTAACAGTTTAGATATTAACGTAACGTAGTGTTATTAATACCATTCTTCTAGTGGAATATATATAAAGCAAAAAGGTAAAAGTCTTGCAAGATAAAATTTTGAATTAAATATAATTAAAAGATTAGAGACTAAATACCAATGGTTACCCGGATCCGGGGGTATAGCTAGATAAATTTGTTGTGATCCCATATTTTAAATAAAGCATTTAACTTAATTTTAATAATTTAATTAATAATGTCATGGGATCTGTTCTTTGGAGTAAATGTTATATTTCAAATGTTTAATAAAGCAAGCCTTCTTGTTACACACATATACTGAGTATATAAATCAACAGTTTCACCTTCCCTGATTCCTTGTATGTCTTACTGCGTGTTGTTCTGATTTAAATTTCAGCTCGTCTCGAATAAGGCAGCCTGAAATAATTGGCAGAACCAATTATTTTGGGTTCCCTCCGTTATAACTCTAAAGAAGAGGTTATAAGATGCGCCACTCTGCCAATTTGTTAAAATTTTGCTACTAATAATAAAAAAAAATTTGTGACTTGTGTTGCTAAACAGTAATTGTGTCCCTATTCATAAGCTGTTGATTTATTTACTCGTGTATTTTAATGTGTCAGAAATTTAAATAAGATAAAATAATAATTAATATTATAGTAATACAGTATAGATAATTTTATTAGTAAATATGATATGTGTAAAGTAAGAGTAACATATAATCCAAGGTAAACAAACCATGTAGGTACTTGTTAAAAGTCCCATTCATAAACGTACCCCATTCACGACAATCTCGGACATGTAAATTTCCTGTTGGCGATTGTTTAATATTACCGTAGTTGGTCTCCCCAGTTAGAGTGAGAACAATCGGTCACCCTTCTTGTGTGGTGTATTGTTATTTGAAGCGTGTCCTTTCCTGTGTGTCGTCTTGTGCCTAGTAAACATGTATCTCCCCTTTGTTGAAAATTAAATCGAATTAAATAAAACAAGCGTACTAATTAATTTTATGGAATTATGCTTCCCTAAGTAAATAAACGAGTTCGAAACAAAAAAGAAACCGTTTCTTAAATCAGACCAAAGTAATAATAATAAATAATAAGTCATTTAAAATAAAAAGTTTAATATCGTAAATTATTATAACACGTTAGTAGAATTATAATTATAAAAGTGTATTAGTGAGATAAGTAAAAAGAAATGAATAATATGTGTGAATAATAATAAATAAGTTCTGTCCTGCTTGAAAATAAGTCCCTAGCCGCCAGCTATTGTTAAATGGAACAATAGAGAAATATCCACCCTCGAGTTGTCTTCTGCCCTTTGTACTCATAAACGAGGCCATTGTTTAAAACTAGTTTGACCCACATTCCAGCGTAACAGCTAATCGTTGAAAGTAAAGTGTTTGTCCCCTCTTGTTTAGTGTGTTACAGTTAATTGCTTAGAAGTGAATAAAGATTCCCCTTCGTGACATTCCGCTTATCTCAGTAAAGTAAGCAACTAGAATTAAAAATAATCTAGGGTTGAGTATGGGATCAACTTTAGATTATCTTAAGTATAAATAAGCGAAATAGATATAAGGAACGTAACACAGTCACAATGGCGCCGCACTGAAAAATTCTTTACAAGAGTTAAAGAAAGTGCAGAAAACTAACTACTAGAGTTAGAGTATGCAAAATGTAATCAGTCGGGCCACGATGTTGTGAGGTTACGTAAATTAGTGGTAGAAATAAAATTAAGTTAGATTTTAAGAAACAAGATAGAGGGAAGGTCACGGAAGAAAAGAAAATGAGTACCAAGAGCTGATCGTTTAAGTAGAATTTAATGCCAAAGGTTTAATAAGAATCTCTGTTAATAAATGTTTACAATGTATTAAAGTGTATAGGAAATAATTCGAGCTAAGTGTTTTTAAAACCTTAAGTAATAATAAGTGATTAATAATTGCTTAAATAGTAATAATTGCTAAATAAATCTTAAGTTAAACAAATTTGTGTAACGTGTAAATAAGTAGTAGTAAATCGTATCGCAGTAAATAAGAGAAAAGTGAATAATAATAATAAAAGTTACGTTGCGTAGTGTAAACACCCCAGTTGTGGCAAGGTAGAGAAAAGGAAGCGTGTTCAGTATTGTATTAAGCAGCCACCGTCTCAATTGTATTAAAGGTTGCTCTCCCTAAACAATGAATGCCACCGCGAGTGGATTACAATGCATTGTGTAAAGTGTCTCCCCTTCCGCAAAGTTGTCTAGTAATTGTTAAAGAGTTAAATGAAAAGTATCTTCGTGAAATTCCGCTTCTCTCAAACCAGTGATCTAAAGTGGAGTATGGGATCCTCTTTAGATTACATTAGAAATAAGTTTATGATATATAATCCAGAAGTGATTATTCATGTTAAGTAACGAGTCACAACGGCGCCGACTGAAAAGGATAATGATGAGCCAAGAGAGCCAAGAGATCATTTTTTGAATGCTGAAAGCTAACGTGTAGAGTTAGAGTAAGCTGATGTCAGTCGGGCCACGATATTGTGAGTTGCTGAAATTAGGGAAATTAGTATTATGAGTAAATACTGTATTTAGTGAGAAAAAGGGAATTTCACGGAGGAGGAACATTTAAATGAGAATTAAGATCATTTAAAGAGAATTTAAAACAAATAAACCGTGCAATAATAATAATAAAAGAGAATAATAATTAACAATAATAATAATAAGAAATTTCACACGGAACTCCCTAAGCATACTCTCGGTACATAGCTGACCAAATTTTTAGGAGTCTGTGTTGGTAAGGAGGCGGAGTATGTGACGATTTAAATTGTGACATTTACAGAATAAAAAAAAAATTTTTAATTAACTAAGGTTGCGTACAATTAACCATTTAAATCTCACAATAATAATAATAAAAACATGTAGGTACTAAGTGTGAATGGAAGAAGTAATTAATAAGGGCAAAGTATCCATAAAGAAAAGGCATATTGCAAAAAATTATTATGTTCGTATTTAACCCTTTGCTTGCTATCAAGCGCCTACCTGTTGATACCGGACTCGACATGTTTTCCGAGTCTACTGTAATTAAAAATAATAGAGTAAACTAATGTTAATAATTAAAGTATCTGTAGACACAGATAGTAACTAAAACAATTAATTTAAATGATGTATTTTTATCTAGCGATAGTCAGTATAAATAAAAAAGTTTATTTAAAGAGAAACAGGAACTATATATGCTCGCGGAATAAACACCCCACTCTCTCTCGTCATGTACAAGGGTAGCGGACGAAAAATCGCTCTCTTGCGATGACGACGCCCAGCAGTGCAGACGCGCGAGCAAAATGCTCTGTTCAAAAGTTATACAATTTGTTGTTAGTGTGGATTAATTAATTATTATTTTGTATTTTACTAACTGTTACTAAAAGTGTAACATGTAGCGTTAACAAAAAGAAAATTCCAAAAACTTTGTAACAAGAAGAAAGATGTAACTACAAACGACGAGTGTTAATAAAGAAAAAACGATGACTGCAATCTTCACCGACGGACGAATCTTTTCAACATCTGACCTGTGGTCATGGACCATCTAAATGAGAACTCCAGTATACCCTACCGATGATGCAGTTCGAGACATCTGAGAATCGACGAGTATCGGCGTAGAAGACTCTACCTATCCTGCAGACGTATTAAGCCATGAACAACAGAGACCAGACCAAGACGAGGACGACGTTTTAGGACTCCCAAGACGGAACCACATGGAGGCGATTACTACATCCAAAAATAGAGGTGACTCGATAGCACGTCTATCGAGGAATAATGATAATAGTTTTTGTAACACAATACTCTATTTAAGAGACTTTCAGAGACGATTGATTTTATAAGAATATAAAAACTTAAATTTGAGAATTTAATTGTAACTATTCAATATCATTCAATTGTAACAGTTTAGATATTAACGTAACGTAGTGTTATTAATACCATTCTTCTAATGGAATATATATAAAGCAAAAAGGTAAAAGTCTTGCAAGATAAAATTTTGAATTAAATATAATTAAAAGATTAGAGACTAAATACCAATGGTTACCCGGATCCGGGGGTATAGCTAGATAAATTTGTTGTGATCCCATATTTTAAATAAAGCATTTAACTTAATTTTAATAATTTAATTAATAATGTCATGGGATCTGTTCTTTGGAGTAAATGTTATATTTCAAATGTTTAATAAAGCAAGCCTTCTTGTTACACACATATACTGAGTATATAAATCAACAGTTTCACCTTCCCTGATTCCTTGTATGTCTTACTGCGTGTTGTTCTGATTTAAATTTCAGCTCGTCTCGAATAAGGCAGCCTGAAATAATTGGCAGAACCAATTATTTTGGGTTCCCTCCGTTATAACTCTAAAGAAGAGGTTATAACTGAATCTATTTTAAGTCAAAATTGCGATCATTTACAATTTCCGCACTTTTTGTGAAACAGTTTGGCAGTAGATTTTCGTTCAAACCCCGCCGTTACAAATCAGCTGCTCCGCGTTGGTTACCAAATTGGCCGTCACAGCGCTGATACCCTTGCAGTATCGAGAAAGGCTTTGTGTTTGTTTGTTTACGTTAAGGGAGTTATTGTCAAGTCAGTTTGTCTATGCGAACACAGCAGAATTGGTTCTCTATTTAAAATTTCGGTCCCTCCTGGGCCGTTGACGTTCTGGCTGCGTGATTTCTATTAAAATTTGCCGTGTTGCTGCTCTATTTCAGCAACACATTGGCGTAGATTCTTGTAGAGGTTAAGTCAGTCTGTTTGTCAATGTACGGGAAAAGCCTTTCTTCGGGTCTTGTGTCGATTTCTCGCCTCTCGGTTTCGCCTTAGCTGCGTTGATCAGTGTCGTGGGTGATGCATCTGTTCTGGAGTTCAAGCTTCAAGTGTTTTTCGGTCGAAATTGGTCTCTCTTTTATACTAAGTCAGGCTGATTGAGTTTGTGAACTTCCGGTATATTTGTGTAAAAATTCCTTCTAGAATGTTCGAGAATAAATGAAATGGAACGTCATGGAATAAATTTAATTTCCGTCGAAGCTTTTAGAACAAATTTCTTATTCTTCACACTAAGGATATTTCAAAAATTACTCTGGTATTTATCAAACAGTTTTCATTAGTACTCACAATTTGTGTGCCATTATTACATTTAGATTCTCTGTTTTCAACTGAATCTAGTGATACTAATTATGATTGGTTTTTAAATAAATTAACTCTAATAAGTAACACAATATACAACTCTCACCTTGGGTTGTTGTCATTGAAATTCAATTTTTATAACAAAAAATTGTTGTGAAAGTATTATGTTTCTTCCATAACATGAACACATAACATTACTATCTTCCTATAACAAAACAAACAAATTTTAACATATATAATACATAGATAATTTCAATTTTACATGGCCCATGTCCATGGCCTAGGTTGTTGTCAATGTTATAACACAATAATTAGTCTCTTTCTTTAACATATGTAGTATTTCACTAGTGTACACTCAGAGCTTATTATATTGTCTGTCTTTTGTGATACCTGGTTACGCTTTACACATATTATCTTTATTACAGGATAACATAGCATCATATTTGTTGGTCTTGAGATGTCCTTTTTCATAGTGTGACAAATCTCACTCTTATAAGTTATATTCTTTCATAATTGATCTTATTTTTAACTGAGTCTGTCCGTTTTTATGGTATACTGAAGTATTGTACCCTTCTATTTTATTTTTGTCAACATTTTGTAAATATTTAGCCAGATATGACTATTTTTGTACTGGTTGATTGGATCCAGCCATACATGGTATAGGTAAATATTTTGCTAACTCAACTATTACAATGTTAAAGTTAGTCAAATATATTAGTATAGTCGCTTTATATTATATTTCAACTTTTTAATGCAATTTGGTTGCATTTTGGCAACATTAAAACCATAAATCACACAATATTATATGCCTACCACATGTTTTTAGTGAATACTGTTTTTGGCTATTTTGACTGATTTTCATTCATTTGACAGCTTTCTTTATCTAAGATAAATTGTTCATTTTTGTCTGCTTGACAATTACATATAGTGTTTATTTCAATTTGATAATAATTAATTTTTACATGAAATCTGAGTGTTTGGTCTCAAATCCAACACATTAATATTTTTTGTCATAACAAATATATAATTTTTATTTTATCTTAGATTCTTTCTAATAATGTATTTAAGTCATTTAATACATTTATTTTATTTACATTACATAATATAATAATGGATCATGTCCATTCATTCACAATAAATAGTTCTTAATACTCTATTCAGACTTAATAATTAATGACTTCATTTTGGTTGATCCTGACATTATTTGTCTCTCTCATAGTATCTTATGGTTTTTTCACTGTTATTCACTTTAATAATATATATAGGGTTTGTGTCTTAGTCAAAGTCTGGTCGTTTTTTCATGTTAGTGGTAATAATTATTAGGCAATATTACACAATTTTTTAGGACTACTTGGGTTCGATACTGTTCACCTCACTTTCCTCTTATGATAAATTGCTATGTAAATGATTTCCTTTATGGAACGTTCTGTGACGTTACAATGTACAGACTGGAATCTCAGCTACCCTCCCCAAATAATTACTAAAATAATTATTTTAATTCACTGTGTGAAAAAATTAGCGTATAAACAAACAAAAGGCACCAAAGTGTGTGTAAATTTTACAGCTATCCACAGTAAGAAAATGACGTTAATGGGACACACTATGCGAAGTCAGTGCGAAATAAATGTGCCAAAAATACGCAAATTACACTAAGACGCTCAAACTAATACAGTGAGTGCTTAATCAAATTAGCTATGATTTGTGCTATCTCAATTCCGTACAAAAAATTGCAAATATATGAAAAGGTTCGGGAGTGAGGGCTAGCATGTGATGTGCAGGACTCGACAGGATAATTTGGGAACCAACAGGTGCGGAATCTCGAGAGGGTATAAATTAAGGGTTCGACTGGAAGCCCTTCTCTTCTTTTCAAAACACAGTTGCAGATGGACACGCTGTCCGTCGGCAGAACAGTTTATTTTTTTTATAAGTCTCATCTATGAACGAATAAAGACGTTCAATAATTATGTTTACAATATTACGGGAAACGTAGAGTACCGGGACCGTTGTAAGCCAGCAAGAGTATCAACAGAGAAGTTACAAGAGCGACACGAGATGCTAGACGTTAAGAGATGCTTTTAAAATGCCTAAAAGCAGTACGAGATCCACGTCGCAGCAGATAGTAATTCTCTGGGACGGACCACACACTACTGGAGAACGACGCTTGACTCTGGACATATCCAGGAACACGCCAAGCCAGGAGTAACGGAAACCCAACTCTAGACAACGCTGGATCCCGTCGATAAGTCGTAATCATCAAAACTCGAGGTGACATGCATAATGCATTTTTAAATGATTCTTTTAAAATAGCTCATAAAGACTATATAAAGAGACAATGAATTAAAACAAAAAAAGGTTTATAATTAGAAATAATGTAATAGAGTCTTAGGTAAATGTTTAGTCGTAAGAATGAGCGCTATCGCATATAGAGAAATATAGAAAAAAAGAGAGTTTAAATTTGAGATAGTATATTTTTTTATCAAAGTAAAGTAATTGAAATGATTTGATATTTGCATTTGGTAGAAGAGAATAATTTAAAATTTTTAATATGAAACAAATGCCAGTCTAAGAGTAAATATTATAATTTTGAATTTAATTTTTAAAAAACATTGGTATAGATTGAGCAAGCTGAAGTCAGATCTGAGTAAATGAATTCAATTAAAATTACATTTAAATTTTATTTTATTTTAGTAAAGCACATTGAATAAATGTCTAGATTAAGATTATTAACATGTCTAGATGTAAGAGTGTTTTAAATGTGTGTAACACCGTATAGCTTAAGAGATATACACTTAATAAGGAGTGATATCTTGATCGAAGATTATTAACAATGTTTATTATTATGATGCTTGTTAAAACAATAAACATGAAATTTTAACTACTCATAAATCTAATACTCTTATTATAGTTACACCTGGTATCACTATACAACGTGCATACATAAAAGGTATCGTTATATAACACATAAAGTTGTAACGTAGTATAATGGTTGCACCCCACGAACAAAGGGGCTCCACAAAATAAATTATATGATATGTATCGTTGTAATATATATATATATCAAAACACGTATCAAAACAATCCTTTATTTACAACAATCTCAATGACGTCATGCAATGATGACGTCACGCATTATGACGTCATACAGCGTGACGGTAATAAAATGTTACAGAAAGTTTCAAACGATGTCCAGCTAAAAGACATTATCATGTCAAAACTATACATTTTTTTGATCTGTTAAAGTTATCATATATTTTATGAATGTGTACTGTGTCTAGTTGCGTAAGTATAGTAAATTTTACCTTGTCAGACTGAGTACTTTAGTTTGTCATGTGATTGATTGGTACTAGACTGATAAGAGTATGTTACCTCGTTCTTTATTCAGTTGTTAGTAACTTATATAACTTGTAAAATATAACTTATGACTATATGACTTATGAAATGCTATTATAACAATTGACACCTGTTTCTGAATAAATGCTTTTATTATAGAAAATTATTTATCTGTTTCCGTTTTAATTTTTCCAACTTCCATACGTTGTAATTTACCTAAGGTATACGAAACTATTTACGTCTTTCAAATATCGTCTCTGTGAATTTGGTGCCCAGACTCTATGCGGTAGAATTAAATAAAATCCAACTTCTATGATTATGAATCCTAACACTTTATTAGATTGTGTTGTTTTCTTTCTTTGTCAGTTTTGTCTAGAAATATCTTCTTCTTCTTCTTCTTCTTCTTCTTCTTCTTCTGCTCCTGTCAAGGGCTAGGCGAGTCATCTGTTGGAGTCCCAAATGAATATATCCACTTTACTAACGCTTCCTAGGACTTCCTACACTGCATTGTCCAATTGGTTAGTATTGCCAAACTTCCTTAGGCATCTGGGATAATCAATCCATCTTTCTTTGTTTTCTGAAATACGGTTCTGAAATCTTCAACTCTTTATGAACATCTTTATTTTAGAGTCTATCTCTTCATGTGTAGCCTTTTAACAGATTGCAAGAATCTCATCCCTGATGCCTGTATCCAACTCAGATGTTTTTCGCCGGAATCCAAGTTTCAGAACCATACAATAACACTGGCACAGCCATTACCTTAAAAAATTTTAATCGAATTTCTTTCTTTGTATTCCTAGATAACACCAAAGAATTGTGCCATATATTGACAGTTTTAACATCATAATCCACATCATAAGTAATGTCGCAGCCAAGATAGCGGAATCTGTCCCTTTACTCTAAACTGTGGATCCTTTTTATCTAAACATCTTACTGTCCAGTTAATTAATTCGATTCACCATACTGTTGTAGGAGTCTCGTTACTACTACGTACTATACCGTGCAGTGGAGAGTGACAAAAATGCGTGCCATTATGTATAACTGGGACTAAAAGGACGTGTTTTATGGTTTACAACATGGGGGTTGTGGTGACTGTAATGGCCGTTGTGGTGTCGTTGGAGGGTGATCAGCGGCGTAGAGTTACCGACGCGATAAATCGTTAAACCAGTACACCTGTACGTTACGTGTGTCGTCGACTGAGCTACGTTACTGAGGTATGTTCCCACATACCTTTGAAAAACTTGAATTTATTATACAACTCTACAGTCAGTCATAACATGCTGTGTAGTTCGGAAGCGTTGTCTTAAAAAAAAAAAAAAAAAAATTGTATGAATAGGAAGAGGCATTTGAAAATTAGGTGAAATAACATTCCATCAAGGAGGATCAAAAAGGTCAAAGCAAGCTCAAGAAGAAAGAACAGTGTTAAAAACCAATTAAAAATAACTGTAATTATTTCATAATAATAGGAAATTTATTGTTATGAGGGTCACAAGAACTGTTATCTTTCAACAAACGAATGAATCGTTAAACGTCAAAGGACTCACTATCACAAAACGGTTAGAAATCGACAGTTTTTATAACAACGTCTATAAAACAATCACGCCCAGAGTCCAATAGTCCTCCTCGATAGCAATAGTGCAATTTCACAGATATTCGATACGGACAGGTCACCAAAAAAAAATAAAATATAAATATATAGGCTATATTGTAGTCTACCCGTGTTTTGGGGTTCTGTGGTTCTATCTGCCCGTTTATTTTTTTTTTAAATTGCAATAACTTTTAGTTTAGTATTTTTATTATTATTGATTTATTTATTTCAATTCAATCTAGCATTGAATCCAACGTAAATAAATCCGATTAAAGCACTGGAGATTAGTTAGCGAAGTAGTTTTCAACTTCGGTTAATTTATTTTATACGGTTGTTCTTCCGTCGACTAGATGAAATGGTGATGTAGGTTCCGCACTGAAATCATAAATATTTTGCATGAACAATCACTTACTTGTGGTGAGTCTTGTCGATCTTGCAGGGTCGATGTAACAATCTAATCTGTAGATTAACTTACCGTATTTAAATTCGCCGCTGCTTGTCGAGCTGACCAGTGAGAGTCGTTCACCTGTTTTCAAATTTAGTCTTTTGAAATAAACTAACTGACCCCGTTTTCTTGTGTAAAATAATATTTTTATTCAGTTTAATATGCTCTTTTTAAATGATCTGAAGTATCATTTATTGTTTCAATTCAAAATAAGTAACATGAGTTATTGGTTTTATAAAATTTGTCTCAGGGTGGTAGAACTGATGTACAATATCAGTGTATCTAAATGCTTTTTGGTTAAAATAATTTAATTCATGTGTGTCTGTGTGGGTTCTTTTAGCTGACAGAATACCAAATTATTGGATAGAACTCTTACTCTACCGTTATTAGGCAGTTTGAGGATGATTACAATTCAATCATTACTTAATAACTAACATTCAAAATAATAACCATGTCTGCTCTGGTCATTTCATGTTAACAAAATTATTAAACTCAATCGACAATAAATGGTTTAAAGAACGTTGGTTAACGTTAACATAATTCCTGATAAAACATTTAAAAAGTGAACAATAATATAATATGTTGAAACAGTGTTATTGAATGAAACATCTGATTCATTGTTTGATTCTACAAAAAGGTAATTGCATGGTTGTAAGTAATTATGTAGCTTGACAACCTTGGTTCTTATTCATAGTAAACATAAACATTTAAATAGTTATAGTAGTAGACTCTTCCTAAATTACAAGACATAAATAACATTGAAATTTTCCATTAACTTTCGTTAATTGTTCATCCGGTTGACAATTCTCAGTCATTAATGATACGGGTTGGTTTGATTTATAGTTAATAAATGACAACTGTCATTAGGTGTGGTTATGTCACACTAAGTATTCATACATAATAATTGATTGAATGTTTGAAAGATTCTTAAAATTGAATATTCAAAATAATCTGAGGATTGTCATTATTACTGTTGATTAGATAATATTGTGAATACACCTTAACCTAGGTTCTTTATTTACGAACATGATTTGAATATGTTTCGATTATATCGTTTCTCAAATTCTTAATTAATAATGTAAAAATCACTGTACTCCCTTTTTATTTATAATTTAAATCCCGGAATTGGTCTGGATTATACACTGAGCAATCCTTGTTACGCACTGTTACACTTAACACCTTCGATACTAAAGTATTTGTTATCACAAATTGAGGTTAGGTTGCTCTGTTTACAACGGTGACGCGCACAAATCATATGAACAGCTGTTTCTTTACGCTGAATAGTAGCCGTCTGTCTTCCTCCGAAGTTGATTACCAAGTGTCGGGAACACGCATCTCATTCTGCCGTTCCGTCTTGTGATCGTTGAAAATTCTGTTAATTTCTTGGATCTGATTGGTTGACGATCTTTAATTCGATGCACATACCCCCTCCGCGAATTATTTTAATTGTTGTTTTTGGCGTGGGGTGGCTGGTGTCGAGATTATAAATATTTGCTCGATTTGACCCAAATATCTTATAATTGTAATAACTTTTTTATTATGGCTTAGATTTGAAATCTAAGCATATCATTGTATTGGTAATACTCGGCTCTTTATTGAGTCTACTCATGGTGTGCTTTGGTCCATTATTAAGGGAGTTAATGTTTGAGATTAGCACAATTCACTATTCACTATTATTTATATTCAATTTTAGATTAAAACTATTTAATGGCACTCATACCCACTTGTGGGCATGCCTTCCAAGTTCTCTAACACTTCTTACTTACTGGTAACTTAAATCTAATAACAAAATATATTACTTAAGTTAACATTGCCTTAGCCTATGTCCCGATTAATACATATTATTAATAATAGAAAGTATTTGTGTACCTTCTGTATGACCCTAGTTGTAAACAATAAGTGGTTTCAACTACTGTGAGTCTCTGTTAGTTGGAATATATGGTTATTCTTTGTCATTTCTGTTATTAAAGTGACCTCTATTTTGCACTATGAGGTGTACATCTATTTTCACTCTTATTTGGTATTCGTTTGTCTTTTTCTACTATCATTTAGTTAGAATGCTCCCCAAAGTCCAGCCCTACGTCCGAGCCTACTACACCTTGGCCACGTGGGGAGCGGGCAACAGCTATTACTCTGTAGCTGGCTAACAGGGCAATGGTCCGTGGAGGCTACCGCTTGGTAGAAAGGGAGGTGGCTCTCCCACGGTCCTCTAGCTGGGCTTACTCTTTTTCCACTTACTTTGAGTAAGACCCCTTCTCTTTTGTCTTTTCTGTCTGGCCTCTCTTGGTCAAATCTTGTTCTTTCCGACCCTGACGCTATTAGGTTACCGAGGGCTAGGGGTCTTTCAGTTTCACATTTCTATTACTCTATACTTATTGGATAAACATTAAAGCAATGGAGAAAACAAATAAAGGAATGACTACCCCAGGTGGTCGGCCAGGTAAAAACCTGGTAAATCCACCCTCTTCGGAGGTCGGTCCCATGGATTCTGGGGGGGGGCAGCTATTGCTTGGTGAGGATCCGTTTAGAAGAGGTTCGTTGGTGGCAAGGTCTCCGTCAACTAATATAAACTGTAGCTTGGAAAAACAAAACGCACAGATACCAACACTGGAAGTCCCAGAGGACACAATAAGCAGACTGCAGGCTCAGCTTAATTCTGCTTATAACGAAATCAGACGACTACAGGAAGAAATCAAGAAGTTACAGCCTAGGGTATCCTATAGTCCAGCCAACTCGGAAAAAGAGGAAGAAATCGTGGCCAAAGAAACTGCTTGGATATAGCAAAAGAATAAAAAACGTAAAAGGAAAACTATGGAATCACCAGAAACACCGAAAACCAGTCCAATAAACAAAAGTAAGAGGACTAAAGAAAATGTAAAAAAATCGGCTAAGCCACCGCCAGTGATACTGAGCAATGTGGAAAATTATATAGAAAGAAGTCAGAAACTGAAATCAAAAGATCTGAAATTTAACACCAGCATGATGAACAACAATCAGCTGAAAATTAATGTAGACACAGAAATGGAATATAGAGAACTTACGAAACTCCTAAAAGAAAGTAAGTTGGAATGGCATACTTATGAAAATAAACAGACCAGACCAATAAGAGTCATGGCACGTAACTTGCATCCAACATGCAATTCAGAAGAGATTTAAGAGGAGTTATTGAATAGAGGATATACAGTCCTTGAAGTAGTTAATAAAATTAGAAAGACTAAAGTTGACGGCAAGGAAAAAATCATACATTTGCCATTATTTATGCTAACGTTTGACAGATCAGAGGATATAAAAAAATATTTGATATTCAATAAATATGTCATATGAAAATAAAAATGGAAGCTCTTAGGAGTAACAAACTGATACCACAGTGTAAAAGGTGTCAAAGATATGGTCACACTCATAAGTATTGCCAACATGGACCTATCTGTGTTAAATGTGCAGGCAAACACAGGACCATCGATTGCCAGCAAGAACGAGATGTGCTACCAAAGTGTTCAACTTGTGCAGAAGCACATCCTGCTAGCTGCAGGGGTTGTTTGGTTGCACGTGAACTTCAAATAAGACGCAATAATTTAGTAAGTGAGAGACGACCTAAAAAACCTCAACTAAGAACTTTCACAGCTAACAAAATCAATAGTGAAATGTCCTTTGCTCAAGCAGTTAAAGCTAACAAGACTTTAGTTCAAAATGATGATTCATCAATGGTGCAAATGATGCAGAATATGATGGACATGATGAAAATAGTCATGGATAGACTAGATAGATTAGAAGCCAGAAATCCGGGCGCAGTCCCACAGAGAACTAATCAATGGACCAGAAAGACCTAAGGATAGCTACCTGGAATGCCAACGGTATCCAGAACAGAAAGCAAGAAATAGAATTATTCCTGAAGGCACAAGACATTGATATATGTCTAGTATCAGAGACACACTTAACAAATCAGTCATGGTTAAAAATAAATGGATACCAGGTATATCAAACAATTCATCCGGATAATAAAGCCAAAGGAGGAAGTGCTATTATTATTAAGAATAGGATTAACCACTATGAAGAGTGTCACCTTCAGACTGCAGAAATCCAACTCACTGTAGTTGGAACCAAATCCACTAAGCAAAAACTAATCGTTGGTGCGATATACTGTCCTCCAAGACACAACCTAAAGGAGTTAGATTACAAGAAATTTATATTACACCTAGGTGAGAGATTCATTGTAGACGGAGACTACAATGCTAAACATGTAGATTGGGGATCCAGATTAACAACAACTAAAGGTAGCGAGCTTAATAAAGCAATACAAGAAACAGGTTGTAGCTTCCACAGTACAGGGAAACCTACTTACTGGGCCACAGATCCTAATAAAATTCCAGATCTATTAGATTTCTTCATATCAAGGAGGGTCTCGCAGAACTTTATTGATATCGAGGAGAATTTTGAGCTTGACTCTGATCAGTCAGCAGTAATCCTGACGCTGAGTGAAAGGATAATAAAAAAGTAAACAAACCAAGCCTAGTTAACAAAACTACTGATTGGGAATGCTTCAAATTAGAACTTGAAGGCAAGATACAACTAAATGTCCAGTTGAGAACTAAGCAGCAATTAGAAATAGAAGCCGAGAAGTTTAATTATAATATTCAAACTACAGCCTGGAGCAATACGAGAGAAATCACCCATGGAATTGTTGGTAACAACTATCCTAGAGAGATCAGGGAACTTGTCAAAGAAAAGAGGCGAGCTAGAAGAAAATGGCAATAGACTCGTGACCCATATGATAAAACTGTACTTAACAGCAAATCGCAACAACTAAAGCGTGTAATACAGAAGTTAAAAGAAGCATCAATAGCTTCCTATTTGGAAAATCTAACAGCAGATGCAGATACAGAGTACTCGTTGTGGAAAGCAACGAGGAAGCTTAAAAGGTCGATCACTCAAGTACCACCTATTAGAAAAAGCGACGGTACATGGGCTAGAGATAATAAAGAAAAAGCTGAAGCGTTTGCTGAACATCTAGCTGACATTTTTAAGCCAAATAATACCCAGCCTGATACAGAGCTAGATGAAGATACAAATCACGAAGAGGAGGACATTGAACTGGTCACCCCAAAAGAGGTAGCTAAGGAGATCAAGATAAACTTGAACCGCCGAAAATCACCTGGCTTTGACCTCATTACAGGTGAGGTCTTAAAGCAGTTACCTAAGAAAGGGATTGTTATACTTACATATTTATTCACTGCAGCACTTAGGCTAAAGCATGTTCCTGGTGTATGGAAGGTGGCAGAAGTTATTATGCTACGTAAACCAGGCAAACCGTCAAATGAGGCCAAATCATATCGGCCCATATCACTGTTGCCAACTATATCAAAGCTTTTTGAAAAACTTCTGTTGCAAAGGCTAAATCGAGTAATAGAGAGAAAAAAGCTGATACCAAATCATCAATTCAGGTTCAGACAAAAACATTCCGCAATAAACCAAGTACATAGAATAACAGACACAATAGAGAAATCACTAGAAAAAAAGCTAATCTGCTCGACAAATCTTCCTCGATGTGGCTCAGGCCTTTGATAAAGTTTGGCATAAAGGTTTAATACATAAACTTAATAAAATGCTAACAAAACAATATGCTGACGTGTTAAAATCATATATATCGGAAAGATTATTTAGAGTCAAACAGGAAGATGGCTATTCTGAGCTAAGAGAAGTGAGGGCAGGTGTGCCCCAAGGGAGTGTTTTGGGGCCCATCCTCTACTTGTTGTTTACATGTGATCTGCCGCAGCCAGAGAATGTGTCTGTTGCTACTTTCGCTGATGACACAGCTATAATGGCGATTGGTTCGGCCTTAGGTGAAGCTACCAACATGCTTCAAGATGCTAGTGATCAGATACAGCAGTGGACTAGGAGATGGAAAATTAAGCTTAATGAACTGAAATCTGTCCATATCAATTTTACAAACAAAAGAATAGAGAACAGTCTTCCAGTTACCTTAAATGGTGTTGTAGTACCATATGCAAACACTGCCAAATATTTGGGGATGACCCTAGATACAAAGCTACGATGGAAGGAGCACATCAGAAAAAAAAGGACGGAGCTTGGTCTCAAATATAGACAACTGTATTGGCTATTGGGACGAAATTCTCAGTTGTCAATACACAACAAAATTCTGATATATAACCAAATTCTGAAACCAATTTGGCTTTATGGAATTCAACTGTGGGGTTGTGCGAAGGAAACGAACATTAGATGTATTCAAACCTTCCAGAATAGAGTGCTACGGAACATGGTAAGTGCTCCATGGTACATCAGAAATAGTGATCTACATCGAGACCTTAGGATCCCTGATGTCGCCAGTGAAATTAAAAGGTTTGCTGCAAAACACGAATCTAGACTACACCAGCATATCAATGTAGAAGCTATTCAACTGCTTGACAACGCCAATACAGTGAGAAGGCTGAAGAGAACTAAAACTTTTGAATTAGTGTAGTGCAGTAGTGCAGTGTGTGCAGAAATCTAGAAAGTAATATATAGTACACCAGTGGGCGACTGTATAAGTAACTTAAAATTATAACAACATTAGATGTAAATTGATGGTTGGTCTTTTAGACAAGTTTCAATAAAAAAAAAAAAAAAATTTAGTTAGAATAGTTTAACCATAGTAGTATCTTTATAATTCGTCTTGTGTTTTTAATACACTAGTCTGTCCCTGAGCGTATAGTATTAAGACAACAGTAATTACAGCTGGTGTCACATGACAGGTGTTCTTAATTACTCTTATAATACATTATGTCCTTGCTTATAATACTCTTATACTATTACAATAGTGGTATTATACCTTACTTGTGGTATAGACATTAGCCTTTTGTTTCTATTTGGAATTACAATGTGGTTTTGTTCAGGTTTTACATAGTGAATCCCATTTTGGTTGGTTTTGGTTCAATTTATTTACTTAAATTCTTATTTAAAATTCACTTTTGGTATCTTATATTGGTATGTGTAGAAAGCTTATTATTTCTACTTAGTTTAAGGTACAAAACATTTCAGTTTGGGTAGGTTTTCCCTACTGATAAATATGAATTCAGGTGAACAGTACCTGTATCTTAGGTTATGTGGTCTCATTATTTGTACCAACAATGTGTGTGTTAGGTTGATACAAATTTACATTTTTTTTAACCTTATTTTATCAAGTCTGGTTTTATTAATGATAACTGGTAACTCCTTAGTTATTTCCTTTTCTTATCTTACATGATTGTTTGATTATTTGACTAATATTTGTTATTATTATGAGACAATTTTAATACTCCTTTATATTACATGGGTGCTGTGCCTAACATGTTATTATACTTTTATTTACAGCTTCTTTTCAATTAATAGTATTGTTACTTTCATTCTTTTTATAACATATCTTGTCCTATACATTTATAATATTATTAGTTGTATATTGGTCATCTCAGTTAGTCAGTTCTTGTCCATCTCTTCAACCTGTAAGTTGTTTAGTTATTGCATATACGGGTAAAATGTTGATCTATAGTCGACTGGCTCTTGGAATCTATATTTATGCCATGGTTGTTAGGTGTCCTTCTCGTAGTATGTTTCTTCCTTGTCTTCATTGGTTCCTTACTGACCGAAAACTATTGGGTTGTTGGTTCCTGTGGTACAATCATTGTTTGTTGCATCTTCTTTTCTTATAATGTTATTTCACTTGTTAGTTACCATTAGTTTTATTAACTCTTATTGTTGTGAGTTTATCCTTCTTGATGAGTTGCTCATGTAGTTTTATTCTTGGCATTTTGGATTAATCACTTGTTGTGTCTCTTTGACTCAATTATTGACATGTGTTAATATTTTGGGTTACTGAAATATTGGGCTCATATGTCTTGTTACAATATATATATATATATATATATATATATATATATATACATATATAATAAAATTTAATTTAAATGAAATCGCTAAATCGGGATCTGCAGAAGAACTACATTAATAGGAAAGTTCGTTGAAAGAAAGCAAATATATGTCACGATGAGGATGCTCCAGCGAGAACTACTCCCTTACTCTAATCCAAAGTAAAGTCCAAAACTGGTTTTGGTATGGCTGTTTGTTTGAAGCGTTTTAATCGTCTTATGTGTTCTGCATCATCCAGCAGACCAGATCACTGGAGTGCGTTCCTAGTTTATTTCTGTAATTCATGTAATGATGTTTAATTTCATGTCGAACAGAAGGCATCTAATGGTGTTACTGTATTACGAGGTTTGGCACGTACACGGGTCATTGACCACTGTCTTCAGTACTACGTTCTGGAAGCGCTCCGGGATCTCTATGATTGAATTACTTCACTTAATTGAGACTGGGTTGGTCTTGTAGACGAGAAGATATTCTCCAGATACATGACTTCCTTCCGAGCAACATAAAGGCATTCCGAAGCTGCACATTTTTTGTAGGCAAGACATGCACACCGAGGTATCTAACATCCCTTACGTTTGTGGCAGTTGAGAGTTAATGATACATATGGACACTCAAACTAAATGTCTCAAGCTAAATGTTTGAGACTCACAACACGGATTCATTTGCTTTTACTTGCCATTTCTTTAAGCGTTTTGGTTTTCGTTTATGTTGTTTTGGAAGTTTTTCGAACCAGCAGCAGCATCTGTTTGGGAGTCCAGGATGGCTAGATCGTCTTCGAGTTTCGCGATCATAGTTGATCCAGATATTCGTATGTCCGCAGTCTATAGCAAATTAGAGTACTGGCTTTAATATGCTTCATTGAGAGATACGTGCATTTACGGTATGTAGATCTGTATAACCTTTTTGGTGATTGACACTAAAACATCATTCATGAAGGTACCATTTTGAAATGATATAATATGCGTGTGGCAGACGTTCCTTCAGATTCATTAGTAAGCCCGAATGCCATATCTTATCAAAAGGCCTTGATTATGTCCAATATAATAAAACATCAAAGACTGTCGTAGTTTGCGGATGACCTTGAGGTGTGCGTGTTTATGTGAGTTTGTGCGTCTTGTGTTGTATTCAATGTGTGTGTGTGTGTGTGTGTGTGTGTGTGTGTGTGTGTGTGTGTGTGTGTGTGTGTGTGTGTGTGTGTGTGTGTGTGTGTGGTGACTTACAGATTTCATGGTTGGTAAGTTTTATTTATTTACTTTTGTTTGTTACCTATATATTATGTAAATACTTTTGTGTGTTTCTATTCTGTGTCGGTTGTGAGACAGAGTATTGTTTATCTTTTATTTTTGATGTTTTAGTTTTATTTTAGTTTTCAAAACGGATACCGAATTGTTGTGTAGCCGAAACATCGCTTTTTAATAAAAAAGTCAGTAATGGAAAAGCCCGTCTTACTAGTAGGCCTAACGCCAATAACCCATCACTGATGTATTTTAAAGAGATTACGTCCAATAATGCTGTAGAACCTTATCTTCGAAGTCTGTATGCATTTTTTTGACTATGAGGTTCATTTGTTTATAGTGCCGTATTTTCCTCGATATCCAAACAAGTGATCAGAGATAACCTTTCCACTATTTATTAAGTGTTGAATTATTTTGAGTAGCAGCCTTTTGAATACCTTCGCCAGTGTCGGTAAACGGCTCTTGGATTCCGTGAAGTTACTTTGTGAACTGCTTTCCTGCTGGACAACATTGCTTTTTGCCAAACTTTCCAATGGTATGAATATAATCCGATTCTTAATGTTGTATTGCATTCTGACATGATTCCTATCTGAATTATTTTTAATGTTCTTTTTAGCACTTAGTTACGTAATAATTAGATCCAAGCTAGGCGCGATCTTTCATTATGAGGATTTGTATTATTAGTATTATGTAACTGCGTCTGGAAGGGAATGTTTAGGTATTTACATATTTTGTTATTACGCTTTGATTATATTGTTACGACGGTCTACTTAATCGTCGTATGGTACAGTGGAAAACAAAATACAGGACACCAATTAAATCACTAACACTAGCTTTAATTATCACAATTAAACAGTTCGTAATTAACAAGACAGTGTCTTACAACAAATCAAATAAAAATTGTTCACACGCAATAAAATGTCACTTAATATAACATACAATTGTATTACAATTGTCCCGCCCTATTATTAAACACAACAGTTCACTAATAACCACTTGAACGGACACAGTAATCGCCGACAAAATACTGAACTAAGGAGCATGTAGCATGTAGCACTGTAGTAGCGGGGCGTCTTTGCACCCGGTGCATGACTGCAGCATCTGGGACGAGCCCAATGGCTGCCTGTGGATAGACATAGTTCTGGTTCATTCGACAGGTAACCTAGAATAAAATAGGAATGGACAACCGCCAACCAGTTAACTGAGAAGGCGGGGGAGAAAGGTTTTCAATTTTTATTTATTTTAAATATTACAGCAATCAGTGGGCACTGCCGCAAGGACGGGTTCAGGCGACAGATGTCGCGCGTTCCCAGTCCTGCGTGCAGACGCCGTGAGGCGTCGGTCGCTCCCCGCGAGGCAGAGAGCCTCCGTGCCAGTGATAGCGCGTAGCAGCGGCATTCAGCGCGGTCGGCATACTAGGAAGGGAGGAAGGAAACAGCTTTGCAGGTAAATTCTGGGGCATGGGCAGATGGTGAGTATACAAGTGAGGTTTAAGCAGTTTACTTAAACTTATGGCGGGTCATCGAGAATCGCCCGAGGGCGTTTGACCCGGACAGGGGGAGGTGGTTGCGTGGTGCTGATGGTTCTGAGGTAAGGGAAGGAAGAGGTCTCAGCTGCGGCAAAGAGAGTCGCAGCTAATGACCAGACAAAGGCTGAGAGAGCAGGAACTCGTAGACCTCCTCGAATTACACTGTTTCTAACAAACCAAGGAGATCCCGACAAGGAACGGAGGGTTCTGGATTGGAAACTTTCCAGCCTACGCCTGTTGGTGGCGGAGGCAAGTGACCACCATACAGGTGCCGCATAGGTCAATACAGACCGGAGAAACAACAGATAGAGGGTAACTTTCGTGCGCAGCGCCAGGGGGCTGCGGCACGCGAGGTATGGGTAAACTGAACTAAGGCCGCTGACGCCTCGTATTTATACAACGCTCACAGACCAGAACATTCCATAACTACGCGTTATCTCTACACTACGACGTAATTAATTGCGGCCTTGACACAGTCAGCGAGGCTGGCGGGGTCTATAAAAGTCTCGCAAGCGCATGTTGAAATCACGTACACCACAACATTCAGCCGGATTCCAATGGATCGTTCGAGAAACACGTAGGTTGTTCTGTGATGTCGTAACAGTATATTGTGTAGGAGCTACTTCATATAATACGTGCGATAGTGTTGTCAGTTTTACTACTGCAACAAGTGTTGGCGACGCGACGGTTTAGAGTACTTAAGATCATTAGGGTGATTTTCTGTGTCTACCGTTTCTGAGTCACCAACTTCATTTAATTTTTCAGATCTATTATGTGTGCTTTTACATCGCCTAGGCAAACATTTCCTGGTCTGTTCATTTTATTTGTTTGATTTTTTTCAGCCGGACTTTGAAGTGCCGTTTATTACTATATGTGCTCTTTGTCAGTCGACATTCGTACGATATGGCAAAGGCAGAGGCGGGAAGGTCATTTGTACATAAGGTATTAGGATTTGGGTATTTTAGCGCGAATAGTTTATTAGTTGTTGTGGATGGGAATAATTTACCTTGTATGATGCATTAAGTAGCGAATTTTGTATAGAGTTCGCTGGCTGTTATATTCAGGGGGATATTGACGCACATTTACATATTTTGCATTTGTATGGATGTAAGTTGCATTTGCGTCTGTATAATACACTATTATACACTGGTTATTCGCATACTTTCACACCGTCGCTCAGATGTAGCACGCGCATGCAAAAGCAATCACCCAAAACAGTCAAAGTTTATACAGTGATAAACGATATAAACTGGAAATCATTTCAGATGTAATACAAGTTATCTATATAGCACAGCTCATAATACTCACTGCACTAGTAGATGACAAGACTTATCCGTGTCAGTACTGATAAGGGAGCTCTAATCACAACCGCTAACCACGGGTACAATCGCGTTACTTTACGGTGGACATATAGCTGCGCGAAAAGTGAGGGTAGTGGGGAGAATCAGTGTGCTCAGTTTTAACACTTCATTTCAAAAACGTCCGTCTTACTGTTGCTACAGCCGCCTTATTGGTCCCCTTAACTATTTAATTATTACAAATCTGGTTTTACACATTGTTGACATTTCCAGATTTCATTCAACTAACTGCTATTTGTAATTGTACTCAGTATTACTCGAAATTGTATCAAATTTGTAGTACCAGAACAATGTTATTTGTTACATAATGCAAATAATAAATAATTACTAGTATTGGCCGCTTTTCTGTCCTGAATTTTTTATTTTCCTGAGATATTTAATTCTTTTTGCCCTTATTCTCTTGACGTTCATTTAATACACTTCTATTATTTCTAATCATCTTCCATTTAAACCCTAAGTTTATAATAACTTTTCTTAAAGTGATAAGCTACCTTGAAAGTTTACACTAGACTTAAGAAGTTTATGAAGTTTTCGTAGCGTAGGATATGTTTTTGTGTTGAAAATAATAATTACATGAAATACAGGCTCGGTAAATATTTCACAGTAAATGTTTTTGAAAACGCATCAACACTTACGCACTCAGTGAGATGTGCCGTTACACTGACAAAAAACAGGGTTCTTCGCATATCACTTTCACCAAGGTTGCCGGCCACCGTAAAGTATACAAGTAGTACGGGCACGCTACAAGCAGTCATAATTAATTACTAGTATGCTCCCTGACCTGCAGAACTCGCTCACCATTTTGAACGAAGTGTTTAGTATTACACCTGGAGTTTTGTTACAGTTACTTTTAGTCTAACACCCTGTCGGATTTTCTCATTTTTTTTTCAAATGTTTGATATCTTTTTTTATTGGGCCTTGGGGTCTGAAAATTTTGAAATTTTTAACACTTAATACTACATTCAGGTGTTAGTTAAAATTCTCCTTAATTTGACGTCGTAGATTTCTGAGATTTTATTAGAATTTCACCTACTTTGGGGCCTTGGCTTCAGAAATATTTTAGTTAAATAAAGAACACTATATTAGCATTGTGGTAAAAATTCCGTTTAATTTGATACCTTGGATAGATTTAAAAAAAAAATTACAGTTTATACCCCCTCACATTTTTACCACCCGACCACCTTTTTTGGGACGATCAGTAGGGTGGTGTAAGGTAAAAATATGGACACGCATGTCAAGTTATACGAAAATCGATTGATGAGTTCAAACGTAATCGTGAGGCTTACCCCCAAATAGATAGATAGACAGAAAGACAGACAGTCAAATGGCAAACGATTGAGTTAAAACTGAGATCTCGCTTCGCTCGTTCAATAACCAACATACTGTTTCTTAGTATAATTACTTGATCACTGTTAAAGTTCCTGCTTCAATAAGATTAAGGGGAGAAGTTACCACTGCAGATTGCAGTATGTTCTACAGTCACGGTTAGCTGATCATAGTTTAGTTTTAATAAATCCGTTTCCGGTAGTCTAGTTCACTTGTAGATACATCGTTTAAAACTAGGGGACTTAACTTTCGCCGAAAGCTATGCATTCGTTATTAAAGATACTGAAATTTATTTACTTCAGTCGTTGCATGCTGTCTACTATATAATTAAACAAAGATTATTTTTATTTAATTTAGTGGCAAATCATATTTAACTTCTGTTTCAGCTCCCTTTGTTATCGTAAATGTTTTGTGCTTAGTACCATATAAAAGAAAAGTAATAAAAACAAAACGGAAATTCTAAAACAAATACAAATTGGTATGAAACAGAAGCGTTTGTGAACGTTGTACTATTCCGCTTCAGTACCATTGCACATCCTGTATTAAACTTAGAGTGAAACAACAATGGAACAAAGAAGTGGGGAAAACAATTGCTGTTGAAACTTTTGTTGTTTTCGTTTAATTAAGACGAATACATACGTACATCTGCAGTGATGGATACAATTTGCTACAGAAACGTAACTTTTCGTTTAATATAAACAACTGTTAATTTTGTAGTACTTTTAAAATTAATTTGTATGGTTTTCAGTGCATTTGGCTTAACTGTTACCAAATCATATGTTTCATTTTAAATTAAATTTAATTAATTAATTATATTTATGTCATAAAATGGATCTTTGAAAAATAACTGTTTACTGTAAAATTAACAAATACAATCTGTCACTGCTAAATGAAAGACATAAGTAAGATTGCTAGAGACTAAATTTTCATGATAATTTAGTGCGAATATGAGAAGCTTGATCAGGATAGATCAGAGTTACATTCTGCAGGGTTTTAACTCAGCAAAATTTAACTATAAAGTATAAACAAGTCTTGATAAACTGAAAAAATTATTAAACAAGTCTCGATAGACTTGATAAACTTGATGAACAATTTTTTATAAACTAGATAGACTTGGTAAACTGTAAAAAAGTGTAGCAATTTTTATGTAAACCGTATAATAATCTAAAACGTTTCAGTGAACTAATATAATATATAATTATCAATGCTTAAATTTTATATTATAAATTTCACATCGTAATAAATGTTTGGCAATAATTTCATATCTATCCATTTTTTCAATTTTTCCCATTAAAATTAGGAAAATACATTTGTCCATACCTTGTGGGAATGTTATAGTAAACAGAATTATCAAACGGTCGATTCCGTTTGCCGGGGGCCACCGGGGACGGGGCAGAAAGCAAACTCCGTGTGTTTGAAAGGGCTGAATTTCAGGAAAGTTCACAGAAGAGGATCTTGCAGTCAGTCTTGCGGCTATCCTTTCGGTGGCCTAATCGAGTCCGTTGTACTGATCTAAATCCACTTGACGGCAGTGTCTATCAACGAAGGGCTGCGAAAGCTGGTGAAACGGTAAGTGCCCATATGGGGATGGTGGTATGTGCAAATGTAATAGCCTATAGATATGTAGGCGCCTGTGTAGCATTATACATAATAAAATATTTTTACATATTTTAGTGTTCCCTTACTTGCCAATCGGATGTTAATTTTGGAATACTCCTAAATTCCAACTGAGATCAGTTATAACTTTTGGAACTTGTAGGCAACAAACTGACATCGTGAGCACTGTTACGCATTTCTCTACGTGCATACATAATATGGTACTAAGAGCATCAACAAATTTAATTAATGCAGCTAATAAAACAATGATAATTTCAGTTTAATATTAATAATAAAAATATGATTATTTTTTGAGAAAATATAATAAAGTATTTAATTTCTATACTTGATAAAAGCGAGTGGTTACTCACAAAATTCAAGACTATTAAATTTGAATCGTTAAAGTATTGTATGATGAATTGAACTTAACTACCTTGTATACAAGAATTAAGACTGAAAGTAATGTAGGATTTACGGTTAGTAAACTTTTAGCGCTAACAAAAGAAAGAGATATAAATATAATCAACGTTAAGCGTTCGTCGTTAAGTGCTATTAGAGCACACTGGAAACATCTGTCACATTATTGGTTTCGTCCAAAATAATCACTTAACCACTTGTTACTATTGCACTTGAGCGGAGGTATCAATTCTCGTAAAGCACAATCTAGAGCGTAAACGAAACAAATACGGGAAAATCCATTTATAAAGAATATAAAGGTTTTGTTTATATCATTCTTACAAGTTTATAAGATACAAGTTGAAATTTTGTAATGTAACACTTATAGGAATGTCTCAGATGTAAATCATCCAGATTGTAAGGTAATTTCCTCGGACACATGTAATCATTTCCTGAACATCAATTTCTTGTCTCAGTAAAGAAAAAAAGATCCACTTTTCCTATACACTCAGCACTCTCTGGAATAAATAACTGTACATATTTTTAACATATGGTGGAACAAAGGAACAAATAATAAGAGCGTTGCGATTTCTAGATCGGAAACAAAGTAGTACTCATTACCAAGTACGACTAAGAATTCTATGTTTCGTTTAGTGTGTGGCATATGTGGGCCCGTGAACTGGCGTGTGTTGAATAGTTAAGAACAACAAAGCTTACACAAGTCCTATTAAACTAGAAACACGTTAGGCACAAAGAAAGAATTACGCGGCGCGACAACTTCTGCAAACTGTATTGTGAAACTTCTGCGTGTGTTCCTGCAACGCAGGCGGAAGTACACCAGTCTGTTCAGGGAACTTCATTTATTCAAATGTTTTTTATAATGAACTGTATTTCTCATAACTTTATCTCGTTAAGGAATGATTTTTAAAGATCGTTCAATTGGATTTCAGACTTTTGAAATAGAATATGTTTTTTCCTTACTAAAATGTAGTTTATATTTTCCTTCTACCAATCCTAACGTCTCCCTTTCAAGAAGCAATAGTCGTACTATACAAAAAAACTGGCTAGGTCCAAGAATGTACGTCATAAATAAATGGAGGTAACTGGAGCTATGGAATTACTCATTAAAATCTTTAAATAATAACAGAGTAAAAGATAATCAACAATTTAAAAAGCAAAAATGATCACAAAAATTATCATCTTCATCATCGTCTTCAGCAAAGCTTAAACACAAAAGGGTTTGCTTCGGGTCCAAGGCCAGAGTTGATTACTCGAACGGTTCTTGGGACATCCCACACCTCTCCGTCCTTTTAGTTTATAATTCAACAGTTGTTTAGGAATTCGGCAGTCATCCATTAGATTAGTTTTCCCAACCATTTTAGCCGATATAGGGCGATCCAATAGACTATACTTATAGTATGCAGTTTTACCGGACGTCTACATTTCTTCTGGAATCTTGAAGAGGTTATCTTGCCACGTGCCTGAGAAATTTCATTTTGGCCGCTTCTGTAAGACTGATCCGAGGTTCCGTTAAAGTCCAGCTCCCAAACCATCGCCTCATAAAACTTCTGACGTGCTTCTTTATTCTTTGACATTAGAATTATCATGATGGTCCCTGTAAAAAGTATTTTTTCCTGTAATCCGGTTTTTTCCATAATCTCGTATGTCAGTTTAAGGAGCTTGTACTGTAATTCACTGGCAAGAATTCTTTCTGTTGACTGTTACTTTTTCTATTCAGTGAATTTGTCAGCTTCTCACTCAAAATATATGTATAGCAATAACTGTAAAGAAATTTTGGTTTTGCAGTTTTAAAAGCAATTGCTTTGGTTCAGCTTGTTTGGCTATTAAAACCACTATATTGTTTTTTGATTATAACAGTTTTTCATTCTTATACACTTGATAAAAGACATTTTCTCATTTCCGCAATTCTAATTTTTACAAACAGGAACATTTTGATTTTATTCTTTCCGTTACCAGAGAATTTTTTTTTTTTTACATTTCCTAAAACTTTCAAACTCTTGCCTTCAAATTTCTGAAATATCGGTTTCTACTACTTTATTTTGAGACTGAAATTACGTAAATTAGGCCATAATTTGTCTTTTTTTATATATAATCTTTGTAGCAACTTATGGAATACGTCCCTGTAGAACTCACCCACACATTCACTGTTTCTCACAGTCCGTGTATATCTGTGGTCATTTGTTGTCTAAACACTATTATAGTTTGGTCTCTTTATACTTTTATTAGTCACTTCAGATTTTTGGTGTTTCCTGTATTGGAAGTACAAATATCTTGTTCCATATTTCCACCACTGCTGTGCATATTTCTGTATATATTTAGATTTACCACTATCATCACTAATTTATCAGTGCCTTTATTTTTTTAACTATTATTTAGCGGGAAATAATGTTTTCCTTTTTTATTGAATTTGTCTCATTAAAATGCTTGACACTTTTTCGTTAGTTTACTTTATAATTTAGAATTTCTGGGCTTAATTTGTAGATTTATTAACAGCTCTTTGGCCATTTTACATTGTTTTATATTTAACGATTGTTAGCTTCTTGAATTCTTAATCATAGTATCTATTGTTTTATATTTAATGATTGTTAGCTTCTTGAATTCTTAATAATAGTATCTACTGTTTTATATTTAATGATTGTTAGCTTCTTGAATTCTTAATCATAGTATCTTTGATATTGTTTTATTTTTATTGTTACGCTTGTTCTAAATTGATTTGCCACAGACACGTCTACTGCATTTTACAATAATATTAGTGTCACGTTCTTTACCGTACTGTTTGAGCTTTTCCCTCTCCATTGTTTGTTCTCATTCAATAAAACTCTTCACACGCTCACGCACACAAAATACTTCAAGTAAAACATTTCTACAAACCTTAAATATAAATGTAAATATATCCATGAAAACACATTTTCTAATGATCAGAGGTTAATTACATCTACGTTAGAATTATTGTTATCATTTAAATAATAACCAACTGTCTCCAGTGACTCCAAAATTGTTACTGGGATGAGTGAGTATGGACACTTGATCAGAGACGAGAAGCCAAGAACAAATGCCTGTTGGGAGCGGACATCGCACAGAACAACTGCTAGTAGATCCATAGTAGCCTATATCACATGGAAAATGCAAGAAAATTTATTAAGGACATGGTTGTGGAGGCTGAGGAGAACGTCTTTGTGAACAGCTCGAGAGATATGTTTCAAAAGATGAAGTCCTTCAAGAAAGTACAGGGCTTCTGTTAAAGACACTAGTGGCAGAATGCTTACCAACGGCCAGAGATAGCAGATAGGTGGAAGGAATACCTTGACAGTCTCCTTAACTGCAACGTATCCAACAAACTATTCGGTTTCATACACCGACCACAGCGAATTCTGACTATACACCACCCACCCTTTAAAGAGCAGGAAAAGAAAATAAGATCCCAGCTGAAATTATTTAAGATAGAGGGTAAAAGCTTTGTGAGAATTTGGATCAGCTCATATACAGGGTCCGCCAGTGAAGCGGGAAATTTTGAAAGTCCAATAGTTCATTTTCTGCTCACGAGAGGGCGTGGAGGTTTTCGATTGTTGTTTTACATTTAATGCAATTTGTTAAACATGGAGCAGTGGTCCGGTGCACAGCGTGCTTTCTGCGTAAAATCGTTTTATAAGAATGGTGACTGTGTGACTTCTGTACAACGATTGTTTAATAATCATTTCAATATTCCACGACATGGAAGAGTGCCGTCCGCCCATGCAATTATGTCATGGGTGAAAAAGTTTGAAGAAACTGGTTCCACATTAAACTTAAAGCATAGAGGAGCAACAAGGTCTGTAAGAACAGAGGCAAACATTGAAAGAGTTCGAGTAGCATTGACGCGTAGTCCACAACGTTCTGCAATGAAACATGCATCCGCACTAAACATTAGTGACACATCGTTACGACGAATGTTGCATAAAGACTTATCTTTTCATCCTTACAAAATTCAAGTAATCCAAGAGTTGAAAGATGGCGATATGCTGGCTCGCAGGATTTTCAGCGAAGAAATATTGCGACGTGTAAATGATGATGAAAACTTTATTCACCGCATGTTTATGTCAGATGAAGCACATTTTCATTTGAATGGATATGTAAACAAACAAAATAGTCGATATTGGAATGATGAAAACCCAGGTGAGTTGCATGAAAAGCCATTACATAGCCCGAAAGTTACGGTGTGGTGTGCAGTTTCATCATCTGGCATTATTGGGCCATATTTTTTCCAAGACGATAGAGGAAACACCACAACTGTCAATGCAGACCGCTACACACACATGGTCAAAACATTTTTGATGCAACAGCTCCCTAGGTTTCCGGAAATTAATTTTTTCCAGCAGAATGGGGCCACAAGTCATACTGCTCGTGTGTCCATGGCTGCTTTAAGAGAACTCTTCCCGGACGGACTCATATCCAGATATGGCGACATCTCGTGGCCTGCAAGATCCCCAGATTTGTCCGCATGCGACTTTTTTCTTTGGGGATTTCTGAAGAGCAGGGTGTACATTGACAGACCGCACACCATACCGGAATTAAAAACGAATATCAGACAAGAAATTGCACGGATTCAACCTGACCTGCTTCGTCGAGTGATGGAAAATTTTTCGGTCAAGATTAGAAGAATGTTTACACAGAAATGGCTCTCACTTGAGGGGCGTTATTTTTAAAAAGTAAAATAATGGCATACTTTACTCAACTCAAATCTGTAAAAAAATTCTGATAATAAATGTTTCATGAAAAAATTGGGTACTTTTAATTTTCCCGCTTCACTGGCGGACCCTGTATATATAGGTGGCAGGGATGGTTCCGCAAGACTGGATAAAAAACTTGTCTGCGTTAACTGTTTTGGGTATCTTGCAATGATCGTGTCATTCAGATCTATTTATATAAACATGGAACTAAATTTATTAAATTTTGTAATTGTTTTGAGAGGCCTACTTGTTTTCCTCTATAAAATCAAGCTGTTTGTCTAGTAAATTCTACTGTTAGATACTATTCTGAATGCTGTTTAGTAATTAAATATTTTATATCAAAAGTTAATTGCTAATTATAAAACTACCATTGATCCACGAGTGATTTAAATATGGGTAACTAACAATTACACACACACGCGCACACACACACACACACATAATGCCTTATCCTAATATTATTATGCGTATTATGTATATAGTGTAACGACACAAATTTACAATTTAATTTAAATTGGGTGTTTATGGGTGTAATCATAATAAGAAGATGATAAGTTATTTAAGTTTAAAATTGTTCCATTATTTATTCATTTATTAAACAAAATCTTTCATTCCGCATATTAAATATTTACTCATTATTATATCGTTTGTACGACACTTTCGTACACAACTTATAGCTAACAATTTACATACACAGGTTATACATAAATCTTATTATCTAATTTTAATTAATTGAAATATTTATTTCCTCTTGGCTTACTCATTGTGTGCTTATCTTTTGCGATTGCTGATTACTTTGCTTCAATTATGAATTTACTTGTATTCAATTTCTTTAATATTAATTTGTTTCAAAACTTTCTACTGCATATGCATTCTCCTTTATCAACAAAGACTTTACTAATTACGTTAATTCAAAAATCAAATATTTCTCTTATCATTTACGTTACTCTCAATTACTAAATTGATACAAGAGATATTATTCTAAATTTTATTCTACTTTTACATTTATGTACAATTTAGTTATTTTAATACTGGTTGAATGTCTTTCATTCTAACTTTAATTAGTGTCTTTTAAATGTCTGTAATTACATTGGTTTTTCATCACCTCGTTTGACGTGGTCAATCATCCGTACGTCCTCCTTTAGTCCTCAGTCTGTGTCCTCCGTGTCCTCTTGGTCCTCTGGTCGGATTCTACTGGACGTACGGTTTACTATTCGTCACGCCTCACATCATATGCTGCGGGTGTGTCCATAGACCTCCTCGTATGTGCTCTGCTGCTCTGGTTGGACTTCAGTTTGACCTGTCCCTCTTACTATAAATTTCAAATAGCGTCGTCGACTGACATAGCCTCCTGTGGCAACGGTTGAATCGAGAAGAAGAAACTGTATTAGCGGGGCCTGGTATTTGCAGTCAGGCCGTGCAAAAATTTTATATCTGAACAATATTTAACTTGTCAGATTCTGTGGAAGCGTCACTTTCCCCACTGTGGTTCAATTCATTATTTTCGCCTATCTTCGCGAATTACGAAGTTTGTTTCACATCACTCGATGCTCAATCGATCCCTAATTTTTATATATTTACTATACGTAAATTTCACTTCTTTATTGTAATTAAAAAAAGAGCTATTCACTTTTTACGTATAGTAATTGCACTTTTCGTCACATCGGTACGGTCTTTTAACTCTTTATTCGCCTTTAATTTCTATACACTTTGGTGTCTTTTCTTTTACCCTATCGTACATATTTTTTTTATAATTAAAATAAAACATAAAACTATTCTACTTGAAAAGGGTTGGTTACATTTCTGGAACGGATAGGCTTCACACACACAAACAAAATACGCGTGTACACAAGGCTAGCGACAGGTGTGTAGGGAATGCGTGTCCATGCATGAATTCTGCGCTCCCTATTTTTAACTACGATACAGCTTATGCAATCTGAATCATGTTTATTAATCCATATTTTTTTAATTTTTATTATTTATTTAAATTATTTTGGCAATGCACAGTACCGTTAATGGTTGTACCGTTGCATTATTTCCCTGTTTGGTGAAAAACAAATTTTAATACCAAATTAAATTTTTTTTTTCTTTTTTTATTAGACAAATAATATGGTATTGTTTTTATTTACCGACACATTTGTTTATTTTATGTGCGACTAATAATGAGTATGCGATTTTTTCACTTGTACCCTTATTTGGAGATTTTGAGCAAATATTTCCTCTCCCTTGTAGGTAGAGTCGCTGTGGTGTTTCGGTACATCCGCTTCAGTCGTTGTTCCACTTTAATCGTTCTAGTGACCCAGTTATTTATGAATGGAATTTTCTCAAAGAGCTAGCATGGTATTTAACCATTTCTTTTTCTCTCACGCCGTCATACACTATGAATGTCTGTTTACCAACTTGTCGTACCAGTGTAAATGGTCCATCATACAACCTGAAAAAGTTTTTAGCTGTATTGTCAACTCTTTTTCCTACTGGATTAGTCTTTAATAATACCTCATCTCCAATTGCAAACTGTTGTAGCTTATGCGTTCTGTTGAACTGCTCTACTCTCTTGTTACCTTTTTCTCTTATTCTTCTCTTTGCATTCTCTATTTTAACGCTGATTGGAATTTGTATGTTTTGATTGGCAGGTTTTTGTATATATTTTCTCCAAAATCTCTCGGGTTTACGATCTTCTTCTATTTCAAATGGCGTGTAACTTGTTGCTTCACTGTAGTTCTCGTTAAACCCTTTTCGAAGAATGGTAAATATTCTTCCCATCTGTTATGTTGGTTATGGCAGTAAAATCGTAGACATTTACCTAACTCCTTGTTTACCCTTTCTGCTAGATTTCGTTGTGGATGTCTAATAGCTGTTAGGATGGTTTTAATTCCATTTTCTCTTAATGTTTGGTGCCAAACGTCGCTCTGGAATTGTACGCCTTGGTCACTCCAGACCTTTTTCACCTTGCCAAATGCTGGAATATATTTATTGAGTAGTATCTTCAGTACAGCTTTTTTTGTAGCTCGCATAACTGGATACAAATGAACTGCTTTGGAAAACATATCTATACAGACAAGTATGTGCTGTACCGTTGCAATAGTTATATTATTTTACCAACCTTACAATTAGGTGTAAATATAATTACGAAGCGTCTGGGTAGGAGTACACTTTTTCGTAAATAATTATAATTAATACCGTGTACTATATGATAAGTGTAGTAATTATTTATTCAATAATATAAAAATCTGTACATCTTTTATTATAAACAAAGTAAAAACAGTCTGAATACGACAAAAGAAAGTGTAGTTAATAAGTTACAAACATGAATATAATTCATATCGACTAAGTAGAGGTTCGAGGTTCACAGATACATTGTAAATGTGAGAAGTTTTACTATGAGCTTACTTTGAGTTTTTCCAAACATATTATACAATTCCATTCAAATAATTACCGCACATTTTTTGACTAAACAAGGCGTTTTACTAGTGACGTCATAAAACACAAAGATATGACAACACGGTTACATAAAAAAAAAGATTAATTTTTTTTATCAGGTTAGGAATTTTGTGTGTATGTGTGTTTGTGTGTTGTGTGTGTGCGCGCGCCTAGAGGTTTTTATGTGTCTGCCACTGCGAATTTATTCCGCTCGATATAAGATAAAAAAATTTAAGGTTTTAAGAATAAAGTCCTTGGATATTCTGGAGTCGATTTTCACTGCCCGTCCCCACGGTTCCTCTGGGAATCGTTTCGCTTTTATATCATCAACAAGACGGCGTGGCAAGATGCCAACATTCACACATTAAAAAAAACTGGATTTATACTCATATGCCTGTCCAAATACGTCTTCAACTTTCAGAACACTTAATACGGCTAAAATTATCCTTTATGTAAAAGTAATCAAACACATTTAAATGAATAAAAAAGAAAATCATAAAACACAAAAATATAAAAGCACCAGATGTTCTACAATAAATATTTACTTCGAACAGTGTAAATATATCCACACCTGTCGATGTAATTGTGAGCGATCTGAGGACGTGTATAATATTACATGGTAATGTATTACGTATTACAGAAAAATTTGTGTTACAAATTTATTATTATTGGGTCCTTCAGTCTTTCGACTGGTTTGTACCCTCCCCGCGTTTACCCGTGGTGAGTGTGTTACGGAGTCTCTCACAGGTATATGAGACATACATTTTAACGCCGGATCCGAACGGCATAGTTGGGGAGGGTTTATACTAGCAAGATATCTCTCGCTAGTTTATAATCGCCTTGGGAGGGGGAACGGTTGCATCTAAGTAAAAATAAACTTCTGAAATGCAACAGGAGGAGACACAAATTTCAGCGCGTGGCTTCTGATTCTCACAAGACAGACATTTAACGCAGCATCTGTATCTAATAATCTGCATATTAAAATTTCTAGAACATTTTTTTAATAGAATTAGAAAATTATATCTTATGTAGAACACAATGACTTAATCTAGCCTGTCTGGGGCGATCACTTCTCAGACTACTAAATCTAGAATCTTTACGCGGGCGATATGTTACATTCAAAATGTCATCCAACACACACACACACACACACACACACACACACACACACACACACACACACACACACACACACACACACACACACACACACACACACACACACACACACACACACACACACACACACACACACACACACACAGAGTAATTAATAAAAAACTCTCATAGATGAAAAAATTATTATGTAACCCAATAATAATAATAAAAAATAATAATATTCTCCTTTTATCTAACTGTTACATGTAATGGTCACCGAGCCGTCTTGTTGTCATCTATATAAGATTCTGTAGTCCTACATTGATGGTTAACATTGCAAGTGAAACCAGAATGGTTTAACTACACGACCCACCGTCGAATATTATATACTGTTACGACGGTCTACTCGATCGTCGTAGGTACAGTGGAAACAAAATAAGTACAAGACAGTACAAGACACCAATTAAGTCACTAATCACCAGCTTTAATTTTCACAGTTAACAGTTCGTAATTAACAACACAGACTCTTATAACAAATCAAATAAAAATTGTTCACACGCAAATAAATGTCAACTAATATTAAAACACAATTGTATTACAATATGCCGTCCGATTATAAAACACAACACTTAACTAATAACCACTTGAGCGCGCACAGTATTATCGCCCGAAAATAACTCTAACCACACACTAAATATATCGCAGCTATACTGAAAAACTAAGGCCGCTGCCGCCATGTATTTATACCTGCGCTCACAGACCAGAACGTTTCTAATTGCGTCTTAGCGTCCGTGTGAACTACGTAATTAACTGCGGCCTTGACACAGCCCGCACGGCTGGCGGTTTAGAGAAGACTCTCGCGGATGCGTTGACAGTCACGTATGCCACATACATTAGAGGGAGATTCTTCTGGCACATTCGACAAACACGTAGATTGTTCTGTGATGTAACGATTTCCCCTCCTTAAGCCTGTTCGTCCCGAACTGGCAAACCGGTTCTGAAGTAATACTCGACCAGGCGATCTAGGTGGACGTCCTTGCGAAAAATAATTCTCCGGTTCTTTCTTCGAATTCAGTCTCGTGTGCTCCTAACATCAAGTTCCCAGGAATGCGAGTCTTCCGCTCAGCCACTAGTTTTGCTGGAATCACTCCCGTTGCGTCATGTACTGATGACCTAACCACCAGTGGCTGATCCAAGTCTGTTTGGTTCTCGTCAACAACCTCTGCGTAACCTCATCTTCAGCCACTTTTTCCTCGGTCGCTTCTATCAGCCCAAAAACAAGCAAGAGTGTTGTCTCGACACCCATAGTTGGCTTTCTAATCACTTCTTTTGCCGTTACACTTATTTTTACTTCCTCTGTTAGTTCTTCCTCCATTTCCGCTTGCAATAGGGAGGGTTCCTCCTGACCAGACCTGTTGACTTTTTCTTCGGCCAATGCCACTTAATCGCTTAATCGAATGGTTGGTAGACCCTGTCATTTTAGCCATGCAAAGCTTTATCTTCTGTGCCGTAGAAAATTTATTGCCCCGGCGAGTTTAAAATATCGCGCCGTGACGTCGTAGCGGAAGACAGCCAAGGTCGTCATTATCTAAATGCCGCTCCGGCGAACGGTAACAAGATTCAGTGCGCCGCGACCACTTGCGTGAGTTAATATCATTGACTGAGTCCCTATTCTTTTGTCATAGTTTTATGTGTGATTTCTGTTGTTCCATGTACCCATACTATGTTGTACTCATGGTCACATTAATTTACATTTATCCTGTACTCAAGTTCCTTTATATTAGGACGTTTTGTAAATGGAATGCTCCTTATAGTCTCTAGTTTGTTTATACTCCAATACATTTTAGTTTAACATTATTCCAGTAACTGTTTTTTACTATATTATTGGAAACTTGTTGGCCAGTTTAGGTTACGTCCTATCTTGGATTCCCAACAATGGTTGAACATTAGATTATGTTTTTTATTTATTGTATGATTCATTTACGTTTACTTAAAGCTGATTTTTATTGCTTATAGTTATGTCTCTTTTTCGTTACTATCTCAACCTTTATTGTTGAGTAATAGTTGTCTTTGAAAATTTTATTTCCACTTTACAAATTTTACTAATCCTTTGGACATTATCTAGTTGTAATTTTTATACATTACTAAATTATACATTTACAACTCTTATATTCACTCTCCCTCTTAATTTCTACTATCAATATTTTACTTTTGAGTTCTGGTTGTACCGTCAAGTCATTAAAATCAGTTTATTAATAGTTTTATGTCAGTGTCAAGTCACAGCTTAGGGTTTTAAATGAAGTTTTTTAAATCACTTTTATTTTCTTCATCATTAATAATATTTTATTCTCATGGTTTATTTTGTTCTTATCATTACTAGTTTCTTCTGGTATCTGATTTGATTTTTTTTTCACTATTCACACTGATTCTTTTATCCTTCTTACTAAATTTCTTCTTTTTATAGGTGTTGTAGTTTTCTTCTCACTGTCTGATCTATTGGGTATTTGGGTCAACGTTGTCTTGTCTTTATTTGTCTTCGTTTCTTCTATAATACCTTTACTTATTAATTACAATTTATTTTATTCCCTTATTTTAATCATAATTCATTCTATGTTCCTGTTTACATGTTCCTCTTTTGTTGATTATTTTGTTTTGGATAGTTTTTTAATCCGTTTGTTTGACCTTGGGTTCTGGGTGAATTATATGTACCGTTACAATACTAACTACATATCGTCGCGGTATCTGTAATCACTAGATAAATTGAGTGTAGGTGCGGTTTTGGGAATGTACCGTATTTTCAGATATACAGATAAGACATTCCATATTTGACATGAACTGTACTGTCGTAACAAAATACGAAACCATAATTTACAGTTAATATATAAAAATAGTAAATGCAAACTTGAAATATTTACGGCGTTTTGTCTGAGATCGATTGAAATATAGAAACATTAAGAGAAACAATAAAATACAGAAAAATTATTTATCATACATTCGATTAATCTAAAAAATCTTCTTCTCTTCAAGTATTAGGTTATATAAACCTGTTTCGTACCCATCTCATCCTCGGATGACCCACGGCTCTTCTACCAATGGCTTTATAGTTCAGTGCCGTTTTCGGCAATCGATTCTCTGTCATCCTTTGCAGATCGACGTGGTTAGATCCAGATATTTTACGTGGTTTTTCACAAAAAGCGAGTATTGTTTTAAAGGGATATTGGTTTCCATTTGTAGTTTTAGTTTGCATGTTAACCTAACAACGTCAACTTTTGGCGTCACAGGCACACTTCAGAGCTTTATTATTGCCAGAAACATTTTTGTAAAAAACAATGAAAAACAATTGCAATCGTGAACGAGCTATTTTATAATAAATATACACATATAAGTTTTCACGATTCCATTATCTAACAAAAATTACATTCTATATTGCTACATATCGATATCTGTAATCACTACATAAATTAAGTGTAGGTACGGTTATTGGAAATGTACCATATTTTCAGATATACAGATAAGCGTTACATATTTGACATGAACTGTACTGTCATAAAAAAACACGAAAACCATAAGTTACAGTTAATATGTAAAAATAGTAAATGCAAACTTGAAAATATTTCAAGTTAGCATTTATTATTTTCTTATATTAACTGTAACTTATGGTTTTCGTATTTTCTTACGTGTTCCTAAAATTATGGCACTGTCCGGACACTGTCTCTATACAACAAATCAGATTGTCCCGTTAGATAAATAACATCATTTTGTTTAATCAATATTGACTGTCAAGACTAAAATAATATTCACCAGCCACAACTTTTACCTTCAATAAAGCAGAACCGTCGCGTCGTCGACACGCTGCTGTAGATGTAGCTATTGTTTAAGTGATGTGCAGAAACATGTCAGCGATGTTACTACATTGATGGAGATAGCAGATTCATCGATTGACGATATCACCAGTTTCAATTTAAGGATTTATATATATGCCGTTATATTGGCTGAAGTGTTAATAACTCACTACAGTAATCACCACTTATGCAGAGAAAGAATACTAAATATGTTAAATTTTCTATAAGTCTACAGTAAAATTATTAACGAAAATAAAGAAGAAAAAGAGGAATTGATTTCTGTGACGCAGTTTGTGAGGAAGATAGGAAGTTCGTCAGAGACCTATTATATAAGGAAGATAAAAACGTAGCAATTCAATAAACACCGAAAAAATATTGAAATTCATATTGTTTTTATATGCACGACAAATATCCTCTAATCAACATTTGCAGAGCTTACACTGAACTACCTCCAGTCCCTATACCTTAGCGAATAAATACATATGTTATTGTACCTATACAAATTAAAATATATACTAATTATTTGGGATCGTTTAGACGTAAAACAGTATTTAATTTAAGTTTTCTAATTATATAACGATCTCAGAGCCTCAGTATTATATACTGAGTATGTAACGTGTTTTACCTTTTCAATAGTTTCCAGAAAAGGTAGAAACGTAACTCAATTTGTTTTCAAGTTAGTTGTTTCACTCTAAATTTTACATTCTGTACCTATTCAAAAATGTATGATAAAATAGCGGCATTGGTGTTACGGCGTTTATAATCAGAGTTATTTAAGAAGATTTATGGCAAAAGCCTTCTCTTTTTTCCGTCTCGAAAGTCAAAAATGCAGTAGTAAAACTCTATTGAATCCCAGAATTGTCTCTAATATTAACCGAGAAAATCGCTCAAAATTCTAAAAAAATATTAGTTGAAAGACATTTTTCAATTAATGGTGAAAAAACAACAGTTGCCTGATTGCTCTGACGAGAACCATAACACAACAACCGACAGACTTCTGTAAGCTTATAAAATTGTTCAGAAACAATACTGAAAACGGCATCGTTGATCAACTGTTAACACAGTATTGCCAACTTCAGAAACAAAAATTTTTCTACATTTATTATTACCGCATTTTTCATATTTTAGATCAAAATGTGGGAAAAAGTTTGTCTGGCCGTAACTTTAAATCCAAGCTTTACGGACATATGTTTATACGATATTTTTCCTTTATTCTCACTTGGACTTTATGCCCTGAAGTGTAGAGTATTTCTTTCTGGATCATTCTGTATATGCGTACAGAAAAATCAATTGTAAGCATGTGCTTGTTAACCAGAGAGTCAATTAAAACTGTTGTTAAGTCGTCAAGCTTAGACAACTTCCATAACACCTACGCAACGACTGTCACGCATTGGAGATCGGCTCTTGACGCTATTCAGAATATAGCGGCTGCCGTTGCGACTTTCAAAAGGCTACCCGATTATTTGCACGACGTAGAACTTTCTCACAGGCATTATTCGCCATCAGTGACCTTTTCTTGTTCTCGAAAAGATATCGTGGTGGCAGCCGTAGTCACTTGTATTCTGCCAGAAGTTGAGGTTAAAATGTTTGGAAATAGATTGTTCGCTGGTATCAGCGCGATATTAGTAAAAGATATTTTGGTAAAAACAACAAGTGTTTAATTATTTACTCTACTTAAAAACGAAGGGAATTGTTTAATTTTGGTGACTTCTAATTTGTTTGTGTATAGGTTTGTATATTAGTCAGTTATATCACTAAGAGAACTACAGTAATAAGAAGGTTATTATATGGTTGACAAATGTCAATAAAAATGTTTGTAAGTATCGATTTCTCTGGCATTCAATAAAACAATTAAATACAATTAAAAACAATTAATTGAGATCAATTAATTTGATTGTTTCAGGACCACAACTGATGCAGTCGTTGTAACAGTATTGTGCACAACAAACGAAGCCTCGCTGATCATCCAATGAAATCACTTACGTTACTTAGGCTGTTCCGTAATTACAATGTTTACAAACTAAAACCAATTGTTCACTCGCTTCCTTCTCCTTCTTCTGTCCTCTCAGGGTTAGGCAATCTTTCTGTTCCGGCTTCACCACATAATACTCGGTCTTCCCATGTTCTTAACCTTGATCTTCCTGATAGTAATCCATTAAAATCAGTCCTGTTCCGAGATCACACATGCTTGTGCTTACGGAAAAATAAATTAAATATGTTTATGAGAATTGATTTGTTTTTCTGTTATTGTTTTTGGTGGTGCGATGGTCAATCCCTTACCGTCACAAAAACTTTCTCAACGTCGCAGTGTAGAATAATTAACTTAATAACATGTAAAGACAAAATATGTAACGAATGGTGTAACTCGTTACAAGTTATTTGAGTTTTCAAGATATTTTTTTTTTAACTTTACTGAGAAGTGTTTCTTTTATTTTTGAATTTTTGTGCCTTGAAAGGTAAATAAAAATACAACTATTACATTAACGACTCTTAACACAAAGTTTTTTATAAGTAAAAACATAAAGTTTTACCTTACAACCTGAACCGGTTTTCACCTTTAAAAGGCTTCTCCTTTAAATAAAAATGTAGAAATTCCTTCAGTGTACATTTCATAAAAACAATGACCGCTTAGATATGTGTGCATTACAGATTCATTATTACAGTGGAAGCATTCGATTGTAAATAGAATCCCTAAATCTAAATGAAGGAACAAAACTGTGTGAGAAAACGAGCTCGAGGGAGTACAAACTGAGATACACGTCTTGTATGACAAACGGCTTTAGTCTCAGAGATTTGCGGCTTTGAAAGGTCTTTCCATGTGCAAACACACACACACTTACGGTCACGTACTGTACTGTCGCTGTCGTTTAGCAGGAATACAAAGTACGTATCAGTCACTATCACTAGCCTAACGTATCATGTGTTACGATGTGAACGGCGTAGCGAACAGTTGAATCGGTCGTGTAGATTAATCAATATGTTTCTGTAAACATTAACTATACTAATCGTAATACCAATACGCAGTCTTAGACATGAAACACACGCGTGTGGATTCACATACGCAATACTCACTTGCACGCACACAGTTACCACAAACGCTTTCATGCGGGTTTGGGTGCCGAGAAGATTTCACGCGAGAATAATTGTATGTGTGATGAAAGGGTAGAAAGGAAAATGAAAGCGTGCGGTAATGACGTACGCACATTCCTTCGCACACGTCCTGGAGAGGTAGAGTTTTGTCAGTGCGCTTTACCAAACACTTTACCTAGTATCTAGTGTGTTGTATCGTTCGTTCGCTTATATAAATTTGTTTAAGTTTGTTGTCGCTCGTTAGCTTTGTATAACAGTTAGTCGTTTTGTTTTTCGATGAGTTTCACGCAAAGTCTCTAAGAAGTGCGGGCGATTATAACGGTGTCTATAATCTTTAACCCACATCCTCGTTTTCGTCTCTTTTTGTTAACACGACAGTCACACCAGAAAAAACCGTGGCCAGTACGCTATTTCTTTGTCGGAAGTCTATTTTAAAACCTTCCAGTTTCCTTGTAGTACAAAAGAAACTGTGCACTTGCAGACGTTCCACGGAATTAGCTTTCGCCAAGTAAAGCGCGGGCTATTGTCTTACACACACCATTCTTTCGCATGTGCTTGTTGGAGTTTCTTGCGCGAAAGAGTTATACAAGAGTATTACAGTTATACAATTATACAATCGTACGTGAATACTGATTGGTTTTATAAAACGCAAACCTTTACGCTTTTTCGTTTGCGAGAAAGCATGACTGAAAGGGCTTGTATGTAAAGCCATGACTGACAATATTGCCAAAATATATATAATAAGTATTGCGAAATCATATGAATATTTCCGAGAGCTGTATAGGATATATGTGTGCGGAGTCAACTGGATATCGTTAGGCCTATATATATAAGTCTGCATTTTAAACACAGTAGTATATCATACCTGTAAAAGCGGTAACATTGTATGAGGTACTGGCCTTATAGCAGAAAAGTTATGTAATTTTAAATAGCAAATAGCCAATCCAAAAATAAACCTGGCTCGGAATCTTTTTATAAACGTACGACTCCAGTACGTTTGTTGACACCAGTAATGGTTTGTTGAGCAACCATGTTTTTAACCGGCTTCAAAGAAAAGATCTTCAATTCGACGCGAATGTGTCTATGTATGTTTGTCCAACGCTTTCTCGAAAACTAGTGTACGGATTTTGATGAAACTTGGTTTATTTAATCATTGAACGGACCCCCGTTTAAAATCCAATCGCTTTTGATCCGTTTTGTTGCCACTTGATTGTAAAAACAAATATTGTCTAGTGGATTGAGTAAGTGACTTAAATAGGTGTTGAACCTCTAAACTAAATCTTTTTAAGGCGGGTGTCTTAAATCTTTTTGCCGAACTTTTCAACGATTACGTGCGTAGCCCAGGTAGGTGTCACGATTCTATTAAATATGCAATTAACAGGTGTAATTGGCAGTGGTCTGTAAATCACAGAAATAGACCATCGGCAGGTACACAATGTCAGTAATGGAACTGCCATTGATGATTGACTAAGACAATTATTAACATCCCGCGGAACACCGATAACTAAACGGATACCCGACGTTGTATTATGATATTGACTTTGAAAAAAAAAAACACAGTCAGATTATTTTATGACAGTTGTGCTCTTGTTCCACGTTACATTGTGCCTGAATTAACGCCAGTATAACAAAGAGGATATCATATTTAATGAAGCCATGCAATAGTTTACAACTAGAAGGTACGATTTAAAAGTTCGCAATCCATTAAAAGTTAGCAAGATTTAAATGTTTCAGCTCCATAAATCCATGTGTGCGATGAAGCAGTAAAATATAGAAATTAAAATCTAACATTAAACCAAATTCTAACATATTGTTACGATGGTCAAACTGATCGTCGTGTGGCACAGTGGAAAACAAAATATAAGACACCAATGAAGTTACTAGAAACCAGCTTTAATTATCACAATTAACAATTCGTAATCGTCAAGTTATTCAACAAGATTATATTCGTACAATGATTCAAGTTGATCTGTCTGCACAAATAATAATGTCAACTATAAAGAATTCCGCATTATAATCACTTTTCACTAATACACCACTTGAGAAACTCAAAACTAAACGGCAGGTATGGGCCGTATTTATAGTCTACAGCGTTCCATATATATGTCCTTAACAAGCACTTGAAAATTCTAGAGGATACTTCAGCGCGGCCTTGGCAGAAACACACATACCGGCAGGGCCTAGTCGAGAAGCTTGTACAACGACACCATCGAACGCACGAGAACGTTGCGCATTACGTAACACGCTACTTAATGCGTATCTCAAGTGTTCTTGAATACACTGAAACCTATTTGAGAGCTGCCTTGACTGGGGCAAGACCTGCCACACTGGACGAGTAGAAGAGTGGTGAATGTTCTCAGCTGTTCTACGCGGTTCGATACCATTCTCGTTACAATGTATTTAGTAAAATAAACAACTGAAATTTAGTTTATCCAATAATTTTATAAAAACCCAAAAAACGGGGTATTCAGTTTGCATTCAAATGATAGATATTGACATAAACTGCATTCCTTTTGTAATAAGACGTCTCGTAGACAATAACTCACAGAAGCACACTCTCTCATAAACACAATCCAAACGTACACATACGTAGATGTGCTAGCAGTACGCTTTCATCATTCTATTAACATTTTGTTCTCAAGTAGTAAAAACTGCAACTAAATTTAACATAATACGCAGTATTCACGCCCAGTTGAACATTATTTTGTCATTAAAATAAACGTTTCTGAATTCCAAGTTTTTGCACATAAAGAAAAATAATACTAGTACGTAGTCTATTTGGTATGCAGCCAAGTATAACCTAGAAACTCCCACATGGGAGCCTCTGTTTATGTAATATTAAATAAGGGTAGATATATCTAGAAGTACAACGTGAGAGGAATACAGGAATTTGGAGAGATACAGAGAGCGTGCGGAGAACATCCTAATACAGTTTGCAATCACACTATTTCACTGAAATGCTTAAAATGTAGTAAAATAAAACTCATTATTAACCTCATTATTAAATACATTTTTAAATACCTTAATTTTTGTCTAGAAGGGTTTTTTAACATTTTCGTCTCACTTATTATACGCGTACGTTTTCTCTGTTTGGAGGATTGTATTTTATATGTACAACTGTTTACCGGGAAACACAGGACTGGCCATATTGTAGGGTTTTCCACTTACTTTTCAAGGACGTCACGTGGGTCCATGCAAAGGTCATCGACCCGGTATCACCGGTATGCAGCAGAGCACATTTGCACACACTTGTTTACGGAAGAAATAAGTCTCAGAGAAGAAACTTGTGGTTCTGCACACAGCAGGATAGCGTGAAGACAAATGTCTGAACATTTGAATAATTTACTGATAACCCAAGCCTGCAAAAATTTAATTACGAAAAATTACCTGCAGTATTACGCTTGATGTTTGTAATGTTTTAGTTTCTGATTCGAAATATGATCTTTATTTGTCTTTATCGCATACTGTTTGTACACGAACAGGGTTTGGTTTATTAGTAAAACCTCAAAAATGCTTATTTATAATAAGTAAATATTTATTTATATAATCTTTATTACAATTATTATTAAAAAAGGATTACAGTTCAAACATACCTCTGAAGATACAGAATAATTTCTGTGAAACGTGCGTCAGGGAAAATAAACCTACTTGTAGTGTATTTATTTGAAGATATTGGATAGGAGACCTGCAGGTAACTCAACAAGTTACTTACAAAGGAATAATTTATAGAAAATATATTTTAAGGAAATTCTTTGCTAAAACTTGTAAACAAAGCATGTGAGGTATCCTGAAACTGATTGTAAGTTTTTATAGTACCCTTTCTTTTGTTTACGAAGTGTTTTGGTCCATTTAGTTTCATGAACATTCAAAGGATTATCTTTTTATAACATTCAACAGTAGACTGTATCATGTGGATACTTCATCTCCATTAATATTTTCTTTCTATTTCTCTCATATCTTGGTGAAATCTTACACCTCGATTTTTACTTGCTGCATCATGATTTTCTGGAAAATAATCCAGATGCAAATCTAAAAAATGTGTATTGAAACTCATTCGGCAACTTAAATGTTTAAACTTTGCCAAAGACAAGGTCTGCAAATAACAGATATCAAGACAATTTTTCCATCGCATACCTATGCAATTATTTCAAATATTTATTATTTGTTAATTGTATACACTATAACACATAAAACATACACAGATTATACGACGATTTGATAACACAATTTTTACAGTTAGTTAACTTCAACGTATAAAAACACATTTCTTTACTTTACGTTTCTATTAATTTACTAATATTTAACTGTCTATTTGCAAATACTGTCCCTCCCCCCAAAAATAAACATTCACAATCAAACTGTAATTGGAAATAATTTTTGGATTAGAGTCCTTTTTGGCATCGACCATTACATTCACTGTTCCTAAGATAAGTATAACGGCTGGATAGAGGTCACTTACAAAGTCGCATACAAGGTGGAGGCTCTGCCTGGCATATTTTAAATAAAATGAACATTAAAACTGAACATTAATATTTTATTGTAATTTTAAAAATATAAAAAATTAATTGAACTGTACTAATTGTTTATACATTTTCTTTTGCCTTGTGTATGCTACATGCCCTGAGGTTAATAATCTATAATATGCATGGTATAAAGTAAAAAAAGACTAATTATTAATTGAGCATTTATTTGATCTAAATCCGCAGTAGTACCAATAGTAATACAATAAACACACACACACACACACACACACACACACACACACACACACACACACACACACACACACACACACACACACACACGTTTATCTCACCTATTTACAAGCTCTTCAATTTGTTACGAAGAATTCAGTATCTTTAATTTGAACCCAGATTGGGATAGTTTCCTTTACTTTAACCTTTATTTGAAAATGGTTAGCCTTAGTATTGCAATCCTAAGTTTCCTTTCACCTTAATTACCTCCGTTATTCAATATACAGGATCAAATAAAACACGTGGCATTGTTTTATTATAGCAGGCCTACCAACTTCAATTTCACAGTCATTTGTTGCATTTACTTTGGGATCGTATTTCTTTTTGCACATATTCTCCGAAACGCGATACAACTTTATTAGACCTTCCAGATTGTAATGGTGAATTCTAAATATTCGCATCCGCGTGTTTAAATGTTTTCTATAATCATATTTTTATAAAAAAAAACTGAAGGAAATTACCATTTTTATATTTGCCCCGTGGTCTTGAAATGTCTTTTACTAATCAGCTTACAATCGTTCTATTCAACTATCGAAAGAATTAGCCTGTTAGGTTTTAAAATATTTCAGTCTATTACTATTTCCTGCATTCCCCTCCTTCATATCCCTTTCACCTACTTTACCATACTTTACCTTCTTTACCTTACGCCAATATATTTATAAGGTGGACGTTCACAACGTCTAAAGAAAGTGTTTAAGAAAAAAGGAACTTTGCCAAAATGAGAATTTGAAGGGACAGAGAGTAAGTCCATCCAGATCACATCGAATGCTTGTTGTTGTTGAGAAGAACGCTTGTTAATTATATTGGTACGACAGCACAGAACAATCTACGCGTTTATCGAATGTGCCAGAAGGATCTCGATGTAACGCGTGTGGCGTACGTGCTACTATACGCATTTTGCGAGAATCTTCTCGACTGTGCCGGGCTTCGCTCGGGCGCCCGGCCTGTGTCAAGGCCGTAGTAATTACGTAGTTCACGAGAGATAAGACGCAGTTTGGAAGCTTCTGGTGTGTGAGCGTGACTATAAATGCATCGGGTAGCGGCCTTAGTTTTCAGTTCAATGCGAGATATTGGATAGTGCGGTTCGAGAGTATTAGTGCGATATATTTCCAGAGCGGTTCGAGTTATTACTGTGTACGTTCAAGTAGTTATTATTGAAGTGTTGCGTTTTATATTCGGACGGTATAATTGTAATACAGTTGAGTTTTAATATTAGTGGACATTTTATTGCGTGTGAACAATTTTCATTTGATTTGTTGTAGACACTGTGCTGTTAATTACGAACTGTTTTACTGTAACAATTAAAGGTGTGATTAGTGACTTGATTGGTGTCTTGTACTTATTTTGTTTCCACTGTACCTACGACGATCGAGTAGACTGTCGTAACAATATTTTATTTTCAAAGACTAAAACAACAACTTACGTTACAAACAAAATTAAAGTAGCAATACTTTTATGTAATTCATCCTTAAATTCGTAGTGACCGTCAATCAATGAATTTTCCCGGTGAAGGGTTTGTGAGGATCGGTCAAAAAGTATAACACAAATTTTTAATTGTTTGTGTCGCCGTTTCGATAAGATTTATTGTCGTCATCAAGACCTGTGTATGAATACAAAAGAAAATATCAAATACAAAAAATCAATTATTTGAGTGAACGTGTTTTTGTATGTGAGTGTGTGTGCGTGCGTATGTGTGTATCCTTATATATGTGAAAGAGTTGAAACTTTTTGTTTTACATCATCAAATGTTTTCCTTAAATACAACAAGAAAATTATATTTTCCCAGAACATAATTTATACACTATTACAATTTAAATTACCCATAATGTAATGGTATTTGTAATTAATTATAAAAGCAGTAATAAACAATTACATATTAGAATTGGTACAAAAACGTTTATACATATACCTACCAACATATACCATAGTAAAACATATAGCTAAATACAGATTATAAAGATGTTCAATTATGTAAATTATTAAAAGTTATTTTTTTCATGTTTCACTCATTACTATCAGTAGTGTATTTGAAAACACCATCATTAATTTAGAGAATTCTATATTACGCAATACCTGTAGAACTTTACGAACTTACATAAGAGAATTTACATAATATTACAAACACAAGTTTGTGGTAAACCTATCTATCAAGTGAAAATGGATAATACTTATAGTCATATTTTCGTAAATTATTATTTACCGAGAACTAAGTATATACAGAGTACTATAGAATATTGTAAAATTATGTATATGTCAACAATCACATCCTCTCTCTCACCCATTCTCCCTCGAGCTCCCATTCTCTCTCCCTCTCTCTGACCCTCACTCTCTCTCTCTCTCTCTCTCTCTCTCTCACTCGCTCTCCCACTCTCTCTCTCTCTCTCTCTCTCTCTCTCTCTCTCTCTCTCTCTCTCTCTCTCTCTCTCTCTCACACTTTGTCTCTTTCTGCAATGGCACTCTAACACTCTCCCCATCTCTATTTACACTATTCTACTCACATACATTGGAGAATTATGTACCAGATAACAGTATAGATTTAGCAACTTACATTAAAGAGTTACAAAATATTACACACACAAAATTATAGAAAAACTATCTATTATGTGAAAATGGGTTATTACTTAATATTTATATTATTGTAAAATGTGATTTACCTAGAACTTGGTCTACACAAAGTACCATAGTCTAATGTACTTTTATGTATACGTCGGTAGACATAATCTCTCTCACTCCTATTCTCTCACTTTCCCTCCCTCTCTATCTGTCTCTATCCCTCTTTCTCTCTCATTGTCTCTCTCTCTCTTTTTGTCTCTTTCTAGAACTCACACTACACCACACTCTTTATCTCTCATTACACTCTCGCGCTCTGTCTTTCTCACTCGCAATCTTTATGGTACTACTTGAGAAACTTGATGTGTTTTGCTTTAAAATGACACCTCAACTGACGCTGTGAGTTATCTGAATAAATTTGTACATGCTTTCAAAAGTCGTAGTTTTTTTTTTTTTTTTTTTTTTTTTTTTGAATCGCCCTGTATTGTATCTTATTTCTGACTTGAAGCTGTGTTCTGCTTTGATGGAGTGTGAGATTTACTCACATTGGATTCCACAAACCATTCCTCTTCACAGTAACAAGTATTCATGAGTATTATTACTACAGTTTAATTTTATTAGTCTCAGCTTTCTAACACACACAATACATGTGCACAACTACATACTTTACCGCTATTATTGATGAAAAGAACTTCAGATATATTTTGAATTTATCCAATTTTACAATTAATTACGTAAAAGTATTAAGTCTAATTAAATTATTTTTACATACCTAGAATGAAGATAAGTGTGTAAGCTATAATGTCAAAGCACATAATTGAATTCATATTACAAAGCGTTGTAAAACAAGAAATGAGACATTGTTCTTTAGTCAAAATTAAATCGGCTTTTGGAGCAGGTTCAATACTGACAAAACAAAAGAAATCGTGGACAAAATATTTCCTCTTAGAAATTTTCTGCATATAGAGCACAAATGGTTATATACAACTCCTTTGCAAAAAGAGAAGCAAAGACTTTATTTGTAGTATTTTGTTTGAAACGGATATTCAGGGAGTCGAATTATTCCTTTGAAGTGTCGTTTTTCTGTGACTCAAATATTACTGTTGTCTTACAAATTTTATCATATGAATACGCTTCCTTGAACACACACAAATGTGCACGTATCCGCATGTCGTGGTTTATGCATATAGGGAAGGGTTTCGGGTATAAGAGCTTAAAAATAATGTGAGTGTGATTGTGTGTGTGTGTGTGTGTGTGTGCGCCTGTCTGTCTGTCTAGTTACAATTTTCTTTTCTTAGTATTATAAAAGCAGTAAAAAGTTTTATGAGAAAGGGATTTCAAGAAAAAATAATTTAAATAAAAATTAGGTGTATTTCCGTTCTATGTAGATAAGCTACGTGTTAGACTGTATATAGCCTAACACGTAGTTATAATAAACTTAACTACTTCATTTAGAAAAAAGTAATATCTGAAAGTGTATTTCATTTCTTTTTGTTATTTGTAGTCGTAACTTTTTTGACATAGTTTTACAAAATTAACCGTTTGTGAATGAAAGTGTTATATAATCGTTCGTACATATTACACAGGCTATTTATAGCATTAATATGTCTAACAATGTAATATCTGATTGAAGTAATAGTGAAATGAGCTAACGACTTTAACTCTTAGTTCCGAACTTACGAAAGAAACAAATTTATTTAACACTGCTGGTCTACTCAGGCTTGAAAGGCTCATTTTTAACCATTTGTAACAAGAGTGGACTAAAGATTTTAAAAATGTGCAAATTCCTTTAATCGAGCAGAAAAATTAATTTCTTTGTAATTTTGATGTCAGTACTATAAAAAAAAATTGTTACCTATATCTTTGAAAATTCGTTATTAATACTTTTAGATTTTAATATTACAAAAATCAAAGTTTACGTTTTTGCAGATTAAGCACTTAAGCACTCTTTTGTTTTTATGTCGTCAGTAATGTTAATTAGAAAAGTGTTTCCCAAAACCAATCTGACAATTACACTTAAAAAAAGGTGGATTATCCTAAAGAGATTTAACTTGTCCCATGTGTGTACTATTTGTTACTAAAATCGGTAAAAAATTTTAAATAATGATGAAAAATGTGTTTTAAGATATGGTGCCTTTTGGTGTCCAAAATTTTTGTAAATAATTTGGCTACTCTTGATGCATTACAAATCGATGCGTGAAAAAATGGAAACTTTCAGCGTTACCAACATAATTAAGTTACATAAGTTTTCGTAAATGCAATTAGCATTCCCCTTCTCTGAAGATACAAAAATGAATACTTTACAGAAACACACACGCGTGCGGGCGTTTGCTATTAGACGGCTCTAATGGTGGCAGACGAGACAACGATTCCAGAAAAAACAAAATCGCTGAAATAAGGGTTTCTGGAGCAGCCCGGAAATTGGTTTGGAGTTGCATCGTCCAGTTCAAGAATAAAATGGGATTATATTTTGTCCGAACCATTGAAACAACATTATTTTCTTTTATTCGTTTCTCCTACGTATAAATAAGTAGAAAATCATGTGATAAACATCATTTGAGGAATCTGATTTTTTACTACTATTCAATCCTAAATCAATTTCTCTGTAAGAACATACTTCAAAATCAATTTAGCAACATAGACTATAATAAACATATTATTCGTCAACTCCGTGAGTATCAAAGGTGGCGATTTGGTTTGCAATACAGATGAACCAAGTTATTTTGTGTGTGTTGTTTTGTTTTAATAAAGAAACAAAAAATTGTAATAAATGCATGTTAAATTAATACAACAATATATTACTATTACGAAGTTTTCATTGTTATGATCTTAAAGATACTTCAATAAAATTCACAATGCAAGAGAAGAAAACATTACTTACAGTTAGTTTGAACACTTTTCTAAACAAAATACACTTTTGTAATAAAATAGTTTCTGTTATATAATTTTTAAAAAGTACTGCGCAAACAATTGTACATTTAACTTAATTAAATAATTAATAATAGTACGTACACAAATAACAAATAAACTTTATTCTTTCACTGCTAAAATTTTATTGTAATAACACAATAAGCTGCTGGTACCGCTAGTATATTTTGTGGAACTCTCAAAAACTTAATTGTCCACGCCGAAGCCATTCCTCGGCTGAAGTGAAGTGACATACCAAGTTGCAAAAATGACCAAGAAATAGACGATTTGTTAAGATTGGTACTTTCAGGAAAAATAAAAGATTTCAGTTCAATACATCTGAGTGAAGAAAGTACAGAAAAGAAATATAAAAAAAAACTCTCCAACATGTCTTCATGTTTGTCCAATCTTTACCTTTAATTTACGTCTACTAGTAATTTTATACAAACCACTATGTTGTCTTTGGTACTGACTAGCGCTTTCGGCAGTCAAGCCCTCTTCAGGTCATTTACCAACCAACCAGCCCTCTTCAGGTTGGTAAATGACCTGAAGAGGGCTTGACTGCCGTAAGCGCTTGTCAGTACCAAAGACAACATAGTGGTTTGTATAGAATTACTAGTAGAAATATTTGAGACCACTAACACTCCAATACAACAATACTTTAATTTATGGTTGTAATATCCAAAATTGTTTGACCATCTGCAGTTTCTTATTTACAACGTAAATTTGTTATCTTCTTTTAAGGTGGCAAGGATATTCCTTCCCGACATAATTATTAAAACCCTTTTTAAATTTTATGAATTTTAATCGGAATGGTTTCTGGTTTCGTAAAATAACAGGACGGTTACATACGGGGGAAATATGGTACAAGGAACAAATTACAACAGGACTTCAGCACAATTATAGTACAAGTACAATTACAACTGCAACTTCAAATAGATATCGTACTGGGTTTGTCAGTTACAAACGCTATAACAAAGTGCAGTCAACCGTATTAGATTCTCTAATAGAAAGTTGTAGATACAAGTACTAAATACGAATACTCTCTCATGAAAAGAAATTCGTTCAATATGCATTGTCTGCACAGCTAATATCCTTTATTATACCCGGAGCAATTGTTGCTTTTCGCTTGTTCCTGTTGTACGTTTGTGGCAATAACATAGACCTACATATAAATCGGATGTAAATTCTTCTTTATAACTTTCGACTTGTTACCTTCTCGTTTTCCTCAGGAGAGTTATTCGCTAACCGTAAAACTTTATGGAACGCAAAAAATATGGTCAATAAAACTTGTATTGACTACATCGCGTTACAATGAAAACAGAGATTTTTTTCTTTTTATTTCCTCACTGCCACTTTACAGGACGGTCATAGGCTTCCCTACTGTTTGTTTCTGAAGCACAGACTTGTGAAGGTTTAATTATTTTCATTATATTGCATGTTTGCTTGTATGCATTTATGGCATTGAAACTGTTACATTTTGCTCGACCGTGTATGCAGTACCTACTAACGTACGAAAAGTATATTACAACTTTTGTTTTCTTTTTCTAAGTAATTTTTGAATCCAATTTTTGTTTGCATCTTTCTTTGAAAACGTGAAAAGAAAGTCATGTCAAATTTTGGAAAAGTAACGCTCATTAATAGTTTACGTACGTGCAGAGTGGGCGGAGGCCATGCCCCTACCGGGATATTGAGAGCCTTTCTCTACTAAAGATTAAAACATTTCAGTGTTTCATTCTTAGCTCGTCTTAAATTTAGTCTCTACCGGCTTTCATTTTCTTACTGCCCGCACTACCCGCAAGGCCTCTGGGTTGAACCGCCACTCATGGCAGGACCAGATCTGCATCTTTACTTTCTGACATGTCAATAGATCGTTTCAAAACTTTTTCAACTCGGTTACAAATAAAGATTGCTTCTAACATTACAACATAAATAAAATAAACGATACAACAAATATTGTCACAAATGTTCTCCTTTTCTTTCGAGTTGTTCCAGACTGGTCCTTGTTAGGGCCAGTCTCAGGCTGTTCTGGGCAAGCCTTTCAGCCGTGTGGGTAGGAATGCTGGTTGGTTGGGTTCGCACGCCAGTGCAGACCAGCCGCTGAGAAGGTGGTGGTACCTGAAAGTAAAGAGAGTGTGTCTGAGTTTAGGAAGGTGTGGCACCCTCTAGGAGAGGGTGAGAGGGGTGTTTTAGTGCCAAACGTAAAGACAGGAGACCAGAGACGAGGAGTGTGTGACGCTAAAGATGGCGGGAAGCGTCGTAATGGCGTCAAGGGATCGGCGTGGGACAGGTTTTGTAGGTTTTATATTGAGTATTAATGTTATGTGGGAATTAGTTATTTTATTTTATTATTTAGTAGTTGGAGTAGATGATGTTTGTGGAGGGGGTGGAGTAGTTGAGTACAGTTTAATTTAATTTACTTTATTCAGCGTGGCGAAGCCGCTTTCGCTCATTAGTCTAGTCCGGAGCCCTTCTGATGCGAGTTCTCCTTCGTCGATGTCTGGGTGGAGGCTCATCCGCAAGAGCCAGGAGGCGGTTGATGAGGAAGTGGGGGCGCCGGGTATTTCGGACTAGTCTATTGATGGGAGTGGCGATGGATTCAAATTTTATCCCATTTTCTACAAGTGCTGATAACGTTAATGTAGCGTTCAACATGAATTGAAACTTCGTCGTAGTCAAAATGTGTCTTTAAACATTTTACAATAAATTTAATTTAAATCGATATAACTTATACGTTTCGTCATAAAAGTGAATAACAGATTTTCCTAAAATGGACACTACTAATGGACAGCATACAAAGACTTGTTTTAGAGATTCTTTTTCTGCGTAGGCATCATAGACACTATTTCTACTCCTCTAGACGAAGATGTAAACTCTGGTTACATAGTGGCCGCTGCACATCCTGAAAATTATTTTCAATTGTTTTTGCATTGATGTGGCACTTCATTAAACCAGACAAACTGAAGGTCTACCCAGCTCTATCGCTATTGGAGCACAGAAAACTTAATTTTCAAAATATTTTTTCATTTTGACCTTGGTTTGGCTTGCTTTAGGGTTAAAAATAATCATAATTATGTTATGCCATTATTACTGTTGAAGTATCGTAATAGTAATCACATAATGATGCCACAATCATAATTGAATTATAATAATTATAATAATTATAATTATTCGATAGTTATCACTATTGATAGCTGAAAATACTATTTATTTACAAAAGTATATAAGCCTTACACTCCCGCTATTAAATTTTATTCTGGAAGAAAATGCTAACATTGTCCAATTATTATGATTAAAAACTTATGTTTAAGGTAACCAAACTCATACACTAAAAAGACGCTGCTGAATAACTTACATAGTTGTCGCTATGCGGGCGGCCAAAAAAATTATAAATTACGGAAGCTACTTTACTAAAATGTTATTAAAATTTTAGAATAATAATTTCTTTTAAATAAGTAATAAAATACTTACACTGGTAAACGAATGCTTAATCTTGCGGTTATGTAGGAAAGAAGCAAACTACGTTTGTTAAAGTCACTGAAGATTTACGACGAGAAAAATTGGTAACCTTGCATCAATAACGATGATGATCTGTGTTTTTGTTTATGTGTGTTGTGCATGAACTGTGTGTTGTGTGTGTTATGGGTAGCCCAAATTGAATGGAATGGTTTTTATGTTTGGATAAACCGTTCATTGTGAACTAAAAATGTCTATATGTGATTCTTCTTAACAAATATTTTGTGTCCTAGAGAGCGGGGTTTGTTAAGAACCCGGTCCCTCGGATACATGAATCTCCGACCAATTTCATTATTATTTGTATATGTAAATTGAATACTTGAAAATTCATTATTTTCCGAAGACCTTTGTATACTTATAATCTGAGATGTAACTCTAAACATACATTTTGTTAGCACACACTACGTGGAAGTGTTAGCATACTTCTACTAACACACACACACACACACACACACACACACACACACACACACACACACACACACACACACACACACACACACACACACACACACACACACACACACACACGCACACACACACACACACGCGCGCACGCACACACACACACACACACACACACACACACACACACACACACACACACACATGTTGTTCACGTCATTCTTTGGCAGTAATTTGGCAGTAACTAAAGAACCAAATTACGCACTTGCAAATGTAGATATACAACAAGTCTAATAATTTGTGTACACACTACGTGGGTATATCTGTATCAGTCCATAGCATTTAATTAAAATGGTTATATCCACTATATACATAACATACACTTTTTACATATATTTAGCAATTTATCTTTCTAACTTTTTAAGAGATTTTGCTTGTTCTCTATGTTAAATTTTAGTTTTGCTATTTACGTGAAACCTGGAAAAGAGTAGTTTCTTTAATATTGTAACGTGACGTTCCTTCCCATTACATAAAGAAAATACGTACCAAATAAACAAAATAATATAGAAATAAGAGTAAACCCATTATAAAATAACAAAAAGTACAATACTATTAAAGAATGAAACAATGTACCTTAGGTTAAGCAAAAGTGTTAGATATAAAACTATGTAACTAAAATTAGAATCATACTTATATAAGGAGGTGACCAGGAAGGGGCCAGATAATAAACAAAAATAATGAGTGAACACATTTATCTAATTGTGTGACAAACAAAACCACATCAGTGAAATATTAACTAATGATAACACAAGAAACTAAGTGTTTTTCCTTTTCCTTTAATATCACCAGTAAAATGCAAATATAAAGCATGTGAGAAACTAGTGTTACAATGGGAATTTATATTCCAAGTCCCCAAAACCTATAGGCCAATAACTATGCACAAGGTAAGGGGATGCCATAAGTGAGAACAAAACAATAATGAATGAAATGATACAAAAACAATGTGAACTGAATAAAATATTCTTATTTAATATTAATTAATAGATAGTTTTAGTAAGATTTGTGTTTTAGCTACTTGTATGTTCAATCAAACTTAGAGCCATGTGGGCCTGAAAGTACACCAAGAGGATAAGATATAATTTGTTCTGTTAATCTATTGTTATATAACATTAAGTTGGTTCTCATAGTTATTAAGGTTATTAATGTAACAATTTAACTGTTAAAGGGTTCTTAGTAAATCAGTCAGAAAGGATAACTGTAATTAGAAATGATTGTAAACTTGTTCATGAAACTAATACCAGTACATAGGCCAATACCAAAACCCATAACTATTGTAAATAAATAGTAAACAAGGGGATAAAATAATGTAAATCTATGCAATATTGTAAAATGAACAAATAGGTTATCTATTACAATTGTAATCATATTTTTGGAAGCAATCAAGGGGTTTACACGATAATTTTAGACCGGTTCAATTGTATTAAAGAACTGTGGCCTAAAAAGGATCAACCATTAAAAGTAATGTTCAAGTTACCTAATACATGATCAAACCACTGTTAAGTAATGAAATGAGCAAGAATTGTTAATTCAATATTTTCTTTTTATAATAACTACAACTTAGTAGACAATTAAATAAATTTAGAATAATTCTATATAAGTCAAATGACTAAAAAAGCCCATAAGCAGAGTCTTTTGTAAAAGTGGTAAATCACTTAATATTTAGGCTAATGATACCATGTCTAGTATCAAATTGTTCAGAATAGAAAAAGGAATTTAACTAAGTAGACTAAATTAAGTAAAATTATATTATAACTAGAGAGTAAATTAGACTGGGAGGTGAAGGGACACTTTATTTTGAACAAACACAGTCACATGACTCAGAGTTCATCCCAATGAACCAATCAGAATTTGACAAAAACTGGTCAAATCCGTTTGAATGATGAAGAAACGGAGAGAGTTGATTGTTAGACATAAAGACGAGCGGGTCAGCTCTGTACAGCAAAAAACTAAAATGTCAAAGTATCAGAGCTAAGTGAAATAAAAACATAGAAATATATGTTGAGAAGAAACCAGCCGAAAAATAAGAAAAAACAATACTCATATTAATTTGAAGATATAATAATTCCTTAAATCAAGAACGCAAAAGAACAAGTAAAGTATGATTTGAAAGTGAACATTTCTACGTAAATTTGGTGAGCCTAAATATCTAACCTAGCCCTGTTAAACATAACACCACACTATAGTAAACTCACAAACCGTTTCAATTACCATACAACGTAGAAAAAGTGATTACCAACTATTATAACTGTGGACACTCAATTTAAGAATCATTTATTTAAGGAAAAGTGATAAAAAACCATTAACATAAAACTTGAGGTGTGACATGGCGGCCATTTTCTCAAACTGATCGAGTCGTCCCAATGAAGACAGAGTGACGCCATCTTTAAGCTTTGGTCACATAAACATATAATTACTGTTGTATATCTCCTAACAAAAAAATCAAATATTTCTGTGTTAATAACTAAGAATTTATTTGTAAGTACGGTACTTTTTAGAAAAAATTCCTTTCTGACTTTTTAGTAACAGTTCAAAGAACACAAATCATTCTTATATTAATTTTATTTAAATAACACTTGTTCGCAATCGACCTGAGATAGAGGAGTCGAGCCGGGTATCACAATATCGACCCCAGAGTCGATTAATTGCTCAATTTGCATTAAATGAGATTAATTATCAATTAATTGCGTTTTATTTATAAAAATAAGTAAGTTAGAAGAATTTCAGGTATAGAAGACAGAACACCTGCGAAGAATAACATCAGCTGGGCGAAACGAAGAAGTAGGTAATTCTTATATTACGAATCGATTGTCAAATCGAATCAGCTAACGCAAAACATTTCTTCAAATTAAATTCTACTACACGATTGACATTAAGAGGAGAGTAAGAAATAATTAAATGTGGATGGTTATAAATTTTTAACCCGAACCCTAATTAAAATTAAATAAACAAAAATAAAAATAAAATTTAAAATATAAATTAACCCAATAAAGGCAAAATAATTAAATATAGAGAAAAAGAGAAAACAAAATTTACAAAAGATTTTTTTTTTAAATCTTCTATTTCATTGATTCAAACAGTACAGGTAAAGACGAAGATAAGTTATTGGTAATACATGAGGTGTTACAATATTCAGGAATGTTAAAGTTTGACTCAACGGCACCCTTCCCTTTTTAAAGCAAAAACAAAAATAGAAATGTCTGAAGGAAGAGCGTTAAATTTATATTAAAAAAAATTCCAGTGACAATTTATCAAATGTAAATGGTAAAAATAGATAGGCGTACGAGTTAAATAAGTGTGCCAAATGTCTTAATTCTGAGAAAACAATTCACGCCCTTGGATTGCGTAATTGAGTTTGTATGTCTTGTTTGAAAACATTTTTTAGCAGAACTGCCGTACAAAAACATTTTCCACTTACGTTCTAGAGTAAAAAATGTTATGTTCAGCATCGGTCGTTAGTTTCTGTTCACAGTACAATCCTGGAGCCGTATGGAAACCGCTAAGCTTACATATCATCCAGAAGGTCGTGTGGCTTGCTGCCAGCGTTCACACAATAAGAGAATCTAATGGTATTCGCAGACACATTTTTACAATATTTTCTTTAAAAAATTATTTTTCTAATTTAAATATATTTACTGTTCTTGTTTCATCCACTGGCATAATTTCAACGCAAATCAATACTGACTGGATTTCCAGTATAAGTTTTTGGCGGTCAGGTAGAACGCAGTGTACACAATGTTTAATTAGTTAGTAAAAATTAGTTTACACACATTAGTTAATTTATTTAAAAGCCGGCGGTTATGGTTAGTGAATTTCATATGTAAAAAAGTAGTACAGGTTGCTCCATGTTCAATAACCCCCTCGTAACTGATATTGGACATATATCCTGCATTGCTTTAGTCGTTAGTCTTATTGAATTTTTATTTACATAACTTTTACGATTCAAATTCAAAATTACCCACAACGAAGCTTGGACATTGTAACTAACATTATGTTTAACTCTACACGCTATTAAATATATGAATTATTAACAAAGTTTTCGTTGTACAACCACTACAAATGTTCAGTCCTGATCAAGTGTTTCATAATTGTTACTACTGAAATTTCAGAACTGGATAGTTAGTAGTGTCTTGTCAGTTAAAGGCTCAGACCGTCGTTAGTTAATGAATATTTTCAGTTGCAAATATATTTCTAATAGTATTATTGACCTGAAGTTATAATACATAAACAACTAAGGTAACTTTTGCTAACACTCCGAATTACAACAGATTATAATCCTTATCAAATTATTCACAAACCCATTAACTCCACCATTGTGCAACCGCAAGATGCATCGTTATACGCATCAAGATTACGTGGCCATCGTGATTATTCCGTATTGTTGTATAGAATGGTAGTAACCGTATTGTTGTGCTCTGTGGCAGCTGGGAAGACAGTTTATTGTTTACCAATGACCGTAATGTACATACTAATTACTGTGACCCGGTTGCTGTGAGCTCGCCTTTGCCGGATCACTAACAGAATAATAACTCAATAGTATTTAAATGTAGTTTTCCAGTCACTTTTATGTTCATTAGCAATAAATATTCAAGTACGAATATTATTTAGAAATAAGTGACCAATAATTTGGAAGTTTGCAACTTCCGAAACAAAACAATGAAAGGAAATTGTAGAAGCTGGAATAAAGTAACTTCTCTTATACGAAGCACCAAGAAATATTTATTCTTTACGCGCATTTAGATTCATCTATTTTATTACAGCTTCAGGTAAAAATAGTTATGTCGGCCAATCTAATAATTCAGCAGGCGTGCAGCATTTTAAGAGACTATATCTACTGATGCAGCTGGGAGATTGGGAACGGATTGGGAGTGGAAAAACATCGCGATTTTCTACACGCGTTACAGTGAACTAACAACCAGCGCTTAAAAATTTATTAAAAGTCAATCTTTTATAGGCCTACGTGAAGAATATGATGTTGCACTAAATGTGGATGCAAGCGGAGTGAGTTAAACGGCGTCGCAACTTCTTCAGAGCATAACGGTGATAGTCGTGTAAACACTCAACTTTTTGTACGCATGAACAAAGACGACATTAAAAATGTTGCCGTATGTAATACCTTTGTAATACAAAACATCTTATTTTTAATAATTGGTTCTGAAAAGCATTCTAAAAATAAATCCAACTGCTGTCTGATTTTTTAAACCTGGTTTTACAAATCATAACCTACGGTCGGCCATTTTGAATCCCCTGTTTTTAATTTTTAATTAATTGTAATTTATTAGTCTTTACTACTAAAGATAACAGCAGCTCTTCTTTTAATTATTGTGTTATTATTATACAAAAACAATGATTACTTCGTATGTCTAAGAATGTCAAACTAAAACTAAGTTCAGTCACTTTGACTCAGCCATCTTCAGTTACTAATTTTTGACCTCACATTCCTAATCAGCTATCCTTTATGTAATATTTACACGCACATGGCTGTCGAAGTAACAATTTTAAAGATAATATAATTTTTTACATATAATGTTTACAACATATTCAAAATTTGTTTAATAAATATTTACATGTGCAAGTGTAAACTTTTAAGGTATAGACTATTTTGATCTTAGGCTAGTGTTTGATAGAGAGAAGCAAAGGGAAACAAAAGGTCTGATATCCATTCATCAAGAGTGAAGGTTGTAAGGTTTTGTTCTATTTAAGTCTAACAGTACTCCACTAATGCTGTTATCGTATTTGTACTCGGTGATAAACGTTGTCTGTGATGCAAACGCATGAATGGATGCAAACGCAGCTAAGTGTAAGCGAACTTAGAAGGGCGCGTGTAAGGCATGTGTGACTTTCCCAACGGGAAATTTCTCTTAACCGTTCTACACACCGATATACCTACCGTACAGTGTATTGGGTTAACGATTTATTGCCGGTAACCCTAAACCATTGATCACACACTGTTGCTCCACCACTACAGCGACCATTACTGTCAGCACTGCCCTGTTGTAAGCGTCGTTCCAGTGATTCATATAGCTACGTGTTTTGCATCTATTTCTGCTACGTGGTAATAATAACAACACTCAATTTCTACAAATGTACATTTAAAAAAATAGAAGTATGTACTTTTAAATATTATGTTTTAATTGTTTTTAGAATTTCCTCTATAGTGAACGCAGAATAAATGCAGAACGTAGGAAGTACACTTTACAGCTCCGACCTGTTGTATATAAGGAGTGGCACGAAATAAAAAAATAAATAAAATTGATTTTTACTGTATAATGGTAGAACAAATAAACATGAACGAAGTGGTTTTAGATTGTGTTTTTTTTTTTTAAACGTAGCTGGATTAGCGCTGGAAAATTAACACAAGACGCAATAGGCTTATACGTAATCAACGTTACTAATTATTATTAAAAAATATAATTATTAATGAGCATGAAACTTTAAAAATTAAAAAAAAGTATTTGGCAAGATACCCGGAAGAAGACTTCAAAAACTTACAGATTGGCCAGGTGGGCACAGTCGCAAGGCTGGTGCAGAGGAAGCACCGGCAGGTGAGCCAGTTCGGTCACCTGGAGGCCGACAGGGGAGTGCCTGTCGCATAGCAGATGGTTGTGGTATGTACTGAGAATGGACCTGTGTCATGGGTCGCGCTGCCTGTGAGTACTGGAGGAAGATAAAGACCACGATCCAGATGGTTAAAAGATGTAGAAGAAGCTACTTGGGGGCCTGAATATGATATATGATTGAAAGCTAATCTTAAACCATCCCATAGGTCTTCTAGATTTGTAGTGCTAGATTGTTGTGTGTGAGTGTGTGTGTGTGTGCGTGTGTGTGTGGTCTGTAGTAAATAAGTCGGAAACTCTATCATATAAAACACTTTGCTACTGTTACTGATACTATTACTAATCCTACAGCTCCTATGCTTGCTATTAATATTTTTACGACGGTATAACTGATCGTCGTATGTTACAGTGGAAAACAAAATACAGTATAAGATACAAATAAAATCAGTAATAACCAGCTTTAATTATCACAAATAACAGTTGTAATCAACTTGTATAATAATCCTAGTTAAACTTATTCACACGCAATAATAATGTCAACTAATGTGTGTCCCGCACAATATCACTTTTTGCTAACAGTCACTTGAAACGCACCGAGTAATCGCCTGAAGTAAACTAAAACTGGCCGTAGCTGAATGCCTATATTTATACCACGCTGAGATTTATACCGTCGCGCGGTATGGAATATATTCGATGGTTGACGCATGACAAGTGTCACATAACTGTCTTTCATCTTAAAGCAGCAGCATATGTACGCACACACACACATACAGCTGGGCTCTGCTAGAATAACCGAGATACTTGTAGAACGTTCTGTATTACGTAACAATATATTACTATTCCTATTGTTTCTACTGCCCTACTTGCACTACTACGTATTCCAAGTAATAGCAGTACTGTGCTAGAACAGGAAATAAAAAGCGTGGTGCGTCTAGGACTCACAATGCATTGGTATCAAACGATGTACGAAAATAGCTGTGTGATTTACTGCACCGCTGTGCTAATTTTCCCGCTCGACCTATTCGAAATGTAAATTCAGCACAGGTTATCGAATTAAATTTTTTTTTGTCTCATTGTACTCTGTATCATTATCAGGTTAATTATATCTGACTTACAAGTTCAGAACAGACATAAAATAAGATTAAGAAAGATGAACAAACTGTAAAACTGTATAGGCCTACTACTGGTCTCCAACATCTTTCCGGTACAATCTGTTGGCTTGTCCCACATTCCTTATACTCAGCGATAATCTCAAAATCTGTTTAACATTTTAAAGACTTTAAAAATATTTTGCTAAGTTTTACGCACTGTGTTTGTTCAACTAGTAAAATGAATGTTTGAAAATTTCTTGTTTTACATATTGTCAGCAACTCTAAGCGAGCGAATTAAGTTTCTTTCTCGGTGAAACTTATTTTAGTTTTTTCCCATTTTCATCTGTACACTATACTCAGTTTCCAGTACTAAAGTAAAAATAAAAAAACGTGAAACAACAACTAACGAAAACTTTAAAAAGTATCGGAAGTCTAATTGTTTGATGTATAAACCATTTTTACTTTCAAAAACATGTAATTTTACATTTAGAAATTTGAATTTTTTAATTCCCATTTAGAAATTTAAAACATGTAAACATAGTTACAACAGAGAAATGGAAAAATACTTTTTGTATTCTGAGAAAATCTACGCCTTTGGCTGTGACTGCGTACATGTAGGCCTATCATATTTTCTAGGAACAAAAACATTTTAACAGCGTCGCTGAGAATACGCCCCTGGGCAGTAAATTGTATGTTCTGCATCAGCTTTAACTTTCTGTTCAAAAAACAAACAGCGGAGCTCTGTAGGCTTTTTATGCTTATATTTAATCTAGGAGGCCGTGTGGCTACATGCCAGCATTCATGTAGTAAGCGACTGTAATGTTATACATAAAGATATTTCTATAGTACTACACCGCGGATTTTGCTTGTCACTTAACATGTTCTTCAGCACTGTTGCTCAGTATGTTACATCTGAAAAGGAAACATCAGTTGCCCGGTCGCATTTTCATTACAAATCAAAACGTCGGGTGTAAACATAAAAACAGAAAAGGTAAAAAACTTTTAAGTTTCTTCCTCATTAAACTTTATGTGTTAACGATAATTATTTGGTTTCTTACTTGTGTTGCATTTACTTGTCAAATATAAATTAACTATAAAACGTCATTAATTTATATTACATAATTATTATAATTACATAGATCTATATTTAATAATTATGTTTGGCATTTTCTCGTATGTTTACATAAATTCTTTACTTTATTATAAAACTGTTTCTATGAAAGTTTTTTTTTTGTTTACTGAAGTATATTTCATTTACTGGTCAACATCATCACAGCCAAATTAATCTGATGATACTGACCAATAAATGCGTTCAACGAAGTATACATTGGTAAAGAACAGAAGTAGATATAGCATAAAAAATGTTATATTAAAATAAACTATGTATACCTGTGTGTAACATCTTCAAATAAATATACTGCAAGTAGGTTTATTTTCACCTGACGCGCGTTTCTCAGAAATTATTCTTTATCTTCAGAGGTTTGTTTGAGTTGTAATTGAATGTTTCAATGTAATTGTAATTAAATGTAAATGTAACTCAAATAAAAACAAAACAAGACGATTTATTTAAAATCATATATGTATTATAATAATAAAATAAAACATTAAATATATAATAAGTAGCTGACTACATAAACATTACAACAGTCGATAATTGACTCGAAGTAAAATCGATTATCCGTTAAGTATATTGTACGAGAAAACGTTCAATTACAATTCAAACAAACCTCTAATAATTTTTGTGAAAAGTGCGTCAGGTGAAAATAAACCTATTTGCAGTGTATTTATTTGAAGATATTACATGGGAAACCTGCAGGAAACTCAACGAGTTACTTACAAAGGAATAATACCTGTATTTATATTTAGATATTAGAAACAGTATTGGTAATTTGAATGCCTACCAGTTGAATCACTAATAGGCTATGCTTTAAACCAATATTACATTTTATGTAACTCTCTCAGTTGTTAAAGTAGCGTTTGTAAGGGAACTAAACAAAATATAATACTCTCATAAAATATAATTCTGTTTTATGAGATCTGTTAGTTTTACTGCTAACCTATATATGCTAATTATATATGTTTTGTGTATGTGTGTGTGTGTTTGCCGAATTTGAACACACACGCGCGCGCGCGCGCGCGCGCGCAGATCAAACTTTCAGTCACCAAAATTGAATACGGATAGTTCGTCGTTATTCAACCACAGTACCGAGTAGTGCGTTATTGCTTTATTGAATATAGCTCAGTGACAGTCCTGTAGTCACAGTTTATTGTTTAGTGACAATCGTGTCATGTGTGATTACTGGCCCACTGTGTATGCTAATAATGTTACGAGGGTTATACCACCGAACAAACCAAATCAAATAGGATTCAAAAGATAATAAAACATTGCATATCACCTAGTAGGCCTAATACTAAATAACTTCCAAGACGCTTAATATACACGTTATATTGTACAGCGTTTGTTGATTACATTTTGATAAATAGTTTAGGTTATTCTAACTTACAAACAAAATACTTTCACATTCTTTCCGGAATACTACATTAAATCTAGTAAACAAATTACACATATATTATGACGTTACTAACATAACAAACAGAGAATACGGCAATGCAGTGCCTCTAAAAGTATTACATAACTCAGACGATTTTAGAGGAGCTTTTAAATTTAAATAAAAATGTATACTAATTAGTAATAGAATATATTTTCTAAATTTGAAATTTAAAAACAATCAGTATCCGTTTAGTAAAACCCATTATAAATGAAAGTATGATTAACAAACTGAAAAGCGAAAAGCCTGCAAGTGCTGAACTGGAATAAACGAAAAGTGACAGCTACAGTGGTGAGTCAGCAGCACTGAATGAGGAAGGTTGGCTAAAGAAAGTAAAAATACATAATACAGTGTCACTTCCGACACTACTTTTGAAACGAAGTAACAGGGAATTATTTTTTGAAAAAATTAAATTATAGAAACAAATAAATAAGAAAACAAACTAATATTTCTTATGTTATTAAAGCCATGTTATGTTTCTAAAATAGTAGCAGAAAACATTTGGTGGGTCAAAAACCAGTGTCAGCAATTAACAAGTAGGCTTAATATTACCGCGAAAGGCTGGATTGGACGAGTCCCTAAAAACAGGTGTAATTTCTTCTCTGAGAACTCCTTGAAAGTGAGCGTGTTTATTGTGGTAACTCCTTTCATTGTTTACGCCGCCTTCTACAATTTACACCAGCTAACGTAAAAATGAATTTTGTAGGCATATCATTTCAAATGCACGCTCTCACAAAAATGTCCATAAAATGTGATATACTTCAGCAAACCTCATAAAAGTGGTAAAAATTTAATCATAAATACGTATAGAATAAGAAAATGAAAAGATTTAGTAATACATACAATAATACAATAAAACAATACTGTACAGACAAGATGATACCCTCATATAAAGAACTTTTATAATTTAAAAATTACTTTATACGAAGATTAATTGGAACAGATTACAATAAAGACGGTAATGTAGAAAATAAATGGAAAGATAACTTTAGTTTATTGAAACAGGACGCTCACAGCTATTAAACTTATTAAATGTCATTCGTCACCACCAGACTGGGGTTCTAGTATTGTTTCAGCCGTGTAATATATACCACACGATCAGACTTAATTGACCGCTATTTAATTTATTTTTTTTGAACTCACAGCAGTCAGAATTAGTATAAAACCCATAGTGTTTTACGGACTAATTTTATTCTAAACTAAAATATTACTTTTCTATGCGCATGAATACAATCAAGCTAGTAACCCTCCAATAGTGAGAATTACAATTTGCAATAAATAATTATATTAACTTCGATTTATAATGTAAATTTTGTTAAATAATATATTTCTGATGTTCTATTTTGCAATAATATTTAGCTTTTTTTTTAATGAACGCCGAAACCTTTTACATTATACAAATGAAAACCAAATGTAAACAATCAAAATCTGTGTAAACAATCAAAGAATTCTTCTCCATCTCCTCAACCCAGAGGTTGGCGGAATTGCAATTGTTTCCCAGCCGATGACAGTCTCTTAAGCGAAACATACATTCTTCCTCCTTTTATCTCATCCATAAACTTCTGTATAAATGGAGCCTCCAGGTGGTCTAGAGGCCAGCAAGGACAATTCATGTGTGCGTGGTCCCGGGTTCAATTCCCGGCAGAGGCCCAGCGTCGTGAGGCAGAACTAAGTAGCCGTGAGATAACAGCGGCGCCTCCTGGCTGTGAATACCGCAACTAGAGGCTAGCGAGCGTTGTACTGGCCATGCAAACACAAAAGCCGCCCGGCATGCCTTGGTCCTTTACGGACTGTTGAGCAGAGGTTTATTATTTATTTTTACTATATACCTGTCCACTATGCCCCTCAATTGTACCATCAATCAAGGATTAGGCCATTAAGAAATCTAAATTACAGACAATTGTAATAATTAATATAAAATCAATATAATTATAATCAATATAATATAAATATTGACTATAATTGATTTAATATAATTGATTATATTGAATATAATATAATTATATAATCTTGTGATGTTATCAAATTGTTTCTTCTGCGAGTAGTGTAAATTTCTTATTTCCTTTTTAACACCTGACGCATGTTTCACTGAAAAAGATCAGTATCATCAGAGGTTTGTAAGTAAATTAATAACAATCGAAATAATTCTGTTAATATAAAAATTAACGAATAATCGAATTTGTATGCATTTAACCTAAAATAACTGATAATCGATTTAGGTCGATTAGTTAACGATTGTTCTAATGTTTATTTTCTTGAGCAGCTATTTTCTCGGTTATATTTTAAATATTTATTGTTTATATTTCATTCATTTTTATTGTTTAGTAAATTTATAATTTTAAATAGATCGTCTTGTTTTGTTTTTATTTGGGTTTGTTCTTTAATTAATAAATTATTCTTATAGTGTTTGTAAATATTAAGATTTTCCCACATATTCATTTTTTGACATTTTTGTATGTTTTTAATTAATTTTATATTTTCAATGTTTGGAAATTTGTGGGTATTATTTAGACAATGTGTGGCTAAATTAGATTTATAAATATTTGGTTTTAAATATGCGTTGTGGTGTTGAAGGAATCTATCTAGCTGTTTTTTCTTTGTCAGGCCCACGTAAAATTTATTGCAATCTGGACATTTTATTTTATATATTAAATTTTTATTGTAAATATTGGATTTAGTTTTATGTTTTATTTTATTAAAAATTATATTATCTGTATTATAAGATATATTTAAATTAGTATTTTTAAATATTTTATTTAATTTTTTGAGTTATATTTCCGTAATAAATGAAGGTTGTATATTTTATATTATTATTAATAGGTAAATTTTTAAATTCAGTGTTCGTGGGAATTTTATTAGTGAATTTATTTTTAATTTTATTTTCTAATTTATTAATAGTTTTTATTTTGTATCCATTTTTAACTGCTATTTGTTGGATAATATTTCTTTCTTTGTTTCTTTCTTTGTTATTTAATGGGATTCTAAGCATTCGGTAAATCATGGAATTAAATATGCCATTTTATGTTGGGGAGGATGGTTAGAATTATTTGCTATTACTAAATCAGTTTGAGAAGGTTTCCTGTATATCGAGTATTCAAAATTTGTTTCATTTTTCTTTATTGTTAAGTCTAAATAATTTAATTTATTATTAGATTCTTCTTTTAATGTGAATTTTATTTTGAATGTAAATTATTTATTGAGTTAAAATTTTATTTATGTGTATAACATTGTTTTGGGAAATGTACAGAATATCATCAACGTACATAAAATAACATCCTATGTTATCCTATGTCCCGTCGAATGAATATAATATTGTATTTCTGTTTACTTCTACGTTTTTGAGTTGTTCTACGTGAATTCGATACTATTTTTTATATTGTATTTTCTGGAAGTTCAATTTTATGTTTTAAGATTTGTGTTAGTAATTTTGATATTTTATAATTTGGTGCGGTCCTGGCGTTTATTAAAGGTCTGATGGGTTATAGATTTTTTGTAATATTATTAAAAATTTAATTTTGGTGCACAAGGATTATTCATTTTATATTTAAAGGAGTCTTTATGATTTATGATTTGGGTACTATTTTTTAGTATATTTGTTATTGGTGTTTGATATTTATTTATGGGATCTTTATTTAATGTTATGCAATTACTATTAATTATAAATTCTTCTGTTTTATCGTCTAAATCTTTTTGAGAAATTATTATTGTACTACCTATTACTTTTATCAGCTTTGGTTAAAGTGAGGTTGTTAATCGTTAGTTTGTGTTTCATGTTATTAATGATGTTATTTTGTTTATTTTTATTTTTTAATATGACGATTTTGGTTATTATATTTTTTGATAGATTTTATTATTTCCATTTATGGTTCTGTTCTTATTTTATATTGTTTTTCTTGTTCTATATTATTAATTGCGTTTTCAGTTTCGACTATGATATTTTCTATTACATGTTTGTTTTCATTTTCAAGATTTGTTTTGTTTGATGTTTGTAGGGTAGCTATTTCGTTTTCAGTGAATTTAATATTAGATAGATTTACGAATTTAGGGTAACAAGTGTGGTTACTATTTAATGTGTGTAAATGTTGGTTGTCTTTTTTAGGTTTACTATTTATTAGTAGGTTTTTAAGTTTTTTATTGATTGTGTTAAATTATTTGTTTTGTGTTTATTTAGTATTTTAAGCATATTGATATATTTATTATTATATGTATGATAATCAAGTGTGTTGGTTAAAAGGAGATGTAAATTAATTAATTGTTTATTAATGTAGTCGATGTAATTTTTCGATATTTCGTCTTTAATCCATGTATATTGGGCTTGAGTCATATATTTGTTTAATTTATTGTTATTGTTGTTTTTTACTATTATTTTTGTGTATTTTGGAAAAATATTAAGTTGTAGTTATTTTTTGTTAAAATATATGTTTCCAAAATAATTATTTAATTGTTTTTTACGTTTAATAAATTGGTTGAAATAATAACCACCAATTTTCAAACATTTAAAATATAAAATTAATTAAAAACATACAAAAAGGTCAAAAAATGAAAATTTGGGAAAATTTTAATATTTACAAACACTATAACAATAATAATTTATTAATTAAAGAACAAACTGAAATAAAAACAAAACAAGACGATCTATTTAAAATTATAAATTTACTAAAAAATAAAAATGAATAAATATAAACAAAAATGTTTAAAATATAACCGAGAAAATAGCTGCTTAAGAAAATAAACATTAGAACAATCGTTAACTAATCGACCTAAATCGATTATCCGTTTTTTTACATTAAATCGATACAAATTCGATTATTCGTTAATTTTTATATTAACAGAATTATTTCGATTGTTATTAATTTACTTACAAACCTCTGATGATACTGATATTTTTCAGTGAGACGTGTGTCAGGTGTTAAAAAGAAAATATTTTCTTTGTTACATTTTATAATTACAGATTATATAATTACTGCAAGAAACGTCGAGTTACTTATATGGAAAATGATGAATTATATTAATTATATAAATTAATATAATTACCTTAAAAACTTTTAAAAATTGCTCTTTGCATTTTATTCGTTGTAATTACTGCTGATGTGGCAGTATAAAAAATTATATGACATTTATAATAATAATAATATATTTTTGCTTGTCCATTACTGAATAAGTTTTTGATTCCTTTGGGCTTAGCGACTATTTTAAATAGCCGAAAATGACGCCACAGGCTACATGGCAGGTCTAACTGATAGTCACCAACACTCGCTTTTCTGGAAGATATTTTGTTTAATAATAATAATAGAAGTACTTTTATGTGGTTAAGAGAGTGAGTGGGAACAATTTGTTTACAATAAATACAAAACACTTTATACTTTATATATTTACAATAAATATTGTACAAAAACATACATAAGTATATTAGTTAAATATTTTGTTACAGTGAATTAATATTTATTATATTGATATGATTTAATAATGTGTTTACAATACAACAATCAGTATTTAAGTATTTATTTACAGCTATTTACACTGAACTGAAATAATTCAAAAAGAATGGTAAACATTTTAAAACGCGCATTTACTAGTCAACTATGCTTCCGAGCGTGATAGTGCCTGTTGAAGTGCTACAAACGGCAAATCACGATGGACTGCGTTAATTCATTTGACACGAGCACAAACACCTGTTCACTTCTTCATTGTTCCCAGTAGTGCAGTCAGTTTAACAAATGCTAATGAAATGTATTTATGTCGGTAGTAAACCAGCAGTAACCAGCGTAAATGACTGAACAGATTATCTGTATCAATCTGTGTTAATGGATTATATTACAGTATTTACTAGTCGACAACAGACTAGACTACTGGGTTTGATAGTTTACTATCGGTAGTCACTTGATAGTTTAACAGCGCCGACAACTCACATCCTGCTAATGTCCAACTAGAAGACGCATAAAGAAACTGAATATGTTACGACGGTCTCACTGATCGTGGTATGGTACAGTAGAAACAAAATACAAGACACCAATGAAGTCACTAATAACCAGCATTAATTAATAACAAATTAAAATTTGTAATAGACTCGTACAATAATTCCAGTTAAATTTGTCCTCATGTAATAATAGTGTCAAATAATAGAGTTCCACAATAATTACAACACAATAACACTTCGCCACAATACTTCAACCACTCCTCGATCCGCACTAAGAAAAATCGCTCAACGAACTGATCGACAAAGCCAGCTGTTGTGGTTTTCTCAGGTCGCGCAGAGGTCCAGAATAGCTTTCCTTCCCCTTAATGCACGACAGCTTAATGCGTATCTCAAGCGTTCTTGAACACACTGGAACGTACTTGAGTACGGCCTTGGAAAAACCTGCTCGACTGATCGAGAATCATGTAGAACGACGCTCTCCATTGTTCGAAAACGTTCTGACGTTGCAATATTACAAAACGTGAAGTATATGAGACTAAATGACTTATATCCAAATGAGGATACTTCAGTATCTAAGAATTAAATTTAATACATTATTAAATTGAATAATATTTGAAAGCCAGTAAAAACTGTCATATTTAGCAATCCGTATTCCGGCTTGCGTTTTCATATATGAGGTCTCCTACTACTTTATCAGTTAGACTTTAAGCTGCTGTTTCTGATATAGGTATAGGTTTGGCCTCTTGTCAGTCCAAATTATCTTTGTTGCTTTATTTGAATGTTTCCCCTTTTGGTTTGTGCGGCTACCAGCTTTAAAATACCAACTTGCATGTTTCTATTATTTCTGTCTGTAAGAAATTATCGATTAATGTGACACTTAATATATGAATATTACCAAATATATGAATTTACTTATTCCCTAATGTTTTCCTTTTAATATTCTTGTCGCTTTTCCTCGTCCTAAAGAATTTTTTTTAAATTAATAATTTACTCTTGCCATTTTAATCTGTTCTTCTATGTAACTGAAAACATTATAGAAGTGTAAAACGATTTGAGACTTTGAAATATAGGACGAAAAGCATATTCAAAACTATAACGTTGACACGCAGATTTAGGCGGTATTGGCACGTAAATAATGAGTGAGGATATTCAGCGTTAACATAGAATATGAAGCATACGCTTGAAAGATCAGATCAAAATCGGAAACAAAATTAAGGCGGGAGGAACAAGTAAGTAAAGACATAAAATTTTTGGGAACATGGTGGAGTGAAGGACAAAAAAAGCACAATTTACGCTTCATAGACAGCGTTCATATGGATGCAATATATTTATATATTACAACGCAAGAACTAAAAAATTCTAAGCAAACACGTATAGTAAAAATATTTTAGAATGTCCTCTTAACCAACAAGTACATAATTCTTCCACTCCCTAACAAAGGCATAATTAAAAAGTGAATATGTCTGATAATGATTACTTTCATAAGTTAGCTAGTGTTAACTAGTCTGCAACTCCTCTTCGATTTATGTACTTAGACCTTTATTTATGTACTTATAAAGGCTTTAATAATAATAATACATTATTAATAGAAGCATGATAAATTGATGAAGGTACGAATTATTTATAGAGAAAGAAACAGATCAGGACAGAAGCGTTATACCATTTGGCAAGACAATTTTATAAAATGAAATACTAAGATACATTTTGTATTTAAAATCTCTTTACTCTATCTACCGCTTTTACATTTGGGTACGAACACATGGACACGTAGTTTGGATCTGAAACACATGGTTTGTAGTGCAATTTGGCAACATCGTAATTCCACTGTGTGAGCTGTCAACATGGAAGTTACGAAAAAGAAATATAGTATCACTGGGTTATATTTCTGATACTACTACCTCGTCACAACTTAGAGATTGCCTAATCAAATCCATAGACGTTGAAGCTAATTTAGCGAGTTAGTAGCCTATATGATGGGTTTAAACTTCATGTTTTTAATTAATATAACATCAACCATCGTCTTTCCTATGACAATATTTTTCATATTTCCTCCATGAACTGCTTCTAAATAATGCACTTTACAATTTGTACTGACCGGAGTAACACTATTCACTTATTTTTAGTTACTTCGCGTTTATTTGATTTATCAAATAATATTCTTTAAGCGATTATTTTTGATCTTTGGTTAGTGATTTTTAAGGCTAATTCTAACCACAAATTTTTAATTACATAGTTACTGTAAATGACTTACTTCTGTACGTAAAGTTATACTTACAAGAGGAATGATTGACGTCTACAAATTTTTCTATAGTATCCTCGTATATAAAGAGGATACTCCAGTGATAGTTACAATCAACTAAAAATTAAGTAAAAATAGGTAACAGATTATCCTTCTTTTAGAATCTTATTTATTCTTTATTTGGTCTCTCATATCCATCTTATTATGAGTACCCATAAATATTGTCTTAATACATTATTTAAACATTTATATTTTTTAATTGCACTGCTTTAGGTTTTTGTTTTCTTAATATAAGTTCTGTTTGGACTTTTCTTAATCATTGGGGCGATTGTGAAGCCACCGCCGTGTACCGTCAATCAACGAGCCCGCGTTCTGTATCGGTAATGTAATGTAGGTAAACAACAGATGAGTGATGGTGAGGTTTGTACGGATGAGTGGTTCGGGTTGGCTTTTTGCCTCTGTATTATGTCTCCGCGGCACCCGTATTGTCTCTTCACTATTTGGTGCAATAAATCACTCCCAACGTATTACGGAATTTACTTTTGTAAATATTACACTACCTGCATTAATTAATCAACACTATTATGTTCTGAGCAGAAAACTGTTAAGAAAAAATAAGGGGAGATACAGAATACGTAGATATACAAATACACATAGAGAAAAAACAAACAAATAAAGAAAGAGAGGAAAACATAAAAAAAAGTTAGGTATACAGATTTTCCAAGGAAACCGACGAGGATAGAAATAAAAACGGGTGTGTGTGTGTGTGTGTGCATATATATATATTAGAACAATACATATATCGAGCCACACGTTGGAAGCGACAAAATTATGCAACAATTCGAATTGCAAATATAATGTATTTGTGTTTGAGGAGCCCCACGTTGGGCGCCAAAATTATACAACAATACATATATCGTGCCCCACGTTGGGCGACATTTATTTAAAACGGAACAAATTGGCAAATTTAATATAATTTAAATTTGTGGAGCCCCACGTTGGGCGCCATTATTATTATTGCAACGGTATAAAATTGCAAATTTATTATAATTTAAATTTGTGTAGCCCCACGTTCTTTGGGAGCCATTTATTACACGTAACATATACATACATTGTGAGCGTGTCGTGCCACACGTTGACGGGCAACAAAATTATATAACAACACAATTATATATGCAGGTTGTATAACGATATCAGGTGTAATTATAATAAGAGTATTAGATTTATGAGTATTTAAAAATTCATATTTATTGTTTACTCAATCTTATAAATAATAAACATCGTTAATGATCTTCGGTCACGATATCACTCATTATTAAGTGTTTATCTCTTATACTATACGGTGTTACACACATTTAAAACCCTCTTACATCTAGACATATTAATAATCTTAATCTAGACATTGAATTCATTTGATTTACTAAAACAAATAAAATTAAAATGTAATTTTAATTGAATTCTTTTAATTCAGATCTGAACTCAACTCGCTCAGTCTATACCAATGTTTAAAAAAATAAATTTAAAATTATATTAATTACTTTTAGACTGGCATTTGTTTAATATTCAAAATTTAAATTATTCTTTCCTATAATGCAAATATCAAATCAATCTAACTATTTACTTTGATAAACAAAATCTACTCTCTCAACTTTAAATTCTTTTTTTTTCTTATTTCTTTATATGCGATCGCTCATTCTTACGACTAAACATTTATCTACATTTCTAAAATATTATTTCTAATTATAACTTTTTTCTTTGTTTTAATTTATTGTCTTTTGATATAGTCTTTATGAGCTCTTTTTTAAAATCATTTATAAATGCATTATGCGTGTCACCTCGAGTTCTGATGATCTTACGACTTATTGACGAGTTCCAGCGTTGTCCAGAGTTGGTTTTCCATTCCTCCTGGCCTGGCGTGGTTCTGGATATGTCTAGAGTCCAGCGTCGTTCTCCAGCAGTGTGTGGTCCTGGATATGTTTAGAGTCTAGCGTCATTCTCCAGCAGTGTGTGGTCCTGGATATGTCCTCCCGAAATATTGTCAACCTAATTGTTGAACGTCTTATTAGTTCGTTAATGAGACTTTAAAAAAATAAAACTGTTCTGCCGGCGGACAGCATGTCCGACTGTAATTGTGTCTTGAAAAGAAGAGAAGGGTTTTCGGTCGAACCCTTAATTTATACCCTCTCGAGATTCCGTGCCAGTTGGCTCCAAAATCGTCCTGTCGATACCTGCAGATCACCTGATAGCCCCCACTCCCGAACCTTCTCATATATTTGCAATTATTAGCAAATAGCAATGTTTTGCACGGAATCGAGATAGCACAAATCATAGCTAATTTGATTAAGCACTCACTGTATTAATTTGAGAGTCTTAGGGTAATTTGCGTATTTTTGGCACATTTATTTCGCACTGTCTTCGCGTCGTGTGTCCTATTAACGTCATTTTCTCACTGGGGATAACTATGAAATTTACACACACTTTGGTGCCTTTTGTTTGTTTATAAACTAATTAGTTTTTACACAGTGGAATTAAATAATTATTTTATTAATTACTTGGGGCGGGTAGCTGAGATTCCTGTCTGTACATGCATCACTAACACACACAAGATACACGCGTAACACACATACAATTGAGCAGGTGTTCCTTCCTTGTCGAAACAGGTTAATTTCTCCCCTAATCTAACAATGAAATGTTTTTACAATCTCACACCTGTCCATTTACACTTAACTTATAATAATTCTACAACTTTTATATTTATTAAAATCAATGCCTAATAGAGCATATGGCTGTATCGTTGCAATTATATTACAACAACACACAGGTTGCAAATTTAATGTAATTTAAATTTGTGGAGCCCCACGATTTTGGAGTGCCAACATTTATACAACGGTACAATGTTATTTGATATAATTTATTTTGTGCTATGTATACATTCATACAACATTACTGATACCGTGTATGTATAAATTGGGGTTCAGGTGTAATCATAATAAGAGTAGTCCTTTTAGGAATCGTAATATGTTTTCATTTATTTATTCAACAAAAAAAAAATAAAAAATAAATAATATAATAATAACATTTACTTCGCCATAAAATATTCATTACCTATGGTTTCAAGGTTTCTTTGTGGCCGTATACTCATCATAAAATTAGATTTTATATCTTATATTAGCAATTTTATGTAAAACATTTCTTCATTATACTATAAATTCTCGACTACTCAGTCTGAATGTGTGCTTTATACATTTGTTAATATTTCCATTCTTATTCTATACTTGACATACCTTTTACGGCTTTATAATCATTTAAAAAAAACTAATTGAATATTTCTAATTACTTTATATACTTTCAATGAAAAAATTTAAAGTATTAAATCAATTAATAATTCTCCAAGCAAGGATTTAAAATATTTTTAAATTGAATGTTTATCATTAAAGAAAATTATTATTACAAGTAAATTACATTCTCCTATCTCTATTTACATAATTTTTCTTTAATTTAAAATATTTTCTTTATTAATGTCTTTCAATGTATTTATTCTTTTATAATTATAAATTGGTTTTTCGTCACCTCAATTCTGCAGATTGTCCCATGTCCTCCAGTGATCCGTCGGTCATCTCTTACTGGATGTCCTCTTGCGTTTTCCGGTTCCACTGGTCGTCCTATCGTCTCTCGTCCTTCATGGTCCCATCGGCTGGCTGTAGAATGGAATGACGTGTTGCTCTGGATCAGCTGCTGTTGTTATATAAACCGCCTCTATTGATCTGCGTATCGTTCCTCTGCTTGATGTTCTCTCGCCATCTGTCTAGAGTGAAGATGTCTGTCGTTGTAGACTCTTTGTAGACGTCCGATAATTGTAGTTACAGTTCTTTTTTTTATTACTTGAACTAATATATTGTCCGTAATACTTTATAGTTTATAAATACAAGATACTGTCGATATTGGACGTAGCGTCTAACTATGTCTAAAATAATTAAAATTTCGCGTCGCTGACGGACATAGCGTAGGCCTACCGCTGCAATTGAAAACTGATTGAATAGTAAATTTGGCTTTCCTGGGCTCGTATTTATATTCACCAAAAAACCACACCTGTCGCTACAGAATTCTGCAGGTCAGAAGCTGTCCATGGCGTCTGTTCCCCCACTCTCATCTACTTTCACATATTCGCACTTTTTCGCCAATTGGAATGTCTAATGCAGATTTTAAGGTGATCTAACATTGTCTAATTTAATTACACACATTATACGTGATTATCATAATGATCGCATCATTAGTGTAATTACTATGCTTTAAAAATCGCATAGAATTCGCACTGAACGTCATAATTACATAGAATTCGCACTGCACACGTATCTGATTTTTATGCATTTTTAGAAGTCATTACACTCTTTCTAATATTTCGTTCGTTTATAATTAAATAAAACTTTAATTTAGCATCTATTTGGGGTGAGATTGCAAACTTTCAGGCTTTAACAGGCTTCACGCACACACCCTATTTACTTGCGTACACGCTCTTAGCGGCAATCGCGTGATGTTCCTGTTGATTCATGTTTATAAGCCAGCTTCCAAACTCACACCTGCTTGTCTATAACATATTACTAAAATTAATTGAAATATTTATTTTATTTCATATATGCGCATTACAGCATATGCTTGTATTGTCGCAATATGTGTGTGTGTGTGCTCTCTCTCTCTCTCTCTCTCTCTCTCTCTCTCTCTCTCTCTCTCTCTCTCTCTCGTTTAATACAAAATAACGTTTTTACTTTTTGGTAATTGAATCCTCAGCACACGTAATGCTGAACATGAAGCAAGGGAACTCTTTGACGGAAACCATAAAGGGAAATGGTTATACTGCTAACATCCAAATGCAAACTAAATGGGCAGAGGAGCTGTAATGAGTACCCACTGGCTGGCTGCTCAGGAAAGGATAATGGTGTTGCGGAAAACGAAATATACTACTACCGTATGCAGTGTATAGCGCTGTGTGAGATGTGAAACAGCGGCCGTTACTGTCATAAATCTGTACGCTGTAACAGAATACCAAGTACACCGTTTGTTTTTATCATGTTAATAATACGAGGCTTATCCAGAAAGTAAGTACCGTCTGCGCATATATCCCGCGCATATTGTAGTACGAAGGTCGCGCATGCGTAGTTACTTCCTTCTATTCGACGACGAAGTAGCCAAGCTATATTGTTTGTGTACGTTCCGATTTACGTTTACTACACATCGCTAATCATTTTTTAAAAAATCGATCAACCCGCCAGTTGTGAAATAAGAAGAGTTATTAGGTTTTTGAATGCGATAAATCTTCGTCCTTATGAAATTCATCGTGAGATTTGTGAAGTTTATGGACAGAATGCGATTAGTGAAGGTATGGTGAGAAGGTGGGTTAGGCTGTTTAACGATGGAAGAGAAATAAAAATGTTCACGACGAGGAGCGTACCGCATACCGGACGTGTAACGACGGCGCTTGTTGATTCATTTCGTTGGGAACAATTCAGGCATCCTCCTTACAGTCCAGATTTGGCTCCTAGCGATTTCCATTTGTTTTTGCATCTGAAGAAATTTCTTGCCGACCAGAAGTTTGAAAGTGATGATGAGATAAAGGGAAACTTCCAGCAGTGGTTGAAGTCGCAGGCGGCCGATTTCTTTGAAGCGGGCATATTAAAATTAGTGCCAAGCTACGACAAATGTCTCAACTTGCATGGTGACTATGTAAAAACGTAGATTAAGGTATGTAGAATTTTTGAAAAATAAATGAATTTGAAAATAATTTGTATAATTTTCTTAATGCCCAAACGGTACTTACTTTCTGGATCAGGTTAGTATGTTAGCAAAATTCTTAATTTTTTCAGAACATATAATATAATACGTAAAAAACTACACTTTTTTAAACTCTTTCTAGATTTTTTCAGAAATAAAAGCAGCGTCTTGTGACATATGAGACGGATGTTCTCTCTCGATTAAGTAAATAAGATAAGTTCTCTTTTAAATGATTTTTTTGTAATTGTGCTTTCTAAACACGCTTTAGCCCCTTTAAGAGCAAAAGTAGTTCTGTAAGTCTTTTTTAGAACCTAAAAATTTTACCCTTCTACAGATAGTCCTTTAAAGGACCTAAACAAAAATCATCGGGAAAACGAGGACACACACACACACACACACACACACACACACACACACACACACACACACACACACACACACACACACACACACACACACACACACACACACACACACACACACACACACACACACACACACACGCACGCACGCACGCACGCACACACACACACACACACACGCACACAGCTTGTGTGTGTAAGAGCACGTATATTACTATTACTTTTCTTTAATTAAACCTACCACTACTCGCGCAAGACGAATGTCAAGGTCTAATTAAGAGTGAGAGAGGGCGAGTGAGCGTGAGAGGGGGCAGAGTGATAAAGTAGAGTGAGGATGTGAAAAAAGTAGAAAAACTGTGAGCGATAGAGGTAGTCTCAATGTGTCTTATACAGGGTACCTTACATTACAAAGAAAAATACGCACTCACAAATGCATACGTGTTTGTAATAAAATGCAATCTCAATGGAGAAAGAATTACAAAATATATGTGGCTAACAGGTATGGAGGTGTCTTCAATGAATATTTTCTTCTTAGTTTAAAATACGTATAGAAGAAGAAAGTCATTAAAAATTTTAACTTAATTAAAGAATACGTCCCTAAAAGTATATCGTAAAATAAATTGGAAATTAAAAAGCTTATATAATAAGTAAAAAACAATAATAGTTTCCAAGAAAATTACTACACGTTTATTACTAGTACAAAAATTGACAGTCGTTTTGAACATCTTTAGGACGAATTACAATTTGTATTTAACCGATTGTAAACTCACCGTCCCCAATAATGATATATCTATATCTCAAACACAAAAATATGTAATTAATAGTTTTTACAATATTGAAATCATTTTTAAAATTTAACTAGAAAATATTGCAAATTAAGAAGGAATTTATTCTAATAATAAATGTTAACTAGACTGAGTTTGCTATGTTCGTATAAGTTAAATTATTATAAAAACTACATCACCCGCCTTCTGCTTTATAGTTTCCACAATTTCTGACTTTATTAAAGACTTTTGTAGACAGAATGTGCTGATGAAATCGACTGTATTTTCTATTATATGAACAGAAACGTCTATATGAAACTTACTATATGAACTTAATTGTTAGATTATTCGAAACTAAAATTTGAGAAAAAAGAAGATTCGTTGTAATTTTGATTAGACTGTTTCTGTAACTTTGATAATATACTACTCGCAAAGCCCAGTCCAACGTTTTAACTCAGTCTATGATCTACGGTACTATGGTTTTATCTTTCTTAAAATTTCTTGTACTTGCATAAAGCTACTACTATCTTTACCTTAACCTGATGTCCTCGACTGATTCGTTTTGGCTTTCTCATAATTTAGTTTAACATGCAAAACAACGGGCTAATTGGCGCAATGACTTTCCTTTTTTCCATAGTTCGTGTTAATATTTGCTTATTCTAATGGCGCTAAAACTAATATCGTGCCTTGAATATCATCCAGGCGTTCCTCTTGTATGTTTCTCTCACCCAACCTCTAACATGTAACGTATTCTTAGAATCATTAGTTATGCTGTCTCTCTACAGTAATGGTTGAGAGACTTGGTTGTTTTGGTGTTTGCACTAATCATTTTTGGCCTCTTGCCTCCAGTACACCTTTCTAGGGACTTTGTGTATGTACTATTTGCAGTACATAGTTCGTCTTTGGAGATGTTTATTGTCGAACATCAACATAAAGTACTGAATATGTGGCCTGTAACAGTTGTCTCGTATGAATGGTGTTAAATAAAATTGATATTTCAAAAAGGGAAAAAGAGCCCAGAAAGTTTTCCACCTCCCACAAAATGAAATAACTGAGCTGTCGAACAACTGTTCTGCAGTGTTATAATATTGCTACGACAGCACAGAACAATCTACGCGTTTATCGAATGCGCCAGAAAGATCTCGACGTAAGCGTGTGGTGTACGTGCTACTAGACGCATTTTGCGAGAATTTTCTCGACTGAGCCAGGCTTCGCTCGGGCGCTCGGACTGTGTCAAGTTCGTAGCAATTACGTAGTTCGCGAGAGATAAGACGCAGTTTGGAAGCTTCTGGTGTGTGAGCGTAACTATAAATACATCGCGTCGCGGCCTTAGTTTTCAGTTCAATGCGAGATTTTTGACTGTGCGGTTCGAGAGTATTAGTGCGATTTATTTACAGAGCGGTTCGAGTTATTACGGTGTACGTTCAAGTAGTTATTAGTGAAGTGTTGCGTTTTGTATTCGGACGGTATAATTGTGATACAGTTGAGTTTTAATATTAGTGGACATTTTATTGCGTATGAACAATTTTCATTTGATTTGTTGTAGACACTGTGTTGTTAATTACGAACTGTTTTACTATAACAATTAAAGGTGTGATTAGTGACTTAATTGGTGTCTTGTACTTATTTTGTTTCCACTGTACCTACGACGATCGAGTAGACCGTCGTAACAGTGGTGTCAGAACTGGGATAGAACGGTTAACAGTGGAAACAGTGGATACTTTGTACAAGACGAGTGTAATTCGTAATTAATCGAAAAACAATGGATGCCAGTCAGATGATGGAAAATTTCCAGGCGCTGTTGTTGCAGACAGAAGAACGACGACGACAGGATGCAGAAGAAACAGAAAAACGACAGGATGAAAAACGTAAGCAAGAAGCAGATAAAACGGAAGCTCTCTTTGAAACTATGCAGAAACAGTTGCAAGAACATAGTACCGCAGAATTGGGTCGCCTACGAGGTGAGCTTAATAAACAAGTTACTAAAATATCGGAGGTACAAGAATCAATTACATTAAAAATAGCTGAAGTAGAAAAATCTGTCTCGAGTGTTGAAGAATCGATGTCTACAAAAATATCTGAAGTAGAAAATCTGTCTTGACTGTGGAAGAAACTATGTCAACAAAAATATCTGCAGTAGAGAACTCGATTACAAATATAAAAGAGCAGATTAAAAATGAAGTCGAGCAGTGTCTGAAATTACAACCAAAACAACTGTGTGAACAGACTGTACCAATGATAAAGACAGAAAAAGACGCAGAAAATAAGTCAGTAGAGAAAGTAACTCTGCCTTCAGTAGGGACAGTTCATGTCAAAGCTCCAAACTTTGACGGAAGCAGTCACTGGGCAACGTACCTCCGCCAATTTGAAGCTGCTGCATGCGCAAATAATTGGACAGAGAAAGACAAGGCAGTCTCACTTATATAATACATTTTAGGTTAGTTGTCTCCAAGTCGCTTATATTAATATAATAGATATTTACCATATATCCGTCGTGCGACTTCGTTTTTCTCGTCTTATTTTGACGCGTTTCGGCAACGAATTGCCATCTTCAGAATCTTAATCACTCATATGAGATCGTTAAAAAATTAAAAACACTAAAATCATTACGGTAAAAGTGCACTTTTACGATATTGGAAACTCACAGACGCGAACATGAAAGTTTATGTTTCTCGCGTGGACTATATCGATCGACTGCTTTCGCGTGGACAATATCGATCAACTGATTCACTGTTTATATAGCCACTGATAAACCTGTTTTGCTTATTATAGCCCATATGTACTGTGACATTTCATTTACTGGCGCCCGTGTGCAAGTATTGCCGTGTCGTACAACATGTTATGTGAAAATGTAAGTTTATCATTCAAGACATAATCACTGTTGATTTTGACGGCTTTATATATTTCGTATTCCTCAAGCGCGTCCATGTATTTTCCTTTCCTGCAGCAATGCAAAGGCTGGAAATTTGTCTCAAAATCACTGTAGTTATGATTACATAGTATCAGGTGCCTGGCAAAATTAGATGTTGTTTTATGTAATTCCCTTCTGGGAAGATGTTCGTTATATCTTTCTTCAAATGGTCTGCCTGTTTGGCCTATGTAGAACATGTCGCGTGAGCTGCAATTCATCTTGTATACGCCGGTTCTTTTTCTTTCTGGTATACTGTTTTTTCGGCTAAGAAGTCTCTGAATGTTGTTATTTGTACGAAAGGTTACAATTACATGGTGTTTCTTGAGTTCGTTAACTAGAATATTTGGTAAAATGTTTGTGTAATCTGCAGATATGTATTTATTAACCGGAAGTGTGTTATCATTGTTCGACTTTTTTAATTTCTTCTCTTTGTGTTTACTTATTAATTTGTCCACTAATGAACTTTTATATCCGTTAGCCGCTGCTATGTGCTTGATGGTATTAACCTCTTCAATGTAGTCTTTTTCACTTAACGGTATAGTTAGCAATCTATGCACAAAACTATTGTAAGCTGCCATTTTATGCGAGGTGGGATGATATGAATCGGCATGAATTGTGACGTCCGTTGTTGTGGCCTTTCTATAGATTTTAAATTGAAGTTTTCCTTCGTTTTTTAAAATGGTTAAATCTAAGAAATTTAATTGATTTTCTTCTTCTATTTCAGATGTGAATTTAATCTTATGGTGTATGCTGTTTATGTGACTATTTAAGTTTTGTATTTGCCTTTTTGTTCCATTAAATATCATAAACGTATCGTCGACGTATCTACAATAAAAAATGATTTTATTCTTGTATAATTTATTCGATATTATGTTCATATTCTCATAATAATTTAAATATATATCAGCTAATAGTCCTGACAGTGGCGAACCCATAGCCAGACCGTCATCTTGTGTAAAAAACCCGTTGTCAAATGTAAAGTAATTTTGTTCCAAGACGACTGTAAGTAGTTTTATAAGTTTATTGATTTTTTGCATGCTAAGTTGAGCTACTTCCTTTAAATTGTTATTTACAATTTCTATAGTTTCCCTCACGGGGATATTAGTGTACAAATTAGTTACGTCTAACGATACTAATTTATATTGTGGTAGTATTTCTATCTTTTTAAGTTTTTCAACAAACTCATAACTGTTCTTTATACTGTAATTATTTGCTATCCTGATATTATTCTTAATTAAAGTCACTAACAATTTAGCAGCTTTTTATCCAGGAGCTGTGGTGTAGTTTATTACTGGTCTGATTGGTGTACTTTCCTTGTGGATTTTAGGTAGTCCTGTGAATTTTGGTGCCGTGGCATTAATTGGTTTTAAATATCTGCGTGTTTTCTCATCTAACAAAAAATTACATTGATTAATGGTGTTATTCAAAGTTTTTACATAAGCCTTTGTGGGATCCCGGTCTATTTTCTTAATATTATTATTATTTATGAAATCAAATACCTTTTGAGTATACTCTCTTTTCTGCATGACCACTAATGTGTCACCCTTATCTGCCTTACTTATAATTGCATCATTTTTCTCAAGTTTACTTTTTATGGTTTTAAGATTCATGATATCCTGCTTATATTTACTTTTTAAAAAATTGTTTTGACTTTTACATTTATTACTATTAATTGCGTTATTGAGTTTGTTGTTGATAAAAACCCTTGCTTCATTCTGTGCAACGGAACCATTTAATCTTTTAATAGCAGCTTCAGCATTAACTACCTCATGGACAATTTCGTTTGTCGTATTAAATCTTGGTACATTATATTTCAGACCTTTATTAAGCACGTTTATTTCTTGGTTAGTGAACTCTATGTTGGTTGTATTCGTTACACGTTCATAGAACACATGTTTACAATCTATTGGTCTATTTTCTTTTTTATGCTGAGTAAGATATAGATTTCGTATTTTCTTATTATGGGTTAATACTTTATGATAAAAATAATTGGATATTAAAGCGTTAATTTTGGTCATGATAACATCTATAACTGCAGGGTGAATTTCCTTTAACATTTCTAAATGCGCTTTATAAAGATCCGTATTTAGCCTGTTTTTCTTTTTGTATAATTGTCTAATTTCTTGCGTTAACCACATTTTTTCTGCTATTTGTTTCGTCTTGAGTGCCGCCGGTGTTCTTGAATTAATATTTATGCGTGCAAATTTTTGTATGATATTCATTTTTATACACATTTTATTAAATTTAATGTTTTGTGCAACTTTTAGCATTTTGATTTTAACATTTTTGTATTTGTAGACAACACTTGCCTGACGGGCTTCAATATAATACATTTTAGGTTAGTTGTCTCCAAGTCGCTTATATTAATATAATAGATATTTACCATATATCCGTCGTGCGACTTCGTTTTTCTCGTCTTATTTTGACGCGTTTCGGCAACGAATTGCCATCTTCAGAATCTTAATCACTCATATGAGATCGTTAAAAAATTAAAAACACTAAAATCATTACGGTAAAAGTGCACTTTTACGATATTGGAAACTCACAGACGCGAACATGAAAGTTTATGTTTCTCGCGTGGACTATATCGATCGACTGCTTTCGCGTGGACAATATCGATCAACTGATTCACTGTTTATATAGCCACTGATAAACCTGTTTTGCTTATTATAGCCCATATGTACTGTGACATTTCATTTACTGGCGCCCGTGTGCAAGTATTGCCGTGTCGTACAACATGTTATGTGAAAATGTAAGTTTATCATTCAAGACATAATCACTGTTGATTTTGACGGCTTTATATATTTCGTATTCCTCAAGCGCGTCCATGTATTTTCCTTTCCTGCAGCAATGCAAAGGCTGGAAATTTGTCTCAAAATCACTTTAGTTATAATTACATAGATCAGGTGCCTGGCAAAATTAGATGTTGTTTTATGTAATTCCCTTCTGGGAAGATGTTCGTTATATCTTTCTTCAAATGGTCTGCCCGTTTGGCCTATGTAGAACATGTCGCGTGAGCTGCAATTCATCTTGTATACGCCGGTTCTTTTTCTTTCTGGTATACTGTTTTTTCGGATAAGAAGTCTCTGAATGTTGTTATTTGTACGAAAGGTTACAATTACATGGTGTTTCTTGAGTTCGTTAACTAGAATTCTAAATGCGCTTTATAAAGATCCGTATTTAGCCTGTTTTTCTTTTTGTATAATTGTCTAATTTCTTGCGTTAACCACATTTTTTCTGCTATTTGTTTCGTCTTGAGTGCCGCCGGTGTTCTTGAATTAATATTTATGCGTGCAAATTTTTGTATGATATTCATTTTTATACACATTTTATTAAATTTAAGGTTTTGTGCAACTTTTAGCATTTTGATTTTAACATTTTTGTATTTGTAGACAACACTTGCCTGACGGGCTTCAATATAATACATTTTAGGTTAGTTGTCTCCAAGTCGCTTATATTAATATAATAGATATTTACCATATATCCGTCGTGCGACTTCGTTTTCTCGTCTTATTTTGACGCGTTTCGGCAACGAATTGCCATCTTCAGAATCTTAATCACTCATATGAGATCGTTAAAAAATTAAAAACACTAAAATCATTACGGTAAAAGTGCACTTTTACGATATTGGAAACTCACAGACGCGAACATGAAAGTTTATGTTTCTCGCGTGGACTATATCGATCGACTGCTTTCGCTAAGTAAGTCATTATAAGTAAGGCAGATAAGGGTGACACATTAGTGGTCATGCAGAAAAGAGAGTATACTCAAAAGGTATTTGATTTCATAAATAATAATAATATTAAGAAAATAGACCGGGATCCCACAAAGGCTTATGTAAAAACTTTGAATAACACCATTAATCAATGTAATTTTTTGTTAGATGAGAAAACACGCAGATATTTAAAACCAATTAATGCCACGGCACCAAAATTCACAGGACTACCTAAAATCCACAAGGAAAGTACACCAATCAGACCAGTAATAAACTACACCACAGCTCCTGGATAAAAAGCTGCTAAATTGTTAGTGACTTTAATTAAGAATAATATCAGGATAGCAAATAATTACAGTATAAAGAACAGTTATGAGTTTGTTGAAAAACTTAAAAAGATAGAAATACTACCACAATATAAATTAGTATCGTTAGACGTAACTAATTTGTACACTAATATCCCCGTGAGGGAAACTATAGAAATTGTAAATAACAATTTAAAGGAAGTAGCTCAACTTAGCATGCAAAAAATCAATGAACTTATAAAACTACTTACAGTCGTCTTGGAACAAAATTACTTTACATTTGACAACGGGTTTTTTACACAAGATGACGGTCTGGCTATGGGTTCGCCACTGTCAGGACTATTAGCTGATATATATTTAAATTATTATGAGAATATGAACATAATATCGAATAAATTATACAAGAATAAAATCATTTTTTATTGTAGATACGTCGACGATACGTTTATGATATTTAATGGAACAAAAAGGCAAATACAAAACTTAAATAGTCACATAAACAGCATACACCATAAGATTAAATTCACATCTGAAATAGAAGAAGAAAATCAATTAAATTTCTTAGATTTAACCATTTTAAAAAACGAAGGAAAACTTCAATTTAAAATCTATAGAAAGGCCACAACAACGGACGTCACAATTCATGCCGATTCATATCATCCCACCTCGCATAAAATGGCAGCTTACAATAGTTTTGTGCATAGATTGCTAACTATACCGTTAAGTGAAAAAGACTACATTGAAGAGGTTAATACCATCAAGCACATAGCAGCGGCTAACGGATATAAAAGTTCATTAGTGGATAAATTAATAAGTAAACACAAAGAGAAGAAATTAAAAAAGTCGAACAATGATAACACACTTCCGGTTAATAAATACATATCTGCAGATTACACAAACATTTTACCAAATATTCTAGTTAACGAACTCAAGAAACACCATGTAATTGTAACCTTTCGTACAAATAACAACATTCAGAGACTTCTTAGCCGAAAAAACAGTATACCAGAAAGAAAAAGAACCGGCGTATACAAGATGAATTGCAGCTCACGCGACATGTTCTACATAGGCCAAACGGGCAGACCATTTGAAGAAAGATATAACGAACATCTTCCCAGAAGGGAATTACATAAAACAACATCTAATTTTGCCAGGCACCTGATCTATGTAATCATAACTACAGTGATTTTGAGACAAATTTCCAGCCTTTGCATTGCTGCAGGAAAGGAAAATACATGGACGCGCTTGAGGAATACGAAATATATAAAGCCGTCAAAATCAACAGTGATTATGTCTTGAATGATAAACTTACATTTTCACATAACATGTTGTACGACACGGCAATACTTGCACACGGGCGCCAGTAAATGAAATGTCACAGTACATATGGGCTATAATAAGCAAAACAGGTTTATCAGTGGCTATATAAACAGTGAATCAGTTGATCGATATTGTCCACGCGAAAGCAGTCGATCGATATAGTCCACGCGAGAAACATAAACTTTCATGTTCGCGTCTGTGAGTTTCCAATATCGTAAAAGTGCACTTTTACCGTAATGATTTTAGTGTTTTTAATTTTTTAACGATCTCATATGAGTGATTAAGATTCTGAAGATGGCAATTCGTTGCCGAAACGCGTCAAAATAAGACGAGAAAAACGAAGTCGCACGACGGATATATGGTAAATATCTATTATATTAATATAAGCGACTTGGAGACAACTAACCTAAAATGTATTATATTGAAGCCCGTCAGGCAAGTGTTGTCTACAAATACAAAAATGTTAAAATCAAAATGCTAAAAGTTGCACAAAACATTAAATTTAATAAAATGTGTATAAAAATGAATATCATACAAAAATTTGCACGCATAAATATTAATTCAAGAACACCGGCGGCACTCAAGACGAAACAAATAGCAGAAAAAATGTGGTTAACGCAAGAAATTAGACAATTATACAAAAAGAAAAACAGGCTAAATACGGATCTTTATAAAGCGCATTTAGAAATGTTAAAGGAAATTCACCCTGCAGTTATAGATGTTATCATGACCAAAATTAACGCTTTAATATCCAATTATTTTTATCATAAAGTATTAACCCATAATAAGAAAATACGAAATCTATATCTTACTCAGCATAAAAAAGAAAATAGACCAATAGATTGTAAACATGTGTTCTATGAACGTGTAACGAATACAACCAACATAGAGTTCACTAACCAAGAAATAAACGTGCTTAATAAAGGTCTGAAATATAATGTACCAAGATTTAATACGACAAACGAAATTGTCCATGAGGTAGTTAATGCTGAAGCTGCTATTAAAAGATTAAATGGTTCCGTTGCACAGAATGAAGCAAGGGTTTTTATCAACAACAAACTCAATAACGCAATTAATAGTAATAAATGTAAAAGTCAAAACAATTTTTTAAAAAGTAAATATAAGCAGGATATCATGAATCTTAAAACCATAAAAAGTAAACTTGAGAAAAATGATGCAATTATAAGTAAGGCAGATAAGGGTGACACATTAGTGGTCATGCAGAAAAGAGAGTATACTCAAAAGGTATTTGATTTCATAAATAATAATAATATTAAGAAAATAGACCGGGATCCCACAAAGGCTTATGTAAAAACTTTGAATAACACCATTAATCAATGTAATTTTTTGTTAGATGAGAAAACACGCAGATATTTAAAACCAATTAATGCCACGGCACCAAAATTCACAGGACTACCTAAAATCCACAAGGAAAGTACACCAATCAGACCAGTAATAAACTACACCACAGCTCCCGGATACAAAGCTGCTAAATTGTTAGTGACTTTAATTAAGAATAATATCAGGATAGCAAATAATTACAGTATAAAGAACAGTTATGAGTTTGTTGAAAAACTTAAAAAGATAGAAATACTACCACAATATAAATTAGTATCGTTAGACGTAACTAATTTGTACACTAAAATCCCCGTGAGGGAAACTATAGAAATTGTAAATAACAATTTAAAGGAAGTAGCTCAACTTAGCATGCAAAAAATCAATGAACTTATAAAACTACTTACAGTCGTCTTGGAACAAAATTACTTTACATTTGACAACGGGTTTTTTACACAAGATGACGGTCTGGCTATGGGTTCGCCACTGTCAGGACTATTAGCTGATATATATTTAAATTATTATGAGAATATGAACATAATATCGAATAAATTATACAAGAATAAAATCATTTTTTATTGTAGATACGTCGACGATACGTTTATGATATTTAATGGAACAAAAAGGCAAATACAAAACTTAAATAGTCACATAAACAGCATACACCATAAGATTAAATTCACATCTGAAATAGAAGAAGAAAATTAATTAAATTTCTTAGATTTAACCATTTTAAAAAACGAAGGAAAACTTCAATTTAAAATCTATAGAAAGGCCACAACAACGGACGTCACAATTCATGCCGATTCATATCATCCCACCTCGCATAAAATGGCAGCTTACAATAGTTTTGTGCATAGATTGCTAACTATACCGTTAAGTGAAAAAGACTACATTGAAGAGGTTAATACCATCAAGCACATAGCAGCGGCTAACGGATATAAAAGTTCATTAGTGGATAAATTAATAAGTAAACACAAAGAGAAGAAATTAAAAAAGTCGAACAATGATAACACACTTCCGGTTAATAAATACATATCTGCAGATTACACAAACATTTTACCAAATATTCTAGTTAACGAACTCAAGAAACACCATGTAATTGTAACCTTTCGTACAAATAACAACATTCAGAGACTTCTTAGCCGAAAAAACAGTATACCAGAAAGAAAAAGAACCGGCGTATACAAGATGAATTGCAGCTCACGCGACATGTTCTACATAGGCCAAACAGGCAGACCATTTGAAGAAAGATATAACGAACATCTTCCCAGAAGGGAATTACATAAAACAACATCTAATTTTGCCAGGCACCTGATACTATGTAATCATAACTACAGTGATTTTGAGACAAATTTCCAGCCTTTGCATTGCTGCAGGAAAGGAAAATACATGGACGGCTTGAGGAATACGAAATATATAAAGCCGTCAAAATCAACAGTGATTATGTCTTGAATGATAAACTTACATTTTCACATAACATGTTGTACGACACGGCAATACTTGCACACGGGCGCCAGTAAATGAAATGTCACAGTACATATGGGCTATAATAAGCAAAACAGGTTTATCAGTGGCTATATAAACAGTGAATCAGTTGATCGATATTGTCCACGCGAAAGCAGTCGATCGATATAGTCCACGCGAGAAACATAAACTTTCATGTTCGCGTCTGTGAGTTTCCAATATCGTAAAAGTGCACTTTTACCGAAATGATTTTAGTGTTTTTAATTTTTTAACGATCTCATATGAGTGATTAAGATTCTGAAGATGGCAATTCGTTGCCGAAACGCAACAAAATAAGACGAGAAAAACGAAGTCGCACGACGGATATATGGTAAATATCTATTATACAGTCTCACTTGTTCTTGCATTAAAAGGACCCGCGGCAGAACTACTACAGAAAGTGCCACCTGACAGCCAGAACACCTATGCCGAGTTGATAAAAGCTCTGGAATTATTGTATGGTGATAAACATTTTCGAGATGTGTACTGCACCCAGTTGAGAGCAAGGCGACAGCATTCCGGGGAAAGTCTTCAAGAGTTTGAAGCAAGTATCGACAGACTAATTAGACTGGCCTATCCTGAAGCGCCAGAAGATTTTCGAACGCGTTTTGCGATGCAGACACTTACTGCCGGTGTCCGAGATAACGAACTACAGCAAGTGTTACGAATGGCAAGACACCAGAACAGTGCGGACGCCCTGGTACATGCTTTGCAATTTGAGGCCGCCAAATCAGCGTCTGGTTGGACAAGTCATAAAGTGCGCGCGCTAAAAGATCGCGACGGCACAGACGATGAGGAAGAAGAACAAGGAACAGAGACTCGACGGTCGGCGCCACAGAATAAAATAAGAAAGGATGGAAGACCGAAGTGTTATAGATGTGGGAAACCTGGACATCTACAACGAGATTGTCGGCTTAGAATTCAGCAGCAGGGAAACGAGCAGTAGTCGGTACAACGGTGCGTGTGCTGACTAACTGGAGGAACGAAGCCCCTAGACAATACGCAATTTCTACACTTCGGAAAAACAGCGGGAGCTTGGTAGTTACCGGATTTGTTCAAGAAAGGCCAACCTCGATTACAGTTGACACAGGCGCAACAGTTTCTATTGTGGGCCCGGCGTGGTGAAAGATCTCAAGCCAATCTGGTGCTCTTGCAGCTTGCGAACAGCTACTGGACGGCCTGTAAAAGTGTATGGAAAAGTGGAGATACACCTACGCCTCGGTAGATTTGAGTTTAATCATCAAGTACTTGTTGCAGACATTGTGGATGAAGTAATTCTTGGTGTGGACGTTATGAACGCATACGGATTTATAGTCGACTTCAAAAACAATGTCTTGAGAATCGGAGGCGAAGAGGTAATGCTATCAACAATGACGACAGCAGAAAAATCGATGGACGTCATAAACCAAGTGGCCGTAACTGTTCCGCCAAACTCCGAAAAGATCATCATGGTTAGAACTGCGGTAGATACTAGGGGCAATCAGTGCTCTATATTCGAACCCCAGGTAGTCAGCACACCGGGCACACTAATTGCCAGAAGTTTAGTAAAACCTGACGAAACCGGAAATGTACCTATTAGAGTGGCGAATATTTTGGATCAAGCTATCACTTTACAAAGCAATACGCTCCTAGGCAAATTGACTCCTGTGGCCTGGGTAGCCGGAATAACGCAACGAAGACCCAGTTCTTCGGATACTTCTAAATTACCAGAGGAACTGCAAGAATTATTGAACAGATCTTCTAACGACCTCTCAAGTGGTGAGGTAAAAGAACTCGGACAGTTTTTACACGAATTCAAAGATTGTTTTGCAGTTCGGGGACAGTCACTGGGAAGAACCTCTCTTGTGCAACATCGCATCAATACCGGGGACACAACACCGATACGCCAACCTCCTCGAAGGCCTCCATTATCTAAACAAGTGGAGATGTCTCGGTTAGTACAGGACATGTTGACAGAGGGAGTAATTGAACCTTCGTCAAGTGCTTGGTCTTCCCCTGTAGTGCTGGTAGCGAAGAAGGATGGTGGATTGCGTTTCTGCGTAGACTACCGGAGGTTAAATGACGTTACAAAGAAAGACTGCTATCCATTACCTCGCGTTGACGATACACTCGACACGTTGTCCGGAGCACAGTGGTTTTCCACATTGGACCTGAAGAGTGGATATTGGCAAGTGGGTCTTCATCAAGAAGACAAGGAAAAGACCGCTTTCTCGACCCCAAGTGGCTTATTCCAATTTAACGTCATGCCATTTGGACTCTGTAATGCACCGGCAACATTTGAGAGATTGATGGACCTGATACTCCGAGGCCTGACGTGGAAAACTTACCTTGTTTACTTAGACGATGTCATAGTGATCGGGAAGACTTTCGAAGATCATTTGGAAAACCTTAAGGAAGTTCTAACTAGAATTCACGGTGCACAACTGAAGCTGAGCCCGAAGAAGTGTTCTCTATTCCAGAAGGAAGTACAGTATTTGGGCCATCTGGTTTCGCCAGCGGGCGTTAGCATGGATCCTAATAAAGTAGACACCGTAAGAGACTGGCCAGTTCCGAAGAATAAACACGAAGTTCGGAGTTTCCTGGTGTTATGCTCATATTACCGACGTTTTGTGAAAGACTTCGCTACTATTGCTAAACCACTACATGAGCTAACGGAAAATAAACTAAACTTCCAGTGGTCGAGAGAGTGTGAACAAACATTTAGAACGTTGAAGATTGCATTATGTTCGCAGCCAATTCTCGCTTTTCCAGCTTCCGAAGGGAAGTACATCGTAGACACAGACGCAAGCAATACTGGTCTAGGAGCAGTTTTGTCTCAAGTGCAGAACGGTGAAGAACGAGTAATAGCGTATTACAGCAAGACGCTTTCTAAACCAGAGAGAAATTATTGTGTTACAAGAAGAGAGTTATTGGCAATTGTCAGAGCTTTGGAGCACTTCCATAAATACCTCTATGGGAGACAGTTTTCACTACGTACCGACCATGCTGCACTTGCATGGCTCTTGAGATTTAAAAATCCGGAAGGACAGTTGGCAAGGTGGCTCGAACGTCTGCAAGAGTACAACTTCAAGGTACAACATCGGCGGGGGCGCCTGCACGGTAATCCAGATGGCTTATCACGAAGACCATGCCCGGAAGACTGCCGACATTACCACAGAAAGGAAGAACAAAACTCAAGCGAACATGTTCAAGCCATCACTGTAGATTTCCTGGCTGATGGCTGGACAACACAAGACTGTCGACAAGAACAGATGACTGATGAAGACATTGGACCGATCTTGACAGCAAAAGAGGAAGGTCGCCGCCCGGATTGGCAAGATATCTGCCATGGTTCCGAAGTGCTGAAGGGCTACTGGGCACAATGGGAATCTCTCACCTTAGAAAACGGATTGCTGGAAAGGGCTTGGGAAAGTGCAGATGGACGAGACGTGGTCATGCAGTTGATAGTTCCCCGAAGTAAAGTGCAGTCTGTTTTGAAGGAGATGCATGGTGGAACATCTGGAGGCCATATTGGCGTTAACAAAACCCTTGACAAAATACGGAAGCGATTCTATTGGCTTCATCTTCGCCACGACGTAGAGGAATGGGTTCGGACGTGTGAAATATTTGCTGCAAGCAAGGGCCCACAAACCAGAAGCATGGGAAAAATGAGACAGTATAACGTTGGACAACCTTTCGAGAGAATTGCCATAGACATTGCTGGACCATTCCCAGTTACTGACGATGGAAACCGGTACATCATGGTTGTAGGTGACTACTTTACTAAGTGGGTGGAAGCCTACGCAATTCCAAATCAGGAGGTTACCACTGTGGCAAAGCAGTTAGTTCACAACTTCTGTTGCCGTTATGGAGCCCCTATGGAAATCCATACGGATCAAGGGAGAAATTTCGAATCAGGAGTGTTTAAAGAATTATGCCGTCTACTTGGAATTCGAAAGACCAGGACAACGCCTCTGCATCCTCAGTCGGACGGGATGGTTGAGAGATTCAACAGGACACTTGAGCAGCATCTTTCGAAAGTTGTTGACGAGAACCAAACAGACTGGGACCAACGTATACCACTATTCCTTATGGCGTATAGGTCATCAGTACATGACACAACCGGCATGACTCCAGCAAAATTGGTGTTTGGGCGGGAGATTCGTCTTCCTGGGGACTTGATGTTTGGATCACCTGAGACTCAGTCCCAAGAGCCAAAGAACTATTCCTCGCAATTAGAAAACCAACTGCGAGAAATGAATCGTTTGGTAAGAGGACGGCTGAAGATTGCCAGTGATAAAATGAAAACTCGGTATGACATTCGCAGCAATAGTGTGGGTTTCCAAGAAGGAGATCAGGTCTGGTTGTTCAATCCAAAGAGCCGTCGTGGTCGCTCACCTAAGCTTCAGTCTAACTGGGAAGGACCTTACACTGTAAAAAAAAGAATTAACGATGTTGTTTATCGGATCCAACAGGAAGGACAGCGAAAGTTCAAGGTCGTCCACCTAGATCGCCTGGCTAAATACAAATTTAGAGACGCTTTGCCAGTTCGGGACGAACAGGCTTAAGGAGGGGGAAGTGCTACGACAGCACAGAACAATCTACGCGTTTATCGAATGCGCCAGAAAGATCTCGACGTAAGCGTGTGGTGTACGTGCTACTAGACGCATTTTGCGAGAATTTTCTCGACTGAGCCAGGCTTCGCTCGGGCGCTCGGACTGTGTCAAGGCCGTAGCAATTACGTAGTTCGCGAGAGATAAGACGCAGTTTGGAAGCTTCTGGTGTGTGAGCGTAGCTATAAATACATCGCGTCGCGGCCTTAGTTTTCAGTTCAATGCGAGATTTTTGACTATGCGGTTCGAGAGTATAAGTGCGATTTATTTACAGAGCGGTTCGAGTTATTACGGTGTACGTTCAAGTAGTTATTAATGAAGTGTTGCGTTTTATATTCGGACGGTATAATTGTGATACAGTTGAGTTTTAATATTAGTGGACATTTTATTGCGTATGAACAATTTTCATTTGATTTGTTGTAGACACTGTGTTGTTAATTACGAACTGTTTTACTATAACAATTAAAGGTGTGATTAGTGACTTAATTGGTGTCTTGTACTTATTTTGTTTCCACTGTACCTACGACGATCGAGTAGACCGTCGTAACAGTGGTGTCAGAACTGGGATAGAACGGTTAACAGTGGATACTTTGTACAAGACGAGTGTAATTCGTAATTAATCGAAAAACAATGGATGCCAGTCAGATGATGGAAAATTTCCAGGCGCTGTTGTTGCAGACAGAAGAACGACGACGACAGGATGCAGAAGAAACAGAAAAACGACAGGATGAAAAACGTAAGCAAGAAGCAGATAAAACGGAAGCTCTCTTTGAAACTATGCAGAAACAGTTGCAAGAACATAGTACCGCAGAATTGGGTCGCCTACGAGGTGAGCTTAATAAACAAGTTACTAAAATATCGGAGGTACAAGAATCAATTACATTAAAAATAGCTGAAGTAGAAAAATCTGTCTCGAGTGTTGAAGAATCGATGTCTACAAAAATATCTGAAGTAGAAAAATCTGTCTTGACTGTGGAAGAAACTATGTCAACAAAAATATCTGCAGTAGAGAACTCGATTACAAATATAAAAGAGCAGATTAAAAATGAAGTCGAGCAGTGTCTGAAATTACAACCAAAACAACTGTGTGAACAGACTGTACCAATGATAAAGACAGAAAAAGACGCAGAAAATAAGTCAGTAGAGAAAGTAACTCTGCCTTCAGTAGGGACAGTTCATGTCAAAGCTCCAAACTTTGACGGAAGCAGTCACTGGGGAACGTACCACCGCCAATTTGAGCTGCTGCATGCGCAAATAATTGGACAGAGAAAGACAAGGCAGTCTCACTTGTTCTTGCATTAAAAGGACCAGCGGCAGAACTACTACAGAAAGTGCCACCTGACAGCCAGAACACCTATGCCGAGTTGATAAAAGCTCTGGAATTACGGTATGGTGATAAATATTTGCGAGATGTGTACTGCACCCAGTTGAGAGCAAGGCGACAGCATTCCGGGGAAAGTCTTCAAGAGTTTGAAGCAAGTATCGACAGACTAATTAGACTGGCCTATCCTGAAGCGCCAGAAGATTTTCGAACGCGTTTTGCGATGCAGACACTTACTGCCGGTGTCCGAGATAACGAACTACAGCAAGTGTTACGAATGGCAAGACACCAGAACAGTGCGGACGCCCTGGTACATGCTTTGCAATTTGAGGCCGCCAAATCGGCGTCTGGTTGGACAAGTCATAAAGTGCGCGCGCTAAAAGATCGCGACGGCACAGACGATGAGGAAGAAGAACAAGGAACAGAGACTCGACGGTCGGATCCACAGAATAAAATAAGAAAGGATGGAAGACCGAAGTGTTATAGATGTGGGAAACCTGGACATCTACAACGAGATTGTCGGCTTAGAATTCAGCAGCAGGGAAACGAGCAGTAGTCGGTACAACGGTGCGTGTACTGACTAACTGGAGGAACGAAGCCCCTAGACAATACGCAATTTCTACACTTCAGAAAAACAGCGGGAGCTTGGTAGTTACCGGATTTGTTCAAGAAAGGCCAACCTCGATTACAGTTGACACAGGCGCAACAGTTTCTATTGTGCGCCCCGACGTGGTGAAAGATCTCAAGCCAATCTGGTGCTCTTGCAGCTTGCGAACAGCTACTGGACGGCCTGTAAAAGTGTATGGAAAAGTGGAGATACACCTACGCCTCGGTAGATTTGAGTTTAATCATCAAGTACTTGTTGCAGACATTGTGGATGAAGTAATTCTTGGTGTGGACGTTATGAACGCATACGGATTTATAGTCGACTTCAAAAACAATGTCTTGAGAATCGGAGGCGAAGAGGTAATGCTATCAACAATGACGACAGCAGAAAAATCGATGGACGTCATAAACCAAGTGGCCGTAACTGTTCCGCCAAACTCCGAAAAGATCATCATGGTTAGAACTGCGGTAGATACTAGGGGCAATCAGTGCTCTATATTCGAACCCCAGGTAGTCAGCACACCGGGCACACTAATTGCCAGAAGTTTAGTAAAACCTGACGAAACCGGAAATGTACCTATTAGAGTGGCGAATATTTTGGATCAAGCTATCACTTTACAAAGCAATACGCTCCTAGGCAAATTGACTCCTGTGGCCTGGGTAGCCGGAATAACGCAACGAAGACCCAGTTCTTCGGATACTTCTAAATTACCAGAGGAACTGCAAGAATTATTGAACAGATCTTCTAACGACCTCTCAAGTGGTGAGGTAAAAGAACTCGGACAGTTTTTACACGAATTCAAAGATTGTTTTGCAGTTCGGGGACAGTCACTGGGAAGAACCTCTCTTGTGCAACATCGCATCAATACCGGGGACACAACACCGATACGCCAACCTCCTCGAAGGCCTCCATTATCTAAACAAGTGGAGATGTCTCGGTTAGTACAGGACATGTTGACAGAGGGAGTAATTGAACCTTCGTCAAGTGCTTGGTCTTCCCCTGTAGTGCTGGTAGCGAAGAAGGATGGTGGATTGCGTTTCTGCGTAGACTACCGGAGGTTAAATGACGTTACAAAGAAAGACTGCTATCCATTACCTCGCGTTGACGATACACTCGACACGTTGTCCGGAGCACAGTGGTTTTCCACATTGGACCTGAAGAGTGGATATTGGCAAGTGGGTCTTCATCAAGAAGACAAGGAAAAGACCGCTTTCTCGACCCCAAGTGGCTTATTCCAATTTAACGTCATGCCATTTGGACTCTGTAATGCACCGGCAACATTTGAGAGATTGATGGACCTGATACTCCGAGGCCTGACGTGGAAAACTTACCTTGTTTACTTAGACGATGTCATAGTGATCGGGAAGACTTTCGAAGATCATTTGGAAAACCTTAAGGAAGTTCTAACTAGAATTCACGGTGCACAACTGAAGCTGAGCCCGAAGAAGTGTTCTCTATTCCAGAAGGAAGTACAGTATTTGGGCCATCTGGTTTCGCCAGCGGGCGTTAGCATGGATCCTAATAAAGTAGACACCGTAAGAGACTGGCCAGTTCCGAAGAATAAACACGAAGTTCGGAGTTTCCTGGGGTTATGCTCATATTACCGACGTTTTGTGAAAGGCTTCGCTACTATTGCTAAACTACTACATGAGCTAACGGAAAATAAACGAAACTTCCAGTGGTCGAGAGAGTGTGAACAAACATTTAGAACGTTGAAGATTGCATTATGTTCGCAGCCAATTCTCGCTTTTCCAGCTTCCGAAGGGAAGTACATCGTAGACACAGACGCAAGCAATACTGGTCTAGGAGCAGTTTTGTCTCAAGTGCAGAACGGTGAAGAACGAGTAATAGCGTATTACAGCAAGACGCTTTCTAAACCAGAGAGAAATTATTGTGTTACAAGAAGAGAGTTATTGGCAATTGTCAGAGCTTTGGAGCACTTCCATAAATACCTCTATGGGAGACAGTTTTCACTACGTACCGACCATGCTGCACTTGCATGGCTCTTGAGATTTAAAAATCCGGAAAGACAGTTGGCAAGGTGGCTCGAACGTCTGCAAGAGTACAACTTCAAGGTACAACATCGGCGGGGGCGCCTGCACGGTAATGCAGATGGCTTATCACGAAGACCATGCCCGGAAGACTGCCGACATTACCACAGAAAGGAAGAACAAAACTCAAGCGAACATGTTCAAGCCATCACTGTAGATTTCCTGGCTGATGGCTGGACAACACAAGACTGTCGACAAGAACAGATGACTGATGAAGACATTGGACCGATCTTGACAGCAAAAGAGGAAGGTCGCCGCCCGGATTGGCAAGATATCTGCCATGGTTCCGAAGTGCTGAAGGGCTACTGGGCACAATGGGAATCTCTCACCTTAGAAAACGGATTGCTGAAAAGGGCTTGGGAAAGTGCAGATGGACGAGACGTGGTCATGCAGTTGATAGTTCCCCGAAGTAAAGTGCAGTCTGTTTTGAAGGAGATGCATGATGGAACATCTGGAGGCCATCTTGGAGTTAACAAAACCCTTGACAAAATACGGAAGCGCATCTATTGGCTTCATCTTCGCCACGACGTAGAGGAATGGGTTCGGACGTGTGAAATATGTGCTGCAAGCAAGGGCCCACAAACTAGAAGCAGGGAAAAATGAGACAGTATAACGTTGGACAACCTTTCGAGAGAATTGCCATAGACATTGCTGGACCATTCCCAGTTACTGACGATGGAAACCGGTACATCATGGTTGTAGGTGACTACTTTACTAAGTGGGTGGAAGCCTACGCAATTCCAAATCAGGAGGTTACCACTGTGGCAAAGCAGTTAGTTCACAACTTCTGTTGCCGTTATGGAGCTCCTATGGAAATCCATACGGATCAAGGGAGAAATTTCGAATCAGGAGTGTTTAAAGAATTATGCCGTCTACTTGGAATTCGAAAGACCAGGACAACGCCTCTGCATCCTCAGTCGGACGGGATGGTTGAGAGATTCAACAGGACACTTGAGCAGCATCTTTCGAAAGTTGTTGACGAGAACCAAACAGACTGGGACCAACGTATACCACTATTCCTTATGGCGTATAGGTCATCAGTACATGACACAACCGGCATGACTCCAGCAAAATTGGTGTTTAGGCGGGAGATTCGTCTTCCTGGGGACTTGATGTTTGGATCACCTGAGACTCAGTCCCAAGAGCCAAAGAACTATTCCTCGCAATTAGAAAACCAACTGCGAGAAATGAATCGTTTGGTAAGAGGACGGCTGAAGATTGCCAGTGATAAAATGAAAACTCGGTATGACATTCGCAGCAATAGTGTGGGTTTCCAAGAAGGAGATCAGGTCTGGTTGTTCAATCCAAAGCGCCGTCGTGGTCGCTCACCTAAGCTTCAGTCTAACTGGGGAGGACCTTACACTGTAAAAAAAAGAATTAACGATGTTGTTTATCGGATTCAACAGGAAGGACAGCGAAAGTTCAAGGTCGTCCACCTAGATCGCCTGGCTAAATACAAATTTAGAGACGCTTTGCCAGTTCGGGACGAACAGGCTTAAGGAGGGGGAAGTGCTACGACAGCACAGAACAATCTACGCGTTTATCGAATGCGCCAGAAAGATCTCGACGTAAGCGTGTGGTGTACGTGCTACTAGACGCATTTTGCGAGAATTTTCTCGACTGAGCCAGGCTTCGCTCGGGCGCTCGGACTGTGTCAAGGCCGTAGCAATTACGTAGTTCGCGAGAGATAAGACGCAGTTTGGAAGCTTCTGGTGTGTGAGCGTAACTATAAATACATCGCGTCGCGGCCTTAGTTTTCAGTTCAATGCGAGATTTTTGACTTTGCGGTTCGAGAGTATTAGTACGATATATTTACAGAGCGGTTCGAGTTATTACGGTGTACGTTCAAGTAGTTATTAGTGAAGTGTTGCGTTTTATATTCGGACGGTATAATTGTGATACAGTTGAGTTTTAATATTAGTGGACATTTTATTGCGTATGAACAATTTTCATTTGATTTGTTGTAGACACTGTGTTGTTAATTACGAACTGTTTTACTATAACAATTAAAGGTGTTATTAGTGACTTAATTGGTGTCTTGTACTTATTTTGTTTCCACTGTACCTACGACAATCGAGTAGACCGTCGTAACAATATCTAATGTTTATGTCTAAACAACTAACGTCATCTGTTTTGCATCCAATGGTATTCCTATATCAGTTAACATAATAAAAATTAAAGATTCAGTTTTAAAATAAAGAAAGTTTCCAGTAAAATGTAATTGTGCAGGAAGGTGTAACGCGAACAATAGTAGTACAAAATGACAATAAGCATATAAGTTCCCATATGTACGAACTTCTCTGGTAAAGACTGTTAAATAGCATGGAAATATATTTCTTAAATGAGGTCGTTGATACATCGTAATCATTACACTTACAATAACAATGCTATCAGAAGTAAGAGCACAGTGTGATGAATTTTAGTTATTAACTGATATTGAAATGGAATTTGTGTATATTGAAATATCAACAAAAGTCTATCCTTACGATGTTTTGAAGACTATAAAGAGTCTTGCAGTGAGGTGTCCAGTTACTTCTTATTTAAAATATAATTTATAAATTAAATGTAAAAATAAAGTAATGTATAGTATATAATCAACTGAGTTACGTAAAAAAATTAATTAATATCCCATCGTGTTAATTAAATAAATTATATTTACATCTTCACGAATGTCGCATCCCAATACGCGTATTGCACAAATTTTAGAGTTAGCGTAATATTTTTTAGCTATCACAGTAATAAACACCTTTCTCAACTTAGACCTTTAAGAATGTTTACGGTTGGTTGTGAAACTATTTTGTAATAATTTAGCATTTAGGTCAATAAACAACAGTGATATTATCGCTGATAGATAAGAGGTCTACTTCAATTCTGTGTTTATCAATATAAATACATTTACTTAAGCCTGTCGCATGCAACTTGACAACGAAACTTTTAACACACACAGAAGTCAAACCATATACGTGTGTGTATTATACGAGGAGCTACACAGTGAGCATCTAAATACGCATAACGAACCAGCTTATTGGAATACTGGCCCCGTTTCACGACTTCTCTAGCTTCCGTTTTTCTGCCAAACAGCTGTGTTTTGCTAGTAATAAAACTGGTGAACCCTATAAAATCTTGCTGGAGTAAAATCCTGTATTGTTCAAATTGCTTCTTAACGAGAGCTAAAAAGTCGTCGCGACAACAGTAATATTCTTTTATTCATTTCTTAAATTCTTATGTACGGTTTTACCGTTTCGCTTTGTTACAGTTTCCTGCCATAAAATCAGATTTCAAAGATGTTTATTATCTTTTAATCGCGTGTTTATATGTGCATATTATTTTATATTTATGAGGTATATACTCTACATTTGTGTATACGTAAACTGTTACTGTAGAAGCTTATTGCAGACATTCAAAGCGGCGAGCAATATTTCAGTTACTTAGTATGAGGAAATTATTATTATTTTTCCGGTTGTACAATGTTTACATATCTTCCAGAACTAAAGATACAGAACTGATTGAATTCTCCTCTTCCACTCCTGCTTGCCCAACTAAAGATTTTCTTCAATTTCTCCTTCCCTCAATATAGTCTGAATTTCTTCTATCCAGGTGATAGGTGGTCTTTCTATTTTCCTTCTTCCTGGTGGGGTCCATTCCATAACTCTCCTTGACAATCTTTCTAGAACCATTCTTTTCGTATGTGCATACCATTGTAATATTTTTGTTTGGATAAAATCAACAATTTTTCACCTTAATGACTTTTTTCTAATTTTCTCACGTCTGGATACTCTTGCCGAACGTCTCCAAAAGTCCATCTCTGCTGTCATTAATTTTGTTGTTGTGTGTCCATTAGTAGTCCAAACTTTAGAGCCGTAAGTCATAATACTTCTAACAATGATTTTAAATAATTTGGTTTTAGTTTCTGCTGTAGTACGAGTAAATAACTTGCATTATATCAGTAATTTAAACTTGCATTATATCAGTATTTTACCTGACTATTTTCTCTTTTATGGTTTCATAATTTTAAATAACATTAATTGTCTCGTGGAAGTGTTGCATTTTAATATTAGCGATCTAAATATAATAATACGAGTTGTCTTCGGTAGAGGTTAAAAAAGAGACAATTTCATTCAGAAGTCATCGTATAAGCACAATAAAAGGCAACGACGCTGAAAATCAAACGTATTAATAAACGTTATGTGTATACAGTATACTTTAAACTTTTTGAATTTTAAAATATATGTAATATCAGATGGAATTTTAAAACAAATAGTCGCCAAACACTGCATTTGTTTAAAACATTATTGACAAACTAATATATTTCTCTTGTCGTTAACGTTTTAGAAAGGAAATTACTACTCTGCAAATACCGTTTCCAAGTAATCAATAATAATTATTGGGCTACATAAAAATGAAGGAAAAGCGAAGTTCTGAAATAATTAAGGCTGCCTTCTAAATGTACGAATAGATTTTTAATCGTAAATGAAACCTGGTTTAATTTTCAAATAACTTTCAATTAAAGTTTATATCAACAATATTTATATATTTCATACTAAAAATTTGTAATGTGTTTGTACAGTCAGCAAAAATTAACAGGAAATCAGTAGTATGTCAGTAAGGTCGGTAAGTATGTCACCACACAGGTATAAATACTGAGAGATTACAAAAGACATCGCTAACTGCAAGGTTGTGTCAGAATGGGGACGTGAGCCAACCGTGTACTTGTGGCTGACATTAAGCCGAGCAACCTCGTATGTTACGCTTAAAGACTTGACAGCACTTTGGTACGGCACAGACGCACTGAACAAGGTTTACTGCAAGTGATGAATAAAGTTGGATGCGAGTGTCGTGTGCCGTATCGACAACTGTGTCAGCGGTCTCTTTCTCATAGGTTGGGAGCCCATAGGCTGGTTGGCAGCAGCTCGCCATTCTTCACGCTTCTCCGCTTTTCTTATCAACTTACAATGTGATGTGCAGTTCATATCGACCATAACCTGTTTCATGTAGTCTAAACGGGGTCGTCCTCTGTGATTCTTCCCTTCAAGTGTCCCTTTTATTATTCTCTTAACCAATCCATTGTGTCATAGTATATTCCCTATAATCTTAGCTCTTCTTCCTTTTAAATTTCGTAGAAAGCTCTTCTCCTCCTGAGCTCTTCTAAAGACTTCCTCATTCGTTATCTTCTCCCTCCAGCTTATCTTGAATATTCTTCTGTAGCACCAGGTCTCAAATGCTTAGAATCTTTCCTTGTCACTTTCTCCAACTGTCCAAGATTCACTCCCGTATAGAGCAACACTCTACACTTATGTCTTTACTAGATTCCAATCCTCTTTTCAGTATTATGTTTAACTGGACTAACTTCTCGAGTAGTCCCCACCCGGAGATCCGAACAGGGGACCGTTTTACCTCAGGAATATTGTACAAGAGAAGCATCCATCATTGAGCTGCTGATACAAGGTATATCTTAAACAGATCTTTAATGCAGTGGTTTCCCCTTGCCGGCGGTTATGTGTACAAAGTCTGAGACAATAGACTGGGAGGACTCGTGCTACACTATAGATCTAAAAGGTATTATGGACACAATTTTGTTAACATTAATTTCCTGGTTTTTATTTACATCTCAAGGATGAAGAGAAAGTACAGTACATGTTAAAAGTATTACTGTAAATATAACATTTCAAAACATACATGTCATTAAAAAGAGTTTGATTACACACAGAAATAAAGAGACGAGCCTGTGGTGATGAGTCTGTGGCTACCGACCAGTGAAGCAATTTAAATGTATCGATTCCTACATACTAAACCCGGCCAGGCTCGATTTTAATTACCTTAGTCTGTTTACAATTGTGCTGTTTGCTGGCAAATGTATTGTTTACCCACGATCGTGTGTGCAAATGTACGTGCCGAACGAGATCGGTTATGATCGCAAATGGATTTGTTTGGCCATTGTATTCAAACAGTTTATAGTTGCAAAACATATCAGAATCTTACACCGTTATACAAGAATTTTGGAATTAATGTTTTGAAATAATATGTTAGATATTATATATAAATTATTATGGACGAATAATTTTGATCATAATGTATAAATCTGCAAAACGTAACAGCTTTTATAAAACTAGTTTGTACTAAATCTTAATGATACTATTATATCACTATCACAGTGATATGACAGGTAGCAACGTTTTTAATTCACACATAGGTGCGTTGCAATATCTGACATATCGTCAGTTAGAAACTGATCCTGACATTAGCTGCGGTGGCACTGTTGTTGGTTGTTGTCTAGTGTTCAAACAGTTGGTTTGATTGGAGATAAGTTTGATAAATTAAAATTAGATGGCATTAATTTAGTCATTTTTCTATATATTAAATTGTCCTGTTACGTTTAATGTTTTGCTCTTGTTTATAATATGTAGTGTTTGTATACTAGTGTTGATATATTTATGCTATGTGTGTGTTTTGTATACGAGTAGCAAAAGCAGAATTTCAATTGACGTTTTAAATTTTCAGAATGTACTATGCACCAGAGACCAAACAAGATACAGCAACAACTCAAAGAAAACGACAAACTATATAAGTGACTATATTACGGACGGTACTAGAAACTACAAGGTACGATAGGCTGCTAAACAACAGTATAAGAGAAACGTATAATGTAACAGATACTAATTATTGGACTGTGGAAAGAAGAAGGATATAGAATGAGCACATATATAGAATGGATGACACAACGCTGGTGAGAAAGACAAGAGGTAGCAACGAAACACAAAGAGGAGCATTGGTCGGCCAAGGAAGATACCGTTTCTACACTTCAGCAAAAAGTAGTAAATGTGGGGAGTATAATTTGCAAACACTGCAATTGTAGAATCAAAATAGATAGACCAAGGAAACGTGAACTAGTATAATCCTGTAGTAAACATAAATAATGAATCGTTCATATATTTATTTTTTCATTATTTTTACTAAGCAAGTTATCTGCCTGCCTTGGTTTTCACCTGGGAAATCTAAATTAGTAGTAATCACAAGTCAGTAACTCTGCTAATAGAATACCGCGTTCGTCGCGTTTTTATTTATCTATTTCTTGCACAGAAATATACTATAGGTCTGTAGCATATGATAGGTCTGAAATATACTATAGGGAAACTATAGGTCTGTGTCTCTCAACAAAGACCTGATAATATGTACAAGCATAATTTCACTTCCCTACAACACAACAGTGAAAAAACTATTAAAATGTCAACATTTATGAGATGAACGCTGACTTAACTGGTGTTGTGCTCGTCACTGGAATGCGATTTACATGGAAACACGAGGAATATGTTTCCATAGTAACGATATCAATTATTAATTCATGAAACGTCTTAATCTTCCCTTCTAGCGATAGGATAATTTGACATTGTTAGATGACCTTGACGACACGAGGCTTCTTATCAGAGAAGACAAAATAATAACCCTCCCTGCTGTGTAGATTATGTTCAGTAGAATATAACGTTATTTGGACTTGAAACTCGAGACTCTATTCTTGTCAATCAACGTAAACAGCTCTTTCCTTTACGACAAACTAATTTACAGAAATAATTGTTATTCTTCTGTCGTGACTGCATAAGTAGTCTAATTCAAAACTGTACATTGACTTTAGGTAATTAAACTCTTGTAAGCTTGTGTTGTGTACTTGCAAAAGTGTAGTTTTACTTTTGATAGTTACAAATGATTATTATTCCCTTTGTTCATGGTTTAAAAACAAAGTGATGTGACGCGTACAAACGTCAGACGGTTCGCAAAGTAAAAAAAAGTGTGGACTAACGTTTTACATACAGTTCAATACGTGTTACAGTATATTGCTGCGGGGAAATAAAAAGATAACTACGTGAAGTGTCACACGCGTTAATTACCCAACACTCGAGTAGATCGAGAGAGGCATTGGAGACGCTAGTCGTTTATTCTATCACGTTTGTTCGGCGCGTTGCGCTCAAGGTCTGACTTTGACTAGTCTCCAGAGCGCTCTTGTAACTACGCAAATTATTCTCGGCGCGCCGCCCTGAAAATGGAAGATTATTCTGGAATCTCAGCTCGTGGACATAGAAGAATCTAGTGGTCGACAAATTCACTAACACTTGGAGAATTTACAAGTAAGGATAAACGCGATTTTGCAGTTTAATGGTATGTGATTATTGTATTAATGAGTGCGAAACTGTAATAAGGTGACATTTATTGTTGTGATGGATAAATTTCAATTGATTAATTCTATAAGAGTGCATTTATTACTTCCTATCTGTTGTATGTGTCCAATTAAAGTTTGTACTTAGTCACTTCATTAACGTCAGTTAGTCTGTTTCCACTGAACGACACGACGATCCGTGTTATCGTTGGATGTTGTGTAAGTGGGGAGTACAGCAACGTTGACAGTTAAGAGCATGACAGCAGTCTAAGTAAGCCTATTTCTACTGGTGTAAAAGACGCGTCAGTTGCAGAATGGAACGTGTAACTATCTTTCAGTGAAGTAAATTTCAGCAATTTCTTAACACTGTCATCAACGATTCGTATAATATAATTGTTGCATCCCGAACAAATACAGGTTTTTGAAAACACTTCTTAACCGATAAAAGCTCTTAATTTATGACCTATCTATAGTTCAAAATGTTAGCTGTTGGTAGATATGCTTGGGCGCGCGCGCGTGTGTGATGCACATAGCGTTTGCATCTTCTATACAGCCGGTTCATAAACAATATGTACGCACACGGACAACATACGTACTTGAACGTTATCCAAAGTATTACTATGCCAAAACACCGTTGTATGTATACGTGAAAGATGAGAAATACAATCGTTTGTTAGTGAATAATGTTTGTATTCTTGTTCGGCAACATTGGCTGAGCACAAGGCGTCACATGATTTTGTGTTCATGTTTGCGTAAGTACATCAGTAGGGATCTTGTAAATCTTAAAACCGGTTTTGTCATGCTGGATACGTATTCACAATTCTTTACCTAAATTTCAATCTGACTTCGCCTCTCCTCAATCACTCTTTCTCTCCCTCCCTCTCTCTGTTGCCTAAACACTCAATTTTTGTACGTATAGACAATATTGATAATAAAAATTTTACCTAGCTACCTAATACAAAATATTTTATGTTGAATTATTTTTTCTAAATAGGCTTTAAAACATAAATCCAATTATTATCTGATCGGTTTTAAAGTTCTTGTTACCAAAAATGTATATTATTAACCTATGGTCGACGGACTTTGACTCCGCAGTTTGTATTTGTATTTCATTGGTAGTCTGTTAGTCTTTGATACTAAACTAATAGAAAAAGATAGTAACTACTACGTATGTCAAATAATGTCTCTAAATATTTCTTAAGATTACGTTCAGACGCTTTGAATCAACCATATTCAGATTATAATTGTTGACCTCCCATTAGTAATCAGCATTAGTAATCACCCTCCCTTACGTAATATTTACACGGACGTGGCAATAGAAGAAACCATTTCAAAGTTAGTAGAATTGTGTACATACAGTGTTTGCAATATGTTTAAATATGTTTACAATATTTATATTTAAGTTTACGTTTAAAATGTACTGGAATGTTTACAAGTACAAGTGCAACAATTTTAAGGAATAAATTTTATTATTTTTAACGGCCGATACGGTAAGCAGAAGGTTTCATAACCATTCATCGAGTGAGGTTGGGTTCCGAGGTTTGTTGTTTTTAAGTCTAACAGTGGAGTATCCTATTTCTACTTGATAGATAAAGGTTGTCTGTAATGCAAACGCATGAATGACCAAACGCAGCAAATTTTAAGCGAACTTAAACGGCCGCGTGTAAGGTATGTGTGACTTTCCCAACGGCAGATTTCTCTTAACCGTTCTACACACCGACATAGCTACCGTACACGTGTATTGGCTTAACGATTTATTGCCGGTAACTCTAAACCATTGATCACACACTGCTGCTCCACCACTACAGCGAACATTACTGTCAGCACTGCCCTGTTTTAAGCGTCGTTCCAGTGATTCATACAGCTACGTGTTTTGCATCCATTTCTGCTACGTGGTAATAATAACAATACGCTGTTTCTACAAATATACTTTGGAACAATTAACCGTGTACCTTTAGGTGTTAGAGATTAGTTGTTTTTATAATGTTGTTAATACTGAACGATAGATAAATGCAAAAGGTAAGTACCTACATTTTATAGCTCGGATCTCCGGTATATAACGGACGGAAGAAAAGAAAAAAATAAATAATACAAGTCGAGATTTACATGTTTGGAACGATACGAAGAACACTGAATGGAAAGGTCAGAAGAGATACTCTTTTTAAAATTTTATAAAGTGATGACAGTGAGACTTCGACACTGAACGCAAAGACCCAAAGTCGGATACAGGCTAGTGAAATGAGATTTTTACGATCAGTATTAGGAGTACCACGGAGGGCCCGGCTAAGAAATTATGGTATAATAAACATCTTTGGAATACACAACCTAAACAAAAGGGTAAATCAATACAATCAGGGTTTTACAGACCATGTTGAAAGGATGCATAAAAACAGGATACCAAAACTAATTTTAGTTTATAATTCGAAGGGACGGCGGAATATTGAAAGACCAAAGAAACAGATGGTCGGACTAAGAAGTGCGCAACGGATCGTAAGGTCCACATCCTAAAGAAGAAGAAGAAGATGATTCGAGATTTGTACTGAGTAATGGTAAAACAAATAAACATGAATATAGGGCATTTAGATCGCGGACTCATAAAAACATAGCTTCATAGAAATCGGTGGTTCACCGAATCAAACTGTATTAATCCCCCAAATAACGAACATTAAGATTTACAGTTTCTAATTATTTTCACTTTGCTTTCTTCTGTATATTTTTAAAATAATACACTTTTGTCATTCTACGTTTCGATATTGTCACTTGTTAAATAATCTCAGAACGACGTCTTATATTAGGCCTACTGTAATTAGAAACCAAATAATGTAAACTTTCGAGATGTTTGCAAGACATGTGTAAGATATTAGCATATTATGGGGTGTAAACGTTATTTTTGCTACAAAAAGATGTAAAGCTTTTTGGCTAGCACATAGGCCTGTAAGTAACCTACGTTACTATTATTAAGATGAAGTATTTGTAAAAGTGTATAAAAGTATAAAATGTATTTGGAAATATTTTGTGCGAATCTCTTGCCTTGTTCGATATGGCCGTCGTCTCGGCGGTGGACGTGTCCTCCCGAATGAAGCCGGGGTGCACGCCCCATCACCAGCGCATCCCCGACGAGGTGTCTCAGCTCGCCTGCAAGAGGAATCGTCTCCGGAGACGCTGGCAGAGGATCCTCCGTCTAGGTAAGCTCATAGTCAACATATACGTGTTGCCGGCGATTACCTACGCCTGTCCCGTTTGGGGATACCTTCCTCACTGTCATATAGAAGGTCGCTCCATCCACAGTGCTCTCGACCAGGGACTCAATCTTGCTTGTAAACTCTCCCGTAAATTCTCTTCTCATGCTTTGAGAAGAGTCCTAGGTGTCCGCTATCAAGGCACACCTTGAGACGTCTGGAGCGTAGATTATATGATCGGGCAGCTCGTGTAACCCACAATCTACAAATCACCGGACTCGGCAGATTCAAGTCCAGGTGAGCCTTGGTAGCGATCCGGTTTGTTAGCCCTGGTGCTATAATCCCAACAATTAGACATTTAAATATAATCAACTCAAAGTGACCCAGTGACAGGACTCCATTTGGAAACTCGGAATACTGAAGAACTTGCGTCTCGCGCGAGGCAAACCCCGTCAGTCATGTGCGGCCGGCCAATTACACTTGACAGTTTCATATACTCTTAATAAAATGTAATTCGACGTATTATTAGTAATAACTGTAAATTATTGTATTCTTATGTTCGGACTTCTGTAATTGTTGCAATCTGTAGTATATGTTACAACAGTCATATTTATGTTACATTACTGCCTGCTGCAGTAACAGTTTCGAAGCCGTTATACATTTATGAATAACAAAGTCTGGTTTAATTATTATTATTATTTTTTGTATCGGCCATCTAAGGACCACATGCCAATTTCAATTTTTTATTCTTTGTTCTTTTCTTTTTCTCCAATAATCTTTCATCTTTTCTTCCTGTCTTCAGTCCACTTTGAACCTACGTTTTTCTCTCCTTTAGCCTGGACTCCTTCCATTTTTCATACTTTTACTCGAAAAAATTTTCTTTCAATTGCTTATTCTGTGTTTATATTATTTTTTCTAAATCCTTTTGGGACTTTTTTAATCCAACTTGATGTTGACTTCTTCCCTCACAGATATTTGAAGATCTGCTTTGTTAACCTATTTTCGACCATTCTATATAAATGTCCAAAAAATAATAGTCTTATTTTTCTCCATTATATTTTCTATATTTTGATATATTTCATCATTACTTTTTAATTTCCAACCTTCTGACGTTTTTCGTGGGCCTAATATTTTGTCTTTTTAATATTTTTAGCTTGTCTAAATTATAATTCAATGCTAGACATTCACTTGCATATAGGCATTCTGGTTTCACTGCTGTACTGTAATGTCTTATTTTTGCGTTTTTAGATATGCTCTTTTTATTCTAAATATCTTTAGTTATGCACTTTCCATCTTATGAATCCTTTCTTCTATAACAGATTTTTGTAAACAATTCTCTTGAATTATTTCTTCCAGATACTTAAATTTTCCAACCCTCCTATTCGACCAGGAATTTTGGCGTATTTTGAATGTTCTTGAGAAATTTGTTTTTTTTTCTGCAGAAATTGTTAAGGCTGTTCTACTGGCTGTGCCCTCTAAAAAATTGACTTGTGTTACTGCAGATGTCAGGTGTTCAGAAAGTACAGCAAAGTGATCTGTGAATCCCAAACAGTTTATTTCAATACGTTTGTTCCTTCTTCCCAATATGATTGGTGATATTTTGCATTCCTTTAATTTTTCATTTCAAATTCTCATTCCAAGTCTCGTTCATTTATTAATTTCACTGCTTAAAAAGACTACGATTCTTCGATCGTCCTAATAACACAAGAGCGCGCACTTATTTTTAATTCGCCCATACAACAATGCGAAAATTAAACAAATCTTCATTGTTTAACCATAATACTGAGTAGTGTATTATTGCTTTATTGAATGGAGCTCAATGACAGCCCTGTAGGCACAGTTTACTGTTTATTGACAATCGTGTCATGTGTAATTACTGTCCCACTGTGTAAGCTAATAATGTTCAGGCGAACCACCCACCGAACACACCACTTCAATAGTCTCTCAATCAAGCAGGATTCAAAAGGTCATAAAGCAGGGTATGTCACCTAATATACACTTTGTATTGTACACCTTTTACCGACACATTTTGAGAATTAGTATAGTCTAACGTTGTAAGACTAATACGTTTATATTCTTTTAGTACTGCTACATTCAATCTAAACAAATTAACTTATATAACTTGTCAATACGTTACTAACATAACAAGCAGTGAATAAGGCAATGTAGTGTCTCTAAAATTATTACAGAATTGTTGGGGGATCGCTAATAGATGGTTGGTATGAGACAATAGGGAAGCTCAAATTTGGACGAACTTTTAAATTTAAAATTAAATTTATATTAATCAGTAATAGGATATATTTTTCTAATTTGAAATTTACAGACGATTAGTTTCCGTTTAGTAACACACAATACAGGTGAAAGTATGATGAGTAAGCTAAAAAACAACAAGGCTCCAAGTGTTGATGAGGAATAAGTGCAAAGTGGTAAATACAGGAGTAAGTCAGCTACACTGCATAAGAAAGGTTGGCTGAAGAAAGTAAAAATACATTGTACAGTATTACTGGCGAACATCATCATCATCTAAAGGCCTTGGTCACCTTGTCGAGTTAACCACGTCTCTCTCTCCATTATTGACCTGTTTAAATCGCAGTACGGTAGGAAGTTGTATTCCCATGTATTTAAAGAACGCTGCTCTTGATCGTCCCCTTAGTTTTTTCCCCAATTCCTTTCCTTCAAAGGTGATAGTCTAACATATTTTACTGGCGACAGTATTATTAAAACAAAATAACAGGAAAGTATATTTTGATCAAATTAAATTACAAAAAAAGAATTAAATAAATACTAACCGAAATTAAATTATCTTATGTCAATAATGGTGCCGTTCCAATAAAGTTGCGGAAAAGGCTCACAAAGCAGCCTCAGCAACTAAAAGGTAGACCTGATTTTAATGTATAAATAAAAATACGGAAAGCTCAGAAACAATTGGACACTATCTTAGAGTGGTGGCTTTCATTCTAATGACATATTTGCCACCAACAGACACGAGAAAATAGTGAATTAAATCATTTGTAGAAGAAGATTCATAAATTAGTAAAGTACGGAACGGTAGTGTTATTTTCTACAAAGATCATTGTAACATTAGTACGATATTATGAATTTAAATAGAGCAATATCGCCAACCATGTCAAATTACTTCGAAATTTATTACGCAGTCTATCACGGCCGAAATCGTTGATAAAAGAATTTATATCCGGTCTGTTTGGCCGCTGTCGATTGCTTTGTTCTGTCACTGGCTGAACGTTACGGCCGCCTTCTTTGCTTTTACCTTGGTTAGGGGTACGTTCGACTCTCCACCATTTTGTCGAACACTTCAATCTTCTTTCTATTGAAGAAGGCCTCCGATGTCATTAGAAAATGACAGAACAAAGCAATCGAAAACAAAGCCAAACAGCCTGACTATAAGTTCTTATACTTCGAAATATTTAATATCTTTTTATGAGTTTATTTACACCAATATTGTGGAAACCTCTGGTTGCTGGTCTATTAATGTTAGTTTTAGACTTGGAATTGTAAGTTTTAATACTGTGTTTTTTAGCAAACGTATTTAGTGGTTCACTCGTTGTTATGAAAAGCGTCTGGTAGCTTGTGTGACTTACCTGTCCCTTCTCACTCTTTTATAACTCCCGATAGGCGCCAAATTGTTTTACGAGAAAACAATTAGAAGTTTTTACCTGTATGGTTTGACAGTGCACTAGTGTAAATTTGAATCGTTCGCCGACTGGCATGAAACCGATTCTCGTTTGAGTGGGGGAAAACGTGTTGCCAACTTGAATAATGTTGGTTATGTTGCCTCACTGCTATTAAAAAAAACATACATAATATTCTCTATAAATAAATACTGGACAGTTGTTCTCGGTACACACTTTTTTATTAGGGTCTGAACTGTTAATTCTTGTTAACGCATTATTTATACACTCTTATGTTAGTGTGGTGGCTAGTTCCAGTTATCACTTACAATTGTCATAATTTATTTTATATTCTTGGTTTTTTGGGGCTGGTTCTACTCTCTCGCTTACCATCTATTGGGTCATTGTGGTTAAATCGCCATGTATTATCGTGTTTAACATTTCGGTTCGTTGTTTGTTACTTTTTTATTATTAGAGGTTACCTTTCTGATTACCTTAATACGTTTGATCGTGTTATTATTTATGAATCACCCATTCTTGAATCTCTGATTCATCCTTTTTTATTCTAGTGTTAATTATTTTAAATAACTTATTTTGTCATGTTTCTTCATTATTGTTAGGTGAAGATATGTACCACTACATATTGCCCTGCCACTAAAATTAATTATTTCAGCAAATATCGTTCAGGTTTTTGATTGAAATTATCAATCATTATTTCATTTTATTTTCTTAATCACTGGTTAGTTTTGAGCTATAGATTCTTATTATTTTTGAGTGTCAGTATTCTTTTTGATTTTTTATCGTATTTTAGTTTAATGTTCTTATCACTTTGATATCTAATTCCCTAACATTTTTCCCTAACATTATATTGAATCGGATCGGAGGGGTACTTTTGACTCCATTGCTCCGCCGTAAAATACACATTTGATTGCTGGACTTATCTACAGTCAATCATTAATAAATTCATAATAGTAGTCTTAGTGCGACTATAAAATAAATATCATTTGTAGGATTCTCCACATTATTATTATTTAGTTATACAATACATTATTTCAAATTATAATCTTTTCCTTTTATTCACTCTCTTTAGCTCTTAGTGATGCGATATTATTAGTGGGTATGGTATACATGATCTTTTTATTATTATTTGTTTATTTTATTTTGCTTACTGTTTTAACACTAGTTATTTATTAATTGGTTTCAGGATGGTTTTTTCTCGTTTTTAATAATATTTTTTCATAGAGGATTGGTTATATGTCCCCTTTCTTCTTTGTGTCTTTGGGTCTACGATCTCATATGTGTTGTTTAGGTTGTCTTTACTTACTATGTAGGGCCCTGTGTAAAGTAAGAATAGCTTCTTGGCTATCCCTTCCATGGTGCTTGGTAATCCTCTGTTTTCGAGTAATATTTGCTCTCCAATCTGATAGTGTATGGGCTTCGGTTGCATTTGCTTATATTTTCGTCTGATCTTGTCAGTTTTTTCTAGTATCTTATTGTGAAATTGCACGTCATCGAATTGATATTCTTCGCCATTTGGAAATTGAATTAGAGAAGTAATTTCTCTTGATGGTGGTCCTTGGAACATTGCAGTATATGGTGTTGTTTCAATAAATTGGTGGTGCGATAAATTTATAAAGTTTTCGGCTGATGGTATGTATTTAGACCATTCATTGTGTTGCTCATAACAATATGTACGGAGAATTCTCCCCACTTCTCTCAAGACTCGGTCTGCAGGGTTGCTGCTGGGATGGTACACTGATGTCTTGTACGTTTTTATTCCATGGGTTAGCAAAGTGTTCTTCCGTCTATTTCCCTTGAATTGCGTTCCATGATCGGTAATGATGCATTTGGGTATTCCCACTTCACTAATGTATGGTTCTAGTATTAATTTTAAAATTTTTTGGTTAGTGGCACGATTGATGGGGTAAAGCTTTGTGAATCTTGTGTAGTGGTCAAATACAATAATGAGGTATTTGTATTGGTGCTTTCCTCCACTACGCGGAAATGGTCCGCATATGTCAACGAAGACTTTCTCCAATTTACAAGATGTGGTTATCGGTGTCATGGTGCCCTCCTTTCTGTCATTGTTGACCTTCACTAGTTGGCATATGTGACATTGTTTTATGCATTTCCGTACCTTTCTGTTAGCATCTTTCATGTATACATGCTCTTGTAAGGCCCTTACCACTTTTAATGCGCCCATGTGTCCATATCTCTCATGGTAATCGAGAATTAGGTATTTCTCTGTGGCTTGAGGTATTGCTATTTTCCATGTTACGAATTTATTTTGTGTTTTTATGAAAAGTATCCCTTGGTGTTTACACTAAAATTGGGATATATGGTCGTCTTTGTCTGTTAAGCGTGATAGAATTTTGCTTAGTTTGGGATCTTGTGCTTGTTGTCGTTCCATTTCTTTCATGATGTTGGCCAAGTCAGTTCTGCTTTTAATTATGTGGTATATTTTGATAATAGTTTCCTTTTCTCCTTTGTGCGTCTGATCTTTAATGTTCACTCTGGACAGGGTATCTGCTACAACATTTTTCTTGACTGGGATATATTCCCAATTTAAATCGTACTCCTGTAATATCAAACTCCATCTAGTCAATCTTCCATGACTTAACTTACAATTTCTGAGGAATGATATGGACTTGTGGTCTGTCCTTACTGTAATCGGGTACCCCAATATGTAGGTTCTAAATTTTCCACATGAAAATACAACGCTCAGCAATTCCTTCTCAGTGACGTTATAATTTTTTTCACTGCTGTTTAGCACTCTACATGCGAAACTGATCACGCAATGATTCCTCTCTTCATCCTCCTGGTACAAAACGGATCCAAGGCTAACGTCACTGGCGTCGCAATTTAAATAGAATGGTTTAGTGAAATTAGGATGACGTAACATTACTGACTCAATGAATTTGTTTTTAATCAGTTGGAGTGTTATGTCTTGTTCGACTCCCCACGTCCATTTGTTCTTAGATGACAGTTGGTGTGAAAATTTGGCTGTCATTTCAGAATAATTCTTTTGGAACTTTCGGTAATAATTGCATAGACCGAGAAATGATTGGAGTTGTTTCTTATTTTTAGGTGTTGGAAACTTCTGTATGCACTCAACCTTTCTTGTGATGGTGTTATCCCATTTCCAGACAAGTTGAACCCTAAAAATTGCACTTCATCAGACAAAAATTTGGATTTTTCCAGTTTGAGGGTTATATGGTTATTTGATAGTTTTTTCAGCACATACTCTACTCTGTGACAATGTTCGTCCCACACATCTGAAGTTATTAATAAATCGTCTACATAGACTGTTGTAAACTGTAATGCATCTGGTCCAAGTATCTGGTCCATAATTTTTACAAATACTGCTACCGAATTCACCAATCCGAAAGGTAATCTTTTGAATTGGAAGTTCCGTCCTTCAAATATAATCGCCATGTACTTTCTACTGGATGGGTGTAATTCAACCTGCCAATAGCCGCAGACAGTGTCCCATATACTGATGAATTTGGTCTCATAGAATTTTTTCAGGATCTCTTCTATTTCTCCTGGGGACGTACGATCATTTATTATGTGTTTATTGATCTGACGGGCGTCTAGACATATTCTCACCTTCCCGTGTTTCTTTGGAACTGCAAGGATAGGGCTGGTGTAGGGTGAGTAGCTTGGTTCAATTATGTCTTCTGCTATTAATCGATTGATTTCTGTTCTCACCGCTTCCTTTAATGAAAATGCGATAGGGTAAGATTTTTTTATCAAGTTGACAGGCTCTCGGAATTGAATTTCGCACTGATAATCTCTGACCTTTCCAGGTGTATCTGAAAATACGTGATTGTAGCGGTTATACACTTCTATCAGTTGTTCAGCTTGTTGAACTGTTAATTGTGCGCTCGTTTTCTCTCTCTGGAAAGTTCGGATTTCTTAGATTTTTTCTTGCCATAGTTGGCCCTGTCCGCGAACCTCGCTTACGGCTGTGTCGAACTCCCGGCACTTCTCTCCAAAATCTGTCCGTACCTGTTTTATGTTTTGGTCGGTTGCGGTTTTTATCGACTCTATTCGGATCTGGCTGTCTTCTTCCAGGTTGGTCATCCGTTCGCCGAAGTCTTCTTTCGTTTGTTGTAGGTCATGGCTCGTAACTTCCCATCTCCCGTGTATTTCGGAAATCTCTCGACGTATATCCGTCATCTCCTCCTCGATCTTCTTATTGATCTGCTCATTATTATTTTCAATAGTTTTGCTCAACTCTTCCTTCAACTCCTCCAAGTTTTTTTGGTTGTTCAGTTTCAATTCTTCCTTTAAGTTTTCCATGTTCACTGCCATTTCCTTATTATTATCGGCCATTTGCTGGCTGTTCTGGTCAAATTTTTCATTAATTTCCTCTTTTCCGTCGTCAATTTTCTTACTCAATGACGTTATTGCCCTCATTATTTCCAGTAAACTCCCGTCCTCTGGTCGTGCAGGTTTTTCCGGTTGGTTTTCTGGCTGCACGGGTTTGACTGGTTCCATTGGAGGTAACATTTGTTCGGCGTCCTCGACCGAAGTCACTTCCTTCTCTTCTACTCTAATTTCTTTTTCGGCCTCCTTCGTCCGCCTCAGTGATGATGCCCTCTTCATCTTGTTTATCTTCTGTCGTACTTGCCGCTAGATATTCTGTCGTAACTCTAGCCTCACTAGTTGGTGCGCCACTTTGTAGAAAGCCTGGTGTCGGTCTTTATCTTTGTGTTAGAATTTGAATTGTAAGTTTTAATACTGTGTTCTTTAGCGAACGTGTTTAGTGGTTTACTCGTTGTTATGAAAAGCGTCTGGTAGCTTGTGTGCCTTACCTGTCGCTTCTCACTCTTTTATAACTCCCGATAGGCGCCAAATTGTTTTACGAGAAAACAATTAAAAGTTTTTACCTGTATGGTTTGACAGTGCACTAGTGTAAATTTGAATCGTTCGCCGACTGGCATGAAACCGATTCTCGTTTGAGTGGGGGAAAACGTGTTGCCAACTTGAATAATGTTGGTTATGTTGACTCACTGCTATTAAACAAAACGTACATAATATTCTCTATAAATAAATACTGGACAGTTGTTCTCGGTACACACTTTTTTATTAGGCTCTGAAATTTTAATTCTTGTTAACGCTTTATACAAAATAGTAATTGATATAATAATTTTAGCCTCGGCAATATATAGTCGTTCACTCAGCGGATTGCTAGGTTGGCAGTACAATGTTTCTATTAGATGCAAGACAGCGTTGGTTATTATTTACAAAATAAATCTGCCTATAGAGAGTCCTTTTAAGTACGACACAGAAGTTTTTATAACAAGATAACAAATTATAATATATCGCTTAATGTTCGTGAGCATTAAAATCAAACAAGGTTTGCTGTGAATTCAATTTGGTTGTGTTAAAATGTGTGACAGTGTCGTTGGTGTAGTACATAGGTTATCATTAGTTATTCAGTGTTTACAAATTACTTTTTATTTATCAATCCTTGAAAACTAATATTTTTAGTGATAATGAGAGTTTCACGGTTTAGTTATAAATTTGAAAGAGAATTTGTTTTATAGAAATCAATGAATTCAGCAATACTTAACGTTAGTAGATAGGAGGTGTATTGTCAGTAGTCAACGTAGGTTAATTGGTTGATGTCGAGTCTTCTTACTTCAATCTTGGGCTTCAGGGATGTCCGGGGTCTTCTTCTTGTTAAATTCCATATATTATAGTCATCTGGATTAATTTTGAGCTGGTCCTTGGTCTAGGTTGGTTGCAACGTCCTCTCATCGGTTGGTCTGGTCCTTCTCCATAAAATTATGGGCACTTATACTGTTTTAAGTCAAAAATTTGGGCCCTTCATGGCGTGGCGTCTCTCTAGTTAAGCGTCACTACTGATTCTTTTGTTCCTAACTGAAATTAGTCAATATTCGGTTGTTGTCATGGTAACTCAAAATTTCTAATTGGCTAAAATTGGCTTAAGACCATTGTTAGGGTATTTGAATTTTTATTTAAAATGGTTACAGATCTTCTGAATGTAATTAATCTTCAGTATTCCCTTTTTAGTATTAAATATCATTACCACTGTTCATATTTTGATTCAAGGATTAATTTGACATCCAATACTATTGTTTTTACTTAGGTATCAACATTTTGACAGTTTTGTTGATTTTGTTTATTTACACTGTTTTCTTAATTTACATGATTACTATTATATTTCTGTCTTAACATGATTGTCCAATTGTCTTTTATTGTTTATATGGCTTAGTCTTACTAATGTCAGTGTTAATTCTCAAAAATTGAAGTTTTTTGTAGTTTGGCAGTTGGGAATTTGCCTAGGCTTAAACAGCAATTGGCTATTTTTCGTTAATTACATAGATTACATTTTATTTTCCTCTTGTATGGGTCCTAATTGGTTTTAATATATGATTTTGGTTATTTTTTCAATGATTTTAAGTCTGTTCTGTAATTATGTGTGGTTCTACTGGTTTCATATTCTAGCTTGTCTCTTGTCATAACTGCCTTTTAGTGTTATTGTTTTTGTCTGTATTTATCTTGTTTCTTGTTTTGTTTTTATTTGGTTTTTAGTCTTATTTCTCATTATTTATTACATAACATATAACGTTGAATCTTATGGTTTAACAATTCCATAGATATAATTCTATTCCTTATAACATAATTATTTGAGACATAATTCTTATTCATTAAAACATACTTATTTACTTTTCATTACCTACTCATACTCTTTAGTGAGTAATAATTATTACATAGTATTAACAAACAAACATATAAACATTAATTAAATCTTTGAACAAAATTATATTTCTTATTACTAATCTTATTTGACACTAGGTCATTAATTTGATACCCTAATAATATTTTATTATGTTTTTTACTAAAATCTTATAATGTTTATTAATTGTCTTTCCCTTATCAATTTTGGGTGAATAACATTAGTTTTTATCTTTCAGTATTTCAGAAATTCTCTATACGGTGTATTGACACTCTAATAGTCTATTTTTCTTACTCTCATGTAATAATATGAATTGTTACTGATAATCTTAATTGATAAAAATTTAAAACATGATAATTAGTTATTACTATTGATAACTTAATCCTACTGTTTTTAGTTTATTTTGTTACATATTGGGTGTCCCTTATATTGGCTTTTAACTATCACAGTCCTTCCTGTGTTTAGCCATTATTAGCTCTCACTCACTTTTTGCACTTATAAACTTTTATCAGTGTCATATCAGTGTTTATCACTATTAAGGGGGTTTATTTTCACTTTGGGGATATTAATGTTTACACCTTGCACTCAATATGGATTAAGTGTTACTGGTGGGTATAAATTAGGGTATTGCTTACTAAAAATTCTCTTTCTCATTTCTATTTTAAAAATGTTCATTATCATTATAACTTACTCTCTCTCACCCTATCTAGTTTGATTATACAATTGATAGGTTTGTGTCGTGCTAGTGTGATTTGTCCTAGTTTACTCTATTTGTTTGGGTTAGTGTACCCTTCTACATCTTAAGTCCTTAACAATTAATACTTCTAATTTTTAGACTGCTTGTCTGTTTTTATAATTATTGTTATCATATACAATTTATCATTGATTAGTTTTTTTTTCTTGGTTTAACACTAGTTTCGTACTCTTTCACTGTGTTTATTTCACTTTGCCATATTTTATATATCACTTCCTTGGTGTTGTGGCTGATTATATCTTCACACTTCCATGCTAGTTATTTATTCATCTTTATTCTTATTATTTATACACTCTTATGTTAGTGTGGTGGCTAGTTCCAGTTATCACTTACAATTGTCATAATTTATTTTATATTCTTCGTTTTTTGGGGCTGGTTCTACTCTCTCACTTACCATCTATTGGGCCATTGTGGTTAAATCACCATGTATTATCGTGTTTAACATTTTGGTTCGTTGTTTGTTACTTTTTTATTATTAGAGGTTACCTTTCTGATTACCTTAATACGTTTGATCGTGTTATTATTTATGAATCACCCATTCTTGAATCTCTGATTCATCCTTTTTTATTCTAGTGTTAATTTTTTTAAATAACTTATTTTGTCATGTTTCTTCATTATTGTTAGGTGAAGATATGTACCATTACAATATGTATTTACAAAATTTAAAAAATAGAAGTACAAGAACAAGCTTTCAATACGACAGTATAACGTAATGTTGAACTTAGGTCCTTGAAGCCAGATTGCGAATTCTTGTTGTGAAGCTTGCGGTTTTGTAGATTCCAGCAGTATTTTATGTCACCCATGACTATGTTTGCACGATAAAGACTCGCACATGCTCATAGATACATACGTGTGATATCCACATACATAGTGAATTAGTGCTGGCAAGAATATTTTTGAGAACGACGTCTTACATGAAAATGGAAGAAAAACATTTTCTCATTTATTTTCTGATAAGCAAAATAGTTTTCCTCTTATCTGTAAGTAAAAACTGTACTTATTTTATCTATGTTTTCTTTAACTCAACAAATCTCTTCCTAATAAAGTAAAATTTACAAACGTAAATAATTACGTAAATTAAACTTTATACGGGTTAAATTACAAAAATTTGGGATCGTGGGCTTTAGTTTTTTACACTTCAGATGTACCGTTACGTACATTTTAAATAAAAACAACATTAATTTTTCGTATCAATATGCTACGTAAAATAAACGTTTTTTAAAATTCTATTTATCCTATTTTCATCTTAACTGCAAAACGTCTATAATTCTCCCTTGATAAGTCTACTCTCTTGTATGAGTAGTAGTGGTGTTAATTAAGGAAAAGTAATCCTTATACTGTATATACAAAGATATACATTATGTATGTATTGTTGGATTTGCATCTTTTACCGCGAGTTTTTGTTCAAGTCCTTTTAAGGACCATCTGTAGAATGGTAATGCACGTTTTTAGTCTTCTAAAATGCTCTACCGAACTATTTTGGCCTTTGAAAGAACCGAAGCAGTGTTTCTTTGCAACCATAATTGGTAAATATATTTAAAAGGTAGCTTATCATAATTCTCAAACCAAGAAGTACTATGTGTCCCATATGTCACAAGATACAACCTAGTTACCTTTTATTTCAAAAAAGGAAGAATTTAAAAAAATTTACGTTTTATATATTATATTCCGGAAAAACGAAGTAGTCACGGACAGCTTATCAACAAAACAAAAACAAACCATGCACTTGGTATTCTCGTAGCGCACAGATTTATGAGAGTACCGGCCGCTGTTTCACATCTCACACAACACTCTACACTGCATACGGTAATTGTATATTCCGTTTTCCGCAACACCATTATCCTTTCCTGAGCACACCCACCCTTCACATGCCCTCTGCACGTTTCGTTTGCATTTTGATGTTAGCAGTATGACCATTTAACTTTATGGTTTCCTTCAAAGAAATGCCTTGCTCCATGTTCAGCATTATGTATGCTGACCATTATATCATTTATGTATCAAAAATAAAAACCTTATTTTTTGTAACAACAGCACACACACACACACACACACACACACACACACACACACACACACACACACACACACACACACATACACATTTTCATTTCCAGCCTCGTTCGTTTTTCTTGTAAGACTTTACATTTGTTTGTCTGACTACCTTTCTTCTCTTTCTCTCTTTCTTTCGTTCTTTCTCTTTTATCTCTATTTATTTATCTAACTACGTTTTCTATATCCTCTTATTTCTTTCTTAACGGGTTTCCTTCCAAAACGTATTATTCTTGATTAATTGTTGTGAGTACCGTAATATTCACAACAATGCTTTCTGTAATAATGAAGAGAGAGTACGGTCTCCTCGGAGACATCATACACAGGCAGAAGATCAACACGGATCACTTATTAATCAAACCTCGCCATCATTCATCTCATGTTTATCAACTGTAGCTTCTCACCACTGGTACAGAACACAGGCTCACAGACCAGAATCATTGAATCACACTACACATCGGTGGCTTTTCAAAATCTTTAATGGTCCCGTAATCGCAAAGACAAGATAAAAGGAAGCTTACATGCAAAACAAAAGTCTTACAATTGCTCATTGAAACACACAATAGTTGGATAAAATGTCAAGACAGTACTTGTGGATATTCGTAAAGAGAGATCCAATCGCTTGAGAAATAAAATAAGAGGTAAAGTAATGAAAAAATTACTGTCACACATAATGCAAATAAGAAAATTAATTTTTTGTTTTAGTAGTAAGCATGTAGTAATTTCTTTGGAAACTACTACTGTTTTCTGTTACAATATGTATTTAATTTTCCACTACAATTTACTGTATACTTTTGCATACATACTCTCTAATTAATTGAAAACCTTTTAAATGAGTTTCTTTCTCTTTACGTATTGCAAAGGAAGCAGAAAATTTGCATTGAAAAGGTCTCCATACCTGTTAGCGGTATAATGAATAATTCAAATCCTCTTAGTGAGCAAACGAAAATACGTATTTCTGTTTGTGTGTATAGGTATTATGTGTTTGCTCTTTACCTCCAAGAACATGAAACTAATTTTCCTTTATGTCTCTGAAGTTTATCAAAGCGTCTATTTTATATACTTCTTCTATATCTGTTTCCAACCAACACGTATTCAAGAACACAGCTAACCTAAAAACAGGAAATCAATAACATGCCGTCATATGCACCCTTAATTTTAAAAAAAAACTTGTGTATTTTAAATACATATTGCAAGGTAACAGGTTTGAAGCTGACTGCATTTGTAAAAACAAATTTTGATTGGGTGAATTAATATATTTATTAGTTATTCCTTTTTTTATATAAAACATATAGAGTTATATCTAAAAATTATGAGTTGGAAAATATATAAATTTTAAAATATTTGACAGCAAATTAAAAAGAGGCTTTAATTGTTTTATACTTTATAAAGTTTTATAATTTCACTTTCAGGTCCGGAAGATCTCGCGGGCCTGCTCCTGCTTTCACACCGGCCGTTGTCCTTACACAACCATCGGTCGTTGAAGATCTCGAACGCCGTGCCTGACATCGTAGAACTAAATCAGCTCCCTTGAGTCTGTGATGCTAAACATAATACATTTCATTGGCTTCCAGCTGTTATTAAATTTAATTACGTTTATGAGTATTCTTAACATAGATACTGAGATACCCTTAACTAGTCAGCTAGTTTTAATTACATCAGATTCATAATATTCAGTTTCTTGATGTTTTTTGTAATTGCACTTTAACAGATTCTGTGTTTCCAAAGCTATTAAACTATCAAGTGATCAGCGATTACTCCGTCATCTATTCTGCAATCAAAAGTAAATACTGTAATGTAATCCATTAACACAGATTGACACAGTTAATGTGCTCTGGTTACTGCTGGTTTACTGCTGACATAAATACATTTCATTAGCATTTGTTAAACTGACTGCACTGCTGGGAACAATGAAGAGGTGAACAGGTGTTTATGCTCGTGCCAACTGAATTAACGCAGCCCATCGTGATTCGCCGTTTGTAGCACTTCAAGAGGCAGTATCATGCTCGGAAGCATTGTTGACTAGTAAAAGCGAGTTCAAAAATTTCTTTTTGAATTAATTCAGTTGAGAGTAAGTACGTGTAAATAAATAGCTAAGCACTTATTGTGGAAGTTTTGTTGTATTTACTGTAAATACAGTACTTACGGCAAGTATTTGATTATACAATAATTGCAATGTAAATATACAAACAAATGAATACAAATAACTGTGTGTCTATGATTACACAAATATAATTGCAAAAAAAGCAACAAAAATATATCAATATAGTTATAATAATATCAATATGTCAATAACAATATTATTATTCTTCGTATTGTTTAAATTAGCAGCCATCCTTACTTTTCTTTTATAAAATTGCTAAACTGCTATAATTGTTTTTATTATTTAGACAAAGCTTTTCGTCATTACTGACATCTTCAGGTCTTAAACAACGACCTGATGTTGGTTGTTTAAGACCTGAAGATGTCAGTAATGACGAAAAGCTTTGTCTAAATAATAAAAACAATTATAGCAGTTTAGCAATTTTATAAAAGAAAAATATTATTATTGATATACCAATATATCAATATTTATATTACAGGGACTCTTTATTGAAAATAAAAATTATGATTAAAATAAGGGAACTAGGTTAAAATTTTTCAAAACAAACATAAAAGTTGGCCATTGTTCGATTTTTTTTCAGTTCATCTAAATGTTTGGTCGACTATACTTGTAATGTTTTAAATTACAGGTACATACATACGTACATGGTTTCTCACTGGAAAATTTCACTTTTCTATGATGGCTTTCAGAACATTCAGCAGTAGACGTTCGATGAAAAAGCAAAATATTAACATTGTGCAACTGAATTCTAGATTTTACGTGACTGTTATGCCGGCTTGTTACTACGCAATGTGATTTGCATTGGTATTATTTCATTTTCTATATCGCGGAAGGCGTTATTACTCTTTGAGTACGAAATTAAAACGAAGCGGAGTACACAACTTCTACTACTAAATGTTCTGAAAGCCATCATTTCTGTACTTGTTTTAATATTAAATAAATTTTAGTAGTATTTATTAAACTGACAAAGTAATTAGTCACGAAATCTCATGCAGTTGAAAACACGTGATCTAGAAACCGGAAATACATGTGCACCGTCACTTGATCGATTTTCTCGTACAGTATAGAAAGTTTTAACATGTCAAAGAAATGTCATGTGCGTAGATCTCTAAAAGCAAGGAAGCAGTCTCTTGCAGTCTCTAATAAGCCAGTCTCTCATGGTCTCTGGGAAGTCGGGGTATATCGTCAAGGGCGTGGCTGAATTTAGTTCCACGATGACAGGCACGGCATTCGAGATCTTCAACGACCGATGGCCGTCAACAAGGACTAAACCAAGAGCAACTTGGACGGTCATTACGCCATCGAGGAAACCCTGAGATCCACATCACAACTTAGGAGGACAACAGCCTGTGTGAAAGCAGGAGCAGGCTCGCGAGATAGTCCGGACCGTTGCAGCTTAACCCAGCAAATCCAGGAAAGTGAAATTATGAAACTCTTTATAAAGTATAAAACAATTAAAGTCTCTTTTTAATTTGCCAACTGTCAAATATTTCAAAGTTTATATATTTTCAAACTCATAATTTTTAGATATAACTGTTTAGGTTTTACATAAAAAAGTAACCAATAATTATATTAATTCACCCAATCAAAATTTATTGCTGAAAGTGTAGTCAGCTTCAAACCTGTTACCTTGCAATATTTATTTAAATTATGCAAGATTTCTTTAAATTAGGAATGCATGTGACGTCACGTTTTTAATTTTCTGTTTTTTGGCAAGCTGTGTTGTCGAATGTGTGCTGGATGGAAACAGATATAAAAGAAGTATATAAAATAGACGCTTTGATAAACTTCAGAGACATAAACGAAAATTAGTTTCATGTTCTTGCAGGTAAAGCGCGAACACATAATACCTATACACCAAAACACACATATGTATTTACGTTTGCTCACTAAGAGGATTTAAAGTATTCACTATACCGCTAACAGGTATGGAGATGTTTCCAATGCAAATTTTCTGCTTACTTTGCAATACGTAAAGAGAAAGAAAGTTATTTAAAACGTTTTAAATGAATTAGAGAGAATGTTTGCAAAAGTATACAGTAAACGTTAATGGAAAATAAAATAGACATTATAACATAAAACAGCTGTAGTTCCCAAGGAAATAGCTACATGCTAACTACTAAAACAACAAATTAATTATCTTCTTGATTACCTTTAGAAATAATAAAAATTTGTGTTTATCTGTTTGTAAAATCACCATCCTTAGCATCGATTTATCTAAATATCAAACACAAATTATGAAATTTAAGAGCTTTAATGATACTGAGATAATAATAATGGCTCCCATGTGTACCAACGAAGCAGCTTAGGAGTCAGACAGGGTAGGGTGCCATATGCGAGCCGTACGGCATACAAGGAAGGCAATGTTGCCAGCACTACGCTTCAACAGCGGTAATTATTTTCAACAGGCTGAGTCGACCTGGGGGCTAAAAAACGCACCTTGATTTTAATGGTGCGGGCCCGGGAATCGAAGCCGGGGCCTCTCGGTTAGTAGCCAGGTGCCATACCCACTAGTCTACTGAGCCGTCATGATACTGAGATAATTTCTAACATGTAAACCAGAAAAGATTGGAAATTAAAAATGAATATTATAAAAATAAATGTTAACTAGATTGAACGCTATATTTCCTTAAATATATTGCAACGGAACACAGGATGATAAGCTATGTTATTTGTATCAGAGCACATGGATGACGAGCATTCTCATGTTTAAATTGGTTTTATGTAATACTTTGTCTTTTAGCCGTAAGTTTTGTATTTAGAAATGGATAAGCATGTAGGGTATACCAAATTCTTCATAAAAAAATGTTATTTATTGTCATATATTTTTTGAGTGAATTTGTGCGCGTGAGCGGGTGTGATAACGTGTGGTCGCTATATCTTCCGCGGTAATTAACCGATTGACGTGAAACTTTGACAATGAATTGTTTATGTAAATAGCTTCAATTTGTGTGTACTCTATGGTTCATAACTATTTTAGAAATATGGTTTTTTAAGTAGGAAAAACTCAATTTGGAACACTTACCATTAATAGGGTCATAAAAATTTGTAGATAATTCAATGCAAGTTAGTGCATATTTATACAAACTCTTTCTGGAAAAGTTTATATCTGTTGATTGCACCAATCATGTGACTTGGGTTTAGCCAATAGGAAAACAATAAATTCAGTAACATTCATTCTCTGTAGAGTAAAGATCAACACAGTCTGTCTGTAGAAGTTGCAAGGTGAAGTTGTGCTCGTGCGTGAGGAGTTGTTCTCGAGCGAACATAGAAAAGTATAATTTAACATAATCCTTGGTATTCTGTACGAAGTTCTGCGTACAGAGCCGAGTGGGTAAATTATTTAAATAGAATTATAATATAGTATAGTGCTTTTCGTGTAAGTTTAAGATATCCGCATAGGGATTATAAAGATTTCAAGATTGCGTGGAAGGTATACGACTAATACACCTTATTAAATTGATACCCGTATTCACCCTGAGATTGATAAAATTCACATACCAACTAATAATAAACTATTCTAAGGAAATTAATAAGCATTTTGTGGTTAACATATTTGAGAAGAGGACGACAGGACGAAGAGGACGCCAGGACGGGAATGGCTGTAGGAAGAGGAGGATTGCACGTAGTGAGGTCGTAGCCTCAATCAAGTGAAACCGATATATTATCGAACATTATAAACTATTATTGCAAATTACAATACATGACAATTTATAATACAATATACCTCTTTAAAAATATATTTGTGTGTATAATAAATAATTTTTCATCTCCTCCATAATAGACTTGTTTGTGATTTTTACACACTTATTATATCCTTATTAGTATAATAAAATTTGATCTGTTGCAATATATTATTATCAAGAACTACATCGCCCCGCCTTGTTCCTTCTAAAAGTAAACTTGCCACATTATTAACTGATTTATGGATCTATTAGACAATATTTACAGAGTGGTAAACGGTATGAGGTGACGAAATTGACTGTGGTATGTATTACGTGAGTGAATAACATAACTTGCTAAACTCGCTGAAACAAATATTTCAGAGTAAAGATAGGTTGTAACTTTGATTAAACTGCTTCTTGCACGAATCACACAGTTAAAGGTACGATATTATACAACTATGGTACTCTATTATGGTCGTCTTAGTATCATAAAATGTGGTATACTTGTAAAAAATTACTGTAATCTTCGCCCTAACCAGCTGTTTTTGATTTATTCGTGTTGTCTTTAGACATACATTTGCATAAAATTAAAAAAAGAACAGGCGATTTGGTGCAATGATTATTATTTCTTTAGTTTGTGTAAGCATTCACTCATTTCAATGGCGCAAAATTCATATCGAGCTCTCAGTTGATCTCTGCCAGGCGTCGCGGTTCAACGTTTCTCTCAGCCAACCTCTAACATATAACACTCTCGTACATTCATTTGTTAAACTGGTTGTCTCTCCGTTGTCTTGGTTTTCTCACTGGTCGTTTTTGGTCTCGTTCCCGCCTACACACCTTTGTAGGGACCTGTGTCCCAGTACTCTGTGTCTTGCTTATTAGAGATTATTACTAACGAGTAATCACGTTTAGTGTAAAGTCTATGTTACCTCTAACAGTTGTCCCGCATAAATGACGTTATATGAAATAAACAGTGCAGAAAGAGCGAAAGAATCCAGATGTTAGTATCAACATCAAAAATAAAATAAATAAGCTTGTGAACAGCTGTTTTGTGCCGTTATAATATCCAACGGTGATGACTGAAAAATGAATGACATCTGTTTTCGAACCAATGACTTTTCGATATCAGTTGACAAAGAAAAAATAATAAAAGGTGCAAAAACCTTATTGTATAGAAAGATGTAACGGCGGAAAATGGTAGTACAAAATGGCAATAAGAAAAAGGTTTCCAGATATGCGCTCTTCGCTATTATAATATAACGAATAGCAAGGATCTTTATTTGTTAAATGGTTTCATTGATACTCCAAGTTTGTTATACAGACAATGACAATGCCATCACAAACAATAGCAACAGTAATAAATTTTACGTCGTTAGCTGACATGTAGATCAAACATTTTAATAGAACGTCCTGTGCTCACGATGCACTGATGTACTGAAGCTTGTAAAGTGAATTATAGCGGCGTACAGTTATTTCTTCTTTACATAATTTGTTTGTTGAGTTATAATTTAGATAGATAAATCCTAGAATAGATAATGTGCCCGTTGAAAATTTAAAAGGAACAGGTGGTCAAACAATAGTAAATAAAAATGTAAAACAACTAAGAGACTTTGTAAATTTCAAAACTTTTCACATAATGACACATATTATAAACACTGAAGGATTCACAAAATTACATAAAGCAGACAACAATTTATAATAGATTACTTCATAGCAAATCAAAAACCGGCAGGTGAACGCAGATATAGAGGGGCAGAGCCTAACTAAAAACTAAGTATTTATCAAAGAAAGATGGTCAAATAATTAAACAGATGTGACGGGCTGGAAGAATTATTTAGGCCTACTCAAAGAAGAATCAGTAAAAACTTATAACAAAAGAGGTTAGATATGTATAAAGAGGACAACTACCTATATATTTAGATATGACGAAATGGAAAGTAGCTTTTGACAGAAAAAATATTATCGACAAATTAGCTTTTGATTCCCTTAGGTATCGTGAGAGGAAAACTATTATCAACAAAAGATTACGGTGCTGGAATGACGAAATAGCAGATGCTATTACGGAGAAACAAAAACCATATTTAGCATAGTTACAGCACAAGATAGAAGAAAACAAAGAAAAAAATACAAAGTTTACGAACACAGTTAAACAAATGTGTAGGGAAATCAATCAAAAAAGCTGGAGTAATTTCATACTAAATGTTGAAAAAGATAACTCGGCTGACAACAGTCCGCATACATAATCACCAAAAATATAAACAATGAGTAAAAAGATAAAGCAAGAATTGAAGTTACTTGTCAGCATGAATGGCCAAAATACAAACAACTGTGGAGAAAAGGAAACGGTTTGACAAATGTAGAGGGATAAAAAGAGGGAAATTATTCAGATGCGACACATGGTTTTACAGAAGACCAAATAGAAATGCAAGAACTAGAGATAGCTCTGAAGAAGTTGAAGAATTCAAAACCCTCTGAAATGAATCGATTAAACACAGAAATGCTCAAATGCGTATCGATTATTGTCAAATAAAAAATTAGAAGGCATCTAAATAGCTGGTGGCGAGAAAAGAAACTATTTTGTGAATGGAAAGAACCAAAGATAATTCCAATATACAAAAAGGGGTATAGGTCAATTTGTGAAACTTATAGAGACATAGTATCGTTACTTAACACATCATACAAAGTAGATTTAACTATAATACTACAAAAATTAGCAAGTATAACAGAAAATATCAGACTAGAAGAACGAACCGGATTTTTAAGAAGGTCCTGTACAGATGACATACTTATAATTATAAGTTGATTGAAAAACACAGAGAATTTAATAAAATCTATATCCTTTCTGCTGATTATAGGAAGGCTTTTGAGAGAGTAGACAGAGAAAAATAATTAGAGTTTGTTATTAGCAAATATAAGATTAAGACAAGGGTATGGCCTATACCCTAGAATTTTTAATGTGTATACAGACGGCATATTACTGTATTGGATTAATAAAATAGAAAATTACACACATGAGTATAAACTGTTTAGGGATAAACTATGTTTTCTACCATTTAGTTGGTACAATTCATTACCTTTTAGATCGTTTACTCTTAGGTTCATGAGAAAAGATTATTTCCCGTACAGATTTTTTTTTGTCCTTAAAAATTATCCTTACTGAAATGTTCGTCATTGTTCATTTATAATTTTACTACCCGATCTTTTTATTTCATTATAGTTACTAGACCGTGCATGAATTGGTCATTATAAATTCCACAGTTGATATTAATATGATTGTAAGGAATGTATGTGGAAAATATATTCAAGCAAACGCAATAGAAACGTAATGAACGCTAGCGGCATGAAACGTAATCATAGCAAACATGAAAATCTCAAATGAAATAGTCATCGATGCTTGGTGTACAAGTCACTTGACTGTACAGTAATTGTTTATAGTAGTTCGGCCCTTCTGCAAAATAGAACAGAGCTATTGATCACTAGAAAAGAAATGCAAGCTAACTGATCCAATTTTGATGGGCGTATGACATCTCTGTGTTTGTCGACGACTGCTGCCTTTGTACTGATGCCAACGGCGTTGTATTAACCAAATACAATACGCATAGCAAAAAGAAAAACAAAAAAACAGACCGATATAGTCCCTTTGATGTATTATCAGCACTCAGAAATACATGTTGCCAATTTTTCTAAAAACATAACTACAGGGCTTAAAATTAGATAATTTACTTCTTCGATCTTCCCAAATGAGACACTCAAACATATAAAATAATTTAGTATAAAAAAATACCAAACTTAATTTCTTTACTCTCATTCAGGAATAAATGAGACCACTTCTCTATTTTAAGAACTTAGCGTAGTTTTATCGTTTTTTTGCTGGTTTCCTTAATGGTCAAAATATTTAAAATATATTTTACTAATGCTTGTACAAGAATATAGATTCCTTATTACGTAATTTGGTTTGTCCTTATTGTGCGTATGTTAAAATTGTTTCCTTTAAGTTCATATAATACTTATATGTTTATTATACAAAAAGCCATACAGTAAAGAGGAGAGAAGCTTATGAAATTTTGTAGGTTTCCATTCGTAATTTTCTTCGTAATCTTTTAATGACGCGAATTGAAATCAGTTTCTTGTCCACCTTAAATTGATATTGATTTCCGTATTTTTAATATGTCACAGGTGACTGTTTTATCTCTTGACATGAGTGTTTTAGAGGATGTTTGCAAAATATTTATGTATTTTGGCTTACTATATATTGTAATCTTAATTCGTTTTACTTCCATGTTCCTTAAGGAAATGGAAGTATGGTAATTTGTTTTCGTTACATTGCACAGTATGATAATTTAGCTTGAAAACTGATCTTCCTAATTGTCGTCTATTTTTTACCAAGTACTTAGACGTTAATGATATCATACACCAGATGAGTATTATAGGATTGGATGAGATTTGCAGAATATTTTTATTGTCATTTTTAAATACACGATTTAAAATATTTTTAAATGTTCTAATCCCTTTATTATTTAAATAGTTTTTACATTCATATGTGTTCTTCATTTATATTTATTGAATTTAATTTGTATTATTAAATTTGTGTATGTATTAATTAAATATATAAATATTTTATGCTTATATAATTTAAATCAATGTATTTATATTTAAACTTTTAAAGATTATTTATTTTAAATATTTTAAAAATAGTTTTTAAATACTGGTGAATGTGAATAGCTTTGTATAGCACTTGAAAAACACGTTCTCTTGACACTGGAACTTACGCCTTTATCAAACAGTTCACAAAGGCAAAAGAGACAGGAGCGTATATGGTGTAGAAATGAAAAGGAAGTAGTAGGGCCTAACCTAAGAAAAAAAAATTGAAACAGAAAATTATAATTTAATAATAATGTACAAAACAGATTAACCTAATTCAATCTGGATAAGTTAATTTAAGTTTTGTAAACGTTAAAAGTAGTAAAAGTATACTTTGTATACTACTTGAAGTATGTCGGATGTTGTTACGATCAAAATTTTAATAATCTGTATTTTCAATTTTTACAAAAGTTCAAGTGTACAGAACAATGTGAGAGACTGTAGTTTGATTTTCAACCTAGTTTGGTTAGTACACTTTCGCAAGTTAAGTAACCAGAGTTTCGTAAACAAATATTTTGCAAAGTAAAGAGACGTGTTTTCTGATCATGTCTGTTTTGTCTATACTCATCTCCTTAATATAACAGGCAAACATTTTTGTTTGAATTGCCACACTCTATCTGCGTGCTGATATGAGAACTATCTGTTAGTGTATCAGCTTCATTAAAATAAAATTACTTCATTTCACCACCTACAGTAGTATGCAATCGTGTTAATAATATTCGTTACAACTACATAAAGGTATAAAATATAAATATTTCATTTATATTTATAACATTATATAAGATTTATTTTTTATTTAACGTTTAACATTAACATTTTATTTATTTATAAATATAACGTTGTAAAACATTCATGTGATTATAACACGTTTCATTGTACACAGAAATAAAGAGACGAGCTTGCGGTGATCAGTCTGTGGCTACTAATCAGTGAAGCAATTAAAATACATCGATTCCAACATACTAAACCCGGCCAGGCTCGATTGTAATTACCTTAGTCTGTTTACAATTGTGCTGTTTGCTGGCACATACATGTATTGTTTACACACGATCGTGTGTGCCGATGTACGTGCCGAACGAGAATTCTGTTATGATCGCTCGTGGGTTTGTTGGCTGTAGTATTTAAACACTTTTAGTTTCAAAACATATCAGAAATTAATTAAAGTGAGAACTTATTACGCAGCACAATGATGCCCGGCTGACTCCCATACACCTCGCGCTCTTAAGACAGTGAACCGATTCAACGTGTAACGATATACGAGGGTTATGTTTTGAAAAGTTCGCGGAGCGACATCTGTAGCTCAATGGTCGAACTAAAATCTTCTATATCATAGCCGAAAACGTTTATAGAAATGTTAGGATTCTGTGCTTCAAATTTGGAAATGGACTTTAACGAAACAGGGTACTCGATACCGGACATATTTAATGTGTTTATGAATGGGATGTAGTTTGAAGCACGGTCTCTATTACGTTCTTGAGGGTGTATGTGGGCTAGAACAGACCACAGAAAACACATTTCATCCTGAGGGTTCTTGATGTTGACTACTGCCCTGGTGTGTGAGAGTTTTCGCGGGGTTGGAAGGTAGGAGGACGCTGCTAGAGGCTGGTACCGTCCAACAACCAGTTCCAGCTTCAGTACAGCATCCACCGACCATCCGCTCCCGTCACGGGTAAAATTAGATATGCTATTGAAGATTTTATCGTAGGATTCATCGAGTAGACAATTCAACTCGTCGCTGTCGTCCGCGAGCAACGTGCGACAACGTCCGTGGAAGACGGCGTCTTTCGTTACCTCTTTCTCCTCACCACTGTCACCATCTACCACGGTTTTGGTAAAACGTATCCTGCACGCAATATGCCACTTGATATTGCGTAAACGTGCCTGCTCTGTCTGAATATCCTCAAGCAATAAAGGACGTGCCTCAGTCATTACGAATACTACGTCATGATCCGACTCGTTGACGTTCACTGGAATGTAGTCGAAGGTTGTGATGCACCCTCGGACACTACTGTTCCTCTCGATATAAAACCGAGTCACAACTGAAACAATAGAAACATGAGTATTAGTAACCAATAGGAATGATAAATAACGTGTACACACAAATTCATGTTTGTAGTAAATAAATAACACTCGTCGGGGGGTAATATGTCAGTTTATTACAAACCGTGAAGATGTCGGCTACTCCTGATTTTAGTATTGAAAGTGAAAGAATAAAATCGTTCAAGTATTGGGAAGTGACGTTTATCAGCCCCGACGAGTTAGCGTTTGCGGGGTTCTACTTCTACCCTAGAAATTTCGATGTTTGTGGACATAGTATGTCATTCGTAGACGATAGAGTTAAATGCTTTTGTTGTGGAATTGAATTAGTTGATTGGAAAGAAGGTGACAAACCTATGAAGGAACATGAAAAATTTTCATCTACATGTCAATTTCTAAACGATGTTAAGAGTGAGACTTTTCATGCACACACCAATAGACATAGTATGACTCAAACGTTAATTCGCATCAGCAAGTTTGCACACTACATAATTACAAAAATAATTTCTTAACTGTGACAATTGGTATTGGACTTTTTTTTACCTTGTTCAGTCTGCTCCTCCCCACGTTCCTGCTGAAGGTTAGCCATGATCTTCAAGTGAGAATGAATGAATACTGAAAAACAAAAGGTACCGTTATAACGCTGGTATTATGTTAGTGTATCGTAAACGTTTTATATATCAATTTGTACATAATACATGTACGCTTAGACCAACTATTTGCTAGATCGAGAAAATTAAGTTTATTTTCGCGCACACACACACAAACAGATTTAAATAATACTTTCATGCTTACAATATACAACCGATGTACACAAACTTATAAAGCATCAAACTATATATATCATTCGTTGGGTTGTAATTATTATTAAACAGTAAATATGCTTAGAATGAAAATATTTGCTATGATTTTAGTAACATATAACAGCGTCTTACATACCACTCGAATCTATATATACTGTTCTGTTTCAGATAATAATAATAATTTGATCACACACACACACACACACACACACACACACACACACACACACACACACACACACACACACACACACACACACACACACACACACACACACACACACACACACACATACACATACATGTATTAAATCAATAAATAATGCACTTGATAAATTATGCTCACCAAACTAGCGTATGTTGACTACACACACACAGGAACTTGTGTATACTGAGACGTACAATAATTCAAGCAGTCTTTCAACTATTAAAAAAACTGCTGAGATAGATTTATCAACGCACGCAAGCAGTCAGTGTGAAACCAATAAAATTCAGTTATACCTAAAAATATATATCTTCAATTAGAAGTGTAATATAAAAGGTACAGTAAGAATATATTTCAGAAAATTGATCACACACACACACACACACACACACACACACACACACACACACACACACACACACACACACACACACACACACACACACACATGTATTAAATTCAAATATATATCTTCAATTAGAACTGTAATATAAAAAATACGGTAAGAATATATTTCAGAAATTGTGATTTGAACATACACATACATGTATTAAATTCAGTAAATAATGTTTTAATGCAAATAATTTTTACTAGTAACATATAACAGCGTCTTACATACCACTCGAATCTATATATACTGTTCTGTTTCAGATAATAATAATAATAATTTGATCACGCACACACACATACATGTATTAAATCAATAAATAATGTCTTACCAAACTAACGTATGTTGAATACACACACAGGAACTTGTGTATACTGAGACGTACAATAATTCAAGCAGTTTTTCAACTATTAAAAAACTGTTGAGATAGATTTATCAACGCACGCAAGCAGTCAGTGTGAATCCGATAAAATTCAGTTATACCTAAAAATATATATATATCTTCAATTAGAAGTGTATAAAAGGTACAGTAAGAATATATTTCAGAAAATTGTATTAAATTCAAATATATATCTTCAATTAAAAGTGTGTTAAGAATAAAAGTACGTTAAGAATATATTCAGAAAATTGTAATTTGATCATACGCATACGCTTACACACACATGTATTAAATTAAAATATATATATCTTCAATTAGAAGTGTAATATAAAAAATATGGTAAGAATATATTTCGTAAATTGTGGTTTGAACATACACATACATGTATTAAATAATGTTTTAATGCAAATAATTTTTACGTTTAAATAAAATCTGTACATACAATAAATTATACTCACCAAAACTATTGTATGTTGACTACACACAGGAACTTGCGTATACTGCGATTGCACAATAATACAGTCTTCCAACTATTAAAAATGTCGTGATAGATTTGTCAGTGCACGCAAGCGAGTCAAATGAGAATTTATCGTTAAATTTGTTGAGTATATATTGGTCTCTGGTGGTAGGGGAAAGCCGATGTTTGTTTTGGACGTGAATACTTTCTAATCGATAATTACTTGTGATGGGTGCAACTAATGAGTGTCATGTGTCATATTAGAAAGTGAAAGGCGGATTTAGCGAATACACACACAATGGTTTATTTCGGTAGAACCATCTGAACATACATGCAATTAGTTGTATAGTAATCAGAATGTGTGTGAGAGAGACAATTTAATAGTTTGAATTTTATACCACAAGGTAAACTATATTTTTTTTTAAGTCGGGGGTTGTTTCCGAAAATTATTATTTAAAAACTGTTAATTGTTTTATTAAAATCTCACGTACGTGCCAAATTAATTGCCGACAGCGACTCTGCTCCCCCTCCTGCTAAAATTCCATCTGTTAAAAACAAAAAGAATTCTCACTGTGATATCGATAGTTATTCTCTCTCCACGCTTCAGTTCGGACGACAGTAAACGTAAGTTTGTGTATTATTATTGTAACGATCTTTGTGTTTATAAATATTAGTTTGTAATGTGTGGTTCCTTTTTTTTTATAGTATAATGGAAAACGCTGCTGTAATAATTGACTTTCACTGCTTTTATGATGACAACGGCAATTATATAGTAAAGGAGTTGTCGGTTATGGACGTAACACGTTTTGCATGCAGACATTGGATTTTCGCCCCGCCTGCTACAGTCGTTACGAATTCGAAATACACTAGAACCAACTGCTGGTTAACGACAAACTATCATGGGCTAAGATGGGATGAAGGAGAGACACCGTACGACAATCTTGTTTCAGTGTTAACAACGTATACGAACATATATAAATATGTGTTTGTGAAGGGTCTTGAGAAAAAACGTTTTTTAGAATCGAAAATAATTCATTATCATATAATAAATCTTGATGACATTGGTTGCCCAAAAGACGTACCAAAAGACATTCCTGGGGCGTTATGTCTTACACATTGCAATTCTTCTTCTACACTATGTACAAACCATAATGTGCACGCACTTAGAGAGTGGATAATTAATGATTTTTCTGTTATACAAACATTTTTAATGTAAGTGTCTCATAGCATTGTTAATTTCATTAGGTAAACTTGTATATGGCTGCAGGCGATAACTATTTCTGATGACTTTCCTAATATATATTATGTAACAGCCATAATTCTACATGTATGTACATGCAAAGCTTCAGGGGATGAAAAACACCATCTGTTAAAAACAACAACAAAAAGTCTTGCTGCAGGCGATAACTATTTCTGACGACTTTCCTAATATATATTATGTAACAACCATAATTCTGCATGTATGTACATGCAAAAACACCACCTGTTAAAAACAACAACAACAAAAATTCTTGCTGCAGGCGATAACTATTTCTGACGACTTTCCTAATATATATTATGTAACAGTCATAATTCTGCATACAAAGCTTCAGGGGATGAAAAACATCACCTGTTAAAAACAACAACAAAAATTCTTACTGTGATATCTATAGTTATTGTCACTCCATACTTCAGTTTGGACGACCGTAAACGTAAGTTTATGTATTATTATTATTGTAACGATATTAGTTCGTAATGTGTGGTTTCTTTTTTTTTTTCAAACGATAACTATTTCTAGTAGTCTGTGGGCTTGACTTTCCTAATATATATATATTTTGTAACAGCGCTAATTCTGCCTGTGTGTATGTACATGCAAAGCTTCGGGCGATGAACGTGAACTTTCCTGATGACCACATCACCATCATTACTTTCACTTCTAATAAATAATGTCGTTTATCACAAAATTCAATGCAGTTTCTGCTATTGAGTACAAACGGTGTGCAGAATTAACATTGAACAAGCAGTATCCGATTGTTAACATGGTGCATGTGGACACAAGATATGGGAAGTCTGTGCTTGTAACGTTGGAAGATGGTGAGCTACATTATCGTGTATATCTACCTAAGAGGTATGCTTGCGTCTTTACAGATGAAGAGCTCCGTCATATAAGCCCCAGCGACCTACATCTCGTGTTTCGAGGCATGAGGAATCAAACAGTACATATGGAAATCGTACCACGTTAAGGTAACAAACTACTTTTAATAAACAATTTTTTTATCATTGTGTGTGTGCGTATGTTTGAATGTAGTGCAGATTCTAATTTACAAAGTTTTGATGAATGGATTTTTAATTTATTTCACTATACGCCTCTGAACCTATATGTAATTATTTGTAACTGCTTTACCTGTTGCAGCAAACGATAACACTAGAACGATTATATTATTATTATTATTCAGTGATATATACATACATACAATTTACTTATTAAACACTTCAATGATTGTAACGTCTTACAATGACTATAGCATATTTAAATCTGTTATCTGTTTATTGGTCCTACATGTACATGTTGTATGTATGTGTATGATTACGTTGTGTTTGCGTCTGTGTGTGGGCGCGTTGCGTATGTGTGCGTGTACGTCTGTGTGTGTGTGCGTGCACGTGTGGTGTAACCCAAACGTGTGTACGTTGCGTTTGCGTCTGTGTGTGGGCGCGTTGCGTGTTTGGTTACGTTGCGTATGCGTATGTGTGTGTGTGTGTGTGTGTGTGTGTGTGTGTGTGTGTGATTACGTTGCGTATGCGTCTGTATGTGCGCGCGTTGCGTGTGCATCTGTGTGTGTGATATTTAACATGATTTTAATGTTGTTGTTGTATTGTTATGTTGCAGGTTGCTTCTTCTACAAGTACGACACACAATTATATATATAAACTTTCGAAAAATATCAATTTCTAATGTATTTATTTAATTGTGAATTTTATATTGTGAATGTTAAAATATATTTAATCATTTAAACAAATTATGACTTTATTTTATTTCACTCTACACCTCTGAACATGTGTACAATTAATTTATTTTTTGTGAACTGTTACATCAGAAGATTTGTATGAATTTCAGCCGCCGTTTTCATGTGTGTGTATAATTTTAATTTATTTCGCTATACACTACTGAACCTATGTGTGTGTAAACTGCAACCTTAAAACAGAAGTATTGTCTGTAACAACATAACAGGTAAGTAGTTCATTGACGCCAAATATATATATATTTCTAACAAGGATCAATCACACTGACTGCATTATAAAACTATTAATTAATTATTTAATACATTGAAAATGAAGAAGACGTTTTGACAACGAGAGAGGGCTAAAATTATTTATTCATCACACCGACTACTCAATGTACGAGAGGGAGACAGGAGAAAGGGTATGAAACCTTGCATAGTTGAAACGTGTGAGAGTGAGAGAGAGAGAGAGAGAGAGAGAGAGAGAGAGAGAGAGAGAGAGAGAGAGAGAGAGAGAGAGAGAGAGAGAGGACGTTACACAGTTGAAACAAGTGAGAGTGAGAGAGAGAGAGAGAGTGAGAGAGAGTGTGAGGACGTTAATATTTGTCGAATAAACTTTCTAATTTCATATACATGCGTTCGGTACTGACCACAGAGAGAGGAGAACAGTTTGAGCATAACGTTTGACAACGAGAGAGAGAGAGAGAGAGAGAGAGAGAGAGAGAGGACGAATAATACAGAGGTTGGTACATCTGATCATATAGATTTAATATACATTATAACACGCGACAAATTTGAACTCATGTAAAGGTTGGTACACCTAATCATATATTTTAATATACACTATAATGCCGGTGAGCATAACGTTTGACAACGAGAGAGAGAGAGAGAGAGAGAGAGAGAGAGAGAGAGAGAGAGAGAGAGAGAGAGAGAGAGAGACATACACACCGTGTGTGAGAGAGAGAGAGAGTAACAATTATGATCATATATAGTTTGAATTTCCCACCACAGAAGAGAAAGAAATGTTGACAGATCTGCTCTATACACGCACATTTCCCTCCCCCCACCGCAGAAAATGTTGACAACCCTGCTCATATAAAATATCTATACACTATAATAATACTACAGAGGTTGGTACACCTGATCATATAGATTTAATATACATTATAACACACAACAAATTTGAACTCATGCAAAGGTTGGTACACCTGATCATATATTTTAGTATACACTATAATGCTTCGAGTTGGAACCACCCCCCACCCACTGATATGAAATAAAAAAAAAACAACCTCCCACCCAACACCACCCACTGATATGCAAATCAGCTTTCTTAAAAAAATAAAAAAGTATATTCACGGATGCTGGTGGTCCATTGAACATCATCCCACCAAATCAATTTAATTAAAAAAATAAAAAAAAAATAAAATAAAAAAAATAAAAAAATTTATTCGCGGAAATTCGCGGTGCTGTGGTCCATCGGGATGCTGCGGGTCCAGCGGTGGCGGCGTCATCTCTGAGATCATGTTTTTTAGTGTTTTTTTAGTGTTTTTTAAGAAGGCGGCATTCCTTTGTGAGTTTGAACTGTCATTTTCCCTCTACTGATAGGTCCGATAAATATGTCGGTGGCTAAGTTCCCCCTGAGAACCCAGTACTGCTGGGTATATCGCTGTCCCATTGTACAGCGATACGGACGAAGAGCACAACGGCGGTCCATGTTGAAGAGGAACATCAGGACGATGGATACGGCGTATGTTGTATCCCGAATTTACAAGCAAGGTATAGAGTTCCATGCCCGGTATAAAAGAGGATGAAGATTCTAAATGTTAGAGATGAGCGGATGAACTACCCTGCTTGTGAGGATAGTACGGATGACGGCTAGACTTAAGCCAGATGCAGCACCCCTGTCGTGTCACTCTGCGAAGTGCTGGTAACACTTTCAGAGTAACAAATTACTCGAATTCTTTACAGTCAAAGGCCGGATGGATGTAATTTTAAATTTTATATACCTTATCGTGAACACATAGTTGACAAGCATAAGTTACTCTAACACAGAGAACAAACGAGTTTTGTATTAATTAGTCTTGTATTTGCTGCTAAGCACTGATAACGCACAAGAAATACTTTACTTGGCGAAATGAATCAGATACTTAGAAAAGGTAATGCGTAAAATGTTTTAATCCATCAAATAAAAATACTCTTTTGTTGTGATTGAATAAATATGTCTTTTTCTATATAATAACAAGTTATTTTAACAAATTGTCAGTCATGTCCTGAGCATTAAATTTATAAGTCAGTAGTAGACTTTACGTTCTTGTTAAAATACTAATTCGCGAGTAGGCCTACTGCGGAAGCCGATTCTATAAATGTCATGGAGATTGCTATGGCTAGTTTCCAGCTTTCCTATATCAAAAACTGTAATTTTATTCAAATACATATTTTCAGAAAATTTTTACGCACAAATCTTTCCAGATGTTCTAATTTTGTCCTTTCTGTATTTGCTGACGCAGTGGCAATCAAATTTTGTTGTACAATGTGACAGTTTTTATACAACTCAAGAGGCTATATGACATGTAAATAAAGTGTTTCTCATTTATAAGAAGACCTATCAAAAAACTGTATCACTTATTCGGTAAATAAATTAACCGATTATTATCTATATACAAATTAGATATATATGTGTGTGTGTGTGTGTGGCTCATATATCGTCGGCATACAGCGATATAATTCACAAAGTTCAAGCTGATGCCCGAGGAACGTGACAAAGCATTCGAAAGTGAGACGTTTAGCCGACCTTGGAACTATGATTATATTATTGACGTACAGAGTGTTAAAGCAAGTATCTCATTCGCCTAAGAGATATTTACCCTACGTTTAGTAGAGTCATTACAGAATTTTGGACATGTTTATCTTTTTGTTCCACACAACTATCTTTCAGCAAAGTAAATTTTAACAATTTCTAAACGTTGTCAACAATAAACTATTTATTTGATATACGCGTAGTTGTTACTGATTGCACGATGAGGAAACATACTGTTTTACAAACAGTTCTATTAAAATTGAGAAAGTCTTTAATTTTTAACCCATCTATAGTTCAGAACGTTAAATGTTAGTAAAAGTGTGTGTGTGTGTGTGCGTGCGCGCGCGTGCGCGCACGTTTGCGAGGCTGTACAGCTGGCGCATAAACAAACGTGTGTAGCCTAAATACATGCGTACTTGACGTTATTCAAAGCGTTACTATGTCACTATGCTATTGTATGAGATGCGTGGAAGGTAGGAAATACAAATACGCGTGTTAATGAATCGTGTTTATATATTCATTATCACCAGCATTGATAAATATATGTATTGATGGTGCCACGTGCGTATGTCTACATTATAGCGTGTGTTAGTCAGTAGTGGTCCTGTAAATCCGCAAATAGCTTAAAGCAGCTAAGATCTCTCTCTCTCTCTCTTTTCCTTGTATCCCTTGCTCCCGTTGACACAAGTAACTTATACTCGTATATAGGTTGAAGCGACCAACAACCATGAAAGAGTGTAGAATACGTGCTTTTAACACAGTTTGACAAAACTCGCAAAGAGGATTTTCGAATAAATAAAGGTTACACTTAAAGTTTTATGTCTATTTAAGTTGTTCCTATAGTTAAAAAAGACGATTCAACGTCAGAATTTCCATACCATTACTGTCTCATCAGTGAAACAGATCTAAATTAATTAAACATTATGTAAAAAATAACGTGCCTAGATTCACCTTAAAAATTGAACTAGAAAAGTGAATAGTATTATAAATTGTTAAAAACATTACATGGCATTAAACGTTTTAGAATACATTAATTTTTCGTAAATTTATTGTACCGTCATTTTTGTAATTCACATTTTTTGCTTTCAGTAACCAGTTCTTAACAAATACTCAGATTATATGTAGCCTACGGACAATACGTTATAATATATAAGAACTCATTAATGACAGTAATCAGTGGTACTAAACTAATTATACAAAATATAATACCAAAGCAATAAAATTTTAGGCACAATCGTCTTATCGTGACCATCATATCTGTTATGAAGAGGTTAATTTATAACATAAAGATAACCTTAAAGCGCAAACCGATTAAATCGATCGCTATCGTCATTACTTTTCGAATTTTAAGACGAATCATTTTACAGTAATCGTACAACTTAATAATTACAGACTTGAATCTACTTCCGAGTTATGCAGTGGACTCTAATGTCGACAAGCGTTTGGCTTACGACGTTCTCTTCGAAACATTAAAAAAAAAACTTAACAAAAATTAACGTCTTCTACTTCTTCCTTTTCTGTAAATTATGGTGTTAATTGAAATACAGAAAATTGATGCTGTAAATGTACCCTTTGTGTTAAATTAAATTAACGAATACAAACTTATTTTAAACATTGTATGCGTAAAAAACCCTGAAAGTAGGTTTATTCAAAAAAATGTGGTGAAAATATGTTTTTGAATAGAAATACAGCTTCTTAATGCGCGAACACTGGCATCTAGCCACAAGGCATTCTCTATGCTATACAAGGAAAACAGATTTCATAAGTCTAAAAAATATTTGTTTTTCTAGAGCGAAATGTTGAATTCAAAAGAACCAATGTTGAATATAATATTTAGTCTCAAAGGTCGGACTGGTAAAAGAGATGTTTACTAGAAAATTAATATGTGATATGCATTTGTTAATGACAATGACAAATACTACATTTGCACTAATTTAATATTTTTGCGCCTTATGTTTTACATATGTTTATTTTAAACCTCCTAATGTTATTTATTAATTATGCATTAAAATTATTCATTATTTGTATTTCACGAATTACGTTAACTTATACGTAACTTTTAAATGCATAAATGTAACCGATAGCACTTTCTCACGGTTGCAGTGTTAGCATAGATACAGTCTTTGTCTTTCGGTAGGCTAAATGAATTTGAATACGTATTACAGTATTATTTTTCCTTCCAAGTGTATGGTTAGTTTTATATTTTTAAATTAATTAAGTGCATTCTTTTCATGTTTGGAATTATCGCTGAATTGAAAATGTATTAATGTTGTGTGTATTTGCTTAATTTTAGTCACAAGTAGGCTTTTTATTTATGATAAAATAATAATACATTCCATCTCTTGTTACCTTATGTCTCTATGTTCTAAGTTTCTTTTCTCTTTAAACTAGTGTTTTCCGAGCTTTTAGTGCGCAGAACGCGAAATAAAGTAATCGTTTGAGAACACCTTCCGAGTTCTAAAATAAAACAAACACTAATTATAAGGAAATATTTAAGTAAAACTTATACTTTAATTTAAATCTATTTGCATTAGAAATCACTTAACCTGGCCAAAATAATAATGTAAATGTCAACAAGCTTAGTTTATTGTAAACAGTGAAGCCGCTATTCAACAATCAGCTCAACTAAGTCGTTTTCAATGTATCATAAGCTTAAGTACGCCAAATAAAGAAAGAGTTTTAATAAAATAAATAGCGGGACACAAAGTTAAGCACTAAAAACTTGGTGTGAGAATCGGTCATCACGTATAACCGAAAATCAACTAACTGTAATTTCGGAAGCTGTGACTTTAATAAACTCTCAGATATACATTCATGTAAGATCAGCTACCCATAATATTAGGCCTACATGCGTGTTACACCAGATATCAGGACTACGTAATTTGGCTGACAAAAAGATCTGTTACCCGCATTTGCTTGAAGACATTATTAAAATTATTAGCTTGAAACCACTTTTTTAAATTAAAATACGTTAAGACAAAAATGCTGGAAGCTCGTATTAATTGTTTAGGGTTACTAAATTTACTTTGTACACAGTATTACATTTATAAGCCTATCATGAGAATTTATAAAAGATCCTAGCTATTTTCTACTTATTTATACTGTGTATTCTAATTTTATTCGCGGATCCCACTTTATAATTACTGCTTACGAGAATGTGAATACTTTATTATATGCAGATGACCAACTCATTATGCAAGAAACAGAAGATAATTTACAGAGATCTATGTAACTACAAACTGAGCGATCACATTGCTCATTATGGTTTCCATATATCTGTTAATAAATCAAACTAATGGCTTTCAAAGTCAAACGTCCCATAAGATAAAAAATTACAATGAATGATAATGTGCTGGACCAAATATCCCACTTTCAATACCTGTGATGTGATATTACATATCAATTTGACGAGGACATCGAGAGAAAGATAAACAGACGTTAGCCGATTTGTGGCACTATTAAAAGAATTTGAGAGAGAAAAACAAGAAAGGAAACTCAAGTGAAGTTTTATAAGGTGATGGCAGTCCTCAATCTTTTATATGGATCCAAAACTTGGGTATTAACTAAAAAAGATACAAGTCGTATACAAGCTACAGAGATGAATTTATTGAGTTACGTAAAGGGATGTACACGAAAAGATAGAATTAGAAACAATGGACAAGACATGAATTGGGTATATTCTCTGTGAGGTTCGAGGAGTGTAAGCTGAGATACATAGAACATATAGGTAGAATGGAAGCAAAAAGGCTATCTTAACAAGTTTTGCAATATGCGCCTAAAAGATGAAGAAATGTGGGAAGACCACGCAAAAGATGGCTTGAAAATAGAGGCCGGAATAGGTGATATCGTCTAATCCTGGAATGAAGAAGAAGAGAATGCGAAAAAGTGATCCATTATCAGTAGTTTCTCTAGCCGATAACTGTTCCTTTTGTAGCAAATAAATAACACCCGTCAACAAAATTTAATTTTTTGTTTGTTAAATAAAAGTGGATAACTGATTCTTATAGTGTTCTTAGCACTGGTTTCAAATATGTTAACAGTTTTCCCCTATCGAGCATAGTTTTAAGTAATTAACATTTTTTCTTTTGCAAAAAGCAAATTATGTGACGGTAATTTAACAATGTGTTACAAGCACTTTGTACTTACCTAAAATCTATTTTTTTTTAATTTTCTGCTGTAATTTGCTATAAGTAGATCCCTCTTTAGATTCTAGCAGTAGTTAGGTAGCATTTTTGGGTTCCGTTTTCCCTGGTAGCGTTTTCCCAGGTGGATATTTCCTGGTGGAAGCGTTCACTCTTGGCGCCAAGATTTTTGGGGAAAAATCTGTATGAGAATCTCAGAAATTCATTTTAAGTGACATATTACATCCAAGTTCTCTGTAGTTTGCGAAGCTCCTTTACATGTTCTCTGTAGTTATCCGCCTTATGGTTTCCCAGGACGTTGTTAATCACTTTTTGAGATGACTTCCGTGCAGCAACTTCAAAGTCATTCAAACTTTCTTCAAATGCAACACCACTCATTAGTTTTCTTATTTGTCGTCTAACAAATATACATCCCTTAATCTTAGCAACTCTTATATTAGGGAAGCTGTTTCCTAGAAGCTGAAATCCTGCACCATTACGATACATTGCTTTAACAAAATCTTTCATTAAACCGAGCTTAATGTGTTGTGGCGGAAAATAGACTTTTTCAGGTCTTACTACTGCTTGACTTACAACATTCTTCTCTCCTACAGTCACTGCTTCTCTCTTTGGCCACTGACGTTTTATGTAATTATTCTTCCTATTCCAGCTGTCCCCCAGCTTCCTATCCCAGCTTGTTTACACAAGAAGCAACAGAATTCACTGTACGCAAGTTGCAATCCATGTAAAAGTGCTATCACTTTCAAATCTCCACATATATGCCATGAATGTTTCTCATACTTAATTCTGCTCAATACAAGTTTCATGCTTTTGTATGACTCCTTCCTGTTAGCAACGTAAGCTAAAGTGATTGACGAGTATTTATTTCCAATGTAAAGTAGGACCGCTTTCAAACTAATATTTGAAGATACTATAAACAGACGTCTTTCTTCAGGATGGTACCTGTGTCCCAAATCTTCCAATAAAGGTCCACGTCATTGCAGTACACGAAGTCCTCATACTGGGAAAAGAATTATTCAAATTCAGACTGCCTGTCACGGACAACACTTAAATTAGTATTCTGCTGTAAAAGATTCCATCTTTTCAATTTTGATGCCAGTATTTCTGTTCGACTCTGATAAATTTAGTTCATGAACGGGGTCATTTAATAGAGGAATTTTGACTACATATTCAGAATCAGCACCCAATAATACATAAGAATTAGCAAAAATTTAGGATTTAACAAAATCATTGTTGACCAGTGTAATTAAATTTAAATTCTTGATTAACTAACGGTATATTCCTAACCTATAAATTGTTATCCGTGGCTACTACCTTATGAAATAGTTTGAAAACGTCTGAAGATTAGTGTTTACGTTAACGGTATGGTACACATATGCTTCAGATAGTCTGCTTAGCCAAAATCAGTTAGATAATTTTGAATCAGAAAATTTGTACAATCATAGGGAAACACTGAGTACTTAATGGAACTGTCGTGTTGTTTAAGCAAACAGCTTTGCACATTATGTAATTAAAAAATATTCTTAGTTTGTATTTGGACAAGGTTACTTTTTACGAAACATAATATAATGGACGATTATTATCACATCCCCTAGGTTATGAAGCCTCGTGGCGTCAAGGTTACCAGAAAATATCAAATAATCATGTCATTTGAGGAGTTAAAGCTAAGACGCTGTAATAATAATTGACGTCGTTACCATGGAAACATTTTATTCTATTTATACCTAAATCGCATTTCAATTACGACAAACGCCATCTGATCAGCATTTTCTTGTAGCGACCAAATACGGATGACAGTAAACGTGGATGGCCCAACGTTGTAATAATAAGTGTTCAGTACACTATGGGAAATACATGAGTAGTTGCACATGGTATGAGATTTGTTTATGTAATCACTGTAGCTACAGTTAACTTCTAGATTTATTTAGAAATACTGAATATCTTAATATCAGTCTATAGAACTTGCAAACTTTGCACGAGCGCTTGAATAGTAAACGTATATATGTATGTGCTTGTAGCATATGTGTGTGTGTGTTGTGTGTGTAAATTAACGCTACAAACGTTTACACATAATGGTTTGTTTGCGAATGTGTGCATATGTCGTCATTCACTTACGAGGTCAAAAATCAGTTTATGGATTGTTTTAAACATACAACAAACATACGCGTACATGGGTCCAGGCGACCAGTCACACCCCAGAATAAACTTACAGCAACGCAACGATCCGGCAGCTGATGGGTGCTTCTCATCACCCCGTAACCATCAGTTAGCATGTACTTTTACTACATACACATATTGAAATGAAACATTCAGTAGGAGTCATTTTAAATATGCGATAACGGTATTACACATTTTATGACGTTATAGGCATGTTTTAAATTGATCTTGTTAAAATTTTTGTATAATGGCTGTACGTTTTGAAGTAAGAGATAGGTAATTATGTGTTATATGTCAAAATGCCCATAAATTTATTCTCTGTCATGTCAAGTGCAAATTTATTGCGCGTGTACGCGTATTATTCCTGTTTTCCTGAATAACTTCTATAATAATTAACGTATCGGAATGAAACTTGGACAGCGTATGCGTCATAAATAGCGCTATATTTTTCGTATGTCATAAACTCAAAACATATAATTTTAATATGTATTTTTAACTGAATTAACTTTTCTATAGAAGGCTTATCTGCAGAAAAGTCTTAAAACTTTTAGATAAAATCTATACAAGTTTTTGCAGACTCTGGCATAGTCTTACATGATGTCTACCTATCAAGGTAGAAATCTACCATGTGTTCTAGATTTTAACCAATCAGAAGCTTCAATTTCCATTTGAGTTGTCTTCTAGTAAAGGAAAAATCGTACAGTTCTCGTCTATAACTCGTCCTAGTAAGACATACTCTCTGTGCGAGTTTTTCATGACGAGTTTTTTTCCTATCAGGGTAACGACAGTCCAAGATCTTAGCTGTATGTAGATATATGTATATGTGAGAGAGAGAGAGAGAAAGCTTGCGTATGCGGGTGTGTCTGTATGATGACTAGTGTGTCAAACAGTAACTTAAGTGGGGAAAAGATGATGGTAACTTTAAAATCAAGAAGAAGTGACAACAGATAATGATTTCGCAAACATTGGTCAGTTACATTATTGTTTCTATCCTCCTGGATATATTGCCATTACCATAATAGTAACTACTGTCCTTTAAAATAATTTACTCCTTCTAATAACTTTATCAAAAGAGAAATCAAAACTATGAGAATTGTCTGATAGTAACCGATGATATTTTCAACGACGTTATTTACCAGTAGTGTTAGTGTGTTGTATCACCTGGGATTTGTTTTGATTTTATCTCTCATCATGAATGCAGACAACGTTGCTACAGATGCCACTGCCACAAGGACACAGCTATGTCACGTCAACGTGCGTCGCCGTCGCCACACCCCCGCGTCCTACGCAAACCATCCCTTGGAAACAACCTTGCTCCGTGTTGTGTACAAAGCGCTGTCAAGTCGGACTTGAGCGTCAGCAGGCACGCACACAGTAGTGGGCTGTCAGTCACTATCATTCGCCCCGATGACAGCGCTTGGTTTGTTCACGTTGTCATTTTGATGCACCGTTGTCTGCACGGTCGCCCACATCCTGATATGTTATGACAGACTTTGTAAGCTCTGTGCTGAGACATGTTTACAACAGTACTGAGCGGATTTCATATCAATTGTGAACCTTACTATAGACTATAATTAAGTGATTGTTAAATATAACAATTTTTTTTTTTTCGTATGAGCCACTGTGGACTACGTTTGCTTCAACTCGCTCCTCCCTTCTTGTCCTCTCTCTTCCTCCTCCCCCACATTTCCTTCGTTCTTGATCGATGTGTCTCCCTTCTTTCGTCAGTCCAGATAACACCCGTCCTCTTATTGGGTTTTTCCTAAAACCTTGGGCATTTTTAATTTCTTTTGAGTGGTAAGTATTCTCCTATGTTTTTTTTAGTAATCTGGAATTCTTCTGTCTTTTCGTTTTTTTTTTAACTACGTATTGGACATTTTGAGCTTTTTGAAGTAGTCAAAAAGCTTCCCTGTTAGTCTGTCAGGATTCATTCATTGAATACGTCCGTAGAAAGTAATTCTTCTTTTTCTAATTACGTCTGTGATTTTCTCAACATGTGTGTACAGCTCCATATTGTGGCGTCTTCTGTACTGGTCACAATACTGGTGTCTTTATCTTTTATTGATCACAAGATTTTTCTTAATATTTTCCTTTCTGTGATTCCAGTTCTTTCATCATCATTTTCTTGTTCAGAGTCAGACAATCAGCTGCACAAAGTGCTTCCGGGCGAATTACTGTATAATAAAGTCTAAGTTTGGCATTAATGGATATCGATTTCTTGTTATATGTATCCTTTGTTAAATGGTAAGCAACTTTCATCTTATTAACTTGTGCTTTAATGACTTCTTTCTCTGAAACATTGTGTTCAATAAGTTCTCCAACATACTTGAATCTGTCATTTCCATAGATTTGCCCGATCGATTTTCTTGGATGAAGAAAACTCGATAATTTTCTTAGATAACATCACAATATTATGTATACATTGCTTCTATTGTGTAGTGCCTTTTCCTTCTATCGAAGTAATAAAATCTAATACAAATGGTACCTTTAGAAATTTATTTTTGTTGAGAGTTCACAAATATTTATTACATTTGATAAAATATCTTATTGCTTAGTAATTAAAAAGTAACTACTAAATATGGAATTAGGCAGTAATGAGCGTTCTAAAAGGAAACATACTTGCCATTCACTTCTTTGTCATATGGTTTAGACGATAATTATTATTGCCTTAATTAAGGTACTTATACTAAAATTTAGAATATAACTTTATTCTTACGCTTCCTTCTGTATGCAAAGCACATATTTTATTTATTTTTTGTTAATTTTTAAAAGTCAGAGCGTTGTAAGTGAAATTAAAGAGTGAAAAGTGTCGTACAATGACATCAAAATATCATAAACTCGAGAATACACGGACGAGAATTGAAACCTATCGATTGTGAAATATCAATTTACTTGCCATTGTGTACTGTAATTTATCGTTTCAGTGTGTCTGGTTTAACACAATTTTCTAAAGTCACTGCATTACATTCAGTGATTTTTTAAAATTCAGATCTTACAAAATGGCTTATAAACAAAAACGGCCAAAAGAATATTTGTGCATTAATAAGAAAAACGAAAGAGTTGGTCTGACGAAGTAAATTACAGTCTACTTTACACCAACAACCTTTGACAATAGAAAAAGAAGATTTAACTAAAAGTCGTATTGAAATTATACTCAATCTTACGTCCAGGATGTTATTTATTTTTACTCGTATTGTTAACGCTAACGTTAACGGAAAACATTTAAATTTTTAAGTAAATCAAAAGAATTTTTTAGACACAATCACCATCATTACTAATATATCTACGTTTTTATGATAATAACTCCTACGCTTTTGTAGTTTCTTGCAGTAATTATGTATTTACTAGCAAAATAAATCTATTATTGTGCTAATAGAGTATAATAGCAGTTTATTAACACAGTTTTCTTCCAACGTTTTCTTGAAGCCATAAATATTAAAAACAAAATTAATATTAATATTTGACCTAACATTCCAAATAAATATTATTTAATAATTCCATTTTATTAAACTCCAAATAAATTTTATTATTATTTACATTTAATCTTTTATAGCAAACTTAAAACTTTTGAGTTAATATTATCCGAATGCCATAGTTGCATTGCCCATTTGATTTCATTAGCCTTAACTGCATTTCTCAATATTTGAAAGACAAAGAGTCACCTATAATGAAAGTACTGTAAACACCAAGCTTTGACTATAAGCTTTTATAAAAATAAAGAATATCATAAGCTTCTGATACCACATAAATATGTCATTCATCCTTGCAGTTTGGAATATTAACAAGAACGCTGTGCCCAATGATGCTGGGAAGGAAGATTTCATGTTAGCAAAACAAAACTCGTAGCATGTGCAACTACTCAAGTATTTCCCATAGTGTACTGAACACTTATCATTACAACGTTGGGCCATCCACGTTTCATGGTCGCTACAAGAAAATGCTGATCAGATGGCGTTTGTCGTCATGGAAATGCGATTTAGATATAAATAGAATAAAATGTTTCCATGGTAACGACGTCAATTATCATTACAGCGTCTTAGCTTTAACTCCTCAAATGACATGATTATTTGATATTTTCTGGTAACCTTGACGCCACGAGGCTTCATAACCTAGGGGATGTGATAATAATCCTCCATTATATTATGTTTCGTAAAAATTAACCTTGTCCAAATACAAACAAAGAATATTTTTTCATTACATAATGTGCAAAGCCGTTTGCTTTAACAACACGACAGTTCTATAAAGTGCTCGGTGTTTCCCTATGATTGTACAAATTTTCTGATTCAAAGTTATCTAACTGATTTTGGCTAAGCAGACTAGCTGGGGCATAATATGTGTACCATACCGTTAACGTAAACACTAATCTTTCGAAGTTTTCAACCTGTTTCATAAGGTAGTAGCCACGGATAACAATTTATAGTCTAGGAATATATCTGTTAGTTAATCATGAAGTTAAAATTATTTATTTATTTGCTACAAAAGAATAGTTATCGGCTAGAGAAATTACTGACAACGCATCTGTTTTTCGCATTCTCTTCCTATGCTTCTTCATTCCAGGATTAGGCGACATCACCTGTTTCGGTCTCTATTTTCAATCCATCTTTTGCGTGGTCTTCCCACATCTCTTTTCCCTTTAGGCGCACATTTCAGATGCATTTAAGGTTACGACGGAATTCAACCAGGGTGCCGCTGTCACCCACCCACTTTACTGTCCTCTCATCAGTTTAACTTTCAAGAAACTCTAAAAAGCTATTCAGTCGTAGGGATTGGAGTTGGAGATCAGGCCAGTTTTCTGCTGATGGTCAAATAATTATTTAAAATTTTGAAAATGATACTGACTGTATGTACACTGTTCCGCAATCTCGGTTATTGGGAGTAAAATCATTAGCGTCACACAAATATTTATAAATGCGATATTAATAAAGATTCAGATGATGATTATTACTGTTGTAGGTCATTTAACTTTACATTTTTGTTAGCATAAAGTGTAGTTAATACAGTAATTTTATAAATCCTAACAAAGACAAATACAAAATACGTTTCAGTTAGAATTATATAACCAGAAGTCTGACGCTCACTGGAAATAATCATGGACTTACGTTTTAATTTGTATTAGTTTTATAGTGTACAACGAGTAAATCCATATTCAGGATTTAAGTAACGTAAAAAGTCAAGAGTAATCTATATTTGCACGATAAGCGAATGCTTATAACGGAACTGAAAATTTACTCTCCTTTGAGTTCACTTTTTCGACTCTTTTCTGCTAAATTTGTTTATTTCAGATTTCATTACGACTGTCGTTATATTCTCACACCCTCCCACATTCTCCCTCTCTTCCTATGACCCCTTTTCTCTCCTCAGACTTATTTTCTCTCTCGTTCTCTCTTTTAATCCCGCTTTTTGCAATTGATTTTCTCTATTATTATATAACGCAGACTGCTGCTGTGGCATGAGCTCACACTTGGACTGACTCCAAATCGACTATCTACAGTTATTACTATTTTTGGATTCTAACTGTTAGCGTTATAAATGATTCCTTCAGTCCCACTCAGTTTCCAATATATCAATAATCACTAAATAAATATTTTATTTAATTTTATTGATTATATAATTCGTTCTACGTGAAGTACCAAAATGTTATAAGACGCAAGTCTGTTTATTCCTACCTGGTGCCTCTTTATTACAGTAAGCTGGCTATTCGTAGATAAAATCAGTCTTCCTAAACTGATTCAGTCCTCTGTGCTGGAACCAACTGATTGATTTAGTATAAAGAATTGCGTATTTAACGTGACTTAATATGAATATCTGCAGTATATTACATGGCTGGTCACGGTATAAAGTTAATTATGTAAAAAACTGACTGCCACTATTTTACTTATAAATATGAAAAATTTAAACTATGATTCTTGTAACTCGTAGATTACAAACTACTACAAACATTTACAAGAATTTACGATTTTAGTTACAAGAAACAGAACCTCTACTCTCCTAGTAGTATTAATTTAAGCATACTGTAACTGTCAACTACTGTTACCAACTATCTGGGTAGTTTATTAAACTGTGATTCGTAGGCTTACACGGCCGGAGTCAATGTTGTTAAGATTCATCCCCGGGCTGTTTGGCCGTGGTCCAAAGTTTTCGACAAAACCAGAAGTTTCGGCAGTGCCATCGGCTGCCATCTTCAGTAAGAACCAAATACGCTAACGTGAGGTGGTACACGTTAGTGAGCACAATACTGTGGTTATGGCTGGAGAAGTTCCGTCAACACTACTCCTACTTATAAATTTTCTAAGTGCCACGATACAGTAATAATCAACCACCAGCCATAAATCAGAAGGAAGAACGTGTATTAGAGGCTCGCAACGCACCTTGCCCCATAAAGTACTCAATGACAGGCTTTCGCCCCGCAGATGGCAGCATGTTTCTGGATCTGGATGTACTGTACTTCATATGAAGGTGAGGCAAACACGCGCTCACCGCCGACAAAAGCTTCGTCTCACCGATGGTCGGCATGGCGGTAGTCTGTTTTTGTTGAAAACAATGGGCCACGGCCAAACAGCCCGGGGATGAATCTTAACAACATTGGCTCCGGCCTACGAAGTATATTAAGTTTTGTAAATGTTTAACATTCAGTACCACTGTCGACAGTTAAGAACAAAGAATTAAAGACTTAAGCATCTTTATTCCAGCAGTTCAGAAACACCTACATTACTCACAACATTTTATTATATATTTTTACATGTAACACAATGTGTAGACCTATACGTGACCAGACACAAATCACCAGGACGGTCTCTTAATCCTGCGTTGTTACACAAAGGGAACAGGATATTTTATATTTTTATTAAAAATTCATTCATTAAAAATAAGTGATAAAATTAAGGTATAACCAGATGTCATAGTAGCCATACATATTATACACTTTTACTACATACAATGTTAGGGTATATGCTTATAGAATTTTGTTCTTTCGCCATAGATGAAAGATTTTCAGTGCCACTTTTTATGAGAAACAGAAAATAGACTTTATGTTTTGTAGTTCACGATGACGTCCATTCGTGTTTATGATAATGTGTGTGTGTGTGTGTGTGTGTGTGTTGATGTATCCTAGAACTATGTAAAGTTACAACTCTTTTAGCATAAAGCAAGTTTGACACGCTCGACAGCCTATTATGATTTTTTACCAATTCAAATTTTAACTTTACTTTTTTCTCTCTTCATCCATTCCCCCATTTTCAGTGGCAGTAACTTCGTTTTTATTACAACATACCATTTCGTGTTTACCATATACTCGTCTTATTTCTCTCACACTGTATAATATGAATACTGAAAAAACTGGTTCTAACCCGGGCACGTTTGGGACGCAATACTACGTTTGTGTCTGTAAACAATTCGTATGAGAGAGCAGTCAGGTTAAAATTGTAAACAGGGTAAGGTAACTGCAATTGTTGGCCGGGTAGGAATCGATACGTATCAATTGCATCGCTAGTTATAACCTCAGACTGACCACTAAAAACATGTATGGCGTTTTAGATGTAGGTCTATAGCCTACCAATCTTATTATGTCAATATGGATGTTTTCCCAGAACACTAAATTAGTATTCGACAGGACGATTGTTACGTACGAAACGGGCACCTTCAATTCTTAATGTTATGCATTGTAATTTATATCGTCATATAATATGAATGAAAATATATTTAATGAATTTCCATTACACTTACTGTTGCGTAACCAGTAGTAATTAATGTGTAATCGCTGCATCTATACCTTGTTCAGAAAATTTGAACCCTACAAATAAAGCCGAGTATTTTAAATTTTGCTATTTTTATCGGTTGTAATTCTGAGATATATGAATAGAAACTTTGCTTTTAGAAAGGTACGTGAATAGAGGGACTTAGAAAGAACTGTTCATAATCTTAACCGTCATACTGCTTATTATAACTCGAGCACTTCTCACAACAGAATAACTAATGGATGTCTAAAGCATAGATCCAGTATAATCAGACAATTAAAATCAGCAATAAAATAAATATAAACCATCATACCTGATTTATTTTTACCAGTTATTATATCTGGGACGTGTTATTATTACATGTTAATATTATATATTGTATATCAATTCAAGGAGGACATCAGTTAAATAAAAATATATTTCAGTGAATTCAAAATAAATTATAATATGGTTTTTTTAAGTTTTAGCAGTTTTCTCTGTTTTGTTTCTTTCAGAAACAAAAAAATCTACCTATAAAGGAATAATGTACCTAGTTGCTGATATTAATTATTCATTGCTGATATTTAATGAGACATTAATTAGACATATTTTCTTTTAAATAAATAAGCACACACACATTAAACTACAACTTTACAAAAAGATGACAGAACAAATAATATAATAAATTTTTATTGTTATACTAATAACAAGTTTGATTTTATATTAATTTTTTAATTTGTAGTTAACCAAAAGTATCAGCGTCCAAATATGGCATATCTAACTTCTTGTTGACAGAAAATGAAAGACAATGTCAAAGGATTAAATATAAACGAGTTCATTATATTTGAATTTTAAGTAAGTGGAACTAACACCATTGGGCATAGGCCATAATTCTGTGCTTACAGCAGGGAAGACTATATTGGTTTTTATATGTTGACTATTGTTTGCTGTGTGTTATATTTATTCATTAATTACTCGTTTAGATTGCCTAACATCTGACCTCCATCTTTAGAATCATTTCTACGTTGTGCGTGTTCAATTGCAGAGGGCAATAACTTTTTACTATGTAATTAAATTTTTACGTACAAAATGTACGTTGTACATTTATAGGTAATGTGTAACATATGATATGTAACGTGCATATTGAGGCCATCAGCATTTAAAATACTTCAGTTGAAGACGTTATTATCGACAGAGATGATGAAGAATTAATTACAAATGGAGCAGGTAAGCAAAAGGTTATTGTGTCCGGTCTACGGCTTCATGTTCTTGTCTATTGCTTCCACCTTACTTTAGTCTCTTAACAATGCTAGTTTAGACGTTAAAAATCTTCAGAAAGAAAAGTGTTAATATAGTTTCTTTGAAAGTATCTTATTATAATTAAAATATTTCAAACGTGCCACGTGTTTAAGAAAATCGATGTATGTGTCGCTTTGTAATTAATAATAATTAAGTCGGAGTTATAAACACTAATTAGCACTCGGTCTAAAGTTTCTTGTTCCTATTTATACCAGCGACTCGAAATTTATACCGAAGAATACTACTAAAGTAACGACAGGATTAATTGTAACTCATAACAACCATTTATCTCCCGCTAATTACTACAGTTAAACCGGGAATCGTCGCATTATTTTTCAGTCACTTTGAAACGTATCTACTTTTGCTTCTACGACATCTGCGTGTACAGTATGTCACTGCCGCAGGGCCACTCTCGGCAATTTGAGTCTAGTTCATACGGTTGCTTCACTTTAAGCGTCCATGTAATTCGCATTCATTCACGGCTTCTGTCACTAATGCTAAGTCATTCTCATCACGCAGACACGATCTCACTGCATTATTTATATTATCCTACTAAATATGTTGTCTGATTCATACAGTCGTTAACGTAGATACTATACAGCGTTTTCAGTAAAAAAACGCTAATATCAATAGCCGACGCTCCATCGTTTGTTCTCAACAATTCTGTAAACCGAGATCTAAAAGTTCCTTCTGTAAGAAAAGAAATCGTGCGCCTCTGCAGGAAACACACATCTGAATTAGGATACCATCGTAACCTCCTAGCAATTAATTTGTTGGACAATAGTGAAGACATTTATAGACTAGAAAGACGTAAGTTGTTAAACCTACCCTTCAGGTTCAACGAACAACGTGTATACTGTAATCTGTGTTATCTGTACTATAATATCTGTATCTTTGTCAACACGGACCGTTAATGTCAAGTGGTATTTCTTCCTTATAAGGTCACTGTTTAATATATTCATATATATAAGTAATGTACTCAGTTCATGCCAAAAGCAAGTGGTAGTGACCTTCTGTTTAATCGTTTAGATGTTTGGACATTTATTGTTTGGATGTTAAGTATTTGTGTATGTGTTTAATCTGTAGACAATAACAAGAAGAGCTATCATTGGACAACTCCTCAAATCATGTATGTGTATGTCATTCAATTTGTTTAATGTTCGTTTAGATGTTTGGACATTTATTGTTTGGATGTTAAGTATTTGTGTATGTGTTTAATCTGTAGACAATAACAAGAAGAGCTATCATTGGACAACTCCTCAAATCATGTATGTGTATGTCATTCAATTTGTTTAATGTTCTCAAGTCAAACAGATTACAAATTTGCAATAAATTAAAAAAAAAAATAAACAAAAATACTTGTAAGGCTTCAATCGTTTAAAGTGTATACTGTTTTTGCCTTCTCGGCCAAAGATTAAAAAATACTTTTTCATTAAAAATATACTATAAAAAATTTTCTTCTTCTTCTTCTTCTTCTTCATCGGCGCGACAACCCATTATTGAGTCAAGGCCTCCTTTAACAGCCTCCGTCAGTTGTCCCGGTCAAGTGCAGCTGCTCTTCAGTTCCGGGTCCCAAGGATATGGCACTATAAAAAAATCACAATTAATTGATTGAGTAACTTTTCTATACGCATTTTACTACAATTAAGTTGTGCGTTCATTTACAAATACTGTACACTCCAATGGCAGCTTACAGCACATTAAAACTTTGTACGAGCACTTATACAGTAAACCCGTATATGTACCATAAATAGTGTCAGTTAAGAACAATTTACACGCGCAAAGAAGCAATTATCTTCAGAAGCAGAAAACCACAACTAAAAGGAGTGTTACTTTCCGTTTATTTAGGGTATTAATAACAAAAACAGGGTTACTTGGGTCTCGCATGCACAGATTTGTAATGGTCTCTTTTAAGTTTTGTAATTATTCTCTTGGATAAATTCCTATTGCCTCTACATTAATTACTTCACATCAGTTATTAGCCTACATCAATTCTCTGCGACTAATTACTGTATCAAAAAGTTACGAATACAGGCTCACAATTACAGGCGATTTCACAGCGTTGTATCTGCTATTTCATGTAGTTACAGTTTCTATCTCTCAACATGTAACGCAGCAAACATTGCTGTCAATGTCATCGCCGCAGGGGGCTGATCTGACATGACAACTGGCGTCACCGCACTCGTCTCTCTCTCTCTCTGTGCAACGCTTTGAGTCAAACTCGTTCTCTGCGGCCTACGCAAAGCTCTGTCATGCCCTTAAGTGTAGTTTAGGTAAGCACAGTAGTAACAGAGCTCGATGTCGCCCACCTCTATGACAGCAATTGGCATCAGAATAGTTGGTTCACGTTAATGGTATAGCCCTGTTTGCGTGTTGATAACAGACCATGCACAACACGCAAACAGGGCTATAATGTCAACGCGGCGGTGACATCACCTGGAGTATTACATTTTTCGATGACGTTACACATTTTGCATCACGCTTTTTGTGGAATGACCCCCCAGCCTAAAAACATTATCATGTTAAAAGAAATCAGGTATGATGGTTGATATTTATTTTATTGCTGATTTTAATTGTCTGATTATACTGGATCTATGCTTTAGACATCCATTAGTTATTCTGTTGTGAGAAGTGCTCGAGTTATAATAAGCAGTATGACGGTTAAGATTATGAACAGTTCTTTATAAGTCTCTCTATTCACGTACCTTTCTAAAAGCAAAATTTCTATTCATATATCTCTGAATTACAACGGATAAAAATAACAAATTGTAAAATACTCGGTTTTATTTGTAGGGTTCAAACTTTCTAAACAAGGTACAGATGCAGCGATTACACATTAATTACTACTGGTTACGCAACAGTAAGTGTAATGGAAATTCATTAAATATATTTTCATTCATATTATATGACGATATAAATTACAATGCATAACATTAAGAATTGAAGGTGCCCGTTTCGTACGTAACAATCGTCCTGTCGAATACTAATTTAGTGTTCTGGGAAAACATCCATATTAACATAATAAGATTGGTAGGCTATACATCCAAAACGCCATATATGTTTTTTAGTGGTCAGTCTGAGGTTATAACTAGCGGTGCAACTGATACGTATCGATTCCTACCCGGCCAACAATTGCAGTTACCTTACCCTGTTTACAATTTTACCCTGACTGCTTTTTCATACGAATTGTTTATAGACACAAACGTAGTAGCCTATTGCGTCCCAAACGTGCCCGGGTTAGAACCAGTTTTTCAGTATTCATATTATACAGTGTGTGAGAAATAAGATGAGTATATGGTAAACACGAAATGGTATGTTGTAATAAAAATGAAGTCACTGCCACTGAAAATGGGGGAAAGGATGAAGAGAGAAAAAAGTAAAGTTAAAATTTAAATAGGTAAAAAATCATAATAGGCTGCATAAAAACAGCTGAAAAAACGTTATTTTGAACACCTAAAAGCATTCAAAAAACCAGAAATATATAAATCTAATTTGGCCACACATGCAATAAACACTGGACATGAATTCCCAGACATAACCAATATGACACTAATAAAACATATACCACACAAAGGGACCATAATGAACATTTGGGATTATAACATTACTTGAAACGGGGAATATATCTAGAGCAACATGTAAATGACCAACGGGAAGGAAACATTTTCTTAAATTTAATTTTGTAAGAATAAAGTTATATATAGGCCTAACTTTTATATATAACTTTGTCGCTACAGATGCTATCGGACCTCCGTGAAGACCAACGGACGGAATGGTGGAAGAGATCTCAATGATCCAACAGCAAGACGTGCGGAAGAGTCTTAGAGGAGCAGACCTCTTCAAAAACCTGGGTTCATCTGGCTCCGGATGGTAGCACCCAGTAAGGGCCCTGCCTAGTGTTACAGGTGAAACCCGGTGAACGGTCTCAAAGGCAAATGAGGCACCTCGGTTCCCAACGGCAGAGAGAGCAGAAGAACCTAGTGGAGTAAACCACGAAAAACAATAATTTCGGACTAACAATCCGATTTTACCTCGGAATTAAATTCCTACTTTTGCACTCTATACAAAAGGACAGAACAAAGAGTAAAGAATTGAAATTCGCATGTGGTCCTTAGATGGCCGATACAAAAAAAAAGTTATATATATGTATATATATATATATATATATATATATATATATATAATGAGAAGGTGTATGGTGTGTTTTTAAAATAATAATAAAACTTCTTATATCATATCGACTTTGTAAAAATCATTTAAAATTTTATTAAATAAAATTTAAAAAAATTATGAATTAAAATTTCGTCATTATTATTCGCATATTATTTTTCTTTTCTGTGTGCTCATCATACACACAATTATTGTCACTATACAAATAACATTACACAAATGTTCATAAATATAATACACAAGATATAAATTTACATGTATAAATAGAAATTTTTATAATATATAATGTGCTCTCGACTTGCTCAGATTGTATTTCTTTTTAAATTCCATATTTTTTTATATTATTACTACTTTGCTTTGTGTGCCTACATATGAATATCGTATTCATGAAATATCAAACAATTTTAGAATGACTTAAACATTTATGCTGCGTTATAATTTCAAAAATAATTTCGTAAATGTTAAATATCATTATAAATTACTACAATTTAACCAATTAGATTTTACAATTATTATTTACACTATTAAAGTTTATCATTGTCTCTTTACTCTTTTCTTTTTAATGTCTTTTATGACTCGTGGTTTCATGTCACGGTCCTCCTGGTTCACTCAGCATTCAGATGACTCGTACGGTACTGCTGGGATATCGACCTTGGATGCTCCACCGTCCGGCATAGCCTTCGGTTGTAGATGTGTTCCAGTGAATGAAGGTCGAGGCTGGTGCTCTTCGCTTATTTATACTGTCGGGCGCAAAAATCATGTTTCAACCACTCTGTGCACGATTTATATGCTACAGTTTATCGAGCGTCCCTTTACAGATTCGTTTATTTTTCGTACTTATTTTAATTTTATTCGCAATATGAGAAGTCTTTTGTTTATTACTCGATTTTCATATGATCGGTAATTTTTTTATGTATAATTGTATGTTAACACTTTTTCTATAATTTAATTGTTCTTGGTTCTATTCACTTTTATTTACACTGCATTAATATGTATTATTTGTTTCGCACTAGATTTTGCACATGTGCGCGTCTTTATTAATAACGTGGCGTAATTTGTTTTGTCATATCTTACGGGCACTTACCAAAATTCAAATAAATTACTTATTTAATTCACATTTATTCAGGGGTAAAAACATTTATTTATAAATAAAAATTACATCTATGCCGGTTTCTACTGGCTCACACACACACATATCACTTACACTGTACACAGTCTTAGCTTGAGTGTGGCGTGATATGCCAGTACCGTCCTGCACATCCCCTTCGCTGGTTACTTGCAGCTTTCAATACGCATTTTTTTTTAATATTGACAATATTAATTATTTATTCTAATTTAGCAGTTTTTTTAACTAACTGCGACAATGCACAGTAACGTACGCAGACGTACTGCTGCAATATGTGGATGTGTGTGTGTGTGTGTGTGCGCGCGCGCGCGCGCGATAAAACCGTAAGGAGTTTTGCAAGAATTAGTTAAAAATATTTTTCCGTCGTCGCGACGGCCCCCCAGGTGTCGTTAAAAAGCAATTTGCACAATGCACAGCTTTAATCCGGCTAGATTTTATGGGTCTCATCCACTTTACGAGTTCTGAAACTCGGCTACCAAGGCGTTAAACAAAAGGCTTAGAAGACCTGAAAGGAAATCAATATTCCAATAAAGAGTCGATTTTCATTCGCATATCTGTTGTAATATCTGTGCGTGTGTATTTGTTTGAATTTTTGGTAGTCAGAAGATTTCTGGCCGTGCGGTAGACGCGACAGGAGTAATCAAACCTATATACACAGTGTATGAAAATAGACGAATCGAGTATTGCCGTGTGTAATTTAGTAACGAAAACTGGCATCCTCTAAACGCTGTCGTATAAACTTTGCGTAATTTATTTTTAATGTTACTTGAAGTATTTTCTATACCTTATATGGCGATAACAAGTGATGTTAGTTGTCACCACTTTGACTATCAAAACAGGATGAAGACCAAGGGTTGTGCGAAGCGACGGGCTGCCTGTCGCCCCCTGACGTGCCGCATCCCGAGTTTCCTATAGAGCTCCCGCCGCGAGGACCGTAGGACTCTTGGATTTTTAGATGTGGCCTGCTACTAGCCGTGGGTTTTCAATTAAGATCTAATTGAGCGTGAGTGTTAGCCGAGGGAGGGTTTAAGGTTCATCTGGCACAGATGGGTTGCGATCGAGGGCGCTAATTAAGGGATTGCCCTGCAAGCAGGCACAGTGGCGGTAGAACTTTCGGGAAATAGTCCGTATAGTGACGTTCAGGGAACGGACACGAAAGGATTCTCTGATGTCTGGTTTCAACTCATATAGTTTACATGCCCAGCGCAGTTCCCAATCCAGGAGAGACTGAAGCTTACGCTTATGAGTTGTAGCCAAGTCGCACCGTACAGGGATTGTGTAGATAACCATCAGCGACACACGTGGTCAGATAAGTTTCTTTAGGCGGCGGACATAGATTTGCTGCAAAGTAGAGGTCAGAGCTGGTACAGACAATTGGCAGTTTTGCGGGCTACTTGATCGGAATGTGCCTGACAGATGAGATGACGATTAACGTGAAGCTCGAGGTACTTAACACCAGAAGACCAGGGCAGGGATGTACAGTCTACGATGAGTCGTAGTTATAGGGAGTTATAAGGGGTTATCATCGCCATAGTGTCGAGGAGCGTCTGCAGAAGACTACGGCTGTGCTCTTGGCCGCGTTAATAGGGACCCTCCATTTCTCTTCCCACTCAACGTAGGAGCCAAGATGTTCCTGGAGTCAGATAATGGCCGTTTCAGCACGACGATCGACGGCATATACCATTGTATCGTCGGCGAACACATAGCCAACCTCGTTCCACGCAACCTGGGCACGACTTTGACGTTCACAGAGAAAATCAGGAGACCTAAGAAGCTTTCGTGAAGTACACCAGCAATAATTGCCCTTTCCGAAGAAAGGATGTTATCTATTCTCACGCGAAATGTTCTGTTCTGAAGAAAGCTATCAATCAGATGAGTGTAGCAATCGGGAAGCAGAATCTCTGTGAGTATGCACAGAAGGCCAGGATATATCTTTCGGTTTTAACAATTCTTTGCAGGCTTCTTTCCTCTCATGGCAGAATTTCTCTTTAATGTCCGTCTGGTCAAGATGGCGTCACAGATGTAGCAAAATTTGCACTTATCGTTATTCGTAGCATCATATTTGCATCTTGGCAGGGGTGTATTATCCGTGTACTTTCCCGTACTACGCACGAACCAAGGTGTTATAACGAGGTTGTTACTCATCCCTCTTCTCCTTTCTCTTTACTGCGAAAGGAGACCGTTTGGCACCCCTATAACTCCGAGCTTTGCTTGTAACAAAACAGGTCCTCTTAATTTTACAAAACAAACATCTGTTAAAAAATTGGCCTGTACGTAATCATAAAGTCGAAATTCAAGTATTACACCAACCACTGAATTAAGATCACTACAACTAGTATCAGGGATATTTTAAGTATACTTGTTATCTATATTAAATGACGGACAATCGCACAGGCAATGTGTTCTTATCTTGGTACACATTTGTTTTGTTGTTTTGGTGAGTTTAGCAAGTTACGTTATTTGCTCATGTGATAGGTACAGACAATCATCGCCATAGTGTTGATAACTTTATTCCAACATTACACAGAAATTTTCCTGTGAATTAAAAGTCAGAGTAATAATGCAACTTCCAATTGGCTTTTCGAGGAGTTGGTAACTATTTCTGTAATAAACGGAAAGGATTAGTATTTCTTAAAAAATCTGTTTAAACAGAATGAGTTATGGGTGCACTAGTATAATGTTAATAATGGGAAAAAATAACTTATTTGTAACACAACATTATTTTCATGTTACAGTGGTTTTATTTAAACAATTTTTACAATGGATCGAATGCTGTTAAATATCTTCAGCCAGGTAACTTTGTCCTGGAGGTCTGAAGGGATAAAGAGTATGCATGCATGCATGCATGACTCTGTGTGTGTGTGTGTGAGAGAGAGAGATAGAGAGAGAGAGAGAGGAAGAGAGAGAGAGAGAGAGAGAGAGAGAGAGAGAGAGAGAGAGAGAGAGAGAGAGAGAGAGAGAGAGAGAGAGAGATATTAACTTGTACCAGTTCAAGATACATTGAAACTCGATGACCTTTCCCTATGTTTCCCCTTACGTGTTTTGTCTCACACACTTCCTCTCCATTACTCTCTTCCGTCTTTTCACTTGCTCCCTGTTTCTCTGTCTGATTATCTGTCTATCAGTCTACCTCTTTCCGTGCCATCAGGTCAACTGGAAAATAATATATTTTGTTGTGTATACCATGTAGTTAAAAATATCCGTCTGACTAATAACTCACAACATAATTAACACATTAAAAGTTCCTAGATATTAATTTTCTTTATTAACGATCCTTTAATAACGCTGACCATTGCGTTCTGTTTGAGGTGACCAAGATCTTGTCCTTGGAGAGTGTTTACTACCCTTGGCTGCACATGGAGTATGAGAAAATCTTCAAACATGGATCGAAGTGGAGAAAGCCTTCTATTAAACAGAATTTGTCATGCTATGCTCCCAAGCCAATCAGATAGCACTTATACACAGACAACCAATGCTTTCCAGCTTAGATCGTGCTGGTGCAAAAGTTTATATAAATGGCCTTCTCAGGCAAAATACCTTATATACTGATGATGGAAAAATGGATGATGGATAATGGAGTCTTAGATACTGAATCTTAGATTTAGTCTTTACAAAGATTTGCATCGTCTGTTAATGTCTAACTCCTCCCTAGGATTTCGGTTCTCCGATGGTGGAGTCGAAGCGTTTGTCAACAGCAACAACTGTGGACCACAGCCTAACAGCCTGTCTTATAACAGTAATTTCTACAATAAATTTCTCGATTGAAACAATACAAACGTAATACAATTTTGATTAAATACAAACTTCCCATTTTATTCAAAACAAGTGTTAGACACTGGAGCAGAATTCTATAAGTTAGTGGTGACTGACTGTGACATTTGATAGCAGCACTGTCGTTTCTCTCAGTCTCTACAATCGTACACTTCAGACACTGTTTGGCCGTGCGTATGGAGAAGCGTTAGTCTACGTCTACGGCATGGCGTGGTTAGTAAACACCACGAGCTACCTAATGAGTCGAACGACGGATTCAGTCTTTATAAAGATTTGCATCGTCTGTTAATGTCCAGCTCCTCCCTTGGATTTCGGTTCTGTGGTAGTTGTGGTGGTACGATGGTCCTTATGCTGTAGACGTTTATTCTGTAGATTTAGTTGTTTGTGTGTTGTTCAAGACATAGCGGGGATCTTAAAAAAATAGAATAACAAGGTAACAGAAAAATTTTTAATCACAATTTTATTACACTTTTGTGAAATAACCATAAACCACATTATATTGTCTCTCTTAGTTCTACAATTACCCTATACGTAGGCCTACTACGGATACAAATGATAAAGAGTCACCACGTCAACAAATTACGATAGTCTATAATACAAATAAGAAGTTTAACACCTAACAATTTCTCTAATACCATTCTTTATAACGCTTTCTTATCACTGGATCAATTCTTTCTGGACTCTGGCTCTAGCTTTTTCTGAAGTCTAACTGGAATGGCTGGTACTGAACTGCAGGCCCAAGACCTTTAAACAGAGCAGCCAAAATATACAGTTGTGGAACGTAGCAAGAAGATTCCAGATAATTCATCACGGCATTGTCTCATTAAATGCTCGGCCGTTTTATGGTCGTGGACTACTAGAATATTATACGACTTTGTAACACGTCACGGCGTAACAAACGTAAACAAATGTAGATCACGCGTTAAGTCACTTAATTATGCCACTATTTGTGTTTTACCTGATGTACTGTTCCAAGTAATGTTATATTTGATTTAATCTTCCTTAATTGTTCTAGATAAATCATAGAGTTGTAAGAATAAATTGCATAAGGCTGATTTACTGTTACAAGAAGCATCTTTTTAACTAACTAACTTTTAACTAAATAATTTTTAACAGTGAATAACGCACAAGCTCGTATAATTATCGACATTTTTTGTAAATGACAACAATAAAGTAGCGTTAATAATATCTAAAATATAGAAAGCGAAAGTATCTCATTTAATAGAGAACATTTAACTTAGATGTCTCAGAAAGTAAAGTTACTATCTTTTTCATTTTTAAAAAATTGTATTTTGGTTACAACTTTGATTTATGATGTTAATTTTTTTCATATGAGAGATAGCTACTGGAATTGCTAAAAACAAACGTTATGGTGTTATGGTGCAATTCTGTGAAAGCGCAAATATTTATGAAAATAAGGGCTACCACGTTTCACATATCACACACACCCTTCCACTGCATACAGTAGTTGTGTATTCCGTTTTCCACAACACCATCGTCCCTTCCTGAGCAGACACCCACCCACCCTTCACAGCTCCTCTGCCCATTTAGTTTGCATTTTGATGTTAGCAGTATAATCATTTCCCTTTATGGTTTAGCTCAAAGTATTGCCTTCCTCCGTGTACGGTATTACATATGCGGAGCATTACGTCTTTCCTGCAACAGATAATATGAACGGCTTCTACGCTTCGCCTGTTAACATAAATCTAAGGGATTCAACCATATTCTAGCCAGATTTAAGCACGTTCGTTCAAGAAATGCAACTTTGAATGATATAACACGCACGCAGACACGCAGGACACAAACACAAACACACACACGCACGCACATACACACTTACACTCACGTGAGTAGATATATTTATACCTACGCAGAAGCGGCAGCATTAATGTAGTAGTTTTAATGTACGAGTACGCAACACTACGACAAAATCTTAACACTCTTTGAATGTAACGTATATAGCAAGGATAATGTACTAAGGCAAGGCAATCTTTAATGTACTCATTGGACTGTCTTATTAGTAGAGGACGGTGTTAAGGTACAAATACGTACTCTGAAATCTACATTGAGGTGGACTCACCGATCAGAGAACGCAAAGTCTCAAAGCCGCAGTTGTCGATGTGATTAAGGTTATTGTCCGGTCTCTTACGCCGTCGTCCACAACCTTGATAAAATGCCAGACGTCGGCTGTGCGTCGGCGGCCATCATCACAGGAGCGGCCATCTTACTTCTGCACCACTCATAATGGCCGTCGTGGGAAAGGTTGATACGTCAGTCGTTTTACCTAGTGAAATTTGGGGACCACAGCTTAACAGGTCGGAGAGTAACCTCTGTCACATTGAACGAATCACTGCTTTACAAAGTTACTAAGTACGTAGCTATTAGCATTTTCTAAATTAAAAACCTTAGCATTGTAAATTGTAATATTGACCGATTTTGGCCGATTATTATTTTATAATAAGATTTATCTGATTCAGTGTATAACGTGCTTTTTTCTTGTACCTATTTTCTTTCTGTTCTACTTCGTTCTGTCTCCCTATCTATATATATATATATATATATATATATATATATATATATATATATATAATATTTAGTAATTTAAAATTTATGTTTATATTATCTCAAGATGTTATTTTTCCTATTCGGAGCTCCCGTGCTCTCATCTGCAGCCTTCGCGATCTTGCGTCTGGTGAAGTATTTGTGTGTTGGCTGGTTGCTATTAAGGGTTCTTGTTGGTCTCTGGTATTTTAAAGTTGTATTATTGTGTGTGATTGTGGTATATGTATTTGTATTTTGTGTATTTTCGATGTTGATTGCTTTGAATATTGTGTCATGTTTTGTATTGATTTGTATTTGTTCAGGTATTAGTTTGTTTTGTGTTTTATGTTTATATATTTGTAAATTTTCCCAAATGTTCATTATGGTGCCTTTGTGTGGTATATCTTTATTAGTGTCACTTTGGTTATGTCTGGGAATTCATGTCCTGTGTTTATTGCATGTGTGGCTAAATTGGATTTATATATTTCTGGTTTTTTGTATGCGTTTAGGTGTTCAAAATAACGTTTGTTCAGCTGTTTTTTTTGTTTGTCCTATGTAACATTTATTGCAATCTTGGCATTCAATTTTGTATATACCGTTAGTTGTTGTATTATCTATGTTGTATGGGCTATTTAGTTTTTGTAAATTATATTTATTCGTTTTGTATGCTATTTTTATATCTGTGTTTTTAAATAGTTTTGTTAGCTTTGTCATTTTATTATTTATGTATGTGAATATGGCCCATTTGTTGTTGTTGTTATTATTTATATGTTGTTAATTTTGATTAATTCTGAATTGTTCAGTTTTTATTTTATTTTATTTTATTTTCTATTTTGTTTACAGTATTTTTATTGTATCCATTTTCATAACCAATTTGGTATATTATATTTCTTTTTTTGTCAGTTTCTTGTTTGTTTAGGGGACTTTTGTACATTCTGTTAAATAACGAATAGAATGCTGCCATTTTATGTTGTGGTGGGTGGTCAGAATGGTTAGGTATAATGATGTTGGTAGAAGTTGGTTTTCTGTATATTGCATATTGTATGTGGTTGTTGTTTCTTGTGATGGTTATGTCTAAATAGTTGATTTTGTTTTGTTTTTATTTTTCTTCTGTGAATTGTATTTTTGGATGTATGTTATTGATGTGTTTTAATATGTTATCTGCATTTGTATTTTTGTTACTTGATACATATAGCCCATCATCTACATATCTTATCCAAATGCCATTTGGATCAAAGGATTTTATAATGTTTTGTATTTTGGTTTCTATGTGTTGTAGGAATATTTTTGCTATTATGCTTGATAATGGTGATCCCATTGCTAAACCTTCTAGCTGTTGATAAATTTTGTTATTAAATTCAAAGTAATTTTGTTTTAGTAATAGTTGGAGGCTATTTATTATTTCTGTTATATATTGTTTGTCTTCATTTTGTTCTTTAAGTTTGTTTATTATTATGTCTATTGTTTCCTCTACTGGGATGTTGGTGTACATGTTTGTGATATCATATGATGTGAAAAATGTATTTTCATTTATGTTTATTATTTTTAGTTTGTCTATTAATTCGTATGTATTTTTTATGTTATGATGGTTATTTGTTAGATGGTTACTTTTTAGTTTTTGTGCTATTATTTTAAACTTATTGTTCCCATCCTCTTTCCCATCTCAAGTTTCCAGAAACATGTTCCAAATAAAGGAAAAACACATCTTCAGGTAAAGTTATTATAAATATTAAATATATTATACATGCATCAAGAAATAGACTGTAGCAATATATATATATATATATATATATATATATATATATATATATATAGTTCACTTTCTCCATAAAACAGCCGAAACTATTGGAATCAACAACTTAAGTAGGGGTCACATGGATTTTTAACGTACGCACAAATTATACCATACTTTTTTACTCGGTGTCCTCATTGGCCAAAGTTAAAATCCTTTATTAGTAGTGTGTAACGTTAATGGACACAATCAGTGTGGTTTGTAAATGGAAATAACAATTAAGGTTGAATACTTGTTAGAATTTAGTTTCAAAGGGTTTAAATTTATTTTTCTTATACTCTTATATACAGCAGTCTTTTATCTGTTTGATTACGACACCTAAATGGCTTAATTGAGATGGAAATTATTCAAGCCTCTTCAAAAATATGCTTCAAAAATAACATGGGTTTCCTATTAACACTCGCAGAATGCAATGAAATATCATCCACTGTATAACGTTTCTGCCTGTGTGGCTCATATTACACACCTGAAGGAATATCAGTATCAATATCAAACTGGGCTTATCGAACATTTAAAAAATGAAATCGCTGACAGTGTCCTGTTTCTGTAAACCAATAATAACGCAGAAGTGTTGAATTTCCATTTAAATTCTGTATGATCTGCATTATTATACTCCGTTTCAAGTAAATCTTTGTATAAAATAATTTCTTTAACACAGAAGTTATTTATATTATTGTACTTATTTCGTGTTTATATATATATAAACTAAAATCCACAAACACATTGCAATATTTTGTTGTATAGATACAGAAACTTTTTTCTTGTTTATGTATTAAAAAAGTGCCCACAGCTCTAAAAATCTGCACAATGGCATGATATTAATCTTCTTGACATCAAAGTACGGTCCCAATGCTGTCACAGACGAGGCATTATATACAGACGAGTTTCGTTTCCGGGGTTTCACTTCTTTCGTGTACTTCAAAAGGTGCTTATCCAAAACTGTTCCCTTGAAAAATTATATAAACGTCTTTGGTAATGTAGAAACGAGAAGTAATTTGTTTCCTAGAGAATGAGACTAGTTTTAAGACAAAAGTCATCAATTCTCTTCTATGTTGTAGTAATATTAGTCATTCAGACCACTTTTCCAAAAACGAAAAAATATAAATCCGACATATTTTTGAAAAGATACCACTTCTAACAATAACAAAATGAGTATAAAAGGAAACTAGTGACCGAAAATACTCAATGTCAGATAGTAATAATTGTAAGTTGACAAAAGTATGACAGACTTACGAAAGAGATGTAAGCTAATAGACACGAATCATTTGGCATACAAGACAGGCTCTGAGTTTGACTGATGCCTTTGAACGAGTAAATTATTATTTTTAGTCCGCTGGAGAGTTTTGTAAAGCGGATTTTTAATGGTCTTGTACAAAATTTTTCCTGATAATTTCATAAATTGTAAGTTTAGTAAGTACATTTTAGTTTCTTCTTCTTCTTCTTCTTCTTCTATGGGGCCACAGTTCCGAGTTGAACCTTAGCCTCTATAATCACCCGCCTCCATTTTCCCTGTCCTTGGAAACAATTGACTATGTCCATTGTTGTATTTTAAGTAAAGTATCAGCATCCGTTGCCACTGCGTCAGTCCAGCGATGCTTGGGTCTTCCAACAGGCCTTCTACCCTCGATTTGACTAAATAGTACCTTTCTAGGTATTCGGTTGCCTTCCGTCCTGCCCATCGCAATCTATACAGTCGGATGGTGGTGGCCAGATCATTGTCTTTATATAGCTTGTACAGTTCCTCATTGTGACGTATTCTCCATATCCCATTGACTTGGATTAGTCCATATGTTTTCCTCAAAATACTACTTTCAAAGGTATTGACTATATTAGCGGCTCGTTTATTCATAGTCCAAGTTCGATGTCCAAGCCATATGTTATCATTTTAGTTTACTGTCATATAAATATATCTGCGTATAGATAAATATATGTTATTACGATATCGCGGTGATTATGAATTTTAATTATAAAGAGGACTTAATTATTGAATTAACGTAATGTACATATTTATTTTTCTTCTTTTTGTATTAGCAAGAAATTTCTGTTATCCCAGTTGGCAGAAATTACTACAAAACAAGAACCTGTATGAATCACTGGACCAAGGCATTTATAGTTTATAACAGGGCTGTGCTGACAGTAACGGTCGCTATAATGGAGGTGCACCTGGGTGAGAGACTGTGATCGGTGATTTAGGGTTATCTGTAATGAATCGTTTAGCCAATACGCGTGTACAGTAGATAAATATGCACGTTACACGCAGGTAGAACGGGAAGAGTAATGTCTTTCGGGAAGCAATAAACGTCACACATATGCCGTTACGAGTGCTCTAAGTCCTCTTGGACTTTGCTGGGTTAAAAAGATATGTAGTTTTTAATTAAGAAAATTAAATTTCATGTTACTAGTTATCAATTGAAGGGTGTTTATAACTATAGAGAAACTGAAAGGCGAGAAGTTAAAAATTTAAGAGTTCGAAGTGGAAGGAAGTGTACAAAGAAAGAAATAAGAAAGTTTGAAGGAAATAAGACGTAAACAAGTCGAGTCTTATAAAACTGCCAAAGAAAAAATACTAAATAAAATAGTTAATAGAAGACAATGCACTAATAGGAATTGAATATATATAAAATAAAATGCACTACTTGTGGAGAATTAACAGTCGCATAGTGAGTGTACAGTGTGACTCTTATATTTAAAAGTATGGTACGAAACGGTCAGCACTTCGTCACTACTATTAGCTTTATGTAATCGCTATTCTTGATTATAGTAACGTTTAACCTATCTTAATGTAATGTGTTCAATTAGGGCGGTAAAGTTGTAATAACGGAAACAGTATTTAGCTCCTACTCACGTATATAATATTTCTTTTTAACGAGAGCAGGTGGAAAAATTTGAAAGACATGTTTGAATTGGTATCCAAGTCACTTATTTGACACAATCCGTATAATATTTACCGTATTTTTTCCGTCGTGTGACTTCGTGTTGCCTTCGATTGATTAACGCGTTTCGAAACATATGTTTCATCTTAAGAAATAAAAATTCACTCTTGGCGAGGTCGTTACACATTAAAATTGCAAATTTTGGAAAACAATTCCACACATAACCGCGCTACATGAGTCCGCACTCGAGTCGGACCGATCGGACACTGACTATCAATAGCTATTGTGTAAACAGGTTTATTGCGGTATCGTAGAGCGGGTTTGATTTGAAATTTAAATGATCGTTTAGCACGAAGTCACGACTGTGTACGTCATTGTACGCTCTATATATCTCAAATTCTTCCAAGGCATTCATGTAAGTATCTTTATTACAAAAATATATGGGTTTCAAATTGGAATTAAAGCTTGTATATTTATGATTTTCGTTTATCAAGTGACGTGCGTAGTTGGGAAAAATTTGCTCTACATATGTCCGGAAGGGTCCACACTTCCAGGGTCTGTGGGTTTGCGTATTATACCCGACCAACTAAAAGACCACCTCCCTTTGCTGTTCTAGGACACCAACCTAAAACTGTTTGACACATTACTTCGGGCTAGGCCTATTGTCCTTCAGCCGTAGAGCCTGCATCTGACTTGTTGGCCTTCTATGTTGTACCATCCAAATCTATCTTCTTCTCCCGAAGAATCTCTTCTGCGAAGTGTGACATACAGTTCCAGGTGTCCTCCCCTTGAAGCATCGCTTCAATGATGTTATCCGAGGAGATCTCCTGCTTAATATCATCTTGCAACGATCCTCTATGTTACTCCCATCTGTCCCAGGCGAAAAATATATGACTGGCATCGTCCGCAGTTCCCGGGCTGTACAGGCACTCTGGTGACACGGTCTTTCCAGCTTTCTTCAGGTAAGATATAAAATACCCGTGTCCAGTCAGAAACACGTATATTAAAATATATATAAAATATAATATGATTTATTCTACACCCAATGCGCTCCGTATAATGTGGTGGGGAGATTGCTGTTTGCTTTTTCTGCAGTCTTATTGAATATCATTTATTTCTGGTGTGGATTCGTGCGCACACCAACACAAATACACATTAGATACACTGCATAAAGCACGCATACTGAGGTATAGTCTCATCAACAAAAATATAATTGAACAGCTGCTTAATACGAGGAATGTTTAAAAACTAATCTCCGGTTGGATGATATACTCAGACCTCTTGTGACAGCAATACTGCAGACGGACAGTATTGACTAATATCCCTTTACACTGTTGCTTGAAGATCTGCGATAAATCTTCTTTATTTCTGACCGACTAGCGACCGACGGACCATGGAGCCTCTCATTGCCTCTCTTCTGGATATAATTTGGAAGTTGAAACTTTCATATGTGTTACCGTCTGTTGAGTATGTTTGGGGTTGTGCCCTGAATTGCTGAGCAGCGCCGGGCGAAGAGGTTCTTTGTCGACGGAAAGGCGGGATCGAAATCGTCCGGTCGCTGCTGGACCTTGTGGGGTTGTGCTCCGACCAGCCCGGTATGGACTGCGGTCGCCCCGTCCAATCACAGACGAAACGAAGGCAGTACAAGACGTCGAGTCGTCGATATGACTTGAAACGGTTGACCTCCCCGCCGGAAACCTCCGATGTCAGAATGTCGTATAGGGCACACTCTGTGTACTTGAAGGAAGTTCACAAACGGGATGACCAAAAGGGGAAGGGTTATTCAATTATTCAATAGTGGATGAAGGAAAAGCGGATGTACTTGGGTCGCGTATGCACAGTTTTGTTGAATTTTAGTAGTTGTTCTGCTAGATACAATTTAAATATCTCGGAAGCACAATTACAAAGAATAATGAAACAAGCGAAGAAATCAAAGCAAGAATAGCAGCAGTAAACAGAAGTTGATACGCATTACAGAGTATACTGCAATCCAGGGATGTATCAAAAAATGTCAAAAAGAAAAAAAGAAAATATAGACCACGTAATCAGACCTGTAGTAACATACCTATATGCAAGCGAGAGATGGGTGTTGAAGTTGGGAGATTTGAAAAACCTTGGTGTTTTGAAGAGGAAAATTCTGAAAATTTATAGATCAATATGGGGGACGGAGAGATGTGGATGATAAGAAACAATCGTGAGCTAAGAGAACTTTATGGAGAAGCGGGCATAGTTGAGGCAGTGAAGGTACAAAGGTTGAGATGGTTGGGGCACGAGGTGACAATGAGAAGTGCTCGAGACTCAAAAATGGCATTGGAAAGAAAGCTGAATAGAGTAAGGATAAAAGGACATCCGAGGAGAGATGGTGTGAAAATGTAGAAGAGGATTTGAGGGAGATGCGAGTGACAGGTTGGCGGAGTAAGGCTCTGGTCAGAGAAGAATGGAGGAGAATCATTGACCAGGCCAGGGTTCTACAGGGACCATAGTGCCGGAGGAGAGAGAGAGAGAGAGAGTCTGCTAGATACATTTGCATTGCCTTAATATTAATTACTGTACGGGAATAGTTATTTCCTACCTTTATTTGCTGTATCAAACAAATTACGAGGAAAATTCTTAAGGCAATTACAGATGACTTCACAAAATTATTCTCAGTATATGGTAATGTGCATTATTTTATGCAGAAACTAATTCGTTTCCGTCTGTCATCAAGATATCCATCAAACACAGTCATCGCCACAGGGGATGTATGTCACGTCTAACCGTGTCACCCTTATCCATCCTTTTGTACATCATGTTCCGTCCGGCTGTGTCGTGCCTCTGGATACAAAGCGCTGTCATCCCCTCAAATGTAACATAGGTACTGTACGCCCAGTAGTCCCCGTCGTCCGCTTCAATGACAGCGACTGTTAAGATGATGGCCGGTTGATGTTCTCATCCTGATACAATCGTGACGACGTCGTCATGTTTGGTCTGACATGCTTCCCTCAAGGTGTCGTAGGCTTTGTAATTTGTGTTGAATTCTGTTTACAGTAGTAGTGACTTACTAATACTCTAATTCTTTTTTCAAAAAGTAGTACAAATTAGTAATGAAAATAGTACAAAATTGCGACGAGAAGATTCCAGAGAATTCCACGTGTCGCCACATTAGTCGGAACGTCTCTTCAATGCTGCAAGCTCAGTTGTTTTGTGTCATACACTTCTGGAATATTATGTCATCTTGCCGAGCTCCCGAAACATGTCTAACGCAACTTAGACCACGCGTGTTACATATGTTACATAATTTACGTCGTAATGTTTAAAGTAATATTACATCGTTCTAATTACCCTCAGTAATCGTTTTACATTAATCACAGAGTTTTAAGACTAAATTTTGTAATTTATTTTTACAACTGTTTTATTGGAAAAGAAAAAGAAACGCTGAGAAGGTTTGAAAGAACTGTTGTACGACCGGGTTTAAGAGTAGACGGGAAGATGATGAATAGAGAGTAAGAAATAACTAGGAAATAGCCACTGAAGCATGAGGCCATCCTAAGATTCGTAACAGCTCAACGAATACAATGGCTAGGTCACAGAATGGATGGTTGATCAGAGTGTGCTAAAGAAAATACTGAGGGCACGGGTGTATTAAAGCAGAAAGAGGGATGACCTAGGACGAGATGGTTGGACGATATGCTGGAAGAGTTTAGAAGAAAGAACGTGAGGGGTGGGCTGAGTTGCCAACGCATAGGAGGCGCTGCAGAAGATTTGTGTTGGAGCCCAGGGCTCATGTTGGGCTGTAGTACTGAAGAAGAATTAATTCACTGACTAAACTTCTGTTACGCAGAAGGTAGTATCAATAAATTACTATCGACAATAATAACGTACCTTTATTAACATTTGCAGGGTAGAGAGAAACATATCTCGTTTAATAAAGAGCATTTAACCCACATATCTCAGAAAATAAATATATACTATCTTCTTCATTCTTAGATAAATTTATTTTGGTTAAAAATATGAACATATTAAATTGTTATTTTTTTAATTTTAGAGATAACTAAAGACTTACTAAAAGCAAACGGTATACTACAATTTTGGCGTGACGCAGAGCTTTATAAAAGTAACGACTACCACGTTTCACATTTCAAACAACACCCTACGCTGCGTTTTGTTGTTAGCAGTATAACCATTTTCCTTTATGGTTTCGCTCAAAGTATTGCCTTCCTCCGTGTACGCAATTACATATGCTGAGCATTACATCTTTCCTGCAACAAATAATATAAACGTTTCCTATGTTTCGTATGTTACATAAATCTAAAGGATTTCAGTCCCATTCAAGTCAGGTATCAGCACCTTCGTATAAGAAATGACGCGTACCGCGCGCGCGCGCGCATTCACACACACACAAATACATGTATTTACGTATAGTGTATTACATGTATGTACTTACATGCAGTGTGTATAGTCGTTTCCCATACTTGTTTAAATTAGATTATACAACGACACCACAGTACTGTTGAACTGTAACGTATACAAATACACAACGTACAACATACTGTCTCGGGGTATCAATAGGTGTTGTCGAATCTGCTTTGAGATAGACTCTAACAAACGATACACCGCGTTAGAAAAAAATATGCTTACTATGTAGCTAGTAGAATTTCCTAAACTGAACGTCTTTGTATGTAACTTGTATATTCTATATTGTAAATTGTAATATTGACCAATTTTTATATTAATATAATATTTTTTATTAGATTAATAGGCTGTATGCAGAACATACTTTTTTTATTTTAGTTATTTTTCTCTCTTATATTTCATATGTCTCTTTGTCAGTATATATCCCCCCTCTCACCCTTTATCACTCCCCACACTTTCTATTTTGTTGTTTCTAGTTATCTATTTATTTTTTAAATATCTCTTTTCTTCTCTCCTTCTTATCTATTTACTTTCGCCAATTTATATTACATTTGTTTAGTAGTTGCGATATATAAACAATTGTACAAGGAAATTTGGAACAGTTGTAGGCAATATAAAACCTATGTGCCTGGTGGATACGAACTCTGTACAAAAGTATTGGAGCTTATTTTTTTTTCACAGTAACTGGACTCCGGTGCACGAACGAAGGCGACAGAGATCTTTCTCAGCAGAGAGAGATAGAGCGATTCACTGCGATGTTGCCAGACTGTCAATTGTCAACTGTCACATTCTTCTACCGCTAAGCGCTTCGCGGTAATTTATATGCAGTTTACGTTACGTAGAAAACTAATTTACACAGTATTTACGTGGCGTAATAAATTATTTATAAGAAACTAACTTAATAAATAATAGTCATAATAATGTAAATAGAAGTAAGCGCTTGCTTAAAAGTTTTTAAAACCCAGTAATTACAAAAATTCGAGTGGTCAAATAGCAAAAACAAACGTAGGCATAGTCTATAGTATCAGTACCGGTAATTCGAGAGGTAAAAAAGTAAAGTAGGTACCAATTTTGTTTAAACTAACTTAAAGCTAAAATAACTATTATCATAACTTTGAAAATTCTTGTTGGATAAATAAGAATTCGTAAATAATAATTTTGAATTCTTTTAATTTTACCGATGTTGTAAAAGGAGAGGAGAAGGAGGATTCTCGGAAACAGAAAATTGTCGGCAGCCGCCGATGACTCACTACGTTATCTATGCAATTGTGCATGGAGATAGGGGTCCGTGTCTGCTGTATATACGAAGTCTGCACAAAAGTATTGGAGCTTATTTTTTTCTAGTGGTGATCTAGACGTACCAGCAATGGGTAGGCGTGGAAAGATTTTCATGCGCGTACGAGATTTTTGTTTCCTGGTAGTGCCGCCAGTCGCGCCAGTAACTGCCAGAAATTCACAAGGTGCAACACGTGTTCGTCGCATTCTCACTTTCTTTACAATGACCGAGCGCTTGGAGCAGCGGCACTGCATCACGTTCTGTCAGAAACTAGGGCATACCAAAGCATAAACCATCAGAGAGATTCAGCAGTTTACGGCAATGGGGGTTACGCAAAAAACAATGGTACAACCGTTTTAAAGACGGCCGCTTGTCCGTGAAGAGTGACCAGCGTTCCGAGATACCATTAACAAGTCGAAATGCTGACGTCATCGAAAAAGTGCGGACGTTGATAATGGAGGACTGTCGTTTCACAGGGATTTTGCTGATGAAGTTGCGATCAGCGTTGGTTCCGCAAACAGTTTTCTGAATGAGGTTTTGGGCATGCACAGAGTAGCTGCAAGATTTGTGCCAAGCTGCTTTCACCGGAACAGTGACAACTTCGTGTTGAGGTCTCAGAGGACATGCGCCGATAGGGATTTTTAGTTTCTGAACGCTGTGGTCACTGGTGACGAGACGTGGGTGTACGGGTACGATCCGGAAACTAAGCTCCAATGGTAACGTGCTTTTGCTTACCAGGGGTGCCCATAGTATGGTGCAATGGTGCAAGTCGCACCACTGGAATTTTTTTGGGGAGGATTTTTGGGGGAATTACTTTATTTACTAAACCTTCCCTGCCATTAATTATCATCTTTTTCCTTTCATATTCTCTTGTAAGAAACAGAAGTTACAGAAGTCTAATTACCCCGTTACAAGCGTCGTAAATCAAACAGATCAGTAAAGAAAAAGTAGGCAATTACAAAAAACAAGTTAGATTATCTTGATAACCTCTAATGTACTACTAATAATGTTATTCCAGGTTTGGTCACGCTTTTACATTTCTCATAATTTAATTATTGATTAGGCATACTAGAAAACCTTTTGGTATCGATAAAAAGATTAACATTACTTTCTTGATTCCAATAATTGCTTAAATGGCTTCAGTTCTCCAACAATATTTGGATAAAGCCCCAAAAGCCACCGTTAACTGAGGGTTATGCCATACCCCCGTATTGTGTTTCCCCCCTACCCATGGAATCAAATTTTAATGGGGATTTCGGAATCCTTTGGGAGCAACTGCATCATGGTCTTTGGGAGGGATGGTCACGAATGTCGCTTACCATTATCCTGTTACTCATTATCAGTACAAATTAAAATTATAATTATTATTTGTTCTTAAAACACAAAGTTAAAGCGGATGAATTACCGAACAATGACCGTTGTAACGCGCACGTTCAAAATAAGTAATTTGCAACGTCAATTTGAAGGTACAAACATCTGTTTTGTAGTTCTTAATTTAGCGTTTAATTAAACGCAACGTCTACGTCAATGCTATCGGGCAATGGTAAAACAACAAAAAGCAATAGATTTACGTTAATTTCCGTACAGCATTGAGTTAGTGCGTTTTAAAATAGGTTATTGTTCAATACAAAATTTTAATGTCAACACACAGATGATTCAAGATAGTACAGAGATGTTTTGTGGTCTTCTCCAAAACTTCAAAGACTATATTTTTCAAATAACAATACGTGGCTCAACAATAAGCACACAACCAGAACAGCAAAAGCAACGACAATAACGATAACACCCACATAACGAAAAATACAATGCACGTTACATTAAATACTCTCTCTCTCTCTCTCTCTCTCCCTCTATATATATATATTGCAACTGGACTTGGTTGGTGTTTTACTGGTATCGGCAATTTTGGGCAACAGCGAGTATTAATACTGTTCAGTTTACACACACAAAGACCAATGCAATTCTAATTAGACTTACCTTAACTGAATTTACTTTTACTTCTCTCCTATACAGTACTTATATTCTGTAGACCTGTGTGTGAGAATGTGATGGATGGGTGTTATTTTTGAAATAATTACTTCTAACTCTTTCGTTATTATAAGAATTGTGTTTAATGTTTTTTTTTTACTTTAACTCTTTAAATGACTCTACTTCAATTTGCTGTGTTATCTTACTTTACTAATTACATAAATTTGTTTTTTTATAGTCTCCGAAATTGTTCTCTTCCTTGTTTACTGTCTTTTTGAATTCAAACTTAAATGTTTAATACTCTACTTGTTACTGTAGCTCCGGCGTCTATCTCATGGGCGTTTCTGGGTTTGAATGTTCCAATTGTTCCTCTTCTTGTTCATCCAGTCTCCATGGTGTGGAGACTGATGTGGAGTGTTCTCAGCTTCCCTGGATTCTGGTGTGAACAGCCTCCCTGATGTGGAATTTTCCTCAACTCCCTGTTGTGGAATTGTACTGCCTCCCTGATGTGGAATTTTTACGTTCAGATGCTATTTTTACGCTATTGTTGATTTATTTGAACGGAGTCGCTTTCACGTTAAGTTCGAGTGTTTTTAAGTTTAACTTGTCGCGACATTTTACTCACTACGCACTGCTCGGGCTAGTAATTCAAAACCGATGTTCCGTGCTAGTAGCAAACTACTCGGACTGGTTGTTTAACATAGACTTTCCGAACTAGTGTTTTAAAGCGGACTACTTGAACCGGTGGTTTAATGCAGACTGAAGTGCTTTGAGCGCGTTAGCGACGTCGCCCTGTATTTTCCCGCTAGTTTAATGACACTCTACCCTTATTGGTTTATCAACTGTCATGTGTTGTTGTTCACGCTCTGATGGGTTCTTTTTAAACTGTTAATAAGCGGTTAGGGATTACTTTTGTGCACTAATGTTAGCTATTTCACTTTTGTTACTCGCTCTATGTTTTGTATTGTATCCTTACGCACCTACGTGTCGCACTTCCTATCGCACTCCAACACTTTCCATTCTTATTACTGTTTTTACATTTGAAATATTGATACACAATTACACAATTCTTATTATTATACTTTCTTAACTCTATTTACTTAATCTTATACATTGTTTCTTATTATACTAAGCAGAGCATTGCTTTATGCACTGTATTTTCTATTTTGCTATACGCATATCTGACGGTTGTCATATTGTGACTATTCGTCCTGTCACAATATATATATATTTTTCTTTAATAATATTATTATACATATATATAATATTATTATACATATTTAAATATATATTATTATACATATTATTGTAATCGAAACAATTCAATTACACATTAATTCATAGAAAACCTCTGAGATACAGAATAAGTTTTGCGAAACGTACGTCAGGCGGAAATAAAATAAAATTTTACTTGCAGAAGTGCTTATTATTTGACCATATTATATACATTCAAACACTTTTGGCTACAGTCCATATCTTAATGCGTACATAATATATCTAATATTTAATATTTACAATAACTTTATCTCAAGACATTTTTTCCCTTATTTGGAACATGTTTTGGGAAACTTATTGTTCCCATCCCCAGCCTTCTTAATTTTTAATCTTGTGGAGTACTTGCGTGTTGGTTGGTTGTTGTTATGGGTTCCTGTTGGTTTTTGGTATTTTAAACTGGTATTATTGTGTGCGATTGTGGTGTATTTATTAGTATTTTGTGTATTTTCGATGTTGAGTGCTTTGAAAATTGTGTTATGTTTTGTATCGATTCGTATTTGTTCAGGGATTAGTTTGTTTTGTGTTTGTATATTTGTAAATTTTCCCAAATGTTCATTATGGTGCCTTCGTGTGGTATGTGTTTTATTAGCGTCATGTTGGTTATGTCTGGGAATTAATGTCCTGTGTTTATTGCATGTGCGGCCAAATTAAACAAACAAAAAACAGCTGAAAAAACGTTATTTTGAACACCTAAATGTATACAAAAAAACAGAAATATATAAATCTAATTTGCCCAAACATGCAATAAACACTGGACATGAATTCCCAGACATAACCAATATGGCATTAATAAAACTCATACCACACAAAGGGACCATAATGAACATTTGGGAAAATTTATAAATATACAAGCATAAAACACAAAACAAACTAATACCTGAACAAATACAAATCAATACAAAACATGACACAATTTTCAAAGCACTCCACATAGAAAATACACAAAATACTAATATATACACCACAATCACACAGAATAACCAATTTAAAGGACCAAAGGACCAGAGACCAACAGGAAACCACAGCAACAACCAGCCAACACACAAATACCTAACAAGGCTCAAAATCAGGAAGGCTGAAGATGGGAACACAAGGCTTCCCGAAACAAGTTCCAAATAGGGTGAAAACATCTTGAGGTAAAGTCATTATAAAATATATAATATATATATATATATATATATATATATAAACACAGACACACACAAAATTGTAATTTCTTATGAAAGTAGTTGTGGAACTTGACACCTAGACAACTACTTGCAGAAGTATTACAATTTAATGATATCAGAATCGTGCAAGAAACTCGATGAGTTATTGCAAAGAGTATGTGTATTGCTATGGTGAAATATACGTGAGTGTGAATGGTCTAATATTGGTCAATAAGGTAACGTAAATAGTAAAAAAAATATAGTGGGACGTAAAGAGATTAAGGTCTATGCACATTAATCGAGTAGCTGGAGTTATTGCAATCAATCGTTTTATTAGGCATTCAGTTGGGCTTTAAGATTCACACAAGTTACGCTAAACTTTTTGATTTTTTTTTGTCACTCGGTGCCTTTGCTGGTCAAATTTAACAGGATTTATTAGTGGTGTGAAATCTTAATGGAAGTTATCAGTCTGATTTGTCGATGGACATGACAGAAGCCTAGCAATTAAAGTGTCGATAATGTTCTATATTTTTAATACGTATTTTCTAAGGGTTCAAACTCATTTCGTGTTTACATTATATACGAAACGTCTTTTGTTTGTTTGATTACGACACCTACATAGCTAAAATGAGATAAAAAGCCTCGTCAAAATTATGTCTGAAGAATAACACGAGTTTTCTATTAATACTCATTGTGATCAAATATCATCCAGTATATAACGTTTCTGCGGTGCGCTTCCTTCATATTACACTGCTGAAGCAATGTCAGTATCAATATCAGACTGGGCTTATCGAACATCACATTTAATAAGTGAAATCGCTGAGTGCGTTCTGCTTCTGTAAACCAGTAATAACGCTGAAGTGTTTGATTTCCATTTATATTCTGTATTACCTTCTCTATTACAATTCGTCTCAAATAAATCTTTGTATAAAATAATTTCTTCCAAACATAATTTATTTATTTCGTGATTATTATTTCGTCTTTATTATATAAATTGAAATCCGTGACATACCGCAATATTTTGTAGTACATCAATAATCTGCCTACGATACAATCTGCCCACAGAGTTTTGGAGGTATGTATTAACAAAAATATTCTCAGCATAATATACTGGTTTTATTATTCTCCTAGATATCAACGTTTGGTCCCCATCGTTGCCATAGCACCATTAGATCTGGTCGCTTAGGGGTGTTAGACGTTTTTCGCTTATGTTGTGTATTTTCGAATGCGCACTTTCAAAATCGTTCCATGGAAAAAATATATAAACGTTTTTGTATATAAGAAAATGCGTAAATAATTTATAATTTTGTTCTACTTATAAACAATGATGTTAACTTTGAGATAGAGTCATCAATGTGCATTTATACTGTAAAACTATCTTGTTCCCTCTACCTTTCTTTCAGAGATAAGAGTGAATAAATCAAATATACGCGTATTTGTAGAAAAAAAATCACTCTGAAATTTAGCAGATTCATTAATACAACTTCTAATAGTGACGACATGAGTATTAAAGGAAACTATTGACAACGGAGAACACTCAATGTCAGAAACGAAGAGATGAAAGTTAAGAAAGAAATCGACTGATACGAAACGTTCGCCAGTCATTACTGATCCAGTTTCATGATCTGTATTCACAAGTTAACCTTTCTTTTCAGGTAGCATCTGGAGAGTTTCCTAAAGCAGATTTTAATGGGTTGTTGAAAATCGCTTCCAGCAAATTTTTGAAACATGAATATAATAAGCATATTTTAGTTCACTATCAATTTCATGTTTGTGTATGCAGTTAGACAAGTTTTAATGACGGTATCATGGAACGTGACGACCAAAAAGCGGAATTCATTATGAAACTCACAGAAATCGATAAAACCTTTTAGAATACACTAATACAACGGTAGTAATATTAAAATACTTCCTTACGTTACATAGATTTCCAATACATAAAGTATAAAAAACAACACTTACAATATTTACGTAATTAATACTTGAACTTTCACTAATATGCTCTGTTATTAATTCGTAATACTGACTGGTCTCACCGACAGCAATCATCTTGAACATTAGACAAGCAAACTGCACCCCTGTATGCATGTCACATAATGGTAATGTTAATTACGAAGAGGTCCCACTTGTCGGTAGAACGACTAACTGACGTCTCAAAGACACATAAACCAACAGCAGTATATTGGACATTGCAGTACGCGACCAGAATTGAGAAACCTTTATGTGCGATATTCAGTTGCGTCGCGTAACATTATGTTATCTTTGTTAATCAGTTTGATTAGGGTGTACTGGTATGTTTTATATTATAATACTTTAAAAATTTAGTAATGCTACCTGTTACTATTTACAAGCACACACTGATATAATGGTTTACAACTGTGTACATAGACTGTACAACTATACAACTGTACAACTGTGTAACTATATGGTAAACTGAAAAGTCGAACATAGGTTAAGTAAAATTCAACATGTACAATAAGAAATAGGAATTCTTATAGTAAACAGTATGCTGTGGTATTGTCTTAATAATATTACATCCGAAAATTTACGTTACTAAAAATGGATTTAACAGAATTGCATGTAAATATGAGCATGTATATTTAACAGAACCTTTCAACACAGGTCTTCCAACAAAAATCAACTAACTAAAGTCCGCTCTCGTAATAACATGTAACCACAAAGGTAATGCCTAACGTAGTATGAACTCTTTACGTACAAGTAGGTACCGATCATTTCAACTAAACCTTTCAGAACAAAGTACTCACAAGCATAGTGAATGCCCCTTGGTATATAAAGAACGACAACCTACATACAGACCTCAGCGTAGAATATGTCAGCGAAATAATAACAAAATATGCAGACAAACATTATCAGAGGATTCAGATCCACGATAACCCAATAATGCGACACGTGGTGAAAGAAGTTCCAGACGTCCTGAGGCGACTCAAAACACAGAAGCCACATGATCTGGTATCGCAGTAGAAAGCAATGAATATGTATAGATCCATAAAACTCTACATGAGAAAAAGACAGAATAATCTTGGGATTAGCTACTGGGCTTCACCCCATTACCCGTGAAGGAAACATGAAGGAGAAGCTGCTGGATGAGCTTCCTCAGTTGTAGTATTAAGGAAGGTGTTTTTAGTGGGTTAGAGTCCCACACTACTAGGAACTACGGGGTTCCTAGTGTCTGTAAAGATTTTCACCTACCCTTGTAAAAAATTAAAAAAAAAATGTTACCTGGATTTATTTTTAGGCATTTGTATATTCAATACGGCAATTTGCGGTTCTACATAGTAAAAACAGTAGACGTTCTTAGCAATGTTATTTAAATATTTATGTAATTTTATAGTAATATAAATAGTTTTCATAACTTACAATATAGTCTATGTTGCATCTTTTTAATAATAAATATTTATTTTTCCAAATCGAATACCTGCCGAAATATAATTTATGGTTAATCCTTTTAGCCTCGTTTACAGCAGATCAACGAAGAGAATGTATAGCAACTTTGTGAATGTCAACAAATTGCTAAAGGTATACATGTAAAGGCCTACACATGTCTGTATGTGCAAGAAGACAAGCTGTATCTTGCGAAAACACGTCCATGTGTGACATTGTAGTTTTTTTTAATATTGTAGCACAACGAAGTTTTTGCCTTATTCTGCAATTTAAGATCACATAGAAAAAGAAGTGGAGAAGCCATCTGGAAGAAGTAAAGTAAACTTAAATAAAAGTAACAGAAAGAAGTAATCACAATAATAAATAAAATGCTTTAATAGAACTAGAAAAAATCTCGATTCAAAGAAATAATATACATACAATTTAGAGAAAAATGAGTTAAAAGAAAATAGTATGATTATTATCCCAGTAAAATAATTAGTATAACCAGTAAGATACGGAGTAGTAAGGAATTACAGCCAAGAACAAATTAATTAAAATGAAAAAATCTCAAGATACGGAGGAGTAGTAAGGAATTACAGCCAAGAACAAATTAATTAAAATGAAAAATCTCAAGATACCCAAAAACCTACTTTAAAGACAGAACACTCTATAGCAGCAAACCACATAAATGGAAGAACTTAAACCATATTAGCTATACAAATTTAGAACCAAAAATAACAAAGTAAGAGAATACAATACAAAATAATCCGAACTAACGTAACCTTAGGTACAAAAAAAATAGTGTGTGATTGAGGGGAACACCCCAAACCAGTTTTAAAAGGACAAAAAAAGACAATCATTAGTATAAGACTTTAATTTGTTTATTTATCTAATTATTATGTTTAATTATTTTATGTGTATACAATACAGACCATGTTGATAGTAGGAGATACTAGATGTTAGTATGAAAGTGTTTATTGTATTTAAATAATGTTAATTAATGTCATAATTTTGTGAAGTAAGGAAAGACAAAATAGTAATTCAAACGGCCTATAAATAGTGAATCAGAAAATATAAAAATAATAATGTAAATTGATTATAACATTGGTAGGAAAATTGAAAATTGATGACCAAGCCAAATTCAACTTTGACCCTGTAAATCAAATCAGAGAAGATAAATTAATAGAACCTAGATCAAATTGATATAAATTATCCCATTCAGAATACAAATACATTATCATAATTATAACAACAACCTATAGTAATGATTAAAAGAATCAGAGTGTAAAATTGACTTAAATGGTGATTGTACAAGATAATGCCATAATCAGTAAAGCAAGTACTAGTAAAACACAAATAAATTGTTAAATGTTTAGAATAATAGCCAGGTAGAAAAAGTAAATTACAATGGTTTAATTAGTAATCGTATTAGAGGAAAATTGTAACATAAAACATATTGTAAACCATTTAATGAGTAATTATGTGAATCAAAATAAGGCCTAGAGGTAAATTTCAAGGAATGTAATTCAGAAGCTTAATTCAAACCAAAATAGGTCAAATTTAGTATTAACTTGTATACAATAAAAGCAGGAATATTGTTATATAATTAGAATTCCATAAAAGTACTAAACAAATAATTTATAGCTAGTAAAATATAAAAAATGTCATATATTTCTATAAAATTGAATTATTAATTATGAAAACAGCTGATAATGAACAATGAGAAATGAAACCAAAATCTTACAGAATTTGCTATATGAAGAAACAAATAGAGTTTAGTTGATTTTTAAACGCCAAGCAGAACAGACGTGTCAGAATACATTTCAGAAAAAAAATGAATGAAAATTTTAACTAACACAAACCAAGATATATGACATTTTAAAAAGATACAAGAATACATATTAAATTAATGAATACGCTAATAACAGTCATTTGAATCACCAAGCTAAATTCAACAACACTAAATCTATCTGCCACAACGTATGGACACGACTGAAGAATAAATTTAACCTAATACTACTAGAAATTGATTGGAAGTAACCATTTGACGTTATACGCCCATTACCGAACGAAATCCAGTGGAGAACTAAAACTACACACTACAACTTGTGGATATTCCAATAGGGCATCACGGAGGAGGAATTAATCAACTACTACTTTTATTTGAAGGAAATCTCGGAGCCTGATTTTCAACGTAGAACAACTCGTGAAGGCGGCCATCTTGTCGTTTCGAGTCGAACGATATTCAACCGGGAGGGGACGAGTGACGTCAGAGCAGTCAGCTGGTTCGCATCTTAATTTTCTATACACTATATTTTATTATTATTGTCTGTTAGTGAATAAGTTTTTATAATTGTAAGTATTGAATTCTCTTGCCTTTCCTGACTATTTCTACAGTTCAAAGAATCCTTAATATATAATAATTTAATTTGAATAATTTTTGTGTATGTAATAATCGACCCGGGATCTAGTCTCGACTCCGACTCGAAATAGTCGACGCAAGTCGAATAATTACTTTGAGCATAATAAATATAATTATTGTTTTAAACCATTGTTTTATTGATTAGTTGAGAACTAATTTAAAATACATTAATTATTAAATATTAAACGAGAACTTCTGAGGGAAATGAACGAGCAGAAGAAGAAATAAAGATACTGAATGGACCGCGACATGCAATCGATTTGGCCAAGACAATCTATTTAACGGGGAGAAACAAATAATTCTTCAACAAATCATACCCAGTTATTAATCAGTATTTTTATTAATTGAACATTAACATAATAAAAATAACAAAAATAATTGAATAATTAAAAATTAAATTAATTATTTATACAAAATAAAAAATAAATAAATAATAAAAATTGTATTAAACAATTAATAAAACACAAAATTAGGATTTATTTGTTTTATTATACTATACAAACCTGCCATTACGTACACAGCATTATCGATTGTATATAAGCATAAAGAACCAATAGAGCATCATGTTTAAAAATAGAACAAAACTGAAGGCCAATGTTGGGTTGGACAAACAATTTACTGCCCAAGGGTAGTATTCTCATCGATTCAGCTAAAATGTTTTTGTTCATACAAAAAGCCATGCATGCATACGCAGTAACAGTCAGCGGCTTAACATTTTCTCAGAACTCTTTGCCTACTTTCTTTTTAAGTATCTGTTTTAATACCTTCTACGTTTTCAACTTTTTGCTGCTAGTGGTGAACTAGCACTAAGACTGTCGATAATATTGAAAGTTCTCTTCCGTTTTGATGACTTTGACTTTTATATTTCCACGTTTGTATTATAAAATATGTACACGTATACATAAAATGGCCAAACAAAATATTCTTTCAACTGGTTCCATATTAATTCAATAATATTCAGATTACAGTGATAAGGAGGAATTCTTAAACCGACGTGCCCCGATTTAAGTTGTGAAGTAACTCTCACATGACTGTACAGATATTCTGCACATGCGCGTATCACATTACCGTGTGAACAGTGACAACGCCCCTGAATAGCATTTCAGATGCGCCATCTGGGTTTTTTACATCGGGATTCAACTAAGAATGGATACAGTATAATTTGGTATTCCTATGTCCGCACTTCTTATTCTCCGGTAGTAACTTGCTGTATATTGGAAAACTAATAAGGACAGTACTAACAACGTTTGTATTACCAGCACCAGTGTAGTAATACAATTTTGGGGATTGCTAAACTGTTGATTCACAAATGTACAACTTTTCACTTACAGACGACCCAGAATAATTATTACTTCAGAAATTGTACGATATTATACATACGTGTATTTTCTTTTTATTCAGGTCTTTCATACATGCACATTCTCTTCATATTGTATCTTCAAATTTAGACATGTTAGTCTCATGAGTCGTATGAATCACATTAGTTTGTTATATTAAGGTTCATCACATGTCGTATTCGTGAAGTCTGGCAAAACCGGATAGGGGTTTTGTCTGTCGGTCACTGACAATCAAGTTGCTCTTGTAAACAATTAAATTCCAGATATCTTCAAATCCCATTGTTTAATTGTTTATTTAGTAAAAATCTCATACCAACATTATTTCTTTCAACCTTACTCCGCTAATAATATTCCGTACGTCCGTATTACCAAAATAAACTCACTTTCTTGTTACACTTTACAGGAATTTCACCAAACAACTCTCATCTGATTATCATAATGTACATATTTATTTGTCCACTGTCTTTAGCAGAAATTTTTTGTATTCAAGAAATTGTATTATTCCATAATATTTGTCAGAAATTGATGCTAAACAGTTACGAGAACGAGACAATTGGTAGTTTACAACAGGGTTGTGCTGACACTAATGGTGGTTAGAGGCTGTGATCAATGGGTTAGGGTTACTGGCAATAAATCGTTAAGCCAGTACACGTGTACAGTAGGTATGCCGGTGTGTAGAACGGGAAGAGAAATCGCCCTTTGGGAAGCGATATAACTCACACAAGCAGTTGCAAGTGCTCTTGAATTTTGTTGCCTTAGGCACTTCCGTACTATTTTTAAGAAAATTAAATTTTTTTTTGACAAATCAACAACTTAAAGGGGTTTTGAATTAGAGATCCTAAAAAAATAATATACGGAGGACGACTTAACAGATTCTAATAGAAGGGCGTGTACAAAGAAGAAACATGAAAGTCTGAACAGGCAAATGCAAAACTAGTCCTGTAAACCTCCCAAAGGGAAAATATTTAAATAAAATAATCAATTACAGTCGCACTGATAATAATTGAATTGGTAAAGAATATACTGGACTATTGACGGATAGCCTAATGAAGGGACTCATTGTGAATCTACAGAGCGACTCATATTTAATCGTCCTGTATGAAACGGTCAATAATTTGTGAACTATTTGTGTTATGTGCTCGCTATTCTGTTGCAGCAATGTTTTAACATTGTTCCAGAAGAGACTGTAAATATAATCTTAGTGATAAATTGTAACTTTCCTTGTGAACACTTACGTTTCTTAAAGTCCTCTTACGTTTCGGTGTGTTATTCACCTTCTTCAGCGAGGTTTAAATACAGAATGTCTTGAAACAGTTGTAACGGATTTTTTCAGGTTGGTGGTATGTGTGGGGGGTAGTTGGTGGAAGGGGGTTGGCGCTGGGATTAAAAGTATTGTTTGGTTTCTGTATGATTGTGTCAAATAGTACATGTGATTTGAAGTGTAGTTGGTCGTTTAGTATGTTGTTTGGTTGTAGTGTGTGGTGTTTATATATTTCATACTGTTCAGCTGTGTTGAGTTTCCTACTTTTTGGTAAGTACTGTAGTATTTCCAGGTTGCTTTCTATGTTGGTGTAGTTGTGGTTTTCAGTCTGTATGTGCGTGGCGAATGCGGAGTGTATGTAATTATTAGAGAGAGCTTTTATGTGTTCTGAAAGCTTGAAGAAAAAGATCTTTCCGTCTGGCCTATGTAGAAATGTTTGCAATCACTACAGTTTAATTTATATACTCCTGTTTTGTTGTAAGTGTCAGTGTCTGTGTTTGTATCGTTTATGTGTTTTTTGATGGTGTTGTTCGTTCTGTAAGCTATTTTATAGTTGTGTTTCCTGAATGTGTTTGCGATTTTGTGTGTGTTAGAGTTGTAGTATGTAAGTGAGATATATTTATTAGGTTGTGTGTTGTTGGTATTTTGTGTTTTGGTGTTTTTGTTTAGGATGTGTCTGTGTAGTTTGTTTATTAGCTCGGGGGTGTATCAATTTTTTATCGCTATATATTTGATTGTGTTAAGTTCTTCCTGATAATCTTGTTGACTTTGTGGTATTGATGTGAGTCTATGGAGCATATAGTTGAATGCAGCATGTTTGTGCTGTGTTGGATGGTTAGATGTGTTGTGTATGACCATGTCTGTTGTGGTAGGTTTCCTGTATATTTTATATGTGTGTGTGTTGTTTGTTTTGTTAATTATAAGGTACAGGAAATTTATACTATTGTTATGTTCTATTTCTAGTGTGAATTTTATTTTGGGGTGTATTGTGTTTATGTATTTATGGAAATTTTCGATTTGTCTTTTATTGCCTTTATACAGAAGTAAAATGTCATCTACATATCTGTACCAGTAGATGATTTTGTTTGTCTATTTGTTGTTGTTTAATGTATGTTTTTGTTCTATGTTGTGTATGAATATTTCAGCTAGTATTCCTGAAATAGGGGAGTACATCTGTTTGTGTGTAAATCGTGTTGTTGTATGAGAAGTAATTTTGTTCAGTGTTTATTTTGGTGAGTGTGATGATCTCCTGTATGTGCGTTTCTGGTGTGTTGTTTTGTCTTAGTAAATGTTCAAGTGTTAGTATGGTGTCTTTGATGGGTACGTTGGTGTATAGATTGGTTATGTCAAAAGAAGCTAAAGTTGAATTGTGTGGAATATGGGTGTCTTTAGTTTTGTTAACTAATTCTATGTTATTTTTGACGGAAGTGTTGTCAGTTAGATTTATGTTTATTCTGATTAATTTATCTAGGTGTCTTGCTATTTTGTGGGAGGGTGCTTGTGTGTTGTTTATTAATGGTCTGATGGGAGTATTGGGTTTGTGTATTTTCGGTAACGCATTTAGTTGTGGGGGGTTTGTTTTGATTTGTTTGAGGTATTTGATGTTGTCTGTTTGGATTATATGTTTCGCGTTATTTATGAATTTGTTTGTTTGTTTTTGATATTTCAAAGTGCGGTCTTTATCTAATTTAGTTATATTGTTTTCGGTGAAGAATGTCTCGATTTTATTGTTTGGATCTTGTTTTTCCATTATAACGTTTATGTTTCCTTTATCGGCTTTGAGTATTGTTAGGTTGTGTTCACGTAATTTAAGTTTTATATTTTTTAGCGTTCGTGTTTCGTTATTGTGGCCTTTTGGTTGGTGTTTTTGTGTGTGTTGTAATTTACGTTTTATGTCATGTCATATGGTGTCGTGGTCGTTGATGTGTGCATTTTGTATAGCTGTTTCGGCGTCTATGATTAAGTCGCGTATATGTCGTTGCTGTTGTTGTTCGATGTATTGCTTTTTAAATTATGTTTTAGTCCTTTGTCTAATAAGGTTATTTCATCATTTGTGAAACTGATATTAGTTGTGTTTACTGTGCGTGTGTGGAATTTGTGTGTCGGTGTCGGGATTGTTTCATTTATGCGTTTTATGATGTTATTAAATTATTTGCTATGTATATCTTGTATTTTCGATGTGAGTTTTTCTATGTTGCTTTGCGTGTGTTGTATTACGTTTTCAAGTTCTATATGGTGTAATATTTGTGTTTGTTTTACGTGTAAGTTGTAGGCCAGTTTGTTGAGTGTATCTTTCTTGCGGTATAAATCATTAATTATGTTGTTTAGGTATATATTTCAGCTTTACGTTTGGTTTGGAGTGCCGCATGTGTGTTTTGTTTTATAGTAATTTGTGCATGTGAAGTATGATATTGTCTTTGCGGCATGTTTTGTTGTTTGTTTAAGCATGTTTTTGTTACCTGTTTTTTGACGTTTCTGTATTTATGGATGAGATACGCCTTGTTAGCGGTGTTACAGTTGTTTTGTTGGTTCATCCTCTTCATTCACGCACTTAATATTAGTGATAAATTGTAACTTTCCTTGTGAACACTTACGTTTCTTAAAGTCCTCGTACGTTTCGGTGTGTTATTCACCTTCTTCAGCGAGGTTTAAATACAGAATGTGTTGAAACAGTTGTAACGGATTTTTTCAGGTTGGAGGTATGTGTGGGGGGGGTATTTGGTGAAAGGAGTTTGGCGCTGGGATTCAAAGTATTGTTTGGTTTCTGTATGATTGTGTCAAATAGTACATGTGATTTGAAGTGTAGTTGGTCGTTTAATATGTTGATTGGTTGTAGTGTGTGGTGTTTATATATTTCATACTGTTCAGCTGTGTTGAGTTTCCTACTTTTTGGTAAGTAGTGTAGTATTTCCAGGTTGCTTTCTATGTTGGTGTAGTTGTGGTTTTCAGTCTGTATGTGCGTGGCGAATGCGGAGTGTATGTAGTTATTAGAGAGGGCTTTTATGTGTCCTGAAAATCTTGAAGAAAAAGATCTTCCCGTCTGGCCTATGTAGAAATATTTGCAATCACTACAGTTTAATTTGTATACTCCTGTTTTGTTGTATGTGTCAGTGTCTGTGTTTGTATCGTTTATGTGTTTTTTGATGGTGTTGTTCGTTCTGTAAGCTATTTTATAGTTGTGTTTCCTGAATGTGTTTGCGATTTTGTGTGTGTTAGAGTTGTAGTATGTAAGTGTGATGTATTTATTAGGTTGTGTGTTGTTGGTATTTTGTGTTTTAGTGTATTTGTTTAGGATGTGTCTGTGTAGTTTGTTTATTAGCTCGGGGGTGTCCCCATTTTATTGGGACATAACCAATCTATACACCAACGTACCCATCAAAGACACCATACTAACACTTGAACATTTACTAAGACAAAACAACACACCAGAATCGCACATAGAGGAGATCATCACACTCACCAAATTAATCACTGAACAAAATTACTTCTCATACAACAACATGATTTACACACAAACAGATGGACTCCCCTATTTCAGGAATACTAGCTGAAATATTCATACACAACATAGAACAAAAACATACATTAAACAATAACAAATACACAAACAAAATCATCTACTGGTACAGATATGTAGATGACATTTTACTTCTGTATAAAGGCAATAAAAGACAAATCGAAAATTTCCATAAATACATAAACACAATACACCCCAAAATAAAATTCACACTAGAAATAGAACATAACAATAGTATAAATTTCCTGTACCTTATAATTAACAAAACAAACAACACACACACATATAAAATATACAGGAAACCTACCACAACAGACATGGTCATACACAACACATCTAACCATCCAACACAGCACAAACATGCTGCATTCAACTATATGCTCCATAGACTCACATCAATACCACAAAGTCAACAAGATTATCAGAAGAACTTAACACAATCAAATATATAGCGATAAAAAAATGGATACACCCCCGAGCTAATAAACAAACTACACAGACACATCCTAAACAAAAACACCAAAACACAAAATACCAACAACACACAACCTAATAAATACATCTCACTTACATACTACAACTCTAACACACACAAAATTGCAAACACATTCAGGAAACACAACTATAAAATAGCTTACAGAACGAACAACACCATCAAAATAATACATAAACGATACAAACACAGACACAGACACATACAACAAAACAGGAGTATATAAATTAAACTGTTAGTGATTGCAAACATTTCTACATAGGCCAGACGGGAAGAACTTTTTCTTCAAGCTTTCATGTATTAGTAACTACATACACTCAGCATTCGCCACGAACATACAGACTGAAAACCACAACTACACCAACATAGAAAGCAACCTGGAAATACTACAGTACTTACAAAAAGTAGGAAACTCAACACAGCTGAACAGTAATGAAATATATAACACCACAACACTACAACCAAACAACATACTAAACGACAACTACACTTCAAATCACATGTACTATTTGACACAATCATACAGAAACAAAACTATACTTTTAATCCCAGCGCCAACCCCTTCCACCAACTACCCCAATAAATTCACCAACTGAAAAAATCACGTTACAAACTGGTACAGTACATTCTGTATTTAACTCGCTGAAGAAGGTTGAATAACACACGAAACGTAAGTGTTCAAAGGAAAGTTACAATTTATACTAATATTAAGTGCGTGAATGATGATGATGAACGAACAAAACAACAGTAAATATAATCAATTTTTGTGATGGAATTTTTAATTACTGAAACAAAAGTCAGCTCTGTACACACACACACACACGCGCGCGCGCACATTCAAACACTTAAACACTTTTTGCTATAGTCTATTTTTTGATACATATAAATTTTATTTAATAATTATAAATTCTTTCCGTCAAATGTTTTTTCCTGTATTTGGTATCTATATGTGTTGGGAATCATATTGTTCATCAAGCCATTGAATTCCCCACTGACACTACACAAATGACCATCATACATTAATAAAGAATTACAACACAAAGGCACCATAATGAACATATGTGAAAATTTACAAATATAGAAATGAAACTAATACCTGAACAAATACAAATCAATACAAAACATGACACAATTTTCAAACCATTCAACATTGAAAATACTCAAAAAGCTAATATATACACCACAATCACACACAATAACACCAGTATAAAATACCAAAAACCAACAGGAAACCATAACAACAAACAACAAAAACACATATACTCCAGAAGATATATAATCAGGAACGCTGAGGATGGGAACAATGTTTCCCGAAACATGTACCAAATAAGGAACAAAACATCTTGTAGTGCCACACCAGGATAATACGGTGTAAAACCCTATCTATTTTTATCTGTTTGGTGGTTTGTTCATTTCCTTTATAAAAACCCGTATTAACCGCTCATTCTTCTTTGACCAAAACTTCTAATTTGAGTTTACACTGAGGCTTTCCTTTCACGTGAACATCTGCTGATTGTCAGACGTCATGACATGATACCCCCAGCATCTCATGGTGTGACAATCTCAGATGCACGTCAGCCAATCAGACAAGAGTAGTAGGTAAGGTAGATGATGATACCGTGTACTTGGGAGTGGCCAAGGGGTAGAGAGAGGGCTCATATAAAACCTTAGGTTCTTCACCGGGGTAGCCTTTTTTTTTTTGTTTTGCTTGCTTGTTACATTTGCTCTAGCTCTCTCGCAGTTCGCCTCGGGAAGGGCTCGTAGTTAACTTATAACTTATTCTTCGTATTATTTGAAAGCAGTTTAAGCAACTAAAAGCAGTTAAAGCAGTTAAAGCAATTAAAAAAATTGTAGCAGTTTAGCAACTTCATAAAAGAAATATAAGTTATTCGGTTAGTAATCATGGTGCGCGTAAGAGGTTTCACCGGCGACGACTCCACAGACTGTAAGTGCTAAAGTTGATAATACAATCTTGTGACAAGCTATAATTTGTGTCTATGTCAGTTATCACATGTACCACCTGTATCTCACTCTCGCAACAATAACATCTCTGAATCCTGACCGCCTCTCGGTCGCGACAATCTTGAGGTAAATAATTTATAAATATTAAATAAAAAAATATATATACAGAAGTTAATATATGTATTTAAATGTTACATATAGGCTATATTAACAAATAGCTTATATATTTATATGCCCAGTTGCTTCGTATTATGTGTTTGGAAGACGATTTTTTACTTCCGTGTTATTATTATGGTTTCAATGGCGAGATGTGTGGAGTGAATCTTGAATTTGGAGACATTCGGTATGAAGAAGATGAAGTAATGAAGTAATATATATGAATATATATTGCTGAATTTGTAATCTTACTGGTTCGATTAAGAAGATTTAGTTTTTAAAACTAAACATTAACGACCTGGTGTCTATGGCAGAAGGTTGGTTTTCTACAGCCTTATCAACGCATAATTGTAAGTACTTTCTGCAATAATTCAGTTAATGTACTGTCGCCAAAGTGGGTTTCCTCACGTGTATAGTCGGAGTACAATACTAACACACTGAACATGTTAGACAGACATATGCACGGTTCAAATAAGTGAACTATAGGCCTGATTTCATATTCCACAAGTTTTCTTTGACTTGCAGTTCAACATTCAGCTAACTGTATTTTTTCTGCCTAGGATTTAGTTCATTTTACTTTACACAGTGACTGCATGCACTTACTGCATGCATTAAAAAGATAAGATTTGAGACACTGTTGTGTATTAAGCGGTTGCAGAGTGTCTACGATTAATCTGAATCAAGTTTGTTAGGATGGCAGTAATTATGTATATAATTTGGGAAATGTGTGTAGGCTTACATGTTACATAATGATAAATTTTATAAGAGTTTCTTGTTATAAGACTGGAGGATTTGATATCAGCCGACTTGAAGTTGGAATTGCGGTGAGAACAGTTCATCTGAGAACGTTCAGTGTGTTTAACTTCTGCTGTTGAGAGAGCACGAATATTTTATTAATCTTAACTACGGTAAACGTATTACATCTTGGCTTAACTGTTATACTATCCAACATCGTATGTGTTGCGGTACCTGTCACAATATCCGTTGTGTTGTAGCGTTTAAAATACTTCTTATAAATTATTCACCGGGATTCTCGTGGTGATCCGCAATAAATGCAAAACATAACTCATTAAACATTAAACGTTTTTAGGAAGTCACGGCATACGCAAGATGCTGTCTGTTGAGGCTTCAAAGATCCTCCTCCCATCTCTTCCTGGGTCTACCCACACACGGTGTCCTATAAGTTTATATTTCCAGACTTGTCTTGAATCTGACGTTCTTTCCAAGTGTTTATAAGGTTTATAGTCTTTTTCCAAGTGTTTCCACTATGTTTATAATTTTTTAATTTTTCATTCAAGTTAAAAACTTGTAATTCTTGTCTTATCACTAATTTTTTATACTATCAAGTTTAGAATAACTTTCACTTCTCTTACGAACGCCATTTCCGAGGTCTGTATTCTACTTTCTTGTTTCTTGGCTGTCGTCCGTAATTGACACCTATTGGACAGTCCTGGGACCGCAATAACTTTGTAAAACTTAAATTTTTTGTATCTCGATACCTTGTTTTTTAAAATACGACTAGTCCCAAAGATCGTCTGGAAGTAATTATATTCATTTAGAATGATGTAAAGTATGTTTGTAATTAATTATAATCTAATTTTTGTACTTTGTTGTCACGCTTTATGACTTACAACTGTATTATTCACATCAGAGGCGGATGGTGACTAAAAAACTCCATATACTACAACCTATATACACTGTATATTAGTACCCTCCCGTCACATAGTTAAAAGTTATTTGGATTGGGTAACTCAGTGTCACGTATTAGGTCATATCGTTAACCAAAACTTTGTATGAGTAAACTGATTTTCCTCGAACGTTTTCTTTACACGCCTATGATATGTAATCAGAACTTGTAAATGTAAATTTCTCAAAAAATTAATCTTTAACAACAATTTGCAAATGTAACATGATGAAAAGTATTTTGCGTGTTTCAAACTTGTCGACACAATTTGTCTATAATTGTTAACAGTGTCGTTGTGCAGGCAGGGGAGTTTACTCCAACCTGAATTAAAAAACTACGATCACGATTGCATGGAGATAACACATTCTTTTTGAATTGACAACGACGATGGGTGTTGCGGAAATAATGCACAACTTCTGAATGCGTCAAAGCGCATTAACCAGGTTAGACCAGCAGCTAGGGTGGCACACAGGGATAACCGTTCAACCATTCATCCTATTTTAGTTTGATGTCAGCTATTACAGGCTTTTGCACATATTCGTAACTGTACACAGTTCCTCAACTGTTATCGCCTAGCGCCAAAGTTTCCGTGCCTCCAAGCAACGACTGGTGTGAAAGTAAAATCAATTGAAAATAAATAGATTAATATTACTTCCATATAATTGTCAACGTGTCATAGCAGAGTGGCACATAGACAGGTGAGAGCTGCCAGTGATTGAGTTTAAATCTAATAACTCATATCTGGCTTGTTTTACTGAGTGCAACAAAGTAAAATTATGTTTCCATATCTAGTTAAAGCTTGACTTTCTTGCAACGAATTTTATGCTTTACTGTACTAAAGATGGATTAGTTAAATAAATTTTCAAAAATAAGTTAGATTAGTTAATGAAAATATATACGAACTTTTCTCCCTCTCTCTCCTTCTTCTCACTCGTTCTGTGTGTGTGTGTGTGTGTGTGTGTGTGTGTGTGTCTGTCTGTCTGTCTGTCTGTCTCTCTCTCTCTCTCTCTCTCTCTCTCTCTCTCTCTCTCTCTCTCTCTCTCTCTCTCTCTCTCTCTCTCTCTCTCTCTTTCTATCTATCTATCTTTCTATCTCTATTTCTCTCTCTGTGCGTGTCGTATGCATGGAAATACTGTTCTTAAGTTTAATGAAGCGAAATTTCATTGTATTTATTTCATTGTAGTATATTCTGTCTATTCTTTTTCATTAGACATCTGTTCAAATCAAAATACTAATTAACTGAAAACTACAAATGGTATTGTGCACAAAGAAAGGAACAAAACATTTAGATACTCTTGAGCGAGCGAGCGCGCGCGCGCGAGCACACACACACACACACACACACACCTGGCATCCGCCTCTTTTCTTTGGTGTAGTAAAGGGATTTTGGTTCCCATATCTCGTTAAGGCTTGAGTTTATTAGAAACAATTCTATACTTTAATGTAAAAAACTGTACAAATTGTATGATTAGGTTACAAAAATGTATGTGTATGTGTGGGTACAATTCACATTCATGAGAAATCTGTTCTCAAATGTAATGAGGCGTAATTACATTGTTTGGTTTTTATTATCGCCTATTCTTGTGGTTTAGTCATCTGTTGGCACAAAAGATTAATTAAAAGACTACTGTACAATGGTATTTTCTTGTTTTCAGATTTTCTTGCACACATGTGACACGAGTCACCCATTCACAGGTATATTACAGCCACCTGGGCAGTTCGCTATACTTAATCTTCTAGTTGTACCAGAATAGCTGTATCAGCATTTGCTATAAAACTAAGATGAAGGCTGTGCTAGTGTGGGCTGCTTTTTCTTTAGTACTGTTTCAGGTAACTTCACAAAGTGTACCTGCGTTTAATATGACTATCACTTTGTGACTATTTCATACACTTATATACATTTAACTTAATAAATTTGTCGATTATTTTTAATATTTTAATTAAATTAAATGCAAAAAAGGGTCTTTTTAATATATTCGTATTAATTTTCCAACCTAACTACATATCTATTCCGGCAAACTGCATCTACAGGTGTTTCAGGAAGCTTTGACATAATTCATAGGCATATATCTATCATGAAAATAACGGAAAAAATGTTAAATAAACGTAGGTCTGAAAACTCAAAATTTCTTCACTAACATCTAATCGACACTTTGCCTCTATTTTTTGGGCCTCAATTGTAATACAACCCTATACTACTTCTATAATAAATCTAAATATATATAATATCTTATAAATCTAAATATAATAAATCTAACGTCACAAAATTATGGAGGTCTTATGATTTTTATAAACGGCGTACAATTCATGGCCTTGAAATAATTTTTGAAAATTTGTAGTCGAAAGCTAGATGACGTATTTGATTTTGCACACCACTATAGAAAAATTATTCCGATTAGCGCTTTCAAGCTTCACAGCTGATCATCAGATCGGAAATCCGATCTGATCAGCTCATCACCAGATTTCCGATAAGCGCTGTGAAGCTTGAAAGCGCTAATCGGGATAATTTTTCTATTGTGGTGTGCAACATTGTTAATTCTGTTTGTGATTATAACCACTAACACAACTTTATTAATTAAGTACTTGATTTTGTGTCATTTTTTCGTCGTCGTCACTTCACGGCGTAGGCTTATAGCCTGTTCCATCTTCACTGCAGCCATCTCTTCTTGGGCCTACCCACAAATCTCCTACCAACTGGTTTGTAGTCTACAGCGCGCTTGACTAGTCTCTGGTGGTCCATTCTGTAGACGTGCTCCATCCACTGCTGCTTTTGTTCTTCTGTCTCATCATTGATGGGCTTATGTTCATTGCACATTCGATCCCTCAGATGATACCTACTCACGTGCCTTAAAAAATTCACTTGAGCGGTTTGTATATGGTGCTTTTCTTTCCCAGTTATCGTCAATGTTTCGTTAGAATATGTAAAAACAGGTATCGCCATTACTTTACAGAACTCTATTTTAAGTTCTTGTTTTGTTTCTTAGTTCCATGTAGCAAACTTTAATCTTTCCGCAATACCAAATCGGTTATCCTTTTTATGTTGAGTAATAACTCCATGAAATCCATCCGGCTGCTTCTGAAGATTCTAAGTATGCAATGAAATTTCCCTAATGCAGGTTACCAGCCTGTAGTTAGGTAGGCAGGTAATGGGAATGCCACCTCAATGAATCCTGCTACGCCCCATTTTCTATCGGAGTTTACTCTCCTAGGCCAGTTGCTTTCTCTACAGCTTGGAGCCTGACCTACCCCTCGGTTTGATTTTGGAGTGTCTGTCTCCTAGCCTTTTGGAATCTATCTCATACCAAACAAGGCAGTATGGTGCAGTGCTTATTTTATGGCTGCACTTACTTGCCATGTCACAGCATTGTGATAGGGATTATGTGGACTTTAGCTGATGTAATCACGCCACCGGTCATCCCACCATCTCCTGCATATCTGATGGAACTTTCGCTATCCACCAACTGCCACCCGCCCAGTAACAGAGGCTTGCCCTAGGGTTACATTTTCTGTTAGGTTAAAAGGAGAGTCATATTTATTGGTTGTAAGTAGAAGACGAAGTATTTCCAGTCCTGTTAATTATGTTGGACATAACGCGGCTATAAATTGAAATTGTAAAATAAATATTATAAAACAGATATTTCAGAGTTAGAGTGGAAAAAGATTAATAATTTTTCGTTTAAACTCATTAGCACGCAAAGCATATTCAATCTATCGAATAATACTTATCAATAATACGACGTTATCAATAATTCATAATAATTACATATCCCTACATACATTTCTCATCATTTCTATGTTCACTGCATTTATTCACGCTTCTTTGGGTCTTGTCAGGTCTTTCTCTCTCTCTCTCTCTCTCTCTCTCTCTCTCTCTCTCTCTCTCTCTCTCTCTCTCTCTCTCTCTCTCTCTCTCTCTCTCTCTTTCATTATCTATCTATCATATATCTGTTGTTTCCTATCTACCTGTTCATCTCTTTATGTTCTTGTCCTTGCCTCTGTCCAAATCAATTCCGTTCTTCTAATTTTTTTAACGTACATAAATATGCACCTTAAAAAAATATTTTCTTTTACAGAATATGGAAACCGTTAATTTTACTAGGTAAGGTAATCGTTTAGCACAAATAAATAAGGGCAACTACTAATTGAAGCGTGTCCATAGACCCGTCCAAGATTGTTCGAGCTATGATGCCAGTGAATCGTATGATAAAAGTATATAATTTTTATATAGCAGCTTATTACGAAAGTGTGGTTGGTGAAAAATCAAGCTTAGCAGCATATACGCAACTGGAGAGACAAGTTGTTTCATTTTGACGGGCGATACAAAATTTTCTTTTCTAGTTCGCATACAAGATATAAGTATACGTAGGCTATTTTAAATAAATGATTTTGAATAATTAAGGGTAGTACAATCGTCGTAGGGAGATAAGCCATTGAGAAATGTAAAAAGCGATTAGTGCGATGCATTTTTAAATACTAATTTAAAAAGTCGTAACGTGTAATATGTGTAATCGTTTTGTAAACATTACTTTCACTGTTCTTAAAATAGGTTCAAAATTTTGAATTAAGAAATCTCCTAATGTGTTGACCTGTATATAATGCAAATTTACAATCTTGTAACGAAACGTCTAGGACGCAGGCAAAATTGTTAATATCCGAATCTTCCATTTTCGTGACTTCCACATTAGTAAGTAGAACCTCTGTTAACCAAAACAAAGGTGTAGGCGGTTTCGGATAACCAAAATTTCGGATAAATACTTAAGTTATCATTTTTTAAAGTTTGAGATAAAATAACTGGAAGCAATATACAATACTCTCAGACGATTTACATAAAAATCAAATACTTATGTATATAGTTATTTTTTAAAACTAGTTTTATGATTTTCTTTAAATCTTATATTTTCCTTTGCTGTTTCTTTTCATATTGCTTTCTTGCAACAATATCTCTCCATCGTTTCATTAGCAGAACGTCAGAGGACTTTGACTCTCAGATGGTTCGAGGAATCGTAACGCTATATGAAAATATGAATAAAACTCCGTGAGGAAAACGCGTATTTCATATAGGCTAATTTAATGCCCTAACCCAAAATAAAAACTCTTACTTCTAAGGCACTGATGATCTCGTCACGGTGTCATGGCTACTGCTCTCTGCTATCGTCTCTCTGTCATCGTCTTCGTCGTCCCTTTGTTTCGTGAACCATAAAAACACAGCCTCATTTACTTTTTTGTTTTTTGACGTCTTCATTGTTTTCTTGTTTGGCATCTTCGAAGCATGCTCTTCAAACTTAATTGGTATCTTGACCCAATCAAAAATAGTAGGAACACCAACACCAAAATCGGCTGACACAGTTCACAAAATCTCTTAATTTTTAATTTTTTGAATTGCCTCCGATATTTCTTCAATCGTTATCATGGCCCGTTTCCTCTTTGTTGTCATGACACACAATTTATTACATGTTTATCACATTAGTTTTTGTGTTTTATTCGGAAAACAAATTTTCATTGTAGTAAAAATCGAGAATATCAATTATTTTTCGGTCGGTATTTTCGGTTAACCGATATTTCGGCTAAAAGGGTTTCGGTTATTGGAGGTTCTACTGTACTATTGTTTATACTATTTCGCTAATGTCTAGCAACATGCGGTCCGTACATGCGGCTGATCAATAATGACGGTTCATTCTCTAGTTAAATTTTCCCAGCTTTCATAATCACTAACACATTTTATTCTGAGCGCCTATAAATAATTTATTATGTTATTCTTAGCTAGAACGCTAGAAGCATCTGGAGCATAGCAGTTATAACTCTACTGACTTATCTTATCTTATTTTTTTCTTTAGGTTGTGAAGTGCGTTGATCCAGAAGCAGAAACTTCTATTAGTCTCCCTGAAGAAGATGAAGACAGATTTATATACCTGATTTTGAAACATTTCCACGCAACAATAAAACCAGAGCACCATTACAAAGTCGTCACTATTGACGGAATAGCACTGCAACAAGTAAATTTTGACTTTTCATTATATTCTGCTGAAACACCCATGTATAATTTTGTAATTTTGGAGAGAGAGAGAGAGAGAGAGAGAGAGAGAGAGAGAGAGAGAGAGAGAGAGAGAGAGAGAGAGAGAGAGAGAGAGAGAGAGAGAATAGTAATAAGTGAGGAAGTGAGAGGGACAGAGAGAAAGATACACAGAAAGAGAGAGAGAGAAAGGAAGAAAAACAGAGAATCCTAGCATGTTTAGATTGTTTATGATCTGTAGGTCTACATACGTACATATGATTTTATGCATTCGTTTTCAAACTTACAAGATGAATTATGTACAAGATAATTTGGAAACATTTGCATTACATTAAAATTACACATGTGTCTTGTCAAGGAACACACACACACACTCGCGCGCGGGCGCATTACACTTCATAGTATTTGATGATATTTAAAAATCTTAACCTTTTGAATATACGAGGTCTGTAAATTAAGTAATGAGACTAATCATCTAGCAGTCAATATGGCAACATTGTAAGGTTTCCATTACCTCAGATGGGTAGATAAACAATTGATTGATATTGATTATTACTATTTATTGTCTATTGTTGTCACGTGAAACATAAACAAGCTTTTCGTGAAGTGAGTTTTTGTTGTGCGTTATAAAAATGAGTGATAACAATTACGAGCAACGTTGTGGAATCAAGTTTTGTATTAAACTCGGGCACAATGCTACTGAGACTTTTACACAATTGACAAAGGTGTATGGAGAGAAAGCTTTGTTAAAAGCACAGGTTTTCAGATGGTTTAAACCATCTTCAGATGACAAGGAATCCATTAAGGATGATCCACACTCTGGAAGACTGTCAACAATAAGAACTGACAAAAATGTTGATCGAATCAGGTACTTGGTGCGGTCTACCCATCGATTAACCCTCAGAATCTTAGTAGAACAATTAAATTTTTGTACCACACTGTAGTTTCTCAAATGTTGATAAACGAACTGGGAATTAAAAATATTTGAGGTCCCAAAAACCTCACTTTAGAATAGAAAGACAACAGGATGGAATTGTGCCGTTCTAGGACGAATTGAAAATGATCCTGACTTTTTAAAAAATGTTATTACTGGTGTACGATCCAGAAACAAAAGCCAGAGCGACGAGTGGCACGTCCTAAAAAAGCAAAAATGAGCAAATCGAAAATCAAAACCATGTCCATTTGTTTCTTTGATAGTAATGGCATTATCCATAAGGAGTGTTTGCCAAGAGGACAGACTGTCAATCATCATGTTTACGGAGAAATTCTTGAAAGGCTGCGGAAAAGAGTTGAAACCAGCCATTGTGAACACCAGCATCATGACAATGCACCTTGTCACATAGCACTCTCAGTTAATGAGTTTTTGGTAAAGATAAATATTCATGTTGTTCCTCAGCCTCCTTATTCACCTGACTTGAGTCTGTGTCACTACTTTCTCTTCCCGAGATTGAAAAAGCATCTCATAGGACACCATTTTGGGACAATAGACACAATTTAAAAAAATGTAACCAACCAGTTGGAGGAGATTCCAGTTTCTGAGTTCCACCATTGCTATGAAGAGTAAAAACCCCGTCTAAAGCGCTGTGTGGCTTCCCAAGGGAACTATTTTGAAGGCGATAGATTTTATATATAGTTTGATTCAAAATAAAAGGTTTTATTGAATGAGTCTCATTACTTAATTTACAGATCTCTTATAAGAAGTCCAAATAAAATATTTAAAAACAACTTTATATATTTAAAAGAAAATAATTAGGAAACATTACAACTAGAAAAATTTTTAAATTATGCACTCTAGCAGTTTTACTAAACGTTGCTCAACACGTTTTGAATAAACACACACACACACACACACACACACACACACACACACACACACACACACACACACACACACACACACACACACACACACACACACACACACACACACACACACACACACACACACACACACACACACACACACACACACACACACACACGTCACAGTATTTGACAATTTCCAAAATCTTAATCGTTTAGTTACATAGGAAGTCCAAATTAGATATTAAAAAACAACTAATATGCCAGTTAGTCTGTTTTTGGGAAGAGTAAAATCGAAAAATGATAAGCAGATGTTACAACTAGCATAAATTAAAAATTTTGCACTCTAGCAATGTGTACTAAGCATTACGCAGAACGTTTAGAAACAACACATTTAAATTACAGTGTTAAGAATGATTAAACAGTTTTCCGAGATATCTTAAAAAATATTCATTTACCAAGAATACAAAAGTCGAGGTCATTTTCTGATAATTTTACGATTTTCTTGTCTCTTAGGAGAAATATTACAGACTCAAAATTTATAAATTTAACAGTTTTCCACCGTAACGTTGATTTATAAAATAAACTAAAGACTAAAAGTTGCAAGAAGTTTATGTATAGGCCTACACATAAACAGATTGTTTAATTCTTTTTAAAATGAGTTCAATCACATCACTGTATGATGAGTTTTGGACTTATTATAGTCATACGTCATCATATTGAAATATAACATTTGTGTTTATATAAATATAAGCATAACAACAGATAAGTTGTTGTTTAATATTTTTGTTTATGCTTTATTAAAATATAAGTGCATCTAAATTGAAAGTGTAAAACAAATGTTATAAAATGTCATTTTACATTAACATGGAAATAGTCAATAAATATCTGTATGAACTTCTTAGTCGGGGAATCCTTATCCGCCTATATTTGAGAATTAGTCGTCGCTTTAGTATCTTTTTTTCAGATACAAAAGAAACATCCTTGTCTGCAACTTCTGAGTGTAGACAGAAAACGTAGTCATAGGCGCATTGTCAGCAACATAATGATTTTTTGCAAAAAAACAGGATTTCAGAAATCTCAGCAACTTCCATCTCAATCGTTTTTTCTTGTTTTTTTTTTTTGAAATTCAATGTGACATATTTTCATGTAGTCCTAATAAATTTTTGCAAAATGCAAATATAAAATTCACTAGTATTTTGAATACCGGGTTTTACTCAGTGCATCACCTATTTCAGGGCGTTGTCGCAAACATTTTTTACCGAAAATCTATTACATGATAAAGTAATTTTGAAATGTATGCGTACAATAAAAACCTTGTGTTCTATTTTTTCCGAATACCATAACCGATGAGTCCATATAATACAGAAAACCTATTAGCAATAGTCTGGGTATTCGTAATTATTGAAACCATCGAGCACAACAAAATAAATCATGTTTCTAGCCATTATTTAAGAGACTGTAAAAATACTGTTAAAAATAAACAAAATAAAAATTCTGAAATACAATATATCGAATTGCTGAAAATAAAAAAAATATATAAAATAGAATCAACTAGAAAATAAAACAACACATTCAACAACATTTTCTGAAACCAACGCACAAGATGCATTCACATTCATAAACAGTAGAATAAGGTCACATTATTACCAACTATCAACAACTATACACGTTAGCACTAATACTTCATCATATAGCACACTATCGTAAAAAGATGCACAACACCCAAAACACATTTCCTGCAATACTTGCTAACCTGACAGTCAAATAATATTACTGAATTAATTGGAGAAAGAGAATTGCACTTAGTAAAACAGCTTTTGAACAGTGTAAAAACAAATTAATAAAATAATTTCTTGTAAAAATTTAAAAACGCTGTTATTTACTATTAATATTTATAATAACAACAACTGCAATACCAGTGACCTGGTAAGCAATCAGTTATTTGGAAAAGTGATCCAAATGTTGGCGCCATTTCCTCTTATTCTCTTTAATCTTCATGTGCAAAGATTTGATTTTTAGTTCTTGTCCAATATCTTCATTCCTCTGTTGTTATCTAAGAGAGGATAGCTCGTGTACTTCTTAAACATTTCATTTTATCTGCTTTAATTTTCTTTTCGTCCTTTTACCAAGGTTCCTTGTTTCACTGGCAAAGAGGAACGTTGGAATAGATATTCTATTATAAAATTTTTTACGTGCATCGTTCCTCGTTTAATTTCTTAAACATCTATGGATCGTTCCACAGATGCTTCTGAACTTTGCTAATTTATCTTCCCAATAGTTGTCACTTTGAGTATACAGGCTGTGTGTGTGTGTGGGGGGGGTGCAGAAATACGCGCGCGCAGCGTACAAATTTGGTGTACATATGTTTACATATGACGTACGTATATTTATATGTGTATGTAAGTAATCGTACATATAATTCTTATTCGTTTTCTGTCTTCTTCGTAGACTGATGAAGTTGACGTATATAATATGAAGTTAACGCTTGGAGAGACTCAATGTGCACCAGACTTTGATTCAAACGACTGTATTCCTGACGGAGTAAGTATGAAAGGCCAGTCTTGCGTACTATCGCTTGATTCAATTTTATATAAGTTTTATTCCGTCACCTAAAGTTTGCTTACAATGTGCATAGTTTTAGCTAATTGGATCTAGTTACATTTGGTGTGTACATTTAACGTGCTGCCAGCAAACTGTAGCTTGCTAAATACTAAACGTTTAAAATTTTTATCAGAATAATGTAGATTGCCTATGCATTTGTGCTGTAGGTGTACACCTTTCAATTTGTGTAAAACAAATTCATTTCAACAGCGCACAATTCATCAATAAGGCTTCTTATTTTAATAACACATAAACGACTTTCTAAGTCTACTTTTTGTATTGTAAATCAGTTTACAGTAATAAATTCTTATTGTTGAAACTGTAATTGTCCATGAAAAGTCTGTATTTTTATGACCATTGATAATCCAGGACTTCAAGATTTCTGTTGTCTTGTCCCTGATGATTATATACGGTCATATGGTGGGTAGTATTATTAGCAAAATGTTTTAAGATATTTAACAATTATTATGTAGGCAGTATTTGTTTATATAACAGTCTTCCTAGACTTGGTCCGACAAGAACGCTTTCTTTTAATTTGGTTTCTCATAGACAGTTATGGCATAAGAAAACCGTGAGGCTGCGTGTAAAATATTTTATTACTTCTAAAACGTAAAAAGTAATCTGCTTGCAATCTGCTTTCAAGTGGAGCAACGTAAAAAATAAATGCTGAAAATATTTTTTTTTATTTGAGTGGATTTAAATTAAACACAATTACCAGATGGAAAGACCAGTAGGTCTACGTGTTTCTAGTTCTATATCCTCTTAGAACATAAGGTTTTATTTCCAAGGGCTGCTTCTTGTTTGGCGATTTTGTTCCACATAGAGAATGTAGATGCGTAGTTATATTTTCCTTATTTAGAAACACGCACAACTTATTTTTGGACTTTCCACAGATTCGTTCATAACCTTTGAGTGTAAACATCCTGAGAATCTAAGGATCTTACAATTTTCCCATGCTTTGTTTGATGTGAACCAAATGCATAGAGAGCAAGGTTTTTGTTTCATTTTAGAAGACCCAGCTTTAAACTGGTTACGGTTGGGAACATTTGATATTTTTTTAAATTGTAAAGAATAAAAATTTGTTTCTCAAATCGAGCATATCATGCAATAATCTATGACAAGTTTTATAGAAAATCATTACTACAATCTTCTTCATCTTCTCCACGTCAAGGTGGCTTACAGCCTGTTCCGCTTTGGTCTACCTTTATCTCGTATAATTACTACAATATTGTACCTAATCCTGGAGAAAGTTATTGTAAGTTATTATAAAGTTGTTATTGTAAAATTAAGTTCCTGTAATATATTGTTGTTCGTGAAAATTTGTTATTCCGCTGTTTCATTGTGGAGTTAAAGTTTCTCACAGTATTTTGGAAAAGTCTAAGTTTCTTATCTAGTTTAATGGACATCGCACTTATATTCTAACTTTTAAATTACAGTAAAATAAGTGACTTGGTCTCTTATCCATATAAAGGAGTGCCAAAAGGAATGCTCGTATGTTTTGAATTATTCGGAAACGTTAAAAATCTTTTTCTTAAAATTTCAAGAAATAATGTAATAAATCTTTTTGTAGTACACGGTTGTCGATGAAAATGTATTATTTTAATTTAATATGAAACTAATAATTTTTTTTTAATTTTGGTAATTTTTAAAACTTTTATTTTTTGTGTAATTATGTGAGATCGATTTTGTTCAACCCTGTATTTTCTGTTACTGTTTTTTTTTTATTCATATAACACAGTAAGAGGAATTAGTTTGTTCAGGAGCATATAGAAAATTTGTTGGCCAGCGAAGTGAAACAAGGAGACAGTCTCAGTCTATGACACGTTATAGTACTCAGATGCTTAGGTATATTAACGTTATAATACTGGACCAGATGTTTCACCAGCGTAGAAAAAAGCATAGTAGGATCCAAACAGAAAACTTTACAACAACTCCCGAGTCTATTCAACCTCTGGTGACTGCTGGTAATATTGCTCTAATTACGAAGGGTAAGGAATTACTTCAGAATGAAGAAATGAATAGGTAAGTGCAATTAGGGTCAAAACTATTAATATCTATATAGATAGAAGCAAAGTGATAGCTACAACCAAGGAAACTAGTGAAGAGCCTCTGAATATTAACTTTCAAGGAAGACAGCTGGAGTAGATCTGGGATATCGGGATGTTTGTAAACAATAAGTCACTTCAGATGATATCACTCAGAAGTAAATAAACCACCAAGTACTGAAATCAAACCAGATATTCACAAGATTTCTAATATTATTATGGGTAAGAAGGAAATCATGAAGATGTTTAAGCTATGTGTATGCAAGGCAGTTTTTCTACCGACAATATTATAAGAGGTAGATAATTTTATCCTGCTAAAGAAATATGAACGGAGACTGCAAGCCAGTGGAATGAGGTTTCTGAAACGGGTGTCTGGAAGAACTATTTGGGAATAAAATAGAAATATGATTATTCAGTTCATCATTTCAGCATTAGCCAATTGACGAGTTAGTATTGGGAAGAGCACTGCATTAGCCTGATCAGGTAATCGGGTTGGACGAAAGGAAGACAAAGGCCGTCATGGAAGCGCCTCCAGACGGAGGGAGAGAGAGAGAAAAACCAACCAAGATTGGAATGGGTCGACTATATTGAGAAGTTGGCTAATAGAAGGGATATGATGTAAGAGAGTATCGGAAATGGTCGAAGGACCACGACGCTTGACGGCAGAAGGGGATAGATATGAAGAAGTAAGAGATATACAGAAGAACAAAAAGAAGAATTAAATTTTATCCATCTCTCATACAAACAGAAAGCAGTAAATTGTCTTGAATTCTTTGGAAACGTTTAGAACTTTATTGAACCATAATATATTGTAACGAAACAAAATGTTACAAAATAATAGTGAAATCCGATCCAGAGAGGAAACAAGAAATAATAATTGAAAGCAAATTAAAGGAAAACTATTTGGTTTGACTTATATAATAGTATCCAGAAACCCAGAAATAACCCAGTAGAATAGGGCAGTAAACAGAAAAAAAGTGAAATAAATAAACCTAGTAGGCCTAATCAACTTACCCTGAATAATAACAACCAAACCCAATAAAGAGTACCTAATCATAAATTAAAATTGTATTAACAAAATTGTATCGACATATTTTAAGGATAGAAAAAGGGACACAAACCTTACAGTTATATGAGTGACAGAATATAAATAGTGACACAGACTACTGTTAAACAGTGTTAATTATTTTTGTATGAAAAGTGTTTTATTGTTATTATTAGACAGAATTTTAGTTTATCATACAGACAATAGTTTAGCAGTATAAATAAACTAAAACTGTCAAAAACAATTATTATTATTAAGAGTTTTGTTGTATGTTATAAGATTTTATGTCACCAGTTAATTTATGTAAATATATTTATCTAAGGTAGTCAAAGTAGAAATTACAATAAACCATAAAAATTGTTCCACCACATATCATAGAAATTCAAATTAATAAGGTTTTACAGTTATAAACTGAGGCATGTTTAGTATCAAATTGTTTATAATTATCTAATTATTAATTGTATAAACATTGCATATATAATTAGAGTATAATAATAAAATTATCTATTAAAGGTAATTTATAAAATATAATGTAGGTAATGGGTGTTGGTCCTATAACATTTAAACTGTACACAAATGACCAATCAAAATTTAAGAAATTTGTATGAGGTAGGTAACTAAAAGAGAGAAGAAATAACACTTAATTGTTAATTGTGATGGAAAGCAGTTGAATAGTGCGTGTCTAGAGGTAATTAAAAGTATATAAAAATAGATGACCCGTGTGTGAAAGAAGATCTGAAGGACCATCATCGAAGATAATAATCCTTCCACTACCATTTTCATGAACAAATAATACACACAATCAAGAAAAATATTCAGAAACGACCAGGAACCCTTCAGCAATATCGTCTAGATGTGTAAAGTATAATTTGACAATATTTTTTTCAACAAGGAACAACCACTAGACAATATAACAATTTACACTAACACTAATCACTAGTCAACATTTTAAAGTGCAACCAAATTCAATATATAAGCTAACAGTGATTACAAGGAAACATTTATTGTACACATTGATAAACTACATTATTTTCTGAGACGGACAAATTGAATATCGTCAAAACTTGTATGTAACTTAATATATAATTTGTGTAAATTTTTAGATTATAAGTAATATATTGTTTGTAAAGGTACTCTCTATTATTAATCAACATGCAAAGGAACTTTTCGTAGCAGCCACAAGAATTCCCACGAAATATATTAAAATTATTTAATTATAAATCCTGAGATAAATATCGACCCTGCGACAACCTTATGTATCGAATGGAATTTTCCAATAATTTGAATTTATGTTACACAGATTAAATCATTATGTTATTAAACCATATCCATGAGTTATTATTCCATTAAGGTAGTGAGTGTTATAAATTGGCGCACCAACTAGTGAGGCTGAAATTAGGGAATATTAAGTGAAGAAATTGAATTAAGCAAATTAATTTCCTAATTTTTAGCTGGCGACTGCTATAAGTTCCAAGAAATTGTAAAGATGCGTAAGAGGGCTACGTCATTGAAACGGACGAAGGAGGCAGAGAAGGAAGTCAGGATGGAAGAGAAAGAAGTAACATCGGTGGAGGATGTGGAGACGGTAGCAAGAAAGGAAGATAGGGGAGACCCGAATCTTATAAAATTAATGGAATTAATGAATAGTATGAGTGAGAAAATGGACAGAAATAAGGAAGAAACGAATGACAATTTTAAGAAGCAGAAGGAAGAATTCACTGAAAACTCAAGGAAACAAAATGAAATTTTGAGTCAAAACTTATTAAAACAAATGGAGGAACAAAACAAGCAAACGAAGGAAGATTTGAAGAGCATCAAGGAAGATCACAGACAAACAAATGAGAAAATTGATAGTATCAAGGAAGATAACAGACAAACAAACGAGAAAATAGACGGTATGAAGGAAGAGATTAACGAGAACTCAAGGGTACAAAATGAGAAAATGAGTGAAAATTTAATAAAACAGATGGAGGAAAGATTTGACCAAAACAAAGAAGAAACTAATGAAAATTTTAGGAAACAAAACGAAACCACTAATGAGAGTTTAAAACAGATAAATGAGAAAATTGATAGTATTAAGGAAAGTACTAATGAAACTTTAAGGCAAACTATAAGTGAAAATAATAACCAAATGAAGGAAGAGTTCAGACAAATCAATGAAGAGAATTTAAGAAGAATTAATGGTAGAATTGAACAAGTCAATGATACAATTAACCAGAAGATGGACAAAATCGATGAGGAAAGGAAGCAAGAAATAGCTGACACTAATGAGAGATTGAGAAAAGCTAACGAAACCATCACACAAAATAAAGCAGTGATAAATACCAGAATAGACCAGGTCCAAGAAAATAGTCGTATTCAAATAGAAGGAATACAAAAGGAACAAGAAAATTTAGTTAATTTACAGAAACAAACCGGAGAAAGGTGTGACAATATTAACACTACGATGAACAATTTAACTGGTCAAGTACGCCAAAATCAAGAAGAAATTGAGTTAATTAGAACCAGACCAAATAATATTACTCATGTTTCCACAAATGAAACCAGAGAAGGAATTAATTTCAAAAATTATCGCAGAAACCCCATGGAATTCCTGGCCAGAATTGAGGAACATTTTAATAAACATCGAATCTGGAGCTCGACTAGAGAGATGTTGGATGAGCATTTTAGGGAGATTACGGACAACTGGTGGATAGCAACCAGGAATGAGATAGTGGACTACGCTCAATTTAAAAAACTGTTTAAAGAAAAATACTGGTCCGAAGCGATACAAAATATTATAAGGGACAACATTTGTCAGGGAAGATATGATGGAAATAGAGGTACATCTCCAACTACTTACTTCTGGGGAAAGGTGTGTTTGGCGAGACACCTAGAGCCAAGAATACCAGAAGAATCCCTAGTCACTAAAATGGCATACCATTATGACACAGGAATTGCCAGAGCACGCCTGGGAAGCCAGATTAAAACGGTCCACGCAATGGCTGACTTATTAGAAAATTATGAACACGAGGGTTACTACAAAAGAAGCAGACAACGAACTGATCAGTGCGGTTCAAAAAATAATAACCATGGTATGAATCATAATCAATATAATAACATGAATAACCGGAATAGTTATGTCAACGATCGTAATTACAACCAAAATTTTACCCCAAATAATAACCAACCAGCAAACTTCAATCGAAACCCAATTAACAATAATGATAACAACAGGCCCAATCAAAATTACCATCCGGGTAATAGAAATAATAATAATTATAATAACTACCGAACAAACCAAAATTATAATAATTTTAGGAATAACTCAGGAGTTAATAACAATAATAATCAGGGTAATTATAATAATAATCGTTCGTACCGACCCCGAATAAATTACATCAGTGCCGAAGAAGGGGATTACTGGAGATACCATCAACCTCGGAGGAACAGTTTTAATAACAGTTATGATCAAAGAGGAAATCCCAGAGGGATGAGTCACCATTATAACCGAGTCAGAAGTAGAAGCCAGGAGGACTTCCGAGAATCAAGGGGAAGTGAACAATTAGACAACCGAGAGGTTGAACAACCAGGAACCAGCACACCAGTCCAGGCAAATCAACAGTCATGCCCGGAAAATAATCATGATAGCCTTAATTTAAACGGAGTGAGGCAGTAATAAACCCTCGCGACCCCTTACTGCTACTAACTACTGGGTACAAAAACCACCAAATTCAAAAATATAGTAATAACAAATTACTACCAACTAATTATGAAAAACTAATTATGGAAAATCAAAGAATTTTGAAGTATAACAACAACCAAAGTTTAAGGACGGATAGTCAAAATCTTACTATTATTTACAATTATTATTTGAAAAATCTTCGAGAAGAACTGTTGGAGGAAACGGTGACAAGTAGAATCAACCAGCATAATGAAATTTTATACATAACCGCTCAAATTGAAGGAATTCCTACACGAATAATGATAGATACTGGTGCAAATGTATCACTTATTAACGACGCTGAACTGGAGAGAATACAGAAACAAAGTAAAAATATAATACCTACCTTACCTGTCAATAATGTTATTTTAATAGGTGCCACTGGGCGTCAAAATAAAACAGTGAGAAAACAAGTGTCATTGGAAATAGAAAGCAAAGGTGTTACAATTAATATTATATGTTTGGTCGCAATCGGCCTACCATTCGAATTATTAATCGGATGCGATATGCTGAGGAAATATTCAGCCATTATTGATTTGAGCAAGGAGAAGGTGTCCTTGAACTCAGAAGGTGTTATGTGGACGGCAGAGTTAATAGGAAGCGATGGTGCCCCTCTGAACCGTACCCATCACCAAGTTAGGGAATTAAATTTTTTAAATAATGACACCCAATGCAGAAAAATAATCTATAATATGACAAATGAAGACCTGTGGAACAGTAAATTACAGGAGATAAGAGAGTTTAGACACCAAGGCACAAATAATTTGACAGCAAAACAAGTAGAAGATCTCATCATGATATATAAGAAGTATAAACATGTATTTTCAGAAAACCCAGGAAAAGTAAAAAACTGTCAGTGTAGAATACAATTTAAAGAACCAGCAGAATTCCACAGAAAATCCTATCCTATACCATATTCATTGAAGGAGGCGGTTAGAGATGAAATTAATAAAATGTTGTTAAATGATATAATTGAGCATAGCCAATCACCATATACTAGCCCAATAGTAGCAATTCAGAAGAAGAACGGGCAGGTTCGACTTTGCTTGGATGCCCGAGAAATAAATAAACACATAGTAAATGATCGTACGTCACCTGGAGAAATAGAAGAAATTCTAAAGAAATTTCATGGTACGAAATTTATCAGTACCTGGGACACAGTTTGTGGTTACTGGCAGGTGGAGTTGCACCCGATGAGTCGAAAATATATGGCTTTTATTTTCGAGGGTAGAAACTACCAGTTTAAAAGATTGCCATTTGGATTAGTCAATTCGGTAGCAAATTTTGTACGATGTATGGACCAGGTATTGGGTCAGGAAGCGCTACAATTCACCACAGTTTATGTAGACGACCTGTTGATTACCTCATCCAACTGGGAGGAACATTGTCACAGGGTGGAATATGTATTGAGTAAGTTAGCAGAGAACGACACAACACTAAAACTTGAAAAATCCCAATTAATAGCGAAGGAGGTTCAATTTTTAGGTTTCAATTTGACTGAACAAGGTATTTCTCCATCACAAGAAAAGGTTACTGCAATCCAGAAGTTCCCACAACCAAAGAATAAGAGGCAACTCCAATCCTTCTTAGGACTGTGTAATTACTACCGGAAGTTCCAACGCAATTATTCCGCATTGACATCTAAATTTCAGGAACAGCTGTCTTCCAAAAACAAATGGACATGGGGACATGAACAGGACGCTATACTACAACAGATAAAGGATAAATTCTTAGAGACAGTAATCCTTCATCATCCAAATTTTGATCACCCATTCTTTTTGAACTGTGACGCAAGTGATGTCAGTCTTGGGACGGTATTGTACCAAGAAGACACAGAAGGAAACCATTTAGTCATCAGTTTTGCCAGTCGTGTGTTAAACCACTGTGAGAGAAGGTATAATGTTACAGAAAAGGAACTATTAAGCATAGTCTTTGCTTGTAGTAAATTCCGAACGTACATTTTGGGATATCCTGTAACTGTCAGAACGGATCATAAGTCCATCTCATTTTTAAGAAGTTGTAAGCTGAGTCATGGAAGGCTTACGAGGTGGATACTCGCCTTGCAGGAGTATAATATCAAATGGGAATATATTCCAGGGAGTCAAAACGTGATAGCAGACGTGTTATCTCGAATAAACCTGGACACCCAGACATTTGAGGGTGAGAAAGAAAGGATTATCAAGGTGTACAACATTCTCAAAAGCAGATCTGATTTGGAAGCATTATTACAAAATATCAAAGCTAATCAGTTATTAGACCCAAAATTAATAAAAATCAAGGAACGTATGGCGAACCAAAACTCTTCAATAAACCAATTCTATTGTGAACAAGAAGGAATTTTATTCATAAAAAATACATTGAACCAAGAAGACTGGAAGGTAATCATTCCCAAAATCATGGAAAAAGAACTAGTGTTGGAATATCACATAAGATACGGACATATGGGTGCTGTAAAGGTAGTGAAAGCATTGGAGGAGAATTGTTACATTAAGAACATACACAGGAAGGTACAAAATTATATAAAACCCTGTCATATCTGTCAATTGGTCAAAATTAATAATGAACGAAGTGAAGGTGTAATGATACCTATATCGTCAGAACAAAAATTGGAAAAATTATTCATTGACATATGTGGACCATTTCCTAGGAGTGAAGGTAGAAGCCGGTATAAATACCTTATAATCATTATGGACCACTTCACCAAATTCATCAAATTGTATCCAATCAGTCGAGCAACTACGCAGAAAATTCTTGAAGTAATAACTACTCAATACATTCCAAAAATAGGAATACCTGTTTCAATAGTTACCGACCATGGTACACAGTTTCGAGGCAGAAAATGGAAGAACACATTGTTAGAACTGAACATCAAAAGCTATAAGACCTCCGTATACCACCCCAGTAGCAATCCATCAGAAAGAATCCTGAGAGAGGTTGGTAGAATCTTAAGGACCTATTGTCATCAACAACAAAGGAAGTGGCCTGATTACTTATCAGCCACAGAAGATTTTTTAAACTTGGCTTATCATCCATCTATAAATTGCACTCCATACACTGCCATGTATGAAAAACAACCACCCAGAGAGATCCAAGAATTGATTAAATTTCCTAAGTCTCCACCGTACCAATTTAATAAATTAAAATTCTATAATCAGGTGATGGAAAATCTGGAAAAACGCAGAAATAAATACCAGAAAATAAAGGGTAAAATAATTAAATATGAAGTAGGAGAGAAAGTTTTGTTAAAGAACAGGGAATTGCCTAGCACTCTAGAAGGGATATCAAAGAAATTATTATTACTATACATTGGACCCTACACCATAACAAAAAACAACAACAACAACAACACGTACGAATTAACCGACCCCATTTCAAAGAAGATCAAGGGCAATTATAATCAACAATCCATGAAAAAATATCATGAGGAAGAAAAGTTAAAATAACATAAGTAATTATGTCCTCACACCTAATGAAGTGTTCAGAAATAATTACTTCTGAAGGGAGGTAATTTGTAACGAAACAAAATGTTACAAAATAATAGTGAAATCCGATCCAGAGAGGAAACAAGAAATAATAATTGAAAGCAAATTAAAGGAAAACTATTTGGTTTGACTTATATAATATTATCCAGAAACCCAGAAATAACCCAGTAGAATAGGGCAGTAAACAGAAAAAAAGTGAAATAAATAAACCTAGTAGGCCTAATCAACTTACCCTGAATAATAACAACCACACCCAATAAAGAGTACCTAATCATAAATTAAAATTGTATTAACAAAATTGTATCGACATATTTTAAGGATAGAAAAAGGGACACAAACCTTACAGTTATATGAGTGACAGAATATAAATAGTGACACAGACTACTGTTAAACAGTGTTAATTATTTTTGTATGAAAAGTGTTTTATTGTTATTATTAGACAGAATTTTAGTTTATCATACAGACAATAGTTTAGCAGTATAAATAAACTAAAACTGTCAAAAACAATTATTATTATTAAGAGTTTTGTTGTATGTTATAAGATTTTATGTCACCAGTTAATTTATGTAAATATATTTATCTCAGGTAGTCAAAGTAGAAATTACAATAAACCATAAAAATTGTTCCACCACATATCATAGAAATTCAAATTAATAAGGTTTTACAGTTATAAACTGAGGCATGTTTAGTATCAAATTGTTTATAATTATCTAATTATTAATTGTATAAACATTGCATATATAATTAGAGTATAATAATAAAATTATCTATTAAAGGTAATTTATAAAATATAATGTAGGTAATGGGTGTTGATCCTATAACATTTAAACTGTACACAAATGACCAATCAAAATTTAAGAAATTTGTATGAGGTAGGTAACTAAAAGAAAGAAGAAATAACACTTAATTGTTAATTGTGATGGAAAGCAGTTGAATAGTGCGTGTCTAGAGGTAATTAAAAGTATATAAAAATAGATGACCCGTGTGTGAAAGAAGATCTGAAGGACCATCATCGAAGATAATAATCCTTCCACTACCATTTTCATGAACAAATAATACACACAATCAAGAAAAATATTCAGAAACGACCAGGAACCCTTCAGCAATATCGTCTAGATGTGTAAAGTATAATTTGACAATATTTTTTTCAACAAGGAACAACCACTAGACAATATAACAATTTACACTAACACTAATCACTAGTCAACATTTTAAAGTGCAACCAAATTCAATATATAAGCTAACAGTGATTACAAGGAAACATTTATTGTACACATTGATAAACTACATTATTTTCTGAGACGGACAAATTGAATATCGTCAAAACTTGTATGTAACTTAATATATAATTTGTGTAAATTTTTAGATTATAAGTAATATATTGTTTGTAAAGGTACTCTCTATTATTAATCAACATGCAAAGGAACTTTTCGTAGCAGCCACAAGAATTCCCACGAAATATATTAAAATTATTTAATTATAAATCCTGAGATAAATATCGACCCTGCGACAACCTTATGTATCGAATGGAATTTTCCAATAATTTGAATTTATGTTACACAGATTAAATCATTATGTTATTAAACCATATCCATGAGTTATTATTCCATTAAAGATAGTGTTATAATATAAACGAATTTAAAAATTTTCTTAACGCTTTAATGCAAACAAAAATCTTTGTAATGAAACCGCGGTCAACCTTACGAATTCTTTGTACGTAGCATGTTATGAATTCCTACAACATCAAGTACGTAATATGAATATAAAAATAGTCGTTAAAAATAGATCTTTTTCTCCCTTCAAGCATTAGGCCGTGACCGTGGTACAGCTCATGTTCTACCACTGGCAGTAAAAGTTTAGCATCAAGTAACCACACTCAGTAGGCCTAGCAAGCCCATAGTGAAAAGCGAGGTTTGTGTATGCGTGTGGGGTAAGTATGTTGTGCCATTTATCTACCAGACAAGTTCATTCGTACGCGACAAGTTCGATATATTATTTGTGCTCATCGTTATGTCGGGCAGGCGGGCTGGGTCGTGACATTGACTCGTTCCCACAAGCCTAGCAAGCGGTTGCGATTGTGATCGCACACAAAACCACTCTGCAGCGTCCAGCGACACGTATAAACAGTTTAAGAATAAACAGTGAATATACATATAATTAGAACTACTTGTTGCTATTTCGAGCTACTCGTTTGTTTTTTCTTAATTAAATTATTTTTCTTAATTCATAAATAATTCACTTTAAGTTAATTCATTTTCTTTAAACTTATTAAGCAAGTACATTATTTGACATCCATAAATAAGTTATTAATACAGGATGCCGCCATTAGCTTAAACGTATTTTAATAGTTAAATGTCTGGACAGCAAAATGCGTCTACAAAATTGACTATAAGTTTTTTTTAATCTAATTATTGTTTCAGGCTAAGATGAGCTGCGAGTTTCAAATTATTGAGTCTAAAACAACCGAGGACACAGACGTTAAAACCATACAATGCTAGTATGTATGGATCGGTCAGCTGGTAATACTGACGATACCGGACCGTTAAAAAAGAACCGTACACAATAATACAACATCTAAAAATGCCAATTAAAATATGTATTATGTAAACTAAATGTGTATAATATTTTAATGTAGTTAAAAATATATGTACTAATTCTTTATTTCTTCCTTTCGCCGACTAACTTTATAGACATTCCTCAAGAGAGAATACAAATTTGTCAGCGGTTTAGTTTAAGTTAGCCAAATGGAAATTTTCATTTTTTTTTTAGTTTAATTTTTGACAGGTAACAAAAAACCCAGAAGGTATAACTCTCATATCCTTAGCAGTGCTCTACAGCTCTGTGTATCACTGACTGTTCTTCATATTATCCAACATTCAAATCGTCTTCTTGTATCTTCTCTTCCTGTCAATATCAATTATCATTATCTGAATATAATTACGTCTACCGTCTACTTATCTTCCTTCTTATTGTCTGAATTTTCTTACGACTCGCCTTTTCTCAACGTCTCCTCATTGGATATTCCGTCCCTTTATCCAAATTCTGACAGTTTCTCTACAGCCACATTTTAAAATTATTCAGAGGAGCTAATTTCTGTTTCCATCAATACTCTTGTTTCTTATCATATAATTCTGTGCTTTATACATAACACGTTGTACAACTTTTTCTCTACTAAGTGTTATCTTTTCTGAAATAAGAAAATTTGTTGAGTACAGCTTTTCTATTTACAATACTGCTTTCGATACTGGTTCTGCAAACCTTAGATTAATTTTTAGTAAGCTGTCAAATAATTAAAAGTGCTAACCTTTTCCAGCAGCTGCTTGTTCCCCCTTGACTCAATATTCTCATTACTTTTGACACACAATCTCTTTTACCTTTGTCGTAGAAAAGACCTGTCTTTTCTTCCCGTTGTCCTGTAAATGAAAACAATTCTTGACCTTTTTCGGATCATGTGAGCCATTACAGCATCGAACATGAATACATTTTTTTTTTTTGAAGTTTTTACTACTTTCTTAGTTCTTCCAGGCAAACAAAAAATCTTTGTGAGGAATATATGAGGGAGCCTATACGTTCACTGTGTATTAGCATAATAGATGTTCTTGCTATGATTGATATATATATATATATATATATATATATATATGTTCGTGTTCATTTCAGGGTATTAACACAATTCTTTTGTATTTTAATAAATCTTAGTAAATATGCACGGTTCTTGAGGAAGCACATTATTAAGTATCCAAATTATCCAATACGCGCATTATACAACCCAATTACAAAATCGAGAAACTTAAATAATTAGTCCGCAACACAATGAAAAAGTTAAACACTATTCAGTTTTGTTTATGCCGCTTTAAAACAACAATCTACGACCTTGTTGAAATAATCCGTTCTTATATCTGGAATGCACTGTTGTCCTGGTACGATTCTCAGAGTTCTCAACTTCTGAACTGCGCACTCATGGCCTTTACATAGACCAGTGAAAGTTGTCAGTTGTGTAATGTGACGAAAAATTCCAGATAGTCCCACACCCACGTGGACGTCTCTTGAATGGGCAAGCTCAGAATTTCATTGCAATACACTACCAGAAAACTATGTGCCTTGCTGATCTCGGCAAAACGAGATACTTGCTGCCGCGCGCATTGCTTATTTCACAATATTGACATTGTTACCATGATGGCACGGATCCTGACCTTTAAACTGTGGACAAAATAATTGAACACCGGAGAAATCGATGGTTTTAAGCCAAAATATTTCCCATGCTCTCGTGCCGCAACCGCCTGGCTTTGCGCACTAAAGTTACGATCTATCTTTTGTTTCTCCGGTCAGTATTGACCTATGCTGCTCCCGCATGGTGGTCGCTTGTGTCGACCACTAACAAGTGTAGGCTGGAAGCTTTCCAGGCCCGTACCCTTAGATCCTTGTCGGGGTCTCCATGGTTTGTGAGAAATGATGTCATTCGTGGAGGCCTTCGAGTTCCTACCCTTGCCGATTTTGTCCGGTCGCTTGCCGAAACTCTCTTTGCTTCTGCAGCGACCTCGTCCTTTCCTTATCTCCGTTCTATCAGCACGTCTGAACCACCTCCCGCTATACGTGTCAAACGCCCTCGGGCGATCTTAGACGACCCCCCGTAATTCTGTTTGCTCTAATTTAGGTTCCCGAGCAATCTGTCTCCTTGTTACCATACTATCCAGTCAGATACCTTCCCCAAGTAAGTTGATTTTCCGACTGCTTGGCGCTGTTACCGATGCCAAAGACACGGCGGATCCCTGCCTCGCGGGGAACGACCGGCGCTACAAGGCGCCTGCTTGCCGGGGCGGGCGCGTGCGGCATCTGCCGTTCGCCCCGCGACCGGCGGCAGTGTTACCATGACACGATACCTACATAAATATAAATTTGAAAAAATTTCCGCCGCCTTCTCAGTTAACTGGTTGGCGTGTCCCTCCCGAAAAATTTAGGCAACCTTCATATGAAAGTCCAGCACTGTTTTCTTCTGACAGCCATCGGGCACGTCCCGGAAGCTGTAATAAGCCACGGGTGCAAAGACGCCCCACTATCTAATGCACTGCACTGCACTGCGATGGTTTTAATTGTAATTCCAGTTTCGTTAAGCAAAATCACTCAACATTAATAATATTTTATCTGTGTGGTATATTTAATTAATGTTACTTTGTTTTAGTGTTTCTAAAATGTTTTAAGTCTTCCTTGAGCATTAAGACTCAAATTTCTAATCTTCCATTGATTAATATTGAGTAGTGAATGGCAAAAAAACCTGTTATCAGTAAACTAATTGTAATCTTACTTTTGCACAACAATAGTAAATAAGCGTTGTTAATACTGTACACGTACTGAGCGACATTCCCTAACCCACATGTCTTCACAAGGGAGAACTTCTTCTTATATAAAAAATAAAAATTTGCTTAAAAATGTAGTTTGTTTAAGAATCTGAATTTATTATGCCCATAAATTATTCTTATTTCCGAGAGCGCTATGAAAAATGACAAAAACAAACTGTGTACTGCAATTCTGTTGTAGCGCAGAGATTTATGAAAATAACGGTCAAAATGTTTCACATCTTACTCAACACCCGCACACTGCATACGGTAGTTGTAGGCTATATTCCGTTTTCCGCAACACCAGCATTCCTTCCTGAATAGCCAGCTACCCACTATCACAGCTCCTCTGCCCATTTAGTTTGCATTTTGATGTGAGCAATATAACCATTTCCCTTTATGGTTTAGCTCAAAGTATTGCCTTCCTCCGTGTACGGCATTACATATGCTGAGCATTACGTCTTTCCTGCATCAGAAAGTATACACGTCTCCTATGTTTTGCTTGTTTCATAAATTTAAGGAATTTCAGTCATATTCTAGCCAGATACTAGCACGTTTATTTAAGAACTGGCACTATAAATTATGTAACACGCACACACGCTCTCTCTCTCTCTCTCTCTCTCTCACACACACACACACACACACACACACACACACACACACACACACACACACACACACACACACACACACACACACACACACACACACACACGTTGATAGGGTGTTTTACAGTAGGTTATTATGCATTATGCGATGCAAAATTTTGATTTGTTATTTAAACGAAGCTCACTAAGTCTCTTTTATATAACATTACGTGGCCCCGCGGTGAACGCGCTTAAGCCCCATCTCGGACTCGGTCGGTAACCCCCCCAATGGCCCTTATAAGGGCCCCAAACCTTGTCACAATACGATTTACGCGATTGCCGTCGACCCACTTACAAAAGGGGATAGAGTACGGTAACAAAAACTGTTTGTGTGGCGCAAGAACAGCAACAACAACCACAACTAGGTGTGTGTTGGGGGGGGGGGGTGTAGGCTGACAAATTAAATAAATTAAATACTCTTATCTTGAATTTTCTCATTCGGTAATCTAAATACTAAAAACAACGTCCCCCCCCAAAAAAAAATAGGTGAAGAATCTCCGTCCAGATTTGTGTAAAATATTCACTAACATTCCTGTAGACAATACGTGCAGGAATGTTATATATATATATATACACTGACCTCGTAATAAGTTGAGATGATAGATAACATGTGTCCTCACCACATTACTCTGTGTGTGTGTAGCTAGCGTGTAACATGTGCTATATGAGCGGTAGTATTACGCAATGCTTTTGTATCTCTTGACTTTTCCGGATTATGGTGGATTATTCTACCGGATAAAAGTAAAGGATTCAGAAGCGGAGTTAGTTGTTTTTTTTTGGATTACTGATTCATTGTGCGTTAACGGAATTGTTGGGTGTTTTATAGCGGTTTAGTGTAAAGTGATAAGTGTAGGTTGTTTAGTGCGACACTGTTCATTATTTGTTAATTATTTAGTGGCATTTATTGGTCGTTACTATAGTGTGTATTTGACAAAGGTAAACTTAAAGAAACGTTGTACATGAAAGTATATCGTGGCCTTTACTGATTTGTGGCATTAAAGTTCTAAATAGCGGATTCCATCTGGTGTAAGTTATTACGTTTCCAGTATTCAAACAAGCCCATCCATGCGACCGTCCTAACATTAATATTAAACGACCGTGTAGAGTCAAGTTTCTATCCTTCTGTCTGTCTGTCTCTGTCCTTCTCATCCACTTACACTCTCTCTCTCTCTCTCTCTCTCTCTCTCTCCCGTGAATAGACTGACTGGTTTAAGGTGATTATCCAGCTCCTTCAATCCTGAGCTATTCTCTCCGTCTATGCACACCAATTGAGTAGATGGGATTGATAGGAGTCTCATTAGTCTCATTAATAGTCAGTTGGGTTATCATCATCAGCATCTATCTGTCCAGGATTAGGCAGGTTGCCTGTTCCGGCTTCACCAACTCCGTCTCGGTCTGCCAACATTTCTTCTTCCGGTTGGCTTATAATTCAGGATTTTTCTTGTAATTCTTTCTGGTGACATGCGCATAACATGCTCTTTCCATCTTTTTTTATAGTTTTTCGATAGTTCCGTTACTGGTTGTACTTTCAATTCCTGTCTTATATCTACGTTTTTATGTGATCTAATCTTCTACATCCTTTCACAGATCTAAGATATTTCATTTCAGACGTTTCCATCTGTCTATAATCTTTCTTTCTTGGTGTCCATGATTCGGACCCGTCTAATAGCGTGCGGACTGCCATCACCTTATTGAATTTTATTTGTGTTTCTTTCGTGGTATTTGCTTTGAGTGTTGGGTTTTAATATCCGCACAAGTTGTACCACACTTTTTTAGTATCCTCATTGTTAAAATGATTTTTACTCGTGCGAAACATTAATGGACGTTAATTAAAGATTTTTGATGAGAATGACAAACATATAGCCACTAATATGTTAGTAATTTCCGATACTTATTAAACTACGATTCCTAAGTTTTAAAATTCATTTCGTTTTTACCTTATGTGCGGAAGTCTTTTATCTGTTTTATTACGACACCTACACGGCTAACGTAAGATGAAAAACATTGAAGTCTCGTCAAAATTATATCGGAAAAGTAACATGAGTTTTCTATTAATACTCATTGAATGTGATTAAATATTGTCTACTGTATATCGTTGCTTGCTGTGCGCTTCATATCACACAGCTGAAGCAATATCAGTATCGATATCAGACTGGGCTTATCGAACATCATATTTAATAAATTAAATCACTGAGAGCGTCCTGTTTCTGTAAACCAGTAATAACGCAAAAGTGTTGGATTTCCATTTATATTCTGTATTATTTTCTTTATCACATTCCGGCTCGAATAAATCTTTATATACAATAATTTCTTACACCAGAAGATATTTAGCTCATGATTCTTATTTGCAAATTAAATTTGCAAAAACAGCAAGTTTTAGGGTAGAATTTCATAGAATGTTTTGAGCTATCTGATAACAGAAGTGTACACGGTGCTGAGTATCTTCAGAACGGTACGACGATTTCATTATTCTTCTAAATTATCAGTAGGCCTCCCATAGCTGGGATGGCCTCATTACACGTAGTCGTCTTTCGTTCGGATGCAGGTGCTTTTCGCTTTTCTCGAGTATTTTCAAAGACTCGTTTTCAAAACTATTCCCGCGAAACATTATAGAAACGTTTTAAGTACTATAGAAATAAAACGTAATTTCATTATAATTATATAGCATGAGGTGAACGTTGAGAAAAGTTACTAATTCACATTTTTTACTTTAACAGTATTCGTCGTTCCTTTTCCTTAAGGATAAAAATGTTTGTATAATCACTATATTTGTCGGAAACCGTACTCGAAAATTTATAGAAAAATATTAACACAGAATCTACTACTGATAATAATAATCACTTTACTCATAATACCGTGTTGGTGTTGGTCGTCTAATAAACACATGGTTGTTTGAACGATGTGGTTTGGGAAACAAACTAACATTTCAAAGGCTATATTTAAAATTTTACATTTGTAAAGAATTTTTGATCACTTGCCTTTACTTATACCAAAACGGTACTTTCTAGTTCTCTGAATTTAATTAAAAATAGTCACGTCTTTTGAAACTAGAAATTTCCCTTACGTTTCAAATTCTTTTTCTACAACATTAAATACAAAATATACAGTACACTATATCAAAAAAATGAGGAAAGATCATGAAACGTTAAACATAAAGAATTTTTAAATAGGACATTGCGTAATTTGTTTTAGGACTTCAAAGTACTCCCATTTCTAAGCATATTTGACGTTTATGCCGAATCTTACTTTTCTCTTGATAGGTTATAAACTTACTTAAAAGTCCTTACTTGAGAGTGTGTTAATAATAAATTACGTATTTTTCTATATGGAAAGAGGTCGGAGGAAAAACGACCTCTGAATGTAAATACTTTAAAGACTGTCCTGGCGAGGGAGATGTAGGCTACTGTCAACTAGAAGACAGAGCTCCGCGAGGACGTCTGCTTAGCTTGCACTTCCGGTAGGAACGCTTGCGGATGATCTTAGCCAATTTAAGATAATAAAAACCGAATATAAAACTTTTGCAAGAATTATTTTTTATTTCATTTTTATTTGAACAAATAAATGAACAATATTAAACTGAGAAAAGACCGGATATACTGGGTCTACTAAATTATTTATGTTTCTTATGGCTAGCCTGCCTACGGGCAAACGCCCGATTCAGCTGCCTGACTACGAATGATGAAGGAAGTAGAAAAATGCGTACGAAAGATAATTTTACGGGTATAAACTGGTGACACATAAAGTTCAGAAGCAAGCTTTACAGTCTTATTGATTAGCGTCTCAAAGCTGTTACTGTTGTTACCAATTGGAAGTAAAAAGAAGCTTCAGTTCTAGATACAGGCAATGTTTTAGATTTCAGTTCCACAATCAGTACCCGAATTTTACATTTGCAGATGACAATGTTAATTAGGAAATAATTATCAGTAAGAACATACAAGGCACACTAATATTTTTACTACAAGACTTCAGCATAAACAGCCACAGAGATGAATGTCACATAAGGCCTGTCGCAAAAAGACTTGAACATTATTTCAGATATGTATTCAAATCACTCTGGTGACTAACACTGTCTTCTAAGTACAATCGATTGACTCACATTTATTAATGATTACCTTTAGTATTATTCCTGCTGTACAATATTTACACGTTTTCCGGAACCAAAGATTACAGAAGTAATTGAATTCTCACTTCCACTGCTGCTGGTCCATCCAAAGGTCTTCTTCAATTTATCGTTCCCTCAATATATAGGTGAATTTCTTCTATACAGGTGATCTGTGGTCTTCCTCGTTTCCTTCTTCCTGGTGGGGTCTATTCCATAACTGTCTTTTGCCATCTTTCCTGTGCTGTTCTTTTCGTGTGTAATTTTTTTGTTTGGATAAAATCAAAAATTGCATTTTGTACATTCATTCTGTCCTTAATGATTTCATTTCTAATTTTCTCACATCTGGACACTCTTGAAGAACGTCTCAAAAAGTCCATCTCTGCTGTCATTAATTTTGGTCTTGTGTGTTTATTAGTAGTCCAAACTTCTGAGCCGTAAGTCATACTTCTAACAATGGTTTTAAATATTTTGATTTTAGTTTCTGCTGTAATTTGCTTATCCCACAGGATTAATGATTACCTAATTTTGTTTATTATTTGATTCACTTCTTGTTAGCCAATATTAATAAACATTAGGCTATTAAATACCTACCACTTGTCAATATTATTAAATTTAAAATTAAAAAGGTAGAAATGAACGTGTTATCTGTTTTTTCTCTTCCTCAGGTTTTCATATGTAGGCCTACATATTCTTAAGGAAATACTGGACGTTTACACCAGTAAATTCTTACAAATGTTATGGAAAGTTGCAGATAATTTTGCAGATACGTGTTTAGCTTATGCAATAAAAACGACGTGAACGCGATGTCAAATATTTGCTCTTTGCTCGGCCACTCTCTACATCTTGGCAAAAACATTCCAGAGATCAACTTCTATTGAGAGTTACTAAACCCTCACACTGTCACTTACGTACGAGCCCGAGTACACGCACACACACAAACTTTCTACTCTCAATTTTTCCTTTTCTTACGTATAAGTGTCTGTTCGTTGTTGTGTGTTTCTACTTTTGCCAACTCTAGATAAAGTTTATTTTATTTTGGAGTAGCCACAAATGCGGTATCGACGGAGTTACTTTTCAGATTTTCTTTATTCTGTATACCAAATTTGTTGTTCCGTTCTTGCTACCGGAAACGTCGAAAAAATTTTACCGAAGTAAACAACAAAGGACAACTCTTTATAAAACGAATAACAAATTCCAAATGCTATTTCTCCTTGTGTTTTGTCTTACAAAAAAAAATCTGAATTAATCTTCTTTCTCAATTACTTTCATTTTATTTATTTTTTTTTTTTATTTTTATTTTTTTTTATTTTTTTTTCTCTCCATACAGATATTCTGAACATTTAAAATTGTTTTCGTTTATGTTTGTTGATTCGAGGGGTACTGAAGTTTCTGTCGCCTATTTACAAACTAAATTCTAACAGCAACTACTGAGAAGCAAACTCAATAGTCGTAACACAAAAATAAAAATATATTAGACACTTATCAGACCGGTTGTTATGGAGGCGAGATATGGACGCTGCTAAAAAAAGAAACAAGACACACTAAGAAGGTTTGAAAGAAAGATCTTAGACGTGTTTACTGTCCGGGTAAAGAATATGATGAATGAAAGATCAGAAATAACCAGGAGATAGATTATCTATTGAATCACGAACGTTGTAAAATTTATAAAGGCTCAATGAATACAATGGTGAAGTCACCTAGAGCGGCTGGATGAGCAGCGCATTCCTAAAAGAAAATTCTGAGGGCGCAGGACTACAAAAGCAGAAAGAGGGGCCGACCTAGGATAAGATGGTTGGACGATATGCTAGACGATCTCAGAAGAATAGATGTGAGGGAATACTCTGAGATGGCAATGGACAGGAGAGTTTGTAGATGGTTGGTGTTGGAAGCCAGGGCCCACGTTGGGCTTTAGTGCTGAAGAAGAAGTTACAGACTAAACTTTATTTTCTTCTTAACTATAACCTATTGTCTTGTAGCTTTCTTTTCTTTTTAACTAAATAGTGAAATTTAAATTTCGTATATAATTTTGTCACAAACATAATAAATGATTTTCCTCACCAAAACGGTGTTTTATATATTTATACACGATATTTGTCTTCTTATGGTATAAGAATTGGAGCAAATCTTCATGGTATATAAAATTGTGTTAATTTTCAGTTTTCAGACGACCACTCTAATTATAATTTATAAGAGTAATTGTTAACAAAAACAATAAATTACTCATTCGAGTATTTACAATACGGCCAAACAAATGTGATGATCTCTAAACTCTGTCATGAACACGTTTTCAGGTAACATACAATGACACCTTCATAACGACCACCACTCTAAGCTTTATAAAAACAATAAATTATAATGGAATGCCAGCTTTGAATATTTTCATTGTCATTCTATTTTCTTAATCCTCCTTGTTTTCTATAAAAACAATCTACATCCTGCAAATGTTAACGAGTATGTTATAGGGTATAACGTCATAGAACAATTTCTTAACTAATAATTTCTTCAGTCTACACTAAGAGCGGTGCAATTTTTAATTATATATACAAATCTTTAATTATTATTTATCAGTTGATATAGCCAATATTTGAAACATGAAATACATGATCCCTTAACTTTATATTATTTTTTTACAATTATATCGGTATTTCAGATTCTCAATCATTTTGCTATTACCGTATTTCATTAACTTTCCTCCTCTTGGATAAAAATATTGATAAGGGTAAAAGTAATTGAAACTCTAAAGTCAGTAACAACGCAGCTATTGTAGGTACTGTGGAAGAACAGAGTATTTGCCAAACTTTGTAGCAGAAATTTAAGAAACAATTTTTTCAATGTATGCTGATTTTGTTCGGTAAAGTTCTCCCCATTTTAAGTATACTAAAAATACTCCAGTAACCAAGAACTTGTGATTCATGTATGATGTGTGCTTTATATAAAATTTAAGGAGTTCCACCTATTGGAGTTGCCATCCTAATCACCGTACAGTTACACATACTATCTATAACATATTTAATATTTCTGTTTAATGTTGTGAATTATGAGAAATGTTAAATTATTGGAATGAACCTTTATTCGTTGGAACGTCACTTTTGTGATGACAGCCGCTTTATAAAGTGATGAAACACTTCATCGTAAATTTATTTCTAAATTTTAATTTAATTTCAATTAATTGAGGCACATAAAATTGCTTCAATTATTTTAAGTGATTTTAGTTATTATAAGTCCAGAAAATGCGCACTTATTTGTTCTCGTGAAATGTTACGTGTAACTAGATGTGTGTGTGTGTGTGTGTGTGTGTGTAGGCGCGTGTGTTTTAACTTAGTGCTTGAATAATTTAGAATTACTTAACCAACCTCAGAAGGAGTGTGGGGTTTCTTATCTTTGTTCCAACTTGACGTTTTTGTAATTATTACTGGTAATATTATTACGGAACTTGTCTAATACAGCACAGCGTCCAGCCCATAACAAGCAGTAGCCTACGTGAACAATTATACAGTACCCTGTAGCAGTTTCGGCCGGTACCAAGAGAATAACCCTATAACTATAACTGTATGATAGAAGCGAAGTCTCTCTTATTAGTTCTGTCTGTTTCATCTGCCTTTCTCGTTGTCCCTTTCGATTCTTATCTTCCACTCTCTCCCTTCCCCATTCAGCTTATCCAGGCAGACATCACATTCCCTAACAGACCTTCGTCACAACTCGTTTGATCTCTTTGCTCTAGGAATTCCTTCCATACACTTTGCTGACGCTAAGTATTCAAGAGTACTTATCATCATCACCCTCAAGGATTAGGCTCATCCTGAACCTGTTCCGAGACCCACTTCGCTTTCGGCCGTCCTACATCTCTCGTCCCCAACCGGGCTATATTCCATTGCTATCACTGGAATTCTGTCACCCGCCATTCTTCCCAGATATTCACACCATCTTTTTTGTGTTACTACTTAACTGTTCCAACAATGAAGCAACCCGTAGTTCCTTCCTTATATCCGCATTCTTCTTTCTATCGAGCATGGTACAGCCTCATAAACTTCATCTCCGCTGTCTGAATCTTTGCTTTGTCTCTTTCTGTCATAACTCCGGCTTCATTTCCGTACATCAAACTGGTAAAGCTACAGAGCTAAAAAAGCTTATCCTTGTATCCTTTTGTGTCTTTCGTAATTATTATTTAACAGATTCCTTCAACACGGTTTATTTAGATTTATTAATATCACACTTCGTTAACAATGGGTGATTTGTACACGGCTTTGCCTAAGGTAACTCTTTTAATTTATTTTACATTCAATGCTATCTAGCCCTACTAAGGAAGTAAATGTCGTATTTGACATGTACAATCTTACCAGGTTGTTTTTGTTTCTTAGCACACAAATGTGTAGACACTAGAAAATCGATGCTTGATATAACGTTACACCGGCTTCATAAGACAATAAATCTTAAAGTAATTTTCTTCTATACGTTATAGGAAGACAGAAAACAATACTATACAAATTGAAAACAGCATGCATTCTGTCGTCTCTTTTTCTCGTAATAACGTGTTACAGCCTATGAAACCGTTTCTAAGTTACAACGTTTTGTTGGAATAGGTTGAGAGATGGTGTAGTCTTATATAGAGTGTTTCATTGAAGAATTCAGTTTGTTGCACGCCTATAAAATTGTTTATTTATTTCCCCTCAATTGTGTTTCTATCAATTATTTGGTGGAATTTATTTCTGCCGTCTGTTTATCTCAGAACACTCAAACTTGTAAACGAAACAGAATAAATAGACTTCCAAGGATTTGAACGAAAAAGGACTACATTATAGCACTACATCACAAAGCACAGAGCACTACATCAGCCTTAATGTAGATACATCAGACTTTTAATGTAGATTTTTAGATATTAATCACCGAGACTTTACTTATGGTGCTTTCATCACTACTATATTTAGTGTAGGTACTTTTTAATAAAATAGTAAATTGAATAATGAATTGATATCAGTAAATGAATATTCATTAACTAAGGAAACAGCATGATAGCACGTGATAAGAAAATCTTACAGACAGAGTGGTGTATTTATAATGTAGTTTTTTCTTTGTTGAAGATTTAAATTCAGTCCTGGCAGTACCTGAGTTGTGTTTATTCACTGACTGATCTTAATCAATTAGTAAATCAATGTTTAATAAAAAGTACATGTAAAAAATTAGTACTGATGTAACGTCATACATTCTACAGAATTACTGCAGTTACGACTATAAACACAATTATCAGTTTATGATAAAGTAAGAAGGATTTGAAAATACGAGTGTAATAAAAGAAAGTCAAATAAGTGAAAACACAGACTTAGATTAGCCTATTTTTTAATACGAAAAACCAGTTGAAGTTAACCCGCACACCTTAACTTGACTGTCGACTCAGTTATTTCCAACTACAGGTGACAAAGAAATTGAGTGTTGACCTTACATATACTATGGTCAACAATTTTATTTAATTATTCAGTTTAATCGTTTAATCAGTTAATATAACACGATTGTTGTACATACTGATATGTCTTCTTATTCTGATAGTTTCTATCCGTTTCGGATGTTGGATATCATACAGACTATTGTAACTTTCTGCACTGCTGAACGGAATAAGTCAGTTGTATTCATGCCAAACCAGGTCCTCAAAATTTTCAGCCATGAGATTCTCGGTTGCCCAACTCCTTTCTTTTCCAAATACTTTTCCCTGTAGTATGGACTGCAATAAGTAAAATCTCTGTTCATTTCTCATGAGATGTCAAGATACTGATGCTTTCTTATCTTCACTGTGTTAATAACTTGCCTTTCTTTCTTCATGTTTAAAAGAACTTTAGCATTAGTTATATGTGCTGTCCATGAAATGCTCAATATTCTACGGTAAAGCCACATTTAGAAATATTGAAATTTTTTAGTTGTGGCTTCAGTCCAAGATTCTACACCGCAGAAGAGGACCGAGAATGCGTACCAGCGTAAAAGTCTCATCTTTGTGTTTATTGTTAAATCGTGACTTTTGAATAAACTGCTCATTCTAGTGTACAGTGCTCTTGCCTTTTTAATTCTGCTATTTATTTATTTAGAGTGGTCACATTGTTCATTGACTATGGAACCAAGATATGTAAATTTGGTTACACGTTCAACTGGCCTTTGGTATATATTAAGAGTGCAGTTTGTGAACTGTTCTTAGATAGAATCATTAGCTTCGTTTTATTAACGTTGACGTCTAGACCATATCTACGGCTGCTTTCTCTCACTCTATTCATTAGTTGTTGCAGCACCTCTAAGCTATCTGCGAATATGACGGTATCATCCGCATAACTTATAGATACTATGTACTATAGATTCTATGTAATAATTAATAATTTATTATTCCTATTATATTCCTACTTAGGACATACATATTTGAATCCACACTGAGTAAACCTTACAAAAACGATTTGATTTGGTTTGATAAAATAAATTCATAATACTCTGTGGATGATGTTAATCATCGTATAGTTCCGAACTGTGTTTATAACATATTGTCTGACAATTTTATCGTTATGCGTTAAAGTATTGAAATAGGATATTTCATTTACGGCGATACATTATTTTAATGGAGATATTCTTCTTGTCTGGCGTTACAGCTTTTGGTGGGTTTTGGCCTCCTCAAAAATACTCCTCCATGTTTCCCTGTTCTCCGTCCTTCCTCTCAACCCTCTAATTTCCATGCAAGCAAGATTTTCTTTTACGCCATCCAATCATCTCATCCTTGGTCTACTTCTACGTCTAGTAGTATATAATCTTCCCTTCAGCATTCTTTTAGGCACTCTTACCTCAGACTTTTATTGGAGATACTTTACATATTAATAACCGAGACTTTACTTGTGGTGTTTACTTCTTCATCTCTACTACTTTTTAGTGTAGGCCTATGTACTTTTTATAAAATAATAATTGAATAATCAATTGATGTCAGTCAATGAATATTCAATAACTGAGGTAACGTCATGATAGCACGTGATAAGAAAATCTTTCAGACAGACTGGTGTATTTATAATGTAGTTTTTTCCTTTGACGAAGATTTAAATTTAGTGCTGACAGTTTCCATCGTAATACAGATCTTTCAATCGTAGAATTATTTCAAACTTTTAATTCATTTTCATTACTTAAGACACTTAAAATGAGTTCAGTTATTTCCAAGCGATTTCAATTAGTGGTGGTTTAAAAAACTGCGCAATACTTAACAAAACATTTGTGTGCATTCACCGCGTGCACTCTATGTTCTTAATTACAATATTCTACTGACCTAGTTTCCACCGTTGTTATGGAGAACTCTTTCTGCTCAATTTTAAATATACACTCTTTAGTCAAATATACTTCAGAGACAGAAAATACTTAAGCAACTCAGTAAATATTTCAGAAGTACTGAAGAAATACACATACTGATTGTAGGTTGTTGCGTTTAGTTACGAACAAGTTTCAGCACTAATTAATATTAGCTAACAGTAACAACTAATTATGTTCCACTCTAATCTTACTGAGAATACAAGCAACGGAGATGAGATTTCTGAGGAGTATTGAGAAGAAAACTATTAGAGATAAGATGAGAAACGTTAACAACCGGAAGAATTTGAATATATTTTCTGTAAATGATAAAATTTAAAGCTTGCTACTCCGTTGGCTTGGCTGTCTGTAGGATGAATGAGGAAAGGTACCCGAGACGAGCAGGGAAGGCAAAATCAGAAAGCGGAAGAGGAAGAGGACGGCCCAGAACGAAATTGGAGGATAACATCAAAAAGAGTGTAAAAGACAGAGGAGCAGTTTGGGCCCGTGCATGGGGTTTAGCACCGGACAGGACGAGATGGAGAGCTTTCTCGAAAACTTCGACACCCGACGGGTAGAAAAGGATTACTGAGAAGAAGAAGACCATCTTACTATACGCGTAGACAGGTGTTCGTTTATACATGAGCCCGCGAGCACATGTTATGCATGCGCGCGCGTGTGTGTGCGTGTGCGTGAGTCACAATGGTAAATAAACTGTACCCTTATTCTAATAAAATTACAAATTCCTATTATTCCTTTGTAAGTAACTCGTTGAATTTCCTGCAGGTCTCCCATGTAATACATTCAAGTAAAGATAAGGTGAAAATAAACCTTGCAGTTAATTTATTTGATTTATTTTGACGTAGGTGAAAATAAACATACTTGCAGTGTACTTATTTGAAGATATTAAATTCCTATTAATAAATCAAAATTATTTGATAATTATAAGTATCAGAATGTTGCCGTCGTGTTTTAATAAATTAAGTTTACCAAAGGCTATAATGTAACAAAATAATTACTGATATTTTAAGTGAAATAAATATTTTAAAAACAATTGTATTGTTCAGTAGCATAGAAGTTTTTATAGAGATAATTAAATGTTGAATTAATACCATTTAAACATTTACCTAAATTTAAGTACAAATAATGTTCTTAATTAATTGTTACTATTCACAGTACATTCACATAGATATGGGTTATATTTTGTTATCAATAGGCTACATCCTGTCGATATGAATTTGAAAATATTTAATTAAGTTTTTAATAACGTCATTACTGTACTTATGAATTAATAAAATTGTTTTTATTTTCTCCCGTTATTATCGTTGACATGTTACCTTAAAAACCAAATTTAGTTAAAATGGTGAATATTTTTCAGTTCTGCCAAAGACGTAATGGTTAATCTATAAAGAGCAATATTGAATTATTTCTAAATTTAAAAAAGTATTTAATAAATCGTAATTGTTGATTAAGTCTAATTATTTTAACATTTGTATTTTCGAGGATTAGTCAAGTTTTATATTATTTTAAATGCTATTTGTATCTATTTATTATCACAATTTTTATAAACAAGTGTAAAAGAATCCATCTTTTCCTCACAAAGAAGAATTCCATTCAACCCACGAGGCTTAGGATGAAAGGGATGAAGCAGACCGTGTAAGCGGAGCTTTGTATAACTCGCCGTATATACCGTCAGGTCTACAACGATGTACAGTAAAGAAAGTAGGGAAACCAATGAAGTCAGACACAGAATACTTACTTGATTTCTCAACAATTTTATGAGTTTTAAGGATACTCAGAGCTACAAAGCTGAAACGCAACAGCAATCGTACAAAAAATTGTACGACTGTTTATAATATGCTACGACAATTTCGTAACGTTCTCAAAACGTCGGCAGGTGAAGCTACGCAAAAGATCTACATGTTCCTCGGCTAGCCGAGCAGGTGCAGTGCTCTGTCAAGGTCGTGCACGAAGTACCTTCTAGACTGTTCGAGCTCTAGTAACTACGCAAATTATGTTGGCACGCGGCCAGGAGTATGGAAAATTATTCTGGAACGTCTGCGGGATCTATGTAAGCGTCTATTATCGCCTTACTTAGAGAGTTACACCCGGCGAGAGTGTAGAGTGCTATTGATTGTTGCTGACTAGAAAGTGACTATTTGTTACAATTAGTGCTGAACTCTAATAGTTGACATTACTATTGCGTGTGGACAAATTTAACTGGATACGACGCAAACGACAGGTCAGGAGAAACACAGGCAATAATGAGTTGAATAGTGGTCTAACGTTTGTTGGTGTAAATGTATATGTGTAAGTTTTTATTATTATAAAAAATTTCCAAGAGACACTGCTATAAGCTGTCGTTTATATTTTTTACGTAAATTTCCGTAAGAATATTAAATATTTAGGATAAACATTCTTTACTTACTAAGACCGAATAAAGTTAAAGTGTATAATTACATTTTGAGAACTGTTTAAATATTTGAACAGGTGTCGTGACATCAGTTCTCCTGCACTTAACAGGTGTTTCGACCCTAGAGTATAAACCCGAAGGAAGAGTCATCGTTGACACTACAAGGGTTCATTTTGCATGCGTATGGTATTACAATTTTATACAGTTTAATACAAGCTACGTATTGTGTCTATAAATTCATATATTAGCTTTTTTCGCTTTTGGCATAGTTTATATCCGAGAATATTAAGCTATACAGCATTTAGATCTTACACAGATTAATGTTTTGAAAATTTACTGTGTATTCACCATAATACTTCCGGCATTATAAACATATGATTGTATCATATTAGCTTTGGTGCTTGAAAACAAATAGAGTAAGGCAACTAAATCGAATACGTCTACTTACTTAGTAAGTTCTTGAAGTCCGTCAAATATGAAATATGCTTACAAGCACAGAAGATGCAATAAAAAAGAATGACAATGTGGGAGAGAGTATAATTATGTTAATCGTGGTCAATGCATATAACTGTTGTAAATAAATATAAATGTAGAGTAAGGGTGGGAATTGTCGGATACCGTTTTGATTTTTGAAATTTAACCTAATTAAAAAGAGTTATAACTGGTATTACTTTTTGTTAAAATAAGCTTTGGAGTTCCTGCATATTTTGTAAAGGATATTAGGCCATTCACATAATAAGTATTTGCTGTATAGGTTGCCAGGGCAAAATAGAAAGATTATCAGCACTGAAAGGAAAGGAAGGTAATGTCGGATACAAAAATCACCCTTATGTATGAAGTGCAAATGTGCATTTAATTTGTATTCATATCATAAATAAGTAGTTACATATAGTTTTCATCAGTTTCTAACAGAAATCACACACAAATTGTTGACTATATGCACCTGCACAATCGGCATGGTACCAGTCTTCACAGATAGTACATTGCACCCACTGTTCACCTTGTACATCGTCAGAGAATTTTCCTGAGCAATATGCACATGTTGCATCTTGAGTTTGTTTGTCAGCATTGTGGACATTAGTTGGCACACTGCTGCTCGCACTTCTAGTTTTTAAATTTTTTTTAGCAGTATTTTTGGGCATCTGTTGCGAGTTCTGAAGCAACTTGCGTTTAGTTCCCTTATTAATGGATTCCTCCAACTGCTGCTTGTAAGGGGATCCTGTAATTAAAGCCCTGGAAAATGTTTCTGTTTACAGGATATAGTCCCGTAGCCTTGAACCCATTCAGAGCTATTTGACCTGTCTGAACCTTTAAATATGCTCTGCCAAATAGCTCAGAAACCTCATAATGCGTTACTGCACGTTTGTTTTGAAATTGCCAGTTCCTGATTTCCTCACTGTAGTAATGTTTTAATGGTCCCATGAAGGTCTTATCAACGGGTTGGAGCTTGTGAGTGGTATGAGGTGGTAGGCAAATAATGTTGACATGACATTCCCGAGCTCTGTTGAGCAGATGAAGATTTCTTGTATGGCTGAAGTGGCCATTCAAGATGAGGAGAACTGGGTCCAACTCTGAAGGTTTTGTAGTGGAAACGAAATGATCAAACCAGTCCAAAAAAGCTTCAGAATTGATCCACCCGGACTGCTGGCATCTGAAAATGGATTCTGGGGGAGCCCCTCTTGCCAGAAGATGATTGAAGTTCTTGCGTGGAAATATCATAAGAGGAGGAATAAATATTCCACTCGGACTCATTGACACTACAATTGTAATTAAGGAACCCCTCTCAGCAGACGTCATTGACCCTATTTGTCTTTTACCTTTCAAAGCAAGGATTTTGGGCAGTTTGCTCTGGACTACAGTTAAGCCCGTTTCATCCACGTTAAATATACGTGAAGGAGGATAGTTATGGGCTTCTAATGCTTCTTCGTAGAGGTCAAAGAATTTTCCCACGCTTTCTTTATTGAAGCCCTTGACCCTAGCAACAGATGTACCAGTCGGAGTACGCAGCGATAATTTCTGATTATGTCTTTGCATGAAGCGTTTGAACCAGTCTTTACCTGCGACTTCTTTCACGATGGAAAACGGATTGGGAATATTATTCAGTTCAGCCAGCTGATATGCAAGCCTCTTAACATCATTCCTTGTGCCACCAAAATATTTCTTCTCCATCATTAGCAAATATTCAACTAGTTTTTCTTCAAGTTCGTCTGGTAATATTGGTTTACGTCCAAGTTTAGACTTTACAGCTTCAGTGGGCTCAGAGTTTGATCGTACATAATCAAATAACGTTGAACGAGGTACATTGAATCTCTTGGAAGCTGCAAGATAGCCCATTCTTTTTTCCCGTACTGCGATAATGGCATTTATCATATTATCGGAACTCCACTTTTTCAGACTGCACTTCCTTTTTTCTTTGGCTTTAGGCATCTGCAAATATCGCAAGAAGAAACAATCCGTTATTTCCCAACTTTCGAATAATTAAGAAAATATTTAATTAAATAGTTTTATTTTGAACACCCCTCTGAGCAAGAATTTAAGTATTGTTATACTGTGAAATAAATTTTGTTATTTATTTTATCAATTATGTACAGTTTATTAAAGATTTCTAGCAATAAATAAAATTTAATTAATTAAATTGATTGAAATAAACATGAATAAAAATGCTGTGAATCTTGTTATTCACGGGTTTGAGCTAGCTTTTAAAAACCGCGCGGTATTGAAATGTAGCAGCTAATGTCGGATACTATTCGACATTGCCGTAAGCTAGTATCCGAGGTTAACCGACTCCTCACGAACAAAATAACAAGCTGTCTACCTGAAACATATTGTCCGCAGCATTTCTACAGTTAGGGAATTAAGAAGCCCTGTTCATGGTCTATCAAACAGTGCATTTTATGTTGGGCACATATATTAATAACTTGTATCAAAAAAATCATTTTGCTTACCCTTCAAAAGTTTGTTATTTCCAGAGAAATTGAAAACACACTTTTCACACACAATGAAGCACTCAACAGTAATGGCTGCCCTTGCAGATGTTTGCCTAGTTGTAGAGAACGTAATTCATGACTTTCACACCAGCTGGCACCACTGGATGGACACGATACTTGCCATCCGACATTACAAGACCTATCCGACAATACCCTCCCTTACTCTAATATTTATAAATACGTGCAGAAGGGATAACAGTCACATACGCAAACACAGAAGCACACACTCTAATTTAGTAAAATTATCCAGTAAAATGGTTTTTGTTTACCCATTTAATGCATTTGTTTTGAATTCTAACGCTCCAGGATTACGACTCACTAAGCTGCAGTAATGGATTCGTGTGCAGCACAGTAAATTGAATCGTTTTTTATAAATCAGTTATATTCTATATATTATTTTTGCATGAGATATATTAACAAAACCTTCCTACTTCTATAATTATTGTAACGACGGTTTCACGGATGGTCGTATTGTACAGTGGAAACAAAATAACTAAAGGAGTCACTAACTATCAAATTTTAATTAGCTACAGACAACAATTTGAAATCAACAAAGATACACTCATACAATAATCCAAGTTAAAATTTGTCTACACGCAATAATAATGTCACCTTATTGCAGTACCACACTAACTAACACAATAATCACTTTCCGCAACTATTACTTGATGCGCACATAATCGTCAACAGTAACTAACTGCTAAGCCGGCCGCTGACGCTTATATAGATCCCGCAGAGGTTACAGCATAATTTTCCATACTTCTGGCGGCGTGTTGACATAAGCATAATAATGTGCGTAGTTATAAGAGGTGAACAGTCTGGAGTCTAAGTCAGTGCACGACCAGTCGAGAAACGTGTACAATTACGCTCTAAATTTTTGAGAGTGTTACGTCATTGTCATAGCAATATTAAGTATCCCTTCCATAAAAAGTTTGTCTATTTACGTTTCTTCGTCGTATACATTATAATATAATTGCAATTTGTTGAATGTGAGCATGTATCCTATCAGTGAATTATGCATAAAATTAACTATGATTAAGAATATAAAATCATCCTTGCTGGCCGTAAATGAGTTGCTAATATTTATCATTACCTTAAAATATAAATAGTTCGTATTGTTAATGATATTATAGCTTTTGCTTCTGAAGAGCAGAGCCCGGTTCATTCCTGGTTCCACAGTACCAAATATACCGTGTCCGACAGTTGAATGCTGTAATTGAGTAGCAGTGTCGCTTCTTTTTCTGTCTTTCTTTCCAAAGCTGTATCTAAATATTCTTACACACTGACATTCGATTTGTTTTAACAGAATAGGCCTACAAAGGGATAGAGTGAGACAAGGCGTATAGATGAGAGAACGATATACGAAAGGTACAGTTAGGCTCTGAGGACTAGAGTATTGTTAACATTAGGCGTGCCGTAGTTATTAGCCTCAACGAAGTTTCTAAAAATTACAAAAATGTTTAAAAAGACACATAAATGATAAAGTTCATACAACAGTATTAATTTTGTTTGTACTAATAGTAGTAGTGTAGTAGTAGTAGTAGTAGTAGTAGTAGTAGTAGTAGTAGTAGTAGTAGTAGTAGTAGTAGTAGTAGTAGCAGCAGCAGCAGCAGCAGCAGCAGCAACAGCAGCAGCAGCAGCAGCAGCAGCAGCAGCAGTAGTAGTAGTAGTAGTAGTAGTAGTAGTAGTAGTAGTAGTAGTAGTAGCAGTAGTAGTAGTAGTAGTAGTAGTAACAACAATAGTAGTAACATTTTTTTAAAGGGGGAGAATGTCGCCAGCTCTTATCTGGCACATTTTATGATTATTAGATCAGAATCCTCTGAGTTAGCTCTGGTACAGATTTTGCTTAATACTTCAGCGTACGTCATCCCTTTCTCTGGTTCGATCAGGATGACATCCGGTTGAGGTTTTGATGTTTTCTTCTTCTTTTTCTTATTCTTTTTTCTTTGACAACAAGCCACTCTCTGCTTTCCTCTCCATTTTTCTATTCTGCCTTTACGTGCTTCCATTCATACTCTCTCACGTACTTCTCTTCCTGACGCTCTGCCGGACTCAGACCCGCTCTCTTTTCTCTCCAGGCACTGAAAGCTCAGGTTTGTCCCCTGATGTTTGCTGCTATGACGCCTTAATACTACTGGATCTATAACAGTTAATCACATAGGTCGCCTCTTCTAACAGGATACCCGACTTTACATCCATGAAGATGTTGAATTGTCTGTTGATTGCAGCCTTTGTATTTGCGATTATTTCGTTGCATTTATGCAGCTACACTTCTCCACCATTCCTCCTGCTTATGATATAATCAGCCTCCGAAGAGATACCTGCTACTACCCGTTCAGCTCCTTCTTCGTCTTCGGCTCGTGAAGTATTTCCTTTCTGTCTAGATGAAGTCCTCAGAGTCTGCAGACTTCTTCGAGAAATATCTGGTGTTACCTCATTCTCGGCATATTTAAAAAGTTTCTTCGTTTCTTGACGTGGCGTATGTTGTGCCAAGGGATCTAAGTGGCCCACTCCCTACTCATTGTGGTTACAAACTACGACATCCCCTCTGCATTGTAGTATTAGGGTTTTTATTACATAAGTCCATAATGTATTGTCATACAAGGTTCCTTGCCCGAGTAGTGTTTCGTCATACCAGCCAAAAAAGGTCAAGAGAAAAAGTAAAATAAAGACACCTCTAATCTTCGAATACTATAGTCGAAGTCGAAAAAAAGATTTGGCCTAGAGAAACTGGCAGAACAGATTAAAGTAAAGGACGTTACCCATGGCAAGTTGAAACAAGTAGCACCAACAGTAGTAGTAGTAGTAGTAGTAGTAGTAGTAGTAGTAGTAGTAGTAGAAACGTTTCTACTGTTGACACGGACTCGGTCAATTGCGACCAAGTGAAAGTGCGCAATTGACAGGGTAAGAACAGCTAAAAATGTCGTTTGGTCGCAGCTGACTGAGACTGTTAAAAACTATTAAATGACAGGCGTTAACGTCATCCCGCGGATTACGCAATACGTGGCAAGCGTCACATACGTTACTATACACGTCATGTAGGCCTATAGCGTGCTGGTGAGACAATATTACCTGTAGTTACAATAACCGCTCTAAAACAATTTTATATTAATAACTAATTACAGAACATGAAAAATCTACTACCTACAATTTTATTTAAACGAAATTAGCAGTTATTAATTTACGTGTTCAATGATATTACAACTGAATTAAAAAGTGGTTGAAAAGCATTTTCAATCCTAATGAAAATAACGTCAGTTTACGGTATACTGCAGCCAACAGTCTATTAAGAACATTTCTTCTCTCTATCCAATCTGATGGGCAACATCGTCTTCGTACCTCGATGATAACTTGATTAGAATATCATATTTCTTCTTTTCAAGTGAGAAAATACGGTGAAAACTAATTTCACGGCGCTTTATTGGGAGCTTTATAGTGGGTTCAAAACTTTTAAAGGTCTTGCTGTCATTCGGAATAAAAAATATTAATTATATATAATGAACTACTTACTGATTTACGTAGCAGTTTATTACTCAGTAGCAATTACTTTTAAATCTGTTATACATTAATTATTTATTAATCGCTAACTTAGGTTTTACTGTAGTAGAATCCCATAGTAACGTTTTGGTGTAACATAGTTCTCTCAAAATTGTTCACCGTTCTGTTTCAACAGTAACCTCTATCACCCGTCTACTATGTTATGCTTTTAAGAATAACCGTAGCTGCGGACGAGTGCGAGGTCTTACAACAAGTAAAATATTTAAGTAAATTCTCGAGATATGGGCGGAGTTCTAGTAAAATGGAAACATTCAAGGCAAGCAGGAAAAATAAAATATTTTCCGCTCAATTTTAATAAAAGTGCAGAAGAAAAATTAATGGATGAGGAAATATTTGTTGAAGAGTTGCTTTCTATGGACGTGAATTGCAGACTGTATAAGAAAGGGTTTAACGAATTATGAACGAATCGGATCAAACAGCTTACGAATTAACAAAATTTTTTTGAAATTTAAATATAACAGAAGCTTTCTCAAAGCGTTTGAAAAGTATAAGAGCCCAGCTAGTTAAGCACATACGTATATTTGCACAGTTAATTAATGAAGAGACTGATATAAGGGCAAATAAGAGTGAAGAAAGTAACAGCGGAAGGATTATGTGGAATATTTGGAACAAATAAGATCGTGTCGAAAACACGAATTGTGATTCATACCGTGCATTGACAAGTAAGTCTGAAGACAGAAAAGCGCACATAGCAGCTGCTAACCAGTTTGCTGGTTGTTAACTGTTGAAGAGAAGGAATGGTAGAGATTGAAATAATTCATTTGTACTTAAATATTCAGTGAACTTAGTTGTTGCGATCTAGAGTTACGTGCTTATAACTTTACCAATACTGGCTAATCTGTTATGTACTAGTTACTTGTTGTTATTATAGCTTGTTCGTCACAGAAATAGAATATTAAGTAGTAAATTGTCGGTATAACATACTTTTAAATTTCATAACTGCTTCAAAACTGCTGTAGTTTTCTCATTACGAATTCCTTAAAGACAGTGATTTTAAGTGTGCTAATCCCATCTGCTCCGTGATATTTTTGGAGTAAATATCAGGCACTAGCCCAAGTACTCTTTTTATTTAATGTAAACTATTTAAAAGAAATTTTTTTCGACTTATTTAAAATTCGGATAAAACTGTGGTCTCTGTGCCCATATACGTTCACACATTTTCACTCGAATTGACCATTTACATGTAAAAACAAACAGCCTATGGTTTAACATATGAATGGAACTTGTCTCTATTAACGTATAAAGCTTTTTAACGTACCCGTTCAGTGATGGAGTTTTCAATATACTATTGGTTGTGATTCTTTGCTGTACTATTGTCTGTTTTCTTCACTTCGGCGGCGAATAATACACATACTAACCGCTCAAGAAACCAATAAACACCACTTGTATGGTAGAAATGTTGACCTATATTTAAGGGACAATCGCCTTTGGTTTTTTCATAATCAATATAAAAACCGAGATAATAATAAGCAGACATACTAAGATATCATAGCTGAAACATACTGAGTATACATTATATATTTGTCTGTCTGTCTGTTGGCTTAATCTAATTTTTGTCAGTTTATTCTGCGTCAGTATTTTCTAGTTTTCTTTTCCAGTATTGTACCAATTACCTAGAGCAGAATCGCAAGCAGTTAGAATCTTGACAAAGATATTTCAGTTTTTTACTGCGATGTGGTCTCTTTTGTACTTAGATCTATGTGATTATCGTGTACAGAATAAAGCATCGTTACAAAGGTTTTTAAAAACACACAAACACTTGGTAAGTTTATTCTTAACCGACGACAATTGTTTCTGCCTATTAGACTATTTTCAAAGAGCTGCTAAGAACAACTAAATACAAAGAATGTGTAGGGTGGTGATCATGTGTTAAGGGTGTTGTTTGGACAAGTGTGTATGTTGGAGGGGCCGGAGGAGCTAGTATATGGAAGGTCAAATAACTGTAAAAACTAAGTATAATAGGAAAGAAAATTTTTAAAATTAACTATACTAAATATAAGCTTGTAATGAAGGAGACACAAAGAATACGGTCTGTTCGTTTGTATCTCAGGAGCTACAAACAAACGAACAGACCGTATTCTTTGTGTTACCCAGTGTTTGTGTGTTTTTAGAAACCTTTATATAGTAATATGTTTCACCAAGTGCCCAATAAGTCTTCAATCGATATCGTGAAAAGCAACATTAGTAATATTATACTGTCTCTCCCATTAACACTGATTTTCAATATTCCGTCAACTTACCACCAGTAGTTTTCCTTTTCTGTCCTTGTTCTTGTTAATCATTTTCAGTGATACATACTATCATTGTCCTAATAAAGTAATTAATTTGAATATTTATAGGATAAGCTGATTATAAAACTTTTCAAACGTTTCAAATGTATTATAGTTATTGACAAGAGGTATGCTCCTATCTTTATGTGCGCGCGTGTGCGCGCGCTATAGATTCCATTTGGACTTTGTACTCAACATTCTAGTAGACATTTTCGCGCGGCGTACAACCAATTTCTTAATTCACTCAAACATTTTAATAGGCCTACTAAATTCATTTTATATATGTTACTTTACTAGCGTTAAATCTAGAAAGAAGATTTTTTCTTGTAACTGGTGTTTTACTTGTGCTTGAGTAAATTAGCAAACACTAAGAATAAGTCAATATATCCTGTTACTGTGTCTTACTAATATTGATTAATGATTATAGTCAGCATTTTAAGTACTGGTGTGTATGTAAAATGCAGTGTCTATTCGGGTAAACAATAATATTCACATTTTAAATCCCTAATAAGTTTGTAATTTAAAATTTTATTTATTACTTTCTGAAAACCTTTAGAAAAGTCTGAAAACTGAAAAATATTATAAAGTCTGTTGCAATATTGTACAAAACAAATACTTACATTTTATACATATTTTATGAAACAATGAAGCAAATATTACCGTTAGCGACTCGTAAGAAAAGCGAAAACCCTATCAATAATGTCTATCCACTAACATAATGTAAAGAAAATTTTCTTTTTTTCTTTTGTTTTATCAGGATTGGAAGTATTGCTTTGCGTCTATTGAGTTTTCGAAAATTTGATAAACCATCCTTACTTTTCATGAGTTTATGTTTGGTCTTATTCGTAACCAAATATCGTTGATTAATGAACGCATAATAAAAAATTTTAGAAAAAAGCAATAAATTGCGATTTTTAGGTTAGCTGTTGACAAGCGTTTGTTGTATAAACATTAGTGATAACTTAATTGAGTCATTTAGTAGTACAAGTTAATTATTTTCTTTACAAGTAAATTACAAGATTCAATTTAAAATTTTAGTTTCCCTGAGTAGTTATACGAAATTTGGAGAAACGTTCTCAGGTGAAAATAAATTTTATAAAAGCACAAAAGTTATTAAAGTTCGTTACAAAACCAATCCACTCTGCGGAAAACTGGTGGTATCTGAATGTCAAGGGTATCGAGACTATCGCTGTTTGTTTAAAGGTTAATTATACCGCAGAATTACTGAGTTATGAAATATACAACAGCTTTAGCAACAGTTTTCCATTATAATGACACTAGTTGGGTCTGTTTAAAGACTGAACAATAGTTGGGTTGAAATCCAATGTATCATGATATATTTGAAGGTCCCAGTACATACTACGTATTAAGGCAATAGATTTTGCTATATAAGTTTGAGTACCGGGGGACCGAGCTTAGCTCGGTTTCAAATATAAAATAATTTTTTTAATAAGATTTTACATTTTTCTTTTTACATAACAATACAAAAATAGATTTGCATTTTACAATATTAATTTAGAAATTGGAAATGAATTTTATGAAATTGGGAAACTAAAATAGTAATCTTATAACTCATCATGTAGGTTAACAAACATAATATATTTAAAATATATATATACATATAGCAATATATTTAAAAATTTTAATTTTGTACAATATTTTATAAAAAAGTCATGTTGAAATCATCCAAGTTGTCTGGAATGTCCAAAAAAAGATGTTCATCATCAGTATCCATTTGCAGATTATTTTGTACATTATTATTAGAATCAATATCATTTAATGTTTCTTTCCACACTATATTACGAGTGTGTCGAGGATTTTCTTGTGGTAAAAGAACTTTTAAACTGCCTTTCCTTTAAACTCGGGAAAAAGCGACGTATAACATTCCATGCATAAAAACTGGTGTTCGTAAGTCAACACCAACGTACTCAAATGTTTGACCCTGGGCCTTGTGAGCTGTCATAGAAAATGCCGGTCTTACGGGAAATTGATGTCTTTGCATGGTACAGCCAAGTTGACCTTTGTTAGAATCCAATGTAATTCTTGGGATATGTACCTCTCGACCTGATTTTTCTCCAGTAATTATCTTAGCTTTGATAATGTTATTGCACAACTGTGTAATATTTAATCTAGTTCCATTGCAAAGCCCTTCTGTAATGTCTAAGTTTCGTAAAAGCATTATTATAGTATCCTTTTTCAACTTAAGTTCATGTGGCGGTAAATCGGCTATGTCAACAGAATTAAGGTAATCTGAAGTGAATTGAAGAGCTCCTTCTGGTTGATCTTTTACAGAGTCGTAGCTGTGATAAATTTTTATATCTCCAGGTAGTTTTTCAATAATCTCAGCATTAATTTTTGTTACGTCTCTGTTCAAAGGAGCAATTATAGCTCTGTCTTTCATATCTTGAAATCTATTATTAGTAATACAGTTTCCAAAGACTTCATCAATTAGGTTTCCATTAGAAAGAATATCTACTGGTAGCTCAATTTCGTCCATATTATTTACAGGCAACTCTCCGTTCCCGACCTTCAACAAATATTCAGCAAAATCTCTTTGCTCTGGATCTACACGCATATTTTCAGTCAAAAAAAAGAGATGGAAATGTTGCCAAATGTTACTTCTTTTTATGCATAGATCTATCAATCTATCTATCACTTTTGTTGGCACGTTGTTGAACAGCCAAGCACTGTCGAAAATCTCCTCCAAAAACAACAATTTTTCCTCCAAATGGTAAATGTGGATTGCCCAGAGCGCGAAGCAATTGGTCCATATTATGCATTCCATACTTAGGTAACATTATAACATCTTAACTTGTGTTATAACATAGGGAACCCGCATTAATTGGTTCTGCCAATTATACAGGCTGCCTTCGTTGTGACGAGCTGAAAATTTAATCACAACACCAAAACAATTAATATAAAAGGAAACTGGGAAGGGGAGACTGTTGATTTATGCACTTAGTTTAGTCTGTACTAAAGATGACATCTCTTTATTACATAATGAGATTAATTGCTCTACTCAAAGTTCTCAACATATATGGTTCAACAGCTTACAGTTTACAAGATGATTATATATATTTTATTCTTTCACAAAGGGCCCTCAAAATAAAGATGTACATCAATTTAATTTATTCCACGGATCCGGGATTGAATATAGTATGTTAATAATGGTCACCTCCCCATATACAATCTTGAAAAATGTGCCATTTGAAGAATGGACTTTATTAATCCTTTTAAAACAATAAAGCTTTCAGTTTAAACTTTTACTCTTTTACTACAAACAGTTTTATTAGATTACAGACTACATCTTACATATAATGTCTGTTTTTTAAAAGTCTTAAAGTGGTGAGTTAAATTGTCTTTTGTTGGTTATAATTTTAGTATCTCTTTAACCATGGAAGACAAGCCTCCATGTCACCTGTGGTTTCCTGTAGTTGATGCAGATTTGGCTCTTCGGTCCTCGGTGTGTTTCCTGAAGGTCTGTCGTTACCTTAGTATCCGGTGACGGTGAAGTTCCTGACGTATGTTAAATAATTCAGGGTGTGGTACTCTCTTCTTAGATGACTGTAGTAATTCTTGTTGTTAGAATAAATAAAGCGAAAGTTTGTTTCACTGGTATTCACTTCACATGATTATTTATTAGTTGAATTTCACCTCATGGTTCTAGTACTGTATTAATTACATACTTTCTTATTTAAGATTTGATACAGATGTCATCGGCGCACAATTTAGTTATTAAGATATTCTTTAGCAAACTTTCACATATTTATCTCTGCGTCGCGAAACAACGCTGTGCGCAGCTTACGGCGTGAGCGCTCCATTGCAAGTGGGTTAATAGTTAAGGGGTGAGAGTAGTAATCTCGCGTCATTTACTATTCAGCATAAAAGTAGTTCCATGTTCCTTCTTTATTTAAAGGATTAAAGTTTAGGATATAAGCAAGATTAGGATTAAAGGATTAAGCAGAGATATTCTTAATTACAGACGTTATTAAAGTACAGTACAGTGGTATTGTTTAATTATTTAAATAATATCAAATTTACAAATATATTTAGTTTGTTTAGGGGTCGGAATTCAAGTTAATTCCGGTTAGCGTATGTCTATGCAGGATTAATTAACAAGGTTTACCCTTTCTGTACACTCGTATTCCTTTTATTTTATTATTACAACTCTTTATTAAATATTACTATTATTTAATGATAGCAATAAGATTTAGTTTAAATGTGCGATTTTATTAAAAATTTTAAATTTCTCAGCCTACACATTACCTATTTATTAATTACCATATTTTTATTAATGAAATCGTCACAACATGGGTGCTTCATCCATTAAAAAGCTTGAACTTGAGCGAGTTCCCTGCCTTTCGAAGATCCTGGTTTTATATTTGAAACAGATTCAGCAGTTAAAGGAACTTTAAGTCCAAATGTTTTGTGGGATGTTCGACCATTAGGAAGTAAGATAGACGCAATTCCAGTGAACCCCATGCACTTTACATTACAATTTCTTCCAGAAAGAATGTGGAATAGTGTCTTATAAATAAAAGTTTTTCCCGCACCACCAGGTCCATCAATAAAAAAGCATCTTTGTTCAGATTGACCTTCAGCAGCACTTAAAATTCGATCTACAATTTCTAATTGTCTTCCTCGAAGACGTTGATACATGCTTTCCCCCAATTCTGCGTATTCATCAACGTTTACTATTTCTTCATTCAACTGATTTTCGTAATTGTCTATATCGTCCATATTGTATCTCTGTAGCCAGAAGCGGAAATTTTGACCTTCTGTAGCTTATGTGTAAAATTTGTAAGCAATGATCCGATAAGCTCTTTTTATCGCTTCTTCAATAGGAGTGTTATTACGTCTGGGCTCTCTAATAAAGTCTTCGGCCAATTCTTCTTTGAACATATCCCATAAAGCCTTAGGATTTTTAGGAGCGCCAAGAATAAGAACTTGTGTGAATAGTGTTCTCATTACTGAAGGCATTTTTGACATGGCAGATTCTCTCAAACCTTCGACCCATTGTTGATCATCATATGTTAGTCCTCTAGCTAGGCAGGCTTGTTTATATGTAGCGTATCTTGTTCCTTCTACCAATAAAAGGTCATCGAAGCTTGTAGCATTCTTGACGTGGTAGAGCAATAGCCGTAGATGGTAAAGTTCTGGTTGCGAAACAAAGTTTATGCTGTGAACTCTACCAATAACTCGAAGGCGCCGGACCCTGGGCTGCCATTCACTGTTACTTCCTAGCCACCTAAAGTGCTCTGGCATCTGCCAATAATAATAATAATGTATTCCTTGTTGATTTTCATTGTGGACTTGATTTTGTTGTTGCTGCTTCGAATGTGAATTATGTCTAAAGTAAGCTTCTAAAGTTGAACCTCTTTGGCCTACGTCAGCTAAATCTTCCTGCGTCTGTTCAATATTTGCCATTCGATATTGTACAGGTAGATGAATATCTAAACGTTGAACAGTGTGACTTTTTTCTGGATTTCATAGACAAAGAGACTCCAGCATGCCTCTGGAGGTGTGATGCATCGACCTTGCACATATGTTTCTGCTTCATTGTAATTTAATGTTCGTTGATATTGAATTACCTTGACAAATGCACAGTCATGTCCCTTGTAAACACATTTATAAAGATATTTAACTGCTTTTATACTACCAACGTATTCTACATTAACATGGCAATTAAATGTTTTTAAAACGTAAGCGTTATATGAAGCAACATGGCGATTGTCTCTTGTTGTTCGTCTACATTGACTATCCTTACGATAAACAGCATGATGATGTGAAAAGTCTGGACTGTATGGATCCATTCTCGAATCATAACGACGTCGATAATTGTTTTTTTCATCTTCAACTAAAGATGTAAAGTCTTTGAATGATTTTGGAAATCCGAAGCGACACTTCATTTTTCCATATTTATTGATCATACATGGAGCTTCTTGGTTATGCTCTCCACACGGATTATGTATCATCCATTTAATCATCAAATCTCGCAGTATAGGGTCGTCGTCAGGAATTTCAGCAGAAATCAAGTCATCAAGCTCCTCGACGTTATATATTTTGTCTTGAGAAGACATAATCAATAGCAAGTGCATGTGGGAAAGACCTCGCTTTTGAAATTCTATAGTGTACACATAAGCTGCAACTTTACCAAAAATTTGTTTTTTATCCAAATCATCAATTAGTTCATACAAATTTTTTTTGCGACCCTTGCAACGAGGTCAGGTCTATCTTGACCTGGTTGATTTAAAAGACTTTGATCATGGAATTGTATTCTTGCTGCTTCCTTAATTTCTGACCAATCAGGATTCCATGTCATCGTAATGAAATAATCCGGCGATCCTAGACGAAGAACTAAGGCCATAGCATCTTCAAAATGTTCAGTGTAATATCTTATAGATCCAGGAAATGAAGAAGGTAATATAAGTTTTTCCCCAACAGTAGCATTTTTTTGTTCAGCAAGTTGGTTTATGAAATTGGTAACTGAAGCGTAATTATCAGCAAGAATTTTTTTTTTGATTAGCTTTAATCCAATCAATTCTATCTTTTATAATTCTTATAGCAGTATCAACGAGGTACTGTTGGAAAAGTTTACCACCATAATGTAGAGCGTTAAAATTTAGGAGACGCAGATCAGGACTTCTTACAGGATTCTCGAGTGGAAGAAATTGAGCAAATTGTGGCCGAAAAGCAATTCTATATTGAGCCAATTCAAGTCTTGTAAGGTGACGACGACTCGCATACGGAGTTCTTAATGGTAGATCTATGGAATATCCAAAAGTACCTTTGGGATAAAATAGAGGGTAAGTGAATGGCTCAACCCGTTGGTCGATGTTCCTCATTGTAACAATGGATTTACCTCTCTGTCGAATAACTAATTCATTAACTGGAAAACTTTGATCGGCATTCAAAGTGACCACGGCGCAAACATCATTTTGGAATGAAATGTTATACCTTCTGTGGTCTGCACCCTCGGGCAACGCAAAGAGAAGTTTCACGTAAGGTGGTTCAGTTCTTTCCTCAGCAGCACGCTGGTTCACTTCTTCTTCAACCTCTCGCATCATCATAAAACCTTGTACAAATGGATTTTGTGAGCGGATAATTCCTTCCAACAGGTTCATTAATGGGACACTAATTCCATTATTCAGTGGAATGTTGACACGTTCATTGACAGCATCTTCATTATCGAGGAAGTACATCTGTCCATATCGAGGTCGTTCAAACTCACCTTGTGAATTTTGAGTTGGATGAGCAGCCACGTTAATTTTATGATAAACATTCCCTGCTGCAATAAACGTATAAATTCCTCGATTGTTTATGGTTTGATTATCATCCACGGTGAATGAAGCCATTGCAAAACATGCATTTAAATTACGTATTCTTTTATGAAATTCATCAGTTAATGGATGACAATGAAGAAATAGTCGCACGAAATCATTTGGAAATTTAGGTGGATGCAGCTCAATGCGGCCATGCAAACAGCAGTCTCCGAAAGAATTTCTATCGATTTGATTGATAACACGTTCTTCTGGAAAATGCAAAGCGCCACAATGCAAGCAAGCAACATTAAAATTTCCTAATGTGTGATTCGATACATCAGAAGTGACAGCTAATTTGTATGTTCGTAAAGGGTTCAGTAGCAGAGCTCTTTGACGTCTTCCATTCCGGCGACGTTGCTCCTCTAATCGCTGCTGACGTCTTTCTTCATTTTCTTCACCTCTTCTTTGACTTGCTCGTAATCGAATGATTAGAAGCCGTTGAGCTCTTTGCTCTGGTGACTCTTTAGCTCTCCTTTTACTTGCTCGCAATCGATCGTTTTCTTGCCGTCGTTCACGCTCTTCTGTTGATTCTACCAATCTTCTGCGTTTATTATTTATCTCCCTTATTTGCTCACGTAATTCTTGCGAATAGTAATCATTAAGCTCCCTTAATACTTCATTTAGTCTATTCATAGAATCATTCTTGGCACTCCGCACAGGTCTAGAAGTTGATGCCTGATTTTCATGAATGACGTTGTTAGTATTACTTTGAGGAACTTGTTTTCGGGCATTTTTTACTTCGGGAAGCGGAAGGGGTCTTGAAGTGGATGCCTGATTTTCATAAATAGCATTGATAGGATTATTTTCAGAAAGTTCGTCTCTGACATTTGTTATATCCTGAAGAGGCTGTGGTAACTCATTTTCTTGCTGTCTTTGTTGCGGTGGCCTTAAGTTATTAAAAATTCGCCGTTTAGGAGGTCGTCCGCGAGGCATCTAAAAAATAACATTTTCAAATTCATTTTTTCTTCTGCCAAAAATATTTAAAAGCACTTGAGCATAAGACTGGAAGTATAAATAATGTTGCACAGTGTCCAATGCTTGGTGGGTGTGCACAGAATAGTAATATGTAACCTAAGGTGATGACACCTTCTTAAAAAACTATATAAATTACCAACCGAGCAAGAATTAGAGCCGCTTTGCACTTGCACAAACACTGTAATGGTTTTTTATTGTAAATAGATCACTGAGCAGAGCAAAATTGCAATTAATTTTTTATTTTACTGAGCAGATCTAACACTAAATAACTGATTGGAATAAAATCACTGTAAAAGACAAAGAAAATGATCACACAAATCGATTAATTTCTGAAATAGCTCACCTATAATTTTCAAATAAACCTTTGAATAAACAAACAGACACAACGTTTTTGAATAATAATGTAATGAAATTTCGGCAATGTAAAAATTTCACGAAAATTCGTCGAGCCGTTACGGGAAAAAAATGTATAGACGGACGGACAATTATTGCTCGTCTCAACTCTTATTTTGTTTATTTACTTTGATCGCAACAGCTATTTATTCTTCTTCATATATAAACATATCGATACTGCGCCGTTTGCATTTTATCGACGGTTTCTGTAATTTATTTATCTGTACGGTAAGAAAGCTGGTTAGAAATTACAGTAGCCTAGCAATAATTAATTGTCGCGCGGTATCGGTCCCGCGATATTTTAAAATAAAGGCCCTCAGATGTGGCCCTTAGACGAATTTTGCGGAAAATGAGACCGAGTCCAATCGATTCCTGATGTCAAAATACCCTTAAGTACCAACTTCCGAGAAAATTCCTCTAGCCGTTTCGGAAAAAAAATTTACAGACAAACAATTATTGCTCGGTTAATAGTATAGGATTAATAAGACAAAAGGAAAATTTTTGGTTTCTATGTATTTTAGTGTACTCAAAAGGTTATTGAATATCTACGACTAGAAGTCTTTCACATTTTAAGAGAGTTCTGGACTGAATAAGATTAGCCTATTTGGAGTAAATATATTACAGTGCATTTAAAAAATATTAAAATATTAATATTGTTACGACGGTCTCACTGATCGTCGTATGGTACAGTGGAAAACAAAATACAAGGCGCCAATTAAGTCACTAAAAACCAGCTTTAATTATCACAATTAATTGTTTGTGATCAACATGCTATTCAACAAGATTATACTCGTACAATAATTCAAGTTAATTTGTTGACCCCAATAATAATGTCAACTAATAGAGTCGCGCACTATTATAAAACACATAACACATTTTACTAATACACCATTTGAAACGCACTGTGTAAATCGTCCGACAATAACTCAAACATCATTTGAATAAATCGCAACTTAAATTGAATTAAGCGTAGCTGAGTGCTTGTATTTATACCCCGCTGAGATTCCAGAATAATCCATAATACGCGTCAACTACTAGAAAACACTAGAGCGTAATTGTTTGCGGCTTTGAACACAGTGCGCGCGGACCGGCGTGGTCTGGAATAGTCTCGTTGCGGACGCGTGCAAGTGTCACGTAATTGTCCTTCATCTCGAAGTAGCAGCAATATGTACGCACACACGTTACAGCCGCGTTCCACTGGTAGCCGATAAACACGTAGAACAATCTGTAATGGCGTAACATATGTACATTAACATAATGTTCTGTAATTATAATGATATTTATGTACAAGATTAATGCAGGTTAACGTAAAAGGTAAATCAGAAATTTGTAGTAGAACTTGCGTTTGATATATCAAAAACACGATTTTACTTCCTCATTATGAAATTCGTATGGTAATAGAACCTTAATTACCCACGAAAAGCAAATTATGTTCAATTTTAATGTACTTCATGTCTAGTCGCGCTTTGATCACCTAGCAAATGATCACCTGTATTAAAAATTAACTACGGTACATTATAAGTTTTTAAGGTCTTTTTTTTAATCTACCTTTCATCGATCAAATTTGAATAGCCTTCCAAACACTAGAAAAAATGTAGGCTATCAGCTGAAGCCTTTTTACTTCCATGTTCCATAAGGAAATGGAAGTATGGTGAAGGAACATGGAAGTATGGTGATGGTGAAAAAAATCGTGTTCGAGATAAGGGCTGATTCTGATTGTACTACCCTGAAAACATGAAGAAAAGTCATTTTCCGAAAAGTGTCTGTGTGTCTGTCTGCCTGTGTGTTTATGTAGAATTGTTTTTATGGCAAACGATAACAGCTGCAAATTCAAACAGAATCAAATAATTTTTTGCATACTGTACTGAATTGTAGAGGACTCAATGCATATTGATTTAGGTGAAGATCGGTTAACGGAAAGGGGTAGTTTATCAGAAACGTTTTATGTTTTAACAAGGGTAATTTTTTTATGACGAACGATAACTGTCGCAAATTCAAACAGAATCAAATAATTTTTTGCGTACATCCCTGAATTGGAAAGGGCTCAAAGCTTGTTGATTTTGGTGAAGATCGGTTAAGGGAAATGGGAAGTTTACCTGCAACTTTTATGTTTTAACAAGGCTATTTTTTTTTACTTCCATGTTCCTTAAGGAAATGGAAGTATGGTGATGGCAAAAAAAATCGTGTTCGAGATTATTGCAGATTCTGATTGTACTACACTCAAAACATGAAAAAAAGTCGTTTTTAGAAAAGTGTCTGTGTGTGTGTCTGTAGATTTGTTTTCTATGGCAAACGATAACAACCGCAAATTCAAACAAAATCAAATAATTTTTGCATACAGCCCTGATTTGTAGAGTACTCACGACCTATTGTTTTCGGTGAATATCGGTTGAGGGAAAGGGGTAGTTTACCAGCAACGTTTTTTTTATCAAGGGTAATTTTTTTCTATGGCAAACGATAACAGCCGCAAATTCAAACAGAATCAAATAATGTTTTTTGCATACAGCCCTAAATTATAGAGTTCTCAAGACCTATTGTTTTGGTGAAGATCGGTTAAGGGAAAGGGGTAGTTTAATAGCAACGTTTTATGTTTTAACAAGGGTAATTTTTTCTATGACGAACGATAACTGCCGCATATTCAAACAGAATCAATTACTTTTTTGCATGCGTCCCTGAATTGTAGAGATCTCAAGGGCTTTTGATTTTGGTGAAGATCGGTTAAGGGGAAGGGGTCGTTTACCTGCAACCTTTTACGTTTTAACAACAGTAAAGTACTTGAAAATTCATTTAAACTTTTTCAAACAATGGTAATTGTTAAAAATAAAATAATTTTGTTGCCAGGCAATAAAATTATAATTTTTTCATTTTAATGTAAATCATGTATGAGAGAAAATATATCGTTCGTGGTAGGCAAGCATATCTCAATTATGTAATGTTAACGTTTCCATTTTATTATTATGATTACTCCAATAAAAAGGCAGGGAAGACACACACACACACACACACACACACACACACACACACACACACACAAAATTCGCGTTATTTCTAGCCTCACTCATGTTTATTTTCTTACATTTGCACGTTTTTAAATGGAAAGTGCCGAAACCCACACCAACATAACGCGTGCAAGCCGAAAAAGTGTCCAGCGTGGATAGCGATTTGCTTCCTGTCGATCGTTGGGCAGTGTAACTGCACGTGTTTACAGAGGAATGATTCATAGACAGACTTTTCGTCTTTAGGGAATGGACCCTCTGCAAGATGCTGAGGGTCCATGAGTGACTTCGGAGCGCTCCTTCTTTTCCGCGTGTTTGTTCTGTGCAACGTACACTGTAGATTCGCAGCTTTACTCTAAGCAACGCTCAATAGGAAATGCTGAAAATGTTTGTCCGCGGTGTACCTTCATACACACTAAACCTGCTCTGATGTTTTAATTACGGACATCATAATATTAAAACTTTGGAAACTTGAGCACTACTTAATGGAGATAAAACATTAACTTATACAAGCCATTAATTTTATGCATATTTTTTATATATACTGTATGTGTACAACGTAATCGGCAACAAAGAAGTAGTTTTTGTTAAAATTCCTTCCCGGGATGTTTGGCCGTAGTCCAATGTTTTCTACAAAACCAGACGTTTCGGCAATGACATCGACTTCCATCATCAGTGAAAATCGAGTGCTATAACGTGAGGTGGTATACGTTAGTGACCACAGTACTGTGGTTAAGGCTGAAGCAGTAAGTAGAAAGAAGTAGTTTCTATGGTAATATTTCATTTCAAAAATGATTTTAAATATAAATCCTAGAACATGGAAATCATGTATGGTTCTCCATACCGATATTTTTATAGAATCAAATAATGTTTTTCGCATACAGCCCTAAATTATAGAGTTCTCAAGACCTATTGTTTTTGGTGAAGATCGGTTAAGGGAAAGGGGTAATTTACTAGCAACGTTTTATGTTTTAACAAGGGTAATTTTTTCTATGACGAACGATAACTGCCGTACATTCAAACAGAATCAAATAATTTTTTGCATACGTCCCTAAATTGTAGAGGAATCAAGGCTTATTGATTTTTGTAAAGATCGGTTAGGGAGAAGGGGTAGTTTACCGGGAACATTTTGTGTCAATAAGAGTAATTTTTTTATGACGAACGATAACTGCCGTAAATTCAAACAGAATCAAATAATTTTTTGCATATTGTTACAACAGCACAGAAAAATCTACGTGTTTGTCGAATGTGCCAGAAGAATCTCGATGTAACGCGTGTGGCGTACGTGCTTGCCGACGCATGTTCTAGACGGTGCGAGAATTCGCACGGCCGCTCTCACTGTGTCACGGCCGCAAGCAATTACGTCGTAGTTTAATGATAATATGTAGTATGTGGAATCGTCTAGATTTTCGGCGGCTATAAACACAATTACTCAAGGACGCTCAGTTCAGTATAATGGCGATATATTTACAGTGAGTTTCGAGAGTCATTGTCGGGCGAAATTACTGTGCGCGTTCAAGTGGTTATTAGTTGTGTTGTGTTTTATAATCGGACGTTATATTGTAATACAATTGTGTTTAATATTAGTGACATTTTACTGCGTGTGAACAATTTTTATTTGATTTGTTGTAGTAGACTTTGTTGTTAATTACGAACTGTTTAACTGTAAAAATTAAAGCTGGTGATTAGTGACTTAATTGATGTCTTGTACTTATTTTGTTTCCACTGTACCTACGACGATCAAGTAGACCGTCGTAACAGTGGTGTCAGAAGTGGGATAGAACGGTTAACAGTGGAAACAGTGGACACTTTGTACAAGACGAGTGTAATTCTTAATTAATCGGAAACAATGGATGCCAGTGAGATGATGGAAAATTTCCAGGCGCTGCTGTTTCAGACAGAGGAACGATGCCGACAGGAGGCGGAAGAAGCAGAAATACGACAAACAGAAGAACGAAAACAAGAAAGAGAAGAAGCAGAAAAACGACAGCATGAAAAACGTAAGCAAGAAGCAGATAGAACGGAAGCTCTCTTTTAAGCTATGAAGAAACAGTTGCAAGAACACAGTACCGCAGAATTGGGTCTCCTACGAGCTGAGCTTAATAAACAAGTTACTAAAATATCAGAGGTACAAGAATCAATAACATTAAAAATAGCTGAAGTAGAAAAATCTGTGACAAGTGTTGAAGAATCGATGTCTAATAAAGTAGCTGAAGTAGAAAAGTCGGTCACGAGTGTGGAAAAAGCTATGTCAAAAAAATAGAAGACTCGATTACAAATATAAAAGAGCAGATTTAAAATGAAGTCGAGCAGTGCCTGAAGTTACAACCAAAACTACTTTGTGAACAGACTGTACCAATGATAAAGACAGAAAAAGACGCAGAAGATAAGTTAATAGAGAAAGTCACTTTGCCTGCAGTAGGGACAGTTCATGTCAAAGCTCCAAACTTTGACGGAAGCAGTCACTGGGCGTACGCCAATTTGAAGCTGCTGCATGCGTAAATAATTGGACAGAGAAACAAGGCAGTCTCACTCGTTCTCTCATTAAAAGGACCCGCGCCAGAACTACTACAGAACATGCCATCTGACAGCCAGAACATCTATGCCTAGTTCATAAAAGCTCTAGAATTACGGTATGGTGATAAAAATTTGGGAGATGTGTACTGCACCCAGTTGAGAGCAAGGCGACAACATTCCGGGGAGAGCCTTCAAGAGTTTGAAGTAAGTATCGACAGACTAATTACACTGGCCTATCCTGAAGCGCCAGAAGATTTTCGAATGAGTTTTGCGATGGAGACATTTATTGCCGCTGTCCGAGAAACGAACTACAGCAAGTGTTAGGAATGGCAAGACACCAGAACAGTGCGGACGCCCTGGTACATGCTTTGCAATTTGAGGCCGCCAATTCAGTCTGGTTGGACAAGTCATAAAGTGCGCGCGCTAAAAGATCGCGACGGCACAGACGATGAGAAAGAAGAACAAGGAACAGAGACTCGACGGTCGGCGCCACAGAATAAAATAAGAAAGGATGGAAGACCGAAGTGTTATAGATATGGGAAACCTGGACATCTAATTGTCGGCTTAGAATTCAGCAGCAGGGCATCGAGCAATAGTCGGTACAACGGGGCGTGTGCTGACTAACTGGAGGAACGAAGCCCCTAGACAATACGCAATTTCTACACTTCAGAAAAACAGCGGGAGCTTGGTAGTTACCGGATTTGTTCAAGAAAGGCCAACCTCGATTATAATTGACACAGGCGCAACACTTTCTATTGTGCGCCCCGATGTGGTAAAAGATGTCAAGCCAAACTGGTGCTCTTGCAGTTTGCGAACAGCTACTGGACGGCCTGTAAAAGTGTGTGGAAAAGTGGAGATACACCTACGCCTCTGTCGACTTGAGTTTAATCATCAAGTACTTGTTGCGGACATTGTGGATGAAGCAATTCTTGGTGTGGACGTTATGAACGCATACAGATTTATAGTCGACTTCAAAGACAATGCCTTGAGAATCGGAGGCGAAGAGGTAATGCTATCAACAATGACGACAGTAGAAAAATCGATGGACGTCATAAACCAAGTGGCCGTAACTGTTCCACCAAACACCAAAAAGATCATCATGTTTAGAACCGAGGTAGATACTAGGGACAACCAATGCTCTATATTCGAACCCCAGGTAGTCAGCACACTGGGCCTACTAATTGCCAGAAGTTTAGTAAAACCTGACGAAACCGGAAATGTACCTATTAGAGTGGCGAATATTTTGGATCAAGCTATCACTTTACAAAACTATATGCTCCTAGGCAAATTGACTCCTGTGGCCTGGGTAGCCGGAATAACGCAACGAAGATCCAGTGATTCGGATAATTCCAAATTACAAGAGGACCTGCAAGAATTCTAACGACCTCACAAGTGGTGAGGTAAAAGAACTCAGATAGTTTTTACACGAATTCAAAGATTGTTTTGCAGTTCGGGGACAGTCACCGGGAAGAACCTCTTTTGTGCAACATCGCATCAATACCGGGGACACAACACCGATACGCCAAACTCTTCGAAGGCCTCCATTATCTAAACAAGACGAAATGTCTCGGTTAGTACAGGACATGTTGACAGAGGGAGTAATCGAACCTTCGTCAAGTGCTTGGTCTTCTCCTGTAGTGCTGGTAGCGAAGAAGGATGGTGGATTGCGTTTCTGCGTAGACTACCGGAGGTTAAATGACGTTACAAAGAAAGACTGCTATCCATTACCTCGCGTTGACGATACACTCGACACGTTGTCCAGAGCACAGTGGTTTTCCACATTGGATCTGAAGAGTAGATATTGGCAAGTGGGTCTTCATCAAGAAGACAAGGAAAAGACCGCTTTCTTTACTCCAAGTGGCTTATTCCAGTTTAACTTCATGCCATTTGGACCCTGTAATGCACCGGCAACATTTGTGAGATTGATGGACCTGGTACTCCGAGGCCTGACCTGGAAAACTTGCCTTGTATACTTAGACGATGCCATAGTGATCGGGAAGACTTTCGAAGCCCATTTGGAAAACCTTAAGAAAGTTCTAACTAGAATTCACGGTGCACAACTGAAGCTGAGACTGAAGAAGTGTTCTCTACTCCAGAAGAATGTACAGTATCTGGGCCTTCTGGTTTCGGTATCGGGTGTTAGCATGGATCCTAATAAAGTAGACACCGTAAGAGACTGGCCAGTTCCGAAGAGTAAACACGAAGTTCGGAGTTTCTTGGTGTTATGCTCATATTACCGACGTTTTGTGAAAGGCTTCGCTACTATTTCTAAACCACTACATGAGCTAACGGAAAATAAACGAAACTTCCAGTGGTCGAGAGAGTGTTACCAAGCATTTAGGGCTTTGAAGATTGCATTATGTTTGCATCCAATTCTCGCTTTTCCAGCTTCCGAAGTGAAGTACATCGTAGACACAGACGCAAGCAATACTGGTCTAGGAGCAGTTCTGTCTCAAGTGCAGAACGGTGGAAAACGAGTAATAGTCTTGCGTATTAAAGCAAGACGCTTTCTAAACCAGAGAGAAATTATTGTGCTACAAGGAGAGACTTTTTGGCAATTGTCAGAGCTTTGGAGCACTTCCATAAATACTTCTATGGGAGAGAGTTTTCACTACGTACCGACCATGCCGCGCTTGCATGGCTCTTATGATTTAAAAATCCGGAAGGACAGTTGGCAATGTGGCTCGAACGTCTCCAAGAGTACAACTTAAAGGTACAACATTGGCGGGGGCGCCTGCATGGTAAAGCAGATGGCTTATCACGAAGACCGTGCCCGGAAGACTCCCGGCATTGCCACAGAAAGGATTAACAAAACTCAAGCGAACATGTTCAAGCCATCACTGTAGATTTCCTGGCAGACGGCTGGACAACACAAGACTATCGACAGGAACAGATAACTGATGAAGACATTGGACCGATCTTGACAGCAAAAGAGGAAGGTAACCACCCGGATTGGCAAGATATCTGCCATGGTTCCGAAGTGCTGAAGGGCTACTGGGCACAATGGGATTCTCTTCCCTTAGAAAACGGATTGCTGAAAAGAGCTTGGGAAAGTGCAGATGGACGAGACGTGGTCATGCAGTTGATAGTTCCCCGAAGTAAAGTGCAGCCTGTTTTGAAGGAGATGCATGATGGAACATCTGGAGGCCATCTTGGCGTTAACAAAACCCTTGACAAAATAGGGAAGCGATTCTATTGGCTTCATCTTCGCCACGACGTAGAGAAATGGGTTCGGACATGTGAAATATGTCCTGCATGCAGGGGCCCATAAACCAGAAGCAGGTGAAAAATGAGACAGTATAACGTTGGACTGCCTTTCGAGAGAATTGCCATAGACATTGCTGGACCATTCCCAGTTACTGACGATGGAAACCGGTACAGCATGGTTGTAGGTGACTACTTGACTAAGTGGGTGGAAGCCTACGCAATTCCAAATCAGGAGGTTACCACTGTGGCAAAGCAGTTAGTTCACAACTTCTGTTGCCGTTATGGAGCCCCTATGGAAATCCATACGGATCAAGGGAGAAATTTCGAATCAGGAGTGTTTAAAGAATTATGCCGTCTACTCGGAATTTGAAAGACCAGGACAACGCCTCTGAATCCTCAATCGGACGGGTTGGTTGAGAGATTCAACAGGTCACTTGAGCAGCATCTTTCGAAAGATCCTGACGAGAACCAAACAGACTGGGACCAACGTATACCACTATTCCTTATGGCGTATATGTCATCAGTACACAACATAACAGGCATGACTCCAGCAAAATTAGTGTTTGGGCGGGAGATTCGTCTTCCTAGGGACTTGATGTTTGGATCACCTGAGACTCAGTCTCAAGAGCCAACGAACTGTTCATCGGAATTATAAAACAAACTGCGAGAAATGAATCGCTTGATTAAGAGAAGGGCTGAAGATAGCCAGTGATAAAATGAAAACTCGGTATGACATTCGCAGCAATAATGTGGGTTTCCAAGAAAAAGATCAGGTCTGGTTGTTCAATCCAAAGCGCCGTCGTGGTCGCTCACCTAAGCTTCAGTCCAACTAGGAAGGACCCTACACTGTGAAAAAAAGAATCAACGATGTTGTTTATCGGATTCAACAGGAAGGATAGCGAAAGTTCAAGGTCGTCCATCAAGATCGCCTGGCTAAGTACTACTTCAGAGACGGTTTGCCAGTTCGGGACGAACAGGCTTAAGGAGGGTGCAGTGTTACGACATCACAGAACAATCTACGTGTTTGTCGAATGTGCCAGAAGAATCTCGATGTAACGTACATGCTTGCCAACGCATTTTCTAGACGGTGCGAGAATTCGCACGGCCACTCTCACTGTGTCAAGGCCGCAAGCAATTACGTCGTAGTTTAAAGGTAATACGTAGTATGTGGAATCGTCTAGATTTTCGGCGGCTATAAATAAAATTACTCAGGGACGCTCAGTTCAGTATAATGGCGATATATTTACAGTGAGGTTCGAGAGTTATTGTCGGGCGAAATTAGTGTGCGCGTCCAAGTGGTTATTAGTTAAGTGTTGTGTTTTATAATCGGACGTTATATTGTAATACAATTGTGTTTAATATTAGTGACATTTTATTGCGTGTGACAATTTTTATTTGATTTGTTGTAGTAGACTTTGTTGTTAATTACGAACTGTTTAACTGTAAAAATTAAAGCTAGTGATTAGTGACTTAATTGGTGTCTTGTACTTATTTTGTTTCCACTGTACCTACAACGATCAAGTAGACCGTCGTAACAATACGTTTCTGAGTTGTAGAAGACTCAAGGCCTATAGATTTTGGTGAAGATCGGTTACGGTGAAAGGCGAGTTTACCTGCAACGTTTTATGTTTTAACAAGAGTAAAGTACTTAATTTTTATGAATAAAGTATCCTGAAAAGAAGATCATAATCATCCACTGTAGAAACGTAGATGAAATATCTATAAACGAAGAGGCTAGTTGAAGGGGGTGGGGTAATTTTTCTATAAATGAAAATAGTATTTGAAGGGGGAGGGGATAATTTTTATTTATATGTCATGTGTACTACATTATCGGGAACAAAGAAGTAGTTTGTTGTAAAAATTCCTTCCCGGGCTGTTTGGCGTGGTCCAATGTTTTCTACAAAACAGACGTTTCGGCAGTGCTATCGACTGCCATCATCAGTGAAAATCGAGTGCACTAACGTGAGGTGGTATACGTTAGTGACCACAGTACTGTGGTTAGGGCTGAAGAAAGACGTAGTTTCTATGGAAATATTTCATTTCGAAAATGATTTTAAATATAAATCTTAGAACATGGAAGTCATGTATTTTCCATGCATGACTACATACCAATATTTTTACTATCGTAAACACACAATGTACGTTGACTTAACACAGATAAAGTTTTTTTGCATTAATTTTTATTTTTAAGGTGAAATGTGACATCGATCACACTCATAATTTTATACGTATTGTAGGAATATATAAGTTTGTACACGTACACGTAATATATTCACATAATTAAATCCTTATTTCCACCAGAATATAATCTAAAATACGTATCTTCATATGTTCATTGCAGAATCGTACTGATAAGTGCACATAACCATCCTGATATCACAGAACGTATACAGACTGTTTTTTCATAGATTTCTCAATGATAACGCCAACAATATATGATTGTGTGGAACGCTGAAATCCCTTTCTCCCACTTCTGCCGCACTCTCTGTTATCCCCGTGACTTATCGCTTGGCAAAATGCTCCCCTACCCAAACCGCCTTTGTAATCCGTCATTGTGTTTCCGTCAATTTAACAATCATATATCAAGTTCCCGGAAGCTTAAGCAGTTTCTTATTTAATTACATAGATGCCTTTATGTGGAGTTAGTATTTACACTGCTGATAAATTAAATTAACTTTCATCAGGTCAGCAAATATTGCCTTGTTTTGTATCAATAATTTTACAGATGTTGTTCTAACATTTATGTTATTTTAACTTATAGCCTACTGAATGCTCATTGATAAATAAATATACAGTACTTAAAGCTAGTGAATTTACTGTTATTTTTAGATTTTGAAATATTGCATCTTTTGCTGCAAAGATCCTAATCCGGATTGACGAAAGCAATAGATATTTGAACCTTAATAGTGTCTGTTTTCCTAACTAAGTTAAATTCCACAACAGAGGAAAACAAAACACACCGATTTAGGGTTTAGAACGCTTAAAATTTCTTCTAGGAGAGAGAGCCCCAAAGTTAATGTTTGGTGAGGTCTGATGCACAAAAAATTGATTGGACAGTTCTTTTCATTAAGCGGACAGTTTCAACAATGACTGTTTTCCTTCGAAAAATTCTTTAGAAGTACAGTCAAGGACAATTATTCAACGAGTTGATACTACTTTCCGCTGGTTCGTACACGTTCATGAGATACTGAATGAAATCTTTTCAGGGCGATGGATAGGGAGGGATATACCAACACCATGCCTATCCCGGTCAACCGATATTACTCTTCTTAACATTTTTATGATAGATTAAACTTTAGGGCAGTTCGAGACATATACTCTTTCATGGTAGGGATAACGAAAGATCTAGCAGCGGTGACAGCGGAATGTGAGTTGTAACATGAAGAGAGCTTGGATACAAAGTGAACGTTCTCCGAGCAACAAAAAGGGGCCACGTAGAAGTTCATTAATATGCATAAAATACTTTTTGTGTTTTTTGTAACCTGTAAAAAAGTTATGTTTGTAACGTCTATGTTTTGATATGCCGAATGTTTGAAATGTGAGGAAGTTTTATGTCTACCTTCATACGAAATCTCTGGTACACCGTGGTATTAAAAACGCTACTTCTGACTGTTGGAAAACAGAACAAAACCAAACGATGAAGTGTCAATCTGTCTATACATACTTCGTTGATCCGTTTGGCAGCAGCTCTTTGTTTTAGAGAATTTAGCTAAAATAGGGTCAACTACATTTTAAGAACGATTCAGCCAACACCTCTCTACCTTATGACGTTAAATAACGTCTAGTTTAAATGAAAAACGTGGAGGAAAATTCCAACGTATTTTTTATTATTCCCGATAACTCAACTTTTTAAAAAAAAATTAAAACTTTTTAATTAAAATCAATTTTTTTGACAAAGGAGTGCTAAGAGCTATTAGCCTGTTTAACAAGTGAGAATTGTCATTATCTGGGTATGCAAACAAGTTCCGCGTATGAAAAGCAAACCCTACTTGTTCAGCATAATCAGAAACATACACATATTATGAACGTGTAACAATTGAGTAATTTTCGTGTCTTAGAATTTACACTGTAGGAAAAGTGACAATTGTAGGCTACTGAAAATACAATGTGATCCTTGTTTGTGTTCCTTGAATAAAAAATTTTAAATCATGAATGTGTTGTATTTTTAAAAAATTCCATTAGTTTAATGTTCTAATTTTATCTACTGTAATGTATCATTTTTTGAATTTTTCAGAATCTTTATATCGTCATGCAAAATGAATAGAACAACTTTAAAATATAGTTATATTTTCTCATCTTATACTATCTTTCAATTTCAAAGAAACGGAGTTTTGCGGATATATGAACTTCTATTTCCTTGCCATGCATTAAGACATTTATCTTTTCTAGAGTCTTGTTCTATGATATCTGTTAAAGAGTTTATGTTAATATGGACAAATGCTATCAGCGCTGTCACCCTTCTATCAGACTACCATACTTTATAAATTATTTGGCAAGGGAAACAAACCTCAGAAAGAATCAGAAACACTATCAAGAGTCATTATTTTTATCGCCAAGCCAGTATTTCAATTTAGTGCACCTGCTCGTATTCACAAATATGATCCAATATAAAGAAACTAAATCTAATTTGCATAGAATACGTTTCCCTTTGGCAATTTTTGTTTGATAAATGTTTACTGCATTTATAACAGCAGATAAATGAAATTGTCTTGTAAAGACACAGTTTACGGTTTACGTGATATATAAGCTTTACTTTCTTGCTCTTATATACAAAATCTCCATCCAACACCCTCCCACAGACAAGCGTGTTTAAGACGTATGTGTTCAGGGAAGCATACACGTAAGACAAAAATGTATAACAGAATAGGTATATTTGATTTCTCAAGGAAAATTCCTTCGATTCGACTTCCTATACTTCGTTTCAAATTTAACTTTACAAACAAACGTCTTTGCTTCTGTTTTAGTGACAAACGTTGTAGCATCACAGATTATCCACTAAATAAATAATGCAATGTGATCATAAATAAAAATCAAGTAAATTAACTATCAAAGAAAAATCCAAGTGAAAACCAACAAGTATCACAATTAAAATACCATTATAACCTGAAGAAGTAAAAATACAGAAAAAGCAACTATTCAATAAAAATGTGTAATGAAAACTAAATTAAAATGCTAACAGAAAATGAGGAAATACCGAGGTAGGATAGGAGTAAGTAAGGAAGATACCCAGAACAAACCCGTACATAATAACTATAGGAGAAAGAAGAAACGAAGAATAAATAAGGAAGATACCCAAAACCGACCAACGTACATAATAAAAAGGGAATGAGGTGGAAGATACAAAATAGTAGGAGGAGAAGACTACAATACCTACTCAAGGGAAACCCAGCAAGGAAAAGGCAAAAAACCCCAAAAGAATTTTAATGTCACATATGAAAGTATAACACCAAAAAAAACAGAAATAATGTAAATTAAATGTAAACAAGAGTGTTTAGAGTTATAAGTGGAAGTGCACCCATCAAAATTATTTTATAATGAATAAAAAACAAATCTTAACAGTCCTTCATAAATAATATCTTGATAATATAAAACTATAAAACTGATTAGTGATAGTATCAAGAATTAACAGGGGACAAGTGTAAGTTATTATATTATAGTAAATAAACTTCAAGAAGGTGCATTGAATGCTTAAACTTAATAAAGGTGTACCCTTTAAAAAACTTTAAAGTTTTAATTTAACTTCAGGAATACTATTTAATAAAATGGTATGATGAAAGGCAAAAACTAATGTTTCTAATAACGTGCCACTCTTTATGTAAGAACATTCATTAAAATGAGTAAAATAAATAGAGAGTAGGGAGTTAGTAAGTAAAGTGACAAGGGATACATCCCTGAAATAAAATAAAAAACAGAAAGAACTGTACCCCAGTAATTGTAAGAAGGGTGTAAAGATGAAGCAACAAATGTGTTATGTTTCTAATTAAACCAATGAACTCTATACATCAATGGTGAAAATAGGGAATCATGTTATATAATTTTAAAATGTTTATTATATTTAATAATGTTAACCAAGGATGCAATATCTGAGGGTGGATACCATTCTTTGATTATAAAATGTTTATTATGAGTTACTAGAAATAATCAAGACTAGAATGTCTGAGATTAAATACCATGTTTTGATGTCAAATAATTATTATGTATTATTAGTTAGAATTCAATACTAAATGTTCTTATAGTAAAGTAAGGAATTGTTAATTAACATTGTGTTAGAATAGAAGGTCAGAAAAGGTATAAACAAACTATATTATTAAAAAACTTTGAATGTAAAACCAATTAAAATCTAGGCCAAATGGTAAATCTAAAATACTTTATAATTGATAAATCAAGTCCAGTAAACTAATTAAACTGATGAGATTTATGTAAGGTAAATCAGTAACAGAGTAATATAATGTAAATTATACTTTAAAAGAATATTGTAAAAAGATAGGAAGAATGAGTAGAAAAAATGCAAATGTAATAACTGAGATTTCAAGGTAGGGAGTCATAAATTATTGGATAATATTTAAAAGAATAACCAATTAACAAAATTAAGAGAAATTAAGGGAAGATAAACATATTATGTCAATCTTAGATTCAGTACAATCATAAATATAACATGTAAAATGGCAACATTTTGGGGAAGAACAGGAAGTGAAAATTAAGCCTAATTTTTCGAAATGAAAGAAATATAGCATTTTTGATAAAAAACTTTGTAAAACTATCTTATTCGGTATCAAATCAAACAGAATGAACTAAAGAAAAAGATTATGTATGTAATATTTCATAAAATTAAATAATAACAAAAATATATTCAGTAATATAATGTAACATTTCCGAATGTAGCGGAAGCCCAAGGAATTTAAAACAATGTATTGCTTATATTAAATTGGCTAAGACTTTGTCAGGAGACGAAGGAAATGAGAACAGTTAATTATTGGACCTTTTCTAGTACACTTGAACGTGATTTGTGCTAATATCATCCTATATAGCAAACTAATATGGCGATCGGTATGTAAGCCTAGCCTACAGAAAAAATAGTAAAGTACGAAATTTTGAACTTAAAACGTAAAATCAGTGAGAACTATTAATACCACTATTTAAATCAAGTAATAAGGAACCGTAATTGAGTGATATAATAAATTAAACTGACTAACTAAATAATTCTTAATAACGAGAAGTGAAGTGCAAGATTCGACCTTATAGAACAACATAAATTAAACATAATCACACACATTTAATCAAAGTGAATCACCAGACACTAAACCAGAACCATATAACTAACACCAGAAAGGATAATCACAATTGAGGAGACGAGGAAACACTGAAAAGGAACCATTTATTGGAAGAAAATTTCGTCGAGCTGATTACGTTTAACACATGCAGTCCATGAGCCGCCATCTTTGACTCCCAGCATTCAACGAGAGCAATTACCAACATAATTATTAAGACTTCGATGGTTCGAATTTTTCTTTAATAAACATTATATAATATTTAATAACTTTGTCAATTTTAATTATTAAGCTTTTTATTTGTAAGTGTTATACTTTCCTGACCTTACCCTTCTCTGACTATATAAAATAACCGTTCAAAGAACCGAATAATTATTATAAAATAAACAGATGTAAAAATTAATCGATGCCCTGAGATAAGAGTCGATACCAACTGATGAAATATCGATTTAATATCGATCTATTTAAGAATTGTTAATAAACACTGGAATTTCATAATTTTGACTTATATTTATTTCAAAAATTATTATTAGCGTAACATAATAGAATATTTTACCAACGGACTACACGAAAAGCGGCAGATACCAAAAGGAAAGGAGAATCCTATCAGAAGAAGAAGAACCGCTAACCGATCAGTGCCGTAGACAGTCCTGTTAACGCGGAACTTAATTTTAGTTACCAAAAGGTGATATAATTGTCAAAAAAGTAATAACAGAGTTAAAATTTTTACACCAACACATCACGAAAATTAATTATTAAATAATAATAACAACAAAAACAAAAACAATATTTTCAAAAAATTTAAAAAACACCAAAATTTTTATTTTTTGTAACAAACAAAATTTTTATTTTGTAATACAACGAAGACACATAATAATTCGTTACAACGTCTGCATATGAACGTTTCAAATATTTAGCTTTGCTGTATATTTGGAAAAATGCAAAGTGGAACTTTTTTCTCCTAATTCCTTTTCATGTTGCACGTATCGATTTCAGTATCGGAATTTGCTTTCAGAAATTGTATTTACTTCTGTATTAAATACCTATTATATCTTTTTTTGTGCTTCTATGTATCCATACACTGACACATACATAGAGTCATACATTACCTACACACGCGCGCGCGCGAGCGTTTTTTCGTGTATAACTTACTCTTACTTTTTATATGACAATTTTGCAGACTAGTCCTTTTTCTAGGTCTTAAAAGTTAATTTTCACTACTTCTCTTATCTTATTCTACTTATTTTATGTCTTATCTTAGTATGCTGCAGTGTCTTAACTGAGTCCCCATCTTACATGTCTGCATTAATTATATTGCAGAGCATATCTGAGTGCGTATGTGTTGTGTGTAAGGCGCCTAACAGTGTGACAGGATAGACCAAAGCAGTTTAATTTGAGTACAGCCCACAATCGCCCTGAAATCCCACAGCCCACAGTTACCCTGAAATCAGGAGTAGGCCTACACTGGAGATACGAGCCGGTTTAAACCAATCCACAGGCGCGCGCGTGTGTGCGGGTGCACACACTGAAACACTATTGAAATATACAAATTTATGTGTATATACATGCGCGCGCGGGCACACACACATAGGCATATACACATATTATCACGAGAAGTCGATTGAAAATCTAACTTACTACCTACTGAAAACTATTAAATGGTAGTTACATAACAACTTGACACCAAAATGGACATTGTATGTGCACTTGTATATAGCGACACTTTAGATGTTGGAAAGGAGGAGTTATGTTGTTCTTTGTGTTGTTGAAGCAACTTATTATAAGTGACATTTACGAGTTTTTATTAGCTTCCACTGGTGGCTACGTTTTAGTTCAAAATAATTTATGTGCTTCAAAATATTGCTTTATACTTATTTCATAGTTTTATGCCAAAATGGACATTTGGTGCAGTCTTTACTTCATCTAGTGATTTTTGTTTAATGTCTTTAACAGCCACCAAAGGTTGTCGTTTCATGGTATTTTATTATTGAAAAAAGGATAATTTTTATGGGCATATATCCGTTGAATTTGTCGGTTACGATCTTGAAATGCCTATAATTCCTGAACAACCAATCATGTGTGGGCTGAATACATTAATGGCCTTACATATGGCCGTTTTCCACGAAATAGATTCCAAGGTAACATATTTTACGTTTAACAGGTTTTAAATTACGTTGTTCCGTAAAGCTTCGGCATTCGTACGCCCAAAATAATCACACATGCTATCACGTTTGTGTGTCCGTGTGAGTATGAGAGAGTCTTACTAATGGCATATGAATGTTGGTACAGAACGATATATGTAGGCCGATGTGTGTACTGTAGTTGTGAATGTAGGCTTACATGCGAGTGTTACTAATGCAATGACGAATGAATGAAATGATGTGGTTTATGAATGAATACGTGTACCAAGTGATATATAAAAGGTATTTATATGAGTTATTGAGTAACTTTTTTATGAAACTATTCTTTATGGAAAAACTCTTTATGGAAAGTAACTGACAACAACTGCAGTTGTCTACGCAGCAATCGAGCCGTGAATGTGTGTAATCATGCGCGCCTCTGTGTGTGTATGTGCGTATGCAAAGATCCTGTAAATCCGCAGATATCCCAGAATAAATCCCTTTGTCATGCAACACAATATGTCTCAGTTTGACTTTCTTCAATTTCACTTTCTCTACTAGCTTCCGTTACTTTACCTCATTTACACTCACAGTAACTGCATTTGCAATCGGCTCCGCTCGCTCTGCGCAAGATTCCTTAATACATTGACGGCTCAGTGTTTACCGTTTATACAAAAACTCTACACCGAAAGAAGTTGTATACTTTTAAAAACAAATTAAATAACTTTAAAATTCGTAAACATTTCTCCATAAACTTTCAAACGAAGGGTTACAAATGCAAGCCAATAACGGTCTTTACAATTTGTTTCAATTTTTTTACTTCTAATATTTATATCGTTTTTCCAGTTCCACTGCAACATTTAAAAATATTTCGTGACCGCAGGCCAACCAAACAACGATCACGACATATGAGGTTGCAGACGTATTTGTTTGAGCCAGTAAACACACTAATTGTAAACATGGGAAGGTAATTTCAATCGATGGTCAGCCATCTTGTCTCAGATTTTAAGAATGAATGAGTTATAATAGCTTCACTGGTTAGTACCAGTTAGTAATCGTTAACTTCTCTATATGCACGTGTACAAACTCGTTCCGCTAACACAACTCTACTGTTCTACCATAAACAACTAAGCATGAAGAAAATGGTACAGTAGAATTGTTTTAATCATCATCTTAATATGGTAATTCCATAGAGCATTATGGAAAGGTGAAGAAGGAAGTAAGAAATAGGCTGACATGCATGTGATACCATAAAAGTGAATTCTTTGAAACTGTTACACGTCTCATTTACTAACATTTTAAAAACATATATAATCACGTTAGCCAACTGGTCTGTATGTTGAGTAGTTAAGATGTTATTTTGTGGTCTACATGTGTTAATTTTTTTAGAAAATTTTAAATTTCATATATAGTCTACTTACTAATATTTTAAAATTTGATGTGATGCTTCATATTATGTTCTAAATTTAGTCACCAGATGAAGTTGCACAATAAAGTTTGCGAAATAGGTTGGCGTGTAAGTGAATCGCATGTAGGTTGCCGTATATGTTAAGGGAATCCTAGTAATCTTACTAAAAAAACTTCACTGTGTTATATTGTCGTTTCGATAAGGTAAACAAATAATATATATTTTCTTAACGTTATATAGGTCCACGCGTTTAGTTACAAAATAAGATAAAGTATTTTACATTTTGTACCACAAAAAAAATCTGATTTTTTTTGTACGTTTGATCCTCATACATTAATGAGTTGTCTTCTATAGAAGGCAAGTTACCAGGAGTCAGAGAAAACTGTTGGCAACATTTATGGAAATGCATTAGTTAAATTTTAATGTTTTAAAAAATGTCAACGATTTGCCAAAATATTAAATTACCATTAAGCGTACACAATAAAATTTAATACTGCACGAATTTGAAATTAGAATTCTTTTTTTTTAAGCAGATATATATTTAAACAAAATTATTACTGGAATGTTAATAATTTTTATTACAAATTTCTAATATTCTTAGAGTGCCTAGTACTGTATAATGACTAGTATACACAATTAAAATCGTTCATTTGTACCTTTCTTTGATGAGAAACGATATAAACTAAATTTGACTAATTAATTTAACTAAAAAGTCTAATTAATTTACTGTATTTTTGTAATTTTTATAAAAAGAAGGTATACTTGATTTTATTTATAAATGTATTGTACGTTCTCCTGATTATTTTAACAAAAAATTAATAAAAAAGACGTTAAATTCTCTTTGTATCTTCTGATGCTAATATTTTTATAAATAGGTTATAATTATAGAACAAAGTAGTTAATAGAATTGTTGTTACCAAAAAGGAAAACAAATTACTTGTTTGCATGGATTTGGCGTATAGTCAACTTATTGATACCATACTGAAATCGTTAGGAGTAAAAATAATATATAAATAAGATACGTATGTATAATTAATGTACGAGTAATTTATGCAAAGTAACAACGTGTATATAAATAGAAAACATATTAGACGCAAGTAACGTGTCTCGTATTTGTTCCTGTAATGACCCATTTTGTTAACTGAGGTTTATTGTTTCACCGATAAGCATCGAGATGTCGATGTATCGATTGACGACGAAACTGTACCTATCTAGGGCGCAATAAGTAATGCCAATCATGTGTATCGTCCCAGGGATAAGCCGGGTGCAGTTCCATGGCCGCTCTACGTAATGAGTACGTAATTTAATCAATTTCCTTGATCACCGTCACTTGTTTGAACGCTGTGTGAGTTCTGGGTGTATATTTTACACTCTTCCAGGCATACTTTATTTTCGGTATTTTATTTCACGTAACTGTAATATGAAATAATAAAACTTAACGATTAAGTAATAATTAATTAAATAGTTACAAGAAAAATCATAATACTTTCTTTTCAAACGGCACTAAAAATATGGTCCTTTATTTTGTAATTAAAACATCTGCGCGTGTGCATAAATATTAAAATTTCAGTTGTAACCATACCTGTTTTGAGATGTAATACTTCTTAGTAATATGAATATTTCCTCAAATTACAAGTACTTTTGCATGTAAAATTTAAAACATCCTTCAACATCTGAATCTAATTTATCCACGCACTGTTTTTAAATAATAACCACCAATTTCCAAACATTGAAAACGTCAAATTAATTTAAAACGTACAAAAAAATAATAAAATGAATTTATGGGAAAATCTCAATATTTATAAACACAATAATAATAATTTATTAGTTACAGAACAAATTCAAATAAAAACGAAACAAGATGATTCATTTAAAATTATACATTTATTAAAAGAATGAAAATAAAACCATTACACATTTTAATAAACAGCTGACTTCCTCAGACAAAGAATCCTTGAAGATAAAGAAACTCAAATTAGCAAAGGCCTTTACTCTAACCCGAGAACTGTACGGAAAGAAAACCCTTTCCAGAAGTGCGAAAGTCCGCCATTATAGCACTGTGATCAGGCTGGTGTTCATGTACGGAGTAGAAACAATGTGCTTTCAAAATTTGGAACCTCTTCTTAAAATTGAACGAAGAATTCTTTGGGAAATTTATGGCCCCCATAAAACCGAAGATGGATAGTCATAGACCCAAAGAAAAGGTGTACAGGGATCTGGAAGGTTTGAAAACGGGTTTCCGAAGGTAAAGCCTGGTATTCCTTAGACATATGGTTAGGATTGATCGGTCCAGATTAAATAAACAAATTTTCAACTATATTTGGCAACTTTCCAGTCTGAACGGATAAAACGAATAACTCAAGGAGGAAATGATGAAACTCTCTTTGAACGATTGTGTGGATAGAAATACATACAAAAACAAAATTCAAAAGCTTGAGGTTCTCTACGGTGAGAAGGAGACGAGAAAGGGGTGGACAGTGCAAAGGAAGGCGGCGCAAGTGTGCAAATGAGGCCCGTCTGGCGGGAGAAGAAAAGGAAATGATACTCGCGTGGTCCACGGCTGACCTGTTCCTGTAAAAAAAAAGCTGACTATGTAAACAACAGTCTTATCGATTAATCGCTTTAAAATAAAATAATAAATTAAGATCGACTATTTATAATTTGAAGGAATATTCATAACATAGAAAACCCGCAACAAATATTGAAAAGTCATGTACACAAAAAAGATTTATAGTCATAATTTTTTTTCTTGTGGAGGAGAAAAATACGTTCATGGACTAAAATACCCCCTCTATTCAGGCGTCGTTCCATCTTCTTCGCTGCCAGCATTACTTCAGTCCGGCGGCTCTCTGTGCTATCAAGGCCTCCAAATTTTTCTAAATTACGTATTTTAGTGGACAATATAACTCCTGTTGTCTCTTATTCTCTTTGAGAACCACCTAATATTAGCGCTAATGCGGTTCCAGTGATCCTCTCAACGCCACCAGTATCCTTACTATAGTCTCCGAAGCGATATCACCTATCTGCGTTACTAGTCTCTGCCCGTTCGCAAACCATCTTCTACATTAAAAAAACTCGTTTTGGGTCAACCTTTGGCGTGTCCTCATACTAACATGCCGGACTTCCAATATTCCTCTAGCGACGATGACTGCGGCGATGTCATCCGGATAGCCAACCAGGAGGTACCATTTGGCGTTTTCATTCATAGAATCCCGCCGTAGGCGATATTTTAGATGTCATGTCCCAGAATACAACCCGGGGCCGTCTTTGCTGTGATCTGTTTCCCTCCGAAGTTTCGTAATTAGGTTCCCTAACACTGAGGTAACTTTCCGCAAAATATAGTAAATAGTGTCAACTTTCTAGATGCGTCCTTTTACGGCCAACATCTGTCTGTATCAAGTCCCCTCATGCAACGTTACTAGTTTTATAAACGACTCGTTTCGAGCTCACAGTATTTTCAGATTATGAGTGTACCTGACACACGAAAACAAGACACTGAAAATAACACACACTAGGTAAACAAAATAACGGTAAAAATAAAATACGCAGACGAAATCAGACACAGAAGGATAAAACTTTATTTTGTGTGAACTCAGGATATTAAACTTAAAAAATCTGCAACAATATGCTAGGTTTATCCACCGCAAATTTTGAGAGGTCCTAGAAAACTCTCTCATTAAATCTGTGGCGAGCGTTTAAAACATCACAGGAAATTTATTGTTACATGGAAACCGTGATACAATTTCAAGTACTCTATTATACAGTTAGCGAAAAAAACATAAAAGAGACGCTTAATGTCAAAAGTTAATCTACTCTTACGCACTAACAACAGTTAACAATAATAATAAGCATATACGTATCTATGAAGGTTTATAACGTCGTGAACACGATATTAAGAGTCTATAATAATACTATCAATTTTTAAAAAATTATTGCCTTTGTTAATCACAATGAGCTTGTTTCTCTCGGTTGTCTACACTGTCAGTCAACAATAATGATGGATGTAAAACACTTTTCCATAGACACAACTTTTCCATTATTTACAGGAATAATGTATATGTGAATTACAATTTAAATTGCAAAGAAAGGCGCACACAGATTAATTATATTTTTTTGTCCTTTAATGTTGTCTTTTTGTGTAAAATCTCTTACCACTGTGAGTTGAGCTGAGAGAATTGTATCTATTATAAACGGTTTTACATTATACTTTCAAACCCATTATTTACTGTAGGCCTAATTTATGCCAAGTATACTTTCAGGTATCTACAGAACGTATTTTTTAATGTAAAAGGTGCAGAAAATAAAAATAAAATGAAAAATAAAAAAATTTGTACTTTCATACAAAAACAAAATAAAAATAGAATACCGTAACGCTGTGAATATACTTTTTCCTCTCGATCAGACTCAAATTGTTTTTTCTTAATCCTAAAATTTTGCATAATGTTTCCAAGACCACCCTGTGTTTCATCTAATTTAATATTCCACCAGCGTCAGGTGACGAATGTCCACAACGTTGCAACCGCTGCTACTAAAATATTCATTATTTGCCACGAAGGAAACAGAAAGAGCGAATGTAACATTTTCTTGTTCTGTTTAGTTGTCTAATGACAAGAACGGGATTGAACAAATATTCATGTTAAAACGCACAAAAAATAATGGAACTGTATTATATTTTGAACAATATGTCTTTGCTCCCTGCTAGCTATAAATGTTTTCTTCAGTTTTATTCCTGAAATTAAGTGTCCGCTGACGGGATGCACGCTAAAAGGGAACATTCTTCATCACCGTAGTTTTTTTTTTGTAATTTTGTGCAGTGAATGTTATTTACTACAGTTCTCAATTTCCAGAATATTATTTTATGTTTAAGGCTCTTTAAATAAGGGATAACAACAGATCACTAAACATTAGTTTAATTTGTTCTCACTTATTGTTGTAATTCACTTATTGCTCTCACTTACTGAGCGTTCATAACTGAACATCGTTCACTGTGACACAATCATGGAGTAAGGGTAGCGCTGTAAAATTATAGTCCGGAGATCAGACTACATTAATTAAATTATTCTTGCTTTTTTCTTAAAAATTTAGTTTTTATTCCACTATCCATTTTTTATATCTATTCACTGACGAATATTCATCTTCTTCTTCAGGGCTGTTGAGAGGATTTCCGGGCCCCTGGGCAAGTTAGCACTCTGGGCCCCTTTGAACAACAACTACCGGGGGGTCTGGGGGTTATGGAATACTCCCCATTATGACGGGGGGTCCGGGACCTGCCCCGGGAAAAATTTAAAATTTAGACGCAAAATGATGAGTTTTAATGCATTCTGAGGGCAATTTTGTCCTTATAGGAAAAGGTGTTTAGTGGGGACAAATTTTGAAGTTCAACTAAGATAGGCTAAAAAACAAATAATTGAGTTGTTTGTTAGCTGATAAGTTTCATTAAAAACACTGCTTTTTACACTTTGTATGTGCATAATATAAACCATAATATAAATATGATATAAATTGTTTGCATAGTTAAAATAGTGAGATTAAGAGTAAAAAAAATCAAAATATGTAAATAACACTTTTTATTTACAAAAGTTGTATTGCATGTAAAATATAAGAGTTATTAATATCAGTTTGTTAATATGACTTGTCTGTCAGTCTCTCTCCTATGAATTTAACATTGACCATATTGAATAAAATGAAAAGATCATAAAAATCTAAGTTACTAAATGAAACACAAGAATTAAAACTTCCGTACTCATAAGACATCAGGAATAATTTTAAGTTCATCACAACATCCTTCTTGCCTGTTTGGTTGCAAAGTCGTTTATTATGTCTTCATAGCTATTTTTTTTTTGCAATGTCAGACTCTACTGCTAAAAGAGTTAATGAACTCATTCTTTGCTGCCCCATCTTAGGACGTTTTTTATGAGTTTCGTTTTACTAAAACTTCTTTCAGCCTCTGCTACAGTCACGGGTATTGTGCAAAATGTTCTTATTGCAATACATACGTTTGGAAATAAGCCTTCAAGTTTGTGTTCTTTTAATTTGTTGAGAAGTTTCAGTGGTTTCAACGTACCTGAACCTAAGTTACACTCATGAATTGACTTTAGGTACTGGACTTCTTGGCTAAGTTCTAAACCTAGATCTCCGGGATAGAATGCTTGAAGTGCTGAACACTGACTGTCAATTTCACATTCATCCAGTTTCTTGTAATTCCATAGGCATTGAAACATGTTGTTCACTGTCTTAGCTACTTCAAATCTTTCTGTTAGCCCGCCTATCATCGAGTCCATTAGTTTATAAAACACATTTATCCTAAACGCACTCTCTTCTCGAGATTCTCCTTCATTTTCAATCTAAGTATCTTCACTTTCGTCATAAGCGAGTTTCATTTTTTTGACTCTTTTCACACTGAATGTAGTTTCACAAGCAGAATCTGAGTTCATGTTGTCCGCCTCTAGTTTAGCTTCAACGAATAGTTTGTCCCACTGATTCCTCAAAGATTTTAGTTCTTGTACTAGGTTCTCTATGTTTGCAACCTCAACATCAAGAGTTGCATCTCTTGATTTTAACAGTTTATTTCTAAGATCAACCGAAAATAAACCTTCAGCCAAATAGTAGCCATGAGTACACATTTGAATGAGTTTAAGTACTTCATTATGCCATTCAAATCTGTTTTGCATTCTGCTGACAAGTTAAGAGTTTTACACTCGTTCAGTGCTTTTTTGATCAGTGGTGAATGTTTTGCAAATGGCTTGACACTGTCAACACGAGCAGACCATCTAGTTTGCGATGTGCTGTGTAAAGAGCAGCCAATGTGTTTTTCTAATATCTTCCAACGCTGTGGACTTCGAACAAAAAAGTTGTACGTTTTTTGAACCATTCCAAAAAATGTTATGGCTTCCTCACAGCACTCCGCAGCATTGGCCCCACAAAGGTTTAAACTGTGTGCCTCACAGTTTGAAAACAACGCAAGTGGGTTGATTTCACTAATGATTGCCTGAGCACCATTATACAACCCGGCCATATTTGCGCCGTTGTCATACCCCTGTCGTCGGCATATTATATTTTACTAGTTGCTCAACAATGAGATTGGCTATGCCTTTTCCAGTCTTTTTGTTACAATCAACAAAACACAAAAATCTTTCTGCAATTTTAAATTCCGTGTCAGATTCAAGAACATATCTTAGGACAAATATTGTTTGTTCCGTGTGGGACATGTCTGGAGTTGCGTCGGCAAGGAGACCAAAATACTTGGATTTTTTCCTCTCCTCAAGTATAGCTTGGGTGACCCTGGCACTAGATGCTTCTATAAAGTCATTTTGAGACTTAGGCGACAGATAATGGGCCTGAACTCTTTTCCCTTCTTCTTGCGACTGTCTAACTTTGGTGACGTGTTCTCTCAATAGTGGATCGTATTTTGATAGGAGTTCCAAGATTCCTAAAAAGTTGCCATTGTTTGTGTCACCAATTTTACTAGACTCCCCTCTGAATGGGAGCCCCCTCTCAGCTAAGAGCAAAACTACAGAAAGGATTCTTTGAAGAAGTTCTTTCCAATGTTGAGTTTTTTTTATGAGTTCACTATACAATCGAGATGCAATATCTATGCTTTTCTTTAAGCTTCTCTCCATTTCACGCCACTTCATGTAACATCTTCTGTGGGTTGTCGATCTTTCATGGTTTGGGAGTTTATCGTACAGCTTCCGCCAGGAATACTCTTTTTTCCAACCATCCCTAGTCATCAAAACAGATTTTTTTGAGTCGGGGATATCAACGCTACCGAACAGTCTACATGGAAAACAATGAAGAGATTGTGTACTTTCACTCCACGAAAGCCAATCTCGAGGTACAGTTTCACCATTAGCCAGTTTAGAATCTAAAACAACACGTGGAAAAGCTCTTTTGCCGTCACGTGGAAGTTCTTTAGGAAAAGATGGAGGGCCAACTTTAACAAGGGATTCGATATCTTTAGCACTAATACAGTTGATATTATGAAAATTTCCTAAATCAGAGGATATAACCGGCACTAACGCAACTGTGTCAGGTTTGTCAACGTCTCGCACGAGCGTGGGTAAGTCGTCATTCATTGTCTCCTGAGAAGAACCACTAATTTCACTACTTAAGTTAGCTTTTTCCTTTGAGTTTTCTGTAACACCTTTGAGACCAGAAGTGTCCGCAAAAGCTTCATCGTCAGTTGTTTGTGATGAATCATCTTTAGAAGAGGGACCAGCAACATGAACGTCACTGTTAGTCTCTATGACCGCTGGACCAGCACTATCAGCAGTGCTTGTTTCATCACTGTTGGCGTTCCTGCCCGTTACTTGAAGTCCTAATTCAAATAAGGTTCGAGATTTTTTCATGGGGATCCCTAGCTTCTTTTTTTGTTCTTTGCGCTTTTGTCCACCTGACTTGTGTTTGTAGTCCATTTTAACGTACTCGCGTGAAATCCAAACAAATCGATTGAAGCTATAGAATTTTCGTTTAAGATGGTTAAGAGCTGGATCCCTCTACTGAGAAAATTGATTGTTTTGCTGAACAATTATATTCGATGAAAAGAGGACATAAAATAAACACCTCTCAAGGCATTAAGCACAAACAATCCAATAAACGTCATACAAATATTGCGATGCGAAGTTCTGTGGAGTATTTTAAAAAAATATCCTTCTGTCACATTAACCTCAACATTTTCCAATTGAGCAGTCGCGGCTCTTAACCAACAGACAGCCCGATACAGACATCTTAAAAATAACCAAATGTTAAATTTCTAACTAACACACAAACAGACGAAATGCAAAAAGGTGGACTAAAACAGGACCTCGCTTCACTCTATCACAAAAATAAAAATTAAAAATACTTTTTTCACGCCATGACGACCATAACAGATTTCTGAAAACTGTTTTACGCCTAATATGCAATATATTATTTATGCCAATATTTAATACCCTCATCCTGTGTTAATAGTTTACTAATTCAGAGTGTATGCGTATGATTGATTATTATTTTGTTGTTGTTACAGAAATAAAAAGTATTAAGTCACATTACATTACCAAATGGAAAATTAGATATTTTAAATAAATAAAGCACAATAAAATAATTACGGTTTTCAAATTAGTAAACCTAATTTTGACAAATAAAAGATGAGGCTATCAAGCTATCTACCACACCTGGTGAAATCTTCCTCTGACGTAGGAGCACTGGGCCCGGCCATTCATAACACTGTAGTTAGTGTATTGTAAAACTATTTCCATTAATCGGAACCCTCATTAAAATAATTGTAATCTCAAAATCCTTTAAAATAAGCCAGCGCTAATTACTGTACCCTGTACCAGTTAAACCTATAAAAACAAGTGCAAAATTTGTGCCCGGGCCCGGGCCTTGCATCTATTACTGAGATTCAGATTAAGTAGATCTAATGTGATTTAAAAATGTACTTAATAACTATTAATAGTCTACTTCGAAAACTTAAGTAATAACTTTAACATAATATAAATTCTTACCTTGACATAAAAACTCAGCAGACAAACGTCAATCAATAGGCTGTGCAATAAATTTATTTACAATAAACAAATAAACAATAATCAAATAAAATCGTCCAAATCACTTGATCACAGTAATCGCACTCACACAACTCAACTGTCAACAGTGTCAACTCGGCGACTTGTTATTGTGCGTAAAACCAACAAACAAAGAATGACCTTGGCTAGGAATGGTGTGGTGCTGCCTTTCGCCCATTCCCTCCCACCCCTTCTTACGCTCAGTCGCAACTCGCAAGCCAACACTGCAGTTCTTTGACTCATCAAACAAATCACATCCTCCCCGTAGTTTTATTCTGCTGCGCTCTTCACGGAAAACCCGGAGCACTGTAAACACAAGTGAGCCTTTCGTGGTAAGAAGCAAGAAACGATGTCTGCGACGTTGCTAATGCTATCACCGATTTTTCCGGTGAATTCAACTGTTGGCACTGAACATAAACACGAAAATGTGTTTACGCCGGGCGCTACGAAATATTTCGTGTTTATGTTCAGTGCCAACAGTTGAATTCACCGAAAAAATCGGTGATAGCGTTAGCAACGTCGCAGACATCGTTTCTTGCTTCTTAATCGCGAGAGGCTCACTTGTATTTAAAGTGCTCCGGGTTTTCCGTGTTTAGTCTTGTCGTTAGCGTTACCACTAGTAACTGGTTATTGTGCCAACAACCGAAAAAATTCTTTCTTATTCAGTGAGTGGTAGAGACTTATGTCAATAAAACAATATAATACAAAGTTATTTTAGCGGTAAAAAAAAAAAAAAAAAAAAAAAAAACGGGTGCCCCCCCTGTCGACGGCCCTGTTCTTCTTATTGTTTTTGTTATCTTATCCTTCTTACTAGTTCACCTTATACTTTCTCTCTTCTTCTTCTTCTTCTTCTTCTTGCTTTTCGGCTACAGTAGTGTCGATCAGGTTTACTTATTGCCCCACTTGTACCGCAATACGTGCCACGCTAGCAGCAAGGTAGATATCAACATTTGTTAGTAGATGACATTTGCATTCATGTTAAGATCAAGCACAGCAGGCAGCGTATGACCATTTCTCTGTGTGCGCTCGTGTATAAAGATTCTGTAAATCCGAGGATCTCTCAGACTAAATCCGTGTGTCATACAAGACGCGTGTCTCAGTTTGAATCCTCCTCAGCTTCACTCTCTCTCTCTCTCTCTCTCTCTCTCTCTCTCTCTCTCTCTCTCTCTCTCTCTCTCTCTCTCTCTCTTTCTGTCTCTGCTTCCGTTCCTTTATCTCGCTCACACTCACAGTGACTCAACTTACGATTTAACACGCTCTCTTCGTGCACATCAATAAAAAAGATGTCCTTGCGTTTACCGCTTATGTAAAACCGCATTCAAGGAATGTCCTTATGTAGTATTAAAGATACAAATTTTAATTTTTGCAATTATTAATTTATAAGCTAAGAATTATAAGCTAGTTCGTTAAGAGTATACAAAGGCTAAAAATTATAATTTGTATAATTATAGAATTTCAGAGTAAAACAATACAGTTAAATTTTAATATTTTGCTGCAATTTTTCACATGTTTATAAAAAAGTGGTCACATTTCACTCTTCCCACTGTTACACTAAGATAAACGTAAAAACCGTTAAATGAGAACCATTAACCCAAACAAGGATCACAACAAATGATACAAAGCTTACAATCGTATTAGACTAATTTATAACGCACAAATTAGGCCTATATAGTGTACACAATTTGTTTGGGCAGCGTACAGCTTTACTGTAAATTTGACGAGGTATAGGCCATACCTTAACTAATCAGCCAGGCTTCGTTTGCGTATTTCAATACTTTTAAATTGCTTCACTGACGGGGCAAACTGACCGTTAACGTGTTTGTACGTATGTGTATGAATCATGACACGCTGAAAAACTACTTTACCGGAAACACTATATTTTCCAGCAAGAACGTAATTTTAAGTAAGAAAGTACTAACTTAAACACAATCATTTTTGATTTAAAAAACTTAACTTAGCTTAATATCTTAATTTTGATACAAATTATAATAATGCATGTCGATTAAAACATTAAACATATTACATATTATCCATATATTTGTATAATTTTAACAACTACATATACCTTTTGGTTCGGTCACTACTGTTTCGGATTAAAACATTGTTAGTCTAGTACACATGAAACTACTCATAAATTTCTATTTATAAAAACAGAATCAGAATCGAATTTCTTGAATGTATCGATCTGAAATATAATATAGTCACACGTATTTAAAGCAAATTAGGATCACCCATTGCAATAATGGGTGGCATTACACACTATAGTAAATACAATTTAATCATATCAATTACTAAAGAATAAATTATGGGAATTACGAAAACTGGGTACGAAAAGGTAAAAATCTTTGAATTAAAGTAAAATTAGTTGTGTGTGAAAAGTAGAGTACGTAATATTGCTTCATTGTTTCATGTAATGTAACGACTGATTTCGCTATGTGAGGTTCATTCTTTCTTCGATAAGTAGCAGGCATCGACTGACGAGGAAACAGACAGTAATGCCAACTGAGTGCTGTCTCGGGATATGCTGGGAGCAGGTCCATGGCCCTCATAGGTAATGAATACGTAATTTAATCAATTCCCTCAGTCACCGGCTCCTGTTAGTATTCTGTGTTATTTCCGATTTTATATCTTACGCTACTCGATTCAGAGTTCCCTTTGTGTTTTTCTCCGCAGTCTAATTTATCTCAGACAAAACAAAATAACGTTATTTAAAAAATAGTTTGTAATTGAAGTAATTTAAAAATAATATCCTCTTCCTCTCTGAATAGACAGCAAAAAGGTACATTAACTTATGTTTTATTATACACATACATTACGTACGAATTTGTGCATAGCTACAAATAATACTCTACGTACCAAGTATTAAATATAATATATATCTAAGGTAGGAAACATTATTTTCTGTTTACCATTACATCTAAACGGCAATCATTAAACTACAAACTAAATAGGCCTACGCTGTGTACAAATTTAAAATATTTATTACAGGAAAATTGATTACCGTACTAAAAGCTGAAGTGGTGGGTTTATTATTCTCTTTATACTTTTATTATGGCCCTGTGAAGGAAAACGACATTTGGAGGCGACTGCATAATCGAGAGTTGTACGAAAGGTTTAAAGATCTTCCGATCGTGCAAGTCATACAAATTAACAGATTGCGTTGGGCTGGACATGTGCAGAGAATGGCGGAGGATAGAATCCAAAAAAAATTATGAATTATTTGCCGATGGGAAGGAGAAGGAAAGGAAGACCGCGTACAAGATGGCTGGACCAGGTTGGTAAGGAGGCAGTGAGGCTGGGTGCAGCAAACTGGTGGACATTGGCCGGGAGTAGAGACCAGTGGGACGATTTCTTTCGGAGGTCAGGGCCCGGGCTGGGCTATAGAGCCGAGGATGTATGTATGTATGTATACTTTTAATAATATTTTTATTTAACTCCTGATTATAATTTTGTGTTGTCTGTGTGTGTATGTGTGTGTGTGTGTGTGTGTGTGTGTGTGTGTGTGTGTGTGTGTGTGTGTGTGTTGCGTCTAAGTGCTTTCAGTCTAGTAAACGTAATACAGTCTGGTCCTTATTCTTATGCAGACCAGGTAAATGATTTAGTGCATTTTTCTAGAAATAAAATAATTATATTTAGATGTGTTAGAAAAAATCTTGTTTTTACATTAATTTCAAAATATAGTATAATTTTCTGTAAACAATGACTTATCATCCAGTTCGTTTGCTGTAAGTAACTGTTTAACGACGATATATTCATTATGGAGGTTTCCAATAATAGTGCATAATTCTTTGAGAAGCTTAATGTCAACATTATCTCAGCTACTCCTAAAACAGTTCTATGACAGTTGTAGAAAACAACAACCTAATACCTAATCATCAATTTGGCTTTCGAGACAAGCACTCTACGGTCAACCAAATACACAGAATAACTAATGTTACTAATAAATCGCTGGTATCGAAGATGGTGTGGCTCATGTGTGTTTTTCGACTTTTCCAAGCATTCGATAAAGTCTGGCATCTTAGACAGCTATACAAAATAAAGGATAATTTACCACATACTTTTTACTGAATTATACATTCCTACATGCGGGCAGAGTGTGTGAAGTTCTGGAATGCTACTTCTCATCTATTACCAGTGGGATCAAGTGTACCGCAGAGTAGTGTCCTGGGGTCTTCTCCCGTATCTCCTGTTCACCTCGGACTTACCGTCAGGAAGTGATACCACTATTTCACCCTAAGCCGAAGACACAGCAATCCTAGCGAAACATTCTGACCCCTCAAAAGCGTCTCTTATGGTACAAGAATCACTAAACAGCGTTCAGTTATGGCTTGATAAGTGGTGCATAAAAATCAATTCGTCCAAGTCAGTACACGTTACCTTCACTACATTTAAGGCTAACTATTCTCCAGTAACAATTAATGGTCAACCAATACTGCAAGCTGAAAGTTCTAAGCACTTTGGGATGCACCTGGACAGGAGACTGACGTAGAAGGGACACATAACTTCCAGGTAGACTGAACATAACCTCAAGGAAAGAAATATCTACTGGTTGATATTTGTCAACAAAAGACTTATCGCGGTTAAGTCTTGTCAACAAACTTTTAATATATAAAGCAGTTTTTAAACTTGTATGGACTCACGGAATTCAACTTTGGGGTAGTGCTAGTACGAGTAACATTGACATTATACAGCGCTTTCAGCCCGAAACTCTAATATCAATCGTCAACACTCCATGGTGTGTCTCCAACAATTCTATACACTGACACCTAAAAGTTCCTGCTGTAAGAGAAATTGTGCGCCTCTGGAGGAAACACATATCTAAATTAGGATATCATCCAAATCCCCTAGCAATTAATTTGTTGGATAACAGTGAAGACATGTATAGATTGAAAAGACAAATTGTTAGACCTCCCCTTCAGGTTCCACGAATAACGTGTTATCTGTATTATCTGTGTAATCTATACTGTATTATCAGTATAATTTGTGTTCATGTCAACATTAAGCATTAATGTCTACTGGTATTTCTGTCTTATAGGGTCAGTGTTTAATATATTGAAGTAATGTACTCTGTTCGTGCTAGAAGCAAGTGGTAGTGTATTGTTGTTTCGTTGTTTAGATGTTTACAGTCGTAATCTGTAGACAATAATAAGAAGAACTGTCAATGGGAAACCCTTCAATTTATGAATATGTATGCAAGTTCTTAAACTTGTTGATTTTCTTAAACTTGTTGAAGTTCTTAAATTTAAGCTGTGTATGGTGAAGACAAAACATTTGTCGATAGCAACAACTGTGTGCCTAACAGTCCTGCTGGTAAATGATAATTTTAACCATGTATGTGTATGTCCTTCAATGTGTTTAATGTTCGCTAAAACAATTTTTATAAAGCTTATCTGTAAATTGTTTAAACCAAGTCTGCAAGAAAGCATAAATATGAATATAAAATTTTATAACCAATATCACAGCTTTCTCAGTATTTTACGTACACAGAAAGGCATTATAAAGGCAACTCCACTTAGGCGTTATATCTCAGCTGGAAAATGTTTCAGTGATCTTGGTCCTCAAACTTTTCTTTTGAAACAGGAATTTAGCCCCTAGGTGAAAACTGTAGGCAATTCTGGATTAAGAAATATCACCTCAGAGGTACATTTTTGGTTTTAAAATGTCATGATCATATAACCTATCTCTAATAAAATTTTAAAATTGTACGAACGTCTAAAATACATGTTGGCTACAATGGAACAAATCTACAGGAAGCATATACAGGAAGAGCGAAACATTTTGCAACACGTTGTACATAAAATTATTGTATTTATTACGGTAACTAAGTATATATAATATACATATAAAAAGTATTTATTTAAAATAAAAGGTTATGAACATTTAGGAAAGTTATGCAAATTTAGGAAACCCGTGTAAATGCATACACGCGCGCGCACGCGCACGCACACACAGCGTGACATCAGGTTAAGTTTATCTCCTGCAGTTGCAGACACCGTCAATGCACCGTCCACCGCGGTAACCCTTCATCATAGCGATGCAGTGGAGAGCACAAGCTGCGTGGTTGACCGAACCAATCGGGGTGTCGACACTTATGACGTCGCACGTGACTCTGCGGTGACGGTCGCCGTGCACTGGCTCTGTAAAATTATCACAAACGTTTTTTACATGCAGGTAAATGGAATTCTCATATACACTCTTACTTTCTTAATCTAACCTGTAATACAGCATAAATTAAATGTAATATGTAAACGTCCTTTAATAAATGTTTCTTGAACACAAATGAAACTGGCGATTGAAAGATTATGTACGTTTCAACAATAAATTTTAATGCGCTCTTAAACTTTTTCACGGCTACATGTATTAATAATTATACAGTTTTATATTATTTATATTTGCCACTACAATGTAAATAGGATTCTAGAAAAGATAAAGTAGCTTTTCAGATCAGGTTTTATAGCAGTATAATTGACTAAGTATAAATCTCAGATATGTTATTAGGAATATCGATGATAAAAATTGAACTCAAGAAAAGTAGACGTTCATCAAGTACACAACTGAAAGTAATATTTCAACTTTCCTCAAGTAATTGTACCAACAATAAAATTATTTATTGATTGGAGTTGAATCCGCTAGAGAAAAAAATCAACTCTCATATATTTTAAATATTTATGCGCCTCCTTGAGTCACACACGGTAATTTTGATATGGATACTACACTTAGTACTGCCTGATATGATAAAACCAAAAAAAAAAAACAGATGAACACCCGCGCACACACGCATACAGACACGCACATACGTAAGAGCACGCACACAATTATATAGAGTACACTTTATATAACCGTTTAATGTTCACGTAAATGAGAAATAAAATTACATATTTAACCATGTACACAATCGTACAGTAAGCGAGTAATCTAGGAAGTGTTGAAAGGGTTGTAAGAGTAATAATTAACTAGTAAGCGTAAGGGTTAGGAGTAATAAGTAGAGTAGTAAGTGTTACGTCTATCTACCTACATATGAACTTAACGCCAATGCTAGAGAGCAAAATATTTCAATAGAATCTTTTATAACCACGTCATTTAAAGATAAAAATAAATAAATATTGGTTTATAAAAGCCGAGAGGACATTAAAATATTAGAACCTCTTCAATCATATTTGTCGCTTATCATTACATCACTTATAAATATTTACTTTTTATGTTGAAAAAAAAATCAGAAAATTAAAAAAGCGGGAAATAGTAAAATAGAAAATGAAATAACATTTAATGCAGAATAAACACTGTTTCCTATACAACGAACAATGAGGCAGCGGTCTTGCTGAAAATGACTGATAATATGCTGGAATTCGTAACAATGATTGCCTTTAAAACTATGACAAACAGTATCGACAAAAAGTAGCAAGTGATTTAATTTATAAGTTACACGAATTTTCATTATTTCTATTAAAGAAAAAGAAATACATCAATGGTCAAACTGTAAAGAACGTAAGAACTATAAGAAAACGTATGGGACCTGACGTTGTCACGATGACACTTGGATAAATCGCCCATAATTCAGCCGAATTATTCACACATTAAATTTAAACGTTTGATGTTACCTAGCGGCGCTATTCATAATTAACAATTTGGTTGGTTATGTAGGTAGTTGCGTATTTAAATTAATTCACGTCTACCAGACATTCGTTGTTTTAAAAAAAAGTTCCTATTGTTTCCTTACAGATGATAGATTTCAATAGAAATATGCACACACACACACACACACACACACACACACACACACACACACACACACACACACACACACACACACACACACACACACACACACACACACACACACACACACACACACACACACACACACACACACACACACATTTGTATATAATTTTGTGTGTCAGCGTGGGTGTGTTTACATATATACATTGTTGGATGTTTATATATATATATATATATATATATATATATATATATATATAATAGTGGTTTTAAGTAAGTGGATATCGAGTTTCGGTCTAATAAAAGTGCAGGTTTTATGCCACGTTTCGAGATTTATTTTATCTCATATTCATGCCTACAACATAATATATAAAGTAATATACGAAATATCTTTCTCCAGTCACGAAATAGATTCACACACTGCCACTATGCAGTATACAAAGTGAGGAAAAAATATAATTAGTGTGTATTATGTTTTTGTATCGCAGTGTAGTGTATAGTTTTGTGTATGTCTGCATCTGTAACTCAACAATATATGTAAGTACTATTAGTTATTCTATACAAAACAACGCCACATTTAATACCATACAACTTATATATTATAATTAACTCTCATTACAATTATATTACTTTATACTTTATGTTTCAGGCATGAATATGAGATAAAATAAATCTCGAAACGTCGCATAAAACCTTCATTTTTATTAGACCAATACTCGATATCCACTTGAAACCATAATTATCACATGGTCGATAAATAATTTTCTTATATATAATAATATAAATTATTTACACAGATCAATAATTTAAGTAAGATTTTTGCTCATTTACAAAATTATAATACTAAAAATGTGGAAAATTTACCTTGCAGGTGGTGTTCACCATCACCTTGTGGAAAAGATGGATACGCATGTGCAATCACCGCAAACACTAAAATGGTGACGAGCACCACACAAATGGATTTCATGTTTGGTCGGTCTCTGTAGATAGATTTCAAGTCTAATGTGACTGTAGAGATAAGACGGTTGCAGCAGTATGCCCTGTCCTTGCCCGTCTTCTGTTTATATAACCAAACGTCTGTGCACAGCAATGACCCTGGAAAGAGCGGGCACGAATTGGGGTTTCCCCTGTTACTAAGTGCAGCATATAAATATGTGTGTGTGTGCGCGCGCGCGTGCGTGTGTCATTTACTTTGTACTTTAAGATTAAATAGCGGGTTTTCCGTGTCTAAATTTTATTTTGAGATTTATGTATCATATTATCAGGGCTATTCTATGACATACAAAAACCAGATTTGTCTTCACGTGGATGGTGTACAGTACATGATGGTTAGTTACAGATTAACGCACTACAGACATCTAACTTTCTAAAATATCCTTACAGAGTTGTGTGGTACAGTGGGTACCGCATTTGCTTCCAAAGAGGAATGTCGTCAGTTCTAAACAGTGTTTCCGCCTGGTCTACTTCCAAAAATCCAGTTTTTCAAACAATCTGCCAGTTGCCGGTTAATTGGGTAAGCTTTCGGTTCTCCAAAGATTTTCTTTTAAATTTTGAGGTTAAAAATATTGAATCGTGCGTTTGATTTGACGATGCTAAGATTTTCAATCTTTTTGAAGAAAGCAACAATTCCTCGTAACATGTCTTATCAAAGCTGTGGAACCTCGTTTTACACTATTTTTCGTCTATTACGTTTACTATTTTCTTAATTTTATCATAACACCAAATCTGACTCGCTTGTTTTTATAATATTCAAGTCTGTAACATAATGTTTTAAATTTATTAATACTTTAATAAATACAATATTGACTGATTTTTTCGTTGCGTTTCGCCACAGTAAGAAGCGTATTCGCGCTCGCCGCTGTCTTACATCAGCCCGATAGAGCTTAAAGGCGGCCAAACTATTAATATGAATCAGAAAGTTTGGAAGGAGACCTAACAAGGAGACTACTGTTTATGTGGCTGGGGGATCAGTTTCTACTAGCTTCTCTTTGATTAGGCTTGTCTCACGACCGAGCGAAAACTACGTATATTGACATATATAGTGACAATCCTAATTCTGATTCTATCCTAATTCTGTTTGGTATCACGATATCCGGCGGACTGTAGATCAGACCTACCCTAAGTCAGTGCCTGATTTACCGCTCGGCCGACTAGGCCGCGGGCTTAGAGGAGGCCGCAAACTACTGGTTTTTTGTTTTAACTTAAGTATTTTCATAAAAATAGGAGGCACTTTGATTTATTTAAGTATCATTTTTTGAAATTAAAAGATCAATTTTTGTTGATAATACAAATGGAAGACAATTCTTATTTAAATATTGGGCGCTTATTTTTAAGACTTTGGCATCCTTGAAAACGTATCTGCGCATGCGAATTTTGTTAACGTCCGCTATATTGCCCCCAAATTTACACGACCCCTGGTTTGTTATCATTGTTTATCTGCGTTGTAACTGAACGGTTTGGGATATGAGATTATGTTTTTTTTTGTTTTGAATGTAAAGAAGTTTTTTAGCTTAGTGTGGTGGGCACCGTGTGTTTCGTTGATATTTACTAGTGTGAAAACTTGAATTAGTATGAACATAGAATTGAATCTGTACATACTTCCGTTTGGGTGTTAAAAAACATTAATAAACTTAGAGGGTTTTTTATTATACACAACTTAAACCTAAGCCATTTAGCTGTTACTTTTTCATTATAATTTCTACCTTGTCATACGGCTGAATGAATGTCTTAATCTCCTTGTTATAGAATTCTGCCGTCTGTGACTTAACCCATGCATTGACACTGTCCTACAACTACCCGTTGTTTTCAAAATGCTGTAACGCTAGCCCTTTCTCTTATGTTAGGTAAATAGGTGGTAGTCACTGGCAGCTAAATCAGGAGAATGTTCCAACAACTCCCATTTGAAGCTGTCGAAGATAATGTTGCTGGGTTTCAAAGTCGAAGTGTGGGTTCGACGGTATGGGGGGGGGGAGCGTTTTCAATGCCTTAACTCAACACGCCACATGGCCACGTCGTTTGTTCTTAGTGGCTCTTTACACCTTTTTCAGAGTTTTACAGTAAACTGCAGAGTTAATTGTAATGCTTCGTTACATGAACTCATCAAGGAGTACACCTCTTCTGTCCCGAAAGAGATGTTTTGTAACATTTTTGGTAATAACCTAGGCGGCACGTCACAGATGTTTTGTAGCGACATGGTGTAGCTCAGCTCCACAGACTGACTTTTCGAGCTCCACGTTTATACATAAAACACATGTGACAGTGTGACTGAGGGACTCAGGGTCTTTCGGTGTTGTAACCAGAGAAGGAAGGCGAGCGGCAATTCCAGCGACCGAAACGACGTACCGTCACACCAAGTCTTGTTATTGCTGCAGATTTGAGAGAGAGCTACGGGGAAGCTGGTCAATAAATTAAACCAAGCAATGATTTAATATTAATTCGCAAGAAGTAGACTAATCTACTATTTTTTGTTTTGTTTTGTTTTATAAAATAACCGTTCGTTGACAAAAGATCAACAATGTGTGTGTTTCATCTTAATGGGACAATTGTTATTAAACAAATAATGCGGCAAATTAGTATATCTTTATGGGACAAATTATTATCTGCGACCACACACTTTAATTTTAGTGAAAACTATATTTAATGGTTCAATACGATATTTTAACATAACAAAGTTTTATGTGATAAAATACTTTATTTGGTCAGTTGGCCAGTCGTGTTTAGTTTCAGTCGTGGGCTAGTACGTATAAGAATTATTATACCGTGGTATGATTAATTACGTACATACTTAATACAAAACACGGTATTTCATTAATCCGAAAACTCGCTAACACGAATCGGTTAAACATTCTTACGTGAGATTACTGCCATTGGACTGTATTGATCACTACATATTGATCATGTAGTGATAAAACTTATTAAATTTTGTCTAAGTAAATAACAATAATTGTTATTTGAATTGTATTTTTCTAGCGCGACATCGTTCTTTTTCTGAAAAATCTTGGTGTATTTAGCAATGAACAAATAAAGAGATTCCACCAGGTATCAGATACCACAGACATTCCATCCAATGCCAAGGGAGCCGAGACCCGGCAGTGTTGGGTGACTACTGCTAGTTTTTAAAAAAATTTGAGTTCACATAAAAGGGAAAATAAGAAATATATATAGAGTATACTAGCGTTATTTTTATTTCCTTTTTAGGTACGTTTACGAAGTTGAATAAAATGTTATTTCATGATAAGCAAAAAGTTTCTTAATAAAACGATTATTACTATGACATGTGCAATATTGCTGAGAACAAAACGTTATAATATATATATATATATATATTAGTTTATATAATTATTTTTTAACTTTACGCTTCGCAGTCAATTAGAAATTGATAATTCACTTCACGGAGTTACACAAAAAACTGTTTTTGTACACTGTACACTAGACTAAATTTATCGGATCAAAATATAATACTAAGAATGGAACGGGAAAACGTTGTTTTTAGGTTTTATACATCTCACGTGGCTTATAACTTTTTTTGAAGAATTAATTTTGCACAAATTATGAAATTCTTTCAAAATTAAATGAAATAGTTGCAGTTAAGACTGTTAATATTATTGATATTGAAATTTTGGATAAATTAGTGTTAAGAAGACATTTAAAAATCAAGTTGTATGCGTTTTGTGTGTATATGTGTTCGGCATTTGACTAAATGCATCTGAACCATAATACCTACATCACTCAGGGGAACAAGTTATGGAAACGCAAAGCAACTCGGAATACATATCTGGTCACTTCTAGTGAGGGTCAAATAAATGGGTCAGCCCGATATTCGAGGATCAGGCTACAGATATCATGTTTATAAACAAGAGTTTTGTTGTAGACATGACACAGATTCTAGCGAATTCCAGAGCGCCTGTAACTATCTTACTATTTCTCGACATATCATCCGGAAAGTGACAGTTTACGGTTACAAATTTTGGATATATTACTGTTACATGCTCTTCCTACAGCGATACAGTCTGAAATCAGGCCTTGGTGTCCTCTATCTAAACCCTCCGTCTCACTCTTTCCGTAGCGGATGACGTCCGTCCTCGCACACCGTCTCCAGTATGACTCTTCCATCTGTAGCCACAACATCCTCCTATTTATTCGTTTGGCGACTTTTGCAGGCAACTTTTCCTATGACACCCTGTTTTGGTATTCACTCCTTATTTATTCTTACAATGTGGTCCAGTCTATTGAGTGTCTCCGCGCACCACTGTTGGCTCACTGAAGTAATGATACACATCCTGGTTGTCACGTATCTTCCTCTCTCACTTTCTAAATACGGGGCCATCTCAGCTGATTCATCTCAAATAATTTAAGGCGTTCCAGTACTATTTGGGTTATAAAATATACCTCAGTGTCAGCCATCAAAATCGTTTTCATAATATTACTAAACGAACGATTGTCAACACATTAATTACCTAATTTTAAAATTTAATTAGAACAGTTGTTTTTCCTAATAACAGGAGTTTTACTTAATTATTTGACTTTCTCAAATTCTGATCTATTCCTAGTTTTATTTAAGGAAATTACTAGAACTGCATACCGTCTCCATGATGGCACACAGACTTCTCTATGCCGTCTGTAGTCCTACCATCTGCCGTCTGTATGGTACAGACGTCTCTATCGTCTATTCTCCTAAAATCAAACAAGCATTTACCATGAAAAATATTTTGTCCGTAATCCTTCCTTATGCCGTGTTATAATTTTTTTTGTTTTATTTTGAAATCATAGAGTTACTAATAATTTTATTTTTCTGGAAATTTACAATCAAAATCAAGAGATCACACAATAGCAATAGTCATAATATGTCCACATGAATCTATTTCTATTTGCAGTATGAAAGTAAACACGAGATACTTTATACTTCTTATACTGCTTCTTCTATATACTTCCACTTAGGTTTATAGTAATTGTAAGACTTGTAATACAGTAATTTATATGACACCCTATCATAAGTTCATTGGGGCTGAAAAATAATATGACTGGCATTGTTCATAGGCCCTACTACTTAGGAGTGACAGGATAAGGCTTACTACACAAGACAAGACGGGGCGAGCGGGATCTCATAGCACCTCTGAATGTTTGCGTTGACGCGTGTCGCAGCGCGGTGAACCCCACTTGCCTCCCATATTGGGCGGTCGTGTGTCAGCAGCACTAGAATGTCAACAGAAGTCGTAGAGAAGCTGGACAATAAGCGATCAAACCTGCCTCGACAGGTCTTGTAAACTGGCCAGTTGGCAATTGTGTTTGTTTGTGTTAAAAATATACTACTGAATCGAGTATACGAATGTTACCTTCTTTACCACACTCTTCTTTAAAACATAAGAAGTAATTCATGGATAGTATAAATTCGTATAATTTAATTTTCCGTATGCCGTATTGTGTAGGTTATTTATTTTTTGCGGAATAATTTAACATTCTGCACAGCACTTGGCATATTAAACGTAAAGAACGCTTCGTTATGGTTTTGGAAAATCGATGTTAAAATTTTAGACTGATATCTCACGGATACATCCGCTGTAAAGATACAATCGCAGTCTTGCGGTACCACTAACACGGAGACTATTAAAAAGACTTATTGGCATGTCATTAGCACTAGTGTTTGCAGACGGTATTCCTAGTTGTGGTCGCAAGTTCCTACGTGCAAGTGTGGTACCACTGACCAGAACACCAACCGAATAATCGCTTACCTTTAAATTTGGAAAATTTCGGACACGATCAGAAGTTAAGTTACCCAGACTGTTAAAATGAGATTAAGGAAGTGGAACACGTTCTTTAATTGCTGCCGCTTCATTGAGACACGAGGAAGAGTTCAGGCTTTATTTACACAGCAACCATTTAATACTGAGAGTGTTGTGGGATAAATGCTGGCAACTAAGAATCTTCAAATGCACTGTGTAATTTTGCTGCAGTTCTGATTAAGGAGTTCTGGCAGGCGGAAAGACTACGGAGGAGCCCCTAGAAGAACCAGTTGCTTCAGTGTCACATGTCTACACCTCGTTCCCGTCAAACCAAAGCAAGAGCTTCTGTTGAGATCAAACGTGGCGGGGGATAACCTAATTAGATTTTGCGTTTAGGGAGGAATTCTTTAGTGGTTACACCGATCTCTGAGGAATCGAGCTCACATTAGCAAGATGTAAGCGTTTCATGTGCCTGCGTAAAGCATTTTTTACCTTCTTCGATAAACAAAACTACTCCTCTCTCCCCCAAAGACTCGTATTAAATATGTATGATAGTGGTTAATATTTTAGTGAATTTGATGTGTGTCTGTACGCGAACGTTCCGTGCTGTGGATATCTGTACGATAGCGTGTGCACGTCTCAAAAGGTGGTTCATGGTCACCTATTAATCATTTAGTTATCATATTACAATAAAAGAATATATGCCCCGCCCAATTGGTAAATTTTATTCTTGTCGACCAAACTTTTTCTATCACTAATTGGTTTGTTAACGCCTTTGTTAAATACTTTTTGCGATAGCGATAATAAATTATTTTAAGACATATGAGGAAATTATGTAACAGTATTTATTTGCATCATCTGAAAATTTTTATCAAAGCGTGTTGTACAGGTTGCGAGATCACGAACTCTGTACAGCCGGAAAACACGTAAGTAAACACTTTGTATCTACTTGTAAACGTTAAACTCTAAATCGACACATGTATAAAAAATTGATCAGCCTGTGTGACAAGAGAGCTTCGCGTTTAACAGTTTATATTCTACGGATTGAATCTACCGTATGTACACATTGAATATAATATTCATACTCTTCTAAATCTGAGAACGTAAAACGTTTGGACACTAAATTTTGATTCAAATTTTGCCTTTTAGTTTATGTGTCTGTTTTATTTCTTTCTGCATATTGTCGTAGTTTATATGTAGCCTATAAATCGGGAAGTGTAACCTAATATTAACGTCTTTCTGAAAGTCTAATATCTTTTATTTGTGCAGTAAGCAAAGCTGCTTTCAGCGTCTGAGTACTAATATTTATCTGTAAATAATAAAGATTGTACAACTACCTACGCTTAATGAACTGCCTTCTTCTTATATCAATTATTCTAATTAAACCTATATGATGATATCTCTCTTCAGGACAGTCTTAAAGGACAAAGATTTTCAAGCATTGTTCTAAGAAATCACTCTTTTTTCCGCTCAATACCTGTTTTGAAGAAGGAGACATAATACAGTAGAGCATCGATTATCTGAACCTCTCGAGACCAGGGTCCGTTCGGATAATCGGTATTTCGGATAATAGATCGTAAATTGAAAACATTATTTCCCTTTACAAAAACAAAGGTTTTTATTACAAAATCATTTCTAACATACTCCATACTCTTATATAATTACAGCAACCTGTATAATGTACTGTAATTTATTACTAAGGCTAAAAATCATTGAATTAAAACTGAGCGTAGTTAATAAAAACAAAAAGTTCATTTAAACAAAATTAGATTTTAATGACAAACATTGTAGGCCTACTATAAAATAAATTAAAAATTAAAAAACAAAACATACAGTACCACGAATTTACATTTTTTGAAGAATTGTCTGTCACTGTCTGCTTCAAAGCGAGACCCCGTTTCCTCGCTGCTAAAGACAGAAGTCGTTTAAATTTCATAACCTGAATGCAATCTATCTTGTCTTCTGTTTCGGTCCACTTTAGAACAGTCTCAAGTGCGTCAAAACCTTTTCCTGACGTCGTGGTTTTGTATTAGTAGCATTCTCGCCGTCTTCATAGGGTGTAAGCGTTTATTTATAGCTACAGTCTTCATTTATTACTGTACAGTACTGTAATAATTTATAGTGTACAATTTGTTATGTTCAATAAATAACCAATACGCCTATACGTGTCCACTACCTTACTGTACAGTACAGTACAGTACATAATTGTACTTTCTATTGAGTTCGGATAATAGATCGTTCGGTTAATGGATGTTCGGATAATCGATGCTCTACTATAATCGCATCTACGTCTAGGTCTGGGATTACGCGCATACAAGGATGAGTACATACAATTTGTTACCTTTACATGCAATATCCTGCTAGCGATGCATACGTTCTGACAATCGCTGAAATCCGCATATGAATAAAGAAACGTAGGCCAAATCACAAGTGAGATTAATTTGTATCTGTATTCAAATTGGCTTAGAGTTCAATAGCCCTACATAACTTTGTGTATATTGGCTGTAGTGTCACTCGGATATTACATAATAAGTCTGGGCGTGTAAGCTTTTAGAATATCTCTAATTCCTTTTTTCATTGTCGTACATGAGTTTTCATTGTGACTCTTACTCTTAAAAAATTATTTAATTCGATTGTTTTTAAAAAATAAAACCAGATACATAACTCAGAGTATTTATTAATGTATCGGATTTAAAATTCTTCCGAGGACGTTGTCCAGTGCCTAACATCCAGTGGATGCGATCATTCCCGGAAATCTCATGCACCCACAGCTCTTAATATGCTTCATTCCAGTATTTTCTCGGTGTTCCCCGCTTCTTATGATAGGGGGGAACCCACTGTATTTTCTTGTTTAGAAGTCTCTCATCCTCCATCTTCTACACGTGACCGTACCAAAACAACTAGTTCCTTTCAATATCCTGAAACAACGTGTCATCCTCACCTTTCTTCTAATTTTTTCATGTGAAATTCTGCTCATGAGACGGGGGAAGTTTCCCTGTCTAAAAATTCCTAGGGATTTCAGGAACACATCAATTTTAAATGCTTCTGATTTCTTCATGTTTTCGCTTTGTTTTGTATTACTCAGAGTAACGTGTTTTTATTGCTTTCTAGTCTGAATTATATAAACGATTTTTAATACATAATTTAAAACATTTTTAAAAACCGTAATTAGTACATAATACATAATTTTTTAAAAACAGTAATAAAGTAAAGTATAAAATAAGAACAGCCATTTACAAATTAACCAAGAGGCATGTTAATAAAATAAAGAAACGCTCTGCTTAAACATCCATGTGAAGTAAATTACAAGAGTATTCAACCAACAAAAGTATCAAAATAGCATTGACAATAAACTATAGTAACGTAAATAATCTAATAACTTCTACAACAATGATATAATGAACAATGGCATTTACAGAACCGCAACGCAAGCTACAATACAATTTTACGTATGCCAGACAAGAGACTGTACTTTTGTGTACACCATGTATACTAACGTCATCTAATCATCATTGCAGTAAAACTCCCCCTCCCCACCCCTCACAAACACACACCCTACGATTGAATATAGCACATAGGCATAAAACTTATGAGCCTCAACCAAAGCTGGCTTGTATATCAAGTTTACATTCTCGGACGCGATAGTAAAAGTAACAAAAGCGAAACTTAACATAAGACAAAGGTTTTTAAAAATTGAGAGTAAGCTAATTCTAAGACTGAGAGTAAGGACAAAGCAAATGACGGCGCAGTGAAAAGAAATGAGAGTCGTGTATTACTCTGCTCAGTACGAATTGGGTCTATGCATTATTTAAAGCAACGGATGAGGGAAAAGTGAAAAAATACTCCTCTAGAGAACGCGGTGGTGGATTCTTTAATTGAATTAAAAACGGGAAAAGTTATGAGCCAGGTGAGCAAAGCAAACAGCTGAAGTTAATTTCGCTGCGTGCTGCTGTAAATAGCAATCTCTGAGAAACTTCTAAAGAGTAGTAATCGGATATAAAATTATTATTACGAGTACACTAGTAGTATACAGTGATAATTTCGGATTTCTCACTGTATTTTAGGAATACAGTTTTTTGAAAGTAAAATTTGAGTACTCTTACCAAGATACTTAACCATCTGCATACTTAAGTTGCATCACATTTAACTTCATATGCATACTGTAGCATGACAGATTATCCACTTAAGAACGAATAAAATATGATCATAAATAAATAACTATCAAAGAAAAATCCAAATGAAAACAAATAAGAATCAAAATAAAATACTATTATAACTTGAAGAAGTAAAAATAAAGAAAAAACCACTATGCAACAAAAATGTGTAAAGAAAAATAAACTCCAAAAAACTAAAATGAATTAAGGAAAATACCCAGGTAGGATAGGAGTAAGTAAGGAAGATACCCAGAACAAACCAACGTACATAATAAATATATGGTAATGAAGAAACGAGGAATAAATAAAGAAGATACCTAGAACAAACCAACGTACACAATAATATATATGGTAATGAAGAACCAAAGAATGAATAAGGAAGATACCCAGAACAAACCAAAAAACCTCATATACAGAAATGAGTTGGAAGATACAAGATAGTAGGAGGAGAAGACTACCACAAATACCCAAAAGAGACCCAGTAAGGAGAAAACCAAAACCCCAAGGGAAATTAAATGTCACAAAATGAAAGTATAACACCCAAAAACAGAAATAATGTAAAACAAATGTAAACAAAAGTGTTTAGAATGATAAGTAAAAGTGCACCCAGTAAAGTTATTGTATAATGAATAAAAACAAATTTTAACAGTCCCTCATAAATAAATATCTTAATATAATAAAACTATAAAACTGATTAGTGATAGTATCAAGCATTAACAGGGGACAAGTGTAAGTTATTATAATAAATAAACTTCAAGAAAGTGCATTGAATGCTTAAACTTAATAACATTCAGTGAAAGTGTACCTTTAAACAACTTTAAAGTTTTAATTTAACTCCATGAATACTATTTAATAAAATAGTATTATGAAGGGCAAAGACTAATGTTTCTAATAAAGTGCCACTCTTTATCTAATAACATTTACTGAAATGATTCAGATAAATAAAGAGCAGGTGGGTAATAAGTAAAGGGACAAGGGACACATCCCTAAAATAAACTAAACTAAAAACAGATAAGACTGCACACCAGTAATTTTAAGAAAGGTTTAAAAATGAAGAAACCAATGTGTTATGTTTCTAGTTAAATAAATGAACTCTATACCTAAATGTTGAATCAGAGAGTAATGTTTTAATATTCTAAGATGTTTAATATGTTTAATAGTTTTAATCAAGAATGCAATGTCTGAGTGTGGATACCATTCTTTTATTATAAAATTTTTATTATAAGTTACTAGGATTAATCAAGACTAAATGGTCTGAGATTAAATACCACTTTTTAGTCTCAAATAATTGTTATGAATTAATAGTTTAAATTCACTACTAAATGTTCTTGTAGTAAAGTAAGGAATTGTTAATCAACATTGTATTAGAATAGAAGGTCTGGAAGTGTATAAACAAGCTGTATTATTAAAAAACTTTGTATGTAAAACCAGACAAAATCTAGGCCAAATGGTAAATTTCAACTACATTATAATTGAAGAATCAAGTACAGTAAACTAGTTAAACTGATGAAATTTATGTAAGATAAATCAGTCACAGAATAATATAATGTAAATTGTACTTTAAAAAGATATTGTAAAAAGATAGGAAGAATTATTGTTAAAATTGCAAATGTAATAACTGAAAATTCAGAGTGGGGAGTTATAAATAATTGAATAATAATTAAAAGAATAACCAATTAATAAAATTACAAGAAATTAAGGGAAGATAAACATCTTATATCAATCTGAGATTTAGTACAATCATAAATATAACATATAAAATGGCAAACATTTGGGAAAGAACAGGAAGTAAAAATGAAATCCTACTTTTTCAAAATGAAAAAAATATAGCATTTTAGATAAAAAACTTTGTAAAACTATCTTATTTGGTATCAAATCAAACAGAATGAACTAAAGAAAGAGATTATGTATTTAGTATTTCATAAAATTAAATAATAGCAAAAATATATTCAGTGACATAATGTAAATTTTCTACATGTATCGGAAGCAAAACAGATTTTAAAACAATGAATTACTAATATTAAATTGGCTAAGACATTCAGGAGACGAAGGAAATGAGAACAGTTAATTATTGGACCTTGTCGAGAACACTTGAACGCGATTTGTGCTAATATTAAGCTATATAGTAGACAAATATGGCGATAGGTCCGTAAGCCTAGTCGAACGTGAAAAATCGTAAAGTACTAAATTTTGAACTTAAAACTAAACTCAGTGAGAACATTTAATAACACCATTAAAATAAAGTAATACGGCACACTAAATGACTGAGATAATAACTTAAACGTACACAATAAATAATTTTTAATAACGAAACGAGAAGTGCCAGTTTCGACCTTATTGAACGAAGTAAATTAAACATTATCACACATATTTAATCGAAGTGAATCACAAGACACTGAACCAGAACCATTCTAGTAACACCAGAAGGAATAACCACAACTGCGGAGACGAGGAATCATTGAAAAGAAACCATTTACTGGAAGAAATTTTCATCGAGCGTCTACGGTTTAACATATGCAGTCCAGGAGCCGCCATCTTTTCTTCCCACAATCCTAAGCGAGCTTTACCAACGTAACCACACAGACTTCACTGGTTCGAAATTTTATCTTTAATAAACATTAGCCTATATATTATTTAATAACTTGTCATTTTTAATTCTTAAGCTTTTTATATGTATGTGTTATACTTTCCTGACCTTACCCGTCTCTGACTATATTAGGGATTAGGGGGTAGGGGTATATAACCGTTCAAAGAACCAAATAATTAATAAAAAATATAAATGTAAAAAATTAATCGACAAGCCCTGAGAATGAGTCAATACTACTGTTGATAATCGATTAACAATCGAGATTGTATACAATTGTTAATAAATCTGAAATTTCTGCAATTTGGTTTAAATTTATTTATAAATTTAATAAATAGAATAAAAAAATAAGATAAATTGAGATCACGGACTATCCGAAATGCGGCCTTTACAAAAGAAGAAGGAGAATACTCAAAGAAGAAGAAGAACCGTCTATCGATTAGTGCTGGAGATAATCCAATTAACGCGGAAGTTAATTATAAAACTTCAAATTAATATAATTAACAGAACCAGAATTAAAAGAGCAGAATTTTTACACTAATTCATTACGAAATTTATTTCCAATTAAACAATATTTTTCAAAAATCAAATTACCAAAAAAATTTGTATTATTGGTAAACACACCAATTTTTATTTTGTAACCGTTATACAAATTTTGTTACAATATTTAACTCGTCTACATACCATACGATTCTTATTAGTTACCGTGTCATTCTCAGATTTTGTTTGTGAAGTTACTATTGAAGTTAAGGTGGATTCATTTAACTATATTCCAAATTTCGTGTCCAATTTTCTACTTAGTTCACAGCAGTCCTAGTGTTTTTGTTGTTTCCTCACTGATGCCCCGCTTACTTGGCATTACTGTAAATGTCGTCACTGTTTTCCAGGTGTAGAAGATCGTTGGTGTTTTGAAGGTATAAAACTAGGTCTAGTACACTTCCTTGGGATACTCTTCTATATCGATTTTGTATTTTCATTTTAATGTAAAATATGTTTTATTGAACGAAGGAGACGAGTTCTCAGTTTTAACTCGACCGTTTGGCATTTGTCTGCCTGTTTATACCTATTTATTCGAGGTACGTTTCACGATAAATGCATCAACCGATTTTTGTAAATCTCGATATACGTCCCCGCACTTTTACTCTGTAGAATCTTGTAGTTTTTGAGATTTATAGGGAAGAAAAATATTAGGAAGAGGCAAAGTTTGAGGCAGGCAACATTTTGAAAAATCGCAAAAGCTCATGTGGGGTATCAAATAGAAGCTCATTTTAAGCACATTCTAAATTTAGTGGTCACTTTTTAAACATTTCAAAATTTACGGGTGCCAGGGTCCAAATTCTGGGTTGGTAAAATTGTTACGACATTGTAAAATTTATGTGGCGTATCGTATTAAAGGAAATTTTAACTAAAACTGTTAAGTTATGGAAATTTCAAAATTTTTGGGACACCAGGGTTAAGTAAGTGGGTCAAACTAATCAGCTTAAAATGTAGTCTTTTCGGTACACAAGTAATGGTAGCAGTTTAGGAGTTACTCTGAACCAAACTATCGTTAGTTAGTATAATGGTTACCTACAGTTTACTATACTATTAATGCAACAAACTCAAAATTCATATTGACTCTCCGGGTGTCATCTACTTCCTCATTTCCTAGGAAAATTTTCTTGCCATTTTTCTTTCGAATTGTTTAGATATTATTCATTTTTCTATTGCATGGTCTATGCCTCGCACCAGTCATAAGGCAACATAAATCGTACTTTGCTTTGTAGATACTATTTGAATTTTGGCTTGGGATCTTGAAGCATACTAGGTTATTATTTTTGAAGTAAGCTCATGTTCCATTTTCCTATCATTAATTTGATTTTATCGCTGATCCACTGACGTATTTGTAAAGAGATCCTAGGCAGATAAAATTAGCTACTTGTTCAAAACAGTAGCATCAAGCAGAGAACATACAGTATTTCCGTATTAGTTTTTGTTTTTGATGTCCGTACATGTTTTGTTATATAACACTAATGTCTTGGATTTCGTTGTCCATGACGTGTCCGTTGCTTAACTAAATATAATTAATACACTACCGACTCGGAAAACAAAGCTTTTTATAGGTAAAAACGTAAAAGTTTTACCTTATAGCCTGAACCGGTTTTCGCTTTTAAAAACTTCTTCACAGGCTCTCGTTGGGAGCACTGTCCGTCTTGTTGTTGGCGACGGTATCGACTTTTGAAAGATGATATTGTGTGTGTGGGGTGTGATATGTTCGAATAATGCGTGTAATTTGAATTGTGACTGTTCGTTTGGGATGTCATTTTTATGTGTTTTCGTGTGTTTGTATATTTCCAATTGTTCTAGAGTGTCTAGTTTTCGGCCTTTTGTGTGTACTTGTAGAATGTCCATATTCAATGTTGATAGACAAATTCTACATAGGCCAGACAACACGTAGCTTCAAACAAAGACACATTGAACACACAAAGGCACTACACTCCACTACAGAATTCACCTTTGCAAACCACCTCATTGAAGCAAACCACACATACAATAACATGGAAATTCTTACCATTATAAATAAAGTCTTGCTTGAACCAACTAATTAACTTGTGTGATGATTTTGCAAATAAAATTTTGTACTTTGTAAAACTAAAAATGTGTTTGTTCATTTTATTCATAACACATTAGCAACCCTAAAGCACACAGACGTATTCTACGCTCTGAAGATTTGCGGCCGTGGCTCCGACACAGCCCCCGCCGATTTTTATAACTCGGTGAAATCTGTGTATGGTCCCTCTAAATTGTCTATTGCTTGTTTCGTCTTACAAAACGTCCATATTTACTGTTTAGTGGTGTCGGATTAGAAATCAAACTTACATACGTAGACTGGTCATTCAGGGAGCAGGCTAATATTTTCAACTGCAGCTTTTTGTACTCACGTGTTATTAATTTTAATCTTTAATCCCCTCATTTCTTATATGATATCATCTATTACACCTTTTAACTGATCTCAAACATTTCATTTCTGCTGTTTGTATCTTTTGTTCACCTTTTTTCCTTATGACCCAAGTTTCAGAACCATATAGTAATGTAGGTATCAATACTATCATACTTACGTAAGACAAGAGTCTGAGTATAACATGGAGTAGTAGAGTGGGTATAATTTGGAAAGCCTTAGTAACACCACGCCTCAGTTTGAAGTAATGCAGAAGCAGTCCCAGACTAAGGGCTTTGTGAGCAACGAAGGTGGATTTTTAGTGCAGTAAACATCCCTACACTTCCAGACAGTCAGCCTCGTGTCTGGTGGTGCCCAAGGGTGCAGAAAGCGGGTGGCAGGGCTGGAGGCTGCCAGGGATGACACCAAAATATTATGTTAAATTAATTTTCAAAATATGAAAAAAATAAAAGAAACAATATTATTAAATCTAATAAATAAAGAATAATTAGATAATTAAAGACTAATGTAATAACTAAAGAAATAATTTAAACTAAATTGGCAAATCTAATCCATGGAACCCTTACGGCCAGTCTCAAAAATAAAATTAATGGGAGAAATATCTCAAACATTCAAAATAAATACAGGTGTAAGACAGGGTGATGGTTTATCCCCTGTTTTTTTAACTATGTCCTGGAGAAAATAGTGATAATTTGGAATGAAAAATTAAAGGAATGCAAAATATCACCAGTCATGTTGGGAAGAAGGAACAAACGTATTGAAATAAACTGTTTGGGATTCGCAGATGACTTTGCTATACTTTCTAAACATCTGACATCTGCAGTAACACAAGTTAATTTTTTAGAGGACATAGCCAGTAGAACAGGCTATGAATTTCTGCAGAAAAAAAAACAAATTTCTCACGAACAATAAAAGTGCGCCTAAATTCTTGGTAAGAGATATAGGTCGAATAGAGAGGGTTTGAAAATTTAAATATCTGGGAGAAATAATTCAAGAGAACGGTTTAGAAAAATCTGGTATAGAAGAATGGATCCATAAGATGGAAAGGGCATATGGTATAACTAAATATATTTACAATAAAAAGTGCATATCTAAAAATGCGAAAATAAGGCTTTACAATACAGTAGTGAAGCCGGAATGCCTATATGCAAGTGAATGTCTAGCAGTGAATTATAATGTAGATGAACTAGAAATATTGGAAAAACGAATTATTAAGAAAATATTAGGCCCACGATAAACTTTAGAAGGTTGGAAATCAAGAAGGAATGATGAAATACATTAAAGTATAGAAAATAAAACAGAAACAATGCGAAAAAGAAGACTATTATTTTTTGGACATTTATATGGAATGGACAACAATAGGTTAAAAAACCAGATCTTCAAATATCTGTGGGGAAAGAAGTCAACATCAAGTATGATTAAAGAAGTCTAGAAGGATTTAGAAAAAATAATATACACTCAGAAGAAGCAATTGAAAGAGAAGTTTTGGGAGAAAAAGTGTTGAAAATGGAAGGAGTCCAGGGTAGGAGAGAGAAAAACGCAGGTTCAAAGTGGACTGAAGACAGGAATAAGACACACAGTGAAAAGATGAAAGAATATTGTAGAAAAAGAAGAGAACAAAGAAAAAAGAATTGAAATTGGCATGTCGTCCTTAGATGGCCGATACAAAAAAAAGAAACACTACGGAAAACAAACAGAATTATCACTGTTGCACACCACTATAGAAAAATTATTCCGATTAGCGCTTTCAAGCTTCTCAGCTCATTGGGCGATCTAAAGATGAGCTGAGAAGCTTGAAAGCGCTAACCGGAATAATTGTTCTATAGTGGTGTGCAACAGTGATAATTCTGTTTGTGATTATAACGACTAACACAACTTTCTTAATTAAACTATGGAAAATATCTGTAAAACAAAGCGAGGTCCTTAGAGCACGACCAATACCAACATAAGGACAACAGTCGACTGTAGTATTTCGTGGTGCGCACCAACGACATCGCGTGTGTTCCCGCGTTTAGATTGTATATTAATTGTGACACGTGTAAAGTCTATGTAAAATTGTTTTAATATTTTAATCTTTTAACGAACTTCACCAAGGGATTGTACCTAATGATGGGACATATGTCCCGAAACGCGTTGTAATATATAAAAAGGAAAAAGGCCACCAGACGGACAAAAAAGAGGTAAATTATTTTGCTATTCATATACATATAAGTGGCCTGGATACCAAAAAGCATGAATCTAAAAAAAAAAAAATTGATGGCTAGGTTGAAAAGACATTCCTACCGCATTGACGTTCTCAAATAATTTTTGTTGACTTTGATCTTGCCGAAGCTCTTTCATTTCATGCTACTGTGACAGGTAGTGTTAAACATATCCTAAGGACAATTTGAATATTAGAATACATGTGACCCAAAGAGTATTTACTTCAGCAATTACTTCAATTATTTCAGCAAGTCAAGGGCTCATGTTTTTTCTAAATTTTTTAGGCCTATCAGTTACTGAGCCTGTAGTTTAAATGGATCTGTCTCATTACAAATTTCAACAGCATCTGCATCTCTGTCATGTTTAGATGAAAATGTTGATGTTCATTCTTTCAAATCACTTATTGGGTCATTTCCCTGAGAGAAAAGAGAAGTCTTTCTATATAGCTGACATTGGCTTATATCTTATTTTCAGTTCTGTTAGAATGTTATCAATTATCAATTACAATATTGATTTCTCTAGTAACCTTATCTGCAGGGCCTCACTGTCATTGGCTGCAGGAATCTGTTTTACAGACTTTTTCCATACTTTAATTAAGAAAGTTGTGTTAGTGTTATAATCACAAACAGAATTATCACTGTTGCACACCACTATAGAAAATTTATTCTAATTATTCTGTTCTAAATCCTATTAGAAAAGTGACGTGTCTTGGATGGTGATCTGCGCTGACCACTTAAAAATCATCCTCACTTAAAATATAATTAACTTGTCTAGAGAGGAGTGTGGGGAGACGACGTTTCCTGTCTCAATTTACACACTACCTCTTCTCTGTCACACACAGGCCTGGCTCCAGACAGGGGCGAACCGTGCCACCGCCCAGGGCGGAAGATTCCGGGATGTTAAATTTTGAAACTGAGGGAAGAAATAAAATTATTCACTTAATTTCATCACAATATGTAAGATCAGTTAGAATTACTTTATGTATAAAGTCAGGGGAGTTTAACGAAGAGTCGAAAACTCGTGAACGAGAGATTGTAAACCTGACAATGAGTGCTGCATTGCATGAGTCATCAGCCGACAAGAATTTTTCTAACATTACCTGTGACAGTGGTAAGCGGAGAAAGGACGATTTCGAAGCTCAAACTTATTAAAACTTATCTCAGATCGAGTATGTCCAAGACTCGCCTGAGTGGTCTGGCAACTGTATCTATAGAACATCAGTTAGCTGAATCACTTGATTACAACGAAGTCATAAAGGAGTTTGGCAGTGCAAAAGCTAGACGAGTCCTTTTTAACTAAGATATATGATACAGTACTTTTTTTATATTTCAATCATAATGAATTGTAGTTAGTATTTTAATTTTAAGTCATCACATAGACATACATTTTTATTGTCTCACGATTCCTTGTATTGTCTTTACAGTTTTATAGCAGCCGTTCGCTGCATTGTAAACACAAGAAAGTTCTAGTTATTTGATAAACACAACAATGAAAACATTCCTAGTCGTCATTAATTTGAAGGCAATGTCCGTATCTTTAGAGTAGGTATAGTGTGCGTGAATGTGTTCAGAGTTAAAATAGGGAGGGGCGGCACTAATAATACTGCACAGGCCGGCAGAAGCGGTGGGGCCGGCCCTGGTCACACACATGCTTTCTGTAGCAGCCGATGTTCACACTCTGAAACACTGTACAAGACTGTTGTGCACATGTGTGAATTGACTAAAAAAGTTTTTGTTAGCCTTGCAACAAGATGTCTGTCCATTGGGCATGTCTGAGGGACTGTTCAAGTTCTATCGTCAGTCTATAACTAGTCATGAGAGCCTTATCAATATAGTACTGTACTTGAATATACATTCTGATTTGTCCTACGCCTCAGACAATCTTTTTTTATTGTCATTTATATTTAAATGTATATTAATAAATTAATTTTTGTAATTTTTCATAATTTTGATAACTTGTGATTTTTAAAATGTCTGTATTCCTAAAGTAAAAAACTTATATATTCTATTTAACTTCGAAACAAAAAACAACCTGAAGATCCCTGTGATGCACATGATTCAGGTTTAGCTCATGAAGGCAGATTATGTGGATATGACTTCAGGTAACTATTAACTTTGTTAGAAATATCTTAATGGTGAAACTGGTAGTAGACCTTACTAAACAAATGTATTATCTTCACACCAACAAGGAAGTCGCTGTTGTCTCTGCTTGTCTTCACCATGTAACTCTGAATGTATTGCTGCTCCCCTCAAAAAGTTGAAATCTGCAAAGTCATAAGAGGTTACTAAACTCTGCCATGAACCTAAGTCAAGAATGGATATGGGTTAGGTGGGGTAATTGTAAACGAAATATGAAGGATTGACACATTTTTATTGATTTAAAATCACATATAGGTTTTATAATTGAAATAACTGCAAATAATAAATTTTTCAGATTTTTGTTATTATGTTGCATGCAAAAAATTGTATAAATATCAATAATAAAAACCTCTTTATTAATAAATTATTTATTATTCAATAAATTAAATTATTAATTTAATTTACAATTACCCCAACACCTTAGGGGCAATTGAAAACAACTCTTTTCTTTACCCTTTGAAACAGTGAAACAAAAATTGGAACAGCTGTACACTAGTTGACATTGTACTATTTTGTTCTGTGTTTTTAATCCTAACAGCATGTTTACAATTACCCCGTCTTAGTCTATGTGTAAACTAGGCCTAAATGAAAACAAGATACTTCAGACACTGTGTTTATTAAAAATTATAAAGAAATGTTCTGTTACGTACTACAAGTAAGAAATAGAATAAAACTTTATCAACACTTCTATGGGACACACAAGCAATGTGTTTGTTAATTTCCTTGATTTCTAGAGTGGGCAGACTTGTCCATATACGCGTATGTTCAATACTAATAGTACTTTTATCATTTCTTGTAATATTACTTTGTAGAAATTTCACCTTTGCATCCATCCTGTGACATAAGTTTTATCCCTCGTCATCGTCAACTTTCTGTACACAACAAACATAATTTTAGTTATTTTTATTTCTTGGCCCTTCAGCACTAACAACAAGAACAAATTTTCCTTCATGAATCTTTTGCCATTTTGGTATTTCATATGTGACTTCCATTGTATCGTTTTTCAAAACACTTATTGCAAATTAATCTTTGTCATCACCAAAGTCATCATCAGAATATCACAATAAACAGAATGTTGTTCAGAATCTTGTTTAGTTTTCTTTACTACTTTATTATCAAAATACAATTACCATATTAGGTTTGTTTTTTTCAGTTCCTAGACGTTTTTCTTCCATGGTTTTTTTCTTGATACTGTCTTCAACGTCTTTAACTTTGGTCAGGACTCTTCACTTGTTAAAACTTCTTCATACTTTTCAGGTTTCGAGAGAGGTATTTTTATTTCTCTTTTTATAACAAGTTCTGTAAACATCAGAAAATTTTGAGTTTTTATAATTTCTGATGTAATATTTCTATGATTTCAGTTGGTGTTTCTGGGGTTGATTTTTGCTGTGGCATTTTAATAGGTGTCTTCTCAATAATCTTACTTGGTGGAGTACTTATCTGAGAAGCAGATGTGCCTGGTATCTGGATGTATGGTCTGGTGGTATGGTGTTGTGTGGTGTGTGGTGTCTGGATGTGGATGTATCTGGCTACATCATCAATAGAGTTGCTTTTACAAAGTGAACTTTATCCGTAGAGTTCATTAAACATTTTATATGTATAATAGCCCTACCCTTATACTTATTCAGTTTTTTTTAACTAAAAGCTTATTCTGGAAACTTCTTTGCATCAACTTGAAAAATTCCTGTTGTTACAAAACCAAATATGACATATTTACCAACCATGCCTTCTCTCCACACTTGGCTTAAGAGTGTAAAAAATTCACATTTTGCCAGTGGACAAACTCCTTGCCTTTCAACCTGTTTTTCCTTAAAGTCTATCAATGTTTCTGACATGGCCAAAAACACAGTTATCAATTGCTTAAATTTTATCAGTAAGTGACTTGGTAACAATAGCACTCAATTAAGCACTAACATAAAACAATACACCTGATTATTTATCAGATGGCAGAAATAATTTTTCTACATCTGTTCTACACTAACATACATAAGCCTAACAAATTATTTGGAAATTTCGTACATAGTTTTCTAAATAATTTAATTTTATCTATAGTAGAAAATATTTTAACAATAGTAAACTCATAATAGTATCTAGATTTGGTAAATTCTGATATTTAATAGTACTAACCTAAGAAGAATATTTTTATAACAGCATTTACAATTACCCTAAAATCACATTTACATTTACTAGATTGGAAAATTTTTATGGGGTAATTGTAAATGCAGTATAACTTGAGACTATCTCACAATACCTGTAGAAAACACCACAAAAAGTTATTAAAGACTGTTATATTTACCTTTATATTATTTTGGTGCAGTATCTGGTTGTTTCTGACAACAAAATATCAGTATACTTCCACAGTCATAAAAAACCATTTGTAGTTTGTAGTTTTGTAGTCATAAAAAACCATTTGTGTACTTTTGTAGTTTATTTTTAAACCTTAACACTAAAAAGGCCAACAAAGGCCACTGTCATACTTAAAGCATTGTTAACATTACTATATGTTGATCTTGCAGCACTAACATTTATAAATAAAAAGCACTTTGTATGTATAAAGTAAACAGTTCATTTTGTTTATATTAACACCAAAGATTCTGTACTGAAATAAAACCTTGTCAATGTCTCAAACAATCAAAAACAGTAAAAAAATGTATGTAAATCCCAAAACCAATGTTCTTAACAATGAAAGCCATTCAAATTTTATAATAGGCGTTTATAAGAAATACAATATTTTATTGTATATCCGTAACACTTTTATTTACATTTTTGTTTTAACACATTTTTTTCTCTGAACTATACTAAACAAATTATTAAGAAGAAATTAAACTCTTCATTTAAAAACTTTAATATAATTTTATTAGTAATTAATTGGTATATTATTGTTAATTACCAATAGCAATCAGGAATTCACTCATTCTTTTATTTGAGAAACCTGTAGCCTAACCTTCAGAGTGAGTTCTCATTTGTTTTCATAACTTTTATTTAATTAAAAAAACATGGAAGCTCTGAAATGAATTATTAATTACAACTATTTGTTTATTGTCTAAATTACAAGTGCAGTATTCCCATGGTTGACCAAGATTAAAATCTAACCACTCTGTGACTGTAAATGATATGATTCTATACTATGTGTAAGCTGATTCTTTAATTATTCACTTTTTTAAACACATTTTTAATAAGAACATAACAAAATTTACATACTATGAGAATAAATGAAGGGACTATATTGGTTATATGGCTGAATTTTGAATTCTTAATGCATTTATAAGAATTATAAGTCACAGCACGGCTGAACATGTATGGACCATCCATTAATTAGCATGGAGTTATCAGCTATTGTGAAAGAGGAACAATTCCAAATTGCCTTAAACCTTCAAGTTGATGATGATGAACTAAAGTACTACACTGTTCATACCTTACACAAACGTTCATATTTTGTTTATGAATAATCACATTATGTTCATGTTTATAATAATGTTTTTATAAACTTTCTTCTAGTTTTCTCTGCAATATCACTTACTTGGATAAATCTGCAATCAAGTATCAGTGACGTGAAACCAAACATCTTGGTAGCCCACTTACCTTGATAAAAGGTTTACATGTAGTAGCCTGCAAAAGTATGAAGAACAAACAATTAAGGGTAAAGTTCCTAATATGCACTTGTTGTTGGTAGAGACTGCAGAGATTCAACCAGATGAAACCAAATTCTAATTTTTAAAACTACATAAAATTTTCATCCAGGCCAAGAATACAAATACAAATACAAATACAATACAACCTGTGTATCGAGACCAGTACGGGTATATTTTTCAACTCATGAAATTTGATCATGTCAGAAATTGATGTTAAGAATAATAATTGATGTCCCTTAATTCTTATCTAATCAGGCATAAGTTTCTACTTATCTCAAATGACATAAGTTTTACATTAATTAGGGAAGAAGTAAACCTAGTCTAAACACTTTTGGAGACTATACCATCATCCAAATGGATTGACTACTCAGGTTATTGTGTAATACAGGTGAAGAACACTTTTTAAAAGGTACCAACAAACACATTTATCTACTGCCAATTTAGTATATCGTATTTAAATTTGTTTAATGTGTCCACTATGCATATACATAATGGATCATTCTTTATAAGCTACTAACTATTTGTCAGACGTATTATTTATTGATTGATTTATATAGTTAGTAAGTTTAAAGAAAGTAAAAAAGTTTTTTATAAATTATTTTTATGTTTACAGTCCAATTTGTTTTAACATTACATAATCAAAAGGAAAGTAGTATATGTAATTTGCCAGTTATTGTTTTTTTACCGATAATTATTATTGTTATATGATTCCAAAAAGTGGCTACCAACAACTGATTTTCAAGTCAGCCTTTTAAGATCTACACCCTCTTTCAAATGGTTATATGACATTATTATATGGCAAAATGTTTGTGTGTGTGTGTGTGTGTGTGTGTGGTTTTTGTTTGTATTTTTACAAACAATAATTTTGTATTATTACTTAATTATATTAATTCAATTAAAATATTGTTAATAAAACAACATCAAGGTACTATATTTTAATCTAATTAACATTTTTAAATATACATACATGTTTACATACTCTACATAAAGACATTAAAACTGAAGTTATAGAAACGAGTTATTAAATTGTATAGTAAAATCTTTTATTTTCCTTGATTTTGATAAGTTTATGATGTTTTCCTTAACACTTTGCACACCTATCTGGAGGTATGCCTTACAGGTTTAGAACTACCAAATAATCTAAATATAGAAAAATGTTCTAACATTTTCTAAATTATATAGTGAACAGAGAGTAACAAGTTGGCAAGTAGTAACACTTGAATTTATTACAGTTTAATATAGTAAAATGAAGTTAATTATATTCTTAATGCAAATACTAAATTTTATGTAGCCAGACATATATTTATCAGAAGCTGAATACGTTAATTAATGGAATATATAATATACAGGGGTATTAGGTCTTTGATGGTGTGATATTGATTATATAAATTTCACATCAAGTTACATAAAATGCAACATCTGAGTAAGATTATAAAATTGTTGTACCAAACGATATTGTCTATAATAATAAAACAGGTTAGTTATTTAGAAAAATATAGTTACTCAAAAATAAATTATGTATTCTGTTAAAAAATAATCCATTCAAATTAAACAAATTGTTATTTTTATTGTGTACAAGCAAAAGTACTGTAAGAACAAAGTGCCTCTGTCCTTAACCAATTCATTGTTCAGTACAAAATTGCAAACCAGATGTTTTGGGCAATTCAGAGTGCTTACACCTATTGAATTTACTATCACATTTTTATTATTTCTAAGTATGTTTCGTAATTAGTAATGTAACAAACAAGCATTGACAAAAACACAGGTTAAAATTACAGAAATGGTCTCAGCAAATATCTGCTACACAAATTCTGTTATACTTCAAGTAAAATGATATATTTTATATTAGATTCACCAGTTATTAAATAATACATCTTCTTCCTATTATCTTTTCGGATCAAATTAATGTATAATGTAATTCTGAAAGCACAAACATCGTATCTTACCATTCTGTACTAACAATTGAAATGATTGTACCTTAAATATAATAAAAATTATTAATTAGTTTGTTAAAATGATAGTAAGTCAAAAAGAAATAAAGAAATACTAACTATAAAAGTAAACTTGCTTTTGTAAATAATTTTTTCAATATCTATGTGCATAAAAACTCTTGATTTTCGTTACATTGTTTATTTGAGTCATCAGTTTCTAAATAGATTTGTATGAATTATATTTGTTACTGTATTGTTTTCTTTATTACTTATTTACTTGTTTATAATAATATATTTATTATAATTTATTATAATGGATTCGCCAATTGTTATTAAATATTATACCTTTTTCCTAATATTTAGTGAGTCAAATTAATGTATAATGTAGTTCTGGAATAACAGACTTTAGGGAAATGATTGTATCCTACATATATTAATTAATTCATTAAAATAATAGTAAGTAAAAAAAATAAATAAATTGTAACAATTAAATTAAATATGTGGTTTAACGACTTGATGATGGTGGAGACACTGAAAGGCCTCGTCTGGAGCATGACAGGTAGCAGTTCAGCAAGTATGACAAAGTTGGAATATTACAGACACGGCTAATTCAAATAACACGATGAATTAATTTAAACTTGTTTTTTAAATAATTTTTCCATTATCTATGCATGGAAAGCTTTGATTTTCATTGTTCTGTTTATCTAAGTCACCTTTTCTAAATAACTGTATGTGCATATTCATTTTTTAATTTCTTGTTTTCTTTGTTATATAGGCTTTTTATTTATTTTTGTTATATTTTATTTGTTATTTGTATGCATGTTTGAAAATAAGGTAGGGTTTGGTACATAGGTAGGCCTACTGCAGTACTATTTTAAGTATATATAAGGGAAAGGGGTAGTTTACCTGCAACGATTTACGTTTTAACAACAGTAAAGTACTTGAAAATTCATTTAAACTTTTTCAAACAATGGTAATTGTTAAAAATAAAATAATTTTGTTGCCAGGCAATAACATTAAAATTTTCATTTTAATGTAAATCATGAATGAGAGAAAATATATCGTTCGTGGCAGGCAAGCATATCTCAATTATGTAATGTTTACGTTTCCATTTTATTATTATGATTACTGCAATAAAAAGACAGGGAAGACACGCAAACACACACACACACACACACACATACACAATTCGCGTTATTTCTGGCCTCACTCATGTTTATTTTCTTACATTTGCACGCTTTTTAAATGGAAAGTGCCGAAACCTACACCAACATAACGCGTGCAAGCCGAAAAAGTGTCCAGCGTGGATAGCGATTTGCTTCCTGTGGATCACTGGGCAGTGTAACTGCACGTGTTTACAGAGGAACGATTCATAGACAGACTTTTCGTCTTTAGGGAATGAACCCTCTGCAAAATGCTGAGGGTCCATGAGTGACTTCGGAGCGCTCCTTCTTTTCCGCGTGTTTGTTCTGTGAAACGTACACTGTAGATTCGCAGCTTTACTCTAAGCAACGCTCAATAGGAAATGTTGAAAATTGTTGTCCACGGTGTACCCTCATACACACTAAACCTGCTCTGATGTTTTAATTACGGACATCATAATATTAAAACTTTGGAAACTTGAGCTACTCTTGATCTCTACTTAATGGAGATCAATCATTAACTTATACAAGCCATTAATTTTATGCATATTTTTTATATATATGTGTACTACGTTATCGGCAACAAAGAAATAGTTTTTGTTAAAATTCCTTCCCGGGATGTTTGGCCGTAGTCCAATGTTTTCTACAAAACCAGACGTTTCGGCAATGCCATCGACTTCCATCATCAGTGAAAATCGAGTGCACTAACGTGAGGTGGTATACGTTAGTGACCACAGTACTGTGGTTAGGGCTGAAGACAGACGTAGTTTCTATGGAAATATTTCAGTTCGAAAATGATTTTAAATATAAATCTTAGAACATGGAAGTCATGTATTTTCCATGCGTGACTACATACCAATATTTTTACTATCGTAAACACACAATGTATGTTGACTTAACACAGATAAGGTTTTGTTGCATTACTTTTTATTTTTAAGGTGAAATGTGACATCGATCACACTCATAATTTTATACGTATTGTAGGAATATATAAGTTTGTACACGTACACGTAATATATTCACATAATTAAATCCTTATTTCCACCAGAATATAATCTAAAATACGTATCTTCATATGTTCATTGCAGAATCGTATTGATAAGTGCACATAACCATCCTGATATCACAGAACGTAAACAGACTGTTTTTTCATAGATTTCTCAATGATAACGCCAACAATATATGATTGTGTGGAAGGCTGAAATCGCTTTCTCCCACTTCTGCCGCACTCTATGTTATCCCCGTGACTTATCGCTTGGCGAAATGCTCCCCTACCCAAAACGTCTTTCTAATCCGTCATTGTGTTTCCAGCAATTTAGCAATCATATATCAAGTTCCCGGAAGCTTAAGCAGTTTCTTATTTAATTACATAGATGCCTTTATGTGGAGTTAGTATTTACACTGCTGATAAATTAAAGTAACTTTCATCAGGTCAGCAAATATTGCCTTGTCAGCAAATATCAATAATTTTACAGATGTTGTTCTGACGTTTACGTTATTTTAACTTATAGTCTACTGAATGCTCATTGATAAGTATGCACTACTTAAAACTAGCGAATTTACTGTCATTTTTAGATTTGGAAAATATTGCATCTTTTGCTGCAAAGATCCTAATCCGGATTGACGAAAGCAATAAATATTTGAACCTTAATAGTGTCTGTTTTCCATATTAAGTTAAATTCCACAATAGAGGAAAATAAAACATACCGATTTGGGGTTTAGAACGCCCAAAACGTCTTCTAGGTGAGACAGACCCAAAGTTAATGTTTGGTGAGGTCTGATGCATAAAAAATTGATTGGACCTTTCTTCTTATTAAGCGGACAGTGATGCTGAATGAAATCTTTTCAGGGCGGCGGATAGGGAGGGATTTACCAACACCAAGGCTATCCCGGTCAACCGATATTACTCTTCTTAACATTTTTATGATAGATTAAACTTTAGGGCAGTTCGAGACATAGACTCTTTCATGGTAGGGATAAAGAAAGATCTAGCAGCGGTGACAGCGAAATGTGAGTTGTAACATGAAGAGAGCTTGGATACAAAGTGAACGTTCTCCGAGCAACAAAAAGGGGCCACGTAGAAGTTCATTAATATGCAGAAAATACTTTTTGTGTTTTTTGAAACCTGTATGTTTGTAACGTCATGTTTTGGTATACCGAATGTTTGAAATATGAGGAAGATTTATGTCTACCTTCATATGGAATCTCTGGTATACCGTGGTATTACAAACCCTACTTCTGACTGTTGGAAAATAGAACGAAACCAAACGATGAAGTGTCAATCTGTCTATACATATATTCGTTTGTCTATACATACTTCGTTGATCCGTTTGGTAGCAGCTCTTTGTTTAGAAAATTTACCTTAAATAGGGTCAACTACATTTTAAGAACGATTCATCCAACACCTTTTTACCTTATAAGGTTAAATAACGTCTAGTTTAAATAAAAAACGTGGAGGAAAATTGCAACGTATATTTTATTATTCTCGATAACTTAACTTTAAAAAAAAAATTAAAACTTTTTAATTAAAATCAATTTTTTTGACAAAGGAGTGCTAAGAGCTATTAGCCTGTTTAACAAGTGAGAATTGTCATTATCTCGGTACGCAAACAAGTTTTCCGCGTACGAAAAGCAAACACTACTTGTTCAGCATAATCAGAAACATACACATCTTATGAACCTGTAACAATTGAGTGATTTTCGTGTCTAGAATTTACACTGTAGGAAAAGTGACAATTGTAGGCTACTGAAAATACAATGTGATCCTTGTTTGTGTTCCTTGAATAAAAAATTTTAAATCATGAATGTGTTGTATTATAAATAATTCCATTAGTTTAATGTTCTAATTTTATCTACTGTAATGTATCATTTTTTGAATTTTTTTAGAACTTTATATCGTCATGCAAAATGAATAGAACAACTTTAAAATATAGTTATATTTTCTCATCTTATACTATCTTTCAATTTCAAAGAAACGGAGTTTTGCGGATGTGTGAACTTCTATTTCCTTGCCATGCATTAAGACATTTATCTTTTCTAGAGTCTTGTTCTACGATATCAGTTAAAGAGTTTGTGTTAATATGGACAAATGCTATCAGCGCTCTCACCCTTCTGTCAGACTACCAAACTTTATAAATTATTTGGCAAGGAAAACAAACCTCAGAAAGAATCAGAAACACTGTCAAGAGTCATTATTTTTATCGCCAAGCCTGTATTTCAATTTAGTGCACCTCCTCGTATTCTCAAATATGATCCAATATAAAGAAACTAAATCTAATTTGCATAGAATACGTTTCCCTTTGGCAATTTTTGTTTTATAAATGTTTACTGCATTTATAACAGCAGATAAATGAAATTGTCTTGTAAAGACACAGTTTACGGTTTATGTGATATATAAGCTTTACTTTCTTGCTCTTATATACAAAATCTCCATCCAACACCATCCCACAGACAAGCGTGTTTAAGATGTGTGTGTTCAGGGAAGCATACACGTAAGACAAAAATGTATAACAGAATAGGTATATTTGATTTCTCAAGGAAAATTCCTTCGATTCGACTTCCTATACTTCGTTTCAAATTTAACTTTACAAACAAACGTCTTTGCTTCTGTTTTAGTGACAAACGTCTACATATAAACGTTTCAAATATTTAGCTTTGCTGTATATTTGGCAAAATGCAAAGTGGAACTTTTTCTCCTCATTCCTTTTCATGTTGCACGTATCGATTTCAGTATCGGAATTTGCTTTCAGAAATTGTATTTACTTCTGTATTAAATACCTATTATATCTTTTTTTGTGCTTCTATGTATCCATACACTGACACATACATATGTCTGTAAAAACGCGCGCGCGTGTTTGCGTGTATAACTTACTATTACTTTTTATATGACAATTTTGCAGAGTAGTCCTTTTTCTAAGTTTTAAAAGTTAATTTTCACTACTTCTCTTATCTTATTCTACTTATCTTATGTCTTATCTTAGTATGCTGCAGTGTCTTAACTGAGTCCCCATCTTACACGTCTGCATTAATTATATTGCAGAGCATATCTGAGTGCGTATGTGTTGTGTGTAAGGCGCCTAACAGTGTGACAGGATAGACCGAAGTAGTTTAATTTGAGTACAGCTCACAATCGCCCTGAAATCCCACAGCCTACAGTTACCCTGAAATCAGGAGTAGGCCTACACTGGAGATACGAGCCGGTTTAAACCAATCCACAGGCGCGCGCGTGTGTGCAGGTGCACACACTGAAACACTATTGAAATATACAAATTTATGTGTATATACATGCGCGCGCGGGCACACACACATAGGCCTATACACATATTATCACGAGAAGTCGATTGAAAATCTAACTTACTACATACTGAAAACTATTAAATGGTAGTTACATAACAACTTGACACCAAAATGGACATTGTATATGCACTTGTATATAGCGACACTTTAGATGTTGGAAAGGAGGAGTTATGTTGTTCTTTGTGTTGTTGAAGCAACTTATTATAAGTGACATTTACGAGTTTTTATTAGCTTCCACTGGTGGGCTAAGTTTTATTCCAAAATAATTTGTGTGCTTCAAAATATTGCTTTATACTTAGTTCATAGTTTTATGCCAAAATGCACATTTGGTGCAGTCTTTACTTCATCCAGTGATTTTTGTTAATCTCTTTAACAGCCACGAAAGGTTGTCGTATCATGGTATTTTATTATTGAACAAAGGATAATTTTTATGGGCATATATCTGTCGAATTTGTCGGTTACGATCTTGAAATGCCTATAATTCCTGAACAACCAATCATGTGTGGGCTGAATACATTAATGGCCTTACATATGGCCGTTTTCCACGAAATAGATTCCAAGGTAACATATTTTACGTTTAACAGGTTTTAAATTACGTTGTTCCGTAAAGCTTCTATAGCATTCGTACACCCAAAATAATCACACATACTATCACGTTTGTGTGTCCGTGTAAGTATGAGAGAGTCTTACTAATGGCATATGAATGTTGGTACAGAACGATATATGTAGGCCGATGTGTGTACTGTAGTTGTGAATGTAGGCTTACATGCGAGTGTTACTAATGCAATGACGAATGAATGAAATGATGTGGTTTATGAATGAATACGTGTACCAAGTGATATATAAAAGGTATTTATATGAGTTATTGAGTAACTTTTTTATGAAACTATTCTTTATGGAAAAACTCTTTATGGAAAGTAACTGACAACAACTGCAGTTGTCTACGCAGCAATCGAGCCGTGAATGTGTGTAATCATGCGCGCCTCTGTGTGTGTATGTGCGTATGCAAAGATCCTGTAAATCCGCAGATATCCCAGAATAAATCCCTTTGTCATGCAACACAATATGTCTCAGTTTGACTTTCTTCAATTTCACTTTCTCTACTAGCTTCCGTTACTTTACCTCATTTACACTCACAGTAACTGCATTTGCAATCGGCTCCGCTCGCTCTGCGCAAGATTCCTTAATACATTGACGGCTCAGTGTTTACCGTTTATACAAAAACTCTACACCGAAAGAAGTTCTATACTTTTAGAAACAAATTAAATAACTTTAAAATTCGTAAGCATTTCTCCATAAACTTTCAAACGAAGAGTTACAAATGCAAGCCAATAACGGTCTTTACAATTTGTTTCAATTTTTTTTATTCTAAAATTTATATCATTTTTCCAGTTCCACTGCAACATTTAAAAATACTTGGTGACTGCAGGCCAACCAAACAACGATCACGACATATGAGGTTGCAGACGTATTTGTTTGAGCCAGTAAACACACTAATTGTAAACATGGGAAGGTATATATATCAATCGATGGTCAGCCATCTTGTCTCAGATTTTAAGAATCAATGAGTTATAATAGCTTCACTGGTTAGTACCAGTTAGTAATCGTTAACTTCTCTATATGCACGTGTACAAACTCGTTCCGCTAACACAACTCTACTGTTCTACCATAAACGAATAAGCATGAAGATAATGGTACAGTAGAATTGTTTTAATCATCATCTTAATATGGTAATTCCATTGAGCATTATGGAAAGGTGAAGAAGGAAGTAAGGCTGACATGCATGTGATACCATAAAAGTGAATTCTTTGAAACTGTTACACGTCTCATTTACTAACATTTTAAAAACATGTATAATCACGTTAGCCAACTGGTCTGTATGTTGAGTAGTTAAGATGTTATTTTGGGTTCTACATGTGTTAAGTTTTTTAGAAAATTTTAAATTTCATATATAGTCTACTTATTTATATTTTAAATTTGATGTGATGCTTCAATTATGTTCTAAATTTAGTCACCAGGTGAAGTTGCACAATGAAGTTAGCGAAATAGGTTGGCGTGTAAGTGAATCGCATGTAGGTTGCCGTATATGTTAAGGGAATCCTAGTCATCTTACTAAAAAAACTTCACTGTGTTATATTGTCGTTCTGAAGTTGTCTTCTATAGAAGGCAAGTTACCAGGAGTCAGAGAAAACTGTTGGCAACATTTATGGAAATGCAGTAGTTAAATTTTAATGTTTTAAAAAATGTCAACGATTTGCAAAAAAAAAATTAAATTACCATTAAGCGTACACAATAAAATTTAATACTGCACGAATTTGAAATTAGAATTCTTTTTTTTAAGCAGAGATATATTTAAAAAAAATTATTACTGGTATGTTAATAATTTTTATTACATATTACTAATATTCTTAGAGTGCCTAGTATAATGACTAGTATACACAATTAAAATCGTTCATTTGTACCTTTCTTTGATGAGAAACGATATAAACTAAATTTGACTAATTAATTTAACTAAAAAGTCTAATTAATACTGTAGTTTAATTACTGTATTTTTGTAATTTTTATAAAAAGAAGGTATACTTGATTTTATTTATAAATGTATTGTACGTTCTCCTGATTATTTTAACAAAAAATTAATAAAAAAGAGTTTAAATTCTCTTTTTAGTTATACCAAAAAGGAAAACAAATTACTTGTTTGCATGGATTTGGCAACTTATTGATACCATACTGAAATCGTTAGGAGTAAAAATAATATATAAATAAGATACGTATGTAAATTAATGTACGAGTAATTTATGAAAAGTAACAACGTGTATATAAATAGAAAACATATTAGACGCAAGTAACGTGTCTCGTATTTGTTCCTGTAATGACCCATTTTGTTATCTGAGGTTTATTGTTCCACCGGTTAGCATCGAGATGTCGATGTATCGATTGACGACGAAACTGTACCTATCTAGGGCGCAATAAGTAATGCCAATCATGTGTATCGTCCCAGGGATAAGCCGGGTGCAGTTCCATGGCCGCTCTACGTAATGAATACGTAATTTAATCAATTTCCTTGATCACCGTCACTTGTTTGAATGCTGTGTGAGTTCTGGGTGTATATTTTACACTCTTCCAGTTTATTTTACTTTATTTTCTGTATTTTATTTCACGTAACTGTAATATGAAATAATAAAACTTAACGATTAAGTAATAATTAATTAAATAGTTACAAGAAAAATCATAATACTTTCTTTTCAAACGGCACTAAAAATATGGTGCGTTTTTTTGTAATTAAAACATCCGCGCGTGTGCGTAAACATTAAAATTTCAGTTGTAACCATACCTGTTTTGAGATGTAGTACTTCTTAGTAATATGAATATTTCCTCAAATTACAAGTACTTTTGCAAGTAAAATTAAAACATCCTTCAACATCTGAATCTAATTTATCCACGCACTGTTTTTAAATAATAACCACCAATTTCCAAACATTGAAAACGTCAAATTAATTTAAAACGTACAAAAAAATAATAAAATGAATTTCTGGGAAAATCTCAATATTTATAAACATAATAATAATAAGTTATTAGTTAAAGAACAAATTCAAATAAAAACGAAACAAGATGATTCATTTAAAATTATACATTTATTAAAATAATAAAAATAAAACCATTACACATTTTAATAAACAGCTGACTTCCTCAGACAAAGAATCCTTTAAGATAAAGAAACTCAAATTAGCAAAGGCCTTTAGTATAACCCGGGAACTATACGGAAAGAAAACCCTTTCCAGAAGTGCGAAAGTCCGCCATTATAGCACTGTGATCAGGCTGGTGTTCATGTACGGAGTAGAAACAATGTGCTTTCAAAATTTGGAACCTCTTCTTAAAATTGAACGAAGAATTGTTTGGGAAATTTATGGCTCCCATAAAACCGAAGATGGGTACAGTCATAGACCCAAAGAAAAGGTGTACAGGGATCTTGAAGGTTTGAAAACGGGTTTCCGAAGGTAAAGCCTGGTATTCCTTAGACATATGGTTAGGATTGATCGGTACAGATTAAATATACAAATTTTCATGGCAACTTTCCAGTCTGAACGGATAAAACAAACAACTCAAGGAGGAAATGATGAAACTGAGTATCTCTTTGAACGATTGTGTGGATAGAAATACATACAAAAACAAAATTCGAAAGCTTGAGGTTCTCTACGGTGAGAAGGAGACGAGAAAGGGGTGGACAATGGAAAGGAAGGCGGCGCATAGTGTGCAAATGAGGCCCGTCTGGCGGGAGAAGAAAACGAAATGATACTCGTGTGGTCCACGGCTGACCTGTTCCTGTAAAAAAAGCTGACTATGTAAACAACAGTCTTATCGATTAATCGCTTTAAAATATAATAATAAATTAAAATCGATTATTTGTTAATTCATATAAAATCATCTAAAAATACGGGATAATTGTGTGAAATGTTCTTCAGGTGAAAACACAATAATATAATTCATAAATTTTACTTGCAGAACTATTTATAATTTGTAGAAATATTCACAATACAGAAAACCCGCAACAAATATTGAAAAGTCATGTACACAAAAAAGATTTATAGTCAAAATTTGTTTTTGTTTGTGGAGGAGAAAAATACGTTCACGGACTAAAATACCCCCTCTATTCAGGCGTCGTTCCATCTTCTTCGCTGCCAGCATTACTTCAGTCCGGCGGCTCTCTGTGCTATCGAGACCTCCTAATTTTTCTAAATTACGTATTTTAGTGGACAATATAACTCCTGTTGTCTCTTCTTCTCTTTGAGAACCACCTAATAATAGCGCTAATGCGGTTCCAGTGATCTTCTCAACGCCACCAGTATCCTTACTACAGTCTCCGAAGCGATATTACCTATCTGCGTTACTAGTCTCTGTCCGTTCGCAAACCATCTTCTACATTTAAAAAACTGTACGTTTTGGGTCAACCTTTGGCGTGTCCTCATACTAACATGCCGGACTTCCAATATTTCTCGAGATCTCTAGCGACGATGACTGCGGCGATGTCATCCGGATAGCCAACCAGGAGGTACCATTTGGCGTAGAAATTTGGAGGTACCGTTTTCATTCGTAGAATCCCGCCTTAGGCGATATTTTAGATGTCATGTCCCAGAATAGAACCCGAGGCCGTCTTTGCTGTGATTTGTTTCCCTCCGACGTTTCGTAATTAGGTTCCCTAACACTGAGGTAACCATCCGTGCTTTCCGCAAAATATAGTAAATAGTGTCAACTTTGTAAATACTGTACGTCCTTTTACGGTCAACATCTGTCTGTATCAAGTGTCCTCATGCAACGTTACTTGTTTTATAAACGACTCGTTTCAAGCTCACAGTCTATTTTCAGATTTTGAGTGTACCTGACACTCAAAAACAAGACACTGAAAATAACACACACTAGATAAACAAAATACGGTAAGAATAAAATACGCAGACGAAATCATAAACAGAGGATAAAATTTTATTTTGTGTGAACTCAGTATATTAAACGTATAATATCTGCAACAACATACTAGGTTTATCCACCGAAAAAATTGGGAGGTCCTAGAATATTCTCTAATTAAATCTGTGGCGAACGTTTAAAATATCACAGGACAGGTTAGGTTAATATATTGTTACATGGACACCGTGATACAATTTCAAGTACTCTATTATACAGTTACCGAAAGAAACATAAAAGAGACGCTTAATGTCAAAAGTTAATCTACTCTTACGCACTAACAACAGTTAACAATAATAATAAGCATATACGTATGTATGAAGGTTTATAACGTCGTGAACACGACATTAAGAGTCTATAATAATACTATAAATTTTAAAAAATATTGCCTTTGTTAATCACAATGAGCTTGTTTTTCTCGGTTGTCTACACTGTCAGTCAACAATAATGATGGGTGTAAAACACTTTTCCATAGACACAACTTTTCCATTATTTACAGGAATAATGTAAATGTGAATTACAATTTAAATAACAATGAAAGGCGCACACAGATTAATTATATTTTTTTTGTCCTTTAATGTAGTCTTTTTGTGTAAATTCTCTTACCACTGTGAGTTGAGCTGAGCGAATTGTATCTACTATAAACGGTTTTACATTATACTTTCAAACCCATCATTTACTGTAGGCTTAATTTATGCCAAGTATACTTTCAGGTATCTACAGAACGTATATTTTAATCTAAAAGGTGCAGAAATAAAAATAAAATGAAAAATAACAAATTTTGTACTTTCATACAAAAAAAAAAAAAAAAATAGAATACCGTAACGCTGTGAATATACCTTTTCCTCTCGGTCAGACTCAAATTGTTTTTTCTTAATCCTAAAATTTTGCATAATGTTTGCTCAGACCACCCTGTGTTTCATCTAATTTAATATTCCACCAGCGTCAGGTGACGAATGTCCACAACGCTGCAACCGCTGCTACTAAAATATTCATTATTTGCCACGAAGGAAACAGAAAGAGCGAATGTAACATTTTCTTGTTCTTTTTAGTTGTCTAATGACAAGAACGGGTTTGAACAAATATTCACGTTAAAACGCACAAAAAAATAATGGAACCGTATTATAATTTGAACAACATGTCTTTGCTCCCTGCTAGCTACAAATGTTTTCTTCTGTTTTATTCCTGAAATTAAGTGTCCGCTGACGTGATGCACGCTAAAAGGGAACTTTCTTCATCATCGTAGTTTTTTTTTGTAATTTTGTGCAGTGAATGTTATTTACTACAGTTCTCAATTTCCAGAATATTTTTTATGTTTAAGGCTCTTTAAATAAGGGATAACAACAGATAAATAAACATTAGTTTAATTTCTTCTCAAATATTGTGGTAATTCACTTATTGCTCTCACTTACTGAGCGTTCATAACTGAACATCGTTCACTGTGACACAATCATGGAGTAAGGGTAGCGTTGTAAAATTATAGTCCGGTGATCAGACTACATTAATTAAATTATTCTTGCTTTTTTCTTAAAAATTTAGTTTTTATTCCACTATCCTTTTTTTATATCTATTCACTGACGAATATTCATCTTCTTCTTATTGCTTTTGTTATCTTATCCTTCTTACTAGTTCACCTTATACTTTCTCTCTTCTTCTTCTTCTTGCTTTTCGGCTACAATAGTGTCGATCAGGTTTACTTATTGCCCCACTTGTATCGCAATACGTGCCACGCTAGCAGCAAGGTAGATATCAACATTTGTTAGTAGATGACATTTGCATTCATGTTAAGGTCAAGCACAGCAGGCAGCGTATGACCATTTCTCTGTGGCGCTCGTGTATAAAGATTCTGTAAATCCGCGGATCTCTCAGACTAAATCCGTGTGTCATACAAGACGCGTGTCTCAGTTTGAATCCTCCTCAGCTTCACTCTCTCTCTCTCATCTCTCTCTCTCTCTCTCTCTCTCTCTCTCTCTCTCTCTCTCTCTCTCTCTCTCTCTCTCTCTCTTTCTCTCTCTGCTTCCGTTCCTTTATCTCGCTCACACTCACAGTGACTCAACTTACGATTGAACACGCTCTCTTCGTGCACATCAATAAAACAGATGTCCTTGCATTTATCGCTTATGTAAAATCGCATTCAAGGAATGTCCTTATGTAGTATTAAAGATACAAATTTTAATTTTTGCAATTATTAATTATAAGCTAAGAATTATAAGCTACTTTGTTAATATACAAAGGCTAAAAATTATAATTTGTATAATTATAGAATTTCAGAGTAAAGCAATACAGTTAAATTTTAATATTTTGCTGCAATTTTTCACATGTTTATAAAGTGGTCACATTTCACTCTTCCCGCTGTTACACTAACATAAACGTAAAAACCGTTAAATCAGAACCATTAACCCAAACAAGGATCACAACAAATGATACAAAGCTTACAATCGTATTAGACTAACTTATAACGCACAAATTATGCCTATATAGTGTACATAATTTGTTTGGGCAGCGTACAGCTTTACTGTAAATTTGACGAGGTATAGGCCATAAACTATTAATCAGCCAGGCTACGTTTGGGTATTTCAATACTTTTAAATTGCTTCACTGACGGGGCAAACTGACCGTTAACGTGTTTGTACGTATGTGTATGAATCATGACACGCTGAAAAACTACTTTACCGGAAACACTATATTTTTCAGCAAGAACGTAATTTTAAGTAAGAAAGTACTAACTTAAACACAATCATTTTTGATTAAAAAAACTTAACTTAGCTTAATATCTTAATTTTGATACAAATTATAATCATGCATGTCGGTTAAAACATTAAACATATTACATATTATCAATATATTTGTATAATTTTAACAACTACATATACCTTTTGGTCCGGTCACTACTGTTTCGGATTAAAACATTGTTAGTCTAGTACACATGAAACTACTCATAAATTTCTATTTATAAAAACAGAATCAGAATCGAATTTCTTGAATGTATCGATCTGAAATATAATATAGTCACACGTATTTAAAGCAAATTAGAATCACCCGTTGCAATAATGGGCGGCATTACACACTATAGTAAATACAATTTAATCATATCAATTACTAAAGAATAAATTATGGGAATTACGAAAACTGGGTACGAAAAGGTAAAAATCTTTGAATTAAAGTAAAATTAGTTGTGTGTGAAAAGTAGAGTACGTAATATTGCTTCATTGTTTCATGTAATGTAACGACTGATTTCGCTATGTGAGGTTCATTCTTTCTTCGATAAGTAGCAGGCATCGACTGACGAGGAAACAGACAGTAATGCCAACTGAGTGCTGTCTCGGGATATGCTGGGAGCAGGTCCATGGCCCTCATAGGTAATGAATACGTAATTTAATCAATTCCCTCAGTCACCGGCTCCTGTTAGTATTCTGTGTTATTTCCGGTTTTATATCTTACGCTACTCGATTCAGAGTTCCCTTTGTGTTTTTCTCCGCAGTCTAATTTATCTCAGACAAAACAAAATAACGTTATTTGAAACATAGTTTGTAATTAAAGTAATTTAAAAATAATATCCTCTTCCTCTCTGAATACACAGCAAAAAGGTACATTAACTTGTTTTATTATACACATACATTACGTACGTATTTGTGCATAGCTACAAATAATACTCTACGTACCAAGTATTAAATATAATATATATTTAAGGTAGGAAACATTATTTTCCGTTTACCATTTACATCTAAACGGCAATCATTAAACTACAAACTAAATAGGCCTATGCTGTGTACAAATTTAAAATATTTATTACAGGAAAATTGATTACCGTACTAAAAGCTGAAGTGGTGGGTTTATTTCCTAACGGAAATAGTTTTACCAATTTTTAAGCTTCGTTGTATTTTATGATGTTTTATTGACACGTTTTATATAAAAGAAAGACAAATAAGATATACTAAGATCTAAGGTCATTTATTAAATATTATTTCAATAAATGGAGAAACAAGGCTTAAAAAATGAGAAGGAAAACAAACGTTAGGCGATTGACACTTTTCCTCTGAATATGATATTTTAATAGAGACGAAAACTTATATTAATTTTAATTTATCAAAAACAAATCTATAGAATATGATACATGTCATGTTATAATAAATTCAAGTTAACAGAAATTGAAAAACTGTAATTGTTATGTTTATGCCTTTAGTGCGTAGCTGTAGATTCCTTAATTATCGAGCATATTAATTTGTAGTCAAGTTTTATCCATTTAATAAATCATGTTTAAACAGTATATTTAATAGAATTTTTATTTATGTTTATAAACTGAAGTATTGTCAAAAACATTCATTGCTCAAATGTTCTTAAATCGTATTATTTTGTGGTCCTATCTCTTGTAATCTACAAATTCAATTATTAATTCACATAACACATTTTTACGTAATGTGTCAAATATTGTATCGCAATATTATGAGTGCGCTATAGGACATGCATGTGTACAAACATGCATTAACATTACAATTTTACAAAAACATTCAATATACATGTTTGCTGTGTTTTGATTTAATTGGTAGAAGCGAGAAAGCTTTAATTTCTTTTCCACAGAAGATTGTATTGAATTAAGGTTTCTAAAAATTAAAGGATGTGTAAAAGTTTCAATTCAGTTTTTAATGCGTAAATGTTGGCGTCTAGCCACATCGTTTGCTTGATACTATGAAAGCGAAACGGTTCCCAAGGAGTCGCTTTAATGGGCAGAATATTAATATATTACAATGATGAATCTAATGTCCAAGGTCTCAAATCTGAAAATTCTATACATTCTTAGCTGTTACGTCTTCAAAAATTCACATAGTATTTTGCGCTTATGCGCGCACACACGTAGGTACTAATTAAAATTTATATATATTTCAAAACAATATATTATTTTGTATTCAACTTTTATCATATCTATGTTACAAATATTTGTTTAGTTAAAACGATTTAATTCACTTTGTGGAGGCTTATTTTAGTTTTGTTACGAATTTATTAAAAAAATGCGTTATATATTTTCAACGTAAATATTTTTACACAATTAAAGAAAACTTTTGTGTGTTTATTTCATGTCAATATAAGTTTACTTTAATTGCAGCTTCTTTCTACTTATCACCAGCGTCTGCTGGTTTATAGACGCGATTAAAGTGTTAAGTTTAATAACTACATTATAAAATTATATAATATAATTTATTTAAAATCTGTCTAATATTATCATAAACAGGATTCAATCAACAAAATTTAACCAGTTTCTTTTATTCTATTTTCTATTATATATAATTTGATTCTAGTTTAAATGTAATGTAAAAATGTATAAATGTAATAAACTAGTTATTCTTTATACATTAAACTTATAATGTTTGAAACAAAGTATTGTGTACTTAATTTCCATCAAAATTTTCGAATGACTTATTCACATAATGTTTTGGTATTATTCTCTTTATACTTTTAATAATATTTTTATTTAACTCCTGATTATAATTTTGTGTTGTGTGTGTGTGTGTGTGTTGCGTGTAAGTGCTTTCATTCTAGTAAACCCAATACAGTCTGGTCCTGATTCTTATACAGACCAGGTAAATGATTTAGTGCAGTTTTCCAGAAATAAAATAATTATATTTAGATGTGTTAGGAAAAATCTTGTTTTTACATTAATTTCAAAATATAGTATAATTTTCTGTAGACAATGACTTATCATCCAGTTCGTTTGCTATAAGTAACTTCCAGCGACTGTTTAACGACCATATATTCTATATGGAGATTTCCAATAATAGTGCATAACTGTATAATTGTGCTTGTCGCAGTAAACATCTAACAGTTCCTATAATTTATAAAGGCAACGTTTTCGTACATCGTGGTAAAATATATAAATACTTTGTTTCTGAACGCTGTGATATACTCGTGATCGTTTATTGTATATTTCCCCTAGAGAAAATATAAAACGTAGTCGTAATATCAAACAAAATAATTAGTTAAATATTTCAGAGTAAAGAGACATAATAAGTAATGTGTTTGAATACAAGTTTTTGTTGTCCTAAATATTCATGTGAGAGACTACACTGCTACCAATTTTTAATGAAACGTTATCTGTTTCTTTTTTGTAATAGTATATTTTTGCTTTTATTTGATTTTTACCTACTTTTTAAACGACTATACCGCCGAAATAAAACACATTTTTCATAGAAACTACATCATGTATGCATAAAATATTAATGTGACTTGAAATTTAAATTTAAAGAAAAATGGTCAAGATGCAAACGTTTAGAATGGTAATTACATTTGTCCGATTGTTACTGTTATTTTCATGCAGTAATATTTCGTCTTTATGAATGAAAATGGGAAAATTGTATCCGTTTTAAATAATTTGAAATTACTGTGTTTACGGAAAGACTGCTTTTACTTCTCTACACAGTGTTTACTGTACGTCACAGTGTAGAACTTCGCTCAAAAGTAAAAGGAGAGAATGTAACAAATTTTGCACATTTCAACAAAAAAATATAATTACAAACCACTCTACCGTGCATGTGTCATTACCCCTGGCAAAAAAAAAATTTTGTTTTAAGGTGACGAGTATGCTTAAAATTTGTTCAGACCACACTGAGTAAGACATAATTTAATATTCTACCAGCGTGAGGTAATGAGGGTCTACAACATACAAGTACTGCATGACGAATAATAATTTTTTGTTGAAACAAATAAAGGAACCAAAATATTCATCACGTAACATTTCTGCATTATATTTAATGCCTAATTTATCACAATCCAATAAGATATATTGTGCTCAAATATAATGTAACAACCTAAATGTTCCTTGCAAGGAGACGCTAAAGCGGAGGAAGCCTGAAGCACATCAGGATATTTTTCAAAGATGGAACGTTCAAGAGTTGCAGTAAGCAAAGATGGAACGTTCAAGAGTTGCAGTAAGCAGTTTGCACCAATTTATACCATTCATGCAGTTTTTAAAACTAAAAATAACGAAACAAACGTTTTTACTTTGGCATTTGCTTTCCTGCCGAACAAGAAAAGAGAAACCTAGCAAGATAATTTTCAAAACTTTGACGCTTTCTTATACCTGCTGCCGCGCACAACTGCCGAATGTGCTGAGTCGGAAGAACATTCGCGACTTGATAGCACACATAACACAGTAAAGTTTAGTAGAATTATGTTACGGTTACATTTGTGATTTGACACATTCAGCTTTCTGCTGAGACGTGACTAGAGATAAACAAATATATAGTTGCGCCGTGCTCGGTGACAAAAAAGTGGGGAGGAAGGTCTCGGTTGAGGAAGGTCGAGGAAAGTGTTTTTCCTATTGGTGGTGGGGGGAGACGATCAACCTCGCTACGCCCTTGCTCTTAATTTAGTAACACAATAGCGTAATGTAAATAGAGCAATCAAACGCGTTATGAAAATGCCCCACAAGTGGCGAAATGAACATTGTCGACATCAATAGCTATCGTCAGGCTATACTTTTTTATTTATTTTCCATACAAAATTTGCCCGTCTTCCAAATCATAACAGCAATTTATTAAGGCGTACGTGTTATGTTCTAACAAAGCGTACACGAAATCAATGCAAGATGTTCAAACTCGACTATGAAGTGTACGTGTCCCAGACTTCCAATATCATCATTTAAATAACTGTGCGATAATGATACTATTGAAGAATATAGGCAACGTTGTTGAAACCAATTCCGTATGAATTATTAAATGTTAGTTAACGTATCTGAGATTTATTATTCCTCTGGGTATCAAGATTCATACAAAATGTTACCCACTGGCTACTGAAACTAAATGCGTTACACAAGGTACACATTGTGACGGTGTCTGCAAGCGGTCATCGCAGTCTGCCGGTCGTTCAGAATTAAGTGGGTTCAAAATTAAAAGAAGTTTAATAAACTGTAGCAACTATCACCAAAACTAATATAATTAAAGCAAAAAAAATCTTTAAGAGTAAACATGAAATGTCTCACAAATTTTTAGCTACACAGGGTTCCGTAGTGTAGCGGTTATCACATCTGCTTTACGCGCAGAACGGCGCCAGTTCGATCCTGGCAGGAATCAAAGATTTTTACGTTCTGCTATATTCCTGTATTTCTCATTCCTGGCGTTATCCGAGTATAGTTAACAGTTAAAGATTTATTAGGAGGTAAAAATTGTACTACCTTTTTTCATGAAACCGTAGTTTAAGAAGAAGAGTTTCATTTTTCTTGTTCCTAGCTTACGACATTTGAACGCAGCCACAAAAATCGCGGCATGATTCTTAGTCCGTTGTTACTGGGTTGTTTGTAAACGAGATTTAAACTTTCAGTTTTATGAGTCCTCAGTCGGCACGTGGACTGGAGATTTATGATGATTCTTATTATTATAAAGCTGCACATGCAAGGTAATTGAAGATATTTTGCGCCCACTTTACAGCTTATTCTACAAGTCAGATTAAAGAAAACAATAAGCACATACGGTCGAAAAGCTTTGCTGTCAAGTTACGGCGAACAAAATATTTCTTTGCCCTCGTAGTGTCAAAGGAAAATTAATGTAACAATTAAATTGACGGAGAAACGTTTTGTTTAATAAGTTGAAAATACGTTATTAAAAATTATAAACAATTACGTTTAGTGTAATCTATGTGAATAAATTTGTAACCCTACAGACGTGTATCAGCTTTGTGTAGTGGCTTGGCTATTCTTAGCTATGATTATCAAGTTTTATTCTCATTTTCATATTTTATTCTACAGATTCGAATAAAAAATGAGCATATAAACATATGTTTTTTGGTACTAAAAGCAGCAGTGAACACTTCAGAACTGATCATAATTAGTGGTCTCAATAGTTCTGTTTTCTCCATAAAATACACTTATTTCTGTATCATGTTTTACGTCTCATTTCCGTTTCCTGGTTTCTATTACAGTTCTTACTCATAAACTGATGTATACTTTAAAAACACGTCCGCCCAAATTACATTGAATTAAATTCTGGGCGAAAATAAACAAATTTTTAACCGACTTATTTCACTACTGAGACACAAGCCTTAATTAACTTATCAGGTTTCCTCGTCGATGTCTGTTCCAGTCAGTATTAATTGTATTGAAACTTTCCATTGCCTGCATCATTTGAGCTACTTATTTCGCAGGCTTTAGGTGATACTAAAGCAAAGAGATTTTACAATATGAGTGACCTACAATACTCATGTAATGCTGTCGTGAAGCAAGATTTTATAGGTACACGGTAAGTTAAACAAATTTAACTTAACAATGGAAGCGGTACACATTTAATGTTCACTATTGTAGCACAGCGCTACCCATAATACATGGAATGAAATTATTAAACTTTTCTGAAAGTGATACTCTTTTGATTCCAGGTAAGTCAAGGAACTTATAATGTATAAGAAATTAGAAAGTTTTTTTTTAATTTTTCTTTGTGAACTGAGTCTTTTCTGCGAGTTCAAATTAGAGAGAATATCAGCTGTTTTCCTTAGAGCATTGCAAAGTTGCAAGCAGACATAGACAAGGACAAAGTTCACGCGCGCTCATTAATAGTAGTTTATTTTAATAATAGAAAACATATCCTACTTTATCCTCTTCTATTGGAGTTATATCCAAGCTCTGAAGTAAATGACACTTTTACGTTGAGGTAAATGAAAGTCTCTCAAGTTTTGCATTAATTTGTATATTATGTATTTGAGTGCTATTACGTTATCGTTGTAAGGTAGCTCAAATCCTGAACATTATATTTATTAAGTACTTAGTAAATATAATATTTTGGTAAAATTTACGTTTTGTCATAATGTGAGGCGGCTTCGCGCCTGGAGCACGGTGACGATTGGCAGGGGTTCACTAATGGTGAGATAAATAAATTTGACAGGACACCTAAATGATTGGAAGGAGATGTGACTAAATGATTGACTAAATGACTAGGGGATCAATTTCTATTGGGGTTTCTTTATTTATACTTGTATGCGGGAAAGGAATACCCTATACTGGAAAAGTATCACGCTGAATCGAAAATCTAGAGGACTGGAAGTCAAACGGGTCCTAATTAGTTATTATCTTCTTTGGCCAAGAAATTTAAAAGTGTAGTAGGCCTTACATAGAGTTGAGCAATTCACAGTGGTATGAGCTATACAATAACTACAGGTTATAAAGTTGATGTTTACATGCTATTTTTAGATAGGCGTGCAAAAAATGATTCATTAAGATCAGTCACAGTATTTTGACTGATTTTTATACTGGTTTTGTTGCTGATTTTAAATATGACACCTATTTGTTTGTACCACATAACGTTTCTTTGCAATCAGAATATTTGTTAATTAATAAAAAGCTAGAAAAATCACAGTATATTATATACAATTTTAAATATTAAATTTTTACAAAATACATTTTCCTCAAAGTCTTTGTAAAAAAAATAATAAAAACATTTGAGATTTGTTAGAACTAATTATAAATTCTTACATAATCTTTTTCTTTTTCCTTCTTAACATCTATTTTTGGATTTCCTTTTCTGAATAATCAGCGGATTGGGTTTTCTGTTCAGCATCCAGCAGTAGCCTGCTATCATATAGCTATTTTATTTTCTTTGACACATTCTTTCCATTTCCTTGATAACCTGGTGAAATATTTGACCAATATTTGACTCCAAGATTTCAGGAAAGTAATCCAGACGCAAGTTTAAAAATTTCACTTTTAAGCTCACTTCATTTTTAAGCTCAATTCGACTTTATAAAAACCAATTACAACATCATTTTTTTCGTGTTTTGTCTCTTTTGTTTCTGAGGCTGTTTTTCACTACATCTTCGAAGCGTTTCATGCTTGTTTTTCGTCTACTTAATTTCAAATGTTTTAACCTTCATAATGTTCCTGATATTCAGTTTAACAAAACTTCTCTCTCCAGCTTTACATTTGACAAACTTGTAAACTGATCACAGAAATATTAAAACCTTCTTCAGAACCAATTTGTTTTTAGATTGATCCTCCAAAAATTGGGGGGGGGCCAAAAGCAAAAATGTAAAGGGGTCCAAATTTCGAAAAAATTGCAAAAATCAATGTAAAGTAAAAGAGAATTACAAATTAAATGTTTGTATATATTTCTATAGGAATAGCAAATTCAAGGAAATTTTGAACAAGTATATAAATTTAGTGTCTACTTACGATTATTTAAAACATTTTTGGACGCCGAGATCCAAAAAGTTTGATATTCAATTTTTTTTTTAATTTCTCCGTAACTAGGAAACTAGGAATGCTGTTGCTTGATTTTTGGTTTAGGGGAGATTATTTAAATTGATTTTATAACATTACTTGAAAGTATATTTCAATTTTGTACATAGTTTGCACATATTAGGTTAAGTATTTGATTTTTGTTACGTTATTGTAGGACAAAACATAAACACTTGATTTGTAATATAATTCAGATTCCAAAAATAATGTTTTTTTTACATGAATAAATTAGTAAGTTCAATGTTAATTGATATTTTGTGTTCCGTTGCGTTTATGTTACCATCCGCATCGAGCACGGTGACAACTTCCAGTAAGCTGCTAATGGTGGATAAGTTAATTTTTAGAGGAGATCAAAATTTTTTGTAATGAGATTTGACAAAGCAATTTTTGTCTAGATGGCTAAGGAATCGGTTGAATTGGATTAGATTTTGGATTGTGTGTAGTTATGCTTGTCATGTATCCGGACGAGGAATGTATCGAAATAGTAGCACGCTGACTCTAACTTAATTCTGTATATTTCTTATGAAATCTAGAGGACTCTAGGCTAAACGAGCCCTAATTAGTCCTTGGCTTTATTGGTCTAGGAATTTAAAGGCTGGCTTTGGTATAGTGTGTGTAGTTTTGAGCTACTCGACAAATAATACAGATTGTCGCAGAATGGATTTCATATTTCACTGTGTTAAGACAACCTACCTACTCGTGCCTTTTCACATTCCTGCTTAAAGCACTTACTACTCACTGGTGACTAATAAACTTCATATATTAAAACAAAATAATGTAATTAGAGATGTTTTTAATATTCTATACAGCGCCAAAAAAAGGTAACGATGCATTTAAAAATACTGTTTTCTCACCGGTCTGTGAGAATGAAAATGAGACGGGAATGAGAAAAATGAATCCACGGGATCCACGGAATACAGGAAAACTGCTGGACTATAATCAAATTCGTAATGCAGATCAATCAGTATAGGCGACTACATAACAATTGTTCAGAATTCTACATTTTACTAGAATATATTTTACTTAGTTATTTTCAAATTCAGAAATTAACGGTTTGTTTCCACGGTAACGACAGGGTAGCCCAGTGTAAGAGAGTTCTCTTTGCATGGAGTTCCTTCGTCATTCTACGCTGTGGCTCGTCTACGGTCGGTTAAATCTAACCCTGCCTACAAATAGCTCCTGCTTACACAGGATAACAGTCTGCTTGAGATTGACGGACCTCTCACAATAAGAGCGCGACATGTGTACCTTTACATGTAGGTATACAGAAACACAGCATCCCTTTTCACATTGCAGCACGTGGTTAAACGGTAATTCACACCACCGGTTTTCTGTTTAACTCAGTCGTACCGTGGCTACAGCTGAGGACGGTGATCTTTCCATAATACTGTTATGACCGTCACACGGATTCTAAATTCATAAAGCGAGCTTTAATATGGTCGCTTAGTTATGCCGCTAAGTTAAAATATCGGTATGGAGAACCATACATGACTTCCATGTTCTAAGATTTTTCTTTAAAGTCATTTTCGATATGAAATATTTCCATAGAAACTACTTCTTTCTTCAGGCTTAACCACAGTACTGTGATCACTAACGTACGCCACCTCACGTTAGCGCACTCGATTTTCACTGATGATGGCAGTCTATAGCACTGCCGAAACGTCTGGTTTTGTAGAAAATATTGGACCACGCTAAACAGCCCGGGAAGGAATTTTAACAAAAAACTACCGGTACTTCTTTGTTGCCAATAACGTAGTACATATGACATATAAATAAAAATTATCCCCTCCCTTCAACTATCATTTTCATTTATAAAAAATTACCTCCACCCCCTTCAACTATAACCTCTTCATTTATAGATATTTCATCTACGTTTCTACAGTAGATTATTATGATCTTCTATTCAGGCTTCCTTATTTATCAAAATGAAGTATTTTACTCTTGTTAAAACATAAAACGTTGCTGGTAAACTACTCTGTCCCCTTAACCGATCTTCACCAAAATCAATAAAACCTTGAGTCCTCTACAGTTCAGGGAAGTATGCAAAAAATTATTTGATTCTGTTTGAATGTGCGGTATTTATCGTTCGTCATAGAAAAAATTACCCCTGTTAAAACATAAAACGTTGCAGGTAAACTACCCCTTCCTCCTAACCGATCTTCACCAAAATCAAGACACCTTGAGTCTTCTAATATTCAGAGCTGTATACAAGAAATTATTTGATTCTGTTTGAATTTCCGGCTGTTATCGTTTGCCATAGAAAAAATCCTACACAGATAGGTACATACACATACACACAGACACTTTTCGAAAAATGACTTTTCTTCATGTTTTGAGGGCAGTACAATCAGAATCAGCCCTTATCTCGAACACGATTTTTTTCGCCATCACCATACTTCCATTTCCTTATGGAACATGGAAGTAAAATTAACAAATTTATGCCGATTTGAAGTGTAAAATGTGAAACCGTTCCTGTCAAAACTGCTAAAATTGTTATTGGTTATTTACAAATGTCTCATAAAACATAAATTTAGCAGAAAATGCAATGAAACTTTTTATGAAGCTTATAAATTCTACATCTATTATTTTTTCCTGTATAGTCGAATTAACAAAGTAATGGTTACTTTTATTTTTGCATAATTTGTTGTTACAATTCTAAAATAAGGTACTTATCTCAGTTTTTTGTTAACTTACATGAAATATTTAACTTCGAAATCAATATCTTGAAGCATTTTTTAGGTAATAAAATTAGCTTTAATCTGATTTAAAAAATGCAATATTTAATCCTGGTTAAAATACTGGAAACCATTCTTGCTTGAGCTTACTTTCTTTAAATTATTATCAAAAATTTAATAAACATATCCAGGTGATTTTAGGGACATAGAATGTTTAAACGATTAATGTCGGTCATTTTTCATCAAATAGGAAATAACATATATGCAATTGTATGAAGTTTTAAACGCTTCAGATATAAATCTAATCCTTTTCAGTAAATAATTTTTACGTTACTTGCAAAAAATAAATCTGGAAATTTTGATAGTAATAGAATACAAAATTCTTCATTTTCAAACAGTCTTGGTTACTTCATGACAACAGTCTTGGTCACTTCTTAATCCACAGAACAGGAAAAACACCGATTAGTTTTTAACTTTAAAAATATACTGATGGACAAAATTTTGTGAAATGTATATTTATAAGTATATTTACAAGCAAACCCATTCATTCCCCTTTACCGCAATAAAAACCACCTTATCATTGATTAAACTCTCAGGTCCACGGTGTCGCAGAGTGTAACCTTTGTACAACATAACTGAATTTTTTTTCTGATTAAGCAATTTATTTATTTATATTGTGAATTGTTTGTCCATTTTTCCTCTACTAATTACCTACATACTATGTTCGTGTTTCGCAGAACTTTCTTTTCCGATGACTGAATACGGTTCTGTTTGGCATACGCCATAGTTGCATACTATTACATACAGCAGCGTTCAAAACGTGTTCGACATGAAGATGATTTTCAGTGTTAACAATATGTCTGTAGAGTTACTTCACAAAAGACAGTCAGACTAAAAATTACTTAACGTTAATTTATTTTTGAATGCGTTAGTTTGTAAATTTAGGCCTATTGGAAAACCATATGATACTGACAGTTTGTGGATGACGTTTTATTTAGATTTTTATCTTCCATCATTTTTATAAAACGACTTTCACAATTGCATTTAAAAAAATTTTATTACTAGGTTAATTGTTCTTGAATATATAGAGTTTGTAAAACTAATGAAATCATTTTCATATAAAATAAAACTAGCTCCAATTCAGGTTGACAGTTTATTCACATAAAAATCTGGAGAAACTAGTAGTAAGGAGACCATCATACGTAGACACATAAAATTTGTGCGTGTGTGTGGGTGAATTACACTCACTTCTGTTGTCTGTTTTATTATGTTGTGTTATTTACATGTCGTAGCTGAATCTACCGTACAATTAAAACTACATGAAATGTCAAGTGACTTCTTCAGCACGTTCCAGAGGTACAAACTCACATACGTGCATAAAGCACGTTCCCAGTAACAACGACTCATTTAACAACAAAATTAGAATTCCTGTTTTATTTTATTTTATTACGCCGTCTTCTAACGGTGTTACCTACGAAAATTATTATTAATCACTTCGGGTGATGACAGAAAGTTCGGATGTTCGTATATTGTCTATGGCTTCAGCGATTATCAGAATTTCTTCTTCTCTTCTTCTATCACAGACTAGGCGAATCACCTGTACAGGTCCAAAAGGAATACATTTATTTCGCTAACACTTCCTAGGTATTACTGTGCTTCTTTATCCAATAGGCTCGTATTGCCAATCTTCCTTATGCAACATGCCGTATGGCATCTTTGTAGATGAGTAGTCGGTCTTCCTTTGTTTCCTGCAATACGATTTTCGATATTAAAAACGTTCAGTTCTTTGTGAATGTCTTCATTGTAGAGTCTACCTCTTCGTGTGCGGCTTTTAAATGATCACAACAACCTCAACTCCAACATATGAATCCTACTTAGGCGTTTTTCGCTGGAACCCAAGTTTCAGAACCATACAACTCTGGCACAACCGTTACCTCACAACTTTGAATCGAGTCTCTTCACTTGTATCCTCGATAACGCTCGATGAATTGTGTCACTTATTGATTGAAACTTACCCAACAAAGATGAACACCGCAATCCACATCAAAAGTAATGTCAGAGCCAAGATAGCGGAATTGTGACACCTGCTCCACACTCTTATTATCCAACACAATATTAGTTTGCAATGGGTATTTTCCCATATATGCCATAGTTTTTGTCTTCAGAATTTCTGGTATTAGAATGTTTATGAGGTTTGACGCATAGTTGGTGAACATAATTTGTAACATACCTCTCATCTTTTTTCATTCAGCTTCCCTTGGATAGTTATACCAACTCGTGGAATGATGAGTTCAAGAAAGCTTAGCAGTTGGGAGTACATAGTTTCTATCAATAATGTGGAGTTTTAGTGGTACAGCAAAAAGTTTTTCTTATATGGAGGACATGAAATCCGCAACGTAATGTCTTTTGATTTTTCGGAGGTAAGCTACATTTGGGACTAGATTGTCAAATCCGTACGTTGCAAGTGGAAAGTTTATGGACTGTTTAAAATTTGTTTTATGTAAAATCGTTAGATTTATAACAATGTAAAATTTTTATTCACATGAATTTTGGGTCAGACGTAGCGGCTCAGTGGCGCATACAATATTAAGGCAAAGCATGTTGGGCAGTTGACACTTGCTTATCTATTTGTCAGCGGCCATGTCCGACTAAACAAAGATTGCGACAAATTTGGCAGCATACTCATTATCCGGATCATAAAAGATAGTGGAATAACGCCGGCAGAAAATAAAAACGGTTGTTAGAAAATTTAGAGAATGAAGGCTTTCAGGGCATGTAGAAAATTTGTCACCTAATAAAAGTACTGATTACTCATTGTGAAAGGCTGCAAAACGATTAAAATATCACTATTAGTACAAACACCACCAATACGTTAACCAGGTGGTAGCTAGGCGCTAAGCAATACAGAGAAATCCCAGACTTTTTCCGAACATTTGGTCAACGTTTTTCAACATGAAACCAGCAAGAACGTCTCTTTGGACCAAGAAGTACAAAGATATTTACACTCCTCGTGCCAACTAACTCTCCCAATTAAGCCTTTTAAGGTTCGTAAATTCAAGGAATTAATCCAGTATAATCTGAAAAGTAAAAAGGCTGCCGGTATTGATTTGTTATCGGGGAAAATTCTAAAAGACCTGCCTCACAAAAGCTTCTTATTAATAACATACATTTTTAACCCCATACTTTGACAGGAATACTTCATGTTCTCTGGAAGTCAGCTTAAGTAATCATGGTTTTAAAACCAGTTAAAAATCCTCAAGAACCTTCTTCTTATCGACCTATAACCCATTCTGCCGGTACTTGGTAAGATCTTTGAGAAGCTGAATGTCACAGCTACTCCTAAAACGACTTATGACAGTTGCAGAAAACAACCTAATACCTAATCATTAATTTGGCTTTCGAGAAAAGCACTCTACGGTGAACCAAACACACAAAATATCTAATGTTATGAATAAATCGCTGGTATCGAAGATGGTGTGGCCCCAGGTGTGTTTCTCGACTTTTCCAAGCATTCGATACAGTCTGGAATCTTAGACTGCTATACAAAATAAAGGACAAATTTACCACATACGTTTTACTGAATTATACATTCCTACATGCGGGCAGATTGTGTCAAGTCAAGTTCTGGGATGCTACTTCTCCTCTATTACCAGTGGGATCAGGTGTACCGCAGAGTAGTGTCCAGGGGTCTTCTCCCGTATCTCCTGTTCACCTCGGACTTACCGTCAGGAAGTGATACCACTATTGCTACCTACGCCGAAGACATAGCAATCCTAGCGAAACATTCTGACCCCTCAATAGCGTCTCTTATGGTACAAGAATCACTAAACAGCGTTCAGTTATGGCTTGATAAGTGGTACATAAAAATCAATTCGTCCAAGTCAGTACACGTTACCTTCACTACACGTAAGGCTAACTATTCTCCAGTAACAATTAATGGTCAACCAATACTGCAAGCTGGAAGTTCTAAGCACTTTGGGAGGCACCTAGACAGGAGACTGACGTAGAAGGGACACATAACTTCCAGGTAGACTGAACATAACCTCAGGGAAAGAAATATCTACTGGTTGATATTTGTCAAAGACTTATCGCGGTTAAGTCTTGTCAACAAACTTTTAATATCAAAGCAGTTTTTAAACTGGTATGGACTCACGGAATTCAACTTTGGGGTACTGCTAGTACAAGTAACATTGACATTATACAGCGCTTTCAGCCCGAAACTCTAATATCAATCGTCAACACTCCATGGTTTGTCTATAACAATTCTATACACTAACACCTAAAAGTTCCTGCTGTAAGAGAAGAAATTGTGCGCCTCTGGAGGAAACACATATCTAAATTAGGATATCATCCAAATCCCCTAACAATTAATGTTGGATAACAGTGAAGACTTGTACAGATTGAAAAGACAAATTGTTAGACTTTCCCTTCAGGTTCCACGAATAACGTGTTATCTGTATTATCTGTGTAATCTATACTGTATTATTAGTATCATTTGTGTTCATGTCAACATTAAGCAGCATTAATTTCTACTGGTATTTCTGTCTTATAGGGTCAGTGTTTAATATATTGAAGTAATGTACTCTGTTCATGCTAGAAGCAAGTGGTAGTGTATTGTTGTTTCGTTGTTTAGATGTTTACAGTGGTAATCTGTAGACAATAATAAGAAGAGCTGTCAATGGAAAACCCTTCAAATTATGAATATGTATGCAAGTTCTTAAACTTGTTGAAGTTCTTAAACTTAAGCTGTGTATGGTGAAGCCGAAACATTTGTCGATAGCAACAACTGTGGACCATGGCCTAACAGTCCTGCTGGTAATGATAATTTTAACCATGTATGTGTATGTCCTTCAATGTGTATGTGTATGCCCTTCAATGTGTATGTGTATGTCCTTCAATGTGTATGGGTTTGTCCTTCAACGTGTATGTGTTTGTCCTTCAATGTGTATGTGTTTGTCCTTCAATGCGTATGTGTTTGGCCTTCAATGTGTATGCGTTTGTCCTTCAATGTGTATGTGTTTGTCCTTCAATGTGTACGTGTTTGTCCTTCAATTTCTTTAATGTTCGCTAAAACAATTTTTATAAAGCTTATCTGTAAATTGTTTAAACCAAGTCTGCAAGAAAGCATAAATATGAATATAAAATTTTATAACCAATATCACAGCTTTCTCAGTATTTTACGTACACAGAAAGGCATTATAAAGGCAACTCCACTTAGGCGTTATATCTCAGCTGGAAAATGTTTCAGTGATCTTGGTCCTCAAACGTTTCTTTTGACACTGGAATTTAGCCCCTAGGTGAAAACTGTAGGCAATTCTGGATTAAGAAATGTCACCTCAGAGGTATATTTTTGGTTTTAAAATGTCATGATCACATAACCTATCTCTAATAAAATTTTAAAAATTGTACGGACTTCTAAAATACATGGTGGCTACAATGGAACAAATCTACAGGAAGCATATACAGGAAGAGCGAAACATTTTGCAACATGTTGTACGTAAAATTATTGTATTTATTACTGTCACTAAGTATGTATAATATACATTTGGAAAGTATTTATTTACAATAAAATTTATGCAAATTTAGGAAAACAGTGTAAAAGGACACACGCACGCGTCCACACACACAATGTGACATTAAATTAAGTTTATCTCCTGCAGTTGCAGACACCGTCAATGCACCGTCCACCGCGGTAACCCTTCATCATAGCGATGCAGTGGAGAGCACAAGCTGCGTGGTTGACCGAACCATACTGAGTGTCAACGCTCATGATGTCACACGTGACTGCGGTGACGGTCGCCGTGCAATGGCTCTGTAAAATTATCACAAACGTTTTTACATGCAGGTAAATGGAATTCTCATATACACTCTTACTTTCTTAATCTAACCTGTAATACAGCATATATTAAATGTAATATGTAAACGTCCTTTAATAAATGTTTCTTGGACACAAATGAAACTGGCGATTGAAAGATTATGTACGTTTCAACAATAAATTTTAATGCGCTCTTAAACTTTTTCACGGCTACATGTATTAATAACTATACAGTTTTATATTATTTATATTTGCCACTACAAATGTAAATAGGATTCTAGAAAAGATAAAGTAGTTTTTAAGCTCAGGTTTTATAGCTGTATAATTGACTAAGTATAAATCTCAGATATGTTATTAGGAATATCGATGATAAAAATTGAACTCATAAGAAAAGTAGACGTTCACCAAGTAGCCTACACAACTGAAAGTAACATTTCAACTTTCCTCAAGTGAAGATAGCAACAATAAAATTGTTTATTGATTGGCGTTGAATCCGCTAGAAAAAAAAAATCAACTCTCATATATTTTAAATATTTATGCGCCTCCTTGAGTCACACAAGGTAATTTTGATACGGATTCTACACTTAGTACTGTCTGATATGATAAAACCAAAAAAACAGATGAACACCCGCGCACACACGCATACAGACACGCACATACGTAAGAGCACGCACACAATTATATAGAGTACACTTTATATAACCGTTTAATGTTCACGTAAATGAGAAACAAAATTACATATTTAACCATGTACACAGTCGTACAGTAAGCGTGTAATCTAGGAAGTGTTGAAAGGGTTGTAAGAGTAATAAGTAACTAGTAAGCGTAAGGGTTAGGAGTAATAAGTAGAGTAGTAAGAGTTACGTCTATCTACCTACATATAAACTTAAACGCCAATGATAGAGAGCAAATATTTCAATAGAATCTTTTATAACCACGTCATTTAAAGATAAAAATAAATAAATATTGGTTTATAAAAGCCGAGAGGACACTAAAATATTAGAACCAATTCAATCATATTTGTCGCTTATCATTACATCACTTCTAAATATTTACTTTTTATTTTGAAAATAAATCAGAAAATTAAAAAAGCGGGAAATAGTAAAATAGAAAATAAAATAACATTTAATGCAGAATAAACACTGTTTCCTATACAACGAACAATGAGGCAGCGGTCTTGCTGAAAATGACTGATAATATGCTGGAATTCGTAACAATAATTGCCTTTAAAAATATGACAAACAGTATCGACAAAAAGTAGGAAGTGATTTAATTTATACACGAATTTCCATTATTTCTATAAAAGAAAAATAAATACAACAATGGTCAAACTGTAAAGAACGTAAGAACTATAAGAAAACGTATGGGACCTGACGTTGTCACGATGACACTTGGATAAATCGCCCATAATTCAGCCGAATTATTCACACATTAAATTTAAACGTTTGATGCTACCCAGCGGCGCTATTCATAATTAACAATTTGGTTGGTTATGTAGGTAGTTGCGTATTTAAATTAATTCACGTCTACCAGACATTCGTTGTTTTAAAAAAAAGTTCCTATTGTTTCCTTACAGATAATAGATTACAATAGAAATATGCATTTACACACACACACACACACACACACACACACACACACACACACACACACACACACACACACACACACACATATTTGTATATAATTTTGTGTGTCAGCGTCGGTGTGTTTACATATATACATCGTTGGATGTTTATATATATATATATATATATATATATATATATATATATTTCAATCACTTTCTGCTACAGTCGGTTTCTTGATGTATATAATACTATAATACTTATAATTATTTTACCTCAAGATATATTTTTTCCTTTAGGAACATGTTTCGGGAGATCCTGTTCTCCCATCTTCAGCCTTCGCCATCTTGCTTCTGGTGCAGTATTTGTGTGTTGGCTTCTGGATGTTATTAAGGTGGTTTGTTGGTCTTTGGTCCTTCAATGTTGCATTATTGTGTGTGGTTGTGGTATCTGTTTTTGTATTTTGTGTATTTTCGATGTTGAGTGCTTTGAATATTGTGTCATGTTTTGTATTGATTTGTATTTGTTCTGGTATTAATTTGTTTTGTGTTTTATGTTTGTAAATCTGTAAATTTTCCCAAATTTTCATTATGGTGCCTTTGGGAAAATTTACAGATTTACAAACATAAAACACAAAACAAATTAATACCAGAACAAATACAAATCAATACAAAACATGACACAATATTCAAAGCACTCAACATCGAAAATACACAAAATACAAAAACAGATACCACAACCACATACAATAATGCAACATTGAAGGACCAAAGACCAACAAACCACCTTAATAACATCCAGAAGCCAACACACAAATACTGCACCAGAAGCAAGATGGCGAAGGCTGAAGATGGGAGAACAGGATCTCCCGAAACATGTTCCTAAAGGAAAAAATATATTTTGAGGTAAAATAGTTATAAGTATTATAGTAATATATATATATTGTAACGCAACAGAAATGCTAGCATTCATGTTACATAAAAGACGGTTCACAGAATAATAAACAAATTGATATTTAAACCCATAATAGAACAGAGATCCAATAATTACAATTATAATCATAGACAAAATTAAATAAGGATGCAAGGTAGTGTTGACTAGAATAAACGAACATGTAAGATAAATAATAGCTAATGATTTATGTTTAATGAAAAGCAAACAAAAAATGAAATAATGACTTATTTTATGGTAATAACAAATAAGAATTTTGTGTTAAAAAATATTATTTTATGACAAAAATGTTATGATAAAGTTTATGTGATGTTATATCAAATATGTGTTGAGTTAATGAAAAATAATGAAACAAGTTGTATTATTCAATGACTGTCGTAGAATGAAGTGTGAGGCAGTTAATCAATGTTCATAAATTCGAATTTTTGTTGTATGTGATCAAGAGATCAAGATAAAATTGTTATTAGATATAGAAAAATAATTGTTTATATAAGTGCTAATAATTAAGATTTGATTGTATGTATGAATTTATATAAAAGGGACTATAGACGCATAACAGACATAAACACAGGTAGATCAGTTTACAATAAAAGGCCTAATAGGCAAAACTACTATATAAACACTCATAACATAAAGATTAGGTGCATCAATTAATAATATTTAATAAAATTTATACAAATTATAATAATACCATAATGCCATAATATCGATTGGTAAAATATAATATCGAAGGTGGATTAAATATAATAAAAAAGAAAAAAAGCGGACTTATATCAAAAAATCAATAGAATATGTGTATAAAGTAATAAACCAACTATCGGTAAAGTTACATCCCGATAGGACAGCAAATTGATAAAGAATAGATAAAAAATATATGAAAGAAACACTATATAGTCAAAACATATGGAAGGCGGAAATTATTATATGTTGCTAGGGACGAAAAATAAGAACAAGAAGTTGTTGATTTTAGACAAGACAAGAATTGCTTTGAATGAAAAAAAAGTGATGAGATTAAAAACCCAAGAATAATCTATTTAATTGTAATATTCGAAGGTACCATATACGATTATAAAAATACAAAATTCTAATGACAATATTTACGTCTACTACCAATACAGATAAACAAAAGTAACACTACAATATGAAATGATAATAGAGAGTAAATAATTGAAGTCTACAAGAAAGAACTTGAACTGTCCCATATCCGAAGGGAATTGATGAAATATTAATCAAATAGAAAGAATTAACAGTAACACAACTCATAATATTCACAACACCAGAAATTATAACCTTGCAAATACACGGAACAACACTAATTGCTTCAACCGAAGGAAGAACTTATTTGGATCCTGGCGGTGCAGAAGAAACATCAATCGGGCTGTAGATCAATCCAGCAGCTGTATTCCGACGTGGACCGGACAAGAATTACTTTTATTAAACCGAAGACAGAAAACCGTACTGCATAACCATTCAAAACAGTAAATTTAGCGATCAACCGCCTACACGATTTGCTTCGTTCGAGTCTGGTAAATTATATTATATTAATTATATTAAATACACAACACATAAATTTCGTAAATCTTGCATTCTTATCTATGTATTTTTAGTCTTCCCCACAGTTACAAGAACCTTCACACCCTGAAATAAATTAAATACAAATCAAAACATAATATATAAACAAATATAAATAAAGGATTAAAATAATCAACAATCGATACCTGAAGTCTATAGTCCAAGCATATGTTAATTAGCACATATCTTATTTAATGTGAATTAAGTAAACAAATAAAGAATCTTTATGTATTTGTCAAATCTTGTTATTTGGAGTATGGTTTAGTGAACTGGGAACAAAAAGTAACTGAATAAGTATAGAATAAATGGTTAATATAAACATCGAAATAACCTATAAGTTTCGTTGAGCCGATACTGCAGCGCTCATAGCGGAATTATCTGACACCAAAGAGGGAGCGTAAAATTACGAAATTAGACAGATCTCTCTTCAAGGTATAATAGGGTTGGATGAAATTGTAGAATAACGATTCAGTTGTTTAAGTTCTAGGCACACTAACACTGATAATTATTAAAGAGTTAAGTTAATAGTAATTAATTACATCCATATATTCCACAACTCCAAATATCTCCGAGATTTATATAATTAAAGTCATACAAAACAGATTGACAAATACAACAGTGGGAATTTAAACCGTACGTACTCGATCTATTACAAATTGACGCCGGCAACGTTGGGCCGGAAATAACGAGAATCCCGCGACCGTAAGAGACAACGTAAGAGCCGAGGGTCACATTATAAGACGCAAGACGTCGATCTATTACAAATTGGCTTCCATCGCGGGGCTTGAAAAATAGCGGTCCCAAGAGCGATACGGTATATATTACAAATTGGCGCCCAACGTGGGGCTTAAGTTAAGTAACTATAAGTATAATAATATTACTTAACCAGAGCAGGCAACTGTGGGAGACTAGAAATGCAATAGAGAAAGATGATACAAAAGTAAACGAAAATGCAAGGACAAGAGAGACGATTAAGTTACGCGGAATGGACGACAGTACTATTTATGAAATTCAGCAAAGAGATGGGATACATAGAAAAGAATACCAATGATCACGAAAGAGCGCAAATGAGTCGCGCGAATGCGTTGGGAACACCAGACGACAAAATGACATTGAGAGAGATTTATGATGAATTGTGTGAATTAGATGCCAGGTGTAATAAGGAAAAGACTATTGGGACGACTAACGAAAAGGACGATAACAAGGTGGAAAGGATGACTGAAGAAGATTGGGAAAGATGGGACGATAATGAAGAAAAAATGAAATCGAAAGAATAGGAGTATACGCCCAGGTGACAGAACAATATACTCAGGAAGATTATGAACAATGGAAAAGAGAAATAAGACCACCTGAAAAACCAATACAAACAGAAAACAAAGAATTAAGGGAATGGATCAGGGTGATGTTTGAACTATCCCGAGAAGATATGTGTCAATGGAGGAAGGAACACAATCAAATAGATGAATTTATAGCAATGCCAAATATTAAAAAGCTAGAACAATCCAATGTACAAAAAGAAGTAAAAATAGTCGAAGTGAAGCAACAGAAGAAAATACCAGAACAAAAGAAGGAGGAAAGCTTCGAGGAAAGATGGGACAAAATTTTTAAAAGGTTCGGTAAGGTAATCGAAGAATATGATAGGAAAATGAGTGATGAGGAGCGACAACAACTTGGACAGTGGATAGAACGTTTCAAGAAAATGAATGAAACACTAGAAACCACTTCTGAAGGGAGAAAGGAACAAGAAATTAGAGAAGACCAGAATGCAGAACCATCTGAAAATAAGAATAGAAGGGACAAGGAGGAGATACAAACCATGGAAGAGAATAGCCAGAAAATAAGAAAAACATGCAGAAGGAAAATAGTCAATACCAAAGAAGAAATGGAGATGAGGAAAGGTGGATTAATTAGTGCGTTTAACATCCCAATTAATGAACGAAGGGAGTTATGTAAATGTATGGAATATAGAGGAAACTTCATGAAAATAACCAAAATAACCCACCATAGAACAATCATAAAAACATTGAATAAATTTAAATATTATGTGAAAATATCAACGGTTAAAGAATATATGACCAAATCAATTATATCATTAATACGGAAGATACCCGTAAAACATTTGGTAAATAGGCCAGATGTCCAAGGGAATGGAAAGATAGAATATACCAGTAATTATGCTAGAATAGAAGAGATACGATACCTGATAATTCAAAGGGAGCTAAATATAACTGAATACCCTGAATTAAATAAAGACTTTGCAACAGCCGAGTTACAGTACTGGCTTTGTATCATGCACAAGAGATATGTAAAAAGTGTAGAATTTGGTATGAATACTGCAGTCATCCGGATAACGGATGCAGTCGAATTAATGGATCATGGTTAGAAAAAGAAACAGTCAACCAGAAAAATGGGACTGATTTGATGAAAACTGACCAGGCAACCAATTGACAAGATACGGAAATATTATATAATGAATAAATTCTAAAAATAATAAGAACAACTTATTACCAGTCTTGAAGAAAATTACTTGCAATTTAAAAAGAATTTGAGTTGAATACTACCACTAAATTCTAAAAATAATAAGAACAACTTATTAAAGATTACAGAAAAAAGCGATAATTATTATTAATGTTTATAAAGAAATAGTGTGAATAATGAATAACAAACCCAAGATTACAGAAAAAGGCGAGAATTATTATTAAATGTTTATAAAGAAATAGTGTGAATAATGAATAACAAACCCAAGATTACCGAAGAAGGCGAGAATTATTATTAATGTTTATAAAGAAATATTGTGAATAATGAAGAATGGAACCCCAAGATAAAAGTTATTACCTCAAATTTTCCTATGCAAAATAAAGAAAGAAAAAAAAATCATATGACCTAAAATACATACTACATTGCCAAATAATGGAACAATTTCAGTAAACGATTGAATGTAACCAATATAATGTTAAAGAAGACAAGAAAGAAAGAGTATTTATGAACATAATTCATTAAAAAATAAACAGCCAAAATAGTGAAATACGATAAGAAGAAGAATAGTTGGGGCTAAGGAATGTATTTAGTCAAAAATACAATTATAATGATCATTACACAACAACTATTTAGAAAATATTGTGATCAGAAAACAAAAAAAAACGAAGAAGATACTTAACATTACAATCTCAACAAAAATGAAAACAAAAATGACTACAAATGATAACTGTCAAAGTCAATATCAACGAATGTTTAAGGAATTAAAATGGAATTACGAAATATGAAGAATAGTAATGAAGAAAAATAAATGCAACAAAGAAAAAATCTTTTCCCAAATATTTATTATTAAATGATTAAAGAGATTATTAGGAGATTATTATTATATTTTATAGCTGACTGTAGATGAATTCCAGCAGTACTATATTAAAATGTGGTGTGGGCAGCAGAGTATGAAGCCAAACAGTGCCTCTCTGAACTGTACCAACGCATGTGTTAGGGATTGTTAGGGAAATTAAATATTTAAGGAATATTAGAATAGTTGCAAGAATAAATTCAGTTTCCAAAGGAATGTGACGAAGAAAACAGAAAGAAGTGAGTTGACAGAAGGATAATTGAAAAATACAGTAATTATAAATAGAAGAGATGTAAAACTAATGTATCAGTGAATAGTGTAGCCAACTACCAACAAATAATGTTTACAGAAATAAAAATGATCAAGAATGTTAATTAAAATGATGAAGTGTTATTAAATACAAAAAAGTATTAATACTAGTCTAATGAAGTTACATTGAGAATCTCATCGTCAACCATTAACAATGAAATGAAGAAAGGCATGTGAAAAAGACAAGTTTATTTGACCTAAACTTCATTCAGGTAAACTAAACTTTTTTAGGAGGGGAAGCATATGTAACGCAACAGAAATGCTAGCATTCATGTTACATAAAAGACGGTTCACAGAATAATAAACAAATTGATATTTAAACCCATAATAGAACAGAGATCCAATAATTACAATTATAATCATAGACAAAATTAAATAAGGATGCAAGGTAGTGTTGACTAGAATAAACGAACATGTAAGATAAATAATAGCTACTGATTTATGCTTAATGAGAAGCAAACAAAAAATGAAACAATGACTTAATTTATGGTAATAACAAATAAGAATTTTGTGTTAAAAAATATTATTTTATGACAAAAATGTTATGATAAAGTTTATGTGATGTTATATCAAATATGTGTTGAGTTAATGAAAAATAATGAAACAAGTTGTATTATTCAATGACTGTCGTAGAATGAAGTGTGAGGCAGTTAATCAATGTTCATAAATTCGAATTTTTGTTGTATGTGATCAAGAGATCAAGATAAAATTATTATTAGATATAGAAAAATAATTGTTTATATAAGTGCTAATAATTAAGATTTGATTGTATGTATGAATTTATATAAAAGGGACTATAGACGCATAACAGACATAAACACAGGTAGATCAGTTTACAATAAAAGGCCTAATAGGCAAAACTACTATATAAACACTCATAACATAAAGATTAGGTGCATCAATTAATAATATTTAATAAAATTTATACAAATTATAATAATACCATAATGCCATAATATCGATTGGTAAAATATAATATCGAAGGTGGATTAAATATAATAAAAAAGAAAAAAAGCGGACTTATATCAAAAAATCAATAGAATATGTGTATAAAGTAATAAACCAACTATCGGTAAAGTTACATCCCGATAGGACAGCAAATTGATAAAGAATAGATAAAAAATATATGAAAGAAACACTATATAGTCAAAACATATGGAAGGCGGAAATTATTATATGTTGCTAGGGACGAAAAATAAGAACAAGAAGTTGTTGATTTTAGACAAGACAAGAATTGCTTTGAATGAAAAAAAAGTGATGAGATTAAAAACCCAAGAATAATCTATTTAATTGTAATATTCGAAGGTACCATATACGATTATAAAAATACAAAATTCTAATGACAATATTTACGTCTACTACCAATACAGATAAACAAAAGTAACACTACAATATGAAATGATAATAGAGAGTAAATAATTGAAGTCTACAAGAAAGAACTTGAACTGTCCCATATCCGAAGGGAATTGATGAAATATTAATCAAATAGAAAGAATTAACAGTAACACAACTCATAATATTCACAACACCAGAAATTATAACCTTGCAAATACACGGAACAACACTAATTGCTTCAACCGAAGGAAGAACTTATTTGGATCCTGGCGGTGCAGAAGAAACATCAATCGGGCTGTAGATCAATCCAGCAGCTGTATTCCGACGTGGACCGGACAAGAATTACTTTTATTAAACCGAAGACAGAAAACCGTACTGCATAACCATTCAAAACAGTAAATTTAGCGATCAACCGCCTACACGATTTGCTTCGTTCGAGTCTGGTAAATTATATTATATTAATTATATTAAATACACAACACATAAATTTCGTAAATCTTGCATTCTTATCTATGTATTTTTAGTCTTCCCCACAGTTACAAGAACCTTCACACCCTGAAATAAATTAAATACAAATCAAAACATAATATATAAACAAATATAAATAAAGGATTAAAATAATCAACAATCGATACCTGAAGTCTATAGTCCAAGCATATGTTAATTAGCACATATCTTATTTAATGTGAATTAAGTAAACAAATAAAGAATCTTTATGTATTTGTCAAATCTTGTTATTTGGAGTATGGTTTAGTGAACTGGGAACAAAAAGTAACTGAATAAGTATAGAATAAATGGTTAATATAAACATCGAAATAACCTATAAGTTTCGTTGAGCCGATACTGCAGCGCTCATAGCGGAATTATCTGACACCAAAGAGGGAGCGTAAAATTACGAAATTAGACAGATCTCTCTTCAAGGTATAATAGGGTTGGATGAAATTGTAGAATAACGATTCAGTTGTTTAAGTTCTAGGCACACTAACACTGATAATTATTAAAGAGTTAAGTTAATAGTAATTAATTACATCCATATATTCCACAACTCCAAATATCTCCGAGATTTATATAATTAAAGTCATACAAAACAGATTGACAAATACAACAGTGGGAATTTAAACCGTACGTACTCGATCTATTACAAATTGACGCCGGCAACGTTGGGCCGGAAATAACGAGAATCCCGCGACCGTAAGAGACAACGTAAGAGCCGAGGGTCACATTATAAGACGCAAGACGTCGATCTATTACAAATTGGCTTCCATCGCGGGGCTTGAACAATAGCGGTCCCACGAGGGATACGGTATATATTACAATATATAGGAATGTTAACATTATCATTAAAATTGACATTACAATATATATATATATATATATATATATCAAAATCATTAACATTACAATATATATATATATATATATATATATATATATTAAAATAGTGGTTTTAAGTAAGTGGATATCGAGTTTCGGTCTAATAAAAATGCAGGTTTTATGCCACGTTTCGAGATTTATTTTATCTCATATTCATTCCTACAACATAATATATAAAGTAATATACGAAATACCTTTCTCCGGTCACGAAATAGATTCACACACTGCCACTATGCAGTATACAAAGTGAGGAAAAAATATAATTAGTGTGTATTATGTTTTTGTATCGCAGTGTAGTGTATAGTTTTGTGTATGTGTGCATCTGTGACTCAACAATATATGTAAGTACTATTAGTTATTCTATACAAAACAACGCCACAGTTAATACCATACAACTTATATATTATAATTAACTCTCATTACAATTATATTACTTTATACTTTATGTTTTAAGCATGAATATGACATAAAATAAATCTCGAAACGTCGCACAAAACCTTCATTTTTATTAGACCAAATCTCGATATCCACTTGAAACCATAACTATCACGGTCGATAAATAATTTTCTTATATATAATAATATAAAGTATTTACACAGATCAATAATTTAAGTAAGATTTTTGCTCATTTTACAAAATTATAATACTAAAAATGTGGAAAATTTACCTTGCAGGTGGTATTCACCATCACCTTGTGGAAAAGATGGATACGCATGTGCAATCACCGCAAACACTATAATGGTGACGAATACCACACAAATGGATTTCATGTTTGGTCGGTCTCTGTAGACAGATTTCAAGTCTAATGTGACTGTAGAGATAAGACGGTTGCAGCATTATGCACTGTCCTTGCCCGTCTTCTGTTTATATAACCAAACGTCTGTGCACTGCAATGACCCCGGAAAGAGCGGGCACGAATTGGGGTTTCCCCTGTTACTAAGTGCAGCATATAAATGTGTGTGTGTGTGCGCGCGCGTGTGTGATTTACTTTGTACTTTAAGATTAAATAGCGGGTTTTCCGTGTCTAAATTTTATTTTGAGATTTATGTATCATATTATCAGGGCTATTCAATGACATACAAAAACCAGATTTGTTTTCACGTGGATGGTGTACAGTACATGATGGTTAGTTACAGATTAACGCAGTAAAGAGATCTAACTTTCTAAAATATCCTTACAGAATTGTGTGGTACAGTGGGTACCGCATTTGCTTCCTAAGAGGAATGACGTCCGTTCTAAACAGTGTTTCCGCCTGGTCTACTTCCAAAAATCCAGTTTTTCAAACAATCTGCCAGTTGCCGGTTAATTGGATAAGCTTTCGTTTCTCCAAAGATTTTCTTTTAAATTTGGAGGTTAAAAATATTGCATCGTGCGTTTGATTTGACGATGCTAAAGATTTTCAATCTTTTTGAAGAAAGCAACAATTGCTCGTAACATGTCTTATCAAAGCTGTGGAACCTCGTTTTACACTATTTTTCGTCTATTACGTTTACTATTTTCTTAGTTTTATCATAACACCAAATCTGACTCGCTTGTTTTTATAACACATTCAAGTCTGTAACATAATGTTTTAAATTTATTAATACTTTAATAAATACAATATTGACTGATTTTTTCGTTGCGTTTTGCCACAGTAAAAAGCGTATTCGCGCTCGCCGCTGTCTTACATCATCCCGATAGAGCTTAAAGGCGGCCAAACGATTAATATGATTCAGAAAGTTTGGAAGGAGACAAGGAGACTACTGTTTATGTGGCTGGGGGATCAGTTTCTACTAGCTTCTCTTTGATTAGGCTTTTCTCACGACCGAGCGAAAACTACGTATGTTGACATATATAGTGACACGCTGGTTCTATCCTAATTCTGTTTGGTATCACGATATCCGGCGGACTGTAGATCAGACCTACCCTAAGTCAGTGCCTGATTTACCGCTCGGCCGACTTAGAGGAGGCCGCAAGCTACTGGTTTTTTGTTTTAACTTAAGCATTTTCATAAAAATAGGAGGCACTTTGATTTATTTAAGTATCATTTTTTGAAATTAAAAGGTCAATTTTTGTTGATAATACAAATGGAAGACAATTCTTATTTAAATATTGGGCGCTTATTTTTAAGACGTTGGCATCCTTGAAAACTTATCTGCGCATGCGAATTTTGTTAACGTCCGCTATATTGCCCCCAAATTTACACAGACCGTGATACCACCCCTGGTTTGTTATCATTGTTTATCTGCGTTGTAACTGAACGGTTTGGGGTATGAGATTATGTTTTTATTTTGTTTTGAATGTAAAGACGTTTTTTAGCTTAGTGTGGTGGGCACCGTGTGTTTCGTTGATATTTACTAGTGTGAAAACTTGAATTATTATGAACATAGAATTGAATCTGTACATACTTCCGTTTGGGTGTTAAAAAACATTAATAAATTTAGAGGGTTTTTTATTATATACAACTTAAAGCTAAGCCATTTAGCTGTTACGTTTTCATTATAATTTCTACCTTGTCGTATGGCTGAATGAATGTCTTAATCTCCTTGTTATAGAATTCTGCCGTCTGTGACTTAACCCATGCATTGACACTGTCCTACAACTACCCGTTGTTTTCAAAATGCTGTAACGCTAGCCATTTCTCTTATGTTAGGTAAATAGGTGGTAGTCACTGGGAGCTAAATCAGGGCTGAACGGAGCATGTTCCAACAACTCCCATTTGAAGCTCTCGAAGATAATGTTGCTGGGTTTCTAAGTCGAAGTGTGGGTTCGACGGTATGGGGGGAGCGTTTTCAATGCCTTAACTCAACACGCCACATGGCCACGTCGTTTGTTCTTAGTGGCTCTTTACACCTTTTTCAGAGTTTTACAGTAAACTGCAGAGTTAATTGTAATGCTTCGTTACATGAACTCATCAAGGAGTACACCTCTTCTGCCCCGAAAGAGATGTTTTGTAACATTTTTGGTAATAACCTAGGCGGCACGTCACAGATTTTTTGTAGCGACATGGTGTAGCTCCGCTCCACAGACTGACTTTTCGAGCTCCACGTTTATACATAAAACACATGTGACAGTGTGACTGAGGGACTCAGGGTCTTCGGTGTTGTAACCAGAGAAGGAAGGCGAGCGGCAATTCCAGCGACCGAAACGACATACCGTCACACCAAGTCTTGTTATTGCTGCAGATTTGAGAGAGAGCTACGGGGAAGCTGGTCAATAAATTAAACCAAGCAATGATTTAATATTAATTCGCAAGAAGTAGACTAATCTACTATTTTTTGTTTTGTTTTGTTTTGTTTTATAAAATAAACGTTCGTTGACAAAAGCTCACAATGTGTGTGTTTCATCTTAATGGGACAATTATTAAACAAATATTGCGACAAATTAGTATACCTTTATGGGACAAATTATTTTCTGCGACCACACACTTGAATTTTAGTGAAAACTATATTTAATGGTTTAATACGATATTTTAACATAACAAAAGTTTATATGATAAAATCCTTTATTTGTTGAGCTGGCCAGTCGTGTTTAGTTTCAGTCGTGGGCTAGTACGTATAATAATTATTATACCGTGGTATAATTAATTACGTACATACTTAATACTAAACATGGCATTTCATTAATCCGAAAACTCGCTAACACGAATCGGTTAAACATTCTTACGTCAGATTACTGCCATTGGACTGTATTGACCACAACATATTGATCATGTAGTGATAAAACTTATTAAATTTTGTCTAAGTAAATAACAGTAATTGTTATTTGAATTGTATTTTTCTAGCGCGACATCGTTCTCTTTCTGAAAAATCTTGGTGTATTTAGAATGAACAAGGAAAGAGATTCCACCACGTGTCAGATACCACAGACATTCCATCCAATGCCAAGGGAGCCGAGACCCGTCAGTGTTGGATGACAACTGCTAGTTTTTAAAAAAATTTGAGTTCACATAAAAGGGAAAATAAGAAATATATATAGAGTATACTAGAGTTATTTTTATTTTATTTTTAGGCAACCCTACGTACGCTTACGAAGTTGAATAAAATGTTATTTCATGATAAACAAAAAGTTTCTTAATAAAACGATTATTACTATGACATGTGCAATATTGCTGAGAAGAAGAACGTTATATATATATATATATATATATATATTAGTTTATATAATTATGTTTTAACTTTACGCTTCGAAGTCAATTAGAATTTGATAATTCACTTCACGGATGTTACACAGAAAACTGTTTTTGTACACTGTACACTAGACTAAATTTATCGGATCAAAATATAATACTAAGAATGGAACGGGAAAACGTTGTTTTTTGGTTTTATACATCTCACGTGGCTTATAACTTTTTTTGACGAATTAATTTTGCACATATTATGAAATTCTTTCAAAATTAAATGAAATAAATATCTTGTTGATTCATCCTCTTCGTTCACTTTTTTTAAATATTATTATATATAAAAAACTTTCACAAATGAACTTACTTTGGTTATCACTTTCACAAACGTTTCAAGGTGATGCGCCTCTTCCACAGTGTGAGTATTTACTCACTTCATTTGTGAAAGTTTTTTATATATAATAATATTTAAATGAAATAGTTGCAGTTAAGGCTGATAATATTATTGATATTGAAATTTTGGAAAAATTAGTGTTACGAAGACATTTAAAAATCAAGTTGTATGCGTTTTGTGTGTATATGTGTTCGGCATTTGTCTAAATGCATCTGAACCATAATACCTACATCACTCAGGGGAACAAGTTATGGAAACGCAAAGCAACTCGGAATACATATCTGGTCACTTCTAGCGAGGATCAAATAAATGGGTCAGCCCCGATATTCGAGGATCAGGCTACAGATATCATGTTTATAAACAAGAGTTTTGTTGTAGACATGACACAGATTCAAGCGAATTCCAGAGCGCCGGTAACTACCTTACTATTTCTCGACATATCATCCGGAAAATGACAGATTACGGTTACAAATTTGGATATATTACTGTTACATGCCCTTCCTACATCGATACAGTCTGAAATCAGGCCTTGGCGTCCTCTATCTAAACCCTCCATCTCACTCTTTCCGTAGCGGATGACGTCCGTCGTCGCACACCGTCTCCAGTATGACTCTTCCATCTGTAGCCACAACATCCTCCCATTTATTCCTTTGGCGGCTTTTGAAGTCAACTTTTCCTATGACACCCTGTTTTGGTATTCACTCCTTATTTATTCTTACAAAGTGGTCCAGTCTATTGAGTGTCTCCGCACACCACTGTTGGCTCATTGAAATAATAATACACACCCTCGTTACCACGTGTCTTCCTCTCTCACGGGGCCATCTCAGCTGATTCCTCTCAAATAATTTCAGGCGTTCCAGTACTATTTGGATTATAAAATATACCTCAGTGTCACCCATCAAAATCGTTTTCATAATATTACTAAACGAACGATTGTCAACATATTAATTACCTAATTTTAAAATTTAATTACAACAGTTGTTTTTCCTAATAACAGGAGTTTTACTTAATTATTTGACTTTCTCAAAGTCTGATCTATTCCTAGTTTTATTTAAGAAAATTATTAGAACTGCATACCGTCTCCATGATGGCACACAGACTTCTCTATGCCGTCTGTAGTCCTACCATCTGCCGTCTGTATGGTACAGACGTCTCTATCGTCTATTCTCCTAAAATCAAACAAGCATTTACCATGAAAAATATTTTGTCCGTAATCCTTCCTTATACCGTGTTATAATTTTTTTTTTTAATTTTGAAATCATAGAGTTACTAATAATTTTATTTTTCTGGAAATTTACAATCAAAATCAAGAGATTACACAATAGCAATAGTCATAATATGTCCACATGAATCTATTTCTATTTGCAGTATGAAAGTAAACACGAGATACTTTATACTTCTTTATACTGCTTCTTCTATATACTTCCACTTAGGTTTATAGTATTGTAAGACTTGTAATACAGTAATCTATATGACACCCTACCATAAGTTCATTGGGGCTGAATAATAATATGAACTGGGATTGTTCATAGGCCTACTAATTAGGAGTGACAGGACAAGGCTTACTACACAAGACAAGACGGGGGCGAGCGGGATCTCATAGCACCCAGCGCGGTGAACCCCACTTGCCTCCCATATTGGGCGGTCGTGTGTCTGCAGCACAAGAATGTCAACAGAAGTCGTAGAGAAGCTGGACAATAAGCGATCATATATAAGCTGGACAGAAAAATGATATATGTTTTAATAGGTATATGATAAACAGATGTAAAGAATTTAGGGAATTATCAAAGTGGGAATTTTGTAAATTGTTAAAGAATTGTATTGTATAGTGATGAAGGAAATGTTTATTAGTCTTCAAATATATTTATTAAGAGTTACATCAGAAGTCTTAAATTATATTCAATAAGAGTAACGTTATAACTTTAATATTATTTTTCAATAAGAGTAACATGAAGAGTCTAATTTAATATCTAATGGTAACAGCATGAAGAGTCTAAAATTATATCTATAAGAGTAGCTTGAAGAGTCTAAATTCATAAAATAACATTTGTACATCATCAAGTTAATGTAACATAGAAAAGAAAATACAGTAAAGGAAGTTAACTTGTGATACCAGAGTTTTGATTATAATATTTAATAAATAAATAATATTACGAGAAATATAACAATATCCTTAATAGAACGACGATAGAAGAGGGAAATTCTGGACTGAAGAAGAATTTAAGTGGCCATAAAGGATAATTAAGTGTTCCGAGGAGACATCTGTGTTGCAGTCGTCCTGGAGAGCGGCATTCAGCGGTGAGACCAATAAGAAATTTGTGTGAAGGAACAGATTGCCAAGCCTAATATTGCTTTTGAAAAAAGGTAAACAACAACCAGAAGTGAACCCGTGGCAGCTGGAAGAATTCAGAGTCGGTCAAGTTACATTAGTCTGGTATTCATTTTTTTTACATGGTTAATTCTCAAAATACTACATATTAACTGAATTTGGTTTGGTTTAAAGAAAAGAAAATATTAGATACAATCGTAAATACGATCAAACAGCTTAATAATCATTAACCCTGAGAGAAAGAGTTTCTTTACATGTACTGGTAAACAAAAAACATAATAACAGTAGGTACATTTCTTAATTATATTATACTATTAAATAATTACAAGACTCATAAAAAAAATAACAGTACATTAAATGGCTGATCCAACGTGGAGCAGATCTTAATTACAATACCTGTAATTAATTACAGTACAATAAATGGCACCCATACGTGAAAGCAAAGATATTCTTTAAACCAGCACCAAATAACACAATTTTGTTAAATTTAATTAGCATAAAAATTTTTTTCCTTGTAATTAAATTAAGTTAAAGATTGTAAAATGGCTAACAAACCAGAGCAACGATATGAATTAAGGAGTAATAGTGCTGAAGAGGAAGAAACTGAAATGGAAGTAATAGTAAGGGATGCCCAAGGGGAACAACCAAAGAAACCAACCCAACCAATGGACGCAAATTTCCAGGAGATGATGAGAATTATTATGGAAGGGAATAGAAAAAACAGCGAAAAAGTATTGAAACAAATAACTGAAAAAATGGATAGTAACAGCGAAACATTAAAGAAACAACTGAGAATAGATAATGAAACCTTATTAAAACAAAATAATGAGGAATTAAAGGAACAAATGAAAGAAAATAGCGAAACATTGAATGATAAAGTAGAAAGCAGTAATGAAACATCACAACAACAGTTGAAGGAGGAGATTAGACAAAGTAACGAAGAGTTAAAACGACAATTGAAGGAAGAGAGCGAGAAAAATAAAGAGGAATTGAAACAACAGTTAGACGAGTATAAAAAAGAAATAAGGTATAGAATTATAGAAACTAACCAAAAGCCTGAAATCAAGTTAATATTACAAAGTTATGGGGAAAATAACGTTAGGCAATCCGCAAAGGTGAAATTGAATATAGAAACAATGAAAGAAATAAGGGATGATGAAAACCAGTCAATAGAAACAAAGATAGAAGTCATACCAAACGATCGAATCAGGGAACCAGTAAATCAGAAAATAAAAGGCAATAAAGAAATAGAAAATAAAGAAGATAAAAGTGTATCATTATATTAAGGATAAACATAGCAGAAATAAAGAGAATAATAAGTATGTGGAAAAGAAGACGAAGAAGATAGGTAAAAGACGTCCCAGGAAACAGAAAAATACACAGGAAGAATTAGATATGATTAGGAGTGGGCTGGTTAATGTACATAATCTCCCAATCGCTAATAACAGAAAAAGAACAGAATTAAAAAATCATAATAAAAACTTAAGGAAATTTATATTTAAGATGAATACCTCAGAAAAAGAAAGGGATAATAGAATATCAGCTATATCATCAATAGTTGATATACCAGTGACATATTTGGTTAAAGAACTAGAGAATAAAGTGTTAAAAGTAGACGAAGATACCATTGAAAATTTGGTGTTCGAAAAATTGCAGTACCGAGTGATCGAAACATATGTCATTAGGACAGAATTGATTGGAAATTCAACAGGAGGTCTTGAAATGAGTGAAGACGTCGCAGCAGAAAAATCAGAATACAAGGTAGTAGTGATAAAGTGGACAAGGATAGAATTCATACTGAAAACAATAACAGTCCGGGCGAAAAGGATAACTTATGTATTTAACAATGGATGAACTAAAGATGAAAATATGGAAAGAAGGGACTGATTTTTTGGGCATGGACCACAGCAAACTAATAGAACAAAGATAAGGTTAATTAATAAGACAAACAACATAATATTGAAGTTATTACAAATAAAGATTTTTATGTTATGAATTAAAAGAAAGGAAAAGAACCCACCAAATTCAAAAAACGTAAGAACATCTTACAGGATACTTCAGGGAAATTATTTTGAATCGATTAAGAAGAGAAAGACGGTTAATAACAATAATAAGGTGATAATAATGAGTAAAGAGAATAAATACTTAAAACAAATAAATAAAGAAATGAACCATCAGTTACTGAATGAAGCAATGGAAGATAAACTTGGCAAGATAATAGTAGTGCAATACAAATGACCCATAAGAGAGAAGGTGAGTTTAAATAAGAAATTATACCCAATACCCTATACAGTAAGAGGGCATATGAAATAAGAAATCGACAAAGGATTAGTAAAAAGAAAATTGAAATAAGGCAGTCAAAACACACAAGCCCGTTAGTAGTAATTCCCACGTAAGGATAAGTCCTTAATATTGTGTTTGGATGAGCGTCAAATTAATCAGATGATAATTCCTGATAAGGCGTCACCAAACAATATAAGAAGAGTTTTAAAACGTTTTAATAACGTCATTTTTTTAATAATTTTAATGCTGTACCTGGATATTGGCAAATAGAATTGCATCCAGAAAGTATAGAATATGTGAATGGTATAAGTTATCATTTCAAGAGAACACCTTTTGGGCTGGTGCATAATGTGGCCATATCTACAGAATGATTTGACTGAGTAGGGGGCAAGGAGATTTTAGAAGTTATTACGGGTTATGTCGATGATTTAGTAACTGCATCAAACAGTTGGGAAGAATATTGTAATAGAATTAAGAGGGTACTTACCAGATTGGGGAAAAATATAATGACACTTAAGTTGAATAATGTCATCGCCAGTAGGATTAAATTGTGTGGATTTGTAGTAATTAAATACCGAGATGGGAAGTTTAAAGATACATAACATTTTAATCAGATTCGACCGTATAAATAAAGTAATAATTAAGAAAAATAATTCTTAAATGAAGAACAAATGAAATGTATGACCCAGATTGGGAAGGTGAGGTTCGAAAGAAAGATAATGTTTTAGTCATGTTTTTGAGTTTTTTAGCCATGAAATTAGGCATAATTGTTATTTGTTATTGATTATTTTGATGTAAAACCAGTTGGTTTAATTAATGGTGTTTTAAGTCATAAATAAGTGTTTAAGATATCGTAATTCATGATTAGGATGAACCATATTTGTAATATTAATAAAAGAAAAAACCAATTTGTTAAAAGAATTTTGTGAGGTACAAACCACTAGTTAACCAGATGTTTAAATATTAAGATTAGACTATGTTGGTTATTTCAAAATTTCATCTAAAATTGTATCTGAAATTATGAAATAAGGGAAGGTATTATGTACTGCTGTTAAAATGCACACAGTAAATAATAGGGAGGTAATAAATTTTAAAAGAGAAAGGATGCAGATTTTGTATTGAATGTAACATATGTTTTAAAATGTAAACAAAAAACATTGGGACTATCGACTCACCCAGTCAACATAGAGGTCGATTCCTATATGATATAAAACAATATTCAGTTATATGTTCAGAAAAGAATATATGAAATTGGAATGAATTGTAAATCAAGTGAGTGAATTGAATCAGAAGAGTAAAGAGTAATAAAATTATAATTTAATAAATATCAACTAGAATTACGAATATTAGAGGTAAAATAAAGATGTTTAATAAGAAATAGAAAAATGATATATGTTTTAATAGGTATATGATAAACAGATGTAAAGAAATTAGGGAATTATCAAAGTGGCAATTTTATAAATTGTTAAAAAATTGTATTGTATAGTGATGAAGGAAATGTTTATTAGTCTTCAAATATATTTAATAAGAGTTACATCAGGAGTCTTAAATTATATTCAATAAGAAAAACGTTATAACTCTAATATTACTTCCAGTAAGAGTAACATGAAGAGTCTAATTTAATATCTAATGGTAACAGCATGAAGAGTCTAAAATTATATCTATCAGAGTAGCTTGAAGAGTCTAAATTCATAAAATAACATTTGTGCATCATCAAGTTAATGTAACATGGAAAAGAAAATACAGTAAAGGAAGTTAATTTGTGATACCAGAGTTTTGATTATAATATTTAATAAATAAATAATATTACGATAAATATAACAATAGCCTTAATAGAACGACGATAGAAGAGGGAAATCCTGGACTGAAGAAGAATTTAAGTGGCCATAAAGGATAATTAAGTTCCGAGGAGACATCTGTGTTGCAGTCGTCCTGGAGAGCGGCATTCAGCGGTGAGATCAATAAGAAATTTGTGTGAAGGAACAGATTGCCAAGTCTAATATTGCTTTTGAAAAAAGGTAAACAACAACCAGAAGTGAACCCGTGGCAGCTGGAAGAATTCAGAGTCGGTCAAGTTACATTAGTCTGGTATTCATTTTTTTTACATGGTTAATTCTCAAAATACTACATATTAACTAAATTTGGTTTGGTTTAAAGAAAAGAAAATATTAGATACAATCGTAAATACGATCAAACAGCTTAATAATCATTAACCTTGAGAGAAAGAGTTTCTTTACATGTACTGGTAAACAAAAAAAACATTATAACAGTAGGTACATTTCTTAATTATATTATACTATTAAATAATTACAAGACTCATAAAAAAAAAATAACAGTACATTAAATGGCTGATCCACCGTGGAGCAGATCTTAATTACAATACCTGTAATTAATTACAGTACAATATATATATATATATATATATATATATATATATATATAAATCGTTCTTGTTCTCAGCAATATTGCACATGTCATAGTAATAATCGTTTTATTAAGAAACTTTTTGTTTATCATGAAATAACATTTTATTCAACTTCGTAAGCGTACGTAGGGTTGCCTAAAAAGAAAATAAAAATAACTCTAGTATACTCTATATATATTTCTTATTTTCCCTTTTATGTGAACTCAAATTTTTTTTTAAACTAGTAGTTGTCACCCAACACTGCTGGGTCTCGTCTCCCTTGGCATTGGATGGAATGTCTGTGGTATCTGATACCTGGTGGAATCTCTTTCCTTGTTCATTCTAAATACACCAAGATTTTACAGAAAGAAAACGATGTCGCGCTAGAAAAATACAATTCAAATAACAATTACTGTTATTTACTTAGACAAAATTTAATAAGTTTTATCACTACATGATCAATATGTTGTGGTCAATACAGTCCAATGGCAGTAATCTGACGTAAGAATGTTTAACCGATTCGTGTTAGCGAGTTTTCGGATTAATGAAATGCCATGTTTAGTATTAAGTATGTACGTAATTAATTATACCACGGTATAATAATTATTATACGTACTAGCCCACGACTGAAACTAAACACGACTGGCGAGCTCAACAAATAAAGGATTTTATCATATAAACTTTTGTTATTTTAAAATATCGTATTAAACCATTAAATATAGTTTTCACTAAAATTCAAGTGTGTGGTCGCAGAAAATAATTTGTCCCATAAAGATATACTAATTTGTCGCATTATTTGTTTAATAACAATTGTCCCATTAAGATGAAACACACACATTGTTGAGTTTTTGTCACCGAAACAAACAACAAAAAACCATTAAACAAAAACAAAAAAAATAGTATATTCGTCTACTTCTTGCGAATTAATATTAAATCATTGCTTGGTTTAATTTATTGACCAGCTTCCCCGTAGCTCTCTCTCAAATCTGCAGCAATAACAAGACTTGGTGTGACGGTATGTCGTTTCGGTCGCTGGAATTGCCGCTCACCTTCCTTCTCTGTTACAACACCGAAGGTCCTCAGTCCCTCAGTCACACTGTCACATGTGTTTTATGTGTAAACGTGGAGCTTTAAAAATCAGTCTGTGGAGCGGGGCTACACCATGTCGCTACAAAAAATCTGTGACGTGCCGCCTAGGTTATTTCCAAAAGTGTTACAAAACATCTCTTTCGAGACAGAAGAGGTGTACTCCTTGATGAGTTCATGTAACGAAGCATTACAATTAACTCTGCAGTTTACTGTAAAACTCTGAAAAAGGTGTAAAGAGCCACTAAGAACAAACGACGTGGCCATGTGGCGTGTTGAGTTAAGGCATTGAAAACGCTCTCCCCCCATACCGTCGAACCCACACTTCGACTTAGAAACCCAGCAACATTATCTTCGAGAGCTTCAAATGGGAGTTGTTGGAACATGCTCCGTTCAGCCCTGATTTAGCTCCCAGTGACTACCACCTATTTACCTAACTTAAGAGAAATGGGTAGCGTTACAGCATTTTGAAAACAACGGGTAGTTGTAGGACAGTGTCAATGCATGGGTTAAGTCACAGACGGCAGAATTCTATAACAAGGAGATTAAGACATTCATTCAGCCATACGACAAGGTAGAAATTATAATGAAAAAGTAACAGCTAAATGGTTTAGCTTTAAGTTGTATATAATAAAAAAACCCTCTAAGTTTATTAATTTTTTTTTAACACCCAAACGGAAGTATGTACGGATTCAATTCTATGTTCATAAAGTTTTCACACTAACAAATATCAACGAAACACACGGTGCCCACCACACTAAGCTAAAAAACGTCTTAACATTCAAAACAAAATAAAAACATAATCTCATATCTGAAACTGTTCAGTTACAACGCAGATAAACAATGATAACAAACCAGAGGTGGTACCACGGTCGTGTAAAGGGGGCAATATAGCGGACATTCAAAATTCGCATTCGCAGATAAGTTTTCAAGGATGCCAACGTCTTAAAAATAAGCACCCAATATTTAAAGTTATAAGTTATAAAAAAATCAGTAGCTTGCGGCCTCTTCTGAGCCCGCGGCCTAGTCGGCCTAGCAGTAAATCCGGCACTGACTTAGGGTAGGTTTGATCTACAGTCCGCCGGAAATCGTGATACCAAACAGAATTAGGATAGAATCAGCGTGTCACTATATATGTCAATATACGTAGTTTTCGCTCGGTCGTGAGACAAGCCTAATCAAAGAGAAGCTAGTAGAAACTGATCCCCCAGCCACATAAACAGTAGTCTTCTTGTTAGGTCTCCTTCCAAACTTTCTGATTCATATTAATCGTTTGGCCGCCTTTAAGCTCTATCGGGATGATGTAAGACAGCGGCGAGCGCGAATACGCTTCTTATTGTGGCGAAACGCAACGACAAAATCATCAATATTGTATTTACTAAAGTATTAATAAATTAAAAATATTATGTTACAGACTAAAATGTATTTTAAAAACAAGGAGTCAGATTTGGTGTTATGATAAAATTAAGAAAATAGTAAACGTAATAGACGAAAAATAGTGTAAAACGAGGTTCTACAGCTTTGATAAGACATGTTACGAGGAATTGTTGCTTTCTTCAAAAAGATTTGAAAATTTTTAGCCTTGTAAACAATTTTTAAATTCAATATTTTTTTTTTTAAATCATCAGATTCAAAAGAAAATCTTTGCAGAAGCGAAAACGTACGCAGTTAACCGGCAACTGGCTGATTGTTTGAAAAACTGGTTTTGTGAAAGCAGACAAGGCGGAAACACTGTTTTAAAACTGACGACATTCCTCTTTGGAAGCAAATGCGGTACCCACTGTATCACACAGACTCTGTAAGGATATTTTAGAAAGTTAGATCTCTTTACTGCGTTAATCTGTAGCATACCATTTATGTACACCACCCACGTGAAGACAAAACTTGTGTTTGTATGTCATTGAATAGCCCTGATAGTATGATACATAAATCTCAAAATAAAATTTAGACACGGAAAACCCGCTATTTAATCTTAAAGTACAAATGTAAATCACGGACACACACACACACACACACACACACAAAGTTGCACATTTATACGCTGCACTTTGTAACAGGGGAAACCCCAATTCCTGCTCGCTCTTTCCGTGGTCATTGATTGCTGTGCACAGAATTTTGGTTATATAAACAGAAGACGGGCAAGGACAGGGCATACTGCTGCAACCGTCTTCATCACTACAGTCAGATCAGACTTGAAATCTGTCTACGGAGACCGACCAAACATGAAATACATTTGTGTGGTATTCATTGTCATTTTAGTGTTTGCGGTGATTGCACAAGCGTTTCCATCTTTTCCACAAGGTGATGGTGAACAGCACCTGCAAGGTAAGTTTTACACATTTTTCGTATTATAATTTTGTAAAATGAGTAAAAATGGTACTTAAAATTATTCATCTGTGTAAATAATCTATATTATTATAGCCTATATAAGAAAATTACGTATCGACCGTGTTAATTATGGTTTCAAGTGGATATCGAGTTTCGGTCTAATAAAAATACAAGTTATATACGACGTATGAAGATTTATTTTATCTCATATTCATGCCTACAACATAAAATATAAAGTAAAATAATGGTTATGAGAGTTAATTACAATATATAAGTTGTATGGTATTAACAGTGGCGTTGTTTTATATATAATAACTAATAGTACTTACATATATTGTTGAATCACAGATACACACATACACAAACTATACACTACACTGCGATACAAAAACATGATACATACTTATTGTATTTTTTCCTCACTTTGCATAGTGGCAGTGTGTGAATCTATTTCGTGACTGGGGAAAAAGATATTTAGTCTCTTTCTCCAGTCACGAAATAGATTCACACACTGCCACTATGCAGTATACAAAGTGAGGAAAAAATATAAATAATATGTATCATGTTTTTGTATCGCAGTGTAGTGTATAGTTTTGTCTATATGTGTATTTGTGATTCAACAATATATGTAAGTACTATTAGTTATTCTATACAAAACAACGCCACTGTTAATACCATACAACTAATATATTATGATTAACTCTCATTACCATTATATTATTTTATATATTAGGTTGTAGGCATGAATATGAGATAAAATAAATCTCGAAACGTCGCATAAAACCTGCATTTTTATTAGACCGAAACTCGATATCCACTTACTTAAAACCACTATTATAATATATATATATATATATATATATATTGTAGCATAACAGATAATCCACTAAGTAATAATTCCATTATGATCATAAATAAATTTAAATTACATTAACTCAAAAGAAAATTCAAAGGAAAATAATTAAATATAAAAGGAAAATAATTAAATATCAAAGAAAAATACCACCATAAAGGAAAAAGTAAAATTAAATCATAAAAAACGCAACAATAAAGTATCAAGAAAATTAAATCCGAAGAAACTAAAATAAAATCAGGATAATACCCAGGTAGGATAGGAGCAGGTAATAAAGAAGAAACCCCGAACCAACCAACGGACAAAATAAAACCAAATTACCTTGGAAAACCCAAGAAGGAAGAAGTGAAGAAAAGAAGATATGGGATGGGAGGACTACGAGGAATACCCATGATAAACCTATTAATAACAATAACAAACCCCGAACCAAATTTTAATGTCACCCGAAGAAAGTATAACACCCCAAAACCTCATAGAAATGTAAAATAATTATAAACAAAAGTGTTTAGTAGTGTGAATAGAAGTGCACCGACTAAACTTATTATATAATAAAATAAACAAATCTTCACAGTCCATTATAACTAAAGGTTTGGTCTTAGAATATTGTAAAACTCAAATATAAATCAGACCCAACAGTGTAAGTGAACCAGTGCAAGTGATTTAAATATAATAAACTTCAAGTAAAGGTGTAACTGTTACTTTAACAATGTACTATTAAATAACTTTAATATTTTATATAAATACAGAGATGACAGGTCATGAAATATTATTATGAAAATATTTCTAATGTTTCATAGAAGAGGCCACTCTTTATCAAAAAACATTCTTTGAAATGTAAATGATAAAGAGAGCAGGTGGGGAATAATTACTGTGACAGGGGATTAAAATATAATACACAATATAAACAGAAAGGACTGCAATCAGTTTAAGTTTAACAAAAAATAAAAATTAAATGGCTAATTATATTTGTATTTAAAGCCTATGAACTCCACATTTCAAGGTGGTATATAGAATAAGGATTATGATTAAGATAAGAATGTTTATTAATATAACAGTGTTCATACAGCCTAAAATGTCTATGTATGTATACTATACTAGTTTATAAAATGTTTGCTATGTATTTTTAAAAATAGTTCAAACTAAAATGTCTAACTTTTAAGAATAGTAATTAATTTTCAATATTGTTTTTGTTTTACGAGCATGAATACAATGCTACATGTACCAATAGTTCTATAAGGAGATTTTATTTAATATTGTGTTAACTTTAGAAAATCAGAAGGGGTATAAAAATAACATTATTCGAAAAACAGTATATGTAAAACTATAAAATCTAGGCCAAATAAGAAATTCCGTATAACATTATAATTAAGTAAGGAAGTTAAATAAACAAGTAAACTAATGAGATTTATATAAGGTGAATCAATCACCAACTGATATAACTGAAACTATATTTAAAAGAATAATATAAAAAGATGTATAAAATTATTAAAAAATTTGCAAAATGTAATTCCTAACAATTTCAGAGGAGGAATAGTAAATTCATGAATTATAACTAAAAGAATGATCAATTGATAAATTTGTAAGAAATTAAAAAAGGATAAAGATTTATATCAATCGGAAATTTATTATAATCATATTTATAACACATAAGATGGCTAAAATTGTGGACAAGAACAGGAAGCAGATATTGAGCCTATATTTCCAAAATGACAGAAATATAGCAATTTTGACAAACAACTTTATAAAGATGGACTATTGTATGTCAAATTAAGCAGAAAGAGTTAAAGAAACCAATGATGTAATTACTAGTTCACGAAAGTAATCAATAACCAAAATATATTCTGAATATAATGTACTTTAAATCACATGCATATTAAGTGAATAATATTTGAAACAATACTTTTCTAATATTAACTTGGCAAGATATTTCAGGAGACGAAGGAAGTAAAACAGTTCTTATTTAACATTGAGAGTGAACAGTTGAATTAAGCTCGCGCTAATAACACGATAGCGAATACGTTAATGGCGTATAACGGTTGAGCCTATCTTACATTAAAACAACCGAGAGTTACTGAAAAATTGAACTTAAACATAAAATCAGTGAATACAACCACCACAAACGGTGAAAACAATTAAAACTGAACGGAATACCAGTGAAATAAAACAATAAAACTATAAAACAAGAAAGATAACTTAACCAAACGAACATCACATTTTTCAACATACACGCTACAGAAGTGAACACACCTAATACAAAACATTTAATCAGTGAACACGGAACACTTAACCAGGACACTTCTCACAACACTATAGACATTATCCAATATTGCAGAACCAAGGAAACAGTTGAGAAGGCAGCTTTATTAGCAGAAAATTCAGCGTCATCATTCCAGTTTTACTGCAAATACGAAGTGTCTGCCATTTTGAAAAATCCCATCATGCAACACCACCTCCACTGATTGAATTCGGCGTTCGCTGTTGGTAAAACGATTCAACTATATAAACATTATATATCATAAGTTCATTTTGTAATTATTAATTATTAAGATATATTTGTGAATGTCATACTTTCTATACTTGCCCCTTCTCTGACTATTATAATTATAACCGTTGAAAGAACCAGTCGAAAATATTTCTATATAATAACCTGTATTAACAATCGATTACCCCTGTGCAAGAGTCGAGTGTTCTATATGTGATAATCGATTTTAAATCGATATTATTAAATTTGTCAATAAAATATATTAATTCTACGCTTTGATTTAATTTTTATTTTAGAATTTTTATAAATAAAGAGTTAATTCACACCAGGATCAAAGAAAAAGGCGACATTACTCAAGTGGGCGTAATATACTGGAGAAAGAAGAAAGATAGCCGATCGATTAGCGAAATGAGACAATCCTATTAACTATAAATTTATTTACAGTAAAAGAGAAGCGAATTAATTGACATAATTAACACAAATTAAAACCAAATTTTCACACGACACTATTACAAGGATTATTATTTAAATTATTGAACCTAAAAACAGACATTAAAATATTTTTTTTTTAAATTTTTTAAAATAAATAAAATTTTTATTTTTTCTACACGAACGAAACATTTTTATTTGTAACCGCATATAGCGGCAACTTACAATATATATATATATATATATATATATATATATATATTTATATATATATATATATAAACATCCCACGATGTATATATGTAAACACACCCACCCGGACACACAAAATTATATACAAATATATGTACGCGCGCGCGCGTGTGTGTGTGTGTGCAAATGCATATTTCTATTGTAATCTGTTACAGTACCTGTAAGGAAACAATAGGAACTTTTTTTTAAAACAACGAATGTCTGGTAGACGTGAATTAATTTAAATACGCTTCTACTTACATAACCAACCAAATTGTTAATTATGAATAGCGCCGCTAGGTAGCATCAAACGTTTAAATTTAATGTGTGAATAAATTCGGCTCAATTATGGGCGATTTATCCAAGTGTCATCGTGACAACGTCAGGTCCCATACGTTTTCTTATAGTTCTTACGTTCTTTACAGTTTGACCATTGTTGTATTTTTGTTCTTTTATAGAAGTACTGAAAATTCGCGTATAAATTAAATCACTTGCTACTTTTTGTCGATACTGTTTGTCATATTTTTAAAGGCAATCATTGTTACGAATTCCAGCATATTATCAGTCATTTTCAGCAAGACCGCTGCCTCATTGTTCGTTGTATAGAAAACAGTGTTTATTCTACATTAAATGTTATTTTATTTTCTATTTTACTATTTCCCGCTTTTTTAATTTTCTGATTTTTTTTCAACATAAAAAGTAAATATTTATAAGTGATGTAATGATCGTCGTAGTCCTTCAGCCTTTCGACTGGTTAGTACCCTCCCCGCATATACCCGTGGTGCGTGTGGTACTGAGTCTCTCACAGGTATATGGGACCTACAGTTTAACGCCGGATCCGAACGGCATAGTTGGGGAAGGTTTATACTAAGCAGGATACCTCTCGCTGGTTTGCCATTGCCTTGCGAGGGGGAACGGTCGTATCTAAATCAGATGGCCCCCGGCGGGATGTAATGATAAGCGACAAATATGATTGAAGTGGTTCTAATATTTTAATGTCCTCTCGGCTTTTATAAACCAATATTTATTTATTTTTATCTTTAAATGACGTGGTTATAAAAGATTCTATTGAAATATTTTGCATTGGCGTTTAAGTTCATATGTAGGTAGATAGACGTAACTCTTACTACTCTACTTATTACTCCTAACCCTTACGCTTACTAGTTACTTATTACTCTTACAACCCTTTCAATACTTCCTAGATTACTCGCTTACTGTACGATTGTGTACATGGTTAAATATATAATTTTATTTCTCATTTACGTGAACATTAAACGTTTATATAAAATGTACTCTATATAAGTGTGTGCGTGCTCTTACGTATCTGCGTGTCTCTATGCGTGTGTGCGCGGGTTTTCATCTGATTTTTTTGGTTTTGTCATATCAGACAGTACTAAGTGTAGTATCCATATCAAAATTACCGTGTGTGACTCAAGGAGGCGCATAAATATTTAAAATATATGAGAGCTGATTTTTTTTTCTAGCGGATTCAACGCCAATCAATAAACAATTTTATTGTTGCTATCTTCACTTGAGGAAAGTTGAAATGTTACTTTCAGTTGTGTAGGCTACTTGGTGAACGTCTACTTTTCTTATGAGTTCAATTTTATCATCGATATTCCTAATAACATAGCTGAGATTTATATTTAGTCAATTTTACTGCTGTAAAAACTACTTAAAAACTACTTTATCTTTTCAAGAATCCTATTTACATTTGTAGTGGCAAATATAGATAATATAAAACTGTATAAATATTAATACATGTAGTAGTGAAAAAGTTTAAGAGCGCATTAAAATTGATTGTTGAAACGTATATAATCTTTCAATCGCCAGTTTCATTTGTGTCCAAGAATCATTTCTTAAAGGATGTTTACATATTGCATTTAATTTATGCTGTATTACAGGTTAGATTAAGAAAGTAAGAGTGTATACGAGAATTCCATTTACCTGCATGTAAATGAAAGTTTGCGATAATTTTACAGAGCCAGTCCACGGTGACCGTCACCGCAGAGTCACGTGCGACATCATGAGCGTTGACACTCCGTATGGTTCGGCCAACCACGCAGCTTGTGCTCTCCACTGCATCGCTATGATGAAGGGTTACCGTGGTGGACGGTGCATAGACGGTGTCTGCAACTGCAGGAGATAAACTTAATTTAATGACACATTGTGTGTGTGGACGCGTGCGTGTGTCTTTTTACACTGTTTTCCTAAATTTGTATAAATAAATACTTTCCAAATGTATATTATACATACTTCGTGACCGTAATAAATACAATAATTTTACGTACAACGTGTTGCAAAATGTTTCGCTCTTCCTGTATATCCTTCCTGTAGATTTGTTCCATTGCAGCCAACATATATTTTAGACGTCCGCTCAATTTCTAAAATTTTATTAGAGATAGGTTATGTGATCATGACATTTTAAAACCAAAAATGTACCTCTGAGGTGATATTTCTTAATCCAGAGTTGCCTACAGTTTTCACCTAGGGGCTAAATTCCAGTTTAAGTGCTCCCAACGGCAGCCTGTGAAGAAGCTTTTTAAAAGCGAAAACCGGTTCAGGCTATAAGGTAAAACTTTTACGTTTTTACCTATTGTGTTCCGAGTCGGTAGTGTATTAATTATATTTAGTTAAGTAACGGACACGTCATGGGCAACGAAATCCAAGCCATTAGTATATAACAAAACATGTACGGATATCAGAAACAACAACTAATACGGAAATACTGTGTGTTTTCTGCATGATGCTACTGTTTTGAACAAGTAGCTAATTTTATCTGCCTAGGATCACTTTACAAATAAGTCAGTGGATCAGCGATAAAATCAAATTAATGATAGGAAAATGGAAGCTAAGCTTACTTCAAAAATAATAACCTAGTATGCTTCAAGATCCCAAGCCAAAATTCAAATAGTATCTTCAAAGCAAAGTATGATATGAATTTTGAGTTTGTTGCATTAATAGTATAGTAAACTGTAGGTAACCGTTACACTAACTAGCGATAGTTAGGTTCAGAGTAACTCCTAAACTGCTACCATACTTGTGTACCGAAAAGACTACATTTTAAGCTGATTAGTTAACAGTTTTAGATAAAATTTCCTTTAATACGATACGCCACATAAATTTTACAATGTCGTAACAATTTTACCAACCCAAAATTTGGACACTGGCACCCGTAAATTTTGAAATTTTTAAAAAGTGACCACTAAATTTAGAATGTGGTTAAAATGACCTTCTATTTGATACCCCACATGAGCTTTTGGGATTTTTCAAAATGTTGCCTGCCTCAAACTTTGCCTCTTCCTAATATTTTTCTTCTCTATAAATCTCAAAAACTACAGAATTCTATAGAGTAAAAGTGCGGAGACGTATATCGAGATTTACAAAAATCGGTTGATGCATTTATCGTGAAACGTACCTCGAATAAATAGGTATAAACAGGCAGACAAATGCCAAACGGTCGAGTTAAAACTGAGAACTCGCCTCTTTCGTTCAATAAAACATATTTTACATTAAAATGAAAATACAAAATCGATATAGAAGAGTATCCCAAGGAAGTGTACTAGACCTAGTTTTATACCTCCAAAATACCAACGATCTTCTACACCTGGAAAACAGTGACGACATTTACAGTAATGCCAAGTAAGCGGGATCAGTGAGGAAGCAACAAAAACACTAGGACTGCTGTGAACTAAGTAGAAAATTGGACACGAAATTTGGAATATAGTTAAATGAATCCACCTTAACTTCAATAGTAACTTCACAAACAAAATCTGAGAATGGCACGGTAACTAATAAGAATCGTATGATATATAGACGAGTTAAATATGCTTATGAAGTTAAATGCGATGCAACTTAAGTATGCAGATGAGTTAAGTATCTTGGTAAGAATACTCAAATTTTAATTTAACCCAACAATAAATGTACGCGATCGCTCAACAGTCTTGCCTATTTAACACAATTCAGAAGTGTGAAACAGTAAATAAAAGAATATTAGGGAAACATTTCCCCCCTGCAAACTTTCAAAAAACTGTATTCCTAAAATACAGTGAGAAATCCGAAATTATCACTGTATACTACTAGTGTACTCGTAATAATAATTTTATATCAGATATACTACTCTTTAGAAGTTTCTCAGAGATTGCTATTTACAGCAGCACGCAGCGAAATTAACTTCAGCTGTTTGCTTTGCTCACCTGGCTCATAACTTTTCCCGTTTTTAATTCAATTAAAGAATCCACCACCGCGTTCTCTAGAGGAGTATTTTTTTCACTTTCCCCTCATCCGCTGCTTTAAATAATGCATAGACCCAATTCGTACTGAGCAGAGTAATACACGACACTCATTTCTCTTCACTGCGCCGTCATTTGATTTGTCCTTACTCTCAGTCTTAGAATTAGCCTACTCTCAATTTTTAAAAACTTTTGCCTTATGTTAAGTTTCGCTTTTTTTACTTTTACTTTGCCTACGTACTATACTCAATTGTAGGGTGTGTGTTTGTGAGGGTTGGGGAGGGGGAGTTTTACTGCAATGATGATTAGATGACGTTAGTATACATGGTGTACAGTCTCTTGTCTGGCCTACGTAAAATTGTATTGTACCTTGCGTTCCGGTTCTGTAAATTCCATTGTTCATAATATCATTGTTGTAGAAGTTATTAGATTATTTACGTTACTATAGTTTATTGGCAATGCTATTTTGATACCTTTGTTGGTTGAATACGCTTGTAATTTACTTCACATTTTCTTCAACAAACCGCTACAATAATAAACTATGCTAACATTGCGGTTTGTGATTTAACTTGTCCGTTTTATGATTAATAGTTATGCATAATTAATAGTTGCGTGCGTAACCGAAAGAATGTAAGCAATGGGGGAGATAGAGTTAGTAATTGAAATCGCATGCGCAGATATATATTTTTTAACAGCACTTGAGAGTGTTTTAGAGAAAAGGTGGGTGTTGTTTGTTTTAAATAAAATTCTTACTCATGTTGAGTTTGAAAATAATTAAAAAATTTATTAACTAAAATTTCGAAATTTCGTGCTTACAATTTTTTTACTATTATTTTGCATAAAGTGTGTTTCTTGTGTGTGCTCGGCATACACATAATTATTGTAAATATACAAAATACTTTTTAATAAAATATTCATAAATTTCGTACACACAAAATATAAATTGCCATCCACAAATAAACATGTATAAATATAAGCTCTTATAATAATGAAATGTGCTCCCGGCTTGCTCAGATATTCTTTTAAAATGCATTTATTTTAAATCATTTTTTTTAATTATTACTTTACTTTGTGCACGTAAATGTAAATAAAATATTAAGGAAATATCAATCAAATCTCGAGTCAATAAAATATCTATAATACTCGTACATTAAATCTTCAAAATAATAAAAAAATTTGCAATGTTAAAAATCATTATAAAAATTGTGTAATCTATTACCCTAATTTAACAATATAAAATTTACAATTATTACTATTTACACAATCAGTGTATAGAATCTATCATTGTCTCTTTTATACTCCTTTTTAATGTCATTTATGAACCGTTTATTGACGATTAAAATGGTTTTGTCACCTTATTATTAATGAGGTGATATTCTGTGATCCCTCGTCATGATCCTCAGTCTTGTGTCTTTGTCCAGCGTCGATCCTCCGTCGTCCTCTGGTCCTTCTGGAATTCGTCGTCCGGTCCTCCTGGTCTGTTCAGGAACTCAGATGACTCATACTGTGTTACTGCTCCATACGTAGGCTACTTGTATATCGACCTCGGATATATAAAACTTTGCTCTGCAGTCGGGCATAGCCTTCGGCTGCACAAATCTTTCAGTAGACTGCCTCGAGACTCGGGATGCCTCGCTTATTTATACTGTCGGGCGCAAAAATAATGTTACGACAACTCTGTACAAGATTTGAATGGTCAAAATTTGTTAAGCGTCCCTTTACAGATTCATTTATTTTATTCGCACTTATTTCAATTCTTTTCGCAACATGCGAAGTCTTTTGGTTACGACACTAAGTTCAAAAGATTGGTAATTTTCTTGTGTATAATCGTATATTAATAGATTTTTGCATATTTTACTTATTCTGATTATTGTTCACTTTTATTTACTCTGCATAAAAATGCAGTGTTTCTTTCACACTAGATTTTCCACACATGTGTGCGTCTTTATATATATACATCCGTCTATCTATTTGGCTGTTACAAGTTTGTGGCAGTATTTGGCTGCTACCAGAAATCTTCATGTATATCTTGTTTTTACGGAATATATTTCTGTGCCCCAGAGGCATAAGACACCGTCTCCATTTTTTATAAAATAGAGCATTTTGTATAGTGTTAATGTACAGACTGCCCTCTTTCTAGTACTATATGGCACTATCTCCTAGTTATTTTTATGCAGCCAATGCGCATGTTTAAAATAACACTATCTTACATTGCTTCTTGAAACAAACAAAATGTTTTTTAGCTGTCCTGTAAAGTACTGTGTATGTGACATGGTATCTTATGCCTGTTGTGCACAGATTTGTATTTTTAAAAGGCCTCAATCCCAAAAAATGATTTGTTTTGCTCTATCCTTGATAATAAAGATTTTGCAAAGTCCATTGCACATGGCGGCAGCAATAATTTATGTCATTAGGTGCACCTAGAATATACAACGCTATTTAGCCGCCTAACGAGATACACACTGGCAATATTGATGACATCTGGCTGCCTGCAATATTTAACGAGATACACACTGGCAATATTGATGGCATCTGGCTGCCTGCAATATTGCCAGATTGCAGGTCACGAGGTATGACAGAAATAAAGCTGCTTCTGAAGGTATGGTCATATTCTTCCCTACTAGGTGCTATTTAGATGCCATGTATTTTCGTAAATATAAAATTGAAGAGGAGGAAGGTAGGATAGGGGAATGAAGTGGCTAGTGAATAATAACCAATTTCAAGATGCTCTCAAGGGAAAAGATATTGAAAACCATTTTGTGGAATGCGGTTTAACTATTTTGGAATGCTTTTTATGAAATCACTTAGGTGATAATTATGTGAGTTATTTTGTCTGAACCACGTTCACTTTATTATCTAAATCACAACCATCCATGAACAATGGAGGCTACACATTCCACAATGTCTTATTTTAGAAACACAAATACAATTTTAGACCAACTTTGGCCAACGGTAGCTCAAAATTTTCAAATGACACCCATCATCATGATGAAAAGAAAATTATGTTTACCACTACCACTATCACATACTGACTACTACCACATAAGGATTGTAATGATGTTAAAAGCTTATAATAAGTAAGCTTCTAAAATATATTATTCTATTTGTGTTGTAATTCCTGTAAAATCGTACAACCTATAAAATGTACATAAGAAACCTTCTTTGTTGCCCTAAAAAAATAAAAGTCTAACAAAATTGTGTTAAGTTATAAGCAATGAATACAGATACTCTGGAGTATCCGTGTATCCACTGTTTTAAGTCAGTTGGCAAGTTTGTTTTGTTTCATGGTCACCCTCTGTGTGACTACGTGCGGTGTTGATTGAATGTTGATATTGGCATCAATCACATCCTCTAATAGCAATGGAAATACATTATCATCGTCAATGTACACAGTCATTGTCCAGATCAAGGTCTATATCCTCTATGGATTTACCTTTGATCTCATTGCCATCCCCCTTCTCCATCAGAAGTAGAAGTTTTGCTACTTTGGATGTTTGAAAAACATAGTCAGGTAAACGGCAATTTTATCTATGAGTAAGGGTAGTATGGCCCATGAATGTAGCCAGTTGTTCGACATCTTCTTTAGTCATATGCAACAGCTGGCAAATAGTGGCCAAATGCTACCTAAGTGATCTTGAAGATATATTTTGTGGTTATGAACAATCAGCCTGTGTCGTCAACCATCGTAGTGTTTTATACCCTACAATTGGATCTGTTCCTCTGTGGACAAGGAGGAATGGGTTACTTGGTTCACAAATGTTTCTCTGTTAGCTAAAATGACATCAATTTGCTGTTGTACATTTGGTGGAAATAAAATGGGTGTTTTCTCACTTTTCCCCTTTGACAACCAGTGGCGCACCCAGGATTTTTTTGGGGGGGGGGGTTTGAAAAGTTAGAAACAAGGTGCACAATTTTGGTTTCCCTCATTCTTTTCTTTACAATGAAGGCTTTATCCTGGAGAAACGACAATACGCAACTTATAAGGAACCAATGTCGCAAGAACAGGTAAAAATTAACTTTACTTCATAAAATTTCACTCATGTGCGTTCCACCTATAATGCTGCAAAGGCATACTGCACGTGTAAGAATCATACACACAATGTTTGTAAGAATTATGAGTTAAAATCTTGTTCAGCACAGGCTTACTAATTTGCATATGCTTATTGAATAATTTAAATTACTTAATCAGTAGACGCCAACTTTATTGAAATAATAATACAATAATATAGTTAAAATAATCAGACATAAAGCAGTTGCGCACTTTATAGTGGGGATAAGGGGGGAAGTATGTTATACACGTCAGTAGAAAAAGGCCTTTTGAAAATATTAGCCTTCTCCCTGAATGACGAGTCTACGTACGGAGGTTTTGATTTCTATTTCTATTTCGACACTTCTAAACAGTACATTTGGACGTTTTGTAAGACGAAACAAGCAATAGATTCAACAGAGGTACCATACAAAGATTTCACGAGTTAGAAAATGTTTAACATTTAGTAGGCCTACTGCAATTATATTGTAAACAATGATTTGGTATGTTGTGTCTATTGCAGTCTTTCTCCATATCTTCTAGTCGAGCCTAGACATTAACAAACATTGTATATTTTGAAGAACATATTAGTTTGTGTACATGGTACGATTCAGGAAAAACGTAGTAATATCGGTTAAAATGAGCCTCTGACGAAGCTGACGAAAACTAGTTCAAGCTACAAGGTAAAAGTTTAACATTTTTACCAATAAAAAATTAGTGTTCCGAGTCAGTAGTTATATATTTAACATATAATTAGTTAATCAACGGACACGTCATGGACAACAAAATCGAGGAATATAGTCAACATTACTCTGGCAACTTAATTTGTTTGAATAAGTAACATCAATAACAGACTCGAATGTGAAATGACTGTGTGTGTTTTAAAGAAACAACAGATGTAAATTGTCCATAAAGAACAGGAGAGACAATATTAATGAAAAAATTATACCAAAATTGTTTAAGTAATATAGCATTTAATTACTTACAACCAATTACAAATATTTAGCTCAATTCTTCCATCCCACTAATGTTTCCTTCGCTGTTATTATAACTCAAATCGTCTTCACTACTGTTATCCCGTTATTTATTAATTTTGAAACGAACTTTCACATTATACACTCTTTGGTCTGATCTCTAGTAATCTTTTCAATTTTCATGACATGGTCACATCTTGATGTGCAATCTATGAAAGAAATAAACTCAAATTCCTTTTTTGCCAATTTTCTAACACTGTCTATGGAAAATGCACGTTTTTTAGCAAGCTTCTTCACGATTGCCTAAATCAGTTCCAGGATTAAGGTCAGGAAGTCAGAATGATAGAGTGAAAGTCGTAAAATGTAATGTCCATGGTTTGCCAAAACAGTGGTTATTATGAGAGTTCTGTATGTTGGTTTACTTTGTTTAACTCAGGTTAAGATAAATGGACTAAAGAAATCCCATTATTCACTAACCAGTTAATCGTGTTTGTCGTTAATGATGTTGCAGGTGGATTTATTTATTCATTGAAATTTTCAGCCACATTTGTCGATGAAAACGTGTCAAAAGCAATAGGAAACGTTTAATAGAATAACACAATAGAAAGTTAAGAGAAAATATATAAGCAAATTACGGGAATTCAGAGAAGAACGGCGTCTATCCACGTTTATTTTAACTGACGTTGAATACAGTTTCGTCTATGTAAACTATAGGCCGCCGTTCTTCTCTGAATTGCCGTAATTTTCTTATATATTTTCTCTTAACTTTCTAATGAGTTATTCTATTAAAAATTTCGTATTGCTTTTGGCACGTTTTCATCAAAATCTCATTTGACGAATAATGTGGCTCAGACTAGATGCACTACCATTATGATTAATTTATCTTTAAAAGATTGTTTAAATTACTTTGAATGTTGGTGTTTCCTCTTCTATGAATTGATATTCGTAAATAATTAATCGAATAGTAAGTATACTTGTCAAAATCGTCTAAATCAGTTTTTATTGCCTGTGTTGAGCATTTTTTATGGGAAGTACTGAAAGATTTTATGTCACCCATATACGCGGATGCTTCTTTAATAATTCTAAAAACACTACTTAGAGACACACCGCACGCCTGAGCTACCCTTTCCTGCAACTTTCTATCTGATATTCCCTTATCTTCTGATTTAATAAACCTGTACACGTTATACATTATTTTCCGACTCTAACTATGCATGACTTTCCTTTGCACTGAAATTGACAGGCCACCCAGATTGATCTAGTTCACTCTAGAGCAGTTTAAACTAATAAACAAAACTAAGAGACCATTAATTTTTTGATTTAAAAGTTACATGAACACTGAAATATTTCTGGAGTCTTTGTATAAATATGTAATAAAGCAGGAGTATTAATGTAAATAGTTGTTAGACAGTTACATATAATATACTGATAAAAATTATGTTTATAACAAATGTAAATGAATTATCTAAAATGTACATTATTATTTTGAACCATCACTCATTTTTACGCGGATATAAAGTACGACTTCTTTCCTTCATCAATCTGTCTGGTGTATATAATCAAATACTAAACAGTCACAGACTCCAGAGTGGAAACACAAGTGAAGAAGAATACCAGGCAGGCCAAAAATAAGCTGGAGAGAGTGTATAGATTCAGAACTGAAAGGGGCGTTAAGGACGATCTGTGGCTTGACCGCAATAGTGCCTTGGACATAAGGTGCACCTTTTCCTGCCTTTACAAGTCTGGTTTTGTAGTGACCGAGTCTCCTTATACCTCTTCAAATATTTAGGAATTCCACCTTTGTTTAAGTTTGTACCAATTTGTCTTTTAATTTGTTCATAACTGTAAACTTGTTCACTTAATAGTACTATTTTGCATAGGTTTCTGTGTGATCAGTTAACTCTTTGCGCCATTACTTTAATTGTATTACGTTTTACAAGCTCACTAAATAAAATAACATAAATAAAACTCAACCAACTTGAAAGCAATCACATAACACATTGACAATGTCCCTCTCTCAGCTCTAATACATGACATAAACTCTTAAGCTCGGTGGCTAAATTTAAATGAAGGAAAGCTACTTCATATCAACCTAAGCAAATTGTGCTTTCTTTTTCTGGTTATTTAGCTATAACTTTTGATGAAATTCAGAAAATTGAACAAACTTTTTTGCATTACATTCTTGATTAATTCTTTATAATTCTTGATTATGTGTCCATTTATATATAATTTTATGGTATTACTCCAAACAAAAGTGGTGTTCTGTGCCATCAAACTGAGAAATACACATTTTCCAAAAAGTTTCCACAATTTTAGCTACTTGTGTACAAATGTAAACATATTCGATCCCATATGCATTCACATTATTTACGTTGTACGTTAAAATAAAGAAATGTAAAATAAAGTAGAAACAAATGGATGGTTGTAGCAGAACGTCATACCCATGAAATTGCATGCGTTGTGTTAATGTCTTGCACTTTGTTGTAGCCTATATTATTGAACTTCGATTGCTCTTACATTGTTTTTGAAATGAATTCACTGTATTGACTTAATTTATATACTAACACAGCAGAAAGAATGGAGAGACAAAGAAAAAGAGGATATAAGTTGGAAATGGAAAATAGAGATAGTAAAGACAGAAGAAAAGAAAAGAAAAGGGGGATAAGGAAGAGGAGGTGAGCGAGATACATTTTCAAATGTATCTACCCAAAATATAATACACTTTAAATGGGGTGAATCAACGCTTATGTTGTTTCATGTGTGAACTAAACCATACTATATACGTCAGTAATTCATTTATGCCCGTCAGTATTTTTTATGGAATCACGTTTACATCACATACTCCAAGTAATCGCTATTAAGTATGAAAATATGCTTACTTATTTACACAATGAGAAGAAATTTTAAGACTAATTAATATCACAAGAAAAACAAATATGTAGAAACAACTGATACTCTGGCATAAAATCAAGAGCAGAAGACTGTTAGGACGAACAAGAATTCCGTGGATGAGAAACCCACAAGAATGTTCCATTGCACATCAATGGACTTGTTCAGACTAGTTGTGTCAAAGTTCCAGAGAGAAAAGGCACCGTAAGACAAACGGACTTCATCAATTGTTGTATTATGTATTTGATTATATGATGGTCTGTCCAGGTGTTGGTATTTTTTGGCTATAACATTCCTTCTGTTTCCTTCACGTCCATTAAACATTATGACTGTTCGTTGTTTTTTTTTATTCGTTTGATAATCAGAAAGCATTTGCAGCAGTTAATATTGAAATTAAGCTTAGTGCTGATTTCAACTGAAGTGCTGCCAAGTCTGTCACTTCGTCTTCTGAGGATGCGTGTTATCATTAAAGTAGCAAAGAATAGAGATTTTCCTTATTTATTCTACAGTTAAAGATCACAAAAGGACAACTGAGATGAGAGATGAGAGATGCTCCAGTGACATAAAAAGAAAAAATGCACAAGCAAGATGGGCATTTTTCAAGAAGAGATCTCTTCTGGCATCAAGAATCATCCCGCTGGAAACTAGGAAGAAATTTATGAAGAGTTTCAATTGGAGCATATGCACAAATGGCTTGCAAACCTGGACTTTGAGAAGAACTACCTTGAAGCTATTTTGAGATATGATGCTGACGGAAAGATTTAAGAATATTGTAGATAAAAGAGTTTTTGAACAGTAGATAAAAAGTGTTATTGTAGATAAATTATGAGGGTTTGAACAGAGTGGATGAAAAAGGAATTGGTGCTGATTGGAACCACTGTGGAAAGGAGAATCATAGTGGTCACCTGCTATGTGATTCAAATTAGCTGACCAACCTGGTTGAGGACCGTAATGGATAGAGACGGCCCAGGCAGGAGTACATGGATGGTATAAAATAAGGAAGACGGTATGTGAAGATGAAGAAACTGTCCAAGGAAATGAAGAAATTGCAAGCCTGCAAGCCCACCAACCTCTGGGTTGAGGACAAGGAGAGAGAGAGAGAGAGAGAGAGAGAGAGAGAGAGAGAGAGAGAGAGAGATATTCAAAACCACTACATATTTTTATACAGAGGTGGGTTTAATTATGTAGACGGGTGTGCATAGGTTCATGGTTTTATATGCTATTTTGGTTGCTTTTAGTCACTTTTTCATTTTATTAGAAAGAATTTTCCATTAAGCTACACTTTTGGTTATTTAACTGAAACTAAGGCTTTCTTTAGAAATAAACTATAAAAATTTATTTTTTAATATTTTTTATTACGAGATTACTCACAACAAAAAGGAAGCTTTATATTATTGTTCTACTTCTTTATATGGCTTTTCTATGTATATTGAGGAGGTACTAACACTTAAGCGATATTAATCGATGACTCGGGCACTTGGTGAAACATATTAATACAAAGGTTTTTGTAAATATATAAACATATAAAAGCCGTTATAAGTTAAAAGCTGTTGTTTAGTTTAATTAATTTTTATATTTTTCATTCAGATTATATTTAGTTTTTACAGATACTTGACCTTCCCTTAACTCCTACAACCCCCTCCATCTTTACACCCCACACATGTCATGACACACACCCTAAACAGATGTTCACCACCCTAACATAATCTGTTTACTTATCTCTTTGATAATAGCTTGAGAAGCTGAATCGGCTGTCAGAGTTAAATAAAAATTGTGAAACGTACCAAGAGTTTATATATTTTTAAAAACCTTTGTAACAGTTAAGCTATTGTTTGTTATCAATTATATTTTACTGTTTCTTTGCAATTTCAGCTAAGTAAGTCTCTACACAACTGCTCTATAAAACTAGTTTTATCTAGTTTGTTATTATTAAATTATAATTTTATGCAAGTAATGTTTATGTGATGGGTCGTTTGCGTATGATTTACTCAGAGCAGCCAGCATTACTTTTCACTTAATGTGCTGTTATAAGTTATTAAGCTTATATTTGTTATTAAATTGTACTGTTGTTTATAAAATACCTTGTACCTGATACAAGTAGTACACTTACTATTAAAATTTATGTAATTTTGTGGAATTTTTTAATATAAAGTTGAAATTATTACCATCAATAGTCTTCTTCTTCTTCTTCTTCTTCTTCTTCTTCTTCTTCTTCTTCTTCTTCTTCTTCTTCTTCTTCTTCTTCTTCTTCTTCTTCTTCTTCTTCTTCTTCTTCTTCTTCTTCTTCTTCTTCTTAATTTATTATTATTATTATTATTATTATTATTATTATTATTATTATTATTATTTTCTTTTCACAGATGTGTTCTTACTTGACATAATGAATCTCTCAGATTTATGTCTTTTTCAGGTGTTTAATACTAAGATTCAACCATACTTGTCCCCTATTCCTCTACTGGGTGTCCTTCTGTCCCAGTGGCTGATCAGCAGGGTGCAGGTGTGCGTGAGAGCCTTGCAAAAACAAACAAAACTTTAATAATAATACTAATATTACTACTATGTTTAAAGCCCTAACGATATCAGTTGTAGAGACATATGGCCACATCCAATGGTGCACCAAGGGGGGTTTTAAGGGTTAGAACCCCCCCAAAAGTGTAGAAAAATGTTTTGTTATTATCGTATATACAAATAGTGAAATATTCTTAATATGGTAATTACAATATCCTAACAAATAAATTAACGTTTTTAATTAACAAAATTACTAATGATAAACTAAAATTCAGCATAGGCAAGTTTACCAGAGATAAATAAACTATTTTCGTGCCAATGGCGCAAACACATACGTAACTGTTTGTGTACTTACAAAAAACAAAACAAAGCAAACAAACAAGCAAACCACCAGTTTTCATCAAAACCATACCGTTTAATTTATTGCCACATTTTCCGGTTTGGAGAGTAAAATGATCAATCTGGGTCACCTGTAGACTTCACTACAAAGAAAAGTCATACACAGTCAGAGTTGGAAAATAATTTATTACACGTACAAGTTTATTAAATCATAAGATAAAGAAATATCAGAAAGAAAGTTACAGGAACGACCCGTTCCTGGTGTGGTGTGGCGTGTGGTGTGTCTCTAAGTAGTGATTTTAGAATTATTAAAGAAATATCAGCATATGTGGGTAATATCTTTCAGCATTCCCCATAAAAATGCTCAACAAAGGAAATAAAAACTGATTTAGACTATTTCAACAAGTGTACTATTCACGAATGGCAATCTATAGAAGGGGAAAGACCAACATTCAAATCTAAATTAAACAGTTTTTGAGAACGAATTAATATAATGGTAGTGCATCTAGTCTGAGCCACATTATTCGCCAAATGGTATTTCAATGAAAATGTGCCAAAAGGAATTGGAAACTTTTAAAATAAAAACACAACATTAGAAACTTGAGAGGTGATATATATAAGAAAATTAAGGCAATTATGAGAACAGCGGCCCATAGTATACACAGACAAAACTTATTTTCACAGTTCAACGTCAGTTACAAAAATGTGAGCAGAAAATAAAACAAAAATTTTCAATAAATAAATAAATCCACCTGAAACATCATTAACAAAGAAGCAGACATGATTAACTGTTTAGCGAATCATGGGAATTCTTTAGTCCATTTATGTTAAAACCCAAGCTCTATTCACTAATTAAACAAAATTAAATCTATTAAAATTAAACAAAATAAACCAATATACAAAACTTTTAAAATAAACGCTATATTGCCAAACCATGGGCATTCCGTTTTAAGGCTTCCACCCTATTACCTGGATCTTAATCCTAGAACAGATTTGGGCAACCGTGTATTTTCCGTAGTGTTATAAAACTTTGCAAAAAAGGAATTTGAGTATTTCTCCTACATTCTAACATCAGTATGTAAGCTCATCATGAAAATTGAAAAGATTACGTAAGATCGGACCAAAGAGTGTATAATGTAACAGATCGTTTTGAAATTAATAAATGAAGAGATTAATAATTAATAATTAAGCAGTGAAGATGATTTGAGTGATAATAACAGCTAAGGAAACATTAATGTGATGGAAGAATTGAGCTAAATGTTTGTAACTGGGTTTAAGTAATTATGTGCTATTTACTTAAATAAGTTTGGAATAATTTTTTCAATAGTAGTGTCTCTTCTGTTCTTTATAGATACCTTACATCTGCTTGTTTTTTAAAACATAGTCATTTTACATTCGAGCCTGTTATTTGTGTTACTTATTCAAACAAATTAATATGACAGTGGAATGCTGACTATTATACTGTATATACCAACATTGACTAATACTATACTAATATATACTACCAAGTTTTTCTTCAATCGTTACATGTACACATTTGTTTACAAAATAATACAAATATATACAGTAGTAACCATTAAACTATTTTGACGTAGAATACGTATTACCTTCAGGCCAGCAATAGGCATCCCCAACCAGAAAATTGAACGTTACGTTTTCACGTCATGTTTGCAATTGAAATATTATCTATAACGACAAAATGAGGTACCATTCGACAGATAAAGGAACAAAGATAATATGTAGCACAATATAAGCGGGCTATTGCATCATCCAGCGCGGGGTGAGCGGGGGAGAAATAGAGCGCGCACTAAAATTAGTATTTCTTCGGTTTCCGATGCGATAGAACGTTGAGTGAGGTGTCGTTAAAATTGTCTCATCGAGTACTATCTACATAGTGTACCGTAATTGCGGTGATATTATTAAGAGTCTGAATAATCGTAATTCAATTTGTAAAAATCGTGTGTTCGGACAAAATGTCGCGGTATATGGATGCTAAACGTGCTCAAAAGTATTGTAAACGCATACAGGAGAGTAGAGAAAATCATGGGGAATTCAAAAAACTCAAAATGACCAATGCCGAACGTCAGAGGATTTACCGACAACGCTTAAAAGACAAGGAAATAAATACTGAAGTCGAGTCAACACCATGGAGACCAGAATTAATTACCATAGTAACAAGTAAATAAACAAATGATATTTAGCGGCATCGGAACTATACCTTTATCCGTTCCTGCAGTTTTTAATGTTTTTACTATGAGATTGTATTGATATATTTTGTAATTCTTTATACTGCTACGTCTATATATTTTGTAATTGTCTTAAGCGATTATAAAATGAATGTTTATACGTATTTCTGATGATCCCACCGACTACGCTGGGTAACACCACCATCGATTTGACTTTCACCAGAAACATCAGCGTTGATATCTTACCTTATATCAGCTACTTCTCCTACCATAGGCCCTTTATAAATAAAGTCTTGCTTGAACCAACTAATTAACTTGTGTGATCATTTTGCAAATAAAATTTTGTACTTTGTAAAACTAAATATGTTTGTTCATTTTATTCATAACACATTAGCAACCCTAAAGCACACAGACGTATTCTATGCTCTGAAGATTTGCGGCCGTGCCTCCGACACAGCCCCCCCCCCGATTTTTATAACTCGGTGAAATCTGTGTATGGTCCCTCTAAATTGTCTATTGCTTGTTTCGATTTACAAAACGTCCATATTTACTGTTTAGTTGTGTCGGATTAGAAATCAAACTTACATACACAGACTGGTCATTCAAGGAGCAGGCTAATATTTTCAACTGCAGCTTATTTGTACTCACGTGTTATTAATTTTAATCTTTAATCTCCTCATTTCTTATATGATATCATCTATTACACCCTTTAACTGATCTCAAAAATTTCATTTCTGCTGTTTGTCTCTTTTGTTCATCTTATTTCTTTATGAACAAGTTTCAGAACCATATAGTAATGTAGGTATCATTACTATCATACTTACGTAAGACAAGAGCCTGAGTATAACACGGAGTAGTAGAGTGGGTACAATTTGGAAAGCCTTAGTAACACCACTGGAGGCTGCCAGGGATGACACCAAAATATTATGTTAAATTAATTTTCAAAATATGAAAAAAATTAAAGAAACAATATTATTAAATCTAATAATTAAAGAATAATTAAAGAGTAATCTAATAACTAAAGAAATAATTAAAACTAAATTGGCAAATCTAATCCATGAAACCCTTACGGATACAGTCTCAAAAATAAAATTAATGGGAGAAATATCTCACACATTCAAAATAAATACAGGTGTAAGACAGGGTGATGGTTTATCTCCTGTTTTTTCAACTGTGTCCTGGAGAAAACAGTGATAATTTGGAATGAAAAATTAAAGGAATGCAAAATATCACCAGTCATGTTGGGAAGAAGGAACAAACGTACTGAAATAAACTGTTTGGGATTCGCAGATGACTTTACTATACTTTCTGAACATCTGACATCTGCAGTAACACAAGTTAATTTTTTAGAGGACATAGCCAGTAGAACAGGCTTAAGAATTTCTGCAGAAAAAAACAAATTTCTCACGAACATTAAAAATGCGCCATCATTCCTGGTAAGAGATATAGGTTGAATAGAGAGGGTTTGAAAATTTAAGTGTCTGGGAGAAATAATTCTGGTATAATGTTCAATATAATGTCTGTTTACAAAAATCTGGTATAGAAGAATGGATTCATAAGATGAAAAGGGCATATGGTATAACTAAAGATATTTACAAAAAAAAGTGCATATCTAAAAATGGGAAAATAAGGCATTACAATACAATAATGAAGCCAGAATGCCTATATGCAAGTGAATATCTAGCAGTGATTATAATGTAAATTAACTAGAAATATTGGAAAGACGAATTATTAGGAAAATTAATTAGCATCCATTAATTGGCATGGAGTTATCAGCTATTGTGAAAGAGGAACAATTCCAAATTCCCTTAAACCTTCAAGTTGATGATGATGAACTAAAGTACTACATTGTTCATACCTTACACAAAAGTTCATATTTTGTTTATGAATAATCACATTATGTTCATGTTTATAATAATGTTCTTATAAACTTTCTTCTAGTTTTCTCTGCAATATCACTTACTTGGACAAATCTGCAATCAAGTATCAGTGACTTGAAACCAAACATCTTGGTAGCCTACTTCTCTTGATAAAAGGTTTACATGTAGTAGCCTGCATAAGTATGAAGAACAAACAATTAGGGGTAAAGTTCCTAATATGCACTTGTTGTTGGTAGAGACTGCAGACATTCAACCAGATGAAACCAAATCCTAATTTTTAAAACTACATAAAATTTGCATCCAGGCCAAGAATACAAATACAAATACAAATACAATACAACCTGTGTATCGAGACCAGTACGGGTATATTTTTCAACTCATGAAATTTGATCATGTCAGAAATTGATGTTAAGAATAATAATTGATGTTCCTTAATTCTTATCTAACCAGGCATAAGTTTCTACTTATCTCAAATGACATAAGTTTTACATTAATTAGGGGAGAACTAAACCTAGTCTAAACACTTTGGGAGACTATACCATCATCCAAATGGATTGACTACTCAGGTTATTGTGTAATACAGGTGAAGAACACTTTTTAAAAGGTACCAACAAACACATTTATCTACTGCCAATTTAGTATAGCGTATTTAAATTTGTTTAATGTGTCCATTATGCATATACATAATGGATCATTCTTTATAAGTTACTAACTATTTGTCAGCAGTCTTATTTATTGATTGATTTATATAGTTAGTAAGTTTAAAGAAAGTAAAAAAGTTTTTTTATAAATTATTTGTATGTTTACAGTCCAATTTGTTTTAATATTATACAATCAAAAGGAAAGTAGTATATGTAATTTGTCAGTTATTGTTTTTTACCAATAATTATTATTGTTATATGATTCCAAAAAGTGGCTACCAACAACTGATTTTCAAGTCAGCATTTTAAGATCTACACCCTCTTTCAAGTGGTTATATGACATTATTATATGGAAAAATGTGTGTGTGTGTGTGTGTGTGTGGTAATGTTTGTATTTTTACAAACAATAATGTTTGTATTATTACTTAATTATATTAATTCAATTAAAATATTGTTAATAAAACATCATCAAGGTACTACATTTTAAACTAATTAACATTTTTAAATATACATACATGTTTACATACTCTACATAAAGACATTAAAACTGAAGTTATAGAAATGAGTTACGGTATTAAATTGTATAGTAAAACCTTTTATATTCCTTGATTTTGATAAGTTTATGATGTTTTCCTTAACACTTTTCACACCTCTCTGGAGATATGCCTTACAGGTTTAGAACTACCAAATAATCTAAATATAGAAAAATTTTCTAACATTTTCTAAAGTATATAGTGAACAGAGAGTACCAAGATGTCAAGTAGTAACACTTGAATTTATTACAGTTTAATATAGTAAAATGAAATTAATTATATTCTTAATGCAAATACTAAATTTTATGTAGCCAGACATATATTTATCAGAAGCTGAATACGTTAATTAATGGAATATATAATATACAGGCGTATTAAGTCTTTGATGGTGTGATATTGATTATATAAATTTCACATCAAGTTACATAAAATGCGACATCTGAGTAAGATTATAAAATTGTTGTACCAAACGATATTACCTATAATAATAAAACATGTTAATTATTTAGAAAAATATTGTTACTCAAAAATAAATTATGTATTCTGATACAAAACAATCCATTCAAATTAAACAAATTGTTATTTTTATTGTGTAAAAGCAAAAGTACTGTAAGAACAAAGTGCCTCTGTCCTTAACCAATTCATTGTTCAGTACAAAATTGGAAACCAGATCTTTTGGGCAATTCAGAGGGCTTACACCTATTGAATTTACTATCACATTTTTATTATTTCTAACTATGTTTCGTAATTAGTAATGTAACACACAAGCATTGACAAAATACAGGTTAAAATAACAGAAATGGTCTCAGCAAGTATCTGCTACACAAATTCTGTTATACTTCAAGTAAAATGATATATTTTATATTAGATTCACCAGTTATTAAATAATACATCTTCTTCCTATTATCTTTTGAGATCAAATTAATGTATAATGTAATTCTGAAAGCACAAACATTGTATCTTGCCATTCTGTACTAACAATTGAAATGATTGTACCTTAAATATAATAAAAATTATTAATTAGTTTGTTAAAATGACAGTAAGTCAAAAAGAAATAAAGAAATACTAACTATAAAAGTAAACTTGCTTTTGTAAATAATTTTTTCAATATCTATGTGCATAAAAACTCTTGATTTTCATTACATTGTTTATTTGAGTCCTTAGTTTCTAAATAGATTTGTATGAATTGTATTTGTTAGTATATTGTTTTCTTTATTACTTATTTAATTATTTTTATTATTGCTGAGTATGTTTTGTAGTTATTATTCTAACAAGGAGGTGTTTACAGAAATACAGTTATCATTACAGAAGTGGTCTCAAGAAGTGTTTCTTACACTTCCTGTAAATGTGTATAATTTATTATAATGGATTCGCCAGTTATTAAATATTATACCGTTTTCCTAATATTGAGTGAGTCAAATTAATGTATAATGTAGTTCTGAAATAACAGACTTTAGAGAAATGATTGTATCCTACATATATTAATTAATTCATTAAAATAATAGTAAGTAAAAAAAAATAAATAAATTGTAACTATTAAATTAAATTGTTCGACTAAGCTTTTCGTCATCACTGACATCTTCAGGTCTTAAACAACTATGATTTAAGACCAGATAGTTGTCTAAGACGTTAAGACGTTAACGTTGTTTAAGACCTGAAGATGTCAGTGATGACGAAAAGCTTAGTCGAACAATAAAAATTATAGCAGTTAGCAAATTCATAAAAGAAATAGTAAGGATGGCTGCTAATTTAAACAATACGAAGTATTAAATTAAATATGTGGTTTAACGACTTGATGATGGTGGAGACACTGAAAGGCCTCGTCTGGAGCATGACAGGTAGCAGTTCAGCAAGTATGACAAATTTGGAATATTACAGACATGGCTAATTCAAATAATACGATGAATTAATTTAAACTTGGGTTTTTAAATAATTTTTCCATTATCTATGCATGGAAAGCTTTGATTTTCATTGTTCTGTTTATCTGAGTCACCTTTTCTAAATAACTGTAAGTGCATATTCATTTTTTAATTTCTTGTGTTCTTTGTTATAGAGGCTTTTTATTTATTTTTGTTATATTACATTTGTTATTTGTACGCAAATATATTGTTTGAAAATAAGGTAGGGTTTGGTACTATTTAGTTTTTCTTTTAGTAGGCCTACTGCAGTACTATTTTCATGTGTATATTCTTTACATAGAAAGTAGCATCACTGGTAACAACTGCTGTCAACTATCACTGGTATAACAGACACAGATATAAAATTAATCTAATAATAGTCATTTTATGAATCTATCTGTAATCATGTTTTAAATACATTATTTTATTAAAATGTATTTATAATTAAAGTATATAAACATTACAAACACACAAACAAATCATAAGTAATTATTTGTCTTATATTATAGTAAATAATAAAAATTGTAACTATTGTTATTATAATCACTAATACAATAAATGTTATGGAGTTATTAATTAGCCAAGAGTCAAAAAACGTAAAAAAATTCAATATATGGAAGTTTACTTCATATACGGGCTGTAATGAATTCGATTTTTTTATCGATCATATCAGTGTTAATCAAGTAGGTATTGGATGGCGTTAAAAGATTTAATCGTCCTCTTTGACTATTTCTTCTTGGATTCCATACGGTAAGCGTCATGTCTCTATATCATTTCAAATATTTATAAATTTATTGTGTTAAAACGAACACACACGTTAACAATACACTCAAACATTCTACTTAACTACTTTTTGTTTGTATTATGTAATTAATAACGTGATCCATTTGTGATAAATAAACCTATTTGCCATTCTTTTCGAGTATTTTAAGCAAACCGAATTAAGTTGTATGCTTTTATTAAACAAAATTTAACGATAACAATAAATTTACTTAACTCTGTTTAGAAGCGTGTAAAATGCAATAATTCCAAATATAATGTATGTATATACATTCCAATATATTCCAATTAGTATGTATTCTCGTTAATAAATTTAAATGTTATAGTCGTGTTCAAATTTAAGTTCCATAAAATATGGCGCCATATTTGTTGAACAAAATTTGTGGGACGCTATCCCGGTTAGTGTTTTTAAAGTAAAGGCTTATTTGTTTTTTAAAGTAATAATTACACTTTCGTGATTTCCTTTCGAACATAAACATAAAGAATAATTGTTTAACACTTAATATATTTCATTAATTATTATATTATTCAAATTTTTAATAATCTGAAAGTTGTACGTACATAAAATTAGCTTGGTATAGGCTGTAACTATTAGAACTAAAGTACGTAAAATTTATTGTTTATTAACTAAAGTACAATAACTTGATTTACAAGTGTTTCAATGCAATAATTCCACACATAAAAAATAATTGGTAGATACTCTCATTAATAAATGCGAATGTAATAATTATGTTAAAATCAAAACATTTTTACAAAATATGACGCCATATTTGCTGAAAACGTTTAGCGACGCCATTCCGATTAGTGGTTTTCTGAATAGTTCTGTCTGTTTTTTAAAGTAATTTCACTTGTATGATTACCTTTCAAAAATAAATTTTACGTATTAAAAATAATTGTGTAATACTTAATATTTTAAATTCACAATTATATTAAAATTTTTATAAAAATCTAAAAGTTGTACTACATAAAATTAGCTTGTTATATAACTATTGGAACTGAAGTACAATTCCTGTTATGTTGTGATATGGTATACATTTGTCTAAAAGCATTTTATTATTAATTTTCGCTTACAACATTTATACAATAAATAATAATTTTTAGGTTAGAATCTATACTATATTTCGTTGCGAGGAAGCCTGTTGTACGTTTAACATTCGGCCAATCACGTTACACGGATAAGTCACATGACACAACATCGCCATCAGCTGATTCAAATTAACCAAGCTTTGTATATTTTAATAATTTACGTTTGTTCATTTAAACTAATTAATTTACGATGACAATGGAAATCGTACAGTTTATTTATTTAATAATTATTTAATAGTAGTCACATGCGTTTTTACAATAATCGGATATATTTGGGATATTTTTATAGGCCTAATTAGTTTATATTGGTTACGACTTTGTGCAATTTATGTATGTGCATATTCTTTACATAGAATGTAGCAGCATTGGTATCAACTACTCATCACGATTATGTAACAGACACAGATATAAATAATTCTAATATTAGTAACTTTATTATTCTATCTATACTTATGTTTTAATCATATGACTGTATTAGAATTTTGTGTGTGTGTGTGTGTGTGTGTGTGTGTGTGTGTGTGTGTGTGTGTGTGTGTGTGTGTGTGTGTGTGTGTGTGTGTGTGTGTGTGTGTGTGTGTGTGTGTGTGTGTGTGTGTGTGTGTGTGTGTTTAACAAAAACTTATTTATTTTGATAAATTATAACACTTTTCCTCTGTTCCAGATTTCTCTACTTTGAGACACAAGTATGCAGTCCAAGGAGAGGAAAGAAAGAACAGATGTCTGTCAGAGTTACTGAAGTAGATAAAATGGCTTGTGCTCAGCTTTTGGTTCGTTATTTCAATCTAATTATTTTTTTGTATTCTCCATATTTCTTGACTTTTATACAGTAAACATTTTAATGTAAAAATTATAGGAATTTGCTTACTTCATAAACTATTTTTGTACAATTATAATTGTTTTGTGAGTTATTTATTTTTTTCAGTTTTCGATGAAAACACTTTTATCTAAACTCAGACATTTATGAAAATTTCAAATGAACAAAACTTCAAAATTATTACATTGGTGGAGTACAATTATTTTCAAAATTTAATGATTAATTGATCAAATAATTTTTCTTTTGCTAATAATTTGGTATTTTTTATGCGCCACAAATAAAAATGCAAATTTTTGTTGAATACAGGTTCCCCTAATGATAGTTTGAAAATTGGAGGTTTGCTACTGTTTCTGTATATATTTTTTGAATGTCAGTTTTTATGTCTTTTAAATTACAAAAATTAATTACAAAACTTAGGATTTCATAGGACATTACAGGTGATTTACTGATAGTTTTTGTACCTTGAACCTTATGAAATTTATTCTATATGAAATTTAATATTTACGAAAATCTTTATGAAAAGAACACTGGTTGAGGTAAAATTCAGTGTAATGTGGAATTAATTGTTTATCTTATTTTCTATCTGTTTTCTGTTGTGTATTTAACTGTTTAGCTACAATTAAATTGTGCATCCAGCAAAATATACTCAAACTAGTTTTACATCATCACATTAATTAGATTTGTAAGATAACACGTCTCATGGAATGCTCATAACAATCTTTGTTGACCTCAGTTATGTCTCTTTGTACTTATTCTTGTTTCAACGGTATACTGTACAATTTAATCCCAGTTTTTCTTCTCTCATTCTCTTTGTTTATTTATTAGTATCGTAATTATTAAATATGTTTTCAAGTAATAAATACTTCTGCAAGCATATGTTATTAAATTATATTTTTGTATTTTCACCCAATCCACGTTTCATAGAATTATTCTGTATCTTCAGGGGTTTCTTTATGAATTGTTAATTAAGTACCGCTTTAATCAGCATTTCTGAGCTCAATATACTCTCATTTACAAAGCTTCCAACAGACAGTTAATAGGAACTTTGTCATCTTCTTCCCAATCAAGAAGTCTGGACTTTCAAATGCAAGTGCCTGCACTCCTTCATGTCTGCACTTTCAAGTTCAAGATTTTGAACTCAGTTTTGAAGTAAAGTACACTTGGAAATCAGTCACACACATACGAAAGAAGTTTTATGTATCTTTTCAAAATTATTACTAATGGCTCAATAATGCTTATTTATTTTATGTTGTTACCACACCAGTGTTAATTTTCTTGTGTAGGATGCAGGTTTTCTAATTGATTCATGTTATAATTTTCACATTTTACTTGATCTATTCCTGAAGTCTCTGCATTTTTCCCCATGCTCCCATAGGGGCTATAACAGGTATATACTGACTACAGTTTAATGTTAGATCTGAGTAGCTAAGTAGACAATTTACTAGTTAAGATGCTGCCCACAGAGTTTCCACTGCCTTATGATAGTGAGTGATCATCACCCCATAGCTTGTGGAAGAGATTGAACCTGTGTAACTGGCATAGCACTTCAGCATCCTGACCACCACACCATAACCATAATTAGTTTTTAAAGTAGTATTTGTATTCAGAATCATGAAAACCGATGTTTTCAATGTTTCTAAAAGACTGTATTATTATAATGATTATAAGGCACTTCAAGTAAAGCCATTTCATTTATTTCTCGTTTTGTTAATTTATTCAAATATTAAAATAACAAATCGTGATGTATATACAAAAATGTGAACGCACATTGTTTATAAAAATCACGACCAAATAATTTTTTATTTTCACATAACTACTTTCTTTTGAGATATGCAATTAACAGTAATCATGCATACAACTTGGCCAGCTGTATGTATGTTTACATACTAAATTTGGTTTATCACTTCTATGTAAGTATGAGTGTTTGTGTAGGCCTACACTATTTGGTGAATGTAAGTTGTTTACTGTAGTGTTGTTGCTTTTGTAGTAGTGGGGTTTGTAGTAGCTTATATAGTAGAAGAACTGTAGTTGTATGTAGTTGTTTACGTATGAACGACCAAAGTGATAAACCAAATATATGATATCATGATATCTATATTGTATCACATACAGTGATGTTATATACGATATAATCAGTAGGCTAGATATATAATCATATATTCATTAGGCTAGATTCCATTTGGTTGTGTGGTACAATGGTCAGTATTTTTGGAGTGCTGCACTGGTAACATGGCGTTCGATTCTCACCACTAGCTATGAATGTTAGATAATAATATTGGTGATTAATATTAGATCATTTTGTTTTCTTGGGGCAGTGATAAATTAGGAGCTGTATTCTTTGCAACAAGTAAAAACTACTTAGTGACTTAATGGAACTATAATTAAATTGTAAGTCATTTGTACCTGTTTGAGAAACTATCCATGTGTGTATCTTGGTTAAAGGCAGCGAATATTGCCCATGCTTAGTTTAGTTTATGCGGCCACTGAGAAGAAGTTTAGCCTACCCCCTTCTTCAAATTCCTTAGACTTACATTGTCAACTTTTGGATATACACTTTTGCCACAACTCAGAACCTTAATTTTTATCAGCGCTTTCTAATCTTAATATTATAGCACATCTACATCACCCCTCCTGCATTTTCACTTTTTACTTGTTTGGTAGTATCATTTCTTGTATACTTTTTGGCAAATATTATTTGTATGTTATTATTTTGTATATTTTGTAATATTATTTTTTGTATGTTATTAATTCTCTTTATATACTAAACATATATTAGTTGTTTTGCCCATTTCATGCTATATTTATAGTTGTATGTACGGCAACTTATTTCCTTATTACTAAGTTTCTGACTTTTCTAACCCATATGTCAATTCTAGTTCATATATCAGTTTCAGTATTCAGTAATTTTTTATATTTTCCTTATCATTTCTCACATCTTGAATCTAATACATTTTTGTATCTTTACTTCTCTTGTATTATGTTGATTCTTTGTTTTACTTTACCATTACGTATCCTATTCTATGAAACAAAAAACAGTTTCCTGATAGATTTTTCATTTTTCTTTATGCAGTTTTTGTTTCAGAATTGCTTTTCCATTGTTTGTTCAGAACACGGTGTGCATATAAGTTTACACTGTAATATAATATGTATAGATACCTCTTCCAATTGTGCCGGTCTAAATCCGGCCGTTACAAAAAATTTTAGAAAAGTTTCGTTTAAGTGTAACATAACGTGAAGCTGAGGGTGCCGAGGCGACCTTTGTTCGGCGGTGTGAGGGGAGCGGCAGTGTGTGCGGTTGCGTGCGCAACTCGCCTGTGTGCGGTCACTTAACTCTGCCTGTGGCTGCAGTCTACGCTTCGCCTCGCTCAGAGAATTATCTGTCTCCCTCTCCGTTTGTACGACGCAGTTTCTATAACTTATGGTTGGCTAAGGCGTAAATTGACTCCCGGTAAGTTTGTCTTTGCATTTATTTGTCTTTATAAATAATTATACATGTATGGATAATTAATAACTATATGCAACCGTATAAAATACGTAATGATGTGTGTGTGTGTGTGCGACCCGACAAAGTTATGTTAAGAGAAACTCTGTCTGCGCATGCAGTGAACTGTCGCAGAGTTTGTTAATTAACTTCACAGTAGGCAATTAATTGTGAGAGCTTCCATGTATGAAATTTAATTGAATGTAAAACTTTCTTAATGCTGTGAGTACCTTGCAGTTGATTTTTTTTTGCCAAATAACGATTACCACTACCACGTGGCCGTTTAACCTGCAAAATTTTGTCGAAGCATGTTGACCGAGTGCAGTTCACTTTATATTAAGCCACATTTTAAATAGGGTCTGTTCTTTATTCAAATTTATTTATTCCATGGCTGATTTATCTGCTCTTCCAGCTGGTTGCAAAAACTTTATTAATAAATATTGTGCCTTTATTGAGAGTTAGTTGGCGGCCCGTTAAGAGGTTAATTACCTTAACTCGGGTGTACATTTTTAACAGACTGTTCTCTAATTTATTTGAATGAATAGGGTTCTCGAACTAAGCCGGATTCCTGGCTTGCTGCTGGCTGTACACCTGCCTAAGCTGTGAACCATGAACGAGATCTTATACGAAGAGGGAGATGGAGACTGATTTTCTAGGTTGCACTCGCCAGCATTTATAAGGTGATATTCATGCATTTATTTATTATTTTGGGGCCGCGCCGGCAGTGTGCCCGTTTACGGTAAATAGCTTTGAAGCCATGTGACCACGTGTACAGACTGTCTACCGGAAAGTTGAGCAGTGATCATGACTCTGAACACTATAGTTTGAATTCAAGAACACTTTATAACTCATTTACATAACACTAAATGTAATGCCTGTAAGTGTGTCTGCACTGGGGGAGCGCGCCAGAGATATTTTACTATTGTGCCATTTTACAGTTGCTCTCCTTTTCATTTTACTCTTTACAAAATTTAATTATTGCTCAGTAGCTCTGTTCCGGCTGGAACAGCTGTGTATAAAATTTAATTTGACTATGGGTTTCACATTTAAGGGCTGGGGGCTTTCCTGGGGTTTTTTTTGGGGGACGTTTTCAGGGGTTACAAAAGGGGACTTAGTTTTCTCTGACACACGCTGATGCAACCTCAGACAGGTTGAATGCCTGTCAAATTTTGTGAACTACATGTGGGCGCGCTCCCACAGATGCCAGAGCACAACCACCTTATTGTATTCTTTTTTCTTTTAATTATTTTATATAGTCATTTGGGGCTAATGGAAATAATTTACTATTTTTCTGGAAATATTTTAGTTGATTTTGCCCCTTGCACAAGGGCTATACTGATTGTTTTTCTTAACTGGTAAACACATATGGATTGACTTCCACTTGTAGTATTTGCTGTTTAATTTTTGACTATAAAACATGTATTCAGCATTTTATTTTTTGGGTAAATCATATATTGTCAAAATTTTCTGAAATTGTAAAGCCTCAAGCAATTAATTTCTGTTTATTAAGGTACATAAAGATTTTAATTCCTTTCGGAATTTTGTGAAGTCAAATAACTGTTTAGAATTCTATAAACGCTGTTTGAAAGTAGGTGATATAGTTCTGTCAATTTTTACTTAATGATGTGAAAGGAACTTAAGGTTCACACGCTCGTGATGGGTCATTGATCAATGGAATGCTAGACAAATGGGCGGTCCGGTTATTTAGGCGTCATGAATTATTCTCATCCTTCCTGGGGTTTTGGCTTTTATGTAATCCTACTGAACGGGTTGCCGACGGGCGTATATTTTATCACTGCTGGGTTATAAGATTGTAGTTACTCTGCCTGGTAGGTGGGTGCATTCCAGGGGCATGCGTGTTAAAATTAATGTGATTGTGGGTTTGTGTACCTTATGTTCTGTGTGTGTTGTTATGTGTCTAGCTAGCCACGAGATGGGAGAGAATTTTATAATTATATATACATGTGTTCACTGATTTATATACACTTGTTGTGCTTAATATTTATACACATTTGTTATGCTTAAGATTTATACACAATTGTGATGTTTTATATTTATACACATTTGTTATGCCTAAGATTTATGCACACTTGTTATGTTTTATATTGATACACACTTGTTATGCTTTACCTTTATTCATACTTGTGATTGGGCACACATGTTGTTCTAGTTTAATAATATTAAAGCAGGGCATGAAATAAAATAAATTGTTATCGTTCTGTTACGGCTGAGTTTTATTGCAAGTCCCGTCATACTGGACCCAGCATAATTTTTGCTTCTCTAGGCTTCGGCCTAGTCCTAATTAACTTGTGGCTTCTCTTTCAAAAAAAAAAAAAAATATTAAAATAAGTTAACTTGTTTTTATACTCATAAAAAAAAGACATAAAAGGAAAGAGGGGTTACACAATCTTTCTTTCAGTGTGAAAACATCTTGACGTTCATTTCCTAAAATCTTATGTTTTAACTTATCCAGATTAATTATTATCTGATTTGTATCTTGCTGATATAATCTTTTCTCAATTCTTGTTAGTTTGTGTTTAACACTGGTGTGTGTACTTTATTTGCCAATTATAAAATACAAAACTTTTGATTATTTTCTTATGTATGGCATACTTTTGCCTTGAAAAGGTTTATCTGATTATGACATTTGGTACCAGACTGCTCTCAACCATTTACTAGCTACATACTGCCCGAATGCCTAATTGAGTAGTCGAAAGCCAGGAGATGACAGTGAGGAGTTGGATGCTGAAAAAAATCGTAATCAGTTCGACTGTCCTCATAGTCAAAGAAAACCATCACGGTGAGGATGTTACACAAAAGCAGTAGCTTGTCTAGCCTCAAAATTCTTGTATAAAGTTATTAGAAAATTGTTTATATATTAATTGAATTGATATGTAAATTATTTTAGGTTGTAAATTTTAGTGAAAACCATATAACATAAACCTTCAGTCAATGTGTAAACACTGGTGTACTGAGTGTCTTTATGGATGCTGCTTGTTCAGCAAAAATCTTATTCTCCGTTTTCGCATTAAAAAACCAAATTTTTATTTATTTCTTATTCTTGTTAATAGTGTTTTCTGCATTTCTATATACCAAATAGTACTGCTTCTTCAAAATTTAATTTTTATTTCAGTTTGTACAACTCAAAAAGAAACATCCAAACCAGGTATTAACATTTTCATAAAATTTTAAAACTGACCTCAATTTGGTTAGCATGTATTCTACTGACTACACAGCCTTTTTTTTTTAATAAATATTTGTAACAAATAGAATGACAGTTAAACATCAGTAACTTTGTTTGACAATCTTTGGGTAAATTTAGTTTTTAATTAACCCATGTTTGAGTGAAAAGTGATATTATATTGAAATGTGCAAAGTAAAGTTAGTGTTGAATGTCAAGTGAAATGAAAGTCACAGTGAAATGTAATGGTCATAGTTTAATAGTTAAGAAGACATTTTGTGTAACTGTCATAGAGCATTGGTGTCACAATCTCGTCAAAAGTCATAGTGAAACAACTGCACTGTAGCAGTCAGTTAAAGACAGAATATTTCTCCACGTCTCCTCTACAGTCAAAATAAAACAGACATAGATCAAGATAGAAAACTTGTATTAATAGCTGTAGAGTATTCTGATTGTATTGTGTTGATAAGTAAAAGAAAGGAGATTTCTCTATTTCAGTAAAATGTAACAATAATATGTAGTTGATATGAAGATTTCTCCGTTTGAGTTCAAGAAAAAAGTCTTTGCCACTTCTAGAGACACAATGTTATGTAGCAGAAGTGAGGCAAAAAAGAATTTTACTGCACTCCAAGAATAGTCACAACAAAGCAGTTACATTTCCTGATAAATAATTTTATTTATAGTTACAGTGTTCCGTGATTGAATTGCAGTGACTAAGTAGAAGAAAGATAATTTCACAATTTTAATAGACTCCACAATGAAGATAATTGAAGAAAGAAGTTAGCAGAATTCAGGAATGGTCACAATGAAGCATCCATAGTTTTAGCGTAAAGTGTTTTGATTATTAGTTCAAGTGTATTGTGAGTATTTGCAAGCAGTGGTTAAGTAGAAGAAAGTAGGATTCTCAATTTCAAGTGAAGCTACTGTGAAGATGAGTGTTCAAGAATGAAGTCTTTACTACTTCTGGAGAAGACATTTTATATGGGAGCAGTTTAATTGCAGAAAAGAAACATAGCAGACTTCAGGAATAGGCACAATGAAACATCTATATTTTAGTGTAAAGAGTTTTGATTATTAGTTATAGTATATTCAGATTTTTTTTTAAGCAGAGGTTAAATAGAAGAAAGAAGAGTTCTCCACTTCAGCAGAAGCCACAGCAAAGATGTATGTACAAGAAATAATTATTTACTCCTTCCAGACAAGACATTATATTATATGGCAGCGATAAACTGAAGAAAGAAGATAGCAGAATTCAGGAATGTTCACAATGAAGCATTCATAGTTTTAGTGTAAAGTGTATTGATTATTAGTTATAGTGAATTGTGACTTTTCAGGCAGTGGTTAGGTAAAACAATGAAGAGTTTTCCATTTCAGCACACCTTGCACAGTGTTCACGAAGCCACATCTTCAGCACATATTCCAAAAGCCACAGTGAAGATATATTTTCAAGAAGGAAGTCAAGTCTTTACTACTTCCAGATAAGACATTATATTATATGGAAGCAGTTAGTTGAAGAACGAAGATAGCAGACTTCAGGAATTGTCACAATGAAGCATCCATAGTTTCAGTATAAAGTGTTTACATTAATAGTTCTAGTGTATTGTGACATTGCAGGGAGTGGTTAGGTAGGGGAAGCCACTTCAGCAGAAGCCACAGCGAAGTTGTGTGTCCAAGAAATAATTATTTACTATTTCTGGAGAAGACATTATATTATATGGCAGTAGTGAATTGAAGAAAGACGTTAGCAGACTTCAGGATTTGTCACAATGAAGCATACATAGTTTTAGTGTATAGTATTTTGTTATTATTTATAGTGTACTGTGACTTTTTAGGCAGTGGTTAGATAGAAGAAAGAAGAGTACTCTATTTCATCAGAAGCCACAGAGAAGATTTGTGTTCAAGAAAAATCTCTACTACTTCCAGAGAAGAAAATGTATTATATGGCATCAGTTACTTGAAGATAGAAGTTAATAGACTTCTGCAATGGTCACAATAAGTCTCCATAATTTTAGCAAAAAGTGTTTTGTTTAGTAGTTCTAGTATATTGTGACTTCGCAGGCTGTGGTTAGGTAGAAGGAGAGTCCTCTATTTCAGCAGAAGCCACAGAGAAGATGTGTGTTCAAGAAATAAGTCACTACTACTTCCAGAGAAGAACTTGTATTATATGGCAGTAGTTAGTTGAAGAAAGAAGACAGCAGGCTTCTAAAATGGTCACACTGAAGGAGCCTTAGTTTTAGTGTAAAGTGTTTTGATTATTAGTTCTAGTGTATGTGATTGTTTTGCAAGCAGTGGTTATATAGAAGAATGAAGAGTTCTCCATTTCAGCAGAAGCCATAGCGAAGATGTGTGTTCAAGAAAGAAGTCTATACTACTTCTATAGAAGACTTTTTACATGGCAGCAGTAAATTGAAGAAAGCAGGTAGCAGAGATCAGAAATGGTCACAATGAAGCATCTATGCATCCATAGTTTTAGTGTAAAGTGGTTTTGATTATTAGTTCAAGTGTATTGTGATTATTTTGCAAGTAGTGGTTAAGTAGAAGAAAGAAGGGGTCCCCTTTTCAACAGAGCTACAGTGAAAATGTGAGTTTAAGAAAGAAATCTTTACTATTTCAAGAGAAATATTATATTATATAGCAGCAGTCTTCAAGAATACTGTATATTGTATATTGTTATATTGTATAGTTGAAGGAATAGGGTAGCAGACTTCAGGAATGGTCACAGTGAAACAGCCTTAGTTTTAGTCTAAAGTTTTTTGATTATTAGTTCTAGTGTACTGTGACTTTGTAGGCAGTGGGTAAGAAGAAAGAAGAGTTCTTTATTTCATCAGAAGCCAGAGGAAAATGTATGTTCAAGAAAGACGTCTTTACTACTTCCAGAGAAGATATTTTACATGCTAGTAGCTTAATTGCAGAAAGAAGATAGCAGTCTTCAAGAATTGTCACAATGAAGCACCCATAGTTTTAGTGTAAAGTGTGTTGATTGATTATTAATTCTAGTGTATTGTGATTGTTTTTAAGCAGTGGTCAAGTAGAAGAAGGAAGAGTTCTCAATTTCAGCAGAGCCACTGTGAAAATGTGGGTTCAAGAAAGAAGTCTTTACTACTTCCACAGAAGGTATTATAATATATGACAGCAGTTAGTTGAAGAAAGAAGATAGCGGACTTCAGGAATAGTGACAGTGAAGCAGCATTAGTTTTAGTGTAAAGTGTTTTGATTAGTTCTGGTGTATTGTGATTGTATAGTGGTTAAGTAGAGGAAAGGAGAGTTCATTTCATCAGAAGCCACAGAGAAAATGTACGTGCAAAAATGAAGTCTCTACTACGTCCAGAGAATACATTATGTTATATGGCAGCAACGAACTCAAGAAAGAAGTTAGAAACCTTTAACACTTCAGGAATTGTGATAATGAAGAATCCATAGTTTTAGTGTAAAGTGCAGTGACTATTAGCTCTAGTGTATTGTGATTGTTTTGCAAGCAGTAGAAGAAAGAAGAGTTCTCCATTTGAGAACAACCCACAGTGAATATGTGTGTTCAAGAAAAAATTCTTTACTACTTCTGGAGATGACATTATACTATATGGCAGTTAAGAATTGAAGAAAGACGTTAGCTGACTTCAGAGATGGTCACAATGAAGCTTCCATAGTTTTAGTGAAAAGTGTTTATATTACTAGTTCTAGTGTATTGTGATTGTTTTGCAAGTAGTGGTTATGTAGAAGAAAGATAAGTTCTCGAATTAAGCAGAAGCCAGGAATGGTCACAATGAAGCACCTGTAGTTTCAGTGTAAAGTGTTTTAATTATTAGTTCTAGTGTATTGTGATTGTTTTGTAAGCAGTGGTTCAGTTGAAGAATGAAGAGTTCTCAGTTTCAGCAGAAGCCATAGAGAAGATGTGTTTTGCAGAATGAAGACTAATTCTTCCGGCAAAAACATTTTACATAGCAGCAGTAAATTGAAGAAAGTAGATAGCAGACTTCAGGAATGGTCAAAGTGAAGCATCCAGATTTTTTGTGTAATTTTCTTTTTTATTAGTTCTAGTTTATTGTGAATAATTTGAAGCAGTGGTTAAATATAAGAATGAAGATTTCTTCATTTCAGCAGAAGCCGCAATAATGACGTGTGTTCAAAAAAGGAGTCTTCACTGCTTTCGGAGAAGACTTTTTACATGGCACCAGTAAACTGATGAAAGAAGTTAGTAGACTTAAGGAATGGTCACACTGAAGCATCCATGCATCCATAGTTTTAGTGTAAAGTGTATTGATTATTAGTTCAAGTGTATTGTGATTATTTTGCAAGTAGTGGTTAAGTAGAAGAAAGAAGGGTTCTCCATTTAAAACGAAGCCACAGTGAAGATGTGTGTTCAAGAAAGAAGTCTTTAGTACTTCTATAGAAGATTTCTCCTATATTGTGTTGAACCACAATATTCCAAAAACAGTTCTACATATCAACAACTGACAGTGTGTAGCAGGAGGTGAACACAAAGGAAGAGAAGTCGTCTGCAAGCTATGATGAACTATTGTGAACATGAAGACATCACATTTCAGTATTGTATTTAAGGCTATATATCTTTGCGTCGTCTAGAGTAGAATAAATCATCTGTTGTTACTCAATGTCATGAACAAACATTAAGTTCCACACAAGTCAGTAAGCTTATGTGGTGTGTGCAGTAACACATGTTTAAAAGTGAAGTGATCCCTCTAGTGAGTAACATCTGGATGCTTTAGTGACACAGGTATGTGTGTGTGTGTGTGTGGTAATTTATACGACTGTGAAAAGTGTTTTATTTTCAGTGAGTTCAGTGAAGTGAGATCAGTGTGCTAGTACAGTGTGATCACAGTGAGACAAATGAAGTGTACCTTTTTGGGATCATTATTTTTGTAGGTTCCAGTGTCTAGCAGACTTCTACTGTCATTAGGAGGACCTTGACTGAACTACAGTTTTTGAAGGAAGGTAAGTTCTTACTATGAATATAATTAATTTTAAATGTAAATTAAAATTTGGTTCTATTCGAAAATTGCTTTTGGGGTTATTAGAAATATTCAGTTCAGAAAATATTTATATTATTAATTGGAAGGACATAACAAAAATAATAAGGGCTTAATAAAGTTACAATAAATTTTTAAATTTATCTAAAAATACTTATAACGTTTATAATAATGTGGAACAAATATAAAAATGTGTACAGGTGTAAAAATAAAAAATATGCCTTAAGCATCTGCGTGTGTGTGCCATACACAGTGGCGCAACTTGGGCCTGACTAGCTTCTTGGTGGGGGGGGGGGGGATAACACTAGTTTTATGATTGGACACTTTCCATTTTCCTCAGGAAAATGAGATATTCAAGATTCGTCCATATAATTATTAATGTAATTATAAGTCTTATTTTAACATAGGTTTAAAAATAGGTCTACGTTGAGTAATTATGGAATTTTCAACAGCTGTGGGGGGGACTGATCCTCCTGATCCCCCGCCCGCATAGTAGGCCTATATGTATTTGCTTGAAAAACAATTTCAAACATTATTTTTTAATAAATTGTTAATGTTTGTACAGTTTTAGTTATATTTTTAAAAATCAATAATATGAATTTTATTTATTATTGTGTGCATTAAAAACTATGAAGAAGAATAAGTTAATTTATGATTATATAACAGTTATTAATATTATTTTAACAAAAATATTTATTTGACTTTTCTGTATGGAAGTATTTGCACAGAAGTTAGACCAGTTTATTAAGACTGTCAAATGTTTTAACAAATTACAAAAACTTAATTATTCATTAAATGGATGAGCATCTGAAGACACAAAACAAGCTTCTTATAAATGTTACTTTTTTAACGCTTTAAACGAAAATAATTATTTTTGTAATTATTATATAACTCTTTCATTCTCTCTCTCTCTCTCTCTCTCTCTCTCTCTCTCTCTCTCTCTCTCTCTCTCTCTCTCTCTCTCTCTGGCTCTCTCCCCCTGACAAACACACACACACTGTAAGTACACAATTTAGTTCTATACATACATGTCTATACAGATATGCCTAAATATTTAGTAAATACAGTATAAATAAAACTGTACCAATACATGATTTATGTTTGCATATATGTATTTCTTTATATATGTATACACACAACACGTTAAAATAAATACATTATTAAAATACAAGAATTCCTTTTTTTGTTTGTTGGGTCAGAAGGATACAGCATTTCCGAGAGGAAAGGTTTCCGCCTGTCAACATGTACGCGGTATCAACACAGCACAGGAATCAAACGACAACACAGGACCGCTTCTTCAGTCGTAAAGAGGCTCCGGATTACAACAGGATCATTAACAGAAAGGCAAGTACCGATGCTTAGAGATATTCGTTTATGAAGAATATATAAAAATTTTGCACCGTCATTTTTTGGCTGAATCAGAACGTTACTAGAATTACTGTAAAAAAACTTATAGAATGACTTACTAACATAATAGGACAAAATGATATACATGGGAATAGTTTTAATAATATTTTTAATAATATTTTCAAAACTATAGAAACAATTTTTACAGACAACTTGTCTTTAGTGACTGCCGATAAACAGTCCTTAGCATTTCAGCTCATCTTCAGATAGAGCATTTTCAATTTATTTTGAATAAATACGCATTTTCTTCTATTACTGTAAAACAGTACACAGATTTACAAAGTCAAACCTTGGTAATTCGAAGTTGGAAGGGAATAAAATTAATTTTTTTCAAATTATCATACTTTCGTCTAAATAAAGTGTTCCCAATTAACCAGCGTTGTTCTGTAAACTCAATTTATAATGAGCTGACATTGCACAGTACAGTATTTGGTGTACAATGAATAATTGTTTATTATTCGCATGGCTTAACTGTGAGATTATACTCAGATACTTAAATACACTACTTTGTGTGTGTGTGTGTGTGTGTGTGTGTGTGTGTGTGTGTGTGTGTGTGTGTGTGTGTGTGTGTGTGTGTGTGTGTGTGTGTGTGTGTGTGTGTGTGTGTGTGTGTGTGTGTGTGTGTGTGTGTGTGTGTGTGTGTGTGTGTGTGTGTGTGTGTGTGTGTGTGTGTGTGTGTGTGTGTGTGTGTGTGTGTAAAATATCAACTTTTTCCCGCCTAAGCAGTGTGACAGTTCCGCAGGCTCGGTTTCCTTACGTTAGCCGTTTGGCATACAAGGGAGGTAATGTGGCCAGGACTACGCCTCAGCCGGCCGCTGTTACCTCAGAGTGTTTTCCCAGATACTCAATTACTCAAGCTGAGTCAAACTGGGGGCTGAAAAATGCACCTTGATTTTATGGTGCACCCGGAAATCGAAAACGGGGGACCTCCACATTGGTAACCAGGCGCCTTTCCTATTGGTCTACTTACCACATATATATATATATATATATTTTAACGGTACATAACCCGGTCCAAATGAAGTAAATCATGAGAATAAAAGTCAGAAATGGGTAGAAATAAAGCTCGCTCAAAATTTAATTATATCACTCCACATAATAAACAATTCGAGTGGTATATAGTGCGAAGTGAGTTCTAGTGTACCCATTGAGGTGAAAAACCAAAGTGAAATTAATGTATTACTAAACTGTGCTGTATGTTTTGGATAGGATAAAACTATGGAAGTAGTATGTAATAATACTAATTGATTTTTGTGATTTTATTTATTTATTGTAATTTATATTGTATGAACCACAATTTGTTATACCCAAGTTAATATTATATTGTTTCAAATAATTATGTTAGATTGTAAGAAAACCCAGGGTTAATTTTAAAAGACATAAAAATTTTAACTACCAAAGATAATATAAAATTAAAATAATCCTATGAAGGAAATGACAACAGGAAGTAGTACCGGGTATGAACACTATTCGAGACTAAATAAATAATATATAAATTTATTTAATGATAATAAAATGATAAAATATTTATATACAATGTCATAAAAAATTAACCAAAACATATTATGTAAATTAAATTAGTAAATAAACCGGAATGGAAGGGAATTATTTTTCCATAAATAAAATATAAATTTATAATAATCACAAACTGCCTACATAATAAAAATACTATGTGTTACTAAGAGTGATGAAAAATAACAAGTATTGTTAATTAGATAAAAAAAATTTTGAACTAAACCGGAGAGTTGAAGAAGCGATGCGACAAAAATTATAAAAAATAACCTTTTTTGGACGTTGGAGGAGGCGAAATTCACGCAAGAGTAATAAACAAAGTGAATACTAACTAATTATACCTGAGGAATCCAAATTAAATGGTGTTATACATTAAAAACCAGTGGATGAAACCATTCTGAGGATCCAATATAGTTCGGCCTACTTCTAGTAGACAATCAGAAAATCCTCTAAACGAAAAGGAAATAATAACGCAAGACGTACCTCATCACAGAATAAAACTTCAATCCAGTAAGGACAACACGGAGCGAGGTAATATAAACATTTTTCGTAATAAGTCCAGAAGAAAACTCGTTTTTTAACAGTGAAATAGAACAAAAAATATTCATTTTATCATATGTTTCTTTCAAAAGTAAACAAATACATGCTGCTCTCTTACAGCAATTCCGGAAACTACGTAATATTTGAAAAATAAACAAAATTATTTATTAATTTTTGATATTTGTAAAGCGTAGCAATTAGCCATTTCTGACACTCTCATAACACAAAGAATTCACCCTGAACCCTGGGGAATTAATAAGAATTATGTAATAACTGATGTATTTTATTATAGCGTAATATTGGTTAAATAACAACATATATGTTTTGTTCCTTAGACAGATCTATGTTTACTCGGTAAAGTCGAGATGATGTTTTTTTTTTTAAAAAGATTAATTGTGATACCTATATTTTGGTGGCTGGAGACAAAAGTCAATAATCAATAAAGCAATATTATTGAAAATTAATATTGAATTATAAAGTGTTATAATTTATTGTAGTGGGTAGTTAATGAAAATTTCAGCACAACATACAGAAAAAAATCGTCACAACAGAGGGGCAATAATGATACTTACTCTCTCTTCTGTATAAGGCTGAACAAATTACCTCCTTGACCCCAAATCACACACTCTCGATTTCTTTTAGATTGAGTAAAACAAGATAAACAAAATCCTTTATTTATACCGTTTAAAACGTCAGTTAGTATAATTCAAAAGTGACGCATACTGCATGAGGCATACAATATAACTCTACTACACCTCACGAAAAAGCGGAACGTTACAATATATATATATATATATATATATATATGTATTATTGTGATGTTACTCAATGTAGTTTCTTCTGCAAGTAATGTATTGCGTTTTAGTTTCAACACCTGACGCAGGTTTCACTGAAAAATATCAGCATCATCAATATGTAATTCAGTGAATTAATATTTGTAATTAATAATAATTTATAATTTATAACTTAGTTTCTATATTAACATAGAATTATTTCGATTGTTATTGATTTACATTGAAACCTCAGATTATGCTGATATTTTTCAGTGAAACGTGCGTCAGGTGATGAAACAAAAACGCAATACATTACTTGCAGAAGAAACTACATTGAATAACATCACAATATTATATAACTGCTGCATGAAACTTCGAATTACCTATCTCACTCTCATGGGCAGTGTTATTTGCGCGTGATACTTCCTTCTCGCCTCTCATTGGTGTTTGCTCTACTTAAGACTTTCCTTAAGTTTTTATGACAATTGCAATTCTGTGCTCTGTCCCACTGTTGAATCACTGTATATTCTTGCTTATGAACTTTACTACTTTTCAGTACTAATAACAACTTTGTTTTCCGGTTCACAGATGTGTTGTTTTCTTATTAACAAAATGTTTGTCCATTGTGCTGCTATGACGCATCTCAGAGGCTCAACCAACTTAATTTCAGTCGACCCATTGGGAATGTGCCGTCGTATTATAAGCGAAATGTGTTGTTCTGAAAAAATAAAGAAAAGATGTTTTAAATCGAAAATTGGCGTTGTTATTCCTGGACAATGTTTGACAATGTGCTCGTAACGTACTGGACTCACGTGATTTTATGGAAAAATAACACAAATTTCGTGCCTAGAAATGCAAATAAAACTAACAATTTGTAAAAATTTCCTTACGCTTTTTGGTTTACACTTCTATTATTGGTAAATTAAATTATAGTAGCTAGTGTTTTCTCACAAATTCTAAAAACTGAACAGTCGTAATAGCTAACACGGTAAACATATATTTATCAATCCGTAAGCAAAGTGACGCCACACAGTATAGAAATGATGTCTACAGCTCAATGCCGAATTGTGACTGTCTTCCTCATAAAGGTGCTACCTCATAGGGTAACTTTACACCAGTAGGAGACGGAGAGCAGCAACCTTGGAGTATCGGAGTCAGTGATGTAAGGATTCTTCACGATATAGTGAGAACGTTTAAGATTATTTCTTTCCTTAGTAGTTTAGGACAAACTTTGAATACAGGAAGTCCTGGAGAGTCAATGGAATAATGGTTATCAGGAGTTCAGATACGAAGACAGCCAACGAGTTCTTGGGGATGTAACAAAAGTTAAAAGTTAATTAAAATCCCCAAATTTAATTAATGTAACCCCTTGGCTACTGTTAGTGTTAAATATGAAAGAAGCGTCATCAAAAAAAGAGAGTACGAAGGGAGACATAGTTAACTCAAACGTTCATGAAAAACGGAACACGAACATGATAGAAACCGGAAATTACAGTTGAATACAAAAGCAAGCCGCCTACTGTAGATGTTGTTCCTATCATCTTTCAAGCCTTGAGTCAACTGTATTTCTCTAAGGAAAGAACCAACTGAATTTTCTGGCCATTCAATTCGCAGTTTGAATTTATAATAAAGGAAGGCAACTATAACAGGAAAATATGAGTCTTGGTGAGGAGGGTATAATTGCCTGATTCTCTATGTTCCTTAAATTGATCAAAAGGAATGAAGTTTACCTACTGCTTGCCAAAAAGTTGTATGCTCTTTTATTATTTGAATGTATCTATATAAAGCATGAAATAATTACTCTTGTATCTTAGAGTTGCAGTATCATACATAACAAATTATAGACTTTATACAACAAATTAATTTTTCTGTATTTATATCTTTATTTGTCTACATTTTTGTTCTTCAAACAAATCACAGTTTCACCATCTACTTTGGCCGATGGTAGAAGTTCAAATTTTTCCCACTAATGGCGGCAATGCCCATTCGTTAAATCATGCAGAAACCTAATTTCACAGTCTCTCACATGAAGCGCTAGTTGAATTTTTGTAGTTATTTTATTAAGAAGAATTAATTCGTGGTATATTTATTTTACAATTAGATAATGTTTTTAAAAGTTAAATCACTGTGATAGTGAATGTACTCCTTCATAAAGTAATTATTGTCTTTAGTAACACTGAATGTTGATCAATCTAAACACGTTACGTTTACTTGTGAAATAGTACTAGGTTATGTTTGTTACACAACAATTGGATAATTATTACCTGGCAGGTAAGTTGAATACTTATCACTATTATTTAATTTTGTTGTTGTTCGTTCTTATATCTTTTTGCACTTTGGTTGACTATTAACTGTCTGATAACTAAGGAACTCCTGCACTCACTATTCGCGGTTATGTTTAACGATTTGTCTTTAAAATATTAATTAATCTCACTCACGCGCGGATCGCGTCTATATTCGGTGACAGGTCAAGTTAAAGTGACACTTTCTTGTCCAGTGGCGTATATTCTGTCTCGTTCCCCAAATACATCCTTTTCCTCCCATTCGCTAATAACACTTAAAACATAGGTTACCTCCATTACTCGGAAGTACATAATTTTTATTTTGTCCTATAAAATTTGTCCTATCAGAACACAATTTGTGACTTAATTATTTCAAAATATTTAAAGCAATTTCGATCTAGTTTTAACTAGTTAATTTTCCACATAATTATAATATTTTTTTTTTAACTTTTCCGTAAACATCAAATGTCAATAACCAACTACTGCTGGGTCCTAGGCTTTACCAAAATATCCAAAATGGCTGACAATATTATACTACAGATTAAAATAAAATTTGTATACAATCATTTTTACAAATTTAATTATAATTTCTGCCTCAGTATGTACTGATGGATTTTAAAGAAGTACTTTTATAAAAGTACAACTTGTATGTGTGTGTGTGTGTGTGTAAATATAATAATAGTGTTACGGCATCACAGAACAATCTACGTGTTTGTCGAATGTGCCAGAAGAAACTCGATGTAACGCGTGTGGCGTACGTGCTTATAGACGTATATACGAGAAGTTTCTCGAAGACGCCAGCCGCGCGGACTGTGTCAAGGCCGCAAGTAATTACGTCGTAACTATACTGGCGCTATCGAATAGTCTAGTAATTTGGGGCGGTATATATACCGGTACTCAACGACGTTCAGTTTAGTATTAGGCGAATTTTTGACTGTGCGGTTCGAGAGTATTAGTGCGATATATTTACAGAGCGGTTCGAGTTATTACTGTGTACGTTCAAGTAGTTATTAGTGACATTTTATTGCGTGTGAACACTTTTTATTTGATTTGTTGTAGTAGACTATGTTGTTAATTACGAACTGTTTTACTGTAACAATTAAAGCTGGTGAATAGTGACTTAATTGGTGTCTTGTATTTATTTTGTTTCCACTGTACCTACGACGATCGAATAGACCGTCGTAACAATATTTTATATTTTTGTTGGTTATAATTTAATTTAGTGTCATCATCAGAATTATAATCTATATAATTATAATTCTGATGATGACAGTAAATTAAATTAGAACAGTCGAAACATTGTAAAAACAATAAAAGTGTATTTTAGTTTAAAAAAATATAAAGTATTATGTATTATAATAAGAATGAACGCCCTTTTCATCATCAATTTAATCTGGTCCATCTCTGTGACTGCGTTAATTCATAGGCAAACCAGTAAAGTGTGTGTGGTCGTATACATCTTGCGGGTACGGTAGGACTATGTCTGCTTGTTTGTGAACACACGCGCGTGTATTGGTAATATTTAAGACTGGACAGAGATTGTGAGCGAAGTTGGCTTACCGGGATGAAGTAAACATCGTAAACAATGGAAGAAAGCAGAGCCAGGAGAGTTGCTAGGAGTAAGTGGTTCATATCAAGATACCTTATTGCCGCCGCTGGTCAGCCGCTGTGTTTCCCTCCGTACACTACGTATTGTGTGTCTGTGTGTGCTTCCCCTTTCCGTGTTCATGCTCTGTACACAAAGCGTATCGTCTCATATATACAACCCAGATAAATAGTGTTAAATGAAACTATTGATTGCTTTAGCGTCACTGTAAACGTTCGACAGCCATGGATCAATATATAAATTAAACTGTTACATATGTTTATATCAACAGTTTTATAATATTTTGTAATGTACATCACCTTATAAGTACAAAAAAGGAATACTTATCAAATTAGGAAAGGGCAACATAAACAACACTAATTCTTGTTCTGTGGATGATTTTTTAGTTTTTTAAAATTTAATTGGCAATGACAAAACGCGTATATTGTAAATATAATGTTATAATTGTAACAAATCATAATTACGATATGTCGGGATTAAAAATCTAGGTAATTTAGTTACATATCAGGTCAGTAGACCATAGTTTCTTTAACCCTCTGTCTCAAAAGTTATTTCAATAAACAATTTATATGAGATTCTAATTTATCACAGTGTTTATTAATTTTCTGCCTAGTAGTCTCTTGTACATATTGTATACGTAAGTCAGTGTGAAGAATTCGATTAGATGCGTACCATGGTGAATCAACTAATGTTTTAAATGTTTCTGACTCAGATGTTGGAACTACGAATGTATAACATTTACTGGTAAATGCCAACAACTCATGTAATAAGTGGCACAGGAAAGAGGTCTGGACGTACTTTACGTCTCTGTTATGTCCTGTTATGTTTACTTTCCAGAACCTAACCTGCTTATTTACTGCGAACAGTTCACTTTCTCTTTATTAAGTCTTCGTCTTTTGAAAGCATTTACAGTGGCTTGGTACTTCCTCGCAAACTGGCTTAGTACAGCGGATTGTCAATTGCTTCCTCGTAGACTAGGAAGGTCGTCTGGTATCGGACAGCGGACGGTATCGGACAAGAGCAGTTTAGGGCATTTGCCGCTCGAGACAGCACTTGTCACACGGTCAGCGTGTTCATCAAAACCAACCAGTTAAGCCATCCTCATATTGAATGTGCACGTCAAGCCGTTTGTGTCGTGCTTTGAGTTTTTTGGTTTTTGCTCTGTTGGATAGTGCACGAAGATAACTTTGGAGTGTTAAAACTTCTCTTAGAGTAAGTGTATTTAGTTTCTACCATTACTAGCGTAGATACTATATTGTACTTGTTACATTGTAGCCGTATAATATCATTCGCGTCATTGCTCTCGGTTTAGTATTTATCCCAGTTGCGTGTCATTCGGGTGGTATCGGACAACTTGTTGGTCGGTAAATTTTGAATTTTACGCCTAGTAGAGTTTTTTGAGTTGTTTTTTCAGTACACCATGGGCAAAATTCGTGGAAAATGGGACGAAGCGAATATGAAGGCGACAATTGACAAATTAATTTTAAAAGAAATGACAATAAGAGATGCCAGTGCTAAATATTCTGTACCCAAGAGCACGCTAGGGGATCGAGTAAAAATAATTGCAGAGGGGGAGAGATAATAGCCAAGCCTTGCACTGATAATAGAGGCACTTTCCAAAGAACGTTTGATGAAAATCATGAAGAAATATTATACAATCATTTAAATGCTTTGGACAATCAGCTGATGCCGCTAAGCAAAACCGAGTTTTTGAAACTAGCCTACCGATTCGCTGAAAAGCTAAAAATTAATCACCGCTTCAGCAAAAAGAAACATATGGCGGGAAAAGATTTTTACTATGACTTTATGAGCCGACATCGAGACTTAAATTTGAGGACAGACGAATCGACAAGTCTGCAGGATGCAGTTGGGTTCGGTAAAGATCAAGTCACTAGATTCTTTGACAAGCTGACTGTGCTTATGGACAAACACAAATTCAGCCCATCTAAGTAATTCAATGTAGACGAAACCGGTGTATCATGTATTCACAACAATAGCCTAAAGGTCATGTCTGTAAAAGGGAAAAAACAGGTTTGGAAGCTGACTTCTGCAGAGAGAGGCAGAAACGTGACACTTCTCTTGTCCATAAATCCAACGGGTGACCAGTTCATCCCTCCGTTGTTTGTTTTTCCAATTGAAAATGATTTAAAAAGAGATCCTGCGTTAGGAAGTACTTTTGATGGGCAAAAGACTGGGTGGATCACAAAGGAGAGGTTCCTGAAATGGTTGCACATTTTTGTTAAACGGTAAACCCTAATGAAAAAAATCCTGTCTTGTTGATTTTGGATGGTCATGGAAGCTACAAGGACCTTGATGTGATACTTTATGCCAAGGAACATCATACTCACATGATAAGTTTACCTCCGCACACGTCTCACAAACTCCAACCTCTAGACATGTCAATCATGAAACCATTCAAAAATGTTTACAACGAGGCATGTGCATTGTGGATGAGGAAGTATCCTAACATGAAAATATCTCTTAAAGATATAGCTGATTTGGTCAACACTGCTTTTTCCAGAGTCTGCAGGATGGAATTGGCGCAATCTGGATTCAGTTGCACAGGTATCTACCCACTATGTCGCAATGTATTTTCTAATTTGGATTTTGCTGCTTCAGTTTACTTGGACCTATGAATCAACCTGTCAATGAAATACATGACTAGCCTTCAACAGCAGGAACTTCTACAAGTTGCAGTTTACCTGGGACCTCAAACCAACCAGACAACCAGACCATAGGACCATTAACTTCAAACGCAGCATCTTCTGCAAAACCTCTCGCACTGTCAGTTTCTCAAATGTCCATCTCCTCAATAAGTCAACGCATCTTAGAACAAATTTCACCACTACCAAGCACTTCAAGTGTGAAGTATAAAGAAAGAGAAAGTCCCAGTGGAAAAAAGTGAAATTTTGACATCTACATCCTACAAAGAGCAGCTTCTACAGAAAAGAAGACTATTGGAAGAGAAGAATGCTAAAAGAGAAGAGAAAAATAAGTTGATAGAAATCAAACAAAAGAAAAGGAAATCAAATCAAGCTCGAAAAAGGAAATTAGCGACTTCTAACGCAACAGCTGCAAGAAAGAAACTTACATTTGATGACAGCAACACAAGAACTGCTTCGGTTACCAACTGTATCATCTGTGGAGAATCATTTGATGAAGATTTAATACAATGTCAAGTCTGCAAAGGATGGGCACATGAAAACTATGCCAATCTTGAAGGGGACAGCCTTTTTTATTACTGTGACATTTGTGTAGTGTAATAGTCTAAGTTCCTTTGTTTTATGTAATATAAGTTATAGGCTACACCCATTAAAATGTGTAATCATAGTTAATAGTTTTAATTAAAAACTCAATAAACTAATGTTTACTTTACTTTTACTTCTGTCCGATACCACCATCCACTTTTTGGAAAGGCTAATTTTTTATGATTTTCATGTTTGCCAATAAATCATAGTATTTTTTTTCAGCCAAACACCTTCCACGCAGGGTTGGGTAAGGGATTGAAGTTTTATATTAAGTATTTCACGATCTATTCTAGCTAATCTTTAAAAATAAATCTTAATAAAAGCTAAAGTATCCGATACTACCCGACCTTCCCCTACATACAGCAGTGACTGGCCATACAAGTGAGTTACTTTACCCCATGAAAATTTAAAATGGTACCTTACGAGCCCCCTCACACACACCACGTAAATATATTTGAAAATTTTTTTTTCACTTTCATATTTTAAGGCAATTTTTTGTTTACCCGTAAAACGTCTTTAACAAAATTTTCTAGATTCCTTACACAAATATAAAATTACAAAGAGTATGAAAACACATGTAACAATTAAATATGGTAAAAAATTTGGGTTTTCTTTCGTGATTGAATTTTTACGTAATTTCGTTAAATTCATATTCTAACGGTTAGGAAATCAAACACAGGTTCTCTTATAGTATTTGCCTTGTACTTAGTTTTAGCATTATTGCAGTCATCGTCTGACAAAGCGCGCGCGCACACGGGCGTGTGTGTTTACGTGTATTTGATGTATACATCTTAGTAAGATACTTATTCATATATCAATTAAGTATATCATTAAATATAAGATTTCCAAACTAAGAAGTCTGGGGAAACAGTGCAGAAATTGGTTTCCTTAGTTGATTCTACTTCACGAATAAGATAGAATTTATCATTTGACCGTCCGAAACGAAGAAAATTTCATTCTCTTTTTGTTCAAAAGGACAAAATTGTTTTTTACGATTGTTCTGGTGCTTACACAGTAAACTCTATCACTGATTGTCTGTTTCATTATTTTAAATAGATTTAATCTAAGAGCGTTCATAACGTTTGTTAGACTGCACTTTACAGTGGTGAAGAAAAAAGGAAAATTAGATGTATATGTAGCATAAGTATGTTGTTGTGCGCATTACATTATACAGTAAAATTTTATATCAGTTTAAGCGAGTAATTATTATAACAAAGATTTAACATACGCATAACTAAGGAAAAATTAATAACCATTACGATGTCCTATTTTCCTTAAAGTCTTAAACACTAGGGTGTTATTTTGTAAAAAAAAAAAGACAAAAATAATTATGGGAGTCATATAAGCGTATTTTCTGAATTCGGACATCAGCCGTGAATGGAAGTTTGTCCAAATGAGAGAAGTACTTCCTACGAGAGTATTATTTAATTTGGTGGGAGAATGAATATAATTATAATTATAATAAGCCTTTTATAATTATAATTAAATACAAAACATTTAGTTCTTTTTATCTTCTACCTCAAGTTCGTCTAATGAACAAACCTATTTCGAAGTACGTTGTGACTGTCCTGTTTTGAATAACCATAACGTGCGGCATTTAGGACTCTCTGTCTGGAGCAGAGAAATTAATGAACAAAAGAAACACTATTGTAGTGTTGATGGGCGTTTGATAGAGTACCGACTGTAAAAATTTTAATCCACGGCAAACCATTGGGAAGATACCAGTACCGAACACTGTTCGGAGGTAGGGATCTCCAACTACCAAGTGTGTCAGTGTTATGAGATTCCACTATGTATATCGTAAACGACAGTTTTCCTTGTATGAACATGCGGAAACCTGAACACGCGCGCGCAGGCGTACAACTTATTCCGAAAAACTTTTTGTATTTGATTTCAGGGCATCTATGTTCTTTTTTCCTGTATGCTATAAAATCTTTAGAGGAAAAATCTATATTTCCTGTATTTTAGTAACGCTGTTCTATATGAAACATCTCCCTCATTCTCTCTATGTCGTCAATTTCCAGCGTTTTCTGATTATTATTTTGGTCCTCTGGTACCTAGTAAACTCTTTCATTCATGCTTGAATGTGTGTATGTGTGTGTGTGTGTATGTAATAAATGTGATGTTATTCTGTTATTTATTTATTTCAGAATAGAATTATTCATTGATTTAATTATAGAATTATGTTTACTTTTTGACAAAGAATTAAGTAATGTAGGCTCAATAATTTTTCTCAAACAATAAAACAATAAAAGACAGTGCCAATGAAAAATGTAACAAAATAAAGCTTGGGAAGGAAGAGATAATTACAATTCCAGAACAATAACTGTTAGAAAAGTTCGAAATAGATTTAGTTAAGTAGTTTGCTTAACTGTTAAGCCTTGATATATTGACTGATGGGAAACACATCAAAGGACAACCTCTAATGCCAATCATGTACCGCCAGGGTTAACCCGGATGCAGTTACATGGACGCCCCAATTAATAAATTTAATCAGTTCTCATGATCACCGATATTGTTTGAATGCGGTGGGAGTTCCTTGTTCTGTCTCGCTTGCTCATGCATTCACTGGAAATCTTATTTTCTAGTTTTTAAATCTATTGTCACCGGACAAAAGGCTTGTCGCATGACAAATGGCGCCAATCGTACACTCTAGTTATTTTGGTGGCCCTAAAAAGGACCTGGTGGCGAGAAAGCGAATGTTGGTTGTGCCGCGCTAAGATGTTCGGCGGCTGCGCCTGATGTTCGTGGCGTACTACAGACCTCCTCTGTTTTCGGCACCGGTTGTAGAGTCGGCTGCCGGCCCAGCGAAATACATCGTTGGCGCGGAACGGGAGTGCGAAGACGCAAGAACGGCGGCGGTTCTATTCTTCGGCTGTTCCTTCCGGCTGACTCCGCCCCGATGTCGTCCGAGAGAGGAGAGGAGATGAAGTGCGTCCGATGGCGTGGCGATGAAGAGTGGCCAAAATTTTTTTTTTTTTTTCGCTCTGGGCTTTGCGGTTGTGCGTCGCAGAGACGAACCGCACGGTAACTGAGTTCCGAGCTACCTTCTGGAGCTCCTGCCTCGTGGCCCTGCCCAAGTAGGGCGCGTGCTCTATAGCAGGCCGATTCCCGGCTGTTGTGCTAGCCTACGCTAGCGCAGTATACACCGAGGGCGTTTCCACGAATCACCTGGGCGTATACGGTACCTTCCCAGCCCAGTCACTAGAGGATTGCCTGGGAACCTCGCCGCACGTGCTTAAATTTGCGTGCAAGCCGCCTGAAAGTGTCATCCAAGGAGCGGACGCCAAGTCCTCTCCTTAGAAGGCGAGATGAGAAGCGACGGGGGACTTTGGCCGCTAGCCGAAGCCCCCTGTCGAGGACGCTCTGAAACTTCTTTTTATGCATTGCGGCGAGGTAACCCCAGACCGGGCAGGCGTAGGTAATGACCGGCAGCAGATACGCGCCGACGATCATCCTACCCAATTTCCTGGTCATGGCTGAGCTGATCAGGAGTGGAAACAGTGCGCACAGGCGAGTGGATGCTCGCTTAAGAACTGTCTGTGCGTGGGTACGCCAGGTGAGCCGACGGTCAAGGTGTAAGCCGAAGTACTTGACCTCGTTGGACCAGCGCAAGTACGTTCTGCCGATACGTAGTTGCCTAACGAGGTTCTTCCGTCGCTTAGAGAATTCGACGGCTACACTCTTGGTAGCGTTGAGTTGCACTCTCCAACTCTCGGTCCAGTCCACGAGCGTGTCGAGCTGGCGCTGCAGTCGTAGGACGGCCCTTTCCTCATGACGATCGGCCGTAAATACGGCCGTGTCGTCAGCGAAGAGGGCCATCTGGACTCCAGGCTGTCTCGGCACGTCGTTGACGTAGATCGAGAACAGAAGGGGGCCTAGAACACTACCTTGAGGGACGCCGGCTGTGATTCGTCTCTCGGAAGAGACAGAATCGCCAACTCTCACGCAGAAGGTCCTCTCCGTCAGAAAGCTAGCAACCAGATGGAGGTAGCAGTCCGGGAGCTGGACTTCCCTAAGTTTGAATAACAGGCCATCATGCCATACGCTGTCGAAGGCTTTCTCAACATCTAAGAAACAGCCAACGGTCCGTTCTCTCCGACACCCGGCTTCCTTGATGCTTTCCACCAGTCTCATCAGTTGATGAGTGGTCGAATGCCCCACACGAAAGCCGAACTGTTCGGGGACCAGCACGTCAAAGTTGGTTAGATGTTCTCGTACACGACGCTGTACGAGGCGCTCAAAAACCTTGGACGTAGCGGAGAGTAGGCTGATAGGCCGGAGGTTTTCCGAGCGGGTGGTATCCTTTCCCTGCTTAGGGATCACGATAACCGTCGCCTTTCTCCATTTCTTGGGAAAGTAGGCCAGTCTTAGACACGCGTTGAACAAATCAGTCAAGAATTGAACTCCAGGCTCGGGAAGAAGTCGTAGAGCGGTGTTGGTAACACCGTCCGGGCCTGGAGCTTTTCTTGGCTGAAGTTCAGCGAGCTGATCTGAGACCTCTTCCAAAGAGATGGGTTCGGGATCCGCCGTGATCGGAAGAGACAGTAAGTCTTCCACAGCCATCTCGACTTGTTCGTCGAAGTCCCAGTCCATGGGCGGGTTGGGAGCGAACTGTCGCTCGAAACACAAGCCCAAGTACTGGGCCTTCTCCTCCGGGCGACCCAGGAGTCGACCGAACGGTCCAACAATGGCGGGAAGTGGAGGTCGGCGCCTCCGTCCCGTCAATGCGGTAGGTATTCTGTACGGGTGAGATTGCGGGTCCGCATCCCCCGTTCGGGCCACGTCGAGTTCCCAACAGCTACGTCGGAACGCCTTCAGACTGCCGCGCAGTCGTCCGGTGAGCCGATTGTATGCTGCCTTATCGGCCGGATCACGGGTCCTCTGCCAACGTTTCCGGAAGTAATTCCTCTCGCGAGCGAGAAGAGAGACTTCCTCAGGGATGCGTTGGTAGTCAGGCGTGAAGCCAGCTCGCGTACGTGAAGACACGCCTATAGCCGAGATGATTGCCTCTTCGATTCCCGCAACTGTTTCGTCTAGGAGGCGAACGGAATCGAGTGGGGCCGCTGGCGGCAATCTACGACACAAGGCCGGGCCGTAGCGATCCCAATCGATAACCTTCTTCCTGTCAGAACGTGCATAGGCGTGCTGGGTAGCGACGTGGACCAAGATAGGGTTGTGGTCGAATGTCAGCTCCGTAAGTGAGAATACCTCGACCGGACAGACAACTCCTTGGGTCACCGCGATATCCAGAACATCGGGAGCCGCGTTAGGCCTTGACGGAAAGAACGTGGGTTGCGCTGGACCAAACACCATCGCCCGGCGCGATTCAACAAATCTGAGCAAGCGCCTCCCGTTCGGAGTAGTCAGGCGAATATTCCAAACGCGATGCTTGCAATTCAGATCGCCGGCCAAAGTTACCCTTCGATGGGAATCGAAGATGACGTCCAGGTCGCCGACAAGGAGTTCAGCTTGTGGGGGCTTGTATGCTGAAACCACGAGGACGCCGCCAAGAGCTCCGTGGACCTCAATGGCGGTGGCCTCTATGTTGGTAAGCTGCGGCAAAGCGACACGATGATGACCTATGGAGGTCCTCACCGAGATCGCCGTGCCGCCTCCTCGTCGACCAACTCGGTCATCCCGATAGACCACGTAATTTGGTAATCGAAACCGGTTCGCCGGGGTCAGGTGGGTTTCCCCGAGGAGAAGTACGTCGGGTTTGAACCGAGCCAGGAATTCAAGAAGGTCGGAATGCTTGGAACCGATGTTGTTAGCATTCCAGGCTACGAGCGAGAGATCTCGTCTAAGGGCTCGGTTCATAGAAGACCTATTACTTCGCAGGCTTCCACCAAGAGCATAAATCTCTCAGTTGGGTCGGCAGTTTCCAGGCGGTCTCGGATGGACCTGAAGGTAGATGCGACTTTCTTGAGGTCGTAGCCAGACAGAAAGTCGCGGACGAACTGTGCGTCATCGGAAATAGCGGACTGGGCGGTTTGCCTGGAAACTGAGGCCGCGTAAGAGCGACCAGGTTTAACGGCAGATCGGGTCGCGGTGGAAGCCACAGGACCAGGGCCAGACGGTTTTGAATCAGCGGCAGGAAAAGTACGCTGTTGCGCTTCGTCGGACTTATACCAGGAAGCAGGACTTTTCTTGGGCTGTGGGCAGGCAGGAGCTCGGGGTCGAGCATCCGGTGTGGTTATCCCTTTGTTCCTGGGTTTTGTGATGCCTGCTCGCGGAAATCGCGGAGGTGGCAGTGGAGGCGAGGCTACCTCTGGTTCAGAGGCGGGAGTTGGAGGTTCCGCGGAGGTGGAGGGTTGATTCTCCGGCTCCATAACCGAGATGACGGCTACTGGGCGTGTCTCTGCTTCGGAAGGAGACGCGGTACGTTTGTTTGCCTTTGCAGGGGCTGGAGGTGGAGCCGGAGAGGGCGCGCGCCGTGCCGGTTGTGCCTGAGGTTGAGGCCTTGCCTGAGTTTTAGGCTGTCTCTGGGGTTGGGGCTGCATAGCTGGCTGCCTTGGCTTCGGGAGGGGCCCCTGCGGCTTTTGCTTCCGCAGGAGCTCCGCCTTGTAGACCGGGCAGTTTACATTACTTGCTGCATGGCCTTGGCCACAATTAATGTAGCGGAATTTGGTCTTGTCTGCCACAGTGCAGGCCTGGGTTGAATGTCCCAGAGAACAACGTAGACAGGCCGGGGCATTGCGGCAGACGTCGGTATGATGGCCGAACCTCTGGCACCGGTGGCACTGCGCGAGCTTGCCCTGGGGACGACTGGTTTCCACCCTGACGCGGAAGCCAAACAGCCGCGTCAGTTGGAAAATTTTGTCTGCAGCCTCGCCCTTCTCGAGCTGGAGACGGACGAGCGGGAGAGGTACTCGGGTTTCTGAGTGCATGCACAGGCGGAAAATTGCCTGCACTGGGTACCCGAGGTCTCGGAGTTCCATGAGGATCTCCTGTGGATCGGTGTGCGCGTCAAGCCCTCGCAAAATTACAGACAAGGGCTTGATCCGCTTAGGAGAGAAGGTATGGTACTGGAGGTTGTGCGCTTGGAGGAAGACCTCGACCAAGCGATGGTCCTCGAGCTGGCGGACGACAATTTTGACCGTATCACCGCCAAGCAGCTTCAGGTCAAGCTTGTTGGCCGACAGGCCGTGGGCCGCGATCAGCCGTCTGTATAAGGCGGCGACATTGGACACGCTATGGACATACAGGGGCGGCGCGCGACCAACAGCTGCAGCGGCCGGAGCTGCTGTCGAAGCAGTCGGAACCGCGGCCTGTTTGCCCTGAGAAGGTCCGATGTCCATGGCCGAGGTACTAGAGGAAGCGGTTGGGTGGGTCCTCTTGGGCTTCTTAGCCGGGCGATTACGCCGACCAACGGTCGCGAACTCGCCCGACCTGTCAGCCGGAAGAGGAGGAAGCAGGTTAGGGAGAGGATCATCCGTCTCCATCGCCCGAGGCGATTCAGGCGAGTCGCCCAGATGGGGTAGCAAGGCAGGGCCGAGCGACTCGGCACTTGAGCCGTTGCCTGTGGAAGGCATGCTGGCCAGGTGCGACGGCTGCCGGGCAGAGACTGCTAGGCAGTCACTGCCAGACGCCAGGGATCTCGGGTCCGGCCGAAGCCGGATTACCCGCGCGTCTTCCTTGCTCACGACGATGTGGGAGGAGCTGGGCTAACGACCAGCTTCGTTGAATACCAGTCCTTACCAAGACTGGTGTCCACTGGCCCCTTTACCCCGGCGATATCCTAGCTCGCTTACCACTGGTGGGGGCTTGCAAGGATCGTCCGGGGCAGCGCTACCTAACAGTCGTGAGCAAGTTAGGGTTTATGCACTGATGCGGCACTCACCAGGTGAACCCAGAGCAATCCTCTTCTATTCTCCGCCAGCAGATGTTATCCGGCGCAGGTGGTCCTTAAAAGGTCAACTTCGGCCAGCTACCACTTGTACCGGCTACTTAATTCACCGGCAGCAGCTGGCTCCTGGGTCCTTTTTGTTCCCACGAAGAGAAGAAATATTCCTCGTCCGAAGGCGAGGTGGCCGAAGGCAGCAAAGCCGTAGATAGTCCAGCGAAGAGAGCTGAAGAAGAGCGGTCAGAAGAGCAGTCCTGTTCAGTCCGAAGCTGGAGCCTCGTCGTCAAGCGCCAAAATTTTCTGCCGGCCCGGGTTTTATGCACTAACCAGGATCGCTGATTGGCTAGCTCCGAGCACGTTAGATGGTCACGTCTCGGCTGCTGATCGCTGATTGGCTCGCTGTGTCAGCCGCTGGTAACGGAGAGCAGATGTTCGCATACCGCTGCCGTCACAACTCCCCCGGGTCTTGAATGCTCTCCGGTAGCCAGTCTACTGCTCTTCACCGGATCTTGTAGAGATGTCTGTTGGGCGCCATGTTGATTGGTGTGCCGGCTGGTAGCTCGCTGGCGTGGCTGGATCTTGCATCCGCAAGATGATCGTCGCCCCACGTTGGGCGCCACTTGTCACCGGACAAAAGGCTTGCCGCATGACAAATGGCGCCAATCGTACACTCTAATTATTTTGGTGGCCCTAAAAAGGACCTGGTGGCGAGAAAGCTGATGTTGGTTGTGCCGCGTTAAGATGTTCGGCGACTGCGCCTGCTGTTCGTGGCGTACTACAGTCCTCCTCTTTTTTTCGGCACCGGTTGTAGAGTCGGCTGCCGGCCCAGCGAAATCCATCGTTGGCGCGGAACGGGAGTGCGAAGACGCAAGAACGGCGGCGGTTCTATTCTTCGGCTGTTTCTTCCGGCTGACTCCGCCTCGATGTCGTCCGAGAGAGGAGAGGAGATGAAGTGCGTCCGATGGCGTGGCGATGAAGAGTGCGCCAAAATTTTTTGGCAGCCAGAGCTGTTGGGTTGTGCGTCGTGAGACGACCCAATGGTTTCCTAGTACCGAGCCTCCGGTAGGGGCTCCTGCCTAGTGATCCTGTCCAGACGGAATTTATTTATTTAATTTTTAATGGTCGCTACAACGACATGCTCGTACTAGGTCGACTAGTACAGTATTTGTCGAGACCGTTTCCAAGATTCACCTGGACGTGTTCGGTACTTGCCAAGGCCAGCTATGAGTGGGTTTGTCTGGGTCCTCGCAGCTCGGACGAAAAATTTACGTGCAAGTCGCCTTGCGGTGTCATCCAAGGAGCGGACACCGAGTCCTCTTCTCAAGAGACGAGAAGAAAACCGATAGGGGACTTTGGCCGCTAGCCGAAAACCTCTATCTAGAACGCTTTGCAACTTTCTTTTATGAACGGTTGCGAGGTAACCCCAGACGGGAAGTCCTCTTAAAAAGAAGAGGACTTTGGCCGCTAGCCGAAGACCTCTATCGAGAAAGCTTTCCAACTTTCTTTTATGAACGGTTGCGAGGTAACCCCAGACGGGAAGAGCGTAGGTAATGATCGGCAACAGATACGCGTTGACGATCAACTTACCCAGCTTGTGGGTCATAGCCTTGTTGACAAGTATCGGAAACAGTTGCGCGAGACGAGCGGACGCTTTCCTTCGCATCGTCTCAGCGTGGGCACGCCAGGTGAGCCGACGATCTAGGTGGACACCGAGGTACTTGACTTCTCTCGACCAGGGCAAGTACGTTCTACCGAGTCTCACTCGGCCTCGTGGTTCTTTCCGGCGCTTTGTGAATAGCACCGCGGAGCTCTTGGTTTCGTTGACGGCAACTTTCCAGCTTTCCGTCCACGTAGAATACGCATCGAGTGCGCGCTGAAGTCGTGGGATAGCTCTGTCAGCGTTCCGATCGGCGGTATAGACCGCCGTGTCGTCGGCAAACAGAGCCATCTGGACTCCAGGCTCTCTGGGTGCGTCGCTGACGTACACGGAGAACAGAAGAGGCCCTAGCACGCTTCCTTGAGGTACCCCGGCTGTAATGCGTCTCTCGGAAGAGACATGAATGCGCCAAAATTAACACAACTGGGGTTTGCAGTGTCCCGAGTCTCAGAAAGGACTCCTTCCACTGGGTCTGTTGGATTTCTATATATACTTTTTATCTACTTATGGGGGGGGGGGTCTGAAGCGACCTGCGATTGGTGGATTATACCACCGGGACTAGCAAACGAGGTCGCTTCCAGGACTCACCTGGTCGCGGGGTGTATTTACCAAGTCCGGCAATGAGGGAATTGTGGGTCACTCTGTCGGAACGAACATAGAATCTACGCGCCAGGCGTCTCACGGTGTTATCAAGAGAGCGGATACCGAGTCCTCTCCTCAAAAGACGAGAAGAGTACCTCCGGGGGACTTTGCACGCGAGCTTCAGTCCCCGGTCGAGTACGCGCTGGAGCGTTGTTCTATGACCACGAGCCAGATATCCCCAAACAGGACAGGCGTAGGTAATCACGGGCAACACGTACGTGTTGACTATGAGCTTACCTAGCCGGGGGGTCATTGCCGGATTAGATAGCACGGGCCAGAGTCTACTGAGTTGCGCCGAAGCGCGTTGTCTGATATACTGTGTATGGGTTCGCCAGGTGAGTCGGGAATCCACGTGGAGCCCGAGGTACTTGACGCTATTGGTCCAGGGCACCTCGACGGGGCCTACTTGAAGCGGCCGAGGCCGCTTGCGTTTGCGCGAGAATATTACCGCGGTGCTCTTGGAAGCGTTAACGGCAACTCTCCAGTCATCGGTCCACCCGACATACGCGTCCGCACCAATTTTTTCTGCCGGCCCGGGTTTTATGCACTAACCAGGATCGCTGATTGGCTAGCTCTGAGCACGTTCGATGGTCACGTCTCGGCTGCTGATCGCTGATTGGCTCGCTGTGTCCGCCGCTGGTAACGGAGAGCAGATGTTCGCATACCGCTGCCGTCACACTATGTTTGCTTTACTTTTTATAAAAGTACAGCAAACACTTATGGACTAAATTAAATAAAAAATTCATACTTTAAAACATTAAAAAATTACTTGTACTCAACTTGGTTATTATAATTTTTAGTTACTGAATCATGTTTTGTAGCCAATTTCCTCAGAGATGAACAACAAATCTTAAGGAAAAGAAGGGTGGCCGGTTTTTGTGTGTTTGATAGTGCACCGACGACAGGGAGATACAGAGGTAAAACCTGTTTACACTCGGGAAGTCAGATGTACGAACGGAAGACGAAAGAGGTAGATAAGATTACGACATTACTACGTTGCGCGCCGTGCCCCAATTTCTTTAAGGCAACGCACAATCAGAAAGGTTCGCTACAAGTACCGTAAACGTGAACACAGGTATGACATGCAACATTCTTATTCTCTGTGAACTGTATTAAGGTTGATTCTATTTATTTTCTGCAGATATTGCTTTTGCCCGCTCTTTCCGCATATGTGAATACGTTCTACTGTCTTTTTTTTTATTGAAAAACGGTTATATAAGCATCAAATGAAATATAGAAACGACCCGGAAAGCTATTTGAGTTCCAAAGAATCTTCTTTGTTTAGTTTAAACATAAACTTAGCATATGTATTTATCGATCTTTATTAAAAATAACACTTAACTGTTAACAACGCTTGTTTATTTGTTTCAATACCCATGAAATTAACAACAAAGTTAAAGAAAGAACGGAGGCTTTCACGGCCGGAATCTGATTGATTATTAATATTTTGCTGGCTTTTAGACGGTGGACTATATTCATTAAATTCATAGTTATTATTACTGTTGTTCAGTTTCGAAGTTCATTTAGAAGTTGTGTTTATTTTTTACTCAGTTGTGAAAATTCTTTTTCCTTGACTAGCCTGACTGTTTCAGATGTGAAGCAGACGTGGAAGAATTGTCGACTAATTAAGAGAAAAGAACACGTCACTGAAAACCATTTTCGTAGCCGGGCATTTATCAAAGGATCAGCTCCAAAGGGCTACCAATTAATCATCAAGTGGCTCCCGTCTTAAAATCTTAAACATTACGCTAAAACACAAAACAAATTTGAGTAAAATAAAAACAATCCACACATATAACGTAATTAAATGAAATCAGGCGATAAATAAAATATTTTTAAGGTAACGCCACAGGATTTACATGGCCTGCTAATAATTCTGGAATAAGCGTTACAAAACAAAATAAAAATCAAAACGGAAAAGAAAAATTATATAGACGAATTCATTATTTTGGGCAACATGATATGTACACTATCATATTAAATTACAGAGACTTATTTCTAACTCGAAAGACTACGTAATTTGGAAAAGCTGTTACAACAAATCTCGTTATAGCCCACTACATTCGTCATCATCAGTATATCTTGTATAAATTGGAGCTCATGCGTCTCAGAGAGGTTCGGTCAAGAACGAAGTATTTAGCAGTGTGGCAATAAATAGTGACAAAAATAGTTTTGTAGCAGTAAGTGTAGTAACATAAGCATTAAAAGCAAAATGGAATCACCAGTAGTTGGAGCAGTATCAGTAGCATAGAAACAGCATAGTTAAGCATAGTACTTGAGCATCAGGAGCAACTATACTTTTATACATATTATTATTAATATTATTATGTATTAGTATTATTATTTAGTAGTAGTAGTAGTAGTAGTTTTTTTATAGAGGGGGAAAATGTTATATGCACCGTCAGAGGAGGCATCCTCTGCGTTAGATGAGGTGCTTCCTCTGGTGTGTGGGACTCTCACCCACTCTAAAACACACTTCTAATTCAGGTACCATATCCATCCTGGAACTAATTAGCGTATTATTTCAGGATGGAGTCTATTGCGACCTTATCGGGCTCCTTCTAGTTGTTCCCCGTCTTCTACTGCCCGTTAGGTAGAAGTTGAGCCTGTCATTTTTTTCGAGTACCATCCACTGAATAAATGCATTGATGCGGTCCCATTCCGACTTACCACGAAGCATAAGCGCAGCTACGCTCTCGGGCGTTACACTCCCCGAGATCCATTTTCATTACCATCCTCTGTCTTGCGAATCTGAAGCACTTGAAAAACGTGTGCGAGGCATCTTCATGGGGAGAGTCTCGGTATTGGCATGCTGGGCTTCGGATCTTTCCTATTCTATGGAGGTAGGCATTAAAATTTCTGTGGTCACTGAGCAACTGGGTCAGACGGTAGCTGACCTCATCGTTTTGGCGGTCGATCCATTCCTTCAAGTTTGGTATGAGCCTTGTGGTCCATCTTGCTCTATCCTCTCTATCCCAACGATCTTGCCAGTGCCGAAGGGTGAGTTCCCTGGCTTCGTGCTTTGCGGCATCCCTTCCAATTTCCTCTCTTCTTTCGAATAAATGCTTCCGCTCCTAGAGCCAACAGGTCTATGTGAATCACTCCCGCTATCACTAGGACTACTGGCTCTGACACTGTCCGGTAAAAGGATGCTACTCTGAGGGCTCCTCTTCTCTGGACCGATGCCATAAGTTTCCTGTACTTTTCCGTCTTTAGTGCATCAGCCCAGATTTACCTGCCGTACAGAAGGATGGATTGTGTGACCGCCATCAACAATCGCCTCATGCTTGCAGTGGGACCTCCTACGTTGGCCATAAGTCTGCTGAACTTGGTTGTATCGTTAGCCGCCTTATCAGCATACTTTATTTGCTCCCAATAGAAGAGCTTTGAATCTACTCTCACCCCTAGGCATTTCGCAGCTTTCTTTATAAATACTCTATCAGCTCCCACTTGCAGCGGTATGATAGTGGGAGCCCGTCGCCGGGTGAGCTGTACTATTTCGGTCTTATCGGTGGCTAGATCAGGCCACCGGTGCATTATTCAAGCCAGGAGCCCACTCGCCTCATTACCTGATTCAGACTTCTTTGTGTATCATCAGCGTTTCGTGCTACAATCACTGCCACGATATCGTCTGCTTAAGCTACCAGGAAAGTGTCTGGCGGCGGCCATCCGTAGAATTCCGTCGTAGGACACGTTGTAAAGGTTAGGGCCAAAATTGAGCCCTGGGCAGCACCGGGGGTTATCTTGTTCCTACGAGGTTTGTTTGTCATATCATAAATAAGTTCCCTGTCACTCAGATAGCATTCTATTATCCGCAGGAGATACTGTGGGGTCCGGAAGAAGTGTTCCAGAGCCCTAAGCATGTCGCTCCAGCTGGCAGAAATTAAAGCATTCTTAATATCCAGCGTCGCCAACAATACTATACTTCTTGAGTAATGATTCCCCTGTTGGCCGCGTGGAAAGTTCTCCTCCACTACTCAAAGAGTTGATCCGCCTTTCCGAAAGCCGTACTCTCTGTTTGACAGGTCTCCCTCACTTTGAATGGCTGCTAACAGACGTGGGTTTAGTAACCTTTTCAGACACTTTGCAGACGTTGATGGTGTGCCTGGGCCACCTTTGCTGACAAGCACCAGCCTCTACACGTTCCACCGCTTGGGGACGTATCCCTCCCTGAGGCAGCTGTTGTACATATTAACGATTATCTGTGGGCATGAACTAGCAATAATCTTCAGAACGTCTCACGGAACACCGTTCGGTCCTGGGGCTTTGCCACTCTTCATCAAGTCTGCAGTCTCTTCAGTTCTTCATCGCTAAACAACAGGACTCCGTCTTCTGAAATGGGACGCGGCTCACGGACATTTACTGGGTGGGTCGAATAGAGTACATCCACGATGGCATTCATACGTGGTCCATCCATGATTGGTCAAGTCGACTGTGCCCCAAGGTTGCGCATGATGACCCTATAACCCAGCCCCCAGGGGTCACTATTCACCTCAACCTTTCGTCGTTTGCTAGTGATAATAGCCTTTCTAAGGTCTTGTCTTGCTGCTCTATACTCTGCTGTTTCTTGTTCTGCAGTATCGCCATTCCTTTTCCTCCTCCTGGTAACAATTCGCCTAAGAGAAAGACATCTTCCCCTCAGAGTAGAGATCTCCACAGTCCACCATTAGACCGCTTTTCTTCTCCCAGACGACTTTCTTTGGAGAGGCATTGTAATGTCAAATGTCTGATGTATCAGCTTCATTCTGGTCTCGACTATACACTCTGCGGGACTAGACCTCTCCAGCACGTTGTCCTCTCCCCTCTCTATTTCCGATACAAGGGTTTCTACGTCGAGTTTGCCAAAATTCAATTTACGTCTCCTCCAAGACTTTTCACCCTTCTGTCTTATTTCGTCATGGAGGCTAAATACTATGTACTGGTGATAACTACCAGTGTATTCTTCGCTAACTTTCCATCCAACAATTTTTGAAGCTAGAGACTCTGACGCAAGCGTAATATCCGGAGTAGTCTCTGCATAGCCGGGTCTTCTAAATGTCGACACTTTCCCGACATTGATCACGCTAAGTGATAACCGTGCGGCCAATTCAAGCACCCGTTTCCCCCTTGAGTCCATGTTTGGCATACCCCACTCCACCGCTCTAGCAACAATGAAGTCTCCAGCAACAATGATGTTTCCTTCCCATTCCCCCAGAATGTCCTCCAGTCTGCCCAGTTTTTCTTGAAATTCATGTATAATCTAGTTTGGGTTGAAGTAGCAGCTAACAAAAGCAACCCCCAACCTCTAACCCAAACAAATCCTCTACTAGAACCGTGGCTCCCTACCGAGACTCTCCTTATGTCTGGTATCCAGATAGCTGCAGTACCTAGTATATCGGAATACCATCCGGGAATATCTCTATCTTTGTACTGTTCACTGATGAACACTAAATCAGCTTTGGTGTCCTGCTGAGTCTTAACAAGAAGGTCATCCGCGATTCTGCTTCTATGTAGATTGCCCTGGAGAAACTTCATATCCCTTGGTTCTTTTTTGCCTCATCGAGTGCTTTCTTGACCACCAGGTAATTGCCTGTCCCTGGGATATGATCCGTATGCTATGAAACTACATTCCTTTCAGTACACAGGAAGCACTTGGTCGGTTCTACAGTCCTCTCCTTGTGCCGTGGTTCCCCGCACTGTATACACTTTCCCATTTCCTTTCTGTCTGGTCCCTTGCAATTAGTCTGCCGATGACCGTAGTCAAAGCACATGTAACAGCGTATAACCTTATCCTACGCCGGCTCTGCAATTCACCCTTCCAATTTTGATGCGCTGGAAATTCAGCAGCTCTTCTGCGCCTTTTACGTTTATCTCTACGATCACCATCTTTAGTTCCCTTCTGTTGGCAACTGTAACTACTACCTTCAGGTCTCCTACAAGATCCCCAAACTCTCTGTTAATTGCCTCAGTCACTTCTTCTGGGGTGGTGAGGCTATTAAGGTCTCTTACTTCGAGAGTCTCCTTTGACTCCAGCTTCCGGACAGTGGCATTAGACACTAAGATAATCTTTAGGGTATCACAGAATGCTACTTTGTCCTGCAACGTCCTCAGGACACAGTCTGACTTATCGCTCTGACTTCGACCTAAGAGGCTTCAGGATTTGCCCCACTACGGATAAGGCCGAGCATTTCAGCGTACGTTTTACCTTGTGAAGGCTCAATCAACAGAGCCTCTAGACGTGGTTTTGATAATTTTCTGTTTTTCCGACCTCGTGGGGTAGAATCAACCCCATGCTTATCTGAGACTTCCGATGTTTCTGTTATTTCTACCTTCAAAGGCCTATTCTTCTTTTTATTCGGAATAAAAAGAGTAGTAGTAGTAGTAGTAGTAGTAGTAGTACCATTATAACTAAAAAATTGGCAAATTGGCGTGGGAAGGCGTGCGAAATATAATAGATTAGCGGTTTTTGTTAATAGTAGCGTGTGAAAACTTCCTTACCGTTTTAAATATCATTACCTACGACTGTGGCATTGATATTGTGAGTGAATATTTACCCTCAAGTAGTTGAGACAATTATTGGTGGAAGTGACGTAACGTTGTCCCAGTGGCAATCAACTCTGACTTTATCACATTTTGAATCATTAGTAAAGTCGACTAGGAACAGAGTAGTAAAAGAAAGATAAAACACACTAAGACTGCGATTATTTGTAATGGAAATTATTCGTTTATTACTCAGTTAATTGGTTGAAAGATCACGCAATAATGAGATAGGATTCGGTTGCATTATCTGTAAGGGTCAATCATCAACGATTTGGAGTCGGTGACAACAATTTCTACAAATATTTTTAATTATTTAATAAATTATATTTATTGTCACAAGTCAGAGGTATTAACGAAAGTATAAGTAAAATTTTATGTACTACGAAGGGAAATAGTGTAATGGTACATATAACACACCCAACACCCATGTATAACAAATGGATTAAAACATACTCTAAATAAATAATCCACAAAAAATGAACTTGCAATCATGAACAGAGAAGGTATTATGACCAAAGTAGGGGAATAAACTAAACTATGATTCATAAGTTAATGTATAATTGAAGAAACGAAGACACGAAGACACGACTAATGACAAGACAACGTACCTAATTACCCAATAGATCAAACAGTGAGAAGGAAACAATGACATCAATAACCAGAAGAAATTTATTAAGCGTGAGGAAAGAATCAGTGCAATTAGGGAAAAAGCCTAATCAAATCAGATGCCAAAAGGAGATAATATAAATGAGAATAAATTAACCCATGAAAATAAAAGTAATATTAATGAAATAGAAAATAAAAGTGAGTCAACAAACATGATTTAAAACCCTAAGCTGTGACTTGACACTGACATAAACTTATTAATCAAAATGAATTCAATGACTTAACAGTACAAACAGAACTCCAAAAATTAACTATTGAAAGTAGAATTTAAGACGGAAAGTGAGTACCAGTATTGTAGTTGTATAATTAAGTAATGTATACACATAACAATTAGACAATGTCCAAAGGACTAATAAAATTTGTAAAGTGGAATTAAGATTGTCAAAGACCACCAGTACTCAATAATAAAGTTTGAGATAATAACAAAATAGAAACATAGCCATAAACAATAAAATATCAATGCTAGATAAGAATAAATAAATCATAAATTGTGTAGAAAACAGAAACTGACATTCAGCCATTGTTGAGAAACCAAGTTAGGACATAACCTAATCTGGCCAACTAGTTTTCAATAAAATAGTAAAAAACTATAACTAAAATAATGTTAAATCAAAATGTCTTGTAGTGTAACTTAACTAGATACTATAAGGAATATTTAATGTACAAAAGGTCATAGTATTAAGGAACATAAGTGCTGAATAAATGTAATTTAATGTAACCAAGTGTACCACATAGAATGGGTACCTGGGACAGCAAAAAGCTCACTTAAACCTGTAATAAAAGAATTGGGACTCAACCCATGATACTAAATACTAAAGAATAACGTTCAGATGAGACAATTCAAGGATTATGTCCACCTAATTAATAATAATAAAGCACATTATAAGTGAACCTTAACTAATACTATATGCAAGAATATTAAGTAAATTCAAACTAAGGTGGTTCCCAATATAAAAGCAGAATTAACCACTGCCAAGTATTAAAAGGACTATGAGAACACTGATATGGAATAAACATGATAAAGAGATAAATGTGAAAAAATGCAACTAATGAAAAATATAATGCTCAGGTAGACTAAACAATAATAAAAGAAACTGTAATTAAAGTAATCTAAACCAATAATAACTAATGATGACACAATCAGAATTGGTAATGATAAATTCATTATGCATAGGCCACAAAAAAGATGTATTATTAACCACTAATATTATAAATTAATTGATAAACAATTAATTAATATGACGATAGGCCTAGAGTCTAATCTAAAGAAAATGGATAATTCATAGCTGTAATTAAATAACGATGTGTGAAAATTTATTGTACAATACTAATAAGATATCACCATAGACAAAAGTGAAGAAAAACGATGTAATTAGTGTAATATGTAAAATAAGAGATATAATTAGTTTGTAAGAAATGTGTTTTTATCAACCCCATAGCAGAACTATATGATAAGGGTATGCAAAATACTCGTGATAAAAAGATAGAAACAATGGTAGTCATGAAAATATTATCAGTATAATTATAAGTGAATTATTTGATTTATAAGAAAAAAGAACTAATTACAAGCCCGTGGGCGTGCTAGGGAAACCAGAGAATCATAATCTTGACACCAGCTACTGACGCTGACTTGAGCGTCTATTTCGCCAAATGTTACCGAGAGCTCACGAAAATAATAACAATTAGCCATTCAGGGCCCATTATTAACTACAAAGTGCGAAATCCCGATACAGGTAACATCAACAGTTCATCTCAAGCTTCGACGCAGACTCCACGTTGGTCAGAGTAACCACAAAACATTGAATTAATAAGCCGACAGCTGATAAAGCATATTAACCTCGAAACTCCAGGTTGAGGTTAGGTCGGACACATGGGAAAGTGCAGTTTATTTTAACCAGTGATCTTAACTGGAGTGCATGCGCATAGGTAGTGAGTGAGAAGGAATTAATAAAAATTAATTCAGTTTTTAAAAAATCATAAAGAAAGAAAAATTTGTGTAATAGTGACACTACGAGATCGACGGTATACGCAAGTATCAGTGCCCATGAGTAGAGGGAAAATGAGAGTTCTAACAAACAAAGGATGCCGCCTTTCCCACGGTCCAAGGTTTTTTCCCACGCTCTCCCCACCACCGCTGGACCTGCAGCATCCGCGAATTTCCACCAATAAAATTTCATGCCACCTTTTGCGCGCCAAGTTCAAAGAGATGCCGCCGTTCCCACGGTCCAAGATTTTTTCCTACGCTCTCCCCACCACCGCTGGACCTGCAGCATCCGCGAATTTCCGCGAATAAAATTTTTTATTCGATTTTTTTTTTAATTAAATTGATTTGCATATCAAGAGTGGGTGGGAGGTGGGGTGGGTTCAATGGACCACCCGCATCCGCGAATATAATTTTTTATTTTTTTAATAAAGCTGATTTGGATATCAGAGGTGAGTGGTGGGTGGGAGGTTCCGACTTGATGCATTATAGTGTATATATTAAATATATGATCAGGGTTACCAACCTTGCATGAGTTCAAATTTGTTGTGTGTTATAATGTATATTAAATCTATATGATCAGGTTTACCAACCTATGTATGGGTTCAATGGGAAATTCAAACTATATTATAGTAAATTGTTGACGACTTCGATATCAACTCTCTCTCCCCTCCTCTCTCTTTGTCTCTAGACACAGTTGTCGATCACGATATAAACTCTCTCTTTATGTCATCAGTTTTACATAAGCGTCGTGCTACTTATGGATTATTGTAATCACCAGGAAATATATATTTATCACCTACCTCGTTGCGTCCTACTTATTATTTTTTTTTTTGACACATGACAGTCATTGACCACGATTTAGAAATTAATATACTGCCAAGTCTGTGTGTGTGTGTGTGTGTGTGTGTGTGTGTGTGTGTGTGTGTGTGTGTGTGTGGTAAAATGTTACGCATAAAAAAAATCTCCTTGAAATAAGGTATTTTCAAAAGTTTTATGTACACATACACACATTGTATATGTCTCTCTCTCTCGCTGCAAACGTTGACAAGAATTCCCTTATTCAAACGATTTGTATGTGTACACGAACTTAAATATAGTTTACAGACGATTGTAATTTTAAAAATTCATTTTGCATTAAATATATATATCGTAAACAATGAAATAATAATATTTCGTCATTGTAAGATTTTAATAAAACAATTATCAGTTTAAATAATAATTTTCATGATTGTAAGATACAACCTACAAATTATTAAAATGTCTCTCTCACACATTTCTGATTACTATACAAATAATTGCATGCATATTCGGAGGTTTATAACGAAATAAATTAAAATAAACCATAATTTGTTTTAAATAATTAAATACGGGGTTTTGACGAACAGACCAATCTGCTTGTACGCAAGGGGGTGTACCCTTACGAGTACGTTGACAGCATTGATCGGTTCAACGAAACAAGTCTATGCACACACAACGATACTGAATTAGATATAGTTATTATTATTCGTTAACTTAAACCAGAGGTCATTAACCTTGTATACGTTGTCTAAATCGAACGTTCTACTTTCTAATTGACACCTGTCAGTCATTAGCAGCGTTGACAGTAATTAGGATTAATTATGGATTAGAAAGTATTTACTCTAAAAACGGACATGCAAGCTTTCTCCCACTACCAGTGTACAATATATATACGCACAGAAAATTAGCGAAAATTTCTCATTTTGACTGCTTGTGTGTGCTGATACATCGTGAAATCTATCTCTGCATCTTTTTTAATAGTTGAAAGACTGTTTGTGCGCATTCAGTATACACACAACTTTCATCATTAAGGGTGTGTAGACAACACACATACTAGTTTTGGTAAGTGTACAGATTTTATTTAAATTTAATGTATGTGCAGATTTTATTTAAACGTAAAAATTATTTGTATTAAAACATTATCAAGCGCATTATTGAAACATTTTGAATACGTTAATAACTGAGTATAATTTTTATTGTATGTACAGATTTTATTTAAACGTAAAAATTATTTGCATTAAAACATTATCAAGCGCATTATTTACTGAATTTAATACATACGTGTGTGTGTGTGTGTATGATCAAATTACAATTTCTGAAAATATATTCTTACCATATTTTTATGTGGCAATTTCTCATTGATCGCTTGCGTGTGCTGATACATCGTGAAATCTATCTATCTCTGCATCTTTTTTAATAGTTGAAAGACTGTTTGTGCGCATTCAGTATACACACAACTTTCATCATTAAGGGTGTGCAGACAACACATACTAGTTTTTGGTAAGTGTACAGATTTTATTTAATTTTAATGTATGTGCAGATTTTATTTAAACGTAAAAATTATTTCCATTAAAACATTATCAAGCGCATTATTGAGTTTAATACATGTGTGTGTATGATCAAATTATTATGTCTGTTACAATTTTTCTGAAAAATTGCTTTAAACAAACATTTTTAATGTAACAAATTTAGAAAGTAGGTCCCAGCGTATGATGACATTTATATCTCTCTAATTCTGTTGTGGACATACATACATAGCTGTAAGCAGTGACTATTTCCTTATGAAAGCGGAATGTAGACTTTCCTAAAATTATTTGCATTAAAACATTATCAAGCGCATTATTATTTATTGAATTTAATACGTGTGTGTGTGTGTGTGTGTGTGTGTGTGTGTGTGTGTGTGTGTGTGTGTGTGTGTGTGTGTGTGTGTGTGTGTGTGTGTGTGTGTGTGTGTGTGCGCGCGCGTATGTGTATGATCAAATTATTATGCCTCACTTCTAATTGAAGATATATTTTAGGTATAGCTGAATTTTAAGCGTGCATGCAACGTCCGTCATTTAAGGATTCGTGTGTGTGGACAACGCTCGCTAGTTTGTTGCAAGTAAGTAAGTATACATTATGGAGTGGGTTATATAAATAATAATAATAAAGTGTGTGTAATATATACATTTATTAAAATACATACACACAGCTCCAAGAATATATTAAACAGTTTTACAATTAAAAATACATACACAGCTCCAAGATTATATTGTTACAAATATGAAAATATATCTAAACTAGTATTTCAAATTAAAAAAAAAAAAAACATACACAGTTCCAAGATTATATTGTTACAAGTATTAAAATATATTTAAACTAGTTTTACAATTAAAAATACATACACATACAGCTCCAATATTATAATGTTACAAATATGAAAATATATATTTAAAACTAGTATTTACAAAATATGTATAAAATAAGACTTAAACACGTCTATGTACTGTGTTGGACAATGGTGTATATTCTACAAGCGAATCATGTAGTATCATACAGTAGGCAGTCGTCTGTGTAGGAAAATTCATTGACGATTCAAATTCTAAACGTACATCAACTGCTGAAGACTTAAGTGCATCGTCTTTCCTGCTACAATCGAATACAAACAGCGGGGCTTTTGATTTGAATAATTCCGGTGTCAGTACTGGGCTGCCGTCTAAACGGTGGTAATACGAACTTTGAAAACTGGCGTACATATTGTACAATAATGCAAAACGGTCTTTCCCAATATCCAAGTTTAAATTATCGTAAGGATAATACTTGTCGTTTAGAAACAGTCTCGCATTGATCACGTTACAGTGATCAAATTCATCGGCGCGTGCTGTCAGTACATTCTTTCTTGCTGTCTGAAACGCTAACACAACAAAGCGTGGTTTTTCTAGCTGACTCGAGGTCTTGACAATCCAATTCTGCCTTTTAGTCTGTGGTAAGGCAGGATACTCGTGCAACTCCCAGGTCCTAAAAGGCATAGTTATCGGGTGGTCTTTCTCTATGAGTCGTAACAGTGGTAATCTGTACGCATTAGCTACATGTACATAAGGCATTTTCCAGTAAACTTTATCTAGTTCAAGAACACAATTAGCAGTAGTTTGTCCGCTTACTAAAACCATAGCATTTATGTCGGTAGATGTGCGTAGGAGTATATGTTCTTGTTTCACGTTCAGCACGATGCGTGTGTAGTCTTCTGCGAATCCCATTGGCATTTTCAGTGGTATACAAAAGTTGAATTCTCCGTCATCATTCACTTTTAATATGTTCGTGGTCGGCGCCACCCAACCTGCGTTTTCCATTGCGTTACGTGTGTTGTTGTTGAGTGATAGAAAAGTTTTAATAGTTGACGTAACACCGACGTTTCTGGTATGGTCCACTACCACTCCGGCCAACTCGTAACGAATCTCTTCAAAGAGTAATGCTATAACATTGTTCACCAGTTCCACATTCAGTGCAGTATCTGCAGCCGCACTAGGGTTTTTAACCAACTTGCCTTCGATGTAGAGGAAACTTTCTGACGGCAGTGTAAAGACGTCCTGTTGTTGTATTGGCACACGTATTTCATCATTGTTTCCATATCTTGTTGTTGCGTACGGTGCGTCTGAGTGAAATGGAAAGTGTGTCATACTGTCTTCAAAGAACGGTTGCTGCTCCACTGATAATATTCCACTCGCCATGTTACTTGTTTACAACAACAAAACCCAGTGAAATCAGGGAACGGCGGTTAACTGATGTTAATCGTTTCAGTTTCGAACGAGTACTGATGCGTTTCCTAACTGATCTTTCTTCTTCTTCTTTTTTTATTACTGACGACTGTGGTAGCAGCGGTGGCGAAGAAACAAAGTACAAGCCCATGTCTATAGTCGTTTTAGATGTAAACGCACAGTGATGACTTCTCCGCGAAAATCTATTACGTCACCGTCCTGATCGTGTAAAGATAATGTTATGTTGTCCAAACGACTCACATTCACAGGTAGGTATATGACGTTTGTAGGCGATTCAATTATTTTGAATCCTGGTTCGACTGACGGATAGAACGAGTGCAGTGTGTGCTCGGTTTTACCGTTCTTGTATGATCCTTGCGCTATATTACACCTTATCAGTATACTGTTCACTTTTATAATGTTAACTGTGGCGTCAGACGTGTGAGTTTTATTCGCTTCAAGCAGACGCTTTTCCTTGAAACCCAACATATCACCGACACCGTACACTGTTTGTTGAAAGTCAATATCCAGTGCACAAGTCAGCTCACATTTCAGTGTATTGTTGTTAGGACGTAGACTAATCTTTGAGTCTCCTAACTGCTTTTTGAGGAAGGCTTCTATGTCACCGATTTCATAAGCACCTGTAGGTAAAGTTATCAAGTCCCACGTTGTTCCGTCTCGTAGTACTGGAAACACGTTGTTTTTTCCTTCAATCACGTTCGGTATACTGTTGTATGTAGTAAAGTCCAATAGACCTACATACCATTCGCCGTTTGTTAGTTCGAGAGGCGGGAAAAGTCACATACAAGAGCAGCAGCATTCGTACCTGTTAAGGTGACCGACAGCGAAGACATCTTGTCGCTTACTGATCACTCGCGCGTTAAGAAGTCCAAACATAAATGCCCGCAGATGACTGTGTGTGGTGGCTGTTCACGTTCGTAATTGTAGTAAATGTCAGTGTCGGTTCCAAAATACTGTGTCAGCTCAAGAGGTGGCTGCATATTACCATACGCATCATAGTAGTAAACTTGTTTGTTTCGCTTCTTGTAGCAAACCCAGTGCGTACCAGGTCCTTCTGCACTGTCTAGATTAACAACTGCACTCTCATTCTTCCATGGTCGTGTGTGTGGTAAAGTGTTACGCATAAAAACTCCTCTGAAATAAGGTATTTTCGAAAGTTTTGCGTACACATACAAATCACTGTCAGACAATGCACGCACTGGTATGCAAATTAGTTTTTTTGTCTGTAAGGACGTAGGTATAGACCTGACGCTATTTTTTTATTGTTACGTTTATTGTCTTGAGACTGTTTTGCGTTTGTGGGTTGTTGTGCGTTTGTTCACGGATTGACGTTTAATTCCTGAACCCTTCTTCTTGTTGTTTTTTCTGCAACCACTACGCGAGCTCTCTCCACCCACTGCCGATTTCGCCTTCATCGCTGCCGCTACGGCCGCCGCGTACGCTCTTTCGCTGATGCCTGAATTCAAAGCTTTCACTCGATCCCACGCCTTGCCGGCTAGCACACGACCCGCTACGCGTCTTCGTTCGTTGTCCTGTACTTAGCGTAAGCGATATCGTGTTCGCGACAGGCTTCGTCCAACTCGTTGATTCCGCGCTCGCCACGTGCCAATCTCTCTTTGAGTTTTGTTCCAGGTCCACAGAATCGGTAGCCGGGTAGGTGTAATTCTACTGGTAATGCGTCCACCGCTCGATTAATCAAAGTAGGTACTGACGAAACGATAGCGGGCCAGTGTTTTTAAGTATTTTTCCAATTACACCACGCCCCATTCTTTTCTTACGAAGTACGTGCATTCTTGTAAACAGATCTCCAATCCTTGATTTCCGTTTCCGTATCGAGAACGTCTATTAAACGCCCCACCTCTTCAATATATTCAGACAGGACTGAACGCTGTGTCGCGCTGTCTTGATATTTATAGACAAACTTTATTAGATTGATTATATGAGCGTGAAATACCTGAGTGACCTTGTACAATTCGGTCTTTATATGTAATTTTAATTCGTGCATTTGTCGTACAGTGACTGCGTCTTTGTCATTGACACCGTTCGCTATATTCGTAATTTTTCTTCCGGCAGCGTAGAAAGTATCGTTTTGCAAACTGATTGTGTGTGCGTGTAAAAATTCCAAATCCACTGCGTCTTTGAAGTCAACAGGCGCTTGCACACGTGTTAGTCGACAGTCATTAACGATTACGTTACCTGCACGATCTTTTTTCAAACTCTTCTCGTCTACGTATCGTTTTGTGGCTGCATCTCTTGATTTAAGCGGATCGATTAGCCTTATTATTCGATGATCTTTTGCGTCTACGGTAGCGTTGTCGTTCTTGTACTGTAAGCATGTGTCCTTTACGTACTGTAAAGAAACAACATCGTGCAACTCTTCAGGATCACCCAAGTTGCATATCTTTTTGTTTTTCACATCAAAGTGACCGTCGTTAGTCACTCCTAAACCGATATCCTCACGCAGACTTCGATGAGTTTCTTTTCGCACTCTTACAGCGCTGTCGTGTCTACCGAACTTGTCTACACTCATATTTATGAAGAAGAACTGATGGTTATAGAACGGTGCGTCTGCTTTTATATGATAATGCCGGTTTCACGTAATTCTTCCAATATCGAAACGATTTCATTCCTATGACCAGTATGGCCGCTATTTTGAGACGCCATTAACAGTCTCAATCTATTAACCAACTCGTTAGGATCATCCCAATGCACGTAATCGATTGCAGTGTTCGGTTTCATCTCCACATAGCCACTCCCTGTACGTTTTCGTGCAAACAATTTAGATATTACTAGTCGGTACTTGACGCCACTGTTACTGTTTATTCGCGTATTGTGTTTATATTTTTGTTTGTGTCCGTTGGTTGCTAGTAGTATGGACTTATATTTCCTCATATCGTCCTTATTGTATTTTTTCGGTTGTTTCATAAACAAAAGTTCATACAGACCAGGTGTACCCTCGTAAATTTTTCCTTTGACATGAAAGTTGTCGTTATCATCGATTTTTACATTTGAATCACCTATCATAAATTTACCACCTTCGTATCGAACACCGTACATGCGATCTATAATCCGTTTACAGTCCGCCGATTCACACAAACGCATATATTTGTTTGCTAATGAATCCTGGCTTAAATGTGAAGCGTTAGGGTTCCAGGCGTCCTCTTCACTGAAATGAGAAGCGTTATGACTTTGCATACCACTTTCGTTTTCTGTTATTACGTGTTGTGTAGGCTCTTCTTGTTTTATCTGCTGCTTCTCCTCCTCCTCCTCCTCCTCCTCCTCCATCATGTCACCACTTAACTTTCGTGAAATAGCTTCTAACGGTTCCAGAATCGGTCGGTAATTTTTTCTAAACTTCTCGTCGCTTTCTCAGATACCGTGTTGTAATGCATGATATTTTTTCCTTATGTTGTCGCTTATCGTGTCTATATCATACGCGAGTCGTTCCTCCTTATTCATTGCCATCGTGTGTTAGCAAGAGGACTGATTACATTACTACAGTGCAACCACTTTTATACTTCGTCGGAAACAATTATGAATCGATCAAAGCCGATTCTATATCTACCTTCATTTATTGGCGAGTCTTTGTCTATGACTAGAAATCCATAACGATCCTTCCACGCTTCCGTGCAAACGTCTTTGAAAGCATCATATTTCATATCTATGTTAACGTGATCATTGTATGCATGTCGTAAATTTAGATCGTCTTGTTTGAACAATATCAACAAGTTAGCGTTGTCACGTACCAATTGTTTCGGTATCTGGCTATATGTCTGGCATAGATAGAATGTGTCCACACCGCTATGTCTCCCCATAGCAAAATACTTTCGAATATTGTTTTGTCTCTCACACGATACATCATCGAATACGATAACAGAGTCGAGACCAGTGATTTCACTCGGTAGTGGGACTTCTTCGTTCTCGCTGTATGCATGATAACCTAAACCTTCATCAGCGAGTGATTTCATCACTGTTTCTAGCATTCTGTATTTTGGTTGAAATAATGATTTTGAAAACACGTATACGTTGCGGAAACGTAGTCCGTTGGCATCAAACAGTAGGTTGAATAGCACATTTGATTTCCCACAGGAACTTGGGCCTGTAACGATACAGCGAATACTGTTCGGTAATAGCGGACCATGTTTACGATTAGCACTGTCTTCGTCACCAGCCAAAAAGTCCATATCCTTTATTGGTAATTTGTTTGCTTGCTGTACAATCTTCATCTTTGTGAATACCGAAAGCATACTGTTTTCAGCACGTGCTGTCACCTTTTTTATATTAGATCTTTCTTATGTATCCATGCATCGTGTTTACCATCGAAACCGAGCCAACGAACACGCACTCTGTCACCTTTGCGTTGTAACACCTTTTCCACTAGGTATACGTCGCCGAATTTGGACTTACTAATCTCGTGCTCGTAAAAACCACCTTTCAACACTTTGTTTAGATGATCTTTTAGCAGATAAGTGACGGGGATAGTAGTGGATTGTACTTTATCCACAGTGAATATTTCGTTAGTCCAATTTGGCGTATAACCTTTGGCGAACGTCATTTTGTGCTTACTTATACGAACACGGTCACCGACTTTAAATTTGGGTGGTTTCGTTGGACTGATTTTAGGCGCTGTGTTCTTCCTTATTCGTTCCAACACTATATGTTCGTTGGCGTCATTCACTTCACTAGGTTTCATACCAATGGTTCTGTGTGTTGTATTGTTGTACGATTTCAGTAATGTAGGTAGTAGATCCAACCAGCGGTAGTGTCCTTGTTCGCTGAAAGCTCGATACATGTGTTTCTTCAGTGTGCGATTAAAACGTTCCACTATGGAAGCTTTTTTCTCACTGTAGGTTGAGTAATGTTTCACATTATACTTTTTTAGCAACGCTTGTACTGTGCTGTTGTAATACTCCTTCCCGTTGTCTGTCTGTAAATATTTCATTCGATTAGCAGTTAGTATAGGCTGTAGTGCGTGCTTTACTTCTTTTCCTGTCTTTGTTTTCAATGGTACAGCGTACGCGTACTTGCTAAACGCATTGATCACTGTCATCATGTACTTGTACCCTTTGTTCACTCGAGCGTATGGTATCATCTCCACAAGATCTGCCTGGTACAAGTCGTGTAGACCCTTCAATTCAACCGCGCGCCTAACGAAATTCCTTCTCGCTGCTCTGTGTAGCTCTAGAGCTATAGTCTTGCGTGCGTTGTTCATGGTTTAAGATAAACTAACATAATACCGACGTTAAAAATACTATATATATATATATATCTATAACAGTTTCTTTGTTTTTCAGTATTCACTCTCACGTCTGAATATCACCATGGCTGACCTTCAACAGAATTCAGAACATCAGCAGGAACAGGGACATCCTCAACAAGGTAAAAATTTACCAATTGTCTCTCTCTCTATAATTATGTAGCAAACCAAATTTGTTTGATATGAATTAACATATGATTCAACTCAGTCTAACATGTATAAGACAGTCTCTTGACGTTGTTTAGAAATTGATATGACGGAGAAAATTTTTTATGTTCTGACATAGGTTTGTCACCTTCTCCCCAATGTATTGTCTCTTGACATCGTTTAGAAATTGACATGACGGAGAAAATTTTTCATGTTCCACGATAGGTATGTCACCTTCTCTCCAATGAACTAATTCAATTCCACAACAAAAGCATTTAACTCTATCGTCTATGAATGACATACTATGTCCACAAACATCATAATTTAGCGGATAGTAGTAAAACCCAGCAAACGCTAACTCGGCGGGGCTGACAAACGTCACTTCCCAATAATTGAACGATTTTCTTCTTTCACTTTCAATGCTAAAATCAGGAGTAGCTGCCATCTTCACAGTTTGCAATAAACTAACGTATTACTAACGTGTACTATATATTTATTTACCACAAACATGAATTTGTGTGTGTGTTATTCATCATTCCTATTAGCTAATACATGTGTTTCTATTGTTTCAGTTATGACACGATTTTATATTGTGCGAAACACTAGTATTAGAGGATCCCTCACAACTTTTAATTACCTGCCTGTGTACACGGACACAGAAGAAGAAGAAGATCAAGATATATTACCGATAATGACTGAGGTGCGACCTTTATTGTGCAAGGATATTCTGGCAGAACAAGCACGTTTACGCAGTATCAAATGGCATATTGCGTGCAGGATACGTTTCACTAAAACTGTGTTAGATGGTGACAGCGGCGAAGAAAAAGAGGTAACCAAAGACGCTGTCTTCCACGGACGTTGTCGTACGTTGCTCACGGACGACAACGACGAGTTGAACTGTCTACTCGATGAATCCTACGATAAAATCATGAATAGCATATCCAATTTTACCCGTGACGGGAGCGGATGGTCGGTGGATGCTGTACTGAAGCTGGAACTGGTTGTTGGACGGTACCGGCCTCTAGCAGCGTCCTCCTACCTTCCTACCCCGCGAAAACTTGCAGTCACCAGGGCAGTAGTCAACATCAAGAACTCCCAAGATGAAATGTGTTTTCTATGGTCTGTTCTAGCCCACATACACCCTCAACAAAGGAATAAAGAATTTATTTCAAACTACATCTTATTCAAAAACACAATAAATATGTCCGGTATCGAGTACCCTGTTTCTATAAACTCACTTTCTAAATTTGAAGCACAGAATCCCAACATTTCTATAAACGTTTTCGGCTATGATATAGAAGACAATATCAGAAACGAATTAAAAAATGAGGTTTATCCGTTAAGAATTACCCCCAATAAGGACAGATTACATCATGTTAATCTTTTACTTCTGTCCGATACAAATAGCTGAAAACACTACTGTCTTATCAGTAACATAAGTAGATTGTTATCATCCCTAACACAACACAACGGTCAATCATTTTACTGCGACTACTGCCTGCATCGTTTCTCCACAGAACATGGTCTGTCCGATCATCTCCCCTACTGCACACCTTACGGCGAGCAGAAAACCAAAATGCCCACAGAGGAGGAGAAGTTTATGTCATTTAAAAATTACGCGCACTGTCTTAAAGTACCCTTTACCGTCTACGCCGACTTCGAGTCCCTCATCACTCCGCTTCAATCGTGTTCACCTGGTAACAACGTCCCGACGACAGTGCACGAGTTAGGTGAATTGTACTCAGTTGATAGCAACGGTGCCCGTTAGAAAATAACTTCTCCTCCTGTATCGTCCACATCATACGAAGCGATGCATATTCCGTCAGGTTTCTCCTATGCTATCGTCGATCATACACACAGACTCTGGAGAGAGGCTAAATTTTATCGGGGTGAAAACGTCGTAGACACTTTCTTCTCGTGGTTGATGAAAGACGCCGAGGATATGATGAAGGTAGTACGACATAACGTACAAATAATTATGTCCGATGATGACAATGTTGTGTTCACTAACGCCACCGTTTGTCATTTGTGTGAGCGCCCTTTGACAGACGATGACAAGGTACGCAATCATTGTCATCTTACGGGGAAATTCTTGGGAGCAGCCCACAATAGCTGTAATCTAAGCTACAAGATGCCTCGTCATATCCCCGTCTTCTTTCACAACCTTCGTGGCTACGACTGTCACCATTTAATGCAGGGTTTAGGAAAATATAAGGACCAACACGTATCCTGCATTGCAACATCCAGTGAGCGTTACGTGTCGTTCTCCCTGGGTCCCTTGCGTTTCGTAGACTCCTTTCAATTTCTTAATCGCCCTCTGGACACACTCGTTACCAATCTGTCCACATCCGGGAGCCAATTTCCTTTGCTCAGAGAGGAAATGCTTAGACGGGGTTTCGACGAACAGACCAATCTGCTCGTACGCAAGGGGGGTATACCCTTACGAGTACGTTGACAGTATTGATCGGTTCAACGAAACAAGTCTACCCGCTCGTGAACACTTTGATAACCGGTTGTTGGAATCGACTATTTCGGACGCAGATTACGAGCACGCGCAAAACGTGTGGAGTGCATTCAATCTGCGTACGTTTGGAGATTACCACGATTTGTATTTGTTGACAGACGTAATGCTGCTGGCCGATGTCTTTGAAAGTTTCCGAGACATGGCCTTACGCGATTACTGCTTGGACCCGTGTCATTTTTACTCGCTTCCCGGACTCGCTTGGAACGCGATGCTAAAAATGACAGGGGTCGAATTAGAGCTGTTAACAGAGATAAATCTACATCTGTTCGTCGAGTCTGGGATTCGCGGAGGCTGCGCGATGATATCCAACCGTCATGCAGTCGCTAACAATCCTTTGATTCCAGATCAGTACGATGTATCGAAACCGACCTCCTTCATTCTGTATACGGACTGTAACAATTTATACGGTGCAGCCATGTCGCAACCACTCCCTTACGCAGACTTCCGATGGCTCGATCGTAACGAAATCGAGTCCTTGGACGTACGTAATGTGAGTGATGATTCCGACATCGGGTACATCCTCGAAGTCGACCTACACTATCCTAATACCTTACACGACCTGCATTCCGACTACCCGCTTGCACCTGTGCGCCAGCGCATAACACCTGATATCCTTTCTCCCTTTTCCAAACGTTTACATGAGAGTATATACAGATCATCGTATAACGAATCAGGGTCATCCGTAGAGAAGTTGTTAACAACTTTGGAGGACAAACAAAATTACGTTCTCCATTATCGAAATTTGAAATTGTATTTAAGTCTTGGCTTAGAGCTGAAAGCGACTCATAGGGTGTTGTGTTTTAAGCAAAGCGCTTGGTTGAAACCGTTTATCGATTTCAACACCCCCAAGAGGCAAGCAGCCGTCAACAGCTTTTAAAAAGACCTTTTCAAACTGATGAACAACGCTGTATACGGTAAGTCGCTGGAGAACGCACGGAAACATATAGACTTTGAACTAGTCTCAGATGAACGACGGCTTCAAAAACTAGTTTCCACACCTAGGCTAAAACGTATGATTCGTGATACGAACGATCTGGTGGGGCTCTCACTTCGTAAAAAATCCATTGTTCTTTCCCGTCCCGTGTATGTCGGCTTCACGGTGCTTGACTTTAGCAAAACAATAATGTACGACTTTCATTATCGTTATGCTGTCGCCAAGTACGGTCGCAACGTTAAATTGTTAATGACAGATACAGACAGTCTGATGTATAGCATTCAAACATCAGACTTGTATGCAGACATGAAGAAGGACCTACACGTTTTTGACACATCGGATTACCCTACGTCTCATCCTTGTTATAGCCTTAAGAACAAAAAGGTTGTTGGACTGTTCAAGGATGAAACGTGTGGTCGTCCTATTAGAGAATTCGTGGGTCTCCGAGCGAAATGTTATTCGTTCCTTGTGGCCCATGAAGATCCTACCAAAGAGTGTCAAAAACGTGTATGTAAAGGTGTGCCTCGAGTTGCGATTAAGAGGAGTCTGCGACACGATATGTATCGCAAGTGTCTCACTGATCATTGTCAGTTTTCTACCAGTGTGCTTTGTTTACGTAGCGATCATCATACGCTGTACACGATGCGCGTAAATAAGCAAGCGTTGTCACCGTATGATGATAAGCGCTATATATTAGACAATGGTCATGATACGCTTGCATACGGTCATTATCGAATACGACGACGCATCAACATGGAGAACGACGACGACACCTCCCCACCTACTAAAAAAATTTGTCTCCATGTATAGTAACCCCCCTCAACACTTGTTTCTTTCGTCAGTTGACGTCTCTCGGTGCTTCAGTCCAGACGTCTGTAAACGTAAGTTCACATATTAATATCGCAACGATATTTGTGTGTTTAAACATAATATATATATATAAGTTTGTAATGTGTGGTTTCTTTGTCTTACAGTATTATGGATAACACTGCAGTTATAATCGACTTCCAGTGCTTTTTCGACGACAACGGAAAATATATTGTGAAGGAACTGTCAATCATGGACGTTCTGAGATTTGCTGGTAGACATTGGATTTTGACTCCACCTGCTACATCCGTTACGAATCCCAAATACGTTAGGACAAACCACTGGTTAACGTCAAATTATCATAGACTTAGATGGAGCGAAGGAGAGACACCGTACGACAATCTTGTTTCATTGTTAACATCACATACACGTATATATAAATATGTGTTTGTGAAGGGTTTTGAGAAAAAACGTTTTTTGCAATCAAAGATAATACACAATAATATCATCAATCTCGATGACTTTGGTTGTCCTAAAAACATACCGTATCTATTTCATGGAACAGAATGTCTTAGACATTTCAATTCTTCTGACCGATGTGCCAACTATAAGGTGCATGCTATTCGGGAATGGATGATTCATGATTTTTGCTTTAAACAAACATTTTTAATGTAACAAATTTAGAAAGTAGGTCACAGCGAATGATGACATTTATATCTCTCTCTCATTCTGTTGTGGACATGTACATACATGCATAGCTGTAAGCGGTGACTATTTCCTTATGAAAATGGACTTTCCTAATGACATTGTTATATTTTTGATGTCTCTAATTTCGTCTGTGGGACATGTTCATACATGCAAATGAAAGTGGGACACCGACGTTACCACCACGACTATCACATTGTACTGTCCTTTTGTGTCGAATATTCTGTCATTGTTTGGTTCTCTCTCGCTTGATACAGACGTGTTCACTAGTGTCTTCCTCTCTCTCTCTCTTCTAATAATGTCGTTTCTTGTAAAGTTTAATGCTGTAAGTGCTATCGAGTCCAAACGATGTTCAGAATTGACAGTGAATAAAAAATATCCCATCATGGTCTTAACAAATGTGGACACAAAATATGGGAACTCTGTGCTTGCTAGGTTGGAGGATGGCGACCGCCAGTATCGTGTCTATCTTCCCAAGAGGTATGCAGGTGTCTTCACGAATGAGGAGCTCAGACATATCAAACCTAAAGAACTACATTTAGTGTATCGAGGGACGAGAAATCAAACAACACAAGTAGAGATTGAGTCCTAACGTCGTAAGTAGCAATCGTGTTAACAAACAATTTATTGCGGTGTGTGTGTGTGTGTGTGTGTGTGTGTGTGTGTGTGTGTAGTTTCAACTCTCTGTACTTAACACTTTAATAATTGAATTTGTATGTACATGATAAATGTATCATTGATTCTACAAGTTTCGTTAAATAATAGTTGGTTCGATTAGAAATTATTTGAAAGTACATTAACTTATGCGATAAATGTATCATTGATTCTAAGCAGTATTTACAAATTTCCAGTGAATAATATTTGGTTTGATTAGAAATTATTTGAAAGTACATTAACTTATGAAAAATGACATATACTTGAAAAAGTTTACTTACTTAACGCATTTGATTCTTTCCACTAACTGTGCGTGTGCATGTGATAATTGAATATTATCGTATCAGTGATTCTAATATCGACTGTATTGTTATGTTACAGATAAACTTCCTTGTGAACTGTATCTACAGCTGTGAAATTATCATTTAAAAATCTTACAATGTCAAAAATTATTATTAATATTGTATTTATTTTATATAACAATGTTTGTTTGTGATATATATATATTTAATCAATGTAAAATGTATTTTGAATAATTGTATAAAATGTATTTTTTGAATAATTGTATTATAACGGTTTGTAAACTATATTTTAAGTTTGTGTACAGTGCTGTAAATATATATTTAATCATTTAAAACAATATTATTAATAATATTTTATATATAACAATGTTTGTTTGTGATATATATATATTTAATCAATGTAAAATGTATTTTTGAATAATTGTATTATAGCGGTTTGTAAACTATATTTTAAGTTTGTGTACAGTGTTGTAAATATATATTTAATTATTAAAAACAAAATTATGGTTTATTTTAATTTATTTCGTTATAAACCTCCGAATATGCATGCAATTATTTGTATAGTAATCAGAAATGTGTGTGTGAGAGAGAGAGAGAGAGAGAGAGAGAGAGAGAGAGAGAGAGAGAGAGAGAGAGAGAGAGACATTTTAATAATTTGCAGGTTGTATCTTACAATCACGAAAATTATTATTTAAACTGATAATTGTTTTATTAAAATCTTACAATGACGAAATATTATTATTATTTCATTGTTTACGATATATATTTAATTAATGCAAAAATGAATTTCTAAAATTACAATGGTCTGTAAACCATATTTAAGTTTGTGTGTGTGTGTGTGTGTGTGTGTGTGTGTGTGTGTGTGTGTGTGTGTGTGTGTGTGTGTGTGTGTGTGTGTGTGTGTGTGTGTGTGTGTGTGTGTGTGTGTGCGTGCATAGTTAATCTTTCTATCAACCATATTTAAGTTCGTGTACACATACAAATCGCTTTGAATAAGGGAATTCTTGTCAACGTTTGCAGCGAGAGAGAGACATATACTATGTGTGTATGTGTACACAAAACTTTGAAAATACCTTATTTCAAGGAGATTTTTTTATGCGTAACGCTTTACCACACACACACACAGACTTGGCAGTATATTAATTTCTAAATCGTGGTCAATGACTGTCATGTGCCAAAAAAAAAAAAAAAATAGAAGTAGGACGCAACGAGGTAGGTGATAAATACATATTTTCTGGTGATTACATTTTAGTACCGCTACTTACAATAATCCATAAGTAGCACGACGCTTATGTAAAACCGATTACATAAAGAGCTAGCGAGAGAGAGTGTGTGTGAGAGAGAGAGAGAGTTTATATCGTGATCGATAACTGTGTCTAGAGACAAAGAGAGAGGAGGGGAGAGAGAGTTGATATCGAAGTCGTCAACAATTTACTATACACTATAATATAGTTTGAATTTCCCACCGAAGAAAAATGGTGGCAGATCTGTTCTATACACACAATAATGCAGGATTGGTAACCCTGATCATATATTTTAATATACACTATAATACACACACACATATCAAGTTTGAACCAATACATAGGTTGGTAAACCTGATCATATAGATTTAATATACATTATAACACACAACAAATTTGAACTCATGCAAGGTTGGTAACCCTGATCATATATTTAATATATACACTATAATGCATCAAGTCGGAACCCCCCACCCACAAAGGCATAGTTATCGTGTGGTCTTTCTCTATGAGTCGTAACAGTGGTAATCTGTAGTCCAGCGGTGGTGGGGAGAGCGTGGGAAAAAATCTTGGACCGTGGGAACGGCGGCATCTCTTTGAACTTGGCGCGCAAAAGGTGGCATGAAATTTTATTGGTGGAAATTCGCGGATGCTGCAGGTCCAGCGGTGGTGGGGAGAGCGTGGGAAAAAATCTTGGACCGTGGGAAAGGCGGCATCCTTTGTTAGTTAGAACTCTCATTTTCCCTCTACTCCCATGATTATTATTTTATATAAACAATTAAACAAGTAAAGAACGCTGTCAGCGAATTTAATTAAATCAAAATCAGATCAAATCTAACCCTTTATTAGATGGAAAAGAGACTTTAACCATTAAAGTAAACAATTATTAACGAAAGAGTTGACCATTGACAATTTTGACTTCCTAATTAATAACATTAATTGTAATACCTTTGTAAAAGACATTGAATCATCAATGAGGGAATCAAATGAACCCTGAACATATAGTATTTTAAGTATTCTATTGTGTTTAGCTGAAGACTATAACTAGTTGTAACATACTCGTCAACCATAGGAGTTGGTAAATTGTAAATACCTGTTAGTTGTTTATATCCAATATTAGAAGACAAATAATGAAAATATCACTGGATTTCCTTTATAACAGTGTTGTATGAAACAATTAACCCATTTAATGAATCATTAGTCATTTAAAACCAAGTAAGTTAGGTTACGATGAACCCAAGTTAACCTTCAATTCAAGTAAAGAACACTCGTTCAAAGTTTATGTTATATTAAAGAAACAAATAATATTTTTTACTCTCCGCCTACTAATTATTACTAAAGTGCATTTCATTAATTAAAGTGTATCTTGCAGACTAAAAAAACCTGTTATATTTATAAAGTAAAGTAATGAAATTGTTTACATCCAGACTAGTCGATTATTAGACGCAGTCTGGCCACCCTGAGTTTTAGTTATTTTTAAAGAGTCCATACTCGATATTAATTTTTTAAAGCAAATGAATAAGATTATTGTGCACTGAAAATTATTAAAGATGAGTTCAGACAATAAAAGATTATTTCACGAATGATAAACGAGTTTGACTGTTATTGTAAATGAATAAGACTTGGAGCTTAGGTGAGCGACACCAACGGTTGGTACGAGAGACTGCGGCGAGAATTTGAATCGAATGATTCTCGCTAGTAATACACTCACACAGTACTAGCCTCCAACCATCACTAGTAAGTATTTTTATAACTGTGATACTTATGTAATTTTCAGTGAAGGGTTATGTAACCTTTCGAATCACCTCAGCGATAAGCAGAAGAGTCAACTTAGTCAATTTAAACAATTAACATTGAGCTCACAACACATAACAACTACACGAGTTTAACAATAATTCTAATCTGTGAACATTGTATAAATCGACGAACAACGTTTGAGGCACATAATTAGGTTCGACCTCAACCTCCTTAACTAATTATAAATACACGTAAACTCGTCTTATTACAATAGTAGTTAATAATAGTAGACACACGTTTATTAAATCCTGACTAAATATTGGTTATAACTATAAGAACAGTTAATATAAATTAATAATATAAAGAATAGATTATCTTGATTGGCGCCAAAACATGTTTACTAAGTTCCCCATACCAATAGATTTCTCATGCGGCTACCAAGTTTAGCGAGTAGTAGTAGTAGTAGTAGTAGTAGTAGTAATTAAATCTTGATTAAATATTGGTTACAATTGCAGCAATTGTTAATTTAATGTGATTATATAATATAATGTATAATGCTAATATAATATTACAGTTGCATTAAGGTAAGAGTATATCATAATTCTCTTTTGTGATACAGTCTAACAGAAAAATACAATAGTATGTTATTGCATGTAATTAAAATCATTTCACATAGTTTCAAGCTCTGTTTTTCGTACCGAGAAAATGTACTTCATTTTTTTCAAACGCCATGCTCAGTCGAAAAGATAATTTCTGCATTTCAAATTCTACTTCTTACTGAAATAATTCAAAATGTTCTGTTCTAAAATTTGGAGCATTTTAGTATTCTTTTACGTACCGTATCGAGCCTCGTACATAGTACTTTCAAGTTTATCTGCACTATCAATTACATATCCCTACAGACAACGCCTAATCATTCCAGCTAAATAGCAATGTCTCTTGCTGTCCTGCGCTAGCCTAACCTATTTACGATTCACGTAGAACTAAATCTATCCATTGCAAAAGTAGCGAAAAGGGCAATAGATTCGTGGCATAAAAATATCTCAGAAACACAATGTTTTTTTTTTCAATAAATGAATGCACACTCCCACAGTCGGAGTTGTCATGGTGATGAAACATGTTTACCGGCTTATTAAGCCGTGGACTTATATTAAAATTTGTTAAAGCGCCAGAAACATCTTAATTTATTTTTTAGCGCGTTAATATCTAGTTACCGCTCTACTGAAGATGATCGCCGTTAGTGTGGGCGAAATGCCTGTCTTAAAAACATGTTTGATCAGCACTATATTTTTTCCATGTAATTATTATTTTGGAAAATTTTAATCATATAATTTGCTTCTTACTGATGTCCTATCCTTCATACACTTGTTCTGCTGAAGTGTATACATATAGGATACACGGTTCCTCAGCAGTATATCATGCACGTAACTTGAAAACTCATCCACTCTAATCGCGTATAAGTAAAATTTATTTGTACCATAGTAGTAATGATTAATCAACCAGTTCTCATACACCAAAAGAAATGTATGCAAAACACGAACATCTATAAATAAACGAAACGAACTAGTTGTATGTTTATCAACAACTGAACGGTGCTGACAGTAATGGCCACTGAGATCATGGTGTGAAATTAGGTGATCAATGGCATACTGTTCCCGACAATAAGATAGAGAATTTGGAACTTCGGCAATTTAACTGATAATTAAAAAAATACCTAATATCACAATTCATTTAACAATAAATGTACTCACTTCAAAATAGTGAGCAAATTTTGCAGCTCACGGGATATACTAGTAATTTATAATAGTTGTCTGCATTTATGATTTTTAAGGGTTGTTTAGGACTAATGTCTTAGGACTATGTCTAATCAATTTTGCTACTTACTAATGTAACAAAAACAAAATTCTTACTGGCTCGCCAGGTGCCATCTTGTTCCTGAAGTTAAACAATAATTTTCCTGAACATTTTTTTTCCGAAACTCTTTAGGTCTTATTCATCTTTGTTCTACACGGTCCAAGTCTACTAGTCATAAGGCAATGCAAGTTGAATCATGCTTTGTAGATTCGCAATAACCTTTATATTATAATTTGAAGCATACTAGGTTTTCATTTTTAAAGATTTTGAGCTTCCCTTTGCTAGCATTAATTTGGTTATATCGCTGATCAATTGATTTATTTTAAAAATGATACTATGTACATACAACTAGCTAGTTGCTCAAAACAGTAGCGTCATGCACAAAATATATTTCCTTGTTATTTATTGTTCTTGATGGCCGCATACATAGGGTTTTATAATGCTAATGAAATCGTTTCTAAATCCCACCGATTGTTTATGGTAGGCTGTGGGCTGAAAAGAACACTCTGTTTTTATGGTACTACCCGGAAACTGAACCCGGAACCTGTAACTTAATAGTTAAACGCCATTTTCGCTTACGTTCTTATTTGTTTTATCGTGATTTATCCGTCTACGGTCTACGGTCATATATATACAAAAAAAAACAAAAGTTTGCCAAAACAGTTGCAGTACGCGTATCACTGGTAGTAACCAAACTCTTGTGTCATTACAAGTTTACGTCATTATACAAAAAAGAATTACGTCGCGTCGTTACGTGTGGAGACAAAAAAGAATACAGCTGTTACTAAACTGTAGGTCGCAGTGTTGTTCCTTGTTGTTACAAACTCTCGCGCATCTTTCTGCGACTGTCAGTATAATATATTTACGGAAAATTAGCTACAATTACGTTGACAAAATGCATGTTTCCTTAAAAGCAAAAACTGATGGTGAGTTTAAAAAATTTGTAATTCTTCAAGAAACCGCTACAGCAATAAACTATGCTAACATTACAGGGAATGGTTGCAGCATCTGGACAGAATGGATAATGGACGACTACCTAAGGTTGCGTTTCAATATACGTAGACCCTTTGGTACAAGAGATGTAGGAAGTCCGAGAGTAAGATGGAGAGATACTCTGTGAAGACGGAACAGGTAAAGTGCCTATTCCGTGAGGTGAAGAAGAAGAAGAAGAAGAAGAAGAAGAAGAAGAAGAAGAAGAAGAAGGAGGAGGAGGAGGAGGAGGAGGAGGAGGAGGAGGAGGAGGAGGAGGAGGAGGAGCAGAAGAAGAAGAAGAAGAAGAAGAAGAAGAAGAAGAAGAAGAAGAAGAAGAAGAAGAAGAAGAAGAAGAAGAAGAAGAAGAAGAAGAAGAAGAAGAAGAAGAAGAAGAAGAAGAAGCTAACATTACGGTTTGTACTTTAACTTGTGTTTTTATAATTAATAGTTTGTTACGTACGGAACCGAAACAATGAAAGCAGCGGAAGGGTTATAGTTTAAGAAATTGTGACTGAAAGTATATGAGCATATTGATAGATGGGAAGATATATAAATACATAAATAGGAATAGATAAAGGGAGAGAGAGAGAGAGAGAGAGAGAGAGAGAGAGAGAGAGAGAGAGAGAGAGAGAGAGAGAGAGAGAGAGAGAGAGAGAGAGAGAGAGAGAGCAAACATGAGACAGAGTGAAAGAGAAGAGAGAGAGGGAGAGAGAAACAGATAGACAAACAGACAGGCAGGCAGACACACAGAGTGAGAAGAGGTGATTTGGCGACAAAGATATGTTTGTTCCTGCAGGAATATACTTTTTATTTATTTTTGAAACAATTTATTGATCCACGAGTTTCAGGACTTTACGGAAAAATACCATAAACGGCAAAGTCTTTATCCAAGATACACATATTATTTCAGGGAATTAAACGGATGACAGTGTATAATGTCTTTTTATTTCTGCATTAAATAGTATATTTTACTTATTGTGTGATCGGATTAGCGAACGTTGAGGGTTATCGTTTCTGGCTCCGTGCTCAGAGCGCCCGTGCTCTGAGCGCCAATGATGAAATCGTGCTCTGAGCCCCAATGATGAAATCGTGCTCTGAGCGCCGATACTCATAAGCCCGTGTTCTGTGCGCCGAGCTTATCTGTGCATCATGAGACGCGGTAACACGTGGCTGCATATCTGATTGTCCGTTGTCTTCAACTCCGTAACAAACATTAGCGGTTCTATGAAAATTTGTACAATTCATTGCTAAAAGACATTGCCACTCCACTAGTAAGCTCCCGGAGCTGCAGACCTCTCTAACTGTTTTGAACGAAATACATTTATTATTAAGTAAGTTAATTTTCAATATTAGACAATTTCTTATGTTACCAGGAAAATTATGAAACCCCAACTACGCTACTATTTTATTAGTAATATAACAATTACTAAAAAACAATCATAAAATAAACAATCCTAAAATAAATACTAAAATTTCCGAACTTCTGCATTGTATTTTTGGTTAAACTTGTACCCATAATACCTAAATGGTAAATAATTTAGTCATATATTTTCAGTTTATGTAATTTTCCATAGATACCTGTAGGTCTATATTTAACGTTATTAACAGATACTTATTACTGATAACAAATTATGACGCTTTTTTTTGAGACCTAGTTCACAAACATTTTGAAAGCGATCCAAAATGAGTGTTGAGAGATGCTTATTCTATCTCTCTCTCTCTTGCTCTCTATCACTCTCACACTCCCTCCATGTCTCTCTCCCACTTCCTCTCACTCTCACTCTTCCAGTCTAAAACACACACACAGGAAGATACACAAGCCCGCGTGCTCACACACATACACACGGCACACGCACACAATTTTCTAATCTCTCTCTCTCTCTCTCTCTCTCTCTCTCTCTCTCTCTCTCTCTCTCTCTCTCTCTCCCCTTATTAAAAACACATAAAAATTCCCCCCTCTAACACACTCAAATCACAATTATTTATAGGCCTATTACACATATCGTAGGTACAGATAATATTCATGTAGGGTTCTTTACGTTTACGTTTTAGCAGCCAGGGAGGCCTATACGAATACCTCTGCTTCTCGCATCTACACATACTGGAACCGACTCTATATACACGTGCATACATATGCGTTTGTGTGTGTGTGTGTGTGTGCGCGTGCGTGCGTGCGCGCGAGTCAAGGAGAAATAAAATAACTTATTTCCGCGGAAGTCTTAAAAGTAGTTCAATACTTCAGGTCTACTGCTGTTTAAAGGGAACGGGTGAATGTTATCTTTCCTTTACCTTTTTCAGAAGTCTGCAAATTTCACTTTGAAATTTTTTATTATGCCTGTAATAGTGTCTTTGCCTGTCTTTATTATCTCAGAATTTCTCATGTGGTTGGGATGAACACGTTTGAGAAGAAATAAAAGAATTTGGTTAAATACAACTGTAAATAATAAAGGAGAATACGATTATGAGACGGAGACCTCAGCTGCATATTGGCGTATGCGTAAACACGGGATGTACAACGAAAGCGGGTTGATAAGAAGCCAAAAGTTGCTAGTATGGTCGTCTATACTAGATAGCCGCATACCTTAAATTTGCTGACCATATGACTCGTAAATGAGCTTGTTACTCGCACCTCTCCTTAGTTGTGGTTTGACAATCGTTGTGACACAGAAGAATTTAAGTCGTAAATTTTGATCTAAAGGAGTCATTACTTTCAAGAAAGTAAGTAAGAATGATCCTCTATTTCTTCACGAGTGATATCAGTACAGGATAAAACGTTCGAATGAATTTATTACGTTCTGGGTGTGTACGAAAGGAAAACATCAGTCAAAAGTACATAAAAACAAAGAGCTAAATCTGGAAGCACCAAAGACCTAAAATAAAACAAAAAATTTTTATAAAATTGTTATAGTTAATTTGGAGATGAACTTATGAGGAATTTTAGTAAAAATAGAAAATATGTATCTAGAGTTTCTGTATTTTGTATGTGTAGTAATTTGACAGAATTATTATGTCTCAACACTCATTTCGGATCGCTTTCAAAACGTTTGTTAACTGTGTTTGTCGCAAAAAAACTTTACCTGTATATTTTGTTATCAGTATTGTATATTTGTGAATAACGTTACATTTAAACGTATAGATATAGCAAAATTGAAAGTTAACGGCATGGAAATGCGCGAAACTCTTACGGTCAGAGGGGAAAGGCGATGTGGTGGGAGTCGCTGTGAGATGTGAGAAGAGAATTGCTGTTATCAGAGACGGTGCTGCCAACCTATGAACATTATTTCTAATAGTAACAAAAACTCGCGCCTGTTTTTGTTTGTAAATGTCGCGAGTTTGTCTAAACCTTTGTCTAAACAAAGAGTTTTATATTCAAAGTCGATTATGCTGAAATAACGTAAATAAAAGAGTAAAGTCTTTCAGAGCGTAACAGGTATACTATAAGACTGCACCGTGATACATAAATGGAAAAAAGGAGCAGAGATGGCAGTTATTTTTATTCGTAAGGACATAATAAGATTTTGTACCTACAGTCACACAGCTGGCTTTAAAAAGGTATACGTTTATTGTTTCCGACGTAAATCAAATAATAATAATAGTAATAATAATAATATTGTAATTGTATTACTATACAAATCAAGCAAATGATGTGTACTGTTCACAAGGTAGATATTTTACATACATTTTAAGCAACACCTTGCTTATGCACATTCCTAGGCCTGCGCTGCGTTTTAGAACGTATCTCCAAGCACGGGCTATAGGTTCAACAATAGTTTTAAAACAAATCTCCTTCGACACACTACACATGACGAACACCAATCCACACATTAAATTCACATAAAACTATAAATTATTTTAATTTAAAAAAGTGTGCTTCCACACGGTTAATTACGTTGACACCATCAGGATCCATTTGGCATGTGAGTCTTTAACTCTCACTGCACATTTCGTCTTCTTCACTACTGTCATCGGATTCTAAATTTATAACAAATTCACTTTGTAATTCGTCAGTCAGTACCTCTTGTCTTACATAGTTTTCTTCAATCCTTTTAGCTTTCGCACAAACACTCTCCCACTCACTTCCGCCTATATTAGCACACTTTTCTTCTACCAAACGTTTCACATCATCTAACTTAAAACTAACATTGCGTGTTGCAACCCAGTTTTTTAAAATTCCCCAAATATTTTCAATTGTGTTTAGTTCGGGATGATAAGGTGGCAGCCTTATTGCACTATGTCTGTATTCACTTAAAAGTGTCTCCACTACGTAACTACTTATTTTGGGCCTTACTTCCTTAATGTTCTCATAGAGTTCTATTTTTTTATCATTTAAGGATTAAGGAACACCTTTACTGTCCAGCCACTGCTTCATTATTTCCTTTCGGGAGTTGCTGGTGGGCGGTTTGTCACTTTCCGTATTATGGTAGGATGCATTGTCCATTACGACGACTGAACGTGACGGTAAATTTGGTATCAACTGAGTTTTGATCCACTTTATAAAGTTGTCAGAATTCATCTCACCATGGCAGTCCCCTGTTCGTAGGCCTGACTTGAACACAAGAAGAGATTGCGGCACAAATCCCTTCTCTCCACCTAAGCTCAAATAATCGTGACAGTAGGTTACCATGTATTACAAAAAATAATGATATATCGCACAAGGAATATTCACATACCTGCATGTATAATTATTAATCTCTGCCCCTTACAAATTGGCGATTTTAGCTCCAAGTCATCTCCACACGACCACTGATGTGGAGTTGTGTGGGATGAATGAACCAAAGTTTCGTCTGTATAGATAATGGGGCGTCCTTCTTCTCTAATTTTTTTTATTTTTCGTAAATATTGTATGCGCTTTAAACGTATTTCGCGTCTCTCGCATACAATCTTTTTATTACAGCTGGTTTTTTTCCACCTGTTGAAAAATGATAATGTGCGCTGTATCAAATTTTATTTATAAAATAAACAGTAGTCCACTTTGAAAGCGTAAAGATTTAAGAAAATATTATTTGCTTTAAAATTGTAAAAAATCCATATAAAAAATAAATATGAACAGTACTCTTGTTTATCTACGTTAACAAACAAAAGTGAAATAAATCAATCAATGAATACAATCGGAACAATACACTATCGGAATTTGTTCCTGTTACATGTCAAAATGTTTCATAAACATATCTGAGTGTTGTATGGTCTGTCATTGTGTACTGCTGAGACGTACAAAACTACAGCCTTCCTGACCGTTCTTATCGCAATGGAATTTGCAAACTGTACACTTCCACTCCTTAATTATACTCGATTATCTCTCGAGTTTATCATTACATAAAGGAACGCTTTCTTTGTATTCATTTAATTACAAGAATGTCTTTAATCCTGGACAACAAGAAACTGTTTCTAGAAGAAGTAAAATGCAAGTAATTTCAATACAGAATTTTAGGAAAAAATATCTTTTAAAATCTTTTAACACTAAAAGTGTTATAACAGGTAAAAGAAACAGATGAATGAAAATTGAGAAAATTTATGTTTTACCAGCTGGCAAACAACGTTTTACTGTAAATAAAGCAAAAAGTTGAAGTTATAACATGCGACGTCCAATGTTCAATGTCTATGAAATTTCTTTCCTTTCAGTATTCTATTTCATTTTATTATTACGCAAAATTTGAGCGCGCGCGCACACATATCAATACATATATTTTTCATTATAATACAATTAATATTCTACTATTATTTCTGTTCTTTTTTATAATTATTTCCATTTATGATAACACAAATAATTACGATAATACGTAATTATAGAATAATAACTACTAATAGAGTATTTAAAAAATTAAATAACTAATAAAAACGAGGGACTGTAAATCAACGATACGATTAATAATAAGTTGAGATAATAATAATAAATGCAAGACTGAGATAGTACGTCACACAGTAACAATGTACGGGCAACTAAAACATCACACGCAAGTTGGCAACACCTTCACTGCACGCCATCTGATTCTCTGTTACCCTCCCTCCTTTCACAGTTTCAAAGTGGACTCGTCCATCCATAAATTGGTTTCTGCGCATATGCCCTTAACTTTCAATTTTACATTTTTTTATACCTATGGAAACACACACACTGAAAACCTATAACTAAATTATTTGTCATTTAGGTATTATGCTTACAAATTTAACTAAAATATCGGTATCGAGAACCATACATGACTTCCATGGTCTAAGATTTACATTTAAAATCATTTTCGAAATGAAATATTCCATAGAAACTACTTCTTTCTAATTACTGCTTCAGCCTTAACCACAGTACTGTGGTCACTAACGTATACCACCTCACGTTATTAGACTCGATTTTCACTGATGATGGAAGTCGATGGCATTGCCGAAACGTCTGGGTTTGCCGAAAACATTGGTCTACGGCCAAATAGGACGGGAAGAAATTTTAACAACAAACTACTTCTTTGTTGCCGATAACGTAGTACATATATACAAAATTATCCCCTCCCCCATCAACTATAACTTTCATTTATTGAAAATTACCCCCAGCCCGTTCAACTAGCCTCTTCATTTATAGATATTTCATCTACGTTTCTACAGTGGATTATTAAGATATTCTTATCAGGATACTTTATTTATCAAAATTAAGTATTTTACTTCTGTTACAACAAAATGTGTTTCAGGTAAACTACCCTTTTCTCCTAACCGATCTTCACCAAAATCAAAAGGCTTTGAGTTCTCTACAATGTAGGGAAGTATGCAAAAACATTATTTGATTATGTTTGAATTTATGGCAGTTATCGTTCGTCATAGAAAAAATTACCCTTGTTATCACACAAAACGTTGCAGGTAAACTACACCTTTCTCTTACTTGATCTTCACCAAAATGAATAGGTCTTAAGTCCTCTACAATTCAGGGATGCATACAAAATATTATTTGATTCTGTTTGAATGTGCGGCAGTTATCGTTTGTCATAGAAACAATTTACTCTTGTTAAAACATGAAAAGTGGCAGGTAAACTACCCCTTTCCCTTAACCAATCTTCACCAAAATCGACAGAGCTTCACCACGTTACAATTTAGGACGGCATGCAAAAAAGTATTTGATTCTCTTTGAATTTACGGCAGTTATCGTTCGTCATAAAATAAAATTACCCTTGTTAAAACATAAAATGGTGCCGGTAAACTACCTCTTTCCCTTAACCGATCTTCAAAAAAATTAACAAACCTTGAACACTGTATAATTCAAAAAGGTATGCAAAAAAGTACTTGATTCTGTTTGAATTTACGGCAGTTATCGTTCGTCAAAGAAAAAAATTACCCTTGATAAAAAAAAAGTTGCAGGTAAACTACCCCTTTGCCTCAACCGATCTTCACCAAAAACAACAGCTTTTGAGTACGCTACAAATCAGGGCGGTATGCAAATAATTATTTGATTCTGTTTGAATTTGCGGCTGTTATCGTTTGCCATAGAAAATACCCTTTTAAAACATAAAACGTTGCTGGTAAGCTACCCCTTACCCTTAACCGATCTTCACCAAAAACAATAGGTCTTGAGAACTCTACAATTCCGGGCTGTTTTCAAAACATTAATTGATTCCGTTTGAATTTGTGGCTGTTATCGTTTGCCATAGAAAAAATTACCCTTGATTAAAAAAAAAATTAAATCTGGCAGTCCTGGGACTGCCGACAGAAGTGTTAACATAAATAACATGGTTACTGAATAATATAAGTTGTCTTTATAGATGACCGTTATGCAATATTAATAATCAATATAAAAATTAATATAATATAAATTTATTTTTCCTTTTCCACTTTTAATTATAAACTGAAAAAACACCACCTTCGATATCATAACCTATATATTTACTTATAAGAACCGTGGACTCTGGCCCGGCCGTCATTTGCGGGATCAGACCTAAGACTCCCCGGGTTCCGTGGACGGGCTCCGGGGAAGGCCCGTAAGACGATTCCCGCAATATACCCTACCCGGGAGGCTTCTACCTATGCCGGGACACAGCCTGCTTTTTCCGGCATCCAGGCTGGTCGATCTCTCGGGCTAGGACTTTGTTAGAGACCTTCCCGGGGTACGGAAGGTTCTCCGAAGCCCGGAAAAGCCGTCGACATGGTAGGCGAGGCGCTGGAACTCTGGCCCGGCCATTTTTCGCGAGATCCGTCCTAAGACCCCCGGGTTTCGTGGACGGACTCAGGGGAAGGCCCGTCTTTCGACTCCCGCCCTATTCCCTACGCGGGAGGCTTCAACCTATGCCGGGACAACGCCTGCTTTTTCCGACATCCAGGCCGGTCGAACTCCCGCGCTAGGACATTGTCAGAGACCACCCCGGGGTACAGAAGTTTCCCTGATGCCCGAAAAGCCGTCGACATACCGGGTGAGGCGCTGGAAATCTGGTCCGGCCGTTTTTCGCGAGATCCTACCTAGGACTTCCCGGGATCGGTAGACGGGCTCCGGGGAAGGCCCGCCGGACGACACCCGCGTTATTCCCTACGCGTCATGCTTCCACCTATGCCGGGACACCGCCTGATTTTTCCGGTATCCAGGCCGGTCGAACTCCCGCGCTAGTTCTCCTTTCAGAGACCTCGCCGGGGTACGGAAGGTTCCCCGAAGCCCGGAAAAGCCGTCGACACGCCAGGCGAGGCGCTGGAACTCTGGCCCGGCCGTGTTTCGCGAGATCCGACTTAAGACGTCCCGGGTTCCGTGGCGGACTCCGGGGAAGGCCCGTCGGACGACACCCGCTCTATTCCCTACGCAGGAGGCTACCTATGCCGGGACACCGCCTGCTATTTCCGGCATCCAGGCCGGTCGAACTCCCGCGCTAGGACATTGTTAGAGACCTCCCCGGGGTACGAAAGTTTCCCTGAAACCCGAAAACCCGTCGACATTCCGGGCGAGGCGCTGGAACTCTGGCCCGGCCGTTTTTCGCGAGATCCGAACTAAGACTCCCCGGGTTCCGTGGACGGACTCTGGGGAAGGCCCGTCGGACGACACCCGCACTTATCTCTATGCAGGAGACTCCTACCTATGCCGGGACACCGCCAGCTTTTTCCGGCATCCAGGCCGGTTGAACTCCCGCGCTAGGACTTGGTCAGTGACCTCCCCGGGGTACGGAAGGTTCTCCGAAGGCCGGGAAAGCCTTCAATATGTCCGACGAGGCGCTGGAACTCTGATCAGGCCGTTTTTCGCGAGATCCAGCATAAGACTCCCCGGGTTCCGTGGACGGACTCCGGGGAAGGCCCGTAAGACGACTCCCGCAATATTCCCTACCCGGGAGGCTTCTACCTATGCCGGGACACAGCTACGTTTTCCGGCATCCAGGCCGGTCGATCTCCCGCGCTAGGACTTTGTCAGAGACCTCCCCGGGGTACGGAAGGTTCTCCGAAGCCCGGAAAAGCTTTCGACATGCCAGGCACGCTCTGGAACTCTGGCCCGGCCGTTTTTCGCGAGAACCGTCCTAAGACCCCCGGGTTTCGTGGACGGACTCAGGGGAAGGCCCGTCTTTCGACTCCCGCCCTATTCCCTACGCGGGAGGCTTCAACCTATGCCGGGACCCCGCCTGCTTTTTCCGACATTAAGGCCGGTCGAACTCCCGTGCTAGGACATTGTCAGAAACCACCCCGGGGTACGGAAGTTTCCCTGATGCCCGAAAAGCCGTCGACATACCGGGTGAGGCGCTGGAAATCTGGTCTGGCCGTTTTTCGCGAGATCCTACCTAGGACTTCCCGGGTTCCGTAGACGGGCTCCGGGGAAGGCCCGCCGGACGACACCCGCGTTATTCCCTACGCGTCATGCTTCCACCTATGCCGGGACACCGCCTGATTTTTCCGGCATCCAGGCCGGTCGAACTCCCGCGCTAGTTCTCCTTTCAGAGACCTCCCCGGGGTACGGAAGGTTCCCCGAAGCCCGGAATAGCCGTCGACACGCCAGGCGAGGCGCTGGAACTCTGGCCCGGCCGTGTTTCGCGAGTTCCGACTTAAGACTTCCCGGGTTCCGTGGCGGACTCCGGGGAAGGCCCGTCGAACGACTCCCGCGCTATTCCCTATGCAGGAGGCTTCTACCTATGCCGGGACACCGCCTGCTATTTCCGGCATCCAGGCCGGTCGAACTCCCGCGCTATGACATTGTTAGAGACCTCCCCGGGGTACGGAAGTTTCCCTGAAGCCCGAAAAGCCGTCGACATTCCGGGCGAAGCGCTGGAACTTTGGCCCGGCCGTTTTTCGCGAGGTCCGACCTAAGACTCCCCGGGTTCCGTGGACGGACTCAGGGGAAGGCCCGTCGGACGACTCCCGCACTTATCTCTATGCAGGAGACTCCTACCAATGCCGGGACACCGCCAGCTTTTTCCGGCATCCAGGCCGGTTGAACTCCCGCGCTAGGACTTGGTCAGTGACCTCCCCGGGGTACGGAAGGTTCTCCGAAGGCCGGGAAAGCCTTCAATATGTCCGACGAGGCGCTGGAACTCTGGCCAGGCCGTTTTTCGCGAGATCCAGCATAAGACTCCCCGGGTTCCTTGGACGGACTCCGGAGAAGGCCCGTAAGACGACTCCCGCAATATTCCCTACCCGGGAGGCTTCTACCTATGCCGGGACACAGCTACGTTTTCCGGCATCCAGGCCGGTCGATCTCCCGCGCTAGGACTTTGTCAGAGACCTCCCCGGGGTACGGAAGGTTCTCCGAAGCCCGGAAAAGCTTTCGACATGCCAGGCACGCGCTGGAACTCTGGCCCGGCCGTTTTTCGCGAGATCCGTCCTAAGACCCCCGGGTTTCGTGGACGGACTCAGGGGAAGGCCCGTCTTTCGACTCCCGCCCTATTCCCTACGCGGGAGGCTTCAACCTATGCCGGGACCCCGCCTGCTTTTTCCGACATTAAGGCCGGTCGAACTCCCGTGCTAGGACATTGTCAGAAACCACCCCGGGGTACGGAAGTTTCCCTGATGCCCGAAAAGCCGTCGACATACCGGGTGAGGCGCTGGAAATCTGGTCCGGCCGTTTTTCGCGAGATCCTACCTAGGACTTCCCGGGTTCCGTAGACGGGCTCCGGGGAAGGCCCGCCGGACGACACCCGCGTTATTCCCTACGCGTCATGCTTCCACCTATGCCGGGACACCGCCTGATTTTTCCGGCATCCAGGCCGGTCGGACTCCCGCGCTAGTTCTCCTTTCAGAGACCTCCCCGGGGTACGGAAGGTTCCCCGAAGCCCGGAAAAGCCGTCGACACGCCAGGCGAGGCGCTGGAACTCTGGCCCGGCCGTGTTTCGCGAGATCCGACTTAAGACTTCCCGGGTTCCGTGGCGGACTCCGGGGAAGGCCCGTCGAACGACTCCCGCGCTATTCCCTATGCAGGAGGCTTCTACCTATGCCGGGACACCGCCTGCTATTTCCGGCATCCAGGCCGGTCGAACTCCCGCGCTATGACATTGTTAGAGACCTCCCCGGGGTACGGAAGTTTCCCTGAAGCCCGAAAAGCCGTCGACATTCCGGGCGAAGCGCTGGAACTTTGGCCCGGCCGTTTTTCGCGAGATCCGACCTAAGACTCCCCGGGTTCCGTGGACGGACTCAGGGGAAGGCCAGTCGGACGACTCCCGCACTTATCTCGATGCAGGAGGCTTTTACCTATGCCGGGACACCGCCAGCTTTTTCCGGCATCCAGGCCGGTTGAACTCCCGCGCTAGGGCTTGGTCAGAGACCTCCCCGGGGTACGGAAGGTTCTCCGAAGGCCGGGAAAGACTTCAACATGCCCGGCGAGGCGCTGGAACTCTGGCCAGGCCGTTTTTCGCGAAATCCAGCATAAGACTCCCCGGGTTTCGTGGACGGACTCCGGGGAAGGCCCGTAAGATGACTCCCGCAATATTCCCTACCCGGGAGGCTTCTACCTATGCCGGGACACAGCTACTTTTTCCGGCAGCCAGGCCGGTCGATCTCCCGCGCTATGACTTTGTCAGAGACCTCCCCGGGGTACGGAAGGTTCTCCGAAGCCCGGAAAAGCTTTCGACATGCCAGGCACGCGCTGGAACTCTGGCCCGGCCGTTTTTCGCGAGATCCGACCTAAGACTCCCCGGGTTTCGTGGACGGACTCCGGGTAAGGCCCGTCGGATAACTCCCGCGCTATTCCTTACGCGGGATGCTTCTACCTATGCCGGGACACCGCTTGCTTTTTCCGACATCCATGCCAGTCAAACTCCCGCGCTAAGACCTTGTCAGAGACCTCTCCTGGGTACGGAAGGTTCTCCGAACCCCAAAAAGCCGTCGACATGCCGGGTGAGGCGCTGGAACTCTGGCCCGGCCGTTTTTCGCGAGATCCGACCTAGGACTTCCCGGGTTCCGTCTACGGGCTCCGGGGAAGGCCCGCCGGACGACTTCCGCGCTATTACCTTCTCGGGTGGCTTCTACCTATGCCGGGACACCGCCTGCTTTTTTCAGCGTCCAGGCCGGTCGAACTCCCGCGCTAGGACATTATCTGAGACCTCCCCGGGGTACGGAAGTTACCCTGATGCCCGAAAAGCCGTCGACATACCGGCGAGGCGCTGGAAGTCTGGCCCGGCCGTGTTTCGCGAGATCCGACTTAAGACTCCCCGGGTTCCGTGGACGGACTCTGGGGAAGGCCCGACGGACGACTCCCGCGCTTATCCCTATGCAGGAAGCTTCTACCTATTGCCGGGACACCGCCTGCTTTTCCGGCATCCAGGCCGATTGAACTCCCGCGCTAGGACTTGGTGACAGACCTCCCCGGGGTACGGAAGGTTCTCCCAAGGCCGGGAAAGCCTTCGACGTGCCGGGTGAGGCGCTGGAACTCTAGCCCGTCCGTTTTTCGCGAGATCCGACATAAGACTGCCCGGGTTCCCGGGACGACTCCCGGGCTAGTCTCTACGCGGGATGCCTCCACCGATGCTATGGTAACCAGAATGTATTCTATTGGGTTGCCATGGTAACCAGGTCTAATAGTTTTTAAGACCCTAAAGGCACTCCCGTGTAAATTTTTTCCCTCTCCTCTGCTATAAGAAGAGTGGGAAAGTACATGGGATGCAGAGAGGGGGAAATTGTTACGGATTCTCATCGCATTCCTTTCTGATGACGTCACATTCTACAGATTCACTCCCGTGTAAATTTTTTGCCTCTCCTCTGCTATAAGAAGTTAACACTTCAAAAAAGTTGCAGGTAAACTACCCCTTTCCCTTAACCGATCTTCACCAAAAACAATACGTCTTGAGTACTCTACAAATCAGGGCTGTATGCAAAAAATTATTTGATTCTGTTTGAATTTGCGGCTGTTATCGTTTGCCATAGAAAAAAATCTACAGATAGACACACAGACACTTTTCGAAAAATGACTTTTTTCATGTTTTGAGTGTAGTACAATCAGAATCTGCAATAATCTTGAACATGATTTTTTTTGCCATCACCATACTTCCATTTCCTTATGGAACATGGAAGTAAAATCTAATGCAGCAGTCCAAAACTTTTAGTATTTATTTTACGATTGTCTGCTCTACAGTTATGTTACTAATAAAATGGTAGAGTAGTTGGGTTTTCGTAATAATTCTGATAATATGAAAAATTGTCCAATATGGGAATTTAACTAACTTGATAATAAATGTATTTTGTTCTGGGACCTTACTAGTGCTGTGATAATGGCTTTAGTAGTGACTTGTATAAATTTTGACAACTCATTTTTTGGACCGCTAGTGTTGGCTACGAAGTTGGCGAACAGCGGATATACAGATAAGCAGTCAGGTATCTAATGATGCATAGATAAGGTCGGCGCTCAGAACACGGGATTATGATAGGCGCTCAGAGTACGATTTCAGCGTTGGCGCTCTGAGCACAATACCATCGTTTCTATCAAATGCTCCCTTGAGTTTTTAACATACAGAAACCTTTTGAATAATGTTCTTAAGACTTTTAAATATTGAAAAGGATAAAATGGATATTTTAACTAATACATCGTTAATTATTCCTTAGTACTTGACGACATGAAAAAGTGTGAGAATCAGGCTAGCACAACACCTAAATTTTAATTTATTATAAATGTAAATTACTGGACTACAAAGAAAAAATATCGGTATGGAGAACCATACATGACTTCCATATTCTAAGATTTATATTAAAAATAATTTTCAGCCAAACAGCCAGGCTGTGTCTTACCTGCCTTTTTATTGCTGTATTAAATGAAAAATATTATATTACATTAAAATGAAAAAATCATTTTTGAAATAAAATATTTTCATAGAACCTACTAACGCTGGGGAAATCTGAGGAGCCAATCAGAGTTGGGCCTATCTGCTGAATTTGGGCCTACGTCACTCTGCTGAATTTGGTGGAAAGCCCTGTCACTGTCGTCAAAGTATCAGCCTTGACAGGGTCCTCTTTTTCTGCAAAATGGGAGAGGCTTGAGATGGAGTGAGTGACATGGTCCCCACCTCAATGAAGAACCCATTGTTTTATAAAAATATATTTAAATTTTGAAAAATGAAAATTATTTTCTTGTTGTAAATATTTATATTTTATAATCAAAATGACTTTAGTTTTGTTACCTGGCAACAAAATTATTTTATTTTCAACAATTACCATTGTTTCAAAAAGTTTAAATAAATTTTCAAGTACTTTACTCTTGTTAAAACGTAAAAGGCTGCAGGTAAACTACCCCTTCCCCTTAACCGATCTTTACCAAAATCAAAAGTCCTTGAGACCTCTACAATTCAGGGATGTATGCAAAAAATTATTTGATTCTGTTTGAATTTACGGCAGTTATCGTTTGCCATAGAAAAAAAACGTTGCAGGTAAACTACCCCTTCCCCTCAACCGATCTTCACCAAAAACAATAGGTCTTGAGAACTCTACAATTTAGGGCTGTATGCAAATAATCTTTGATTCTGTTTGAATTTGCGGCTGTTATCGTTTGCCATAGGAAATACCCTTGTTAAAACATAAAACGTTACAGGTAAACTACCCCTTTCCCTTAACCGATCTTCACCAAAAACAATAGGTCTTGAGAACTCTACAATTCAGGGCTGTATGCGAAACATTATTTGATTCTGTTTGAATTTGCGGCTGTTATCGTTTGCCAAAAAAAAAAATTTCCCTTGATAAAAAAAACCGTTGCAGGTAAACTACCCCTTTCCCTCAACCGATCTTCACCAAAAACAATAGGTCGCGAGTAATCTACAAATCAGGGCTGTATGCAAAAAAGTATTTGATTCTGTTTGAATTTGCGGCAGTTATCGTTTGCCATAGAAAAAAAATCTACAGACAGACACACAGACAGACACACACACAGACACACACACAGACACTTTTCGGAAAACGACTTTTTTTCATGTTTTGAGTGTAGTAGAATCAGAATCTGCAATAATCTCGAACACGATTTTTTTTGCCATCACCATACTTCCATTCCTTAAGGAATATGGAAGTAATAAATTACTTTAATTATATGTTTTCAGCCTTGTTATTAATAGCTGTAAGTCACTGGATGTTTACAGTTAATAGGCAAAGAATAGAGAAGTGTAAAATGTGGTGTCATTTGAGAATACTAAAAGAATAAATAATACTAATACTAAAATAAGTTTACAACGTGCAAAAATAATAAGTTTCAGATGTTATGACGGAAGGAAGAGCTTCATGGAATGTTTAAAACGGAATATATGACAATTACGGGAAACAGTGGCACTGACGATTAGTAGTCTTGGTTGTAAAAGGAGAAATCTAATTAAAAAAATACTACAAGGCGCTGGTTTAGGCTAGAGTGTCCCACTCTACCGCCTAAAATATATTTAGCTTTAGGTGTAATATAAAATAAAACTTTCCAAGACTAGGAATAGGTAGAAAATCTAGTTTTCAGGCTAAAATAATACAGATTGCGTGAGGAAGGATGAGAAAGAGAGAAAAGGAGACAAAAAATGAACAGACAGATAAACGAAAATATACGATTTCTGTCTAAAACAGGTAGAGGGACACAGACTGTTACAGACTTCTGTGTTAGCAACAAAAATTATGAATAAACTGAAATCCTTAATTCAGCCTCATTCAGAAAATGTCAGCATAATTTTTTGGAGATAATGTTTAACATATTCCATACATATACAGTATACAGAAAACACGCATCCTGTCGATGTACTTAAATATGTACGAACACTTTTGATTAGTTAATTCCTTTTGAGGCAAAATGTAACCTGGTACGTTTAAGTTTTCAGTCACTACATTATTCTACTGTAATTTGTTTTTAAAGTAATATTTTATTTAAGAAATTTCCTTAAGCGAATGAAGGAAACGAACATAGAAAACGAGGTAAAAGTTTAAATACTTGAAAGAAATAAACTAATTAAGCTTATCACTGAAATTTTAAAAAGTTGTGTTGCATTTAATATTCTCCGGTATATAATGTTTTTCTGGCCACGGTCAAAGTGTTTCATGTCGACTTCCTGCCCAAAAGTGTATGACCTCAATTATGTGTACGCGCTTAATATATAAACATAAGTTATTCTATTTTCCTTTATCCGTTTACTTCATGTCAAAGATTATCTCACTCTCATGGGCAGTGTTATTCGTGCGTGATATTCCGTTCTTGCCTTTCGTTGGTTGTTTTCTCTACCTCTCTTTTGGTTTTTTTGCAATTGTTTTTATATCAATTGCAATTCTATAGTCTGTCCCACTGTAGAAATTACTGAATATTCTCGCTCCTGAATAACAACTGAGCTGACTGTATATTCTCGCTTTTCCACTTTATATTCTCGCTAATAACAACTTTGTTGTGCGGTTCGCAAATGCGTTTTTTCGTTTAACAAGATGTTTGGCCATTGTGCTGCTGTGACGCATTCTTAGATGTTCAACTAAAGACTAATGCAATTTAATTTCAGTCGACCCACTGTAGGATGCTCCATCGTAGTATAAGCAAAATATTTTGTTCTGAAAAATTTTCTTTTAAGTGTTATAAATTTTAAATGATTTAAATCAAAAATTGCAGTTGTTATTCTTGTTCAATGTTTATATCCTATTAATCTTTACTTATTGGACACGTAATGCACTTCATGTGACTTAGCAGAGTACCGCCTATACAGTTGAGTAATGAATGAATACGTCGAAAAATTAGCAAAAATATATATTAAAATTTGAAAATTGTAGATGAAAAAGCTAAATTAACGAATTACGTTAGTATATCCAACACCGTTTTAAAATCTAACGTTTGCATAACCATTGAAGCAAAGTGTACTAAAAATGTTTGAAAAAGTGGCTGACGACAAAAGTTCTGTCCGCGGTACCTTCCAATGTTGCAGAATTAAAACAAATATTGATCCAAGAAAAATTGTTATTTATAAGGTTTCAAAAAATTTACCGGCTAATTAGCCGAGTGATATAATATTTGAACTGCGAAATCGTATTTCGTATGTCACGGTCCCTCAATATTAACACGTTTGGTGACAAATATTTTCCACAGCATAAGCCACGTACGAGTACCAGACGCTGGCAGCCCAGAATTTTAGAGTTATATAATGTAACATAAAGAGACAGCCGGGACAATAAATCCTCCATGTCGCGCTCAGCGTTTAGTGTTCTTCACTGTCAGCGCAATATTTAATGTCACACAATAAATCACTACATACTGTACAATTAAACACAAACAGCTGGTGTTACATAACCCACTCTGTGATACATTACATGAACATGCACCGTTGTTCGTCTGCTCATATTTTATGTCTAATGCAAAGTGCCTTGCACAGGAAATAGTTTAAAATCCCTAGTAACCTAAATAAATAAAGGGTAGGCCTACATGTTTTCCGACAACCACAGTTTTATAAAATAAAAATGCTGATACCTGAATATGCCACTTGAATGCGTAATGTTAAACTAACCTCAGCGTTAGTTTAAAAACGGTAACTTGTACGGTATAAATAAGTGGAAAAATCAAATTTTCGGACTTGCAAATTTCATTTTTTATAAACGTAGATTCTTTAAATTTTAATTTATATTTTCTGCTATAATCGTACCTTTATCAGCAATAGCAGTGCCACTAGTTCTGTTTACATTATGACAAAAATGTTACAAATTTCAGTAATTTTAGAGAAGTAATTTTCCTGAAATACGCAAAAAAAATACGGAACGCGATGGACTTTTATGGGGTTAAATTATCATTCAGAATGGTCAAAAGAACCCGAAAGTCCATTCTAGTAAGGTGTGATACAAACGTTTTCCAACTTTTTTCAACTTCCCGTGGACCTTGTATTTTTTTAAATATAATAAATTTACTTCTATTTTTAAAAACAAAAATATTTTTTTATTGTTTTACAATGTTTCAACAGTTTTAATTTAATCATTTATCATCAGAAATTCAATGTATATAATTAGGCCTATATATTATTACATATAAAATTGTAGACATAAATTTTAAATCTGTTGATGACAGTAAATTAATTTAGACCTGTTACACTTTGTGAAAACAATAAAAAATGTAGTCTGTTTTTAACAAAGACAAAGGATTATTTATTATTAATATAAATAATAATAAACGCCGTTTTCACCATCAATTATAGCTAGTCCATCACTGTGACTTCGTTAATTCATAGGCAAACAAGTAAAACTTGTGCGGGCACATATCGTGCGCGCTTGTGTATGAACGGACGAGTATGTATACATATTGATAATATTTGAAACTGAACACTGGCTGAGAACGAAGTTGGCTTATCAGAATGAAGTAAACATCGTAAACAAAGGCAGGAAACAGAGCCAGGAGAGTTGCCAAGTGTAAGTGGTTCATATCAAGACACCTTATTGCCGCCGTGGTCAGCCGTTCTGTTTCAATCCTTCCACTATTGTGTGTGCGTGCGTACTTGTTTCTCTTTCCCCTTCCCGTTTTTATCCTATCTCTACAAAGGGTAGCATCTCACAGTTACAACTCAAATAAAACTTTGAATTAAATGAAACTTTTCATTGTTTCACTGTAGCGTCACTGTAAACGTTCGACAGGCATGCATCAATATATAAATTAAAGTGGTACATCAACTTCGATTAAATTAAAATACTTTAAAATCGTTATCAGATATCAGCAGTTTTATAATATTTTTTTTTAATGTGCATCACCTTATAAATGCAAGAAAGTAATACTTTTCTTAATGTTGCGACATTACCAACAGTAATCATTGTTCTGTGGATAATTTATTAAATTTAATTGGGAATGAGAAAACACACATATTCTAAAGACAATATTTTAATTGTTACAATTCATGATTACAAAGTGTCTAGATTCAAAGTCAAGGTAATTTTGTTTTGTATCAGGTCAGTATAATATAGAATATTTATGGGAATCTAAGTTATCACAGTGTTTATTAATTTTCTGCGAAATAACCTCTCCTACATCTTGTATACGTAAACCAGTGTGAAGAATTCGATTAGATACGTACCACGGTGAATCGACTAACATTTTCACGACTTTTTACTGAGATCTTTGAACTACGCTTGTATAACATTTACTGGTAAATAACAACTTATTAAAATAGATCCAAATAGGTATTGTGTAGGTATTATTACTGATTTATACATTAAGATTTTGTTTTATATTGGCATTTGCGATTTTCTATCGATTAGCCGTTTTAGTTGTTACATAAAATTTACATTAATTTAAGAAGGCGCCGACCTAACATATGTTTTCTGACGTCTGCTAATACGATCGGTCGTATCTAGCCGTAAATGATACAGGTTCTTACAAAATAACCTAAAAATTGTTTTAGGTATCGCGAAGATAATAGTAAGATTGTTGTAAAATATGTATTAAAACAGTTTATAAAGAAGGAAGAATAGTTCTTTTACTTTTGTGTAGAATGAAATTCAAGTGGCAGAGTACAAATTACTTAGTCTGTGCTTTGCATAATTTACATAAGATTCATGAGATTAAAGTTAATTTGTGGCCGATATTGTTCATATTGAAGCAGAACTGAAAAGTTAATATTCTTTCGCTTACCCCCATTAGATACGCAACTTGGGCGTACGTTTTAGTAATGTTACGTGTTTTGAAGTTCGGCTATAAGCCTTGGTTCAAACGTTGTAGCCCCTTGACTGCGCGATTATTCTTTACGTTTCGTCAAGATCGTGGCAACATGTGATACCCTTACCTCCTCACACCATACTATAGAGTATCCGATCGGCCTTCAAAGGGTGCGCACTCATACGAACGCGTGTGAGTACAAAGTGATGCGATTTTAATATTTAACGACCTCAGCCGAGTGAATTATATCTGAAGATGGAACATATGTTCCCAAAAGTGTCATTTTAATGAGAAGCTAAGTCACGTGAGGAATCTCAGGTGATTTATTAATTTATAATATAAAAAAGTGATTTGGATACCAATAACAATATGTATGTGCATTTATTAATTGGCGACTTGCTTTATTTATTGTAATAGTAAATACTGCTTAGTTGGAAAATTGTTAGATACGAGTGTTAAAACTGTTATTAACGTACTCACTTCTACAGAGTATGGACTGTTCCTTTTTTCGTTGTTTGAGGCTCGTCAAAGAAAAGTTCGAATTGTTCTGTGCACAAGTTCACTTCAGCCATCGACTAAAGACACTTAGGAGAAACGGGCACCAGTGCGGAACGAGCGTTGAGAAGGAGAGAGAGCGAGAGAGAGAGAGAGAGAGAGAGAGAGAGACGACCCGCGCGCGGGTGTTATGTGAACGCTGCAAGGAATGGGCAAGCAGGTTGTAATGGGATTGCCGTAGATGATTATGTGAGAGCTGTGGTGTCTTATAACCACAGAAGACACTACTGGAGTGTTCAGCGTAGATCGTCAAAGTGCTAGGTACATAATCCTAGTTGAGAAAAGGTCAGTAGAAGATTGTAATTAAATAGAGGACTAAACCTGATGAGGTTAGATTAGCTGGACTTTGTTTAGTTAAGGCCTGAAAAAATTCATCTTGATTGTATCTCTGCCCGAGATTAGAAAACAAGACCTCCAGACGTTTCAAATGTTTAGTCGATAGTTAATACCTCATATTCGCTAGAATACTATGTTGCCTAGGTAGTATACTAATAAACTGAAAAGTAACAGAGTGGGGTAAGAAGCACAAGTAAATGTTTTATAAAACAATTTGGCTGAAATGAAATTTTTCTTCCTTGCCAAATAGATTTGGTCAGAGTGTAAAAATATTTGAATATAGCTTTTCAGTTAATAAAGGCCACAGGAAAGAGGTTTGGACGTAATTTATCATTCTGTTATGTCCTTGTACTATTCTAAATCTAAACTGTGTACTTACTGCGATCAGTTCACGTGCCTGTATTAAGTCTTTGGCTTTTAAAAGCATTTACAGTGGCTTGGTGCTGCTGTCAAATGCTTCCTCGTAGACTACAAAAAGCAATGACTGATCATATAATTAGTTACTTTACCTAATAAAGTTTTTAAAGTGGTACGTTGCGCTCTCCCTCCACAAAAACCGCATATATTTGTAATGTTTTATTCCATATTTTAAGGTCTTTGTTTTGTTTACACAAATATTACGTATCAACCAGTATGGCAACACCTATAAGAATTAAAAGATCGGAAAAGAATAATTTGGCTTTTCTTTCATGATTGACTTTTTGCGTAGTTCCGTCCAGTTCATATACCAACAGTTAGAAAATCAATCATAGTCTCAACGTTTAGGGTCTCTTATACTATTTTTCTTGTACTTAGTGTTAGTATTATTACTGTCAACGTATGATCACGCGCGCGCATGTATACATCTTAGTAAGATATTTATTCGTATATTAATTAAAATAAATCATTAAATATAAGATTTCGAAACTAAGAAGTCTGGGGAACATATATGGCGGAAATTGGTTTTCTCAGTTGATTCTACTTGACGAACAAGGTAGAATTTATCGTGTGACCGTCCGATTCGAAGACAATTTCATTTTCTTTTCCGTGGAAAAGCACAAAATTGTTTTTTGCGATTGTGCTGCTTTTCAGAAAACTCTATTACTGATTGCTTGTTTCTTTATTTATAATGGATTTCATACGGTATTTTATTTTCATACAGGCTGCACGTTAAAGCACCACGGCTACGTTGAAGAAATAACCAAAATTACATGCATATCTAAATATGTTATTGTGTGTATTACATTATATAGTAAAATGTTATATCGATATATACGAGTAATTAAATGTAATTATATTTTATTATTATAACAAAGATTTAATACAGGCATAACTTAAGAAAAATTAATAACCAGTGATAATGTGATGTATTTTTATATACGTACAGTTATTGTTTTTCTAATAGTACCTATAATTCAATTTTCTATTGTATTCTTTTTTATTTTTTATAGCCTAAAGATACCATATTATGTGTATCTTTAGGTAGCTACAACAGCCAACTTCTAGCATACATCAACTCCATTAATTCTGACATTAAATTTACAAAAGAAATAGAGAATAAAGGCAAAATAAAATCCCTAGACCTTACCATAAAATGTCATGCAAACAAACATCATTTCTCTATATACAGAAAAGATACTCAAACAGATATTACCATTCACGCAGAGAGCAACCATCCTTACTCATACAAAATTTCTGCATACAACACCATGGTATATCGAGCCCTCACATATCCTCTATGCAAGAAACAATTTGAAAAGAAGATACACATCATAAAACAAATAGCTCAAAACAATGGATATCAGCCTCAAATAATCGATAAAATCATTAAAAAACAAAAAAGAAATAAATCAAAAACAAATAACACATCAATCAAAAAGAAGAAAACCCATGTACCTGCACATTACATTGTCAACAACTCTCAAAAATTAGCCAGAACATTTGCAAAATACGACTATCAATTAGCATTCAGAATAAGCTATGGCATCTACAACAATCTGAAAATAAACAGTACAAAAAAGGAAAACATTTATGAAAAAGCTGGAGTCTACCAATATCAATGTCAGCCTGCGAACTCGACAGAATATAATATACAGTGCAACAACAAATACATAGGATTCACTTCAAGATCGTTTGAACACAGATATATTGAACATACAAAATATTCTCAACACTCAAATCCGAACTCAACAGTAGCCAAACACATAAAACTACAGTCTTGTGAATATGGTCCAATACAGCAACATTTAACCGTATTGAAAACATGCAGTGACAAAATAGGATCAAATATATATGAACAATACCGAATATACAAACATAATTAGAAGAGCGGCATGAAAATCTATTAAACATTATGACAGACTTCAAAAATCATATCACATTTGAAATATTGGGGCAAAATGAAAATCAACATTCAGTAATCAGCTGATATAATATGTAAACATGAAGACTCTATGACAGGATCAGTTCTTAGGAAGCTTTAGACAACGACATATGTATCAAATTCATTAACAACGTCTACGAATTTGTTTTTGTAAATACAGTAGTAGTGTTTTACAATATTGTGACCGCAAATGTGCTATATATTGATGATGGTCTATGACCGAAATCGATCGTTTTAAGAATGTGAATAAACAATTTTATTAGACATCATATGGTACCTTTAGGTTATAAAAAATAAAAAAGAATACAATAGAAAATTAATAACCATTACACTGTCCTGTTTTTATTGATGTATATTTGCTTAGTTTTATATGCAAAAGTTTATATATTATTAAATCAAATAAAAAATGAAGGATTACAATAAAAACAAAATTAATTATGGGAAAGATACAAGTGTATTTTCTGAAGTCTGACACCCGCCGTGAATGAAATTTCGTCCAAATGAGAGAAGTACCTCCTGTAAAAATAACAAATGAGAATATTAGTTAATTTGGTGAGAGAATGAAAAGAATAGGCTTTTTATAATTAAAATTAAATATAACAAATTTAGTTTTTTTCTACCTTAAGTTTGCTTAATAAACAAACCTATTTTGACATATGTAGTGACTGGTCTCTTTTGAATAATCATAACTGAGCAGCATTTATGACTCTCTGCCGTAGCAGAGAGATTGACGAACAGAACAAAGATGATTTTAGTGTTAGTGTACGTTTGAGAGATTGCCGACTGTAAAAATTTTAAATCCACAGTAAACCGTTGTCGTATCGAACACTGTTCAATCGTACTATCTCCGACTACATTTTAGTTCAGTTTCAGTGTTAGCCAATAGAGATGTACCTGTATACCGTACACTACTATTTTTCCTGTATTAACATGTGGAAACCAGAACATTCAAGCGCATAGAATTTATTCCGGAAAAGCGTTTGTTTAGACTTCAGAGTTTTGCGGTCTCCTTTTCTATATAAAATCTACAGAGGAAAAATCAATATTTCCTGAGGAAATGCGCGCGCCCGCTCGTGTGTGTGTGAATATGTGTAATGTGTATGTAGTAATTCTGTTATTCATTAATTTCAACAGTATTATGGACTAAAATATGTTCGTTTGGCAAAGAATTAAATAAGTATAATATAATAATTTTCCCCAACAATAAATTACATTTCCAAAGAAAATTTAACAAAATAAAGCTTGAGAAGGAAGATTTATCTAACTGTTAGAAAAATTTGAGGTCAATTTTTTTACGTGTTTGCTTAACCGTTAAAACCTTGATACATTGACTTCTGGGAAACGCATTTAAAGCCAGCCTCCATGGCCGCCCCAGTTAATGAATTTAATCAATTCTCATAATCATCGACATTTAATGCCATGTGAGTTCCCTGTTTTGTCTCACTCACTGGAACTCAGATTTTCTACTTTCTAAATCTATATAGACCTTATTTCCTTATAACAGTACAAAAAACAGGTCTGAACTAAATGAAATATAAAATGTTTACTTTGAAACATTAAAACAAGTTATTTGTACACACCAACATCAGTGTGTATGCTTATAGCATAACATTTTGATCACTAGTCATTAAAAAAAATAAAGATTCTTGTATAGATGAAGACGCGCCCAGATACATACACACAAATGTATCATAGGAGTTAACTGTTGGGAAGCCCGGGATTAGTGCATGCATTGAAGACTTTAGATTTTACACACAGACATAAATAGTTCCGCCGAGAATAAGACTATATAATCACGATTTCTGCTAGCATAAATTTCATTCCGATTTTCAGATTTTGTCCAAACGTTTTCAATATTTATGAAATAAATCTTTCGCATAAAATATTTTTAAAGAAAGTACGAACATACATTACGATCTCCTGCTGATTATTTAGAAGAGCTACATTTTGAAAGCAATAAACTAATTATTTTAAAATTCGGTTATACAACACGACCATGTTACTGAATTCAGGTAATTGACAGATAACTGAAAGGTTTATAAGTACTGTGAATTAGTAAAAGCACAAAAAATACGACTTTAAGTTGCTGAATCTGTCTCGTAATGACCGTAACAGTATGTTAATATGATATAGATAACCGTGGTAATACAGTTATAGAGAAAATGTTACCTGTACTGGCAATAATAAAACATGGTAGGCTAAAACAACAAATCTTAAGGAAATCAAGGCGTATCGTAGTGCACCGATGGAAGGAAAGTACAGAGGCATAACCTTTTGAGAGACTCAGAAAGTCGGATATACACAGCTAAGAACAAAGAGGTAGATAAGATTACGACATTACTACGTTGCGCGCCGCGCGCCGTGCTCCAATTTCTTTAAGCCAACGCACAATAAGAAATGTTCGCGACAAGTGAACCTGAACACGAGTATGACATGCAATATCCTTGTTGTGTGAACTGTATTAAGGTTGGTTCTATTTACTTTCTGCAGATGTTGCTTCTGCTCAGTCTTTCCGCGTACGCGAATACGTTCTACTGTATTTTTGATTGAAAAACGATTACACTATAAGCATCAAATGAAATATAGAAACGACCCAGAAAGCTATTCGAGTACCAAAGATTTTTCTTTGTTTACTAAATATAAACTTAATATTTGTGTTAACTTTATTAAAAGTAACTCTTGACTATAACAATGTTTGTTTATTTGTTTCAATAGTTCCCATGAAATTAAACAAGCATTTAAAAAAGAACGAAGGCTTTTACGGCCGGAATGTGATTGATTATTAATATCTTGCAGGCTGTTAAACATTATTAACCTTGTTATTTGAATTAGCAGTCTCTGTAACACCAACTTCGTCGTGCTTGTTAGCTAAACTGCTAAATGTCATGTTTTGGACGAGGCCTTTTAGCATTTTAGCAGTTTAGCAAACAAACGCGACGAAGTTGGTGTTAAACATTAGTTACATGTCGGAAGTAATAACAATGATCAATAAAATTCTAAAAACTTAACAACTGGCATTTATTGAGTACGTTTGTTAAGTTTTAGAGTTTTATTTACCATTGTTATTACTTCCAACATGGAAAATAATAATAACAACTGTGATTTTAATTAACTTAGTTCACGGCTTAACAGTCCGGACAATATTAATAATCGACGTTTTTTTTAATTCAGATGTTTTGACACAGTTGCGGAAGTTCTGTATTCTTGACTAGTCTGACTGTTTCAGAAGTAAACCAGATGTCGAAAGAATAGTCGAGGAATAGTTGAGAAAGCTAAAACACACAAAACTAATTTGATTAAATTAAATAAGATACACAAGCGCAACGTACGTAAACGAAAAAAGCTGAAAAATATAATATTAATAAAGTAACAGCATATTTTTTAAATGGCCTTATTATAATTCTGGAATAGACATAACAAAACTAAACTAAAATCCAAGCGGAAAATAAAATCACGTTGAACATTTATGTCCCTGAACATAGGTAGGCTATATATTACTGGAATGGAAGCACTTGCATTTAGATAGATTCGTCTTTTAAATCGGTAATCTTAAAAATCAAATTTTAACTCACATTTGAAGTCAATCACTTGCTTACTATTTTGAATATCATCATAATCAACAACTACATAGTCTACAAGAGATATAGTGGATGAATGTTTACCCTCAAGAATTAGTGCTGAAACTGAAGTGACAGTAAGAAAGTGGTATATCGATAATAATCAAATCCGAATTTATCATATTATTAATCACTAAATCATTCAAATAGAAACAGAATTAATAAGGAAGAAGTAAGACATGAAGACGGAAAATAGTTGTACAGGAAATTACTTATTTAAAATATACGATATAGTATACGTATGGTATAACAGTAAAATCTTTTGAATATTCTGTTCTTAAAAATTTATATATTACTCATCAAGAGGCTTAACTTCATTTATATTTGAAAGTTTTTAAACTTTGTAAAATTTTATTATAGACAAATTTCCCAGATAAAAGTCAGTTTAAAATGTGTTGTATGAGTATAAGGTTTAATATAGAGAACGAACAATTTTATAACCAGGCGCTTTTTTTGAGATTACAGAAATAAAATATTAAATACAATATTTAAAACCATAAGAAATATTTAATAAGTATAATTTTTAGCTTTGAAACTTTTAAATAAAACATTACATTAATTTTATAAACCATTATAAAATGGTTTCTTCTTATTTTTCTTCTTATTTTTAATAAATTTAAAATTCAGAATTATGGCGAGTATATAAGAACCTTGGGTTCTCCTGTTTTTTCCTTTGTAAATAATTGGCAGGCAACCACGTAACGATCAATCAAACTTTACGACGGGGGTCACATTTACAAGAGGGTCAATTGCCAGCAGAGGTTAGACACGGGGGCGATGCAGGAATTTGTGCGACACGGAAGTGAATCAACGTCGTCACTCCCTCTATGCCTGTGTAGTGGTGTGAGTAACAATTCAGTTTGGTCGGATTTATCCCATTGAACTCAGTTCAGAATATTGGGCAGAGTATGGGGATAATTTTTAACGTATCTATGTTTACTGAAAAACATAGTGCTGCTGAATTAATAAATGACAAACGTCACAAATAACATCAGAGTTTTTGTTGGTCAAGTTAAAATTATAATAATCAGTTAACCTACAAAAATGTTGATTATCCTTAGGTTTATTGTTACTACAATCCAAAAATGTATCCTTTTCTGAATGCAACATCTATGTTTACTGCCTAAAAACCATTTAATTATTAGAAGTAGTCAGTTTTAAATACGAGTACATTATTTTTAGGCGTATTGTTGCTAGTAGATATATTCTGATCTATTTAACATAATCGTTCTGCGGTAAGCATGAAGAGTTGACGGACATCAACGCTACATTCAACACTACATAAATCAGTTAGTTTTGGTTCTATTTAAACGTTTACTATAACGACCTATCCCTTACCAGATAAATTAAATGGTAAGGCCTATTCACATCCAAAAACAATAAACAAATATCCTTACAAATTTAATTCAAAAAAGTATACATTACAATTGAACATAATACAGTAATTTTCTTTTTCGCTGTTCGATTGTGAACGTTATTACCCATTTCATCTGTAGAGAAATTAATCTTGTCCGTACTTCTTTGTTGGTAGGCGTTCTCATAACATTCACCGTTGCAATATTAAAGATACACGGAAACCATTTTTAGAAAAACCTGATCACGAACCAAGGTTTTACGTACCCAGTCTGCGCGTCTATCCTGCCGTACTGGTAAATGCTGGTGGGGATTATTCTCTACGTGTCTCAAGTACATACGCGTCGGTATTTATTAAATAGTGATTTAAACCAAAACAAGCTGTTACAAAATCATACTTTAGTTTCAGACAAAAAGATCAGTGTACTATACACACAAGTGAGAATGTAAATATGGATACAGTGTAATTGTATACAGTTTTTTCTCAAGTACACAGAAGAACTGTAGTATTTCTAAATAATGCCTGTATGGTTATTCTACTTAATTTGTATTTTTTATTCATCAATTTGAACCGAAACTTCATGAATGTAAAACCAAAACTTCATTCTAACTATGAAAATCAGTTTACAATAGTTAATTACGTCTGACTTCAGGTGCAATACTAACAATTAACATATACGTTTAAACGAGTGATCAAAACATTGATTTATAGTCAGTCCTATTATCTGACGGGATGTGATTGTAACGCAAATCGTATAAGGTCACCGGATTGATAACTTTCCGTAACATATATCAGTCCCGTGTGTGTCATTAATTGACCTTGTCATGAAAATTTTGTTAAGAAAAAGTTTCCCGTTCCTCGTCTTCTTATTTTTCTTCTCCTTCCTTTCTCTATAATTATATTGAAATCTTGTTTCAGTTCCCGTAGGCGTTTTTTCCATTCTGTTACCGTCACATTTCCTAGGACTTAATAAAGCCCCTCTTACCTCGACGTCTGTAATCTAATACTTCGCTCGGTAACTCAACACTTTCCATTTTATCTATGTGTTTTCTTCCTCCTTTCTTCTTTTTATTATTATTAATTTTTTAACGTCGTCTGAGTAAATTATGAAATAGTGTGTTTAGAGAGAGGAAAGTACATTGAAAGGACGAAAGGAAACATAAGTTACACAGTTAAATGTAAGAGTAAAAGACGTGAAACAATTCTAGTTGCAAATGAGCTCAACCTGTAAACCACAATACTTTATCATTACTAAACAATTTGTTTGCTTGGTTTTTTTTAACAAAAATATTGTTTTCAAATTGATTTGGTTTTAGGAAAAATATAGACACGTGTAAATGTGTAAAAACAATTCTTCCCTAAAAATCTAAGTGGGTGAAAAAAATAAACAATAAAGTATAATAATGTATACAGCTGCATAAATATAGTAGGCCTACGTTGTCGTAACCCCATTCAAAATTGGATAGCAGTACAAAAAATGAAGTTTGCATTAAGTTAAACTTTAATGTTACTACGATAAATAGTAAATAAACCAATGTACTTGGATCAATTACATGGGCCAATATGACTAGTACGAACTGATGTGTTGTTTAAAATTACAAAAAATGATATCAATGTTGTACTGTGGTAACTCATATACACTTAAAGAGACGACTGCCTTGTGTAGATTAAACTCAGGGCGTTCTTAACACTGGTGAAATTAAGTGCCCGAAGTTTGCATGTATCAGCTTATCTTTCAATTATGTAATGTATAAATAAATAATACATGTGTTGTAACTACCGAACGGTAGTATAACAGAGACACAATATAAGGAGAATTAGGTTTTTGTAAAAGCAACAAAGACTAACGACTCAGTTTTTTAATATTTCATCAACGACAGAAAATTGCTACTAAATTGGCAGATGTCAACTAACTCTAAAGCATTTTAAAAAGTGTCACTTTCCGTATGAACTCATTTGGGCTATGTAGGCCATATTAGTTCTTTCAGGATTTGGTTGGGAGGTAATAAGTAACTTACAAAGTAATTTTGAGTCTGACATTGAATTATAAACTTCAATAAAGAAAACTACTGTTTTTACAGTTTTGTAAGACTTTCTGTATTTGTTTGGTCAAAAACTGGTTATCTTTAACTTTCAGGAAGAAGTCATCACATAAAATATGCGCTGATGTTTATGTGAGAAGTGTAGTAGGCAACAATTTGTTTGCTGTATGCTGAGTGTGTGTGTGTGTGTGTGTGTGTGTCTTGTTTATTTGCTATGATGAGTAATTTATGTAGGGTGTATCACGTGCAGTCATAAAATGTCGTAGAGTCACGTATCATATGTCGTAAAATGAGATACAGATTTAATAATTCGTGTCAACAAATTAAAATCCTTGAAAATCTATATATATAAAAGCCAAATACCACTCACTCATTCATACACTCACTCATCACGAAATCTCCATAACTATAATAAAGCCTACAAACTTGAAATTCGGCACGTATGTTCCTCTTGGCATGTAGGTGCTCGCTAAGAAAGGGTTTTGAAAACTTTAATGCCTAACCGCGAAAAAATGCGAAAAACCGCTAAAAACCGTGACACCGATAATCCAGCTTTTTTTCAACTGTACGCTTCCTGGACGTCTAATGTTTATTTTTTTACTTTCCTTTAGGCTTTTGGGGAGTTACTAAAAGAGTATTTTTTTTATCTTACCTATAACCACGAGGAGGCGCGAAAATAATTGCGAAACAGTTCACCCTGTCCCTCTATTCCTTGCTATGTGGCGTTGAGGGTTTATTTTGACTTCTAAGTTCGGTACATATATTCCTCTTCTGGGTGCTCACTAAAAAAGAGTTTTGAAAGCTTTAACGCCTATCCGCGAAAAAAACGCTAAAACCGCAACACTGATATGCCGCTTTTTTAGTTGTATCTTTCCTGCAGTACTTTTTTCCACCACCTTCACGAGAGCAAGCAGCCGTTGTCGCCAACCGTGAACACTTTAGGGAACTGTCTTATGATACCGTTCAGCTATCCAGAACAGTTGCTGTGAATGTTCCAAAATTAAATCAAGAACAGAGGCAAGACTACGATGAAATCATGCACAGCATTGCTTCTGATTCTGGGCAGTTGTTCTTTCTTGACGCTCCCGGTGGCACTGGAAAAACGTTCTTGATCAATCTGTTGCTAGCCACAATTAGGGGCGAAAGTAACATCGCCGTTGCCGTTGCTTCCTCAGGTATTGCAGCTACCTCGATCGACGGAGGCAGGCCGGCTCACTCTGCCTTCAAGTTGCCTCTCAACCTGAATCATTCTGAGTCTGCACTTTGTAACATCTCTAAGCAGAGTAACATGGCTCAGGTGCTTCGAGAAGCCAAAGTTATTGTGTGGGATGAGTGCACCATGGCCCACAAGGGAGGTATTGAGGCTCAGTGCACCATGGCCCACAAGTCTCTGAACAGGACGCTCCAGGACATTAGGGGCCGCAACCGTCTTATGGGTGGAGGACTGGTGACTTCAGACAGACCTTGCCTGTTGTGCCACGGGGGACACATGCAGATGACGTCAAGGCCTGTCTCAAGTCATCCCTTCTATGGCTTAATGTCAAAGTCCTGTCCTTGAGAGTTAATATGCGTATCCACCTCAAACGTGACTTGAGGGCAGAGGAGTTTTCTAACTTATTGCTTGATATTGGTGATGGCAAGCTTTTGGAAGAGGAGGGAAAAATAAATATTTCTGGTAACCTTTGCGATGTTGTGGGAGATCTGATCAGCTTCAGTGACAGAATATACCCCAATATTCATCAGACTAGAGAGAACTGCACTTCATGGCTGAGGGAAAGAGCTATTCTCACTCCAACAAACGACTCAGCCAACAGCATCAACAACTTTCTGTTGGAGAAGCTGTCGACTGAGCACATGAGGTATGTGTCTGTGGACTCTGTGGTAAAGGTCGAGGATGCTGTACATTACCCTGTAGAGTTCTTGCATACTCTCGACCCATCAGTAGTACCACCTCAGGTCCTCTACCTCAAGGTTGGCGCTCCAATCATGCTGTTGCCCAATCTAAACCCTCCGAAACTGTGCAATGGCATCAGGCTTCTGCACAAACATGTCATCGAAGCCACGAAGCCACGAGGCGTCGGTAAGGGAGAAACCGTCATCATTCCTCGAATTCCTCTGATCCCATCAGAATACCACTTTCAGTTCAAACGTCTGCAGTTTCCCGTTAAGGTGTACTACGCCATGACCATCATGAAGGCACAGGGGTAGAGTTTCATAGTGGCTGGTGTGGATCTGAGGAGTGACTGTTTCTCTCATGGTCAGTTGTACGTGGCGTTCTCCAGAGTCAGTTCACCTGACAGCCTGGTTCATCCTCCAGCCAGAGAGCAAAACCAGGAATGTTGTTTACAGGGAGGTCCTGACCGCTTAATCTGAGGGAGCAACTGAAAGTATATGCTAAAAACCAACCTATAACCCATAGTGCGCGACCTATAACAACATGAGCACAGCAGTCGACTACAGTAATTCGTGGTGCGCACCAGCGATATCGCGTGTGTTCTCCCGTTTTGGGGGTTTTTATGTGTTTTTTGTGTTTATATTTATATTTATTGTGATGTGTAAAGTTGTATAAAAAGTTGTTTTTAATATTTTAACTATTGACGAACTTCACCAAGGGATATTCCTGATGATGGCACATATGTCCCGAAACGCGTAGAGTTTCGTAAAGGATAAAGGCCACCAGACGGAAAAGAAAAAGGTAAAACTGTTTTACTATTTATATAATATAATTTTTCTTTATCAGTAATAACAATTAGTTGAATGAGAAAAAATTGAATATATTAATAAATTTAAATAGAAATGATTCACTAAATTAATTACTTTGATCCTAGTGAATTTCCATATATATGGTAATTCTCTGTAATTACTACTACCTTTCTTAGCACTACGTATTACTGTGTAAATTTAAAATAATTGAATTTGGTGTGTAACAACCGACAGTACTTTACTAATGAAATAACACAATTTAGTTTTTCTGTTTTTGTCCAGTTGCTATTACGTAGTTACGCACAGGCTGAAAAGTCAATCATCAAATTCTTCGTGATTAAAGTATAGGACTACATCTTCTTAGTATTTATTTTTATTTAGTTTCCACCCATATGCGCAGCAGAGTTGAAAGAAGAAAATGTAAGCATAAAATGGATTTCGATTTGACTACTGAATTTCAGGAAACGCGGGAAAGGAGGGGGTGAATATTTAGATGCATTTATTTAAGAACAGAAGCAGTCTCCCAAAGCAGTCTGGTCAGTATGTGATTCCTTATTTGATTAAAGGAAGTATCGATGCACCCCAGAGGAATGGGTGCGGTAAACACCTACAGTTGGCTAATGAGTCTCTGGAGAATCAGTTACAGGCGGTATAAACTGTCCTTTTTTGACTTGTCAAAAAGTAGAGGTTAAGGCACCTTCCGGCTTTTGGTCTAGGAAACTTCCCACCAATGAGGAACGATCCTTTTTGGTCAATAGCAACAGGAGACAAGGAGAAACCACCATATTAAAGATCCTTATGAATATCTAGAAGAGGGAAAACTGGTCTTATATCCAAAACAGAAAAAAATATGTGAAAGGATTTAGTCAAATCAGTACTTGTAAACCTGACAAATTTCTCCCTTCTCCTCAGGTTGGTGGGCTTAAAATTACTTCACTTCCGAAGACAGTCTTCTGATCAACGCATACATTCTTCCTCCTTTTACTTCATCCGTATACTCCTGTCCGGGCCTACCCCTCTCACTTCGCTCATCAATCATTCCATCGATCAAGGTGATGAACCAGTTTGAATGGCGCAGCAGGCGACTCCTGGCGTATACTTACCGACACACCACTATACATTCCATTGTTGTTTTTGCTTGTATGTGTATCGTTTTACGCAAATCACAAACTCCCTGTCTAGATATCAGACTATGCTTCTCACAGAAATTTCTTCATTGTAAACTTTGTTGCATTGCGTTTATGGCGATAACTGGCTACTTCACCCTCGATACCACTTTAGATTTAACTTTCCTTTAACATTCCTTGTGTTTTTGTACACAAATAGGCTAGCCGTGGACCACGCGAATATCATTTGATTTTCTTCTCCTGCCAGAAGGTACAGAATTTGCACACTATGCGCCGCCTTTCTTTCCACTGTTCACCCCTTACTCGTTTTCTTCTCACCGCAGAGAACCTCAAGGTTTTGAATTTTGTTTCTTTGTTTCTGTATGTACTTCTATCAACACAGTCGATGAAAGATATATCTTGTTGCTTGTTTATAATTAACAATAAATTTAACTATTAAAATATATTTGTTGTCGATACGATCCGATGCTCTCTATGAGCTTCCTTCTGCAAAACAATGTGCAAGATAAAACTTGTATGTAAAGTATGGCAAGTTGTGATTCATAACAACTTTCTATTTTTGAGATATGTTGGAAATTGATGTAAATAAATAGGTTACTGATCTCTTACAAGAATCCTTTTCTAACGTTCAGTTAATTTGATTTTGAGTAATGTACATTCTGTAACCTTCTATATGTTTACTACAAATGTAAAAGTCTTATAAAGCAACTGGATTTGTCAATATTCGAACTATTTGCGCTACTAAAATCTGGACTTAGAGAATTTAAGGAGGACGCAATATCTGCGGAGGCGCAGCAAGACGAAACGGAACTAACTTAAAGTTTGAATTTTGGCTTGCCGGGCTGTAAGGCCGTGGGTCTAAAGTTGTTGGTTGCAGTCGTTTTGGTCGTACCTTCGACGGCCATCTTCAGTACCTCGAGTTGTAGCAAAAGGGTGTAACACTGACCAATTTATCGTAGTCAGGAAACACGTTACAGACTTTTGCTACAACCCTATGCACTGAAAATGGCCGTCGAAAATACGGTTGAAACGTCTGTAACCAACAACTTTAGACCAACGGCCTTACCGCCCGGCAAGCCAAAATTATAACATTGAAGCCGGCCGTGACAGCTTCAGACATCAATTAACTTAAAGTTCGTTTGCTGGTTTGAGAGAACTTGAAGGGAAACAAGAAGATGAAGGCGGCTTGGCACATTGTACCTATAATGTAGGCTATATAGCCTTACAGTGTGCGAAGAGTAAATTATATTTTCCTAAATAGTAAATAATTATTAAAAATTATCAATTAATGAATATGTTGATCGACCAAAATCTCTAGGAACTTATTATATATAGTCTTTAGTTGTGAATTTATCATTCTTAAGAAAGGATAATAAAAATTAGAAATACATGACAGTTGGGTATTCAAATAGCAATTTGACATGTACCCTCCTAATAACTGGAATTTAGGAAGTAGGCCTACACCCTGTTAAAAAAGCTACTGACGCTATAAAGATAGTACCATTTTTTGACGTTATCAATGCCCAGTAGATTAGAAGATATACAAAAACCTGATAAATAACCCGCGTAAAAATATTTCCAAGTAGTTAGAGCAGTCATTTTTAGGAATATTTTAAAAATTAACATTTTCGATCCAGAGTCCATAGTAAAAAAATTCAGCCTCTTGTTGATTGTTAAATAATTGTGTAGTGCAGTCGAATGGATTAAGCGTGTTTTTCAAGCAAAAATTATTGCTTTCGCCTATGTTTCATATGTTTTCCGACGGTTAAATATTAAAAGACAGTTAAAGAATTTTTACTACTTAATGTACACAAAGTAAAAAGAAATAAAACTTCAATTTAAACCTGCTAATTTAGAAGAACCTATTTAAACATTGACAGATAATTCGTATTGTCTTTGGAAGCAACATTTTAGTAATAATACTTTATTATAGTGAAGCTGACAAATTTCTAATGCGATTTTTCACCACAAGTTGTGTATTTGCGTGCCACATAAACATTTGGTTTCTTCAACTTTATAAAAAAGGCTTTTCTTGTGTGCTTTTGCTTTTGCAGTACACGTCTATAATTCTCCTTTTCGGACTTCAGTGTTGAAAGCTGATGAATGAGATAGGTAATGTTTTTAATTTAGTATATAGTATTTAAATTCTTGACGAAATATCTAATTTACATAAAATAATTAGTCATAATAAGCCCTGTAATTATTACTGTTAATATCATAATATACTGTACGTTATTATCAGCAACGTAAATTAACAAATAATTTTATCGTTTCTTTGTGACGCAGCGATTGACGTTTAGTAAAAACGCCTGTTTACAAACCGGACATAAGAACCTTTAACATAAGAGGTTTTATTTTTTCACTCGGTAGGCATTACATAACGAGTCACAATAATAACAATTGGTTATTATTATTAGTCACGCAATATAGCACTCTTATTTAGAAAACAAAAATTAGGACATATGCATCTTTCCTGTGTAAATTTGTACATACATTCGTAATGCAGTCTCAAAGAGGTACACGTTCTGTAACCATAATGAGAATTAGGCCCGTATCCCGACACCTGTAACAATTAACACGATGCACATAAGCAACGTGCCTAAAACTTTGTTTCTAATGCCAGTCAAGAAACATTTATTAATTTGGGGCGGCTGAAGATACAGTGGTCGCAGTTTATTGTAATCATAACGGGACACTACCATTTTTGATAACAATAAGTCTGTTTGCTTTTATGTTATATTCATTTAGAGATTGGTAGTTACTAAGACAATAATGTCTTTTATTCTACCACAGATAGTTTGTTTTATTGTAATTCTCATTTTCGTACCTGAGGCGAGCACTGATCCGTAGTGGTCGAAACGCGGAGTTAATTAAATTGTAGAGGTGGCCTAAGTCCGAAATAATATACTCGGCGAAAATAATCGCTTTGCTTGAAGTACATTCGCCGTACTGTGCTGAGGATTGGGTTGAAGGGCGAGACAATCAAATTCCGTTTACATACTGTTGGTATAATGAGAGTCTGACTGATACAGACGGAAATCAGTCCGTAGCAATGCAACATCTGTACGTAAATGCACAACATCTGTTCCCACCACGTCTTTCGTTAGTGTACGTGGATAAATAAAAACAGGTTCTCTTTCGCCGTGGTGTGGTAAAATTTGTACCCCAACTGAGGGTGCAACAAACCATGAGATTAATGCATGGTGGAAGATAATGAAAGGATGGAGGGGGTGAGTCAGGACATCAGTACTCTTGAAATTATAAACTGAAAGAGTGTGGCTATGAATAGAGAAGAATGGCGAAATCGTCTGAAGAAGGCCAGGGCCTCCAAGGGCTGTCGAGCTAATGATAATGATGACGATGATGATGATGATGATGATGATGATGATGGTAGATGAAGAAGACAGAATTATTAAGAACTTACTAGTATTATATACAAACCTGAACAGAAAAACACTGCAATATATAAATAACTTAAAATTGATGCGATTTTTTAAAATGAATATAATTTGAGCCTAAAACATAACTACTTATTGTTTTTTCTTTCTTTAGTGAAAGTTAAAATGTGCACAGTATAAGAGTGAAAGCAAGTTTCTTTTTCTTTTTCAGGGCAACACATCTTTTTCTGAGATTTCAAGGTAAATGCGTTTGGACCGTTCAAAACTCCGTTGGTTACTTTCCAATTCAACTCCAATTTCCAGATTCTCTCATGGGCTTGTAGTCACTGCGCCCCCCCCCCCTACTTCAGCCACCCTTCTGTCACTCTCGTTTTTGCCTCTTTCTGTCATCTTCAAAACTCTGCCTCTCATACAAACAATAATTTCATGGAGCTTATATCTTCGCAGAATTAATCGCAACTAAGTGAAGAAAACATGTGTTCTTTGTACAAAACAGACCTCCTTCTGCAACGCAACACTCTTACCTGTGACAGAGGAAGGTAACAATGTTTACATGTTTATAAAATGATAAACAGTACTAATATGTGGGTTTATTACTTCTTGTATTACTTTAAGTTTAAAGGTAAGGGAATTTTTTTCTAACAGTAGACATGCTCTGTAGTTCCTTAGCACAAAAAGGGAAAATTAAATAATTGTTTCCAAACAACATTGTGTAGAATTAGTGTAATGTCTGCCAGTTATTAAACTTCCGTATTAATACATTTCCTTCCGTCGCAGACATTCCCTGCTTAACTTTTAAATGACGCGGATTTCTGAAGCCAACCTCAGTTACTTTGAAATTAATTTACTGATAATTTAGTAAAGAACCACGGTTTTTAATTAAAACAGTTAATTTAATGTCCTGTAATAACTATATACTAAAAATCTAGTTAATTGAAGCCTGCTTACTAATAAAATCTTATTTTATCGCAATACGTTTGAACGTTTTATTTTTTTTTTTAAATAACTGTGACAGTAGCACCACTGCACATTTAAAAGCCAGTGCCCCAACGTCTTGTTCACTTATCAAATGTAATAACAGTCTTCAATGTAATTATTTTTTATAGATTATTAAACCGTTTACTAAACAATAATCACTTCAGTAGAAATATTTCAAAGCCGCCACTTCACCCCATACAGTTTTCTTTTTCTGTGTCGAATGAACATAATTTTGGTTCAATTAAAACCTATTAATCTAATTAAAAATACAATATTATTTCACGATACCTTTTACAAATATTTACACCATACCTTCCTGCATAATAAATAGCCAAGAAAGAGAAGTAAAGAGAGACAGTAAATAAAAGGTGGGAAAGACGGCAGACATAGGAAGTCTGACATACGTAGATTATTTTATATACGCCTGGTATAGCCTATGTTGTAACCCATTATTATTTGTACTCACATAGATTTATTTCAGAGTAGAACGTTCTCAATAAACATACAAGCGTGCACACATACACAGCAAGTGCTTCATAACTAATTTGTGGTTAAAAGCCAAGGAGAAAATTTTCAACAAATAACGACGTTTCTACCTGTTTCTAACCCATATCGTTTTTTAGTCTTCCATCTATAGTCCTGCCGTGCTGAGAATTCCCATATACAGTAATGCTTATGTCTTGCTCATTCGCAAGCCGCATACTAGTAACAAAATCGTCCATTTCGTAGTTTACGGGACTTTTTATTATTTGCCAGACTAATTTTATTCTTCTTACTTGAACAATAAGTGCCATATTAAAGAAGTGATTATGCAATAGTATTGAGCGAACAAACGTTTGTAGATTAGAAAGTAAGACTAGCTTCTTAAAATTACACCAGTTTCGCTTCAGAGATATTGAATATTGCTGGACGCCGTAGTGCAATTCCGTGAAAATCTGTATGGAACTGTTAAAGTTTTGTAAATTTTATTTCATCCCGTCACCAGTTACTGTTTAAATACTAGGGATCTGTGTGGTATTGTATTGAGATTAATCCCCTAAAAGTATAGGTGGAGGCAAAAAGGCGAGAGAGCCAGATTAAGCAAAATTGCAAAACCCATATGGGATATTAAACTAAACAGAATTTTAACCTAAATTGAATGCAATGTTTGGTTTTGGAAATATTAAAATCTTACAGCACCAAGACTCAAAAAATTGATTGAAAATTTCAAAAGTAAGATAAGTTAAACCTAAATCTGAATTGTGCCTTGTAGTGATTACGAAACATGTTACGAAAATTATAGAAGTCTATGTTAGGCATCAAATTAAGAATAATTTTAGTCAAAATGCAAATTTGGTATCTTGATTAATGTTATTAAATCGTATATCTTTAACTAAAATCGTATAACAGGCGTTCTACTAAAAGAAGAAAACATCTCTCTCCGATGGCAAACTGGTATACCTTGCTCTACAGATGCTGTAATCATTGATTTTATTATTGTCCACAATGTCATCTGTATTTAGGCTGTATGGTCATCTTCACCCATGTTGATTAGTTGTTTGCTCGGGAACCGACCAACACCACAGCGTTCCAAAAACACGTCCCATGAAAATAATTCTTCTGGTCCACAGATTTAAAATATTCACTAGGAGTGTCACTGACACAAATGGGCAGAGCATTTGATATTCGTAATAATTTATTTATTAATATTTTTACAATCAACCCTCTTTGATCCGTTAGACAAATAGATTCGGAATAATTTATTTATCAAAGTTCTTACATTCAACCAAATATATACTTAATAAATTATTTACCTTAAATTATCCGCCGTGTGATTTCTTGTGCTTCGTCTATGACGCGTTTCAAAGCTTATGCTCCATCATCAGATATTAAAAAGGTAAAACTATCACTCTTGCGAGATCGTTAAGAAGTTAAAATGTCAAAATTTGCATGTGAACCGTACGCGGATTTGGGTGCGCACCCGTTCAAGTTCATTCTGCCACTGAGCGGTTGCTACCTTATCGTAGCCCCAGCAAGCAGACTCAAGCCGGTATCGTACAATCGGTTGGATACAAAGTTCAGGTGGTCATTTAACACGATATCGCGACTCCTTGAGTTTGCATATGCACTGTAAATTTCAAATTTCTCCAAGGCATTCATGAAACGGCCCTTCTTACACACATGTAACGGTATTAAATTGGAACTAAAATCTGTGTAATTATGATTGTGTGAAGTCAGGTGTCGGGCGTAATTTGATTTGATGTTGTCAATGTTTCTTATTTTCTTAGGTAAATGTTCTCGAAATCGTTTAAGGAAACCTTTCCCAGTCTGTCCAATGTAGAAGCACTCGCAATCATTGCATGTTAACTTATATATGCCAGTTTTTTCTTCTGGAGGCGTGTGTTTTTTCGGTTTGAGAATATCCAGTAACTTATTATTAGTCCTGAATGAAACAGTGAAACTATTATTATTCAATATAGAAGACAAAATCTTAGGCATAAAGCTAGTGTAATTAGTAGATATAAAAATTTTTTGCGTGTTGTTGTTTATTCGGGGTTTAAGCATTCTTTTTTCATGTTTTCTCAACAGTTTGTCAATGGTTAAACTATTGTAACCATTGGCAACCGCGATATATTTTATGACATTTAGCTCATCACGAAAGTCATTATCATCCAAAGGAATTGTCAATAATCTATGAATGAAACTATTGTACGCTGCCATTTTATGTGAAAGAGGATGATGATCAGAGTCTGCGTGTATTGTGGTGTCAGTGGTAGACGGTTTCCTATAAATGTTGAACTTTAGTTTATTCATCTGTCGAGTGATGGTTAAATCTAGAAAGTTTATCTTGTTATCAACCTCTGTTTTAAGAGTAAACTGGATGTTTCTATTTATTTTATTTAAACAGTTTTTAAATAATTCGATTTGTCTTACAGTACCATCAAAAATTAAAAACGTATCGTCTACATACCGTCTATAAAATATTATTTTATTTGACTATATATTATTGTTCAACAAGTGAGTATTCTCATAATAATTCAAATAATCCAGTAGGCCGGAGAGGGGTGAGCCCATAGCTAGGCCATCATCTTGAATATAAAACGAGCCATTAAAAGTGAAATAGTTTTGTTTCAAAACAATCTCGAGTAAATTAATTAACTCATTTATCGTCTGTGTGTTCATGCAACTATTGTCAGATAAATTGTTCTCAAAATCTGTAATGTATCTATGACTGGTATGTTCGTGTATAAATTAGTTAAGTCGAACGACGCCAATTTGTGGTTAGGTTGTAGTTCAACAGATTTAATATCATTAATAAGATTATTGTTGTTCTTAATTCTATGATTATTACGTAATTGTAAATTATCTTTTATCAAACGAACTAGTGCTTTTGCAGTTTTGTAGCCAGAAGCAGTGGTAAAGTTCACGAGCGGTCTGATAGGTATGTTATGTTTATGAATTTTAGGCAGTCCTGTGAATATCGGGGCTTTAGCGTTAATGGGCTTTAAGTAACGTCGTGTGCTTTCATTGAATAAATTGATACATTTATTAATACAATTGTTAAGTTTCCTGACGTACAATTCAGTGGGGTCAGAGTTTAATATTTTTAAGTTGTTGTTAGAAATAAAATCATGAACTTTATCACTGTATGAATCAGTGTCCATGATGGCTAGCGTATTTCCTTTATCTGCCTTAACGATAAGGGCATTGTTGTCGATTAATTTTGTTTTCATGTGTTTTAAAGTTTTATTTTCACTAGAGTACCTAGACTGACCACGTGAAACGAGAGGTAGATTATTGTTTAATTTAATGGCTCTATTGAATTTATTATTTGTAAGTACACGTGCTTCATATTGTAAGTGTGGGTCTGAAATAGATTTGATGGCTGCCTCCGCTTCAACGACTTCATAGATAAGTTTGTTTTTACCGACGGGTGGGAGATTATAATTTATCCCTTTACATAAAGCTTCATTTCGTTATCATCAAAGACTATTGTAGTTAAGTTCATGACTCTAGGGTAAAATGTGTGTTTACAAACAATAGCAGACTCTTGGCGATGTTTATGTTCTAGCCTAAGAAGTTGCGTGATTGACTAAAATGTGTACAAGGCCGCGAAAATAACACAACAATACGCTGAACGTTTCGCGTCAAGGAAGAAATTAAAGCGTTGTACATTAAAAAATCTCTCCTCAATACTCCTTTGCTTAAACTGCATTTGCAGACAATATTCATCCTGTCATTATCGATAAAGTTTTAGATTCCGTACACAGACACATATATAATATTGTACGTCGTATTGTAATGCAACTGTGATTCGTTGCAATATGTAATGGAAAGTTGCTGTTGCATCAGCGACTACATAGATTCTCGTCTAAAAATTGATACTTGTTCAACACTTGAGTCCAATCCGTACATTTGGTTACACCATAGAACAATGCTCTACTACTGTTTGAATTAAACACGTGTGAGACACGAATACAAAGTGTATACAGCAAAATCTTACCTTATCGAGCGACAGCCAGCGCGGGCGGCGGTAGTCGCACACGCACACGCGCCGGCATTGGTGATACAGCAAAATCTTATCTTATCGGGCGACAGCCAGCGCGGGAGGCGGGCGGCGGAAACCGCACACGCACACGCACCGGCACACAAGCGCCGAAATCGGACGGTGACCGGTGAGTTGCATAGCGCCCCGTAAGTGTGAGTGAGACAGAGCACCGTAGCTGGGCCACGATATCTCTATCTCTCTTCCTCTCACACGCTTAAGCTAAGATTTTTAACAAAATCGATGTGATATCTTATATAGGAAGGACAACGATATTGAGAGAAAGTTAAATAAATTTAGTTATATCTGTGGAACAATAAGACGACTATTGAAGAATAAAACATAGAGGGAGACACAGCTAAAGTTCTATAAGGTCATGGCTGTGACGACTGTAATGTATGGGTGTGAAACATGGACTTTCCTGCAAAAAGATATTTCTAATATTGTAACGTTACATAACACATGCCCAGTACCAATAATAAATAATCAATAAAAGTAAGAGTAATCACATCATTGATTACCCTTTCAAAGTCACAAATAGTATCATACTATAAAAAACCTTTGTACCACAAAACACTGTAACAATTTAAAACAAAGTGAATAACAAAGTGCGGTGTGTACAAGGTGAAATATAGTGTGATATGTGGAAGTGTTAAAAACCTTTTAAAAAAAGGGGCATTTCACAAATTTGTGAAGCAAATACAACCAGCAGTATTATAGTAATGATCTATAATACTAAAGATAAGTTGTTGTAGTTTTGTTTTGTTTAGGCAACAAAGGCAATATAATTGTAGTTTATATGTTATTTTTGTTTATGTTTGAAGGAATCCAGGGTTATATAAATAAAATAATAATAATGACCAAATCATACTATGTTAGAGAGATGGCATGTAAAAAGCAGTGCAGAGTGAGAATACGCTAACTGAATAATAAGTCATAAATAACTTAAAATAAAAGGAATTAAATTATAAAATACCAGTAGACAAGTTTAAGTAAAGATAAAAAGAAAAACAGTTAATAAATTTAAATCAGTGAGATCCATTACTTCATAGACATCCTTGAAACAGAATAATTCACGCCATAAAACTGATGTAAATTGAAAAATCAGCTATCCACATACAAGCCTAGCCTACAGATTTCAAAATCTTTGGGTGAAATCGTTTAATTTTTTAAAACACAACAAAATTACTTATCCACTATAAGTATAGAACACTAGGAACAGCACCATTTCTGTCAATTCATAAGAAAGAAAAGGTTAACATAATAAACTTTATTTTAATTAACCAAAAAACTGAAACGTGTGTATTCGCTAAGAAACAAGCAGCGGCCACATTCCTTATTTTTCTGTTTAAGAAGACAAAGAGCGTGCGCTCTAGCGGTGAAAAAATTAACTTAAAGAATGAGCTTTCAAAATAGAACAATATTTTTAATGTAAAGTATGATACTATTATAAAAAAAAATATGCATTTTCTGACTTTCTTAGAGTTCAAAGAACCTATAATAACCCTGGGAAATATAACTAATTAATTTATCTTTCTAAAAATTTTGTAATTTAAAAACATTTATTGTGTTATGTGTCATATAAAAATAATATCGAAATAGTGTTGTGATTTCGGAGAAGAATCGATTGTTAATTAAAAATTTGCTGACAATAATGTTCATTGAATTAAAGCAGATTTAATAAATACCTTGTTGTTAGGACATTGAATGTGTATTATTTCTTGTAGGTAGTAGTTTGTTACAGAGATAGTCGAGAAGAGTAAGAAAATCAGCCGTCATCAGGAAGGTGTTAAGTACTGCGAACATAACGTAACCTTTAATAGGTTCGTGATGCTAAACAGCTGATGCAACGAGCGGAAAAAATTTGAAACGACTTCCTTGTATACGAAGAGAGTAATTCTCTTTAGCTATAATACACTCTCTCTCTCCTAATTAATTACAAACAACGGCTCTGATGTAATACTAAATTCAGAGAACGGGATTAATATATCAGTCGTAATCACACACTCTCGAATTAAGAACGAGACAGTCACTAAGAACACAAAATCCGTAAAACAATTACAGGCGAGACGTTATAAATGACGCCTACGACAGAGGGACAAAATTAAAGAAAGATATCATAACTGACGACACTAACAGCGGAGAGCTAAGTAGAAGCCAACGCGTTCGGGTAGAGTTACGTTACAAATGGCGCTCAACTTATGAGGGCTTTAATTAGGAAGGAATTTCGGGACATACGCAAGTTAAAATAACGAAAAACCTAATTTTTATCGGCAACTATGAGAAAACAAGAAATGCATAATACCAGAGGCTGATCGAAGAAGAGGGCAGAAGACACGGAGAAGGAAGAAGGTGGACAGGAACAAGAAATAGAAGTAGTCACGGACAGTGAAATGGAACAACAGACAGGCGATAAAGAAGAAACTGAAGCAATTATGGACACGGAAGAGGAAAGAGTTGAAGAGGATGCCCAAGGGATCAACCAGATAAATCCGCCCAAAAAGAAGACATGAGCATGCAGGAGATGTTGACAATAATATTCGAAAACTCAAAAGAACAATTTAGGAAACATGAGGAAAAATTCGACAAAACAAATGAGGAAAACTCGAGGAAACAAAATGAAACTCTGAGCGAAAAATTCGACAAGATAGAGGAAAACTCAAGGAAACAAAATGAAACCTTGAGCGAAAAATTTGATAAAATAAATGAAAATTTTAGGAAACAGGAGGAAAATAACAAGCAAACCAATGAGAAAATAGACGGTATTCAGGGAGGTTTAGTAAAACAATTAAACGAAAAAATTGAGACCATTCATGGAGATATCAAAGAAACCATGAATGAACAAAACCATGAATTGAGAGAAATTATTAACGGTCAAAGGGAAGATATGAACACCAAATTTGAAGAAAATAATAAAAATATAAAACAAATTCATGAGAAAATTGAAATGGTCAATAATACACTCAGCCAAAGAGTAGATGAATACAAGGAGGAGGCAGAAAAGAAAATAATAGAAACCAATCAAAGATTAGATAAAACAGAAGAAAAAATGGAACAAATCAGAACAGGAATAGATGCCCGAATGGATCGAGAGGAACAAAGTAATCAAGTTCACATCATGGCCATACGCCAGGAGAATAATGATCAGTTGGACGGTATAAAAAGCAACATAACCAGTAAATACACCGATTTTAATGAGACGATAGAAAATGTTAAGAACCAGTTCCATAACCAAGGAGAAAAATTAGAAAATTTACAACATCTACAAACAAACCTACAAGGGGTGGTAGACAGAATGGGTTCAAGATCTACATGCAACACTCAACATACTATCCAAGATAGTAGAGAAAGTGTAAACTTTAGAGATTATCGAAGAAACCCACTCGAATTTTTAGGAAGAGTGGATGAAATTTTAAACCGGTCAAAAGAGAACAGATGGAACATGATCAAAGGCACACTAGATGAGTGTTTCAAAAACATCAATGACAATTGGTGGACTGTAATTCGGAACGAGGTGTGTGATTATGGAAATTTTAAAAGGTTGTTTAAGCTGAAGTAATGGTCTGAATCAGTGCAAAACATTATTAGAGACGATATCTGTCATGGGAGGTATGACCGCAGTACAGGACAGACACCTACTGCTTATTTTTTGGGGAAGGTATGTGTGGCGAAGTATTTAGACCCGAAGATCCCTGAGGAGTGTTTTGGTAACTAAGATAGCATATCATTTTGAGGAAAAGATTATCAGTGTTCGATTAAGTGGTCAAATAAAGACAATTGGAGGTATGGAAACCCTCTTAGAGAATTATGAGCAAGAATCATATTACAGGAGGAGTAGATGGAGATCAGGAAATACAGAGGAGCGGAAAAACGAACAACCCAGAGACACTCGACCAAGGGTAAATTATGTCAGGGCCAACAACAATTATTACAATAATCGTTACCAAGGAAAACGTCCGGATTTTAACCAGAAACAAAATTATGATAGACGAGATGAGGGAAACAACTACAACAGACAACAATGGAATGATCATAATGAATATCGGAGGTCCAGAAGTGGGGATAGAAATAGGGACATACCCTCGGGAAATCCACCAAGTGACAATCAGGGAACTAATCAAGCCCAAGTAAATAGTATAATGGCTGAGGAGAGTGATTCGAGGAGAGACGATGAACAGCGACAAAGAAAGGTGGACAAACGAGTTGACCGTTGGGAAAACCAAGGGCCTGATCCTACTCCCAGTAATAAAGATGAGAGACAATATACGTACGACAACATTGAAATGTATGGTAGTGATCCACAATGGGGCAATTTAATAGCGAGATTTATTGACAAGTTTAACCAACAGAATCCACGGGAAAAATATAAGAGTGGATCAATCCGGGTTGTGAATGATACCGACAACGGTTAAACTAATTTTAAATAAAATATTGAGAAAAAGGATTGATTATAAGAAAACCCCAAAATTCAAAAACTATGTAAGGACAACTTACTTAATTTATTTAGAAACAATATGATTTAAGATAAACACCAAAATTCAAAAAGCATGTAAGGACAACTTACTTAAGATATTTTGAAACAATATGATTTAATAAAAGACAAAACACGAAGAAAATGTAAGAACAGATTATTACAAAATTTATTTATAAATAACTGATTTAAAATGAAATAATAGAAAAAATAATGTTTTGATGGGAACAAACAGAAGAATAATAAATAAAAACAATGAATGGTAATGTGCCCAGATAAGAAGGTAAAATAAGAAGAATAACGAATAATTTAATGACTACAATGAAGCTAAAGAATGATAATAATTAACACAACTACGATTTAGAATTTCTTGGAGTTGAAAATGATATAGGAAGAAATGATACAAAGAACATCGGTCACAAGAAGGAAAATCAAAAGGATTTTAAAATAATGCCTATCAATAATGTTATTTGAAATTAGTTACTGAAAAAGAAGAAGGAATCAAGAAGAAAAAGAAATATATAATTAAATGCAAACAGCAACAGCGTGAAGAATCCTAAAAGTGTTTATTATTAGTCGCCAATCGACTACTTGTAAGTTTTTTATTATAATGAATTGACTGTAGAAATGTTCCAGCAATCATTTAACTGAGCAGGGAAGATGTTCCCCTGATCTCAGAAAAAGTGTAGTTAGGTACCTAACTTGAACGACGGAGTTAGGTAAGCCAATAGTGCCCATCCGGATCGATTTCAGCTACTAAGTAGGGATAGTTAGGTAAATTGAATATTTGAGGGATAATAAAACAGCTGAGAAGATTTATATCAGATTCCAAATGTATGAAGGAAGAAAAGAGAAGGAAAACAGGAGACAGAAGCTCAATTCAGAAAGCAGATTTATAAAAGTAAATAGAAATATGAGTGTTAAAACAAGTTTTATTGATTAGTGTGACCAGTCCTTATCAAGTAATGTTTGAAGGACCACCACCCAGAGAAATTAAATCATTAATGAATTTGCCTCCAAGAGAGAGAGTTGAGTATGAAATCAAGCCTATTACCATTAAACAAAATAAAAAGGAAATTACTTCTACTTTATACCGGACCATACCTAGTAACCCAGGTGAAAGGAAATAACACATATGAGATTAAATCAGTTAACAATAACAAAATAAAAGGGGTGTATAACCAAGCAGAAATGAAGATATATTATGAAGATGGATAAAGCAAGGAGAAGAATTAGGAATCAAATGATTAATTTTAAAAGTAAATAAAAAATAAATCTGTTATAGTGGGGGAGCTTTATGTAACGTTACATAACACATGCCCAGTACCAATAATAAATAATCAATAAAAGTAAGAGTAATCACATCATTGATTACCCTTTCAAAGTCACAAATAGTATCATACTATAAAAAACCTTTGTACCACAAAACACTGTAACAATTTAAAACAAAGTGAATAACAAAGTGCGGTGTGTACAAGATGAAATATAGTGTGATATGTGGAAGTGTTAAAAACCTTTTAAGAAAAGTGGCATTTCACAAATTTGTGAAGCAAATACAATCAGCAGTATTATAGTAATGATCTATAATACTAAAGATAAGTTGTTGTAGTTTTGTGTTGTTTAAGCCACAAAGGCAATATAATTGTAGTTTATATGTTATTTTTGTTTATGTTTAAAGGAATCCAGGGTTATATAAATAAAATAATAATAATGACCAAATCATACTATGTTAGAGAGATGGCATGTAAAAAGCAGTGCAGAGTGAGAATACACTAACTGAATAATAAGTCATAAATAACATAAAATAAAAGGAATTAAATTATAAAATATCAGTAAACAAGTTTAAGTAAAGATAAAAAGAAAAACAGTATATAAATTAAATTTAATTAAAACTAAAATTAGTAAAGGATTATTTTTCTAAAGGAAAAAATGAAATAAGAATAATATATAGTAGCCTATTTACCAAAAAGGTATCTAGCTTAGCCAATAAAAAACCATAAATTTCTTGGTTACTATGAGTAACAAGCAAACTAGAAAGAGATAATTGTTCAAATATATTGGAAGTGAGCAGTTGAAGAAAATAATGTCCGGTAAAATTTAAATAAATTATAACTATTATTTGGAAACAATAAATACAAAATTAATAAATTTAAATCAGTGAGATCCATTACTTCATAGACATCCTTGAAACAGAATAATTCACGCCAGAAAACTGATGTAAATTGAAAAATCAGCTATCCACATACAAGCCTAGCCTACAGATTTCAAAATCCTTGGGTGAGATCGTTTAATTTTTTAAAACACAACAAAATTACTTATCCACTATAAGTATAGAACACTAGGAATAGCACCATTTCTGTCAATTCATAAGAAAGAAAAAGGTTAACATAATAAACTTTATTTTAATTAACCAAAAAACTCATACGTGTGTATTCGCTAAGAAACAAGCAGCGGCCATATTCCTTATTTTTCTGTTTAAGAAGACAAAGAGCCTGCACTCTAGCGGTGAAAAAATTAACTTAAAGAATGAGCTTTCAAAATAGAACAATATTTTTAATGTAAAGTATGATACTATTATAAAAAAAAATATGCATTTTCTGACTTTCTTAGAGTTCAAAGAACCTATAATAACCCTGGGAAATATAACTAATTAATTTATCTTTCTAAAAATTTTGTAATTTAAAAACATTTATTGTGTTATGTGTCATATAAAAATAATATCGAAATAGTGTTGTGATTTCGGAGAAGAATCGATTGTTAATTAAAAATTTGCTGACAATAATGTTCATTGAATTAAAGCAGATTTAATAAATACCTTGTTGTTAGGACATTGAATGTGTATTATTTCTTGTAGGTAGTAGTTTGTTACAGAGATAGTCGAGAAGAGTAAGAAAATCAGCCGTCATCAGGAAGGTGTTAAGTACTGCGAAAACAACGTAACCTTTAATAGGTTCGTGATGCTAAACAGCTGATGCAACGAGCGGAAAAAATTTGAAACGACTTCCTTGTATACGAAGAGAGTAATTCTCTTTAGCTATAATACACTCTCTCTCTCCTAATTAATTACAAACAACGGCTCTGATGTAATACTAAATTCAGAGAACGGGATTAATATATCAGTCGTAATCACACACTCTCGAATTAAGAACGAGACAGTCACTAAGAACACAAAATCTGTAAAACAATTACAGGCGAGACGTTATAAATGACGCCTACGACAGAGGGACAAAATTAAAGAAAGATATCATAACTAACGACACTAACAGCGGAGGGCTAAGTAGAAGCCAACGCGTTCGGGTAGAGTTACGTTACAATATACAGACCTTGGAAATGAAATTTTTAAGAGCAGTAAAGGGATGTAGTTTGAGAGATCATCTATGAAATGATGACATAATGAAAAACCTGAAGTTACAGTCAGTTCTAGAGAGAATAAAGGAATACAGGGAAAATTGGACGTCCCATGTGGAATGCAGGTAGACACGTGCATTCCAAAACAAGCGTTTCAATGTAGGCCAGAGGGGATGAGAGATAGTGAAAGACTATGGAAAAAATGGTCAGAGACACTTTGAAGTCGGAACGGGCTATAGCGAAATACAAATTACGTGTGTGCACTCTACAATATTGACCGGATACGCATGCAAAATTTTATAACATTCGGTTGAGTAGTTTTGGAGGATTTCGCGGTCTAAGTTGTGCACCGAGTCATGGATAGAGGGCTATGCCTGGTTTCACTACGCACATCAGGCTCTGCCCAATAATATAAGTGATAATAGAAGGACTGTACGAGTTTCTATACTCATTCACACACACACACACAGATATATGTATATTGCGATGTATAGGTGTCACATGGAATAAGTCCCGGTAGTCGAGATATATCTTACTGGAATGAAGTGGATTTATTAATGATTATATTCTTTTATGACACTGACGTTCAGTAATTCTATCTACTGAAATTTTAACAGAGTTTATAAGAAATAATTAACCTGTCTCTGTAGACCTTTGTAATACAACTAAAAATTTACTTTCTATAAAATGAATTAAAATAATATTTAAGTTTTTTTGACTTATTTACTATAAAGGTTTTACTAATGTAATAGAGTCTTACTTTTAAGTGTTTATATAAGTGTTACTTTTATAATCCGTACATTTGGTTAAACCATAGAACAATGCTCTACTACTGTTTGAATTAAACACGTGTGAGACACGAATACAAAATGTATACAGCAAAATCTTATCTTATCGTGCGACAGCCAGCGCGGGCGGCTGGCGGCGGAAGCCGGCACACGCACACGCACCGGCACGCAAGCGCCTAAATCGGCCGGTGACCGGTGAGTTGCATAGCGCCCCGTAAGTGTGAGTGAGACAGAGCGCCGTAGCTGGGCCACGACATCTCTGTCTCTCTTCCTCTCCCACGCTTAAGCTAAGATTTTTAAAAAATCGATGTGATATCTTATATAGGAAGGACAACGATATTGAGAGAAAGTTAAATAAATTTAGTTATATCTGTGGAACAATAAAACGACTATTGAAGAATAAAATATAGAGGGAGACACAGCTAAAGTTCTATAAGGTCATGGCTGTGACGACTGTAATGCATGAGTGTGAAACATGGACTTTCCTGCAAAAAGATATTTCTAATATACAGACCTTGGAAATGAAATTTTTAAAAGCAATAAAGGGATGTAGTTTGAGAGATCATGGAATAAGTCCCGGTAGTCGAGGTATACCTTACTGGAATGAAGTGGATTTATTAATGATTATATTCTTTTATGACACTGACATTCAATAATTCTATCTACTGAAATTTTAATAGAGTTTATAAGAATAATTATTCTGTCTCTGTAGACCTTTGTAATACAACTAAAAATTTACTTTCTATAACATGAAATAAAATAATATTTAAGTTTTTTTTACTTATTTACTATAAAGGTTTTACTAATGTAATAGAGTCTTACTTTTAAGTGTTTTTTATTGTACATAAATAATAAGTTAACGTCCAATTAATGTCGTCTGCAGATCCTTCAAACGACGGTTTGATATACGAGTACGTGGGTTAATATATCTGTACGGCCTGAGGGTGGCTTTCGCCGTGTAGATATTTCTCACGGGCACAGTTATATACACTTTCACCGTGAACCAATATTGTTAATGCTAAAATAGTGTATTAGGCTTACATTTTTTTGTTCCAGTCAGCTTAAAATGTCTGTATACCCTAATCGGATATCTTGAGCTTTCGCGCAATAGCAGAATTGTAATATTTCTTGCAGTAACTCTAGCAATTTTCTATCCTGCGTTCGTCGCGACAGGCGGACCGATTGTCTGTACCATCACAGCGCTCACACGTTATCGTCCCCGAAGAGAGACTAATCTGTCTACTTAACGTAAATATCATCGACCAGTTTTTAGGTCTGTACCGACTTTACGGACATTAATAACTTACAGTTATTGTTGTTGTTAACAAAGTACACATATACCTCACCCCTCATGACGTGATATTAGGTAACACATTTGTCGAGATTGTCCGTTTTAAGACAGTACAGACTTTTTCTATATTATGGTTGTCATACTTTACATATGCATTGTCGTAAACTATTCATATCATTTGTACCGTTGCAATACATATCACGATTACCAAAGAATCAATATATAAAACGCGGAGTGTTTTTGATTAGGACGTTTAAACTTGTCTTTACGTAGTTATACCAGAAACAAGATCCCCGAAAAACTACCGATAATAATACCTTGTAATTATGTAGTTGTACCAGAAACAAGATTCCCGAAAAACTACCGATAATAATACCTTGTAATTATGTAGTTATACCAGAAACAAGATTCCCGAAAAACTACCGATAATAATACCTTGTAATTATGTAGTTGTACAAGAAACAAAATTCCCGAAAAACTACCGACAATAATACTTTATAATCAATTTTGTCGCAAGTGTTTAACTCTTACAGTAGCTGTACCGTACACGAAGGTGGAAACGTTTCCTTCTTTACTGAGTAGGCCTACTGTCACACTTTATTCCGATCACTCTTCCAATTATGGTTTTTCGGTGTGTGTGTGTGTGTGTGTGTGTGTGTGTGTGTGTGTGTGTGTGTGTGTGTGTGTGTGTGTGTGTGTGTGTGTGAAATCTCCTCTAAATATTCATTTAACCGATAACCAGGAGGTTAATGATTTCCTTCTTAATAACAATCCTTTTACCTTTCCGACACAATTATTTCTTTTTAACTTCTGTGCTCAGTAATATAGACTCGTATACTTGCTATAACAGTCTGTAATATTAAAAAGTTAAGTATCTAATAATATAATAAAATGTAAAAATGAATGCGTATTATATCCGTTTTGTAGAATAAAACTCTCTATTTAAGAAAGCTTTTGATAAATGGGTCACTAGTAATAGTAGTAACATCATCTGCCCTTCATTATAGAATCATTGAGTATAGTTAGATACCAATTATAGAGTTGGGTATCAAGGGGTTGTATGTCATGGCTGGTAGCTTGTTAACTTTATGTGCACGTTGTTCATGGAAGTTGTTCCCTTTAATAAAACCGCCAGCAATTACAACAATAATTAGTTCACATTACCATCGTTAGCCTTTAATTATAAAATCATTAAACAAATTATTGTAATAATTTATTGAAAACACCAAGCTTTTTGATTACGAAAGCCTTTTGAATTGTTTGTATCAACGCTATTATGTATAAAATCGTACAGTTTATTGGCAACTAAGTAGAAACTACGACATTATTAAGGTTAGGATTAATGAGTGAAACACAAAATATTGTATATGTGTATATTTGGATTCATTCGCCAATTAGATTGAGGTGTTCTTGAAAATTAAACGAAACGACTGTATGATCTTCATTATTTGAAATGATGGCTGTGTCGTCGACAATTTATCGATTGTTGTTTCTCTAGTCGTTGCTATATCGAACTGTACAGGACGTACAGTAGAAGGCCAAGAATACTTCCTTGAGGTGATCTTGATTGTATTTAGAAAACACTAGAGGTGGGAGAATTCTTCAGGTTTTGTACAGTAGTCCTGAGTACCATACTTCATCAAACGTCTGGCTGATATCCATGAATGCGGCTGTACAGTACTGTTTGTTTTCTAATGCTTTAGTAATTATATTGGTTATAAGGTGCCACTGTTGTAATGTTGAGCGGCCATGACGGGAAGCCGAGCTGTTTATCAGGGATCGAGTTTTTGTCTGTTACACCCTTAGTAATTCTTCTGAATTTAAGTTTTTTAAGAAGCTTTGCAATTATTGGCAAGAGTCTATTGGACGTTAAAATGAAAGGTAAGTGAGACCTTTCCGAGCTTCGGTATCAAAATAATTTGAAATATTTTTAGTGCTTAATGCCAAATATTCAAGGTGTAAAATGCCGTAGAATATGTGTATGTGCTTTTTGACTCCTTTTTCTGGCAATCCTTTTAAGATTCTGTCAGTAATAAACTCGACTCTTGGTCTTTTTCTGTTTTAGTTTATTGACATCATTGATTATTTATTTTGTAGAAAATCACTACAAATGGACATAATCAATCGCACAATGACATCCACCAACTTGAGTGGGTATGCATGTCTGCTACTACTTCGAGATCGTGAACGTTCTGCTGTATAGTCGGGCTTGGAGTAAAGACTTCTAAAAGACATCGGGTAAAGAGATTGGCTTGGTCCTTGTTGCTTTTGGGCGATGGTCCAGGAAGAACTGATTAAATTAGAGGTGCCAAAGATTTGGGTTCAATAAATTTCTAAATGACATTGTAAACGTACTACTGGAAATATATGGGGCACTACATGAAAGTAATAAAAATATGTAGGCCTATATGAACACAAGACATAGGCCTAAGTTATTCGTAAAATACAAGGTTGAATGAACTGTGATAGAAAACTTTCATGCCCATTGTTGTTTGAGAGCGTGCAATTTTATAGAGCAGGGTGCACGGATCATTAAGAACAAGAGATTGTTAATAATGCTCAAATAGAAAAGAATACAATAATTATTTATCGCAAACATTATTAAGCTGTTGCACGCCACTGTACAAAATATTCCCGATTAGCGCTTTCCAGCCTTTCAAATAATCAGATCAGAAATATGATATTCCTCTACAATCACAACAGCTTAATTTCGTTTGTGTTTATAACCACTAACAAATTTAATATTTAAAATTACTTGCAATAAATTGTCAGGCAAGGTGTTTAAAAAAAATTCACTTGTAGTCTTCCACTGAAAGGAGGAAGGCTACTTCATTTGATTTGATGACCAGTCATATAAAACTAATTGTACTGACTCTACAATAGAACATAATTTGATGACATTTTCATTACGTTTTCATACCAATAAAACAAGGGAATACAAAAAATAAAAATTTGCAGGCATTGCACAAATGCAATGCACAGAGAAGGGCATTAAAAATGCTTCAATAAATCTAAAATATATATATATATATATATATATATATATATATATATTTATTTTTCTTCATTTACCAATGTACAGATTATAAGTTAAATGTAGTCGCATTTATTAGCGCGCACGCATTCACCAATCATCCGTGTTGATTTTGCGCTTTTTCTCAGGCTGTTCATCACATTCCTCTTCCGAAGACGTCTGATCCTCTTGGATTGTAAATCGCGACAATACTTTACGAGGTCCTGCTTTATTAATCTTGTCCATTCGTTCAAACTTATCGAAGACTAGCGTCTCGACGAACATATCTAGAGTGATCCCCGATGATGTTAACTTAAAACCAGCAACTTTCAATAAGAGAACCGAATGGATGTAAGCAGGAGCCTTGAGTTCCTTCCATTTGCCGCAAGTTAATGTTTGTTGGTTCTTAATTTTATACAAAGGCGCTGTAATTTTACTTGGTGTTCCGAACGAATTATACAATCTAACTCCAAATAATTCAGGCGTAATTAGATCATTCTTACCAATTTTATCGGCCGTTAATATTTACGCTTTCATATTCTGAACTACCTTTGCAAAATCATGCAATTTACAGCGGTCAACGGCATCAACAAAGGCAGATGTATTGGCTATACATTTCATATTGGTAACAAACGTTTCGATAAACGCTTCCATCAACTCTTTGCTCTGCGATTCCACCAATAGTTGACAGTCGGTAATAACAAATTCACACGATGTTTGGCTTGAAGATGATCTAAATCCTGTATTACGTTTCTGGAGGTGAAATTTTCAGAATCGTTGATAAACAACCCAAACAACTTATCGTTATAAGTTTTATATGTGTACTACATTATTGACAACAAACAAGTAGTTTCTATGGAAAGTCACCGGTTCCCATTTTCGATCACGCACCAGTGATCACGCGCAAATGTGCGAAACGTGCTTATAAACATTTTCAATGTTAAAAATTCACCCCCCCCCACACACACACACATCCAAAGAATTAATGAAACACACTGAGTTCATATGTCTGTTATATGTGTGTAATTTTAAATAAAGAATAATAATTACTGTTACATATATATTGTTACCTTTATATTAATCGGATTACAATATAATATTCTAAAAACATTAATAATACATCATTGCCTATTAATATACATAAATAATATAATAATTGTTTAATCATAATTATTTAGAACCAAATTTGGTGTAGTATTTCTTGTAACTCATTGTATGTGAATTGGAATTTCACTAATTCACACATACACTCAATTCTAAATAGGCCTAATTGTTATTAAACGTTATCACATTAATGCAATAATGATGTTTTCATAAAATTGTTTTTTATACTTTATTAATATAGAATAACAATATATTTGTAATGCTAAGTATTACGTTTACTGTTACATAAACTTATGTGACATGTACACACAATTTCACACAAACAATTAGTCGGTTTGAGTGTTTAATTATTTCTGTATCACCGTACACGCCCTTATAGGACAATAAAAAATTGTCGAAACGTCGACACAAATACAGATGATGTCAACACAAATCGTGTCTATTCACTGAGCGAACTCATGAAATATTTTATCATATTATACTCTCTCTCTCTCTCTCTCTCTCTCTCTCTCTCTCTCTCTCTCTCCCTCTCTCTCTCTCTATCACACACACGCGCGCGCGCGCACACGCACACACGCACACGCACATGTAGGGATTGGAACAAGAGTGCTGACCACTGCAGGAAGTAATAAGACTGGCTTAAATGTTGCCATTGGCGAGTCTCCTATCTCGGATATATTTCCGTGTTACTTTATGGTATTTACTTCATCTTGTTAAGCCACCACGAAAAGAGTGCTCTCTCTCTCTCTCTCTCTCTCTCTCTCTCTCTCTCTCTCTCTCTCTCTCTCTCTCTCTCACTCTCTTCCACTCTCTCTCACACTCTCTCTCTCACTCAGTCACTCACTCATTCACCCTTACACACGTCATAAGTTACAACATAAATACAATCTCGAGACTTGATTATTTCTATAAAAAACGTCGCCTACAAATGTCAAGCGTACAAAAAAAAACTTGTGTTTTCACCTTGATCAATCCGGACTCTAAAGTAAAATAAGAAAAATTAATTTCTTTTATCGCATACTATTTTCTGAAAATACAGTAAGAAAAATGCATAACATGTATGTGGCAAGATAATCAGTTTAGATCCAAGCAATCAGCAAACTGATGCACTGGATAATATTGAAAACGGTTGTAGCCTATATAGATAAACTGGGTTTTCCTTTCTTTTGTATTGATTACGGCAGTACTCCTGACCTCGTTTAGCAGACTACATCCAGGCACATAAACAACAGAACCAATTTCCTATCTGTGATTAGAAATAATACGTGACCGGTAAATAGAGGCAGATCCATTAAGTATACTAATAAAACGAAACAAAACATGATCACTAAGGAATAGTTAATTGCAATTAAGAAATGTTTGTTCTTCAGTGAAATATATCTGCAGCATTTGTAACAGATTCGTTAATTCTGAATTGTAAATAAGAAGTAAAATTATGAATGTTACTTTCACTCACAAACCATAGGCCTATTTATACGCTGAGGAAGTAGATAATACTGCAGATTGCATACCACATCCCTGTACGGCTTCGTGAGGCCGCATAATTACGTGATAGTTTTGATCATTCGAGATGCCCCTTCCAGACGTTAGTCAACTCCTCTACCGGGATTCAGGGACGCTGTGTCGCTATAATACAAGGCGCTCATCTGGAAAGTGACAGATTACTCTCGAATCTCAGCGAGGTGTTTATAAGCGCCAGACGTTGACTGAGTAGTTCAGTTCAGTTACACCTGGCGATATTATAAGTGCCGATCGAAGTAATTGTTGCGATTTATTGGATAATTATTATCGTGTTAATGACTGCAAAACTGTAAGAGTGTGGCGTCTATTGTTGTGAGTTGGACAACTTCAACTTGAATATTGTAGAAAATGTATTTGTTGATTTCTAACTGTTGTTTGTATCTAATTAAAGTTTGTAGTTAGTGATTTCATTGCTCTGAGTTATTCTGTTTCCTTGTTATCCGTGTGACCGTCGTAACAATACTTTCTTGTGTACCAAAGTTACACCAGCCTTTTGACTTTATCCAATACTCCAGCGTCAAGACTCACAAATGTACACACAAAAAATGTACAGGCATTGCACAAATGCAATGCACAGAGAAGGACATTGAAAATGATTCAATAAATCTAAAAAATATATATATTTATGTTCATTCACCAATCAATGAATTCATTCTTCATTTACCAATGTACAGATAATAAGTTAAATGTAGTCGCATTCATAATAGAAGTTTTATATGTGTACTACGTTATTGACAACAAAGAAGTAGTTTCTATGGAAACTCACCGGTTCCCATTTACGATCACGCACCAGCGGTCGTTTTCAAATGTGCGACACGTCCTTATAAACATTTTCAATGTTAAAACAAATTCGTTTACTTACACAAACATTAAAACAATATTCACAATATTCACTTTTAATTACATTTGGCATTATTTTCAGATTTATAACTATGATTTAATTACATCACTTCAGTTTCTGATAGTAAAAGACTTATACAGTACATACATAATATTTTTATACATTAATTAACTGAAATCAAATAAATTCTTTACTAATTTAAACTTCCATAGGATAGCTACAGATAGGATAAGATAAAATATACATAAGGGCAATTGAGTAAAGATAAAAAAGCATCCTGCTCGAGATGCAGCAGAAAGAAAAAGCGAAAAGAATTCGACGGAGGTTGAATTGTTAACAAACAGCTGGATAATTTAACTCCCAATATCTTGTAAAGCTGAAGTTGATAAAAATCAGTTCACTGACACTTTGCCATTGTATACAGCTTTACGATAAAGTTGTCATTTCTGTAATCGTGTACAAGACGCATACAGAAACTTGCGTTGCGTTAACTGAGACTGCTAGGAAATGTTTTGTTTCTGAAGTAAAAGTTTAATTTTACAGCCAGGCAGGATGAGATACAGCCAATAACGGAGCCGTTATTTCTACAAATAAGTTAAAATTATATTTTGTAGTTCCCGGCCCAACAAGCTGCATCCTGGGCATCCTATAACTTGTTCACGTAGGTTACATCTAACATCTAAGCACTGTACAGCGTAAGTTCCGTAATAAGACGCAATAGTTACGATAACGTTGCATCAGAGGTGAGAAATCCAACTGCCCGGAGCACCACAGCTCGGTTTTTGTTACTGTTGGTTGAGTGCACGTTTCCCACCAAAACACTAAGATAGCAAACCCGCACATACAAACACAGGCCGATACTGAGTCGTACAAGAGTGCAGATATTCAATTAACTCTAATTAATACATTTTAAAATAATGTCTACATCGTGTCTAAATTACACAGAAACAAACACTTCCAAAGTGTCTTCAAATCACATAAATAGCATTACTTTATATTACAGACCTACATATATTAACAACCAATAACATCGGAAATTCCACTAAGACGTGTTGTAATATCTATTCCAAGAACACCTGGACAGGTTGTTGTTGTTACTGCTCCTCTTAGCAGAGCTGCAGCTTCCACTACACTTGGCAATATAAAGGAAAATAATATATATTTTCTTGACATCTCTTAAAAAACGCTTATAATACAAATACAATTGTCCTTAAAAATAATTTAAGCCGACAAATGTTACAGTCATTCATAATTTGTATGAACCATGCATCCGTTAATGACTAACTTCATTTATCTATGAAATAAAGTCATAAAGAAGTGGTCTAGCTACTAAACTCAGCGTAAACGGATAACTGTGCAATAATAAATTTTGCATAGTTTTCCAATTTCCAAAAATGTACGTATTGTTCTTAACTTTTGCGTGGAAGTGAATAAAGTATTGTTAAAATAATTTTTTAAACAACAAAGTAATCAACATAACCAATCAGCATGCTTAATATTTGTTAACATCAACACTAGACACCTTAAAGTCAGTAAGAACCTTTACGATTTGTCACAATGTTACCAGTACTTAGTGGTAATACTAGCTTGTTAATGAGCACTTTTCTTCTCTCCGGATAACGCTAGCAGTTGTTTGGGTCACGACAACATAGTTTCGTGTACTTTGAACAGTACAAACAGTAACAACTCACAATACTGTTATTGTATAAAGAGATGGCCAGACAGCGTAATGATTGCCGATTAATTAACCCAAATATATTTATTTTTATGTCGTGAGACAGAAAAACGTTTGTTGCATGACACTTCCTCTCAAGTTTCCCCCGTTTTTTCAGATGCCCAGATGTATGTATTTCCCAAATTAGACTCTGGTTCTTACAAATTTTAACCGTAACTAAGTCTGCAACTTTGTATTCTAATGTCTACAAACGATTCACTAACCTACAAATTTGGAATTATTCCCTTAAGGTATTTGTATGTTTTTAAAAAGTCTCCAAGCTCTATAGTAGAAATGATAATAAATATAAATTTAAAGATATAGACTGTGATCTTCAAAAAAGCCACATAGTTTCAGCTGTCAAAATTGACTGCTGCTACTGTATTATCAGATTACAGTAATAATGTTGCACGTTTCATTAATTCGTTATGCCTTAGTCTTGGGGATACTCTAGGCAAATTTTGGAAACCCTTAAAACATGATTGCTCTCAGTTCCAAATTTAAAAAATTGTTAATAAAAAATAATAAAAAAATAAATTACATTGTGGAATTGCATTATGCCTTTTATATTGTTGCATGTATTTATAATATTTTATTATTCACTGCTTTTAATGCAGCTTTCTGGATTTGTATTTTAAATTTTTATGATTTTATTTTTGTAAATTAAATTGGTTTGATGTTTGTGAAGCATGGTTACGTTTATGTATGTGAGGGAAGCCCCAACACGGCCATTTCTAGGGGGGCCCCTATCGTGTTTCATCAATCTAGAATGTTGTTGTAATATTGTATTTGTAATGCTGTATAGTAATAAAGATTTTTAAAAATCCCTACAAATTCAGAGGACCAGACCTTTTCAATTCTGACAGCACAAACACACTAAATTACCAAATATTCCGGGCATTGTATCATTCAAAACAGGATGAACTAAATCATTATAACGACAGATGTAAGAGTTATTATTATTCCAAGTTTCATTCTTCCCACATATGTTTCTATGATCAGTTTTAAGCTCGCTAAAAATAGTATTAAAACTGTCTTGCACAGATGTATGAAACTAAATGACCCATAGTGGTAAGAAAGGTCATTCAGCCTTCTCTCGTAAAATCACAATGCAAAAATTCACACACACAACGCGCATAGTCACAACGATGAAGAGACGGCCTTTCAGCTTCTGTTAGGAAAATATTAACCTTACTTAGGTTTGCTGTAGAGTTTGGTAATAATTTTACTATTGCTGCAACTACGTAAAGTATAAGTTGTGCAGAATGAGAGTAGAGTGGTAAACGTTTGGTTGTACGACAACTGAAGTTTTGTGTGTTTACTATTTCTATTTTTGGTGTAAATTTTCTCCCGTTACCCTTTTTCTCCCTTAATATTTTACAATATTATTCTAGAGTGAGCAACTACACCGGGTCGTGCAATAATTTTAACACTTGTTATAAAATAATTGAACGTTAAATTAAATATGAATATATTTAACATTATTTAATTTTTCGCTATAGAAATAAATTAATTTCAACAATAAAAAATAGAAACAACAGGCAGCCAGAATAATTTAACTTCAACATCTAAATAATACATTTTATTTCCAAAGTTAATCAATTATATTATTCCAAATTAATGATTTAATTTGTATTTAAATTTAATTCGATTGTGTGAGGAAACTCATCTGCATAAAAACACATATAGCCTATACTTGTTTCCAGTGGGAAACCAACTTTTACGTTTATCACTGGAAAACATTTTACGCTAATTATTATTAAGTAACCCATGAATAATATTTCTTCCAATCCTGGAATAATATTCTTAGTCAGCATTAGTTAGGTTATATTTTGTGCCGTTGCTTTCAGTGTGTGCTAAATTACCGGTAATTACACAGTACGTTGAAATTTCAAATAAAGGAAAATAAAATAATACGAAAAGCGCAACAGACAGTAATTTTAAAACAAAATAAAAGTAGATAAACTACACATATTTTTCAAACAATTTTATGTGTTCTGACTGAATTTTGACTGAAACAAGGACAAAACATTTGTGAGAATGTAAAACGGATGTACAGGGAGTATTAAGCCTGGAGGAAAAAAGAGAAATGTTCGGCAAAAGCTAAAACTTTTGACTGAAACAAAGACAAAAAAATTGGTGACAATGTAAGAGGGATGTACAGAGAGTATTAGGCCTGAAGGAAAAAAGAGAAATGTTCGCAAAACCGATAAGAAAAGATAAATGGAAAGTGACGTATGTAAAATTGACGAAGCTACATCAATTTGGACAGCTTTGATTGAGCAGTATTAAAAGGGCAGATTGTTATTCTGTTATATCTGAGTGACGGTAACTTCTGACAGCATCCACTACAGTCACTTTCCAAATTGGACAGCACTCATCAAACTCCTTATCTAATTGTCCTGTCGTTGCATAAATGTTGTCCGTGAAAACTTGATACAGATGAGAATATAGCAAGAACTAATACTAACAAAACAATGTGTAAATGAATGTATACAATTATTAACTGTTTATTATTGGAAAGTCTCGCACTTGTTATTGAAAACGGTAACAGATCGGAAAGTAGAAAAGCTTATTGATTTAATTTAATAAGAACTAGTGCTCACTGAGACAAAACAGTTGCAGAACTGTTTCGTATGATTCGACGTCTTGGGTATTTATATGAGGGTCATAACTAAAAGCTGCGCCTTCAGTTTCTTGTGAGTTCAAATACCAAATACTTGGGAAGGCATACCAAATATTTCTGTTATAGGTACAAGCTGTTAAAAAAAAAACCTAAAAAAATTGGCAAGTTAAACGAACAATAAAAACTTTTACACGCACAGACTCAAGACAATTTACGTAAAAGCCATACTGGGGTCAGGTGAACCAAGTGACTGGCACAACGAAGCTAGTGGGAAAACGCCGAAACTCAACTCTCTTTGAGAAGCCGAGTCCTTTCAACTCGCATTGAGAATTCCTAGACGAGCAGATGACTACATAAATCTTCGGACAGAGTACTGTATTTCAAAATCAGAGTTGCCTTGGGTCAAATGTGAGTACGACCCTTCCATGGCAGCTAACAGTTAAGAGTATGAATATAAGAATAATCGTAAGAAAATAAGGAGTAGGCTATATTTAAGTTATATTAAATCCTATTGCCGTTATTTCGAAATACTTCTTTTACGTTTTTAAACTCAGCTTAAAATTTTAACAGCTTATTTAACATTAGAAAGAACTTTCAGAAATCTGTAAAGAAGTTTATTAAAATTTTGTAAGTTTACCATTAAAAATTTAGTACGTTAAAAGTTTTACAACTAGGCACGCTTTACATCGACTTTCTCGTCTTTTATTACCTTAATTAAGGAAATTAGAGTGGATAAGTCGAGTAAAGAGGATGGTTGGGAACAACAGTAAAAAAATACATGGCAAGAATGTACGGTAAAAAGATGAAAAACTACGCAAACGAAGTTAGGATGTCAAGACAGTGAGAGAGTGATAACAATAATTAAAGATGATAACATAAAAATTAAAACATAGGCGTCTGAGATAACATTAAGAGGTTCTGAGTTTAAGTAGTCTATCAAAAGCTGTTGATGATATTACAAGTGATACCAATGTAAGCAACATGATATTACCAATGAAGTCTCTTCTCGTGTCCCATTGGTTATTGCCTGGTCTTGGATAGGCGTGGTTCCATATCGCTGGATTGCCAAGGTACACTTAAAAACTCAAGTTGTCGGTATTTATCGTCACACACTCCCTCCCTCACTCTGTGTCTCTCTCTCACTCTCTCACTCTCTCTCCGTCCTACACATACATTCTATCACTCATTCTCTCTCTCTCAATAAATAATGACTTCTCCAAAAAAATCTTATCAGCTGATAAGTAGTTAACCTACTCAATGTTACACGCAGGTTTGGCCTTTAAACACAAACTGTTGATAATAAAGAATAATTAAGGATCACTTTTACCGAACTATATACATAAAAAACGCGTACCACTTGTTACTGCTTTTTTCGTACCACTCTGGTTATCACTGATGCTGAAATTCTTCCTCTGTTAGCCTAAATTACGTATATAAAATACTGTAAGGCTGTAATACTTGAAATTAGTGTGCCTGTAAAATTACCATCGCCCTCGGTTATTGTTACCAACAGATATCAATCCCGTTTTTGCAGTTTGTTGTATCCCCGTTGTGATTACAAAAACCTGCAACCACTGTATCTTCAAATGCCTTGTGTTAATAATTTTTTTGACTGGCATTAGAAATAAATCTTTACACATGTTCCTTATGTGGATTGCGCTAATTTTTAGAGGTGTGGGGAACAAACAAATTTTAAATGTCAATTTTGTTATACTATGTGAGTCTCTTTGAGAATGCATTATGTATGTATGTGTATATTTATACAGGAGAAATATGCAAATGTTCTTCTTTTTTCTGAACAAGAGTGTGTGATACTGCGTGATTGAAAACAATAACCACCACCTGGTGTTGGAGACTAGTTATCGTCGTACATGCGTACAAAGTGAAAATTAAAATCTCTTACATAAAAGGTTCTTACGTCCGGTTTGTAAACAAGTGTTTTTAACTAAGCGTCAATCTGTGCGCCACAAAGAGAGGATAAAATTATTTGTCGACTTACGTTGTTGATCATGACGTATATTATAATGTTAACAACAATAATTACAGGGCTTGTTATGACTAATAATTTTGTGGAAATTAGATATTTCGTCGAGAATGACTTTAATTTTAAAACATTACGTTTCTCTTCCATCAGCTTTCAACACTGACATCCGAAAAGGGGAATTATAGACTTATATTGCAAAACCAAAAACATAAAAGATAACTCGTTTAATAATATTGAAGAAAATGAACTGTTTATGTGGCACGCAATACACTACGTAGGTAACACTGTATTAGAGATTTGTCAGCGTCATTCTAATAAACGTTTCAAGACAAAAATGTTGCTTGCAAAGGCAACGCGAATTACCTGTCAAAGTTTAAACTGCCTTCTTTTAAACTGTGTTCTTTTATACTAACACATTTTAGCTAAAATTCTATTTCTTCTTCTTTTATGTACATTGAGTAGCCAAAATCACTTAAGTTTCTTTTAGTACTTGCCCACCAGGAAAGCATATGAAGCATCTGCGAAAGACCGATAATTTTAGTTTGAAACACACTATTAAACCATTCACTGCACTACACAATCCTTTACCTACTAATGAACAAGAGGTTGAACAAATTTCCGACTACGGACTCTGAACGATAAAATGTTAAATTTCAAAATATTTATAAATATCGCTGCTCTAACTACCAGCTGTAATTAGGCTACTAAGTTCAAACTACATGGAAAGATTTTTACTTCGCGTCATTTATCAAGTTTTAGTATTTATTTTAAACTACTGACTAATGATAATCTCAAGTAATGGTAATATCTTTATAATATTAGTTAAAACGTAGCTTTTATAAAGATGATACAGGTACTTACTAAATTTCAATTAGTAGAAGAATGCGTGTTAAATTCATATTTCAAGACCTAATTGTCATGTACTTCTACTTTGTATTATCTTTTTTTAAAGAATGATCAATTCAGAACTGTATAAAGTTAACAATTTAGCTGAACAATGAATAGCATTAGTTAACTTTGTGTTTAGAATGTCCTGTGTTTGTGAAAGGGTTGTGGTCAACAAGTTGGGTGAAATCCGGTCACTTTTGTATAGGCTAATAATAAAAAAGACTTGAGAGAACCACACATTTCAGGTAGTTGGAAAAACGGTTTACACTTGCCAGATTATAGCCGATCCAACACTGTTGTGCAGGATTGAAAATGGAACACTGAAAAAAGACGCAAGAATTTTATATAATCATCTGTATTCTGTAGTGAATAGACAATGACAAATTGGTTTTGTTTTAAATGTACAATATTCCTAGAGGCTTTGAGCGACAAACAAAAGCCGCTGACCAACTACACACTTAATACGTAAAAGGTAGTAGTGGTAGTAGTAGCAGTAGCAGTAGTAGTAGTAGTAGTAGTAGTAGTAGTAATAGTAGTAGTAGTAGTAGTAGTAGTAGTAGTAGTAGTAGTAGTAGTAGTAGTTGTTGTAGTAGTTGTAGTAGTAGTAGTAGTAGTAGTAGAAGCAGCAGTTGTTGTTGTTGTTGTTGTTGTACTACTAGTAGTAGTAACAGTAGTAGCAGTTGTTGTTGCTGTACTAGTAGTAGTAGAAGTAGTAGTAGTAGTAGTAGTAGTAGTAGTAGTAGTAGGAAACTTTTTTTTAGTTTTCCTTGTATTTTTATTAAAACTAAAGGATACATTAAATTTATCGTGTTTCATTTTACATCTTTTCACCTTTCATTTTTTAATGGTAATTATACGTAGTTAGATTACTGACTCGGCTGCAAACCTGCAATTCCTTAACTACTTTAAGTAGCTTAATCACTTGACATTACAACTTATATTTATATCAGGTGATCACAATGACAAGGGAACATGTTACTGTCACTGAGAAGTGGATAGAGAAAACTTAAAGCAAAACCTGCGTGTCACATCTGGACGAGTCGAAAGCCAGAGAATACTCTCCAGGGTTAAAAGTGTGAGACATTAAGGACCTGCAGTGAAAATTTGGTGTTCGTAGCGAAGGATGAGACCAAATATACTACGATACCTCCGGCATCCTAGGAGATAGTAAACAGTCTCAATTTACCTTGTTCAGTTTTTTCATCACACAATGAACCTTACACAACATAATGAGTGTGCAGTGTTGAATTTGTTCCAACATATTCTTTAATTAATAATTTTTGATAACTATTTATTATTCAACACAATTTCATGTCTCACACTATCAAACTGTACAATGTGCCAATAGATACAATGTGCCAAGCCGCGTTTGTCTTCTTGTTTTCCTTCAAACTGTCTGAAACCAACATGCAAACTTTAAGTTAGTTGTGTTTCGTTCTGATGGTCCCCACTGTTGGCTTAATCAGTGACTGGTAGAGATATATTTCCAATAAAATTGCAACTTCTGTTTTGAGTAGCGGAGTTAGTTCGACCATTGACAAGTTCAGTGGCTTTATGGGACTTTCACATTCTTAATACCTTATTGGAGATTATAGAATGTGTAACTTCCACAATCAAATTAAGTGAACGTTAGGAAGGGATTACAGGATTATTGTAAGAGATCAGTAACGTGTTTATTTAGAACATCAATTTCTACCAAGTCTCAGAATAGAAAGTTAATGTGGAATCAGAACTTAAATTGCTTTACAAATTTCAGCGTCTTACAACATGTCTTGCACATTGGTTTGCAGAAATAGGCCTAAGCTCACACGGAGCTGGCAGTTGACAAAAGTTGAATTCAAAATTCTGTATTCGATGACAATTTGTATACATGTTTACATATAAAGAAGAAGACAAACTGCGACACACGAACTAAGAACAATTTAAGTCATATTAATAATATAGTTATCGACTTTAAATTAATAGCATTTTTTTTTAATATATTAAAATATATAAACTAGTATCCTCCCTGAGCTACTGAACTATATTTATCTCCAGTAGTAAAATAACAACTGGAGAGCAGACAATCATAAAATAAACGCTAAAATTCCAAACATTCCGTCTTGTGTTAAAATTACCTTTAGTCTAACACCCAGCTGGATTTTGGTGTTTTTCAATTTCTTGATCAATTTTCTATTCACAAATTTTGGGCTTTTCAAAACTGAACACTATATTTAGATGTAAGTTAACATTCACTTTCGTTTGATACTCCGCGGAATGTGGGGTTCCATGTAAATTTTGAGCCGCTTTGTAAACCCTGACATGCAAAAAATTTTGAAATTCATTACATTCAGATTACTGTTCAAATTCCCTAAACTTTAATTCCTTTTTTACAATTTGCGATTTCTTATAATTTGGGTCTCCACAGATTTTTTGCTTCTTAGAGTTTTTATAAGGTAAAGGTGAAACGCTCACGTTTCACGATAATCGGTTTATGCGTACAAAAGTTACGTGATACATAGTGCAAACAGATATATAGACAGTTAGATACACAGACAAATGCCAAACGGTCAAGTTAAACTAAGAACTCTCTTTGCTCATTCAGTTAAGATTACAATTTAATATATTTTCACCAACATAATTTAGCAGTACGGTTCTCGCGATAATGTGCTATAAGTGCAGACACATAATAAAAAACGTATAGTCAAACTGAATGTAAACGAAGTGTTATTTATTTCACCGAAGTGTTATAACCGAAATGTTCAAGTTATTTCCTTTACTTGAAAATAAACATAACAGGATACACTTTACAGAATACGCAGGTAGAATAAATAAAATATAAATTAGGTAATTAAAGCGTATTTAAGAGATTCATGTACTACAAAACCATGTCCTTGCTTTCCCTGACAACTCGCAAACAAGATTAATCGTCGTATTATTGTATTGTATTAAGTCTGCTCAGATACTTCAGTTAACTTCCATTAAGAGTCCAATGATAAAACGTACTTTTTTCAAAGTAATTAACAATGGATGGTATCGATAACAAATATTCTTTAAATAATTAAATTTATTTTTAGTTATAAACAAGGAAAGTTAAATCTGAAATGGTGTCAAGGGTTATGTCAAGAGTTATCTCCATAAACGCAACAAAGTTCGCAATGAAGAAATTTCTATGAGCAGCGTAGTCGAATATCTAGTCAGGAAATTGTAATTTCCGTAAAACGACACACATACAAGGAAAAACAACAATGTAGTGTATAGTGGTATGTTGGTATGTTTGTCAGGAGAAGCAGAATGGTCGGTCACCTGCTACATCATTCAAACTGCTTCATCACCTTCCTCGAAGGGCGTAGTGGGAGGGGCAGGCTCAGTATGAGGGGTATGCGGATGAAGTAAAAGAAGGAAGAAGGTATATTTGGTGATTAAGAAATTGTCTTTAGAAAGGAAAAAGTTGTAAGCCTACCATCCTCTGGGTTCAGGAGAAGGATGATGTTTGTCAGGTTTATAAGAACTGATTTCATTAAATTCCGTGATACATTTTAATTGATCTGGATATATTATATTATACTTGATTCGGATTTGATTATATATAGACATAGTTTATAAAACGAGATGACCGTCAACGGCTGATATTATTGCTGCGTTTTACTTCTGGATCTCTTCATACGAATCAGGAGGTAGAAATACAGTAGGTCGACTGATTGTATTTTGTTTAGTGTTACGTACACTTTCATGACAAGCGAGACGTTTTATGTATGATGCATGTGTATATATTGTATATATGTGTGTGTGTGTGTATGTGTGTGTATATATGCTAAATGTGTAGACGATTTTCTGTTCAAGTTATGATCTTAAACGTGAAACGAAATAGGCTCTAAATAAATAGTTGCTACTATCAGTGACTCTGGGTGCTTTACAATTAAGAACATTATCGTAATTATCGGAACTTGTGTAAACACACAATGTTATTTTACAGCCAACCAAGTAAGTACGCATTTTTAAAGAATAATTATCACCCGTGACAATTACGTGAACACTCCTTGCATTTGCTTAGCTTATGTCTCTCGGATCGATGAATGCACTATAGTGTGGCTATTTAGGCATTCATGTGATACCTAGTTTTCAACCTGCCGTTCGTTAAGTTTATCACAAACCATATTATTAAGACAATGCGGTATAAATAATATGCCCAGCCTAAGTAACGCCTGTTACGTATTTGCTAATAAGCAGGTAGGTGTAATGATCGTTCATAGCTGTCCGACAAGATTATCTCTACTAACGCAGAACAATTGCGATACCTTCTCGTAGGCATTAAACGTCACATGTGACCTTCACTGTGTGTACATAAATTACAACTATCCTATTTACTTTGGTTGTGCGAATTCTTATTCTTCTATGAGGGACTAGAGGAATCTCTTGTTACGGTCCCAAAGTAATATATTCTCTCTTTTGATTTCCGAGAAGCATAAATATCCTCTAAGCAAGTTACCAACGTCCTCTAGAGTAAGACCAATAGTAGGAATCCTAATTTTGAGCATCTAATGCTACTCTGGGTTCCATTCGGAGATTCGCCTTTAAAGTTCTTCCTCTCCTAGCGATGTTGGGAAAGCTTTCTCTTCCGCCTCTATCATTTGACACCTTTAACTCTGTACGGGCCCTTACCGGGTAGTACGAAAGAGAAAAAGGAAACTAAGAATTTCATAGTAAGGCTAACATATGAAAAAATGGAAGACTCCGTAGCCCTCGAAAACCTAATAGCGCCGGGATCGAAAAACCAAGAGTTTATCAAGAGAGGTCAGACGGGAAGTATTAAAGAACGGGATTTCACCCAGGACAAGTTGAAGCAAAGTGAGAATCCAGCTGTCAGGTGTGGACACCTGATGGATGTAGGAATTCTACCAGAGATTAATGTGAATTCTGTGTGACGTAATTTTGCAAACGTTATATTTAGCGGAAAACAGCGATAAATATAATAATGACCTTTGCTAGAGACTCGAGTATAATTGAATAGCCTAGCGACTTTTATTTAATACGTTCATTGTGAGTACTGGGTATTTGTATAAGTAGAGAGACTTTTAATATGACTATTTACGTTCCCTAAAAGAGTTTATAAAATGTTATTGAATTCTCTGGGCCTCAATATTTGCTGCAAATTAAAAAAGACCACGAATTATGCGATTCTGTTAAGACTGGTCTTATTACTCATTTTATTGGGTAACAAAATCTACAGGCTACCTGATTATTACATTTAAGAGTTTAAACGTTTGAAATGCAAGATTTAAATTAAGGAATTTATCTGCAGGACAGAAGATATTTACGAAATATTATTTTAAAAAAATAATACGTAGTTTACTTTACAGTTCCGTACTGTAAGCTTTAGGAAAGCCTTCAGAGAAAACGAATGTCAATTCTTCATTATGCCTAAAACTTTAAGGTTTGAATATATACATTTTTTACGTGAATGTGCGTTGTAGGTTTGAAACTATATTCAAAGATATTCTAGCTCAAAATAAGCAACGGGGTCCAAATTATGAGATACGATACTTCAGAAAGGCTGCAAGAAGTATGCAGAGATTACATTGTTATTAACAAAACCTATATTAAAATATTTGTACACTAGGGAACAACCAAATTAGTGTGAGTACAATTTTCTTATTAAATAACATTCGAATTCAACTATTAGTCTTGATTTGGAAACTAGTTAACCTCACGGATCATGAAATATCAAGTGAAGGAAGTATAATTACCCTAGCTGCCAATCCGTAGAAACTTTTTCTTTACTATATTAATTTGATGAGGTTTTAGGACAACCACCGTTGAGCACAGCACTGTGCAGCCAACACCATACAATGGTGAAAATAAGAGCATACTAGGCGGAAGTTGGAGGTGCAGCAACTGTCTAGAGAGGCGCGATTTGTACAAGTAGCTGAAAAGGATGTTACATTGTTACATGGGTACACACTTTAAGAACCTCTGGAAAAAACAACTTGCAATCCAGTCTTTGTTTAGTGAGCAAATGTAAATTATTTTCGAAGATTTGTTAACACAACTGCCGACTCGACTAAATTACTTGTACAAAAACAGATTAAGGCTTGAAGTATACTAAAAATCCGTACATTGCTTTTCTACAGGAATGAATTGATGAAATGAATACTGGAGGATGAATATTATATGATTTGTTGAAATATCTATTCGTACAAAATCATACTATTTTGATCGAATTATTTGTTCAAATTAAAGTCCTTGTGTGGCAATCTCAATTAATACATAAATTATTATTTCCTGCTATAATTACTTATAAGTTATTAATAAATAAATTCAATTATGTTTAATTTTTCTTGTAAATACTAGAAGATAGCACATTCGGAAATACTGTAAACACATTCGGTCACAGTTATGATAAAAATTTAAAACTCTTTTTAATATAACCTGAAAAGATTATGTGTATGTAAATTTTGGCAACAAAATTTATTGAAAAGTTTGTTATAGGCCTGCATTTGTAATTGATACTATCACTTGGTTTAGATTTGTGATAAACATATCATTACGTCTATGATAAACTCCAGAAAAAACTATAGATGTTGAAGACATATTTAAATTATGGGAAAACAATAAAAATTATGTTAACTGAATTAACATTTAAACCAAAAAGCACGCTTACATCATTTATCTACCTATTTAGTTTTAATGGACGTGTAAACAAAAGACACAAATGAAAAACAAACATTTGCTTGAAACTGTCTGGTCACATAATAGCGTAATGGCAGTCAAAAACAGTATACGTTTTCATATTTTTGATAATACATTATGTCGTTTTTTTACATAGAATCTGCCTGCAAGCTACTGGTTAGATGGAAAGGAAATCATTCTTAAACCTATGAGAGCGCGTTCAAGACACTCACATACATCAGCTCTAATTTTTCTCCCTCTTGCTTCATCACTCTATTTGTGTTACTAATTCCTGTTTCTTTGCATTTCAAATCTATATGCTCTCAATTTATAACTTTCAATGTTTATCTTAACTCGCTGTCTGTTGTATTGGTTCACTATTTCTTTTTCGCAGGCTTTCATTTAATTTCGATCAAAGATAATAATTTGTAGCTACGTTGTGAATGCCACATTCTCTATCCTACACAGATATAACCATCTTCAATATCAGATGTATATAGACATATCAGATATATCTTCAATAGTGTAGAACGCTACAAAGCTTTCGACTTAAGGTGACTGGGGAAATGTTAATAGCAGTAACTTCATATCAGTAAACTGGAAATAGCTGAAAATAATTAATATAATAAATAAAATACAAATAAATGACGGAACTTATAATAACATCTATTACACCGTGTATACAATAATATATAATTATTATATTTATCATTATATATTATTTTTAAGCAGTGATTTATCTTCAACAGTAATTTTAGTAAATAGGGTCCTAAAACACACAAAAATCAAAAGACTTATGTCCTATTTATAGGAATATGAACTGAAAGTATACTTAACTATTCAAATTTTCAATTATAATTTTCTTTGTGACGTTCTTTTTAAAGCACATAAAACGATTAAAGTATGTTATATATTAAAAATCGATAAACTATAAATTTGTTGTAGATCTAATTTTAAATTCATAAAATATTTGAAAACTTTGGCCTAAGAAAGGTTTGAATGTCATTACATTAAAAGAGTAGATTTTTGTAATGAAATATTGGAATTCAAAAGGAATCCTTATATCATCCACTAAATTTTGCAGCTGTACGCTTTCCCGAAGCTACACCACCATGTATTAATATGTAGTTCTCTATCTCTGTTTAGCCTCAAAGCTTCTCTTTCGATTCAGGTAAAAAGGCAGTATCCACACCCAATAATTTACGTTCTCGTTGAAGATTCGTCTCTTTATGCCTGAGCCTTCTTACATTCTACACGCTGATTTTAAAATGTTAAGCATTTCGAACTGACTTTTTCTTTTTTTTTACTGCTGTAGTTGGCAACTTTTGATGCGTCCGGTTATTCCTTACTTGAGACAGTTAAATAGTAATGTCTCCTGGGTATGTTACTAGCATATCTCAGGTGGAGGTCCCGATTTCTGGCTTATCTTCCAGCCTGGTTTCCTGTCTGGATTGTCTCCCATAAACTGGCTGTGTTGCAAGACCAAAGAGACTAGTTTTCCCTTTTCGATATATCCGTAAAGATCTTTAATATAGTGGTGTCTTCTTGTCTCCCACATCCTACGCCATTGCTCAACAAAGGACCGTCCCACATTAGTGGGCAATTTCCTAGACCAAAAGCAAGAGGAAGGATTGATAAGTTGAAAAGTAGAGGAAGGACAGTTTATACCGGCTGTCACCCATTCTACGAAGACTCATTAGACAACGGAATGTGTTTATCGTCCCCCACCACTTATTGGTGCGGATGGATATTTCCCTTAATCGAAGAATCCAAGTATCTCCAACTCTAATTGAGCGACACTCACTCTCCAATACTTTGGGGGACTACTTCTGTTCTTATATCAATGCATCTAAATATTCACCTTCTCCTTTCCCACGATTCCTGACATTCAGTAGTCAAATAAAAAATTTAATCAGTTATGCTTACATTTTCTTTTCTCAACTCTGCTGCGTATATGGGAGGAAACTAAATAAAAATAAATGCTAAGAAGATGTTTACATTTTAATCACGAACTATTTGATGAATAACTTTTCAGCCTGTGCGTAACTAATACTAACTAGACAAAAAGAGAAAAATCAAAATCGTGTTAATTCATTAGTAAACTAGTGTCGGTTGTTACAACCAAATTGAATTATTTCAATTTTTACACAGTAATACGTAGTGCTAACGAACGTAGTAGTAATTACAGAAAATTACCATATATATGGAAATTCACTAAGATCAAAGTAATTAATTTAGTGAATCATTTCTATTTAAATTTATTAATATATTCAACTTTTACTCATTCAACCGGTCGTTATCACTGACAACGAAAAATTACATTAACTTAATAAAAATAATTGCTTGAAAATATTCATTTTATTTAAAATTCTAGCAATTAACGTGCAGTATAATTTACATTAAAGTCTACAGTAATATCAATTTGTTACAATAAAGCGCTTCATTTTTATGGTAATAATTTTTCAAGGATTTTAATTTGTTGACACGAATAATTAAATGTGAATCTCATTTTACTACATACCGTATGGAATTAAGTGATATACTCTATGTATATTACACACTTTAGCAAATAAACATGACACACACTTACATACGTACGAACTCACTCACTCACGCATACTCGCAAACAGTTTGTTGGCTACTATTCTTCTCGCATGAACGTCTGTGTGTGATAACTTCTCCCTAAAAGTTAAAGGTAACCCATCTTATCACCAAACCAATACAGAAAGTCTTACAAAACTGTAAGACCAATAGTTTTTAATTCCATTTTATAAATTATTGTCAGACTTGTAATATACTTTGTAAGTTACTTATTACCTTCCAATTAAAATCCTGAAAGAACCGATGTGGCCTACATGACCCAAACGAGATCATTTAGAAAATTACATTGGTCATGTTATTGATGTTGTTAAGCACATTTACTGCATTTAAGGAAATCATGTGACAACAATTTATTCGTTTCTTCCTAGCAAATTGAAACACAGAAAATAGCAAACCCTAATTTTTCCGGTGAAGGGTTTGTGAGGACGCCAAGTTCACAGCTGTGTGCTTACCGTCGTTACAACTCAGCAACAATTGTCATGATGATAACAATAAATATTGTCGAAACGTCGACAAAAATAATTAGGATAAAATGGTTTGGAGTTAGTTGACATCTTTCCTGTCCATATGAAGAAAATATAAGTTAGGCCTATGGGTAATTCAAATTGGCTGTGAGCCTGTAGAAGCGTAACTTTGTGCTTATCGGAATAGAGAGAATATCATCTGAGCTCTCAGGAGATCTGACTTGCTAGTAATTGAAGTTGCATTCATGGAGCAAAAGTCAATCTTTATCTCGTGTCCTATCGTTTCGTTGTAAAGCCGTTAACCAATGAGACAGCAGAGTATTTGATGGACAACGTTAGTTGTTAGTTGTGAAAATTTTGTTAGTTTTAATTATTAATTCTTTAAATTTAAAATAAAATTGTTTATTTAAATAAAATAATCACCGTGCTATCAATTGATACTGGTCTAGTTCTATTGATTTTTAAACTCTTGTCCTTCAAAATATTTTCAACTTCCGACGTTATCTTTATTATTATATTAGTTTCATGCTGTTCGTTACTTATATAAATATATATTATTTACGTAAGGTATTGAAAGACAATTAGTTACACTCAGTAAAAGTAATTTAAACTTTCTTAAATATTTTTGAATAAATATTCTTATAATGGTTGAAAGCACAGTTTTCGGCTTTACTGTCCTGAAAGTCTGTTTTGTGTACTATGTACTCTCACCGGCAAGGAAGCCGTTTGGTATAACTCTATGAATCTAAGTTTGAGAGAATGCAGTATAAGTTCAGACATCAAATACGGTAATCAAATAAATAATTAAATAGCCTATATCATCTGAAGAAAAGTTTGCTCTGTAGATAATAGACTGTCTAGTAATTTTGGACGAATTTGGTCAGAAGGAACAAATACTGATAAAAACACGGCAGTTTAGTTTGTTACTGATAACAAAGTAAACTACACAAATGATAATCAAAATGTGAAGTATATTATGTAAGGGCATTCTTGAAAGTATCGTATACTGCTCTATCTGCTTTGAATTAAAAGATTAATCACTTCTGTAGTAGGTGGCAGGAATAACTTAGCAAGTAGTAACTTTCACTGAGTAACGGCACTCTTGATATTACAACTTGTTTTCTGTTTTATAATCACGTTGAATACGCTGTGCTGGTTTATCTTGCTCTTTCTTTCTACCTTTTCAACTTGCAATTTCATAGCAATTTCCTGTCGCTGATGAAATATTAAAAACCTGAGTCATCAGTCTTTGTTGTTTCTACAAAAAACGTAATTCTCCTCATTTTGTGTCTGTGTTATGCTACCGTTAAGTAGTTAGAGCACACGTATTTTTTATTTATAGTGTACATAGTTGAAAGGTAAGCTGATACACGCAGACTTTGGGCACTTCATTTTCACCAGTGTTAAAAACGCCCTTAGTTTAATTCTACACAAGCTAGTCGGTTTTTTAAGTGTATATGAGTTACCCGAGTTCTGTATTGATATCATGGATTGGAATTTTAAAGAACACACCAGCTAATACTAGCTTATGTAAGTAAATTAAATTCACTGGAGGCGTGGCTGTAGCTACAGTTTTTACCGATTTTAGATTCTAATGGTACAATCATTTAGTACAGATTGTTGTAATACAATGTGTCCGTAACAGATAAGTTATTAAATTAGGTGTTTAAAGAAATTGTATTGGTTTATTTACTATTTACTGTAGCAACGTTTAATTTTAACTTTACGCAATCTTCATTTTGTTTTCACTGGTAAGCCCTTTCAATTTTGAATGGAATTACTATTTACTGTAGCAACGTTTAATTTTAACTTTACGAAATCTTCATTTTGTTTTCACGGGTAAGCGTTACCGTTTCATTGAAATAGTAAGCCCTTTCAATTTTGAATGGAATTACGACAACGTATTATATTTATGCAGCTGTATATATTATTATACTTTTTTAATCAATATTTTCACCCACTTAAATTATTAGAGAACAGTTGTGTTGCACATTTATACGTGTCTAAATGTCTAACACCACAATCAATTTGAAAACAATACTTTTGTTAATAAACTACAATAAGTAAACAAATTGTTTAGTAATGATAGGGTATTGTGGTTTGCGGCTTAAAACCGGTCGCAGGCAGTATTATATCACATCTTCTACCGTTACATTAAACTGTGTATCCTATCAGTTCTCCCATTGTACTCTCCCTAAAAATAATATTTCACAATTTGTACTCAGAACACACTAAAATCGATTAAACAGAAAAAATGGACGGACCACGTAAAAAGGACGTAGAAAGTTGGGTTACAGAGCGAAGTACGTATTAGATTACAGACCTTGAGGTAAGAAGGGCTTTGTTGGGTCCTAGAAAACGTGGTGGTAACAAAAACTGAAACAAGATAGCAATCTTATTTATTCATTCCGGCTATACAATGTTTACACATTTTCCGGAACCAAAGATTACAGAAGTGATTGAATTATCATCTTCCAGTGCTGCTTATCCAAACAAAGATCTTTACTATTACTTTTATGAAATTGCTAACTGCTACAATTTTTATTGTTTAGACCTGATGATGTCAGTGATGACGAAAAGCTTTGTCTAAACAATAAAAATTGTAGCAGTTAGCAATTTCATAAAAGTAATAGTAAGGATGGCTGCTAATTTAAACGTTACGAAGAACAAAGATCTTTAATTTCTCGTTCCCTCAATATACAGTAGTCTAAATTTCTTCTATCCAGGTGATCAGTGGTCATCTTACGTTCTTTCTTCCTGGCGGGGTCCATTCCATAACTCTCCTTGGCAATATTTCTTGTGCCATTCTTTTCGTGTGCCCATACAATTGTAATTTTTTTGTTTAGATAAAATCAACAATAAATTGAACTATTTACATTCACTCTACCTTGATGAATGCATTTCTAATTTTTTCACGTCAGGATACTCTTGCAGAACGTCTCCAAAAGTCTATCTTTGATGTCATTAATTTTGTTCTAGTTTGTTTATTAGTAATCCAAAGTTCTGAGCCGTAAGTCATGATACTTCTAACAATGGTTTTAAATATTTTGGTTTTAGTTTCTGCTGTAATTTGCTTATCCCGCAGGAATCCATTTAACGTAGATATAGCTATTTTTCTCAAATTAATTCTAGATTGTATTTCTTTGTCTTGGTTCCCACTGGCCGTAATTTTTACCCCTAAATACTTGTATTCCTCTGTATATAAAATCTTCCCCATGTCTTCCTCCAATATCAAGTGTTGTTGAAGGTCACCTATTGCCATGTATTTTGTTTTATTCATATTTACCTTCTGATAAATATATCAGAGTCCCCATTTCTGATATTCATGTCCTTACTAACATTAAATCGTTTTGAGACTTTACTTCCAATTTTTACGTGCGCTTTCAATCCGTCATATAAAGTCTTAACCGCTTCGATTAAAGTGGAGGCGATGTTTGCTCGTTGAAGTGCCAGCCAAAGTTTGGTGTGCGGAATACTATCATACGCTTTCTTAAGGTCAACATATAGGCAGTGCACTTCTTGGTTTACAGCAGTTTTCTTTTCTGTGATTTGCGTTAAGCAAAATAAGTGATCTATGGTTGATCTTCAAAATAATTGAGTATTGATGTTCAATTTTTTCCTTCAGAAGTTTTCTATACACTCTACTGATTGAACTCGTCACCGCAATTCCACGGTAATTGTCGCATTCAGTTGTTTTACCTTTTTTGGGAATGGTTGATACAAAAGATGTTTTCCATTCTTGCGATATTTGTTTATCTTTTATGCATCTATGGAATAGTTTCGTGAGATGTTCATATAATTTTGTTGTGCCATATTTGAGCAGTTCCGCTGGGATGTTGCCAGGTCCAGGGGCTTTACCATTTTTCAGATGTCGACATATTTCTTTTATCTCTTCCGTGGTTAACCTTACAGGTGAGGAAGTCGTTCTAATGTTGTCGAATTCATAATCGGTGTTATTTTGAAATTCTGGTCTGCTTTCTCTTAGGGGGTTACTAAAATATTCGTCCCGTTTCTGTAGAGCTATTTGCGATATTAAATCTTTCTTTGTTTCCCGTCTTATCGACTTTAGGAATTTCCAACTTTCAGTGCATTGCCTGCCTCCTATATAAGTATTCAGTCGGACGCAATTCTTATCCCATGTTTCATTTTTGCTTTGCGTTATCATTCTTCGCACCGCTGCTTGTGCCTCCTTGTATGTTATTGTGTCCTCAACTGTTGTAGTTGTTAGAAATTTTTCATATTTCTCTTTCTTGTTTTTGATTAGTAATTCTACTTCTTTATTCTACCAGTAAGGCGTTGTCTTTCTTTCTTTTTCATAACATCCCAATGCTTCCTTTGCGGCTTCGTGCAATTTTGAATGTGCATATAATGTTCTTCAACACTACTAAATTGCTTTTTTTCCAGTTTTCCGTCCAACCGAGTTCCATATAACCGAGGTCCTATACGGTCTAGGCTATTTAAGTTATATCTTACTTCTTTTTCCGACCCTTGCTGGTTTTCTGTTTTTGTATGTTCTTTATGACTTTCTCTTCTTCTCGGAAATGCAATTCTCGTTTTGAGGAGGTAGTGATCCGATCCACATGTTGCCCCCTATAGACCCGTACATCTTGAACTTTCATTTTTTTTTTTTATGATACCATAATCAATGATCGATTTCAGTTGCCTAAAGTTTTGGGTCCAGGTGTACATATGAATTTCTTTGTGTGAATAAAATCCATTTAATATTCGCAGTTCATTTTGCTCAAAAACTTCTAATAGTTTCTTGCCATTTTCATTTAGAATGTTTTCGCCGTGCTTCCCTACAACTTTACTCTGTTCTTGTTTGCCGACTCTACTGTTTAGATCACCAAGTAATATGATTTCTCTAGAGCTGCCGATTGTGGATATTACCTGGTGCAGTTGTTCAAAAAAGCGGTCTTTGAGCTCAATTAGCGCGTCTTCTGTTATTGCGCAAATACCAAGAATGGTTATTCGATATCCGTAGATGGTTAAGTTCATTTTTATAATTCTCTCGTTTGCTGCTTCTCAGTTAGTTATGAATCTTCTTAGGTTTTTGCGTATAAGAATACAGTTTACATTAATGTATAATATGTAAAAAATTAGTATAATAGCCATACAGACATTATTTATAATTCGTACAATTCCTGTATACACTTAAGAATAAAAACTGTTTATGATCACACTGTATCCCTATTTACATTCTAACTAGAGTATATAGTAAACACTGCCGGCCTTGACGACACGAGTGTGCTATAAGAAATTTAATAGTGATCCTCTTTGCTTTCTGCAATACATTCAATATAAAATTACAGGAGTCACTTAAGTAAACTAGGGATGACGTTTTCTCCAAATGATTTAACTAATTGTGTTCTTTTGTAATGTGGTATTTCTAAGATATATTTTACAGTCGGGTAACTTAAAGGATTTGAATTTGTAAACGCGTATAGACCGCACTCTACTCTAATTTCTGTGCCTTGAAGCAGACAGGAATCTGCGCGACCTTGGTCGGCTGCAACATTTCTTTTGACTTCATTCTCCACCTCGTTGGTAGAAAAAATGTAAACAGTGGGAATATTTCACCTGCCTATGGGAGTGTGGAACAAAGTATAGGATTTTCTCATTTGTTTTTCCCGTTAACTTGTATGATTGGAATGTTTATGACACTTTTCCTTTATGCTATATATTCAATTATGGTTAGAACGAAATCAAGTGTGTGTAATTTATATCGTGACTTCAAATATTAATAATGGAAAATTTCTATTGTTTATAGCGTCTCAAAGTGTGGGTTTATTCTTTCTTTTTATTTAGTTTATGCATATCTCGCTATGACATACTGACATAAATTATAAAATTATAAGGTAGCCGTTGATACTAGGCCTATGTAGCAAAGGTTCTGTCTATTCGATTCTTTGAAACCCTTACACTCCTCACACCCTTGAAAACAAGAAAACCAAAGTTACCGATCTGAATTCTCTTTATAAGCACAATCTCTTTTGAGATTCCTGCATGTCATATACTTCTTCTGTTCGAGAAGTTTTTATCAGCTTCATGTCATATTTTTTATTTGTTCGACAATTTTAAAATAACTTGGTTGGCACTGTTTTACAAAGATCTCTTGACGCATAAATCACTTATGCCGCATTAAAGAGCTGTAAAATGGCACATCTGTAAAGGCAATATATGGTCTTTACGTTAATAATAGGTGACTAAAAATTGACATTTATGGTGAATAAGGGTAAAATAAAGTACAGGGAGAAAGATATAAGGTAAATCGTTTACGCGATTGTACGCAGGAAACCGATGAGAAACAATTCGTAATGATTCTCACATTTTAAAATGCATCATGATTGTGACTCGTCATGATATATTAAACAATGTCTACATTAAACTGAATCTGTCTAGGCTCAAGACCCACAAAGTAATTACAGTAACAGTTTCAAGTGTACAAATCGGGTCACCTTTTTAGTTTAATGCAACTATAATATCCTACTGACGTCTCTTGCGGCCTTCTCATATTTCAGGACAATATATTTAATGACTGGGAGGGATATATTTTGTGACGTTTGTCATTTATTAATCCAGTTGCTCAGTGTTTCTTGAAAACACTCATGTGTTAAAATATATCCCGTTACCTGGCAAAATATTGTCAAAGTGTAGTCAACGGGATAAATCCGACCAAACAGAACTGTTGCTCACACCACTACACAGGCATAAAACGCATAAAGGGGGTGACGACATTGATTCATTTCCGTGTCGCACAAACCCCTGCATCGCCTCCGTGTCTAACCTCTGGTGGCAATTGACCTTCTTGTAAATGTGACCCACGTCGTAAAGTTTGATTGATCGTTACGTGGTTGCCTGCCAATTATTTACAGAGGAAAAAGCAGGAGAACCCGAGGTTCCTACATACTCTTTATATTTATGAATTTAAAATTGACTGGAAAAAACAAAAGTTTTCAAATAACTTATAAACTGTAATAAATGCAATTTTTTTTATTAAAAATTTCTACGCTAAAATTTGTATTTATTATATATTTCTTAATATTTATTATTTAATATTATACCTTTTACTACTTTTACTTTTTTAGCTTAAAAAATAAACGCTTGCTTATATTTGTTGTCCTCTATATTAAACATTATGGTCAAATGTCGCTTTTCAAAATATGACTTTTTCCTGATAATTTTCTCTGAAATAATTTTTGACAATGTTTAAAATGTTTTCAAGTATACACGAATGAACGGAGTTAGCCCTCTAGATGAATAACGTATAATAATTTAAGAGCAAAATGTTCCTTGAAATTTTGCACTAAAATTTTACGCTGAAATAGTTTATAGTTTATAATTACTTTTCAGTGAAAAGTGACCATGAATCTACAATAGTCTTGCACTATTCATAAAAAATAAGTAGAAGAATGTTGTGTTTAAAAGTGCTATATCGCCTGACATGGTAATACTATGGCACAGATGAAAGCAACATTATATATTACAAAATTGTGTAAACAAAATTAGTGAAAAATATATTTAGGCCTACGTCGTTAGATAGGAAGTCTATACGAGAGGCTATTTTTGAAATAAAACTGGTCGCTCAAAAAGTAACAAAAAATTAACTAATACCTGCAGATTTTAAATACTTAGAGATAGTATAATTACTTTCTATTAAATGTTCAAAACATTTGAACACGTAATGGTTGTTACAAACATATATATTGAAACGTTACGAGTATTATAAAATGAATACACTTTTATCCACGTAACCAACGCAACTATATAGTTAAATATTGCAAAAAAAATTAATTGATTATTAAAATTTGAAACTAGAAAATTCAAAATATTCTCTTTTATAAGGTTAGACTCTGAAAACATAACATATCTTAACTATTAAGCACACATTAGTAAAATATATAGTCTTAAATATCTAAACATATATGATGAACAAATTATAAAATTTTTGTTTATATTGCATGAGTACCTTTGAATCATTATTAAAAATTTGAACTCATAGCAATTCACCTATAAAAATAATATTTTATCAAATAAAAATTGAACGATTGATATTAATATTTTATTAAAATAATATTTACTTTAATAATAATTATGATTTATAGTGATACACCCAATTTTTAAATTAAACAGAATAAAATTATTTTTAACACCAACTTACAATTACGTCTTTCACTCTGAATATTTATACTATTTAGAGTAAGTCTTTGCATTACTTTATCTCATATTCTGTTCTTTATGAATTCTTTGTTTAACACAAAAATATAATTGTTCATTTGTCACCTGAGTATTGTCAAAGTTACCGTTGCGTGTATACGTCTGTGTTTGTGCGTCTCCGGAATGATGACAAGACGATGATGATGATGCTGACGCTTCCTCGGTACTCTATAGCCTGTTGTTGATGGTAGTCCTGTGCTCCTTCATTAATCATGAAGGAGATGATTGCATTGTAGGTGATGGTGATGATGATGATGAATTCAAGTCAATTAGCAGAATGTCATAGTGACTGCATGTGAGGTTTGCTTGAGTCTGATTCTCGTCCATATTTGCCGGAGATATTTATAGTAGACGGCAAACTGTCATGTAAAAAATGGTTTGGACATGTTAAACTTTGTCAATTCGTGTGTAGCGTCCTTTTTTAACTGATGACTTACCTTTTAGTCCATTTTCGCGATGATAAAAAATTGATCTTTATGCGAGTGGTTGGATTGTCTTCGTAAATATTTACTCGTCATTTACATATAACACACTCGTTAATTACTAGATAATTGTGGTATTAAATAACATTAATTTATATGACGTCTTTATTATTGCACTTTTCTTTAATAATTTTGCATCACCATACGCGTTTAAATGTCCTTATTCTAATGGTGTTTTTAGAATTGTGATATGTCGTTTGTATCAGGCGAAAAACATATTTTTTAATTAATTTTAATCATGTCAATACCTGATATAATAATGAAAACCAACAATTCATACGTAGTACAATTTTGGGACACTGGCACACACACACACACACACACACACACACACACACACACACACGCACACACTAATACAATGACTTTATAACGTCTCGTCATCTATGTCATCTAGGTAGTGATATACAAATTTAAATTTTATGTTGTGGAATATTTTCTCTAACAATGAAATTCCTTTCTCTCTTTTTACAACTTCCTCATGAGGTACATGAATCACTCTCAATTCACTATTTACTATTAGCAAGAAATACAATACCTTATTAACTAATACTTAAAATACATAAAATTCAAAGGTCATAAAATATATAAAATACACAAAATTCACCTTAATTCTACTACTTAAGACTACTACCGGTTTTTTCTTTACCTTTTTCTTACTCTTGTTATAGAGTTACTCTTCACAGAGTAGGTTTCACATCCTTACTGTGTTTCCTTTTCTGTTTCAAGGATTTCGTTGAATCGCGGTTGACGAATCATTTTATTAAAATACTTGTAAAGTAATTGTAAAGTAACGTTACTTATATTCTGTGTCAGCTGACTTCTCACTTTTCTTATTCTCGATGAACAGGATCTAAGGTTGATCAGGCCTCATTCCTATTTATACGATTTGGTAATTAAGTAGTGACTCAATTACAATATAGAAAATATACGTCTTAATACATCTATCCTTTTCTACTTCATTTATTTTCTTGCTCACTAGCATTTTTCTTTCCGTGATAATATTTTATCTGGGAAACATGACTTCTACGTACATATTTATTCGTCGTGGGTTCATACAGTGCTACGGTTACGGGAGTTAAGTATCTGTAAATTTTGTAAGGGCCACACCATCGGTAAGATAGTTTGGAGGTGGTCTCATCAGCTGCACTACTCGTAGGGTGAGTTTTGTACATCACTTAGTCTCCGACTTGATACTTTACTTCTTTACTATCCCGCTCGTGATATTTTCGCGATTTTCTCAAGTTCACTCTTAAGTTAGCGCGAGCTTCGTTCCATATATTTTTTATATTTTTACCACTAATTTCGTGGGGTAGTAATTCATGTATTTTCCACCTTGTGGATAATGGGTGATTCGGTTTATATTTGTACATCAAATCCAAAGGTGTCGATTTATGTCCTTCATGATATGCTGAGTTGAAGGCAAATTGTATCCAGGATAGGTTCTGGTCCCAAGAGGTATGGCCGTTTGTATGGTAGGCTATTAAAGCAGATGTTAGGTTTCGCAAATACCTTTCAGCTATATTACCTTGTGGACGATACTCTGTAACGGTAATGTGGTCTATGCCTAGTCTGAAACACATGTCCTTGAATTCTTTGGATTTAAACTGGGGTCCGTTATCTGACACTAGACGTACTGGTGTACCGAAGTCTTTAAATAATCTATCTTGCAAAATCTTCACAGTGGTAGATGCTAACGCTCGTCGCATGGGATACATCCAGACGAATTTGGTAAATGAGTCTACACAAATGAGTAGCATGGTATTACCTGATTTTGAACGTGGGTAGGGGCCAGAAAAGTCCAAGTAAATTTTAGAAAAGGGTGTCGTGGGATTCTCCGAGATTAATTTTCCTATGTGGCTGTTTCTCGCTGGCTTGCTCAGTGCACACAACTTACACTGTTTTACGAATTTAGCTATCTCGCTGTTCATATTTTCCCAACAATAATCTTTTCGAATGCGATGTATCGTTTTATTTATTCCCATATGTGCTCCAATGGTGGATAAGTGGTAGTATTCCATACGCATAGGTTTAATAATATCCGGGGCAATTATTCTCAAAGATTTTCCATGAGATACTCTATAACATAATACTCTCTTACTCAATATATATTTTTCTGAATTATTTCCTTTATCTAGCTGTTCTATTATTGTATTTAAATACGGGTCTTGTTGTTGATACTGAGCTATATCAGTAAATGCAAGGGGGAATTTAGTAATTAGCGTATTGATAATCGATGTTTCACCACTTTCCTTATTTTCGGATATTTTATTAGGCGGCTGGAACATACGGGACAGTGTATCGGCAACTACATTTTGCCACAATGGGACTGGTATATGAGGAATTACTTCGTTCTATAATATCTTCTTGGATCATCCTAGCTATTTCTTTTCTAACTGCCTCTTTTGATGATTGAGCAATAGGATACGATTTCTTATTGAAATTAACGGAGTCATGAAATTTTAATCGGCATACGAAATCCTTCGCCTTTCCAGGAGAATCGGAAAATACATTACGATACGTTTTATATATTTCTATTAATTTTTTCTTCTGTTCCACACTGATTGCTTCGGTATACCCCTTCCTTTGATTAATTTTAGATCAAAAAATACCCCGCCAGTCCTCACAGCCTCTCACTCTAACCTGGGGAGCATGGGTGAAAGAGAAGGGTGATTGTGGACACATACATAAATTACATTATTCTATAGTACTCTTGACTATATTTTACAATATGATTACAATTACCGTATTATCCAAGTTTACCTGTTAGTAAAATTTACCAGAAACTTTTATTTGTAACCTTTGTCAACTATCTGATTTAAGTCGTAATGTTTTACAATATTGTGTAAATTGTATGTTTCTAAATTATGATTGTTTGCTATCACCAGTAGGGAGTGAAACATGGTAAAAATAACTTTTAATAATTACGTAGTGAACATCCCCTAATCTGTTTTAGTTATAGGTAATATATTACTTTGCTATATGTTGACTGTTGTAGGTATAAACAATTTATGTACCAATCTTATATCCAATTGTTGGTTACTGTTTGTTTAATTAAAATAACAATTTAGTAATTTAAATTGTAATACTGTATAAATTAAGTTCTCTCATACTATAATTTGCTCGCTTTCTTAAAGATAATTTGAAGATGTAAACAAACTATCATAAGTCTTCACATAAAAAATGATACATACATACGCACGCACACACTCACATCACCAACACGTTCACCCAAATATTTAATTGTTTCGTTATGTTTGATATTTCTATTGTATTTCATACACAGGTCCTGAAGATGACAATAAATATTGTCGAGACATCGACGCAAAATAACTAAAAGTTGTATTATTGACCGATCCTCACTAATCATCCACTAAAACATTCACTGATTGACGGTCACTAAAAATTTAAGGATTATATTTTTGAGTACGGTCGAATCTAAAATAATACTTCTTATCGTACATGTCAAGAATTATACCTGTTTTACTGATAAAGTCCGCTCCCAATATTAAGTCTGGTCCTAATTCGTCATATACTAACACAGGAAAATACCACGTTAAATTTTTAATTTTTAGTTCAATCGTAATGCTGAGTTTTATGATCAAGTTTTGTTTGTTAGCGGTAGCGCATTTAATATTCACCGGTTGACTACGTTTAACAAGATTATGTTTAGCTAAAATATCGGCTAGCTGTTGGCTGATTACGCTCCGTGTCGATCCAGAATCAATTAATCCAAGTGTGGTAGTAACGCCAAGGTCAACTTGTATGTATGGTAATTGACACATACTGGACTTGCATGTAGTAAATGAGTTGCATTTATCAATAAATCTCTACGTAGGGGTCTAATAATTTGTTTTATTATTTTTTTTGTTTCCTTTTTGGTGTTCCCGGGTTTTACCTATTTTCACGATGCTGCGGAAGACACAGGATTTCGGATCTCCCTGCCTTACATGTTGTTTGAATAAGAGGGTTTTTAGTAGTGCTGTTTCTGTTTACAGAATCTACTGATGTGTCCTAATTTCCCGCAGCTATAACATCTTATTTCTCTACTCACAGTATCACTTGTATTCTGTTGGGGTTGTTGATTATTCGATTTAGTTTGGTAGTGAGAAGTTGCAGGAATTCGAAATGGTCGTCTATCACGGTGTGTTCTTGTCTCTGATACCAGGGGTTGTGTTTCATTTCTACTTTGTACCTGGGGGAGTAACGCACGTCGGTTCTGATCCGAATACCATACGTTGGATGAGTGGATACTGCATTGCTCTAATTCTGCAAACGTGTTGGGCTTATTTATAAGTGCTAAGCTAGATCTCTCTTCCGGGGATAATCCTACCAAGATTGTTTCTACTAACTGCTTTTCGCTCCAGTTTACTTGCAGTAATCGTGAAGCTTCTCTTATGTCAGCGATATAGTGGGCGAGTCTCTCGTGTACTCCTTGTACTCGAAATACTGTGTTTCGTTTCAGCTCTTCGTAAATTCCCGTTGGAATGAAATGTCTTATCAGAGTAGTATGGAGTTCTTCTACTGGATGTTGAGAGCTTAATGACTCCAGTACACGATCTTTTAATGGTGGTCTACTTTTGGGCAGAAGGACTTGTAATATTTGGCAATCGCTTAGTTGCTGTAAGTCTTTTATTTGTAGCAGATATTTTATGAAAGCTAATAGTTTGGTGATACTCAATCCATCGGTGTATGGGATTTCTGATAGAATTTTTTCTACGGGGTGAGTTATCTTTCCGTAGAGGTCCGCACTAAAGTTTACGTGAGGTGTTATTCTAGGAGGTCCCGATGCTTGATTTGTCATCGCTGAGGGTGGTAACGCATACTTATTGGTGAGATTGTGGAGGGCATTGGGAAGTGATGCTTCAGCTATCGGTAGGGTATTCACGTTCCTATTCAGTAACTGATCATTACTCGGTTCTATCCTTGACACCGGGGGGGATCCGAAATTCACGGTAGTGGGTCTCTGTTCTAGGGTAGGTGATTGAAATGGGTAGATGTATAATTTCGTCAGAGCTTCTTCAATTTCCTCCATTTTAAATGAGTCGGACTTTCTACGTAATTCTCTTATTATTGTGGGTAATTGCTGTAATGCTTCATCAGCAAATTTTTGCACATCTGGGGGAATTACAGTAACTTTGGGCCAGTTTAATAAATTATTTATCCGACGGGTTAAATGCTCTATTCTCTGTGTGGTACGTAAGATTATAGCGGGTGATTTTTCGTCGTGGAGGGTTTGCGATATTGACGTCAATTCCCTATACTTCGCATAACATGTTTCTCTTTCGCTATCAAGATCTATTTCGCTTAATCGACCTAACTGTGCGGATGTATCTGGCCTACTTTCGCGTAACGTTTTGCGTAGTTCCGCGACCGTTACGTTCGCGTAAGGGAGTCCGCGCAACAGTGCTTCATAGCATAATTCGTCTTTTAACAACAAATCTGGATTGAATTGAGCCATGTGCTATAAGTGTAAAGTACTAAACACTCTATTTTAATATCTTTATTTTTTTGTAAAAATTTAAATACATGAGAGATATTTACAAATAGGTGATACGAGAGAATCGAATCTCGCCTCAGAGAGAGAGAGAGAGAAGAAAAATCTCACACAGCCATATTTTAATTTTAAACATATGGTTAAAATCTGTTGTTACTGGGCAAAGGGGGTCAAACACTTTGTATTAGACAACAGAGGGAGGTGGTGTATTGTCTAACTCGACTTTGCAGCTTGTAACAATGGGGTTGTTTCGTACAGGCGGTAACAGGTTATTTTCCTGTCCGAGATTGTCGTCAAACCAACAAGTTGGGGAATGAATTTTTGAACAGGAAAAAACCTGGGCTTACTACATTTAAATATCCTTACCTATATTATGTTGCGTAATAATTATTATAATTTTCTCTCTATCCTAATTTATGATTTTAATTATTGCAATACGAGTTCTTATTTTGATTAATTTAAATTTTTTTTTTTTTTTACTATTAAATATTAAGGCCAATTATTAACCCTTAATAATAAAGACTTCTTATTTCACTACACACAAAAGGGAGAGTTGCGTATTTTAAATTAACACGGTAGTTAAACTAACAGAGTAAATAATTCTACAAAATATTAAATGACAACAGCAGAGTAACGTATTTTATTTTGCTATTGTCACTGGCGCATTAAAACAAAAACAAGCAGAGTGGCGCATTTTATAACGTCTCGTCGTTATAATATCGGGAACCTGGTTAATTGGCTCAGGTCAATTATACAGGCTGCCATAATCTTAACAAACTCAAAAATAACTGGAAAGTAAGCAAATGTTAAATAGGATCCCGTGAATTGAGGAATATTGACAGGGGTTTGTAGATTTATTCACTCACCTTTTTGGACCATGACATCTCTTTATTACATAATGTTTTAACATCTGCGAAGAAATTTAGTTATGAGTATTGTGACGGCAGCGGTATGCGAACATCTGCTCTCCGGTACCAGCGGTGGACGAGGCAAGCCAATCCGGCATCAGCAGCCACCGAGACGTGACCAACTTCGTGTTCGGAGCTAGCGAATCAGCGATCCCGGTTAGTTAATAAAACCCGGGCCGGCAGAAAATTTTGCGCACTTCATCTCCTCTCCTCTCTCGGACGACATCGGCGCGGAGTTAGCCGGAAGGAACGGCCGAAGAATAGAACCGGCGTTCTTGCGTCTTCGCCCTCCAGTTCCGCGCCAGCGATGGATTTCGCTGGGCCGGCAGCCGACTCTACAACCGGTGACGGAAGAAGAGGAGGACTGCAGTACGCCACGATCAGCGGGCGCAGCCGCCGAACATCTCAGCGCGGCACGACCAACATCAGCTTTCTCGCCACTCGGTCCTTTTTAGGGCCACCAAAATAACTAGAGTGTACGATTGGCGCCATTTGTCATGCGGCAAGCCTTTTGTCCGGTGACAGTATATTAAAAATAAAAACATTTGCACCTCTTGTACAAATAGAACTATAGTAATTAATGAGTTAACATAGCTTGTACTGCCCTCGGATCCGAGTAGTTTGTTTCAGTATATGATATTAAAATTATTATCTTTATTTTGTGCCATCTGAAGAATGGGCTTATTTAACTTTAACGTGTTATATTCATAAAAGCCTTAAACTTAACACATATTATTACTAAGCATGAAATTACAATTTTTTGGTAATTAAGTCAGTCTTTCGTGTTTTATTTTACTTTCATTGGTTAATTAAGTGTCTATCATGTATTATTTTAAGTTAAGTTCTGAACCACGGAAGTTGAACTTCCGTGTCACCTGTGTGTAACATCGTCGGCGAATCGGCGCTTCTATCGGTTGTGCAGGGTGTCTTGGAGATCTTCTGGCTATCGTGTTTTGGTGAAATCTGCTGTCATTCCTAAAGATGAGTCGTCTGTTGGGTCTGTAGATTCTTGTGGTAGGTTTTGGGTTGTAACTTTCACTGGTATTCACATTGTTGTACCGCACATATTACTTACGGTTAACAGTTACATGTTAAAAGTTCAACATCACATTTAGGTGATGTTAGTTTGTTACAGAGATGTCATTGTCATACAATCACGTCATTTTCGACATTTTTACATTATCCGGCTATCTGACACAAGCTTCTCCTCGTTTATAGGTTTTTATATTGACTACATACTTTTGTACGCTGTATCAGCAGCGGAGTCTGAGATACAACTGAACTGGCTAACTATAGGGGAGAAGAGTCTGTCCGCGCGCGGGTAGCTTCTTAGCGTAAAAGTAGTTCTCACTTATTATTAATTATTTTCCTTCAATTCGCTTACAACTTAATGACATCGCTCTTTACTTTGATTACTCTTTTATGTGACTAGGGGTAGTTACGGATTTATTTAGTTTCTCAAATCTAATTTTATTAACTGCTACATTAGCAAATCGGCAGGTTACTACCGGTTTGGGGCATGGAGAAGGGTTCATTCGTACCTTATTAAAGCTAATATTAGTATTATAAAATTTTTTAAATTTTTGTGGGATTTAGGCTTATTAAATCGTCACAACTTACACTTGTAAACAATTCCTTCGGGCAGGTGTACTCTTTGGACAGGCTCTCGCATGCACACGCCTATACTTTCCCGCACAAAATTTTTAAAATTATTCGTCATACTCTCTTTACACAAATTATTTACAAAATATTGCCCTAGGTAAATATGCAAATATATATGTATTGTTGCAATATAATAAAAACAATATTTTAGCTATCTAGATAAATTTATTCATTCAACAGTTGTTGCATAATAAAATATTCTACTGTGCAAATGTGTTTTGTAGTACAAATTTGAATGCGTTTAAAATAGAAAGGCGAGAAAATATATTTCACATGTTCATATGAGATCCAAACGTTTGCTCTTGTCTTCACTTGCTGAGTTCTATTTAGGCGGCAGAGAGGAGTAGACAGTTTGTGATAAGAGACAGTACCACGTTAGATTTATTACGGTTTGTAGGCATAATTCGCCTGCCACTATTGAAACTTTCTCGCTATATGTGGGACAAAACTCGGGAACCTGTGTGTGTGTGTGTGTGTGTGTGTGTGTGTGTGTGTTACTTTCGTTGCTGTTTAGAAAATCTAACACAACTTGTGTTCTAGTCGTTGGCACTGGTTTAAAATGTTTTCAAGTATACACGAATGAACGGAGTTAGCCCTCTAGATGAGTAACGTATAATAATTTAAGAGCAAAATGTTCCTTGAAATTTTGTATTAAAATTTTACGCTGAAATAGTTCATAGTTTGTAATTACTTTTCAGTGAAAAGTGACTATGAATCTACAATAGTCTTGCACTACTCATAAAAAATAAGTAGAAGAATGTTGTGTTTAAAAGTGCTGTATAGCCTGACTTGGTAAGGCAATGGTAAGGTAATGACTATTTAAGTGCAATTAGAGATGATTTACTCCATATACTTGACATATGGAGTGAACTAGTGTGTCAGGTTTGAAACGTCAACAATACTATTTCCAGGAATTGTAAGCATGGCCCCTATCTAAAAAGGTTATTTAAAAGAACAAGTAAAATCACAAAAATATTAAAAAATGCAACTACGAAAGAATGAAGACACCGCGTTAGAAAATAAGATTCAATGAAACTGCTGATTTCTGTCTGCTACGTACAGCACATAGATTCCTATTCTTTTTATAAGCGAGCTGCACTTTCACCAGGCGGCAACTAAACACAATTGAGCATACACATCTCTAGCAAACGTTAATTTACGTTGATTTACGTTGACAATTTTACATATAGAATTCAATCTCGAAAACTAACCATAGAACTAATCACAATTCCAATTATTACAGTAGGAAAAGTTATTTGTTGACATTTCAAAGAATGAAATTATTCTTTAGGATCTCATTTGTTTGATAAGCAAGAGATTTATCTTGACACCTCTTTGTAGCCTATTTACCAACGTTAGTATTAAGAATTCTACTATAAGTAGAATTAATCTAATAAGCATTCAACCAACTTACTGTAAATCTTAAAAGACAGACAAGCATTCGTTCCTTTCCAACAGAGAGGATTTTACACCTCTTACGTAATTTTATTTTCTTCTTAGTATTACAAGATACTGTTACAGCAAACAACTATTTTTTTTAAACTACACATCAGAAACACAATTAAAAGAATTTATTTAGTTGTAATAAGGTAATAAGTTTGTAATCAATTCAGCAGATATAAGTCTATCTGAAAAGCCATAGAAAATGGAGAAGTAATAAAGCAAATAATAAAAAGAAAAAATAAAGGACAACCAAAACTCAGAAAAGATTCTTCTTTTTAATTAAATAATTCAACGGAAAAACCAACATTAATGTGTTTTCTGCTCAAGTGTAGATCTTAGAAGTCATGCTCCTTCCATGCTTTCTTATCCTTGGCTAGACGCCCGACGTCATTTCCTGGTATGGCATCCGTTGATAGTCCAAGATATTTCCCCTCTTCTGCCCTCTATTCCGCTTTCCATTTGCCAGCCCTTCTAGTGGTTCTATCACCACATTACTTTGTGTTTGCCGCATTCAGTGTCCTAGGCTATTTCTCTCATTATATAAAAAAAAACCTCTGGCCAGTTTATAAAAAATATTAATTACGGTAAACTAATGATTTTTGTGTTTTGTTACAACTTTATTTAGTACTTAATAGAGACAATATTTATATAATTGAATAATTAAATTTTTACATAATCCTGGCATTTTTACATCTATGATAACATTTGTGCCTACGTTATGTGCGAATAATTTAAAGCTACTTTTGGTTTGTTTGTGGAAATTTGCAACTTAAAATATGTATGTATGACGGTACGGTTACTTTTAATTTTTGGACAGTTTTGTTATTTTTTTAGGAATAATTCTTTTAGTTTTTCCTTTTTGAATAGATATTGACGCGTAAAAGTTTAGGTAATAACACCAACAACATAACTTGTATAAAATACTGATCTTCTACAAGAGACGGTCCAGTAGTTCATTCAAAGGCACATACGGTACATTACAATATCCAAAGGGCGATTGCCAAACTGTATACTGGCCGACACGTATAATGTACAGGTGTGTTGGCTAAACGATTTATAAAAATTTATACAGAAGACAATCATACAATAAGCACTAACAATTCCAAACGTTCTGATTTGTGTTTCCTTTAGTCTGACAATCGGCTAGATGTTTACAGTTTTTCAAATTTTTGATCCGTTTTTAGGTGATGGGGTCCAAGATTTTGAAACTTCCAATAATTTATAGGACTATATTGCGATTTTGGTCAAATTTTTTTTATTTTGATAGCCCATTTAGAATTTAAAATTCAGTAAAAATTTGACCCACTTTTGCGACCCTGGCTTCAAACAATTTGGAAATGTCCAAAATTTAACACTACATTTATATTTTAATTAAACTTAAGTTTTATTTGATACTCCACATGAATTTTTGCGATCGTTATAACCATTTTCACAAACTCAAAACTTTTATACAAATTTGGTCCCTGGTGTCCTAAGTTCTGAAATTTTGACGACTTGTGACTCCTTTTAACGCGTCATCCATATAAACGAGAAGTCATAAGGCGGAATGGAAAGATTAGTTTGTCTAGACCTAAGTATACAGATGAGGCAAATATTTTGGTAATATATACTCAAATTGTTATATAACGTAACAATAAAGGTACGCGCGCGCTCATTAGTCTTTACTGCTTAACAAAATTTAGGCGATAAAAGAGTAAATACAAAATTTAAAAAAATTTCTCGCTTGCAAACTTTCAAATAATTGTAGTCATAAAATATATTAGCTAAGAAGACCGAAATTATCACTGTATACTACTAGCATAATAATATTACATGATCCCTTTATTCCTCTTTAGCAGTTGCTCAGACATCGGATCTTACAGCAGCAAACACAGTGAAATTAACTTCAGCTGTTTGCTTTGCTCACCTGGCTCATCCCTTTTCCTGTTTTTAATTCAATTAAAGAATCCATCACCGCGTTCCCTAGAGGAGTATTTTTCTCACTTCCCCCTCATCCGCTGTTTTAAATAATGCATAAACCTAATTCGTACTGAGAAGAGAAATACGTGCCTCTTATTTCTCTTCACTGTCCAGTCGTTTGCTTTGTCGTTTGTTTCAGTCTTAGAATTTTTACTCTCAAATTTTAAAAACCTTTGCTTTCGCTTTTGTTACTTTCTCCGTATGTAAACTTGATATATACAAGACAGCTTTGGTTGTGGTTCATAAGTATTATTTTTATATACTATACCCAATTGCTGTGTGCAGGGTGGGTGGGGAGGGGGAGTTTTACTGCAATGACATTTTAGACGACGTTAGTATAAATTGTGTACAATCTCTTCTCGGGCCTACGAAAAATATTGTGGTACCTTTGCAATCATTTGTGTAAATTCCGTTGTTGAGAGTGTCATTGTTGTTGTAGGAGTTATTAGATTTTATACGTTATTATAGTTTATTGACAATGATGTTTTGGTACCTATGTTTGTTGAATACTTTAGTAATTTGCTTCACATTGATGTTTATATAAAGCGTTTCTTTACTTCATTATAAATTTCACTTTTCTCTGGGTTAGTTTTAAATAGCTGTTTATATTATATACTTTACTTGTTACTGTTTTTTTTTTTAAATTATGTAATGAACAAAATGTTATTTAGCTCAGACCAGAAAGCAATTAAAAACTCTGAGTAACACAGAACAAAACAAACGCAACAAGAAGTTATTATCGGTGGAAATGGATGTACTCCTGAGATACCTAATATCTTCTAAACAGTATAAAATTTTAAATAATAAAATTTGAAGAAAGATGTAGATACTGGGAACTTTGTTTCAATATGTTGAAATGAACTAGATAATTTGGTACGGCCAAGTCCAGAGGACGGAGGATGAGAGACTTCTAAAAAAGGTGGTACAGTGAATTCATTCCTATCGTTAGAAGCGGGGAAGATCGAGAAATTACAAAAGAAAAGGCATATTAAGACGTACGGGTGAACGAGAAGTCAGGGATAGAACGCAAAGTTATTGCGTCTACCGGATGTTAGGCATCGGACAACGTCGAAGGACGTTTTAAAACCGATATATAAATAAGTACCTTGAGTAACAGAAACTGGTTTCATTTTTAAAAAACAATCGAATTAAATAGTTTTTTGAGCGTAGGAGTCACAATAAAATCACATATTTAACGATGGAAAACGAAATAAGATTCGTTTAATCTAAAACGGATTATTCTAAGAAAAAAAGACTTAAACGTACATTTGTTTTGTATTCCAGTTACGATGCAGACACCATATACAAAGTTAGTCATTTATATATGCACAATTTTAATTAAATACCGATTTGTCTCATTTGTGATTTTGCCTACATAAGAATGTAGTTTTCTATTATTTATACGCTGATTTCAGCGATTGTCATAACGTAGGCTATGTGTAGCCAGCAAAGTATTGCATGTAATGATAACAGATATTGTTACGTGTGCTATTTTTCATACTTGTGTGCGCAAAATCCTAAACGTAGACACAGGCATGATTCGTAGTCTCATGCTTTAAAAGGTGTATTTAAACTAAAAACCTGAATAAAGATGGATTTATTATAATAATGCTTGAAAATCTTTGTCTTTTAAAATTGTACTGAAGAGAGCTGTCAACATATAGGATTAATTAGAATAATTGATACAAGAAGTAGGCAGTTCTTTAATCATATGTAATTCTATAATCTTTATTTATTGTTTACACACAAAGATTACATTTCAGATGCAGAAAACCTCTTTTGTTACTGCACAAATAAAAGATATTAGACTTTCAGTAAGCCGTTAATGTTAGACTATCCTTCCTCACTTATGCATAAGAAATATGACAATATACTCATGGAAAAACAAAACACACAGACATCCAAACTAAAAGACAAATTTTGAATCAATATTTTGTGTGCAAAAGGCTAGCGTTTTTAAATTTAGATGCGTATGAATCTTATATTCAGTGTGTACATACGACAGATCTCTGACACGAACCTCAACCTTCAGTCTTCAACCACCTGTTAAGCGCGAAGCTCTCTTTTACGCAGACTGAACATCGATGTATGTGTATGGATTTAGAATTTTTACGTCTACAATTAGATACAAATCATTGGATGCATAGAGTTTACTTACACGTTTTCCGGCTGTACAGAGTTCGTGATCTCGCAATCTGCAAAATATGCTTCGGTAAAATTTATCAGATAACGCAGATATATATTGTTGCATATTTTCCTCATGTGTATTAAAATAATTTATTATCGCTACCGCAAAAAGTGATTAACAAAGGCGTTAACAACCCAATTAGTGGTAGAAAATTTATGTTCGACAGGCATATAATTTATCAATGGAGCGGGCCTTATACTGTATTCTTTCTTTGTAACATAATAATTAATTGAGCAATAGATGACAGTGAAACATCTGTACACACGTGCACAGGCTCTCGTACAGATCCAGCACGGTTGAAATTATATTCTTAAATATTGTAATTATTGTGTTAAAATCAGTGAGTTCAAGATTAAAACTTGCACGGAACGAGTTAGCTTCAGTAAAATTATTTTTCGAGCAGTTGTACCGTGGTTCTTTTTTTAGAAATCGAGACGTTTCGATTGCAGCTGCGTCAGTCATCTTCAATGGTATTTCGTTCTGCGCATCCGGCAAATGACGACGTGACACTCCAAACCATCGCAAACTCCTATATAACTGCGACTTCTATATAAGTGGATTTGTAACAAGAGGACTACAACGCATAGGCCTATGCCTGGGAAATATTTTACTTACATCGGCCACATGGTAATATGTTGACAACGATATTGACAGCTGACAGTGAGGTATACTTCGTAACCCAAAGAACACTGGAACGCCTGAAAGTAATAACAGGAAGCTCCTGAGATGGCCGCGTATGTTGATAGAGGGTGAAAAGATACGAGACATTTATCATTATTATTATTATTTCTCGGGCTGTTTATTATTATTTCAATGAGCTAACAGTAGAAATACAGATGACACTGAGGAGACCCTTATAGACTGACCACGCTGTAAGGATGAATAATGGGCGAATCCCAAAAAAAGACGTTATAGGAAAAGTAGACTGTAAAAGCCGCTCAAGGAAAATGTGGTAGGATGTTGTCGCCACAGAATGAAAAATAGTCTTGCTGAAGAGGGCGTGCGAGGACGGAAATCCTCTTCTACCGAAAGGCTGAGATGGAGGTTCTAGATAGAAGAAGTCAAGCCCTTCTGTCAGGTTGCGGCGCCATAGGAGGAGCATGAAACCGTAATTTGTATATTTTATTACGAAACGATTATTTATAAATATGAAATGTGCAGTTTGATCATCGAATTGAGGCCGATAAAATCACCTGATTCTTACTAGAAATACCCCAAGGTTTTCCGAGTTCCTTTCCATTTCCGTAACAGATTCCATGTCCCTGAGTGATTTATGTCGGTTTCTTTTTACTTGGCTTTTGTAGATATTAGGGTTCAGATGTATTCAGACAAATACCAAACCGTGCACACACTCACGCACACACACAGACACACGCACACACGCACAACTTGAGTTTAAACGTATTATTTACACTAATTTATCCAAACTTTTAATGCCAATAATCTTACTAGTTTGAACAGCAACTATTTCACTTCATTTTGAATGAATTTCGTTCGTTGTACAGAATAAAATCTGCCGAAACAAATGTTACAAAAATTGAGATATATAAAAAAAAAATTAAAAAGTTTGGCACTCAATTCTTAGTATTATATTTTGATCCGATAAATTTAATCTAGTGTACAAAAAACGTTTTCCGTGTAACATCAAGGAAATTATCTATTTATAATTGACTTCGCGGCGGACAGTTAAAAACAATTGCAAAAAAATTTAATACATATAGCTTTTTCTAAGCAATATTGCACATCACGTAAAAATCGGAATAACTATTTTATTATGAAACTGTTTGTTTATTATGAAATAACATTTTGTTCGACTACTTAAGCGTATGTTCGGCTGTGTAAAAAATTAATAAAAAAAATAGTGTTAACATATCATAAATACAATAACATTTTCTTATTTTCCTTTTTATGTGGAGTCGAATCTTCTTTTTTTAGAAATTAGCAGTGGTCACCCATAATTACTGGGTCTCAGCGGCCTTGGTGGAATGTCTGTGGTTATACTGTCTTGGTGGAATCTCTGTCCTTGTTCTCTTCCTAATTACGTCAGGTTTTTCCAGAAAGAAATCCTTGTTGCTCTGCAAAAAGACAAATCAAAGAGTAAATTTTATTATTTACCTAAAATATTTAATTTTTTGTCACCAGAATGTCAATATACGAGTATATATTTACAGTGCAATCTAATAAAAAATGTTTTACCGTTTCATATTTTCGGGTATTGTAGTTAAGTATTGTTTTGTACGTACCTGCATGATGACAAAAAATAGCGAGAGACTTCTTGGTTGCTTTGAAAGACGGATTCTAAGAACGATGTTTAGAGGAGTACAAGAAAATGGAATGTGACGCAGGCGCTATAATTATTAACTATACCATGTTTACAAAGAGCCGGACATTATCAGGATAATCAAAATATGGAGGCTAAGGTGGGTTGGACAAATGGAGAGAATGGAGGAAGGACAGCATACGGAACACATTTTTTCCAGAAACCAGTGAGTAGTAGAACAAGGGCAAGACCCCGAAGTAGATTCAAAAATCAGATAAAGAAGGGCCTCGGAAAACTGAACATAAGAAACTGGAAAGCCGAGGCACGCAATAAGGAAGAATGGAGTCGACTCTTAGAGGAGGCCAAGACCCACCAAGCGTTGCAGAGCCACAGCTGATGATGTTTTGTGCGTAATTAATTATGCCACAGTACTATATAGGCTTACGTACTAACACACGACTGAAAGTAAATACAGTAGGCCTAATCACAATATAAAGGATTTTATCACAAAAACTTTTGTTACGTTAAAGTATTATACTCAATCATAAAACTCGATGTTCACTAAAATTAAAGACTGTGATCGAAGAAAATAACGTTTAATAATTGTCGCAATAAAATAAAACATATCTTGTTGAGCTTTTATCGCTCGACTTTTATTTAATTAAAAAAGAACTAGTAGATTAGTCTTCTTAGTGCTAAACATTTTTTAATTTTTGTTTAATTTGATTTATTGAACATCTTTCCTGTATCTCTCTTTCAAATCTGCAGCAATAAGCAAGACTTGATATGACGGTATATCGTTTTGGACGCTGGAATCTGGACTCCCATTCCTTCTCAGCTACGACACCGAACGCGCTTGGCTCCTCAGTCACATAGTCATTAGTAGGGCTAGGATTTTTATGTAATATCAACATGCAAAATATGTACATTATAACGATTCATAATAACGTCCTATCTGAGCGTTATATGAAAGTGATATACGGTACGAGTGTAGCGCCGTAAGCAAGAGAGAGAGCGTATAATCGCAGCCATCTCGCTCTAACCACGTCACCGCGACATCAGAAACCAGTACAAACATGTAATTTTACTCAAAGCAAATTATCAGTTCAACCTGTGATAACTTAAAAACTAGTAAATATACGGCAATTCTGAAAACAGCATTGTATTCAGCAAGTGAAGCTTTATAAGTAGCCGCAATCTCAGTTAATATAATTAACAATTGACGAAGTTATACGGAAGACGTACGCCAAAAGGAATAACGAGAGAATTATGCTACGTAGGAATTAGGTGTTCACACACACACACACACACACACACACACACACACACACACACACACACACACACACACACACACACACACACACACACACACACACACACACACACACACACACACACACACACAGATAAAGGCCTAAGCAACAATATTCTGTGGTTAGATCTTTGAAAACACGTTTGCAAATACCTGTAATCAATCGATTTGCACACAGGAAGTACGATTTTAACTAGAAATTCTCTGCAGTTGGAAACCTGTAAAGGGGTGTTTGCTCGACCTGTTCGAGATTGTCAAAACTGGAAAAACGCATGATTTATTTGAACAACCAATCAGCAGCCCGTATTTAAAACTGACGCCAACTCAAAGCGAGGGGTAGCATCACTCTTCGGTCGGATCTCCAATACGCTAGACGTGTATAAATTACGTACAGAAATTTTTCAATCACGCAAAAGTGTAATTTAAGCATCTAATTCGAGAAGTAGTCCGCAGTGAAGATGAATTAATACCGTTCAATAACACTCGCTGCGTAAAACAAAGTTAATTAATTAAATAATTAATTAATTAAGCATCAGCCGTGAAGGACCTGTGCGACAGAAGGCTACAGCATCTGTAATTGCCAGGGCATCTTCAACAGCATTGATCAACATCAATTCTTCTGTGCAAAACCATCAAAAGGAGGACCTCTACGGATTCCTATCTTCGGTCAACGTATCAAACAGTAACAAATAGATTCATTGATCAATGAAATAAGCACTAAATAAATAATAGAAGCAATAAACCATTTTTAAAAGACACTAAGGAAATCACACTTTGTATTTTAATTATAAGATTAGCTCTAATATAGTATAGGAGTGTTGAATGGAAAGTGGGGTGTAGTATTGGACGTGCAAATTATTGCAGACCTGTTCTTTAGCACTGGTTTGGGAGATAGCAATCTCTTAATCAAACCAGATAAGAGCCATAGGTCGTTTGAACGTCTTAATCGTTACTTTTCACACTCACTCAGTAATTATAAGTGTTAGGGTAGAATTAAGTCCTACCATTAGCCTAATCAAGTTTAAAAATAATTGATTAAAACGTTAATTAAAATAATAAAGCAAATATTAAAGTGTTATTTTTAACGATTCCCCTTGAAAGTGGTTTTCAATTGTGGTAATCACTGAACGAATCCTGAGAAAGAGCGTCTCCATGCGCTGAGCTAAGCTGAAACCGTGTAATTTGTATCGGATTTGTTCTGGCGCCCAGGTAAAGTAATATCACGGGTAAGTAACATTTTATCTAACATACAAAATATTAGATAACTGTGTTAGATGAAAGGGAGCGTCGTAACATATTTATGTAATAATATTAGGTGAAATATGTAATATTACATAAAAAAATTTAAAAATATGTAAGAATAATTTAATTTAATTTTTATATAAATGATATATTAAACATTATATTACTTGAAGATTCCTCATTTTATTAATTATATTTTTGCAAAATAAAGTGTGGTACAATAATTAATTAATTAAGCTTGTACATATTATAGCAAACTTAAATAAATTCCATTATTATGTATGAAAAAATGCGAAAATTTAATAGAAGTTTCACAATTATTATAATTTTTATAATCACTGTTTAAACTATCTGTCCACTAAATATTACTTTGCAGAACTCAATCTACCTACTTCACTTCGAATTGCAATAAACTATCAGATACATCTCCAAGTTTTCCATTGTCATGGAATGCCGCCGGTCAGAGAGGATGTTTTTGTTTACAGAAAATGACTTCTCCACGTCACAGGAAGTTGCTGGTGCAAATTTAAGTAGATTAAATTTTTCAGGAGAGATATCGTCTGGAGGATTCTCTTCTTCGCCGCTGAGGATCTTGCACACTGCAGTCATTGTCGAGAAGCCAGGGTTTCTCTCCATAACAGACTCAAATTTCTTCATTACTTCTATTCCAACAGTCCCTTCAACAGCACTTAACTTGGATTTCACATCTTCCACAATGTCCAATGATTTCTTCAAAGGCATGCCATGAGTTTCTAATTTTAAAATATTGTCAGCAATGAATCCAAAATTGCTTTGGATATAAGCTAATTGGCACTGTACTTCAGAATCACTGAAGGCACTTTGGGCGTCTCTCATTGAAACTGCTGATTTACCTGGAAACGAATCTATCACAGACTTCACATCTTTAAAATGTTCACTATAAAAGCAGGCAGCTTCGATCCACGTCCCCCACCTAGTCAGGACAGGTTCAGGGGGCAATTTCACATTTGGCAATTGTTCTCTGTAGTGCAACACATGTTGGGGGGCTTTAACGAATACTTTCTTGGTGTTTGAAATAATGCTGTTCACTTGTGGATATTTACTTCGCACTTCTTCGGCGACACGTTGCAGTCCATGGGCGAGACAAGTGAAATGGATCATATTTTGATAGAACACACGTAAAGCAGTTCCCGCCTTTAGCATGTACGCTGCAGCATCAGAATAAAGAACAAGAACTTTATCTTCTTGAACGCCTTCAGGCCACAACACTTTAAGTCCATCATTCACAAAACGAGCAACTGTTGCATGATTTGTGTGTTCCAACACTTTCGAAGAAATCAGAAAAGGTGTAGGGGATTCTTCTCCATCCAGCTTACCAATCATAAGGTTGGCAACATAGCGCCCTTTCACATCCGTAGTTTCATCGACAGCGATCCATATATAGTTGCTGCCTATATGACGACGCACGTATGCCAGCGCTTCCTCGTAACACAATTGCAGGTATTTTTTTCGGAGCGTAGAATCGTTAGGTATCTGCCTCCCGCAATACTTCTCTAAAAATGCGCGATATTTAGGTACCTGGAGTTTGTACCATGGGATATTTGCGGCAACCATAGCAGTACACATGTCATAGAAGAACTCATTCCTTGCACTTGAAGACTGTTGCATTTGAGATAGAAGGACTTGCTTTTTAGATGTTTGTAGTGCTTTATTCCTAGTATGCAGGGCACTGCGCACATGTTGTTCAAGTTGTGATTTCATTACAAACCTTCTTATTACAAACCTGGCAGAGAACCACAGCTCCATCAGTAGTGAACGAATCGTCTATTGTAACCCACGACTTTAACTTCGATGATAATTTTGACGCTACAGGAGGCATCACAGGTGGAATTCAATTAAACACTGTGGTTGCCAAAGCGATACTAAACGTACGAACTCAAGAATGGTGGTGGGTACAAAAATGCTCAACTGTTTGAAAAAAACAGCTCGCCGAGAAAAACGAACGAACTGTTCTTTCTCACGCACACAAACAGTTTACTCTTTACTCTGCCCCTTCCACTTAGCCTCTCCATTTACTAGTACCCACCCCACCACGCACTCTGTTTGTAAGCAAAACGGACTGTTTTCCTAGAAACGGAGCCATTTGTCCAAAACAACTGTTGCTTATCGTTTCTGAAAACGGAGTGAATAAGCAAAACACAATCGGCAACGAACTGTTCTTTTCTCCACTAATATCTTTCTTGGAATTCTTGCCTGACCCCTTTCTCAGCAGCTTATAAATAGCTTGGAAAATCCGTTTCAGGTACCTGAGTTTCTAGTGAACAAATATTGTCATACGGACTGTTCTAAATTACCGTATATTTCACTTGCGAAAAAATACTTTTTTTACAGTAAGAGACAGAATAATAGGGGACCGGGATGGTGTAGCGGGTTCGCTACTCGCCTCTCACGCCGGCGACCGTGGTTCGAATCCCAGTGCGTCGGTGCGAAATTTTCAGTTGAAAAATCCCGCTGTGTCAGGAAGGGCATCCGACCTTAAATCCCCAGCCACAACTCTTACACGCCTTAGTGCGTGCAAACAGCGACCCTGCGGAAGCGGGATAAGCTGAGGAGGTTGATGAAGAGACAGAATATGTAATTTTACATAAAAAAAAAGTAAAAATATGTTTAAAAAAAGTAAAAATATGTAAAAAAATGTCATTATGATCAAATATGTAAAATATGTAACAACAAAATGTCATTATATGATAGCTAAGGTTCTAATTCACGGACATTTATCATTTTTAGTTATGTATAAGCAAAGGGAAAGAATATGTATTTACATACGAATCCTAGCTCTAAGTCATAAGCGATGAGACACGCGTTTTATATGTAAATGTGGCGCTCGAAAATCAGTCTGTGGAGTGAGGCTTCATCAGTTCACTATAAAATACCTGTGACGTGTTGCCAAGCATTTTTTTCAAGAAAGCTGAGAGTTGTCATTTTGGACAGAAGAGGCGTATCTACTACTGGTTGAGTTCGTAGAAGTATAATTGGATAATATGATCAGTAAATTTCAAAATGAACTTTAGACACGAAAAACTGACTATTTAATCTTAGCGGAAAAGTAAATCACAGTCTCTCTCTCTCTCTCTCTCTCTCACACACACACACACACACACACACACACACACACACACACACACACACACATGCACAATTATACGCTGCAGTCTGCAATACGGGAAACCCCAATTCGTGACCATTACTGTACACACGAATATAAACAAACTCTTGGCATATAAACAAAAGACGACCGAGGACGGAGCGTAGTGTTGCAACCGTCTTCATCACGCAGTCAGAATAGGCTTGAATCTGTCTACGGAAACCAAATACGAAATCCATCTGTGAGGTTTTCGTTGTCATTTTAGTGCTTGCGGTGATTGCACAGGCGTTTCTATCTTTTCCACAAGGATGATGAAAAGCACCTGAGAGGTATATTTTTTACTTTTAGCCTATAATAATTTTATCAAATGAGTAAAAATTTTGCTTAAGACTAATGATTTGTGTAAATAATTTACATTATGTGTGTGTGTGTGTGTGTGTGTGTGTGTGTGTGTGTGTGTGTGTGTGTGTGTGTGTGTGTGTGTTATATATATATACTGTTAATGATTTCGAGGTTCGGTCATTAATCATGAAAACTCAGTTTTGCGACGTTTCGAGATTTATTCTTCTCATAATCATGCCTACAACATTAAAATATAGTCTTACTACAATTATATTATTTGTAAGTGTGTATAGGTGTGTGTAAAGTCATACATTACAATAACTATTTATACATTTAATAAATTTATACATTTATAACATACACACTTACAAATAATATAATTGTAGTAAGACTATATTTTAATGTTGTAGGCATGATTATGAGAAGAATAAATCTCGAAACGTCGCAAAACTGAGTTTTCATGATTAATGACCGAACCTCGAAATCATTAACAGTATAATAATACGGTCGATAATTAACATTCCTATATATATATATATATATATATACAACAATACGTATTTGCATATTCGCCAGGGTAATTTATTTGTACATATAAAGTAAATATAAAAGTAAACGTTGTACATAGTTTTAGAATTGTGCATACAGAAAAAGTCAATTCCTAACTTGTTTTGCTTGGTTACCGAGGGTCCATCTTGTCAATCTACCGTGGCTTAATTTACAGTTCTTCAGGAATGATATGGACTTGTGGTCAGTCCGCACAGTTATTGAATATCCCAAAAAAAAAGGTCCGGAATTTTCCGCAGGCAAACACTATGCTTAACAGTTCTTTATCTGTCACATTGTAATTTCGCTCGCACTTGTTCAGTGTTCTACTGGCGAAGCTTATAACCAGGTGGTTCCCTTCCTCGTCCTCTTGGTACAGAGCAGATCCTAAACTGATGTCGCTTTCGTCACAATACAAGTAGAACGGCTTATTGAAATCTGGGTGATGCAGCATTACAGTCTCCAGAAACTTGTTCTTAATCAATAGAAATACTGTTTCTTGATTCGGTCCCCACGTCCATTTGTCTCTTGAAGATAATTGTGGCGATAATTTAGTGGTTAATTCTGAATAATTACTCTGGAATGTACGGTAATAGTTGCATAGTCCTAAAAAAGATTGCAACTGCTTTTTGTTTTTCGGTGTGGGGAATTGTTGGATTGATTCTACCTTGTCTCTAGAGGGGGTTATTCCATGCTCTGATAAATGGAAACCTAAAAACTGTACTTCCTTAGCTATAAATTGCGATTTCTCTAGTTTTAATGTAATGTTGTTTTCTGACAGCTTATTTAATACATGTTCTATTCTACAACAATGATCCTCCCAATTGGCAGAAATTATGAGTAGATCGTCTACATATATGGTAGTGAACTGGAGCGCTTCTTGACCTAATACCTGGTCCATACATTTAATAAACACCGCTACAGAGTTCACTAAACCGAAGGGCAATCGCTTAAAATTGGTAATTGAGCCCTTCAAATATAAAGGCCATATATTTTCGGCTGTTTGGATGTAGCTCCACCTGCCAGTACCCGCAAACTGTGTCCCAGGAACTAATAAACTGTGTGCCATGAAACTTCTTCAAAATCTCTTCTATTTCTCCTGGAGATATTCTGTCGTTAATTAAAGTTTTATTGATCTCACTAGCATCCAAACAAAGTCTTACCGTCTCGTTCTTCTTCTGGATAGCTACAACAGGGCTGGTATAAGGTGACTGACTGCACTCAATGATGTCATCTTTTAACAGTCGGTTGATTTCGGTCCTGACTGCCTCTTTTAGAGAATATGCAATAGGGTAGAATTTCGTATTAAAATTTACCGGTTCTCTAAATTTTAGTTCACATTGGTAATTCTTGACCTTACCCGGGGTGTCTGAGAATACATGTCTATATCTGTCATATATGTTTATTAACATTTCAATTTGATCTGGGTTTGGTGGGTTGTCTCTCTTTGCCGACTTAAATTGGCGGATTTCTTCGAACTTCTCGTTCCATAAACTGTTATTGTTTTCTTGATATTTGGTTTCCTCCTTGGGTGTCTGATTCCTAGAACGTTGTACTTCCCTAACGTGGAAAATGGTGCGGTCCTGAGGGGCTTCTTTGCTTCCAATTAACTCAGCCGTCCATTCCAAATCTCGTGAGCTCAGAGTTACTCTCGCCCTGCTCATGTCAATAATTGCTGAGTATTTTCTCAGAATATCGCAGCCGATTAAACTGCAAAAAGGTAAGCCATTGGCTACTAAAAATATCATAGGAATTTTGACCCCATAACTAGTCACTTCTACACTGATCTGTTTCTTGACGGACTTATTTTGTCGCCCAGTCGCTCCCACTAATATTATGTTGTTGATCGGTATAGTTGGTATTACCGATTTACATTCTCCCTGTATTCTGTTGATCTCAGTGCTATCAATTAAAGAGACGTTCGCACCCGTGTCGATCATCAATGTGGTGGTCACCCCATTTATTTCAGCAGTCACATATGCTATTTCATTGTTACATTGGACGTTGCCGATCTCCTCTTCTTCAAGTAGTTCCTGTCTGACATTCTTTAAATAATGACTCCGTATTATAGTTATAGTCTTGTCTAAGTTTTGTTCGTCGTATCTGCAATTGTACCCAATAGACTGGTTCAGTGAGGGGTCTTGTTGGTTTCTCACTGCCGCGGTTCGTTTAAAGAGGGTTCATTCTCTTCCTCCCGTCTGTCCGGCGTGTTTGCTTGATTCATCTTGTTTATTTCGGGTCGCCCTCCATGGTGATGGTTGAATTCGTCGGAGTTTCTCCGCCTGTCGTCTTCATTACTTCGGCTCCTCCGTGGTTCGCCCCTTGAATTTCTCCTGTCGTTGTGATGGTACGCCCTATCATCATATCCGTTAAAGCTCCGGCGTCTCTGGTAATATCGCCTCCTCCCATAATCATTATTGGTATGGACATAATTAACCCTTCTGTATTATTCCCGCCTTGGTTGTGTAGTCGGTTTTGGTTATAATTATTATATGGAGGTCGTCTCACGTTATTATTATTATTGTCAGCGTAGTTGTTACCCAGATTGATCGGTCGGTGATTGGTTTCGCTATTTCTATTGACATTGTTTTCGTAGTTATTCCGGTTGTTCCGGTAATTTGGGTTGTTATTACCACTTTGGTTATTACTCCTATCCAGGTAATAATCGTTCCTCCTACGACTTCTTCTGTAGTAAACCTCATGCTCATGGTTCTCGAGTAGCACTGCCATGGATTGGATGGTTTTAATCTGTCCCCACTGCCGTGCTCGCGCTATTCCCTCCTCGTAGTGATACGATAATTTCGTCACCAGGCATTCCTCCGGTATTTTAGGTTCGAGGTTCCTCGCCAAACATACTTTACCGAGGAAGTAAGCGGTTGGTGTCGTCCCTCGACTGGCGTCGTACTTGCCGTTACATATGTCGTCTCGTACAATATTTTGAGTGGACTCTGACCAATACTTAGCCCTGAAGAGCGTCTTGAACTCCCCATAATTTTGAATCTCGTGTCGGGTTGCCGTCCACCAGTTGTCGTGTATTTCTTTAAAATACTCGTCGATTAAACTGCGTATCACGGTCCATCTATTCTCTCGAATTCTGGCCAAGTTCTCTTCTACTCTTTCTAGAAATTCGATTGGATTCTTTTTGTAATTTTTGAAATTTATGTTGTCGCGATTGTCCGCGTTTTGCATGTATTGTCCCGGTGCTGGTCGGTTACGAATTGTTTCGAGTTCCTCTCGTATCTGCAGGATCTCCGTTGTCGTAACTCTTCAATCTTCTCTTTATTATTGATGGTCAGGCTTCGTACGTTGTTTACTGACGCGTCTATTTCCTCGCATCTCTCCCCTACGTCCGTTCGTACCCGTTTTATTTCTTCCTGATTCATCCTCTTCAGAGATTCTATTCTGACTTCGTTAACTTCTTCGAGGCTGTTTATCCGTCCATCGACCTCTTCTCTACTTTGCTGTAATTCTTGGTTGTACTGTTCACACCTTTCGTGTACTTCCGGGATCTCTCTTCTAACTACTGTTATTTCTCCGTCTATTTTCGTGTTTATCTTCGCGTTGTTGTCCTCTAGTCTCTTGCTGATGTCGTCGATTTTCTCCTCCATTTTCTTGCTGTTGTCTTCTATTTTCTGATTCAGTGATTCCATATTCTTCTGACTATCTTCCTTCAATGACTCGATATTTTTATTATTATCGTCTAATGTTTTATTTAATTTCTTATTATTATTTTTTAATGTTTCTTCCATCATCGCCCTCATCATTTCTAATAAGTTCGCGTCCCCTGTTTGTGTGGGCCTCTCGGGTTATTCCTCTGGTCGTGCGGTTTTGGTAGGTTCCGCGGGAGTTAATATCGCTTTGATATCTTCGACTGGTGTCGCCTCCTTGTCGTCCATATCTAATTATTTTTCGGCTTCCGCCGCGCGTTTCTTCGATGTGGCTCTCCGGTGCATTTTCCGTTTGTTCGTATTGTAGCTGCCCTGCACTGTATGGCTATGATGAAGGGTTATCGCGGTGGACGGTGCATAGACGGTGTCTGCAGCTGCAGGAGATAAACTTAACATAATGTCACACTGTGTGGCTGTATTTGTGTGCATGTGTCTCTTGACATGATTTTTTTCAACATTATATTTCTTTACTACAAAGAATGTAGTTTTGTAATTATTGTGAACATTATTGTAAAAAAAATTTAATAAATATAAAAAAATCGTGTAAAGGAAGTGTTGTAGGTAGCAATATCCTCAATTTCCATGTTTGTGTTGTAACAAAAACAATTTTTAAACGTGCCAACAATGTTTCTAGTTTTATTAGAGATAGGTTATGTGACTTAAGACATTATATTCCATTTGTGATATTAATTAATGCAGTGTTGTCAATTGTTTTTAGAGCCAAATTCTAGTTTTGAAATACCTTTGCGAACCGATGTCACCGATTTCCTTCTTCCATTAATAGATATACCGACAAAAATTTATCTGCCTATATAAAATATTGAGCAAGATGTAAAATTGACTATCACATTTTACGAAATTTATATAGCGCATATCTTATTATGGATTACACATCAGCTTCATATGCTTAACGTTCAGTTCATACTATTTGTTGTGCAGAAAATTTCGTAAAACTTGTCAGGGGAGACTTAAATTTGTGATAAATTATTTCTCTGTTTCGTTTTTAGTATTTAAGCTGAACGTATGTAAAACGTAGAACGTACATCATTAAAAACGTCTCGAGTCTGGGTATTATTTCTGTAATTTTTTAAAACGATATAATTTTTTTGGGGTGGGGAATCATTTACAATATAAATTTCCACTGACCGCCGGTTGGACCGCAATAAATTTGTACAACGTTTGATGAATCAGTAATTTCAGTCAGTAATACTAATGATGGTAAACAAACAAAAATTGTTTGACCAAAATACCATCAGCGTCAACATTATGCTCTACAATATTTGTAACGTGTGATATGAATCCTTCATAATGTTTCACTTGCATAAAACATTTTCTGCTGATCCGTGTTACACATATCGTGACACTTATATACCGTTAGTCACATTTATGTACTATTTGATGTGACTTTGGCATATTAAGAATAAGAGCAACTTTGACATCGTGTAACTGCTTTCTATTTTATCCGCGAGGACTTTAGTAGTCTCTGAGAAATCAGACGAGTAAGACACTCAAGACTTGCTGGGTGTATCTGATGACACGCTTTGTGATAGCTGCATTCGGCAGAACCACATAACACTATTAAAGCATACTAATATTTAATTATAACTAATAATTATAACCATAACCATATTATATTATAACTAATAATTATAATATTATATATAATTATAACCATATTTTAATACAAGAGACATTTCTTATGACATTTCTTATTGGTCCAGTTTTATCCCAGTCTCAAAAGCCTCAAGTTAATTGCTTGAGGTATCACTTCAACTGTGCCAGAGCTTTGCAGCTTGATGTTTTTAATTTTTAATATATCCTCTCATTTTGGTATACAAATTTCCGCAGAACAAACGGATGAAACGTTATAGAGTAAAAGAAGCATGGGGATTTTGCTCAGACATGTCCATTAGCAAATAGATGTACTACGTAACGTCATGAACGTGTTAGCAAAGTTATGAACTGCGCAACACGTTTCTCGCTAACATTGTTCGCACAACTGAGCCGCCTTGTTGGACCCAAAATTCACGTGCATATAAATTTTACTTTGTTATAACGTTTTTACATAGAAGAAATATTAGGTAGTCCATAAACGTTTCACTTGCAACGTACGCATTTGACACTCTAGTTCCAAATTCAGCTTATGTCCAAAACTTCAAAAGAAATTCAGTTGCGTATTTCATGTCCTCCTTATAAGAACAATTAAGAAAAATTATTCTATATCATTAAAACTCCACATTATTGATAATAATCACGTACTTCCAAGTACTAGGCTAAGCTTTGTGGAATTCATGATTCCACAAGCTGTTATAAGTATCCAAGGGAAACTAATTGAAAAAAAAGAAGTGAGGTATAAACATTTTGTAACTCACGTTATGAAGACACAAACTACGGCACTTATGGGGCAAATGACCCTTTCGAACTAAAATTCTGTTGGACAATAAGCGTACAGAGCAGGTGTCAAAATTCCTCTATCTTGGCTGTGACATCACTTATGATGTTGATCATACGTTGGCTAAGTTTCAGTACGTATGTGGCAATTCGTCGAGCGTTATCTGCGAAAAAGATAACGGCTGTGCCAGTGTTAGTGTAGATTTTTAAACTTGGGTTCCGGCAAAAAAACATCTGAGTAGGATACAGCCATCGGAGCTTCCTGCGTTCAATTAACAGCTGCTCATGAAGAGACAGACTATACAATAGAGACATGCGCAAAGAGTTGAACATTTTTAATATCCAGGATCGTATTGCAGAAAACAAAGAGAGATAGACTGCGCATGTGCACAGGATGCCACATGACAGGTTGATTAAGAAACTCTGGCAACACGGCCTTTTGGACAAAGGAGTGCAGAAAGACCTAGGAAGCGCCGGTGAAGAACTGTAGATTTATACCTTTGGTACCGGAACAGGTAATTGGCCTAGTCCCAAGAAGAAGAAGAAGATCTCTGAAGCCAGAGACAGTATACAACTCCTTGTCATCAGCCGTTATCGTTACTCATAACATTCGTAGGTAGCACCGATAGAAGAGAATGAAATAAAATAAAATAGCACATGACTTTTGATTCTTTTCTTAAATGAGTTAGGCCTATGATTACTCGAAACGTGCGTAGTTTGTACTTATGTTTGTATGTTTGTGCTTCTGTGATGTGCTGAGGAAGTCAGTTGGCATTTTATATAATTTGAATGGTAGAGTAGATTCAGCTATAACATATACATAACATACCACAATAAAACAGATACAAGAAGTGAGTGTATTTCACATACACAGGCACACAAAGTACATAAGTTTACTTATAATCGTCTCCTTACTACTGGTTTCACCAAACGTTTGACATGAATAAACTGTCAGCGTGAATTGCAGCTAGTTTTATTTTATATTAAAATGATATCAACAGTTTTACAAAATCTGTACTTTAAAAGCAATTGATTTAGTAAAATAAATTCTAACAAAATGTAAAATTATGAGCAACTGTAATGTAGTCACCTATACTGATTAATCTTTATTACGGATTTGATTATAATTCAGCAGTTTTTCTGTACTACATGCATTCCGTGGATTCATTTGTAACATTCCCGCCAAAAATCTGTAGAAAATGTATTTCTAAATATAACGTTATCTTTTCCTTTTGCCACTGTATAGAATATTGAAATTATCTATAATTGCATGAATTCGTTTAAATATTTAAAGGTGCGTTAGGTAAATGTGTGAAAGGGGACGAGTGGGTAGGTTGGCTAACACAGTGAAATACGAAATCCATTCTGGCCGACAATCTGTATTATTTTGCCGAGTAGTCCAAAACTACACATACTATAGCCGCCTTTAAATTCTTAGACCAAAACTAATCAGGCTCCTTTATCCTTGAGTCCTCTAGATTTCATGAGAGATAAACACAATTAAGTTAGAGTCAGCGTGCTACTATTTCAATATATTAATCGTCGGGATACCTGAAAAGCATAACCAAATACAGTCCAAAACGTTACTCAATCCAACCGATTCCTTAGTCATCTAAACAACAACCGCTTTGCCAGATCTCTTTCCAAAAATTTTGGTTTTCTCTCAAATATAGCCTACTTATCCACCATTAGTAACTCTCTGGCAGTCGTCACCGTCACCGAAGTCAACGCGGTTGGTAACATAGGGACAGGCGCGATGGCACTTCCCACAATAACGAACGCAACATAACACAAAATATCAATCAACAATATATTGATGCAAAAAATTAATTGAATTATATTAATATTATAATATTATTTTAATAGCATTTTTAATGCCAGAAAAAATTATCTGAGGAATTTGAATTAAATTACAAATCAAGTTTTCGGTTTTTGTCCTACGGTAACGTAATAAAAATCAAATACTGAATATGTACAACATTGAAATAGACTTTCAAGTAATGTTAGAAAATCAATTTAAATAATCTCCTCTAAACCAAACTAAAAGCAAAGTATTTCTACTTAGGGAGAAATTTGTCAAAATTTTGAATGAGTCTCGTCTCAACAAACTCTTTAATTTATTTTTATGTTTCCGAATTTTATTTACAGTGTTTGGTAACCGAACAATCACGCATCGAAACTAGCAACCAGTTGGTTGTTTCATGTCTGGACTGTCCGCTTATAAACTTAAAACCTTATATTTTGAGAGCAGTATCCACTACAACACACAACTGAACCTGTGAAGATTGTTTTGAGAGAGGAGTTTTCAAAGTGTTAAATCTGTACATCTACTTACCGTTATGTAGCAAGATACGCTCACAAACAAAACTTGAGTTTGCAAATGTTTGAATAGACTTGATAATATGATAGAAGGCTCTCAACACAAATTTTGACAAGGAAAACCTTGTTTCAAAAGGAAAATCTTGGTTTAAAACAAGGAAAACTTTTTTAAGTGTAAACATAACGTAAAAAATAATACACACGCACACTGCGCTTCCGCCACCAGTAGGAAAAAACCTAATCAGTGCCCGCTGTAGTTATGGTCATTGGTGTGAACATAGGCTTCTTGTACGCAGTATATAAACAGAATGCGGCCTGGTAGACAGTATACCGTCCAACTGTCTTCAGACATTTTAGTCAGAATCGCCTGGAAATCTGTCAACTGAGAGAACGGACATGAAGTCCATTTGTGTGCTTTTCGTCGCCATTTTAACGTTTGCGGTAATCGCGCAGGCGTTTCCAACTCTTGAAGATTCCAATGCAGATAAAGAACAGCACCTGACCGGTATGAATTTTAATTTTCCCGTATAATTATCACTATAATTATTAGTAATAATCAAACATATTTAATGGTTTATTAATTTAATAATAACATATATTAATGATAAAGTATATTTTTAAATAAGTACATTGTATTGATTTTAGAATAAAATCAGTGTAACATATTTACGAACAAATACACCTAATAACAAATGACACATTTATAATAATCTTCTAAACTTTAGGAGAAAATATGAACTTACGTCTGTACATACAGATATATATATATATTACATTTATTATTTATAATGAATTTACCTCTAGATATTTTTTTCCTTATTAGGAACATGTTTCGGGTACCATCTTGTACCCATCCTCAGCCTTCCGGTTTTTGTGTCTGGTGAAGTACATATGTGTTGGTTGACTATTATTATTGTGGCTTCCTGTTGGCTTCTGGTACTTTATATTGATTTTATTGTGTGTGATTGTGGTGTATGTTTTAGTTTTTTGTGTATTTTCGATGTTGAGTGCTTTGAATATTGTGTCATGTTTTGTATTGATTTGTATTTGTTCAGGTATTAGTTTGTTTTGTGTTTTATGTTTGTATATTTGTAAATTTTCCCAAATGTTCATTATGGTGCCTTTGTGTGGTATATGTTTTATTAGTGTCACATTCGTACATAACCAAAACAAATATATAAAATTCCCCTAAACAAACAAGAAACTGACAAAGAAAGAAATATAACATACCAAATTGGTTATGAAAATGGATACAATGAAAATTCTGTAAACAAAATAGAAAATAAAATCAAATATAAAGTAAAAACTGAACAATTAAGAATTAATCAAAATGAACAACACATAAATAATAACAACAACAAAAAATGGGCCACATTCACATACATAAATAATAAAATGACAAAACTAACAAAACTATTTAAAAATACAGATATAAAAATAGTAGTATTTGTATATTTGTAAATTTTCCCAAATGTTCAAACATTTAACATAAATGTTAAATAATTACAAACATAAAACACAAAACAAACTAATACCTGAACAAACACAAATCAATACAAAACGTGACACAATATTCAAAGCAATCAACATCGAAAATACACAAAAAACTAACACGTACACCACAATCACACACACAATAAAACCAATTTGAAGTACCAGAAGCCAACAGGAAGCCACAATAATAATAGTCAACCAACACATATGTACTTCACCAGACACAAAAACCGGAAGGCTGCGGATGGGTACAAGATGGTACCCGAAACATGTTCCTAATAAGGAAAAAAAATATCTTGAGGTAAATTCATTATAAATATTAAATATGTTATATACTTCAAGAAACGGACTGTAGCAGAAAGTGATTGAATATATAATATGAGACAACGAATTTACCAGAATTGTGTTAGAAGCTTATATTTAGCCACAAGCAACGAGGAGCTGTGTAAAAAGCATAAGATAACAGTAATGTATAAAGTATACTTGAAACATCATAATTAAACAGCTGGCTGAGTTAGTACAAATTCGGTGGTCAAGCTGAGTCAATTATCATTTTTTTTCCCACGTACTTTTTGATTTCTCTTACATATCATTAGAGCTTTATCGTTACACTTGCGTTTCATTTTAAAAATTCAGAAATACAGATAGGAATTTACACTACATTTATTGTTACTTTGTCTAGAAAATTGATTACGAGAAATGAAGTTACTTTTGTTTAAAGTACTATAGTTGTGAAGAAATCCTATTTTTACAAATTCCGACACGCTGTCAGACATTTTCAGCAACACAATTCTTCATTGTACTTTTCTAGGTGGTAATGTCATTTATTATTTTGAAATAGAAACATTAATTCCATTATTTAATAAAAGTTTTAATGGCATTTAGCAATAAACTTTACGTAATTTAATTGTGTAATAAATAATTATTTTTGTATATGTTATTATTTATATTTCTTTAATATTTTTGTATAACAGGGAGTACAGCGATAAGTAGTAATTTTAGTATTGTAACCTGCAAATAAAAATTAGAGATATTTTCTACACGTTTTGTGTTCTCTTAGTTTTAAAAACTGGCAACTAAATTAAATACCAAATGAAATTAGGGAACTTGAAATAGAGCATGGACGTTGATAATTACTCTGAATAACCACTTGAAATTAGAGGATTAAGAACTGTTGCGTTGAAATCTGCACAAAACCTGCTGCTGGCTACGAACGGCATACGTTTAAGTTCATAAGAAGACACAAGTAAATGAACGTAAGCTTTCCCGACCGGTGTTTAGATTATTACAGTTGTCCGGGTTCTTAGGCCCCGGTCTAAGCTTTTTATGGTTTTTACCAGACGTTTCGTCCTCTGGCGCTTATGACATCATCAGTCGCGCGGAAACAGAATACAACCACCCGCGAATGAATGTAATCAAAGACTGTTCTGTCCTGTTTGGGCACTTATAAAATTTTGTCAAGGTGCTGGTTGGTTATTTTTTGTTTAATCATATGTCACTCCCTTTTTTGATTGGCTTGCTTATTTCATCATGCTTTAATACTGGACACCATGCTGCAGGCGTGTCACACCGACAGAAGCAGTATAGACAGGGTACTATAATGTTGATACTGTATAGACACAGTAAATTGTGATAATTTTTACTTTCCTGACAAAATGTTAAGTAACATTTGTGTTACGGTGTCAGAGCGACAATGAAATATTTTATAATGGATTTTTTCTCTGTTTAAAAATCGCAACGAAAAAAGTAAAGTTTATATAAAAACGAAAAAAGAAGCTATGATATTTACTTACCAGCGACCAGTAGGCCTACTGTATATTACCAGTTCCTGTCAGAGTAACCGACAATCCCTTTCATATCTGTGTCGGAACTTGAATCATCAATTAAGTCAGCGGTATTTATGATAAGACTGTCCAGTATGTAAAGTGGTCCAGTACCATAGATTATCTTTGTCCTTAATGATATGCTCAACACAGTGGCGTCACTTGTCCGTCGTTATTTCATTTTCCGACTTCTCTATCAATTTTTTTAATCGTGTAGCTTATATGTTGTGTTGTGATGAGCAACATATCCTTTCAACTGGCTCCATATTAACTCAATGGTATTCAGAATACAGTGATAAGGAGGGAGTCTTAAAACGGCATTTCCCGATTTTTCATCAATATCATTTACTACGAACTCTTCAAACATGTGTTCATTTTGTTTTACTAACTCTAAACGTTCAGTTTTAACGCAACTTTCCACAAAACGTATAATTTTAAAGTTGAACCACGCGACAATATCACCTTTCCGCCACTCAGTATTCGAAATAAATTCAGTCGTCACGGAATGATATGGGGCTTTATGTATGATTACTAAACATTACTGTTTGGTAATAGAGCAACGATCCTTTAAAACAATTTTTTGAACACATCACCGTTAATTTTGCTGTGATTACCTTTACTGTAATTACCAAAAAAACCTTTTTTTTTGGACTCGAACAATACAAAACCACCGACTAAAAACCAATGTCCATTATCGATGTGCAGTATTATCAGACGCTTCTCTTTGTTACGTGGTGGTTTTTTACCAGTCGTTGGCCCTGAAAGAAAATTCTGTCGCGGTGTTTTTATTGTTGAATTAGACTATACTTTACAACCTACGTTTCATCAAGGTAAAAGTGTGGCGATTCTCTGTCCTAAACTAAATGGCAGACTTCAAGTAACTTCCTCGCGAAGCCGAAATGTCCTGCCTATCTAAAATTAAAGACAATTAATTTTTGTTAATAAATTTAAAACCCATAGAATTCAAAAGTTCATGCAGGCTGGTACGTCGCATACGAGGTAAATCGGGGGGATTATTAACTTCTAATAATTTTTTTTTTAAGGTTGAATTTTCATTACGGAAAAAAGGTTATAAACTGTACAAGTAGGCCTATAGCCGTTTTTACGAAATCATCGTACTTCCCCAAAACACTATTTTCCCGCTTTCTTTCTTTTTCTTTGTGTTGTAATGTCACTTCTGATGCTTTGAACATTATACATTCTGAAACACCAATAAATTCGGAACTTTTCTAAATCTTTAGGTAGTTGTTATTTAACGTATTAAAAACGTTAAGTACTATTAATTTCTTACCACCTTTTAGAGGCTTACCGATTAGTGGTTTACTGATTTCGTAACAGGCAAATTTAATGGGTGCTGTATCTATTTTAATTCGCAAAATAGTACGAACAATTTGTCTACAAATTATTAAAAGCAATACAAATTTCAAAAACTTACACTAAAAGCATATGTATATGAAAAACAACAAATAGGTAACACTGAGACACTCATACACTTTACACTCGTACCCCAAAATGCTAGCTCGTAATCGGTATTTTCAATCGGTCGAAAAAGTTCTACTGTGTATTAAAAAAGAAAGAAAGATGATAAAACGTCGTAAAAAGCACACTTGTGACAATAACATAAGTGGTAAGACAACTCTCATATCTCATATGACTATAGAGATATTCTGAGCCTGCGCATAACACGTTCCTGTTTGAACAATGTCAACGCCCCGACCAGTGGCGTTTCAGGTGTTCCATGCCGGTTTGATTACATGAGGATTGAACTCAGAACTTAAATAGTGTATATAATATATAATAGCGTAGTATATAATAGTGTAAATAGTGTGTGTGTATATATATATATATATATATATATATATATATATATATATTCAATCACTTTCTGCTACAGTCCGTTTCTACATTTAATATTTATAATGAATTTACCTCAAGATATTTTTTTTTCCTTATTACGAACATGTTTCGGGTACCATCTTGTACCCATCCTCAGCCTTTGTGTCTGGTGAAGTACATATGTGTTGGTTGACTATTATTATTGTGGCTTCCTGTTGGCTTGTGGTACTTCAAATTGGTTTTATTGTGTGTGTGATTGTGGTGTATGTGTTAGTTTTTTGTGTATTTTTGATGTTGATTGCTTTGAATATTGTGTCATGTTTTGTATTGATTTGTATTTGTTCAAGTATTAGTTTGTTTTGTGTTTTATGTTTGTATATTTGTAAATTTTCCCAAATGTTCATTATGGTGCCTTTGTGTGGTATATGTTTTATTAGTGTCACACTGGTTATGTCTGGGAATTCATGTCCTGTGTTTATTGCATGTGTGGCTAAATTAAATTTATATATTTATGGTTTTTTGTATGCGTTTAGGTGTTCAAAATAACGTTTTTTCAGCTGTTTGTTTGTTTGTCCTATGTAACATTTATTACAATCTTGGCATTCAATTTTGTATATACCGTTAGTTGTTGTATTATCTTTGTTGTGTGGGCTATTTAGTTTTTGTAAATTATTTTTATTAGTTTTGTATGCTATTTTTATATCTGTATTTTTAAATAGTTTTGTTAGTTTTGTCATTTTATTATTTATGTATGTGAATGTGGCCCATTTTTTGTTGTTGTTATTATTTATGTGTTGTTCATTTTGATTAATCCTTAATTGTTCAGTTTTTACTTTATATTTGATTTTATTTTCTATTTTGTTTACAGAATTTTCATTGTATCCATTTTCATAACCAATTTGGTATGTTATATTTCTTTCTTTGTCAGTTTTTTGTTTGTTTAGGGGAATTTTATATATTTGTTTTGGTTATGTACCAATGTGACACTAATAAAACATATACCACACAAAGGCACCATAATGAACATTTGGGAAAATTTACAAATATACAAACATAAAACACAAAACAAACTAATACCTGAACAAATACAAATCAATACAAAACATGACACAATATTCAAAGCACTCAACATCGAAAATACACAAAAAACTAAAACATACACCACAATCACACACAATAAAACCAATATAAAGTACCAGAAGCCAACAGGAAGCCACAATAATAATAGTCAACCAACACATATGTACTTCACCAGACACAAAAACCGGAAGGCTGAGGACGGGTACAAGATGGGACCCGAAACATGTTTCTAATAAGGGAAAAATATCTTGAGGTAAATTCATTATAAATATTAAATGTAATATATATATATATATATATATATATATATATATATATATAATAAAAAATATTGTTATTTTTAATATAGAGAGTCAAGAAATTTAATAAACAATTTCACTATTAGTGTCAATTTCTTAATATCCTACATTAAGGTTCTTTCATCTGTTTCCATGATGTGAATCTAATATCATACAGTTCAATGCAATGTGGACAAGATTAATAATTAACGTGAGGTGATTCAATCTTTTATTGTGTTCCAAAACTTTACTTACACTTTATTGTCTAGAATAAATAAATTTGTTAAATGTGGAGAGACAAATCTGAAATATTTTAAGTTATCTAATATTAGACAGTTATTGTTGTAAATTGAAGTTGTACAACAAGGTTTAAGTTCGTATTATATTTCTTGCTAAAGTCGTATACAGGCCTACCCCTCCGTCCTTCAATCACACGTTTCGGTTTGTTCTAAGAAATATTTAAATACAAAAGGACATTACATTTAATGTTATACTTGCATGTTTGTTTAAAAGTATTCGGGAATGTATTTGAGAATTCCATGTAGACCTACCTGAATATAAGTGAAAGTTTGCGACAATGTTACAGAACCAGTGCACAGCGACCGTCGTCCAAGAATCAGCTGCGACATCATGAGCTACACCCCGTTTGATTCGATCAACCACGCCGCTTGCACGCTTCACTGTCTCGCATTGATCAAAGCTTTCAGTAGCGGACGGTGCATTGACGGTGTCTGTCACTGCAGGAAATCAACTTAGCGTCACACGTTACTCTGTGTACTTGTGTGTACCTTTACACGGTTTTCCCAAGTTTGGATAACTTTTAATTTAAGTAAATACTTCAAAAATGTATATTATATACACTTCGTAGCCGTATTTAGCCATGTTAATATACAACATGTTAAAATATGCCTCGCTTTCTCTGTATATGCTTCTTGTAGATAGATAAATATAAAAATTATTGAGCAAAACGTGTTGCAATTATCCTCGCTACCTGTATTGAAATACCTCTGAATATGCTTCTGTAGATTTGCACCATTGTAGCCAACATGGTCTCTTAGACGTAGTAGCAATGTTGTAAATTTTATTAGAGATAGGTTGTGTGATTTAAGATATTATAAAACAAAAAATGTAATCTCTATTATGATATTTCATAATGCAATATGGTCAACCGTTATCATCTTTGAGGTCAAATTCAGGCCGGTGTCAGTGAATTTCTTCTACCAATCAAAGATATAATTCCTACTATTAGACAAATTTAACAATGGATGCGGAAAAAGTGTGAACTACGGGAGTTTATAAACAAACGCGCAAGCGCGTCTCACGCCTCCGAGCAGTCTACAGCCGTACTCAAAACTTTGTCATTTGAATTTATGTTCCCCAGCTGTGAATATCGTGAGCGTCGATTTGTATTACAAGTATAGGCTATTTGTGCATGTTCGTGTTACAAAGTATGATATTTGAAATGATGTAGAATAACAAAGGACAAAGTTTAAATATTCTAATGCTCTTACTGTAATTTTCGGACGGGTAAATTTTCAAGTTGCGTATGAGTTTTACTGTAACTGTACAAACGTAAAGCAGCGTAGAGGAACGTACTGTATCCCCTCACAACTCGCAGTGGCAGTGCTGCTACGCTTCCCCTCTCCGGTTCCAAGGTTAACGTAGCCGTAGTACATAAAATGATCGTCATGTAAAAAATACAGAACGAGCTATGAAATTGATTAGCAATTTTTACAGGAATTTTTCATATCACGTGTTTAGCTAAAGGCTGAATTCAAATATGTTGCAGGCAAAACTCACATATTTCACAAAGGTTATTTACAATATAATTTAGTATATAATTTATATGTACAGGGAAACATGGAAAACCATAATACTTTTACTGGTGGGGGGACACGACTCACTATACAAATCGAATATATATTTTAACTTAAATATAGTTAATGAAAAAACTCAGGAGAATGCCATTTCTTAAAGACGGAATGTCTATTGTCGTTTGTGTAATACCTAATCACAGTGATGACTTCAATAAATTCTTCTCTGTTTAATCTGTAACATTTTAAACTAAATATAACTAAAACATAGGCTGTACCTTCTTCAACAAAATTTCTCAATTTTGAGTACAGTTATTTTCATATTTTACAAATTTTCTAATTTTTTAATGTCCTGTTAATGTTTCTGCTCGGGCCTGATGTGGTCCGTTGGTACCTAATTGCTAAGGGTGAATCAGGCAGGTAACGTTCGACTTATCAGGCAACTAAATTAGAAATTGCCGTCAATAAAATTATGAAGCTAAAAATAGGGACGCTGTTAGGTAAAAAAATTCCTTCATTGTGAATATTATGGTGTAAAATATTTGTTGTGTGTGATATAACTACTTAATGTTTCATTTGCATAAAACGTTGCATGCTGAACCGTCCAGTGTTACACACTAAAGTGATCGTGGTATACTTCATGTGACGCTAATATACTATTATTCTTGTTTATTTTCCTGCTTGATGTGACTTTAACATTTTATGCATAAGGACGCCTTTGACGGAGTGTTTCTGTTTACTCCTCGCAGACTCTTTTAGACTGTGGAAAATCAGACGTTGAAGAGTCTAATAAGTCTCACAAGACTCGCAAAAGCTATTTGATAACCACTTTCTGCCTGCTGCATTCAGCAGACGTAACGAAAGATAATTCTATTAAATACGTAAATATATATATATATATATATATATATATATAATTTATATATATATATATATATATAATCTTAAGTGGAACTAGATAAATATTACCATATTTGATACAAGGATATGTAATAGGAAATAATTTCTTATTAGACTAGTTTTATACCAGCGTCGTTTTGAAAACGATGTTACTTGCTTAATGTTTTGCTTCTACAGTACCACAGCTGCTAGTGACTTATTTTATTTTTAATAATGCTTCTGAGTATGGTGCACCCACTTCGTTAGAACAAAATGGGAAATGGGACTGTGGAGTGAATCTACTACATACGTATTTTACTATGGGTGTAAATCAAATGTCTTTACACAAAACCCATATTAGTTTAATCCTGAAACTTTCCAGATCCAACATGCAGATTTTAGACCTCGATCCTGAATGCAGCTTATCTTGAAAAAGCCGCAATTTTTGAAATTACTTAACCAATGCAGGATATTGCGGGGCCCATATCCTGTTCACGAGATAAATGTTTCAATGCTAATAGAACTCTACATTGATGATTAAAACTTTAAGCTTTAATCCTTTAAGCCTTAAGTCCAACGTAAAGCTTTGTAAAACTCATCATTTTACGAGATGTTATTTGCAAAAAGTTTATGAAGCGTTTGTAATAATCGATAAACAATAACACAAAAAATGCAAAAGAATTAGCGATTCACTGAAATCAGTTCTTTTTACATTACCTCGCTACCATTCTTGGGATGATGAATGGAAAAGAGTACAACTATGTTAAAAATAAAGTTTCCCAACCAAGCCTTAAACCTTATAAACGTTCAAATAACTGAAATCGCTGATGGTAGAGACAAGCTGTACGAAAAACTTCGTAGTTAGCATCGCCCGCTGTCACTTTCCTCAATGTTTGCATATAACGCCGATAAAGGAGGATAAAGTAGATTATATTCGTTATTATTAAAATAAACTACTATTAATGACCGCGCGTGGTCTTTTCCCCTGTCTGTGTTTGCTTGCGACTCAGATGTGCAGAGGAAGTCGGTTGATATTCTCTCTAATTTGTATTCGCAGAGAAGACTCGCTAGTACGCAAAGAATAATTAAAAAAAAGCTTTTAATTCCTTAAACGTTTAATTTCTTGACTTAACTGGAATCGAAGGAGTAAACAGATTTCAGAATGATTTAATAATTGCATTCCATAAATTATTGTACAGTTCTGCAACAATAGTCAACTGAACATTAAATGTGTACGGCTTCTATTATTAAGATATAGTTTTGCAACATCTTGTACATCGATAAAATCTTGTTTCACGACAGCAGTACATGAGTACTGTAGATAAATTATATTGTAAAATCCGTTTGGTCCAGTATCACCTAGACATAGTCACTGAAATGAGTAACTCAAAATGCAGGCAATGGAATGTTTCAACTGTAAGAGCTGTCAGACGATTCAGTAAGCATAAACACACTACATAAAACAAGATTAGCTCCGTACAAGTCGTATGCCATCAACTTAGTTAACCCGACATCATTTCCTTCCTGAACTTTCCACATAAAAAAATTTTGCATAAGTTTGCGAAAAGGTAAGCACTGACCCCGACCATTTGCAAACTATTCTAAAACTGTTTTTTGTTTGTTTCGCTTGGTAGAGTGGGAAACACCTGTAAAGTGTATTCTGGCAGGAGCTGATTATATTTTTTTTTTGACATTACCCTACTTTTAATTATATACGTTTTTCTTCTTTGCTTCTAATCTTTTTTTATGCAACTGTAATTGAAGTTACAAAGCAAAGTAAGTAATTAATCAAAGTAGAGTAACAAAATTACATACAAACTAATCAACAGTGATATCAGCTGATAAGAAAGTAGTTAAGTTACGTTTTAAAGTAAACACTGTATGTATGATTTTTCGATTATTATTTATTTTGTTGAATTTTGGAAATGTGTATGTGAGGGTGCGTGGGGTGGGGCGCACCCGAGACGGTGAGAGAGAGAGAGAGAGAGAGAGAGAGAGAGAGAGAGAGAGAGAGAGAGAGAGAGAGAGAGAGAGAGAGAGAGAGAAATTGACCTAAAGGGTCACTATTTCTAAATACGCCTTATGTACGCCTTGGCATTTTCCTATTGGACGCCTTTGTTAAGTTCAAGAGCAAAACTTGAACATTATTGTTTGTTAAATAAAATATTGTCATTAAAATAAACTGTAAATAGTGACTAAAGTCAACATAAGTTAACGTGCACAAGATTTATGATGAATATACGTCATAACGAGTGGCAGTAATTGAGCTAAAAAGAATTCTTCGATTATTTGGACAAGAAAGAGGTGAACGCAGGAGACACTGCCACGGAGAACTCTGCCTTATCGCATCACGCCTGGATGCGCGACCATCCCGTCTTGTTGGATGAAGCTGAAGTCCATCACTTGGAATTACTTCTCTTACCCGTTCCTAGAGTAGGCCTACGTGGAGATAAGAATGGCGACTGCTGCACCAACAAACACGAGAGAGAGAGACAGTGTGTGGCAATTAAAGTAGCCTGGTTTTTGGTGCTGGACGGTGTGAAATCGGCCCAATCACCAACACGCCATGCTGGGCTCATTTGGTGTTTTGTGTAAACCGCATTCAGATGCGAACTGGTGTTTTCCAACCACCAAAGTAACCAAATTTACATAGGGATGTTCGCCTGTAGTATTAGAAAAACTTTTGTTACCAAACTACAGACAGTTTTTTTTAATTATCCCTACCCTGAAATGGCTGCTTCGGGGGTCACCGAAACGTCAATGCGTAGTGGAAACAACATTTTTAGCAACCGGCCGGTAAGCCGTGACGTGTTACATAAGGTGTGGCTGACTCGAGTCATGATAGCCTACAAAATTTTAATAAAGGGGTTCCTTACTGTGACTGGGAAGTTAAAACAATTGTTATTATGAAACTTATGTTGAAAACACCAGAAATCACATCCATCAAACGTGTATATTCCGTTAATTATAGTCGGTTGGTAGCTATAGAACATTGAACTAATAAATGTTTGCTCTCTCCCCACCATTCTCTCTCACTCTCTCTCTCTCTCACTCTCTCTCTTTCCCTTCGGTCCTTTAGATTTGTTTTTAGCCCCTTTTAGTCCATCTAATTGTTTTTAGTAAGGGGGATTGTTTTTAAGGGGATCATTTCCGAGTTCAGACCGGGATGACGATTGCCCCTTTCCATCGTCTAGGGTAGTCTCCTTGTGTCCATATGGCGTTATAAATTGCCAGCAGTGTAGCCATAGCTACATCCAACAGATCACTTATAATGCTGTAAATAATATCGCCCGGTCCCGCTGCAGTGTTACCAGCAGCGCGGATAGAGGACTATAATGGGCTTATACTGAAAGGGACGTTGTAGGTTCTGTACCCTTCACTTTCGAAGTCAAGACCTTGTTCGACTTCAACTTTTTGGCAAGGGAATCAGGAGGCACTAGTGACTTCGGCATATCGCGCAGGCAAGGTGTCAGCAATTTCAACTGGGTTCTATGTCAATTCACTATCAAGCTCTATACATACGATAAGTGTAAACCCTAAGAGAAGGATTAGGTCGGATTATAACTACCGTTAGAATTTGCCACACAACATGTTTGTCTTAAGCTCACACGACCGGTGACACTATACTCAAAATTTTTAAAATACCGGGCTGATAGGCTGTGGTCGGTTACTATAATCTCGACATCGTCCGTAACATTTCGGAGAAAGTAATATTTCGTATCCTAGATTTGTTATACTTCTATTGTCATACGTGGAGATGATGGACATATGATTACCTGAATGTGTGTGTGTGTGATAAAAATAAACGAATGTTCTTGTTTATTGTTAATCTAAAGAGCAAAACGTTTTGTAGATAACGTTATTTCGTTTTATGTCTGTAATAAATTAGACTACAGAGAAAATCTCAAAAGGAATTGTGAATGGAGACAAGTAAGATTTAAAACCGAATCACACACAATAATAACAGGAGCCGGTGACTGAGGAAATTGATTAAATTACGTATTCATGGGAGTCATGGACCTGCTCCCAGCGTATCCCGAAACAGTACTCTATTGGCATTACTGTCTGTTTCCTCTTCAGTGGATACCTCGCTACTTATCGACGAAACAATAAACCTCGCATAACAAAATTAGTCATTACATTACACGAAGCAATACTGCATACACAACTTTTCGCAGACATACCAATTTTACTTTGATTCAAAGTTTTTTAAATTCTCGTACCCAGTTTAGTTAATTCCCGTAATTAATTCTTTAGTACTTGATATGATTAGATTTTATGTACTACAAGGTGTAATTTCGCCCATTATTTTTATGGCATGATTGTAAATTGCTTTAAATAAGCGTGACTACATTTCAGATCGATACAGTCAAGAAATTCGATTCTGATTCAGTTGTTTTAAGTAACTTATGAATATAACAACGAAATCGATATAAAAATAAATAGATTTCAAATGATATGCGGTACTGTACACAGAACAGTTGGAAATTAGACAAGGAAACAGAAAACACACCAAGATAAAATTCCATAAAGCAATGGCAACACCTGTTTTAACGTATGGAAGTGAAACTTGTACGATTACGAGAAATGATGAACGAAGAATACAAACAATTAAAATGATGTTCTTGAGAAAAATCAAACGTTGCACCCTTAGAGATCAAAGAATATGCTTATGGCCAGCAGAATAAGGAAAGGACAAATAAAATGAGGGCAGCACATCGAAAGAATGGAAGATATGAGACTACCTAAACAAGTAATAAGATACAGACCTCAAGGAAAACGAGATATAGGTAGACCAAGGAAGCGACGGTTTCAGTGTAGGCGGAACAGGCTGAAAGCCTATACCTTGACGTGGAGAAGAAGAAGAAGAATATTTTTGTTATACAAATAGATATTTCTAAGTAGTTTAATTTGTTCTAGACTAATAATGTTTTAACTCGAAAAATGAGTAACCGGAAAAAACAATATAGTTGTTAAAATTATACAAAAATAAAGATAATATTTAATATATTTAATTTTTTAAACCGATACGCACGATTATGATTTGTGTCAGAATTAAGACACTAAGTTAAGCTAGTTTTTATTTTCCTAATCGTATATGTATGATTGTGTTAAGTTAGTACTATCTTGGTGAAAAATATTGTGTTTCCGGTAAAGTAGTTCTTCAGCGTGCCGTGATTCATACACATACGTACAAACACGTTAACAGTCAATTCGCCCGGTCAGTGAAGCAATTTAAAAGTATTGAAATATGCAAACGGAGAGTGGCTGATTAATAATTTATAGGCCTATACCTTGCCAAGTTTACAGTAAAGTTGTTTGCTGTCCAAAAAATGAGCACACTATATTATTTGTGCAATATAATTTAGACTAAAACGATTGTGAGCTCTGGATCATTTGTTGTGACCCTTGTTTGGTTTACTGGTTACGATTTTGTGGTGTTTATGTATAGTTTAATATCACAGTAGGAATATATATATATATATATATATATATATATATATATGTCCACAGTATAAATATGTAAAAAATTGGCACAAAATATTATATTTTAACTGTATTGCTTTATTATGAAATTCTATAATTATAAAAATTATAACTTTTAGCTTTTTTGTCTTCCTTAAATTTATTTGACACATTTAGTAATCCTTTAACATAACCTGACATTGTTTCATTATTATTTTAATAGAAATTCTTATTCATATAACTTAACTGTCTAAGCTCAATATGCCTAGTTTTACAAAAATCTATGACTATTATTATGGTACTTTCTTGTTAAGAAAAACATTAGTGTTATTAACACTATCATATATAATATTAATTAATGTGGCCCAAACTAATTACTAATAACTATTAGTAATATATTATAATTCCCCTTAACTGACTATTTATAAATTTACAGTCTGCACAAATAAAACAAAATTCCATAAGTAAGTCCATTAACATTGTCTTTCTTACTTATCATCATTGACATCATTTTAACTGTAATAAACACAACTATCACAGTCTTCGTTAACATACATTAAGCAATTAAAATAAACCATATTCAATCAAGTCTTTCTTTACTGATTTCTTAAAAATCTTATGTTTCTTGGTACTTTTTATTAAGGTAATCAAAGTATATTTATGTTAAAAGGGCATGGTAAAAATGTCATGTAACATAATACCCCCCCAGAAAACAGGTTATTTTAGTAATAAATAGATTGCTCAAATAAGCTGATTTATCTCATAAGTACTTCTCTCAATTTTCTTTAATCATCTTTGCTATTGCTTTCGTAGAACTTGTAAAATGCCTGCTTTTTAATAAAACCTTTTCTATTACATTGTATCTTAAATATTATTTTCCTTCTCTTCTTCATTATTGTTTCAGGTATTGGGTGTTGATGAGTTTTCATAAGCTGTGTTATTATATAATCATTTACTAACAACGTCTTTTTCTTCTCGGGCGAATCTATAAAATATATTATTTTTTCTTAATTTCCTTTAAATAAGTGGTTACCAACTGATTTCTTCTTTTCTCTGGGATTTCTCCTGTTCCTGTGGATTCCTTTATTGGGTTTATCAATTCCTCCCTAACTTTAAATGGCACGGTGAATTTGGCTCACATTGGCTGCGAGTGGCACTATTCTAACCTAATCCTCACCCGACCATTCACCCCGTGCATGGTAAAGTGCTCGTTGGCCCCTGCCCATAATAATAACTTTTGAGTGGCGCCTTAGCTCTCTACACTCTAAAAAAAATAATAGTAAGTCTTGCGTTACTTTAAATATCCCCTCAGAATCATATTGCCTTCTTACCTCTTTTCATTATTATAAATTGCATCCCAGCAGTTCCCCTTACTTTCATGTAACTTCTTTCCAGTTTTGGTAATATCCTTGGTATATTATTTTCTCTTCTATTTAATTTCATTTCGTCGTTAATTAATTCATTTGCCACTATTTTATTCATCTTCTTTTCCAATACCCCTTTTCAGCAGTTACAACTATAGTTATTGTTACTCTATTTATTTATAAACATCAATTCTTTTTTTCTGCAAGTACATTATTTATTTTATTTGTTTTATGTACTTACTTTTTCATTATTATCACCTTATTATCGTTATTAACTGTTATCTTCTTTTCTTAATTAATTCAAAATAATTCTTCTGAAACATCCTGTAAGATGATCTTACCCTTTTTTTTTATACTGATTTACTTCGTTATAAATTCAAAATAATTTCTTCTGAAACACATGGTAAGGTGTTCTTACTTAATTTAGAATTTTGGGGTTTTCTTTTTTATATTTGTTTAAGTTTTCTTTAATTTTCATTTGTCCTTACATTCATCATTAGTTTTCCTTCTCATTTATTCAATAGTTGGCCTAGTCGGTAATCGTACAATCAGTCCCTTTTCTCTATAATTTGTTTGGAATTAATTTAACCATGGTCCATTATTTCATCTGTACTGGTCGTTCGGATTACCTTGGTCAGCAGAACTATTTCCGTCCTGGTGATATAGATTTTTGCTACCTTACACAGCAATTCTTCCAATACTATATGTTCATTATTATTTATGCCTACATCAATCACTTTCCCAATTTGCTTATTCAATAAATACGTTAATGATATATCCATTGTTAATGCTACCACTGATATTTGATTATGCATTTTTACTTCTTGTGTATTCAATTTAGCTATAGATTTGCTTACTGTTTTACTCACTGTTATATTTAATTTACCTATAAATTTCCTGAAGTTTTTTCTCATTATTTGGTTGTGAGTTCCTTCGAAAGTTTCTATTAATCTCCTTCTGTTATTTTTAAAATTACATACTTTTCTGTATTCCTTACTTAGGATGTTAAGTACATTAACTAGTCCATTGTTCATCATCTCCCACCCTTCCCTTGTATTTATTAATTTCCTTTAATGCATTTTTCTCATTTTCTCCCTGTTGTTGGTAACTTGATTTTGTACCTTTATTATCTTGGTTTCTGCCTGATTGTATTGTTCCCCTACCTTATTTTGTAGTATCCCTAATTGTTTCTGAGTATCTTTGTGAACTATAACAATACTGGTTTTACTGTTATCCTCCACTTCAATTATTTTGTTTATCACCTCTTCGCGTAATTGACTAAAATTTTCCTCGGTTTTCTCAACCTTCTGGATAGTTTCTGTAATCCTATTCCTTATTTCTTCTTTATACTCTTCTAACTGCTGTTTCAATTCCTCTTTATTCTTCTCACTCTCTTCTATCAACCATCTTTTTAATTCTTCATTACTTTGTCTAATATCCTCCTTCAACTGTTGTTGTAATGTTTCATTATTATTTTCAATTTTTATATTTAATTCCTCATGATTTTCCCTCATTTGTTTCTTTAAACTTTCATTATTACTGTCCATTTTCTTGTCCATTTTTCCCATATCTTCCTTATTTTGTTTCAAAGTTTTATTATTTTCTTTCATTTGTTTCTTGAATTCTTCACGATCTTGTTTCAATGTTTCTCTGTCCTCCTTTATTCGTTCTTCCATTTTTTGAAACATTTCCATTAATCTCTCAAATCTCATTTCTTCTACAGTCTTATTTGGTTCTTTTTGTGTGGGTTTATCTGGTTGGCCCCCTGGTATATTCCTTACCACCGTTTCCCTTTCATCAGTCACTGTTATTAGGGTATCTCTTACCATTACTTCTACTTCTTCAACTGTGGTTGCTTCCTTATCTTCTATATTTAACTCTATCTCTTCTTGTTCCATACGTTTCCGTGACGTTGCTCTTCTCCTTGACATCTCTGTTGTTAATCGTAGCCGCCACTAGAGTAGTAATCACTGTAAAACTCACAATAAGAATACAAAGTTATTCTATCTCTAGCCTCACTAGTTGGGCTCCAATTTGTAACGTGTAAAAAGGTTTACTCTTATATTTTACAGCCTCACGTTGTTGGCGTCAATTTGTTACATCCAGTAAATAATCTACGGGTTATTTAACTGAATTTTACCTTGTTTAACTTGGTTGTTATTTGTGTATACTTTGTTAATAGTTTATAAGGATGAGTATCTGTTCAGGGGAATGTTTGTTGAGCGCCAATTTGCAATCACCGGTTGCAAATAAAATTTATTTGTAGAATATCAATTATAAATTTTTATTAAAAAAAATATTATACGGTTTCTTTATCAGCTGTAATTAAATTTCTTTTAATCTTTTCTTTCAGCGATGAATGTGATAACTTATGCTCATCAAAACACATTTGAATAATCTGCCATGACTTTCAAATGAGGAGTGTTGCCAACTTAATCTAATTACTGAAGTCAATTCACAGTACCAGATATCTTGTTTAGTATATCATACACATTTTGTATTCATGAAATAAAGAGACGAATAAACCTTTTATCTGTATCTATTAAACTCAAATCCTTTATTTGTTCTTCAAATTGTTTTAAAAGTCAAATATAATTCTTGACAAAGTTTGGCCAGCTGTATTTTAATATGCTCAGAGTGGCAGCAGTAGCAATAGTAACTCTTATACCTCAGGGCATAAACATTTTCATATTTTATATTTAGTGAATAAAATACAAATATAATGTGTTAAGTTAGGTCCTTTTGACTACGATATAAACAACAGTTATTAGAAGAAAAGTACCAAAATACATGGAGTTATAAATAGTTACAGTGTACCTTAACAGGATTATATAAATAGTTTAACAAAGTTCAGTGTTTAGGTTATGTTTAGCAAAATGTTTTTTAGACTTAATTCACTTTAGATTACAATAACACTATACATCAATGGTTTTTTATACTGGTGGTAATACTATTCATTAATATTGTTCTCAGTGAAAGTTCCAAATGGTTTTTATTTAAAGTGTAATCAATGTCTTTGAAACCTGTAGTCTAGGCTTAACAGGGAATGGTTCAGATTAAATTTATATCAAAAAATACTTCTCTTCCTGTGTCAGTTAATTCAATTTCTTCAGAGATTCACTGGTTTTCTTCTTTATAGTCATGTAACACTTCCTTCTTCTATTCAGTCTAGTTGAGGATGATTATTTAATTGTTTTATTTAGATGCACTGATATAAAATGTCTCATAATTTAATTTTGTCACTATGTGGTGTTTAATTCAACCTTTCTCATTCAGATCCAATAATACATTTTTTCTTTCATTTAGTTTATTAACATATTAATTGCTAAGGCCTCTATCAGCTATCTTATTGGTTTCCAATGTAACATTTTTTGTCACCCTGGTGATATCATAGTAATAACATAAACAAACTCTTACTATTTTATCTGTCATTCTCTTTAAAAGGATATACCTTTTTTATAAGAGCTTTAATCTTTACTTTATTGGTTTCTTTGATCTTCTGATGAAACACTGATCATTTTGACGCTACTTTTGACTATCTTCTGTTCTATATTTCTTGAGTTATTAATTTACACTTTTTATTCTATTTGTTCCAAACTTATTTATTATTATTTCTTTTTGTACTTTCCACTTTTTTAAATTTATTTGACACATTTAGTAATCCTTTAACATAATCTGACATTGTTTCATTATTATTTTAATAGAAATTCTTATTCATATAACTTAACTGTCTAAGCTCAATATGCCTAGTTTTACAAAAATCTATGACTATTATTTTGGTACTTTCTTGTTAAGAAAAACATTAGTGTTATTAACACTATCATATATAATATTAATCAATGTGACCCAAACTAATTACTAATAACTATTAGTAATATATTATAATTCCCCTTAACTGACTGTATTTATAAATTTACAGTCTGCACAAATAAAACAAAATTCCATAAGTAAGTTCATTAACATTGTCTTTCTTACTTATCATCATTGACATCATTTCAACTGTAATAAACACAACTATCACAGTCTTCGCTAACATACATTAAGCAATTAAAATAAACCATATTCAATGAAGTCGTTCTTTACTGATTTCTTAAAAATCTTATGTTTCTTGGTACTTTTTTATTAAGATAATCAAAGTATATTTATGTAAAAAGGGCATGGTAAAACTGTCATGTAACAATATATATATATATATATATATATATATATATATATATATATTACTCTAATACGTCTGGAAGCTTTACTTCGTTCTGTCGTGATCATTGTTTGGTTGCCCTGCGGTCAAGAAATCTTTATAAATGTCGCAGTGGAACAGGAAATATATATATAGGTTTTGAAAGTAAAAATGTAATCAAATTGTAAGGTGTGACGACGGTGTCTTGCACTTGTAACTCTACGTCTAAAGGTTTATTAAGAAATGTTTATGAATTTTCAAGTTATTTAATTTTTTGTAAAAGTATAGAAATTCTTTCAGTGTAGAATTTTTGTATAAACGGTAAACGCCGAGACGTCAATCTTGCACAGAGCGAGCGGAGCTGATTGCAAACTCCGTTACTGTGAGTATATATTAGATAATTTAACAGAAGCAGAGAGAGGAAGTAAAATTGGAGAAAGTGAAAACTAAGACACATGTGTTATATGACAAACGGATTTATTCTGAGATATCTGCGAATATACACACATACACAAAGAGAGGCGCGCATGATCACACACTAACTGGCTCGATTGTCGCTTAGACAACTGTCGTTTTCAGTAACTAACACTTGTGGAGCAACCTGTAGCATGCCATTTATTGCAGTTACTTGCACTGAGCCAAATTCACTTAAATTAAAATGTTTCCTTAAACAATAAAATATTAGCCTACTCAGTAACCCACAAATATACTTTTCATAAATTACACCATTGCATTTATCCTCACTGTAATAGTAACATTCACATACACATTCGCAATTAATACACAATTTTAATTAAGAAAGTTGTGTTAGTGGTTATAATCACAAATAGAATTATTACTGTTGCACACCACTATAGAAAAATTATTCCGATTAGCGCTTTCAAGCTTCTGAGCTCTGATTTCCGATCTCACGATGAGCTGAGAAGCTTGAAAGCGCTAATCGGAATAATTTTTCTATAGTGGTGTGCAAACCGTGATAATTCTGTTTGTAAAAATACACACACACACATATATATATATCGTTTTATACAGACATTTTGTACAAACATTCATATGTCATTAGTTACACTTTCTCTTACTGACACGGACACGCACACACAAACGTGATCGTGTCATTATTTTATGCGTACGAATGCTATCTAAGCTTCACTCAACTACTTAATTCGAAGGTTATTTAACTTAAAATATGTTACCTTAGAATCTGCTTCGTAGAAAACGCCCAAATATATTGAAGGATATTTTATAGAAATTACACCCTATTATTGTATTCAGCCCGCACATAATTGGTTGTTCTAGAATGCGAATTGAGTGTTTGACAAATGCCAATGCCGGTTGACTAACACGATTATAAAATCATACAGGACCATTAGCTAAAATCATATGAGACGTATATTTTGATGTCAGCTTAATAAATCTGCTGACGACTAGACGATCTGATTCCTGAATATTTGTATTTGTCACATTAATTGACACATGGAAAAATTTTTAAATTAATCAATTATTGTAGGAAGTTGAAGGCTAGAAATTCTTGATAACTAAGATTCTTGATAACCGATGGAATGGCATTGAACTAGTCGTTGGAGCGTTGCCAAATTGTCACAGTCCTAACAGACAAACAGTTGCCCAGAGACTGAGGACCGTTCATCATTTTACTTTTGTCTGCACGTTTATAAAATATACTATGCTGTCTTTAAAATCTGTTCATTTCAGCATTACTATTCAGTTAAAGTTTGAAAAAGAATAAAAAGTTATTAGAACAAGGAGATTACACAAATACTTATTCTGTTGTATTGAATAGACGTATTTTACAAGAAAAACGCAGTGTGAGAGATGGAAGAAAGTGAGAGAATTCTTTTTGCAGTTCAGTTTGGAATCACGGTTCACATTACTTCACACCCCTCCGTAACAGTGACTAACTCAGAAAAGTAAAGGTGTAATGCACAAACTCCCCAACTCATGTAGCTACTTAACCAGTTTGAAATATGTAATGTGGAAATTAGGTTGAGCTACAGTATTTGATGATATACATCTCATTAAACGTTAATCATTACATTTTTAGAGAAACATTAAATTTCAAACACAATTCTCAAATGAAGTTATTTTACTCTTAGTATAAAGATAAGAATAAATAATTTACTTGTTTTCTTACTAATATTTTCAAGTTAATCGAGCGTGAACAATTTATTGTTATCTGTTGTGTTTTACGTTTGATTTTTGACAACATTTAATTTTACTTGCTTCTAAAAATATAATGACTTATGTTAATAATATAATAATATTGATAAACAAATGTGTATAACATATGATGAAATTAAACTAAAAATAATCAAAAAGCTCGAAAACTACATTTTGTTATTAAAAATATAGAAGAATGTTTACAGCGTCGAAAAGGTCAACCATCTTACTTGTTATGAGTAGGATAGCAATCACTTTCATCAACAGTTTTGTTTACAGTATATTGGGTGAAGAAATTAGACACCGCGTTTTGCATAGGATTGTCCAAATGCTCATGTGTGAGTCTGTGTCTATACTTTCTTTCTTTTATAACATAACATTTGAGATAGAAGTCTCACGTAAATACCTAAATCAGTACAATGATTCACTAGTACAGCTAAATAAACCAAAACCAAAACAGGATACTTTCCCCTAGGCAGTAGATGCCATATAAATCTTGAGCTTGAAACGACAGATCTCAATGACAGATCAAATTGCAAAACTGTGAGCTCTATTTCCACTGCAGCGCTATCGTCTTCAAAGTGTCACGCAAAGATTCTTGACTGCGCCGGAAGAATTTGCCCATACTTTCAACCATCTTGATAAGTTATGTGGGGATGATCGTGTCTTTTTATAAACGGCCGAAAAGATACCTGCGGACTACTGGTAGCTCGCGATTGACGGTTCGGCGACCACTGGTATATTGTATTGTTACGATGGTCTCATTGGTCGTCGTATGGTACAGCGGAAACAAATGCAGACACAAATGAAGTCGCTAATCACCAGCTTTAATTAATCACAAATAACAGTTTGTGATTAACGAGGTAACCTCTTACAACAATTAAAGTTAAATTTGTAAACACGGAATAATAATATCAAGTAATAGAGTTCCACACTAATTATAACTGCACCTGCTCGACTATAGGACGGACGGGTGGAAAGACGCTCTCGGCTGTTCGATAGGGTTCCATTGTTACAGTGTATTTGCGGAAACAACTTCTTAACCGTGCAACCGTGATTTTAGTTATGTAATTTAGCAACAAATACTTTATGGTAAATGCATTTAACTGTTCAGTATACAGTATTGTTGTCTCGAGGATTACTATTACATGTTCTGAGACTTATTTTCAAATGACGTAGTGAAAGTACATTGGCGAATATTGTGCTTTCAGACACTTTCAAACAAGAACTAAAGTCGATTTTCATTCTAGCATCCAAATTTACGAGCTTTCCAATCATCTTCCTTCAGATTTTTTTGCGTCATTGGATTCCTTATACGTTCTACCCATGCATAATTCCATTCCTGATACGTTCTATCCGAGACTTTGTGGCCCCCTCCTTTTTCTTCTTTTAGGAGGGGTCCATCAAGTATTTTAGTGGCCATCTACATTGTCTATACGGCGCACATACCCATACAATCTTCAATATTTTTTAATAAATTGTATCCTTTACACTGCTACATATATTCAGTGTTTCTCTTATTTCGTCATTTTTACCTTATCCTGCACTGTAAGTCTACAGCACCTTCTCCAGTATTCTATTTCTATGGCTCGTAGTCTTTGCCTCATATGTTCTTCAGTTTCTCACAATTATAATATTTTCAGTAGTTTCTACTATTATCTTATAATATTTTTTAATTTTTGTTTCTGGTCTTATTTGAGTCCTCCATAAAGTGGAATGTGACTGTCTCGTCACTTGTTCCTCTTGTTCTATGCGATTTCTTATTTCTGCTACCATCTTTATTAACCTTGACATCAAGGTATCTGTATGAATCCACTCCCTTCACAACTACCATTCCAACAATATATCTTCGCATGTACTTCTGACGACAATCTATTCAGTCTTATATATTTGCTTTCATTCTCTTAATAATCATTTTTATTACTTAATAGAAACTTCACTGTAATACTACTTTGTCGTGAAATAAGCGTTAATAAAATTTTCCACGTCACATTACCGTTTTGATTCAACAAATTAATGCGTTTGCAGCAAACTTTTATACCATCAACAGAAAAGCGCTCTTTTACCAATAGGTTAACACAATATTTACTGTATAAAGGAAATAGTTACTCAAATATTCACTTCCGAATAATTGTTTTTGTTTAATCAATCGCATCATCACGCTTCTTTTTATATCAATTCAGCACGTTTGAGAAATTGAAATAATAATTGAGAGTATAAACTCAAACTTTCTATGTATGTTTATTTATTTCCTCTTTCATTATCTGTCTTATTTGGTAGCAACTCTACTTTATAAGAGTGTCCATGAATTATATTTTAAGTCAAACTAATCTCTGATCACAAATTATTATGAAATAACTAGTAAAAATTTTATATTTTGTACAATAACTTAATACGTTTATCGCTATAAACTATAATACAATTTATAAATGTATGTATTTCAACAGTATATAGTCAAGAGATTATGTGCCCACCAGCCCGCCGGCACCCGCCCAGTGTGTATTGGGTACCTCAAGGTAGCTGCGATCTGTTCTTACGATTGTGGGCTGTACTCAAATTAGACTGCTTTGACACACCCTGTCACATTGATTAGGTTCCTCACGTACAGCACATACATGAGCGGGTATGCTCTACAACCTAATTAATGCAGAGATGTAAGATGTGGACTCCGTTAAGACAATGCAATAGGCCTATACTAAGTTTTTTGTATAAAGAAGAAGTGAAATTTATTTTTTTTTAACCTAGAAACAGGACAAATCTAAAACATTGTAACATCAAAATTTAAAATAAGTCACACACACACACACACACACACACACACTAGCCCTTGCGCGTAGGTACATTAGTCCTAAAGTAAATACAATTTCTAAACACAAATTCCGATACTGAAATTCATATGTGAAAGAAGAAATGAAATCAGAAGGGAAAAGTTCCTTTTTACACACAGCAAAGCTAAATATTTGAAACGTTTATATATAGACGTTTGTCACTAAAACAGAAGCAAAGAGTTCTGTTTATAACGTTATGTTTGAAACAAAATATAGGAAGCCGAAGCGTTCCTTTGAAATATCTTTTTATTTAGAAATCAAATATAGCTATTGTCTTACAAATTTTTTCTTACATGTACGCTTTTCTGAACACATACGCTTATGCGTTGGATAAAGATTTTTATATAAGAACAGGAAAATAAGGCTTTTATGCCATATATGCAGTAAGAATGTTAGTTATAAATGCAAGAAGAATTTATAAAATACAAATTGACGGAGAGGAACGTATTTTCTGGAAATTAGACTTATTTTATTTATATTTGATAGTAAGTATGAATAAAGGAGATGCACAGAATTAAAATTCTGGCTTCTTGATAAAGGAGACTTTTGGCAGTATCTCTGACTCTTTATGAGGTTTAATTATTTTCCTTGTCAAGCGTTTATAAAATAATTTATAAAGATTGGAAGCCTGAGAAAAGTGTAGCAGCACTGATAGCATTTGCCCATATTAAAACACAAACCCTTTAACAGATATCACAGCAGACTCTAGAACAAGACTGTCAAGACTGTCTTAACGTTTGGTAAAAAATTAGCACTTTACGTATTCACAAAACCCGAAGTGAGAAAAGACGGTTCCTTTGTTTAAAATTGAAAGATGATATGACAATTTAGCAACACTTTAAAGATGTTCTATTCACTTCATATGATAACATGACCATTCTAAAAAAAAAAATCAAAAAATATGATACATTATATTAGATAAAATTATAGAATTAAACTAATTGGTTTCTTTGTGATACAGCACAGTAAATGTTTCCAATTTTTGATAAATTATTGGTAACGTTTACAGAAACAAGATTTGCACTGTCTTATCAGTAGCGTACAAGACGTGACCTTCTAACCTACTAAGGTTTGCGCCTAACGTACTTGCGTCCTAACGTACTAAATCTACTCAATTGTCACACAGTCTTAAAATGCGTTTTTTAGACTATACTGTACTACTAGATTTGTTTATTACGTGAGGAAATTTGTTATAACAAATTCTAACGTTAATTAAAGGGTTTTAATTTGTTCATCAAAAAGTTGGGTTGCCGCTAATAATGAGTAGCAACTGGCTTCCACTTTTTTCAGTTAAACTGTATGTATTATTCAACGCTGTAAGATAAGAAAGGTGCTGCTTGAATCGTTCTTAAAATTGAGTTGATCCTATTTAAGTTAAATTGTCTGAAACAGAGACCTACTGCAAAACGAAACTCAAATACATATATGTAAAAACAGGTTATCACTTTGTTGTTTGTTTTCATTCTGTTCCACAACAGTCAGAAGTATCGTTAGTAATACCAAAAAAGCTGTATTACAGATTCCATATAAAGGGAGACATAAATCTTCCCCACATTTCAATCATTCGTTGTACAAAAATATGCATGTTGTGAACATAACGTTTTTACAAGTTACAGGAAAATACAAAAAAATTTATTCTGCATATTAATAAACTTTTACGTGGCCACCATTCATTGTTCGGAGAACTTTCAGTTTGTATCCTACTTCTCTCCACGTTACAGCCTACGTTTGTCTAATCACCGGTGCTAGAGCTTTTTTATCTTTGCCTTGAAAGAGTTTACGTCTCAAACTAAACTAAAGTACAGTTTGTTTACCCTAAACATAATCTAACAGAAAATGTAAAGAGGGGTAATATCGGTTGACTGGGGTGGCAATGGTGGTGGTCCATCCCTCCCAATCCACCGCCCAGGACCTCCCAAATCAGGACCTCACGAACACTGCCCAGTGGGGACAAATATCATCTAGCTGAAAAATTATCCTCAACTGACATTTTTTAAAGAAATGTTTCTAAAGAAATCAGTCCTTAAAACTGTTGGCTCAATAAATAAGAAAGTTCAAATCAATTTGTTATGCATTAGACCTCACCAAAATTAACTTTAGGGCTGTCTCTCCTACAACATATTTGCGCTTTGTCAACCCTAATATAGATGTTGTGTTTTATCTCCCTGACTTGTGGAATGTAACTTAATTGAAAAAACAAAATATGTTTCAAATAATTATTGCCTTTGTTAATCCGGATTAGGATCTTTTCAGCAAAAGATGCAACATTTCCAGATCTAAAAAGAAAAATAAATTCACTAGTTTTAAGGAACTGTACACTGTTTATTATAACTTATAATAACGTAAGAATTGGAACAACATCTATAAAATTATTGATTTAAAAGGTAATACTTGCTGACCTGGTAAAAGATAAGTTAATTTATCAGTAGTGTAAAGTACTAATTCCACATAAAGGCAGCAATGTGATTAACTAAGAAACTGCTTAATCTTCTGGGAACTGGAGATATGATTGTTAAATTGCTGGAAACACAATAATAAATTAGAAATACGGTTCGGTAGAGAGGATTTCGCGAAGCGATAAGTCACCGGAATAACAGAGAGTGCGACAGAAGTGGGAGAAAGGGATTTCAGCGTTCCACACAATCATATATTATTGGCGTTGTCCTTGAGAAATCGAAGATAAAACTGTGTGTATAAGTTCTGTAATATCAGGATGCTTACGTGCACGTATATTGCCTTATCGGGACGAGTCTGCAATAAACGCATTTAGACATAGAGATATACATTTGTATCTTATATTCTGGTGGAGATAATGATTTAATTATGGCAATATATACGTGTACCTATGCAAACATGTATAGAATACATATAATTTAATGGGTGTGATCGATGACACTTTTCACCTTACAAATTGATGTTAATGTAACAAAACCTTATCTGTGTTAAGTCGACAGCCATTGCAAATATACGAGGATGTATACATGAATATATTATTGTTTAATTCCCTTTAATTATGTGAAATCTCGGGTTTGTATTTTTGTTAGATATAGTATTTTGTGGCGTACGCAATGTGATTCTCTTAGGGCAAGATATTTTTATGACATCTGCATTTCGTAATCCCAAATAACACTGGAAGTAACTATTTTTACAACTGGAGTTCTGAATAGTACACTAATGTACTACCCGGTGTCTCCAGCAGTAACAAGAGTTCGTTTTCTATTTCTTAATTTTCTATATTTTGAGTTTACGAACTTTCATCTCAAAACGTTGGATACATAAAAACCTACATAAAGTACACGTACATGCGTGTTTGCACACTAAAGTACGCACACACACAGACATACACACACGCGCGCACGCGTGCTTACTTGAACACATGAATATTCAAAATATACTACGCGTATGTAGTATGAACAGTGTGGTTCATGTATGCGTAGAATAGTTTGTTTCTGTACATTACGCAAGGCGTCAAGCTACAGTGACAGGCATTCCATTCCGTCTGTCAATTTCCGTCCATTATTTTACAGGTAAACGTCCCTGTAGGCTTATAGTGCTTTCTAACAGATTGGAGACCCGACCATCCTGAATGGCGACATTTGCCGTCACTTCACTGAAAGAGCTCATTCCTAGAAGTTTTCTTGAATCTAGAGGTTTGTCGGTCAGTTGCATCGCTCCATCTCAATCTGTCTTGGGGCTCACATGTTGGTTAACGAGCAAGATGCCATCGACTCCTTGAGCACGTAAAACAATGTTTTCCACTGCGGTATTTTCATTTGCGCTAGCAAAGCCTCTGTTGCGAAGCGGGCGCTACATCAAGTCCGTCCTCCTAAAGCAGTGCTTACCTTCGCTTCTTCCTCCGGTTAACAGAACCTAGCTGTTCTTTGAGGACGCACCATTAGAAACTAACGCGATCTTAGATTCTCAGACTCACAGACGTCACAGCATGTGTCATTGACACAGAAGACTAGTGTGCTGCCGAGAGCTACAGCGAAAATGGCATTATGGTGGTAGCTTGGGTCGGTCGCGGCCAAGCTACACTGTGGTATAGTTTACACCATTAGTTCTGTAATTAATGGTTTGTACCCAACCTACCTTGGCCAAGATAACGTGACTCGACATAAACTCACGGCAAAGGCAGGTTGTACGGACACAACGTCAGTATAGCTTTAATTACAGAGCCACGAGGGTACGAAGAATGAAAATTGTTTGTATTTTCTTTATATTCTTTATGTTCTCAATTTTCATGTATATATTGCAACGATACATATTTGCATATTCACCCAGGGTAATTTATTTGTATATATAAAATAAACAGTTGTAAATAGTTTTAAATGGTGGATACGGGAACAGACAAGAATTAGACAATTCTTAACCTGATTTGAACAATGATTTACATGGTTACTATAGTAAATGTGTGTGTGTGTGTGTGTGTGTGTGTGTGTGCAGTATTCAACGCACGTGTGTACTGGGGCAGGAACTGTGCTAGGAATAAGGGAGACCTTTGTGTAAGCATGCATTTTACTTGTGATAGTGAGCTCCAGTTCAGACAGGCATAAAATACGAATAATTAAATACGTTTATTTAATAAAAATTAGCACACTGACAATACCTACAGCAAAGTGAATTATGTCATTTGTAAGAAGTCCAAAATGACACGTGTGGTTACAATTTGAAGGTGAATGGTAAAATTATAAACGAACTATAAACAAATTAATTAATTACTTATCCAATTAATATGTGACGAGCAATTAATTAGTACCCTATGTAAAGAAAGACAAAAGTATCATGAATATCATAAGTGTATTAGTTCGCACGTGAACACTAATTATGTGTGAAAATACACAAAAGAGATGTGTTGAAAACTGACGCCCAGAACAAGCTTGGACAGAATCTGACATGTTTGAGACGGCTTGGTAAGCAATCTACGACCTGAGTGTAAAACTCCGTCCGATTCTGAAAGACGGAACATAATTGTACTTGGAGGTATCTCCGCTGTTACTCGGACGCGTCACCGCTGGCTTCAGGGCACAAGACAACCCAGATTTTGACTAGGTTGAACGCCTCACTTGCTGAGATCCTCTCCCATACCCAAACAAAAAGAAGTACACCATCCCAACTCAAGACCTTGATAACCTTGAGAGAGTTTGATTCTGGCAGTCATCGGAGGAGTCACTCCGGGCGCTGCTAACATGCAGGGGCCTTGAGCCCCGTTCACCCATTACCTACAAGCTACAACGATGGAACACACGTTAAGAATTTACTCACGGAGACACTACGTCAGTTTGGTCAGCCACATAGACTCATCATCAGCACCACCATCAAGCCCGTAAACACAGCATACTACAATAATTGACGAAGGAGCACCAGGACCATCATCACCATGCAATAGAACACGAGGAACTAACGATCTACGTGGGAACCACATCATCATCATCACCAAGGAGCAAACCACACACACACAAACATAAAACGATGTCATCGACACGGTTAAACAGCATTGAAAGCAGGTGAAAAATCGACAATTACTTTTTACAGTAAAAGACGGTAAATAAACTAAACTATGGTCTAAATAAGATAAAAATAAATAAAAATAATTGTACATGGTGTAAATACACAAATTTTAAATAATTAGAATGTTAAAGTATGTAATGTAAATATCTGTTGCTATTTACTTTTATATTTAATTAAAATGGGTGCGCAATAATGTTATTTATTGAACTAAAGTAAATAACATTTTTGATTTAAATTAATCAAAACTAAAATTTTTTTAAAGTATTAAATTAGTAATTACAGTTAAACTAATTATTACACAAAACCGATTTTTTTTGCTAAAGTCAATAATATTTTTGATTACAAGTAATCTGTTTCACGTTTATGTAGTAAATATAAATAGTACCTTATTTAAGATTTGCAGCATTGAAAATGATGATTTGAAGTTATATTTTAATGTCAGACGCCCAGGTAACTGAAATAATTTTATAATTTTTTTTTATATAAGTGTTTTATGTAGCATTGAATATAAAAATGGTTTTTACTGTTTAGAGCTTTTTATAAAATAATTTCAGTGTGTTACAATATGTTTCTTCATTTTGAAGTTGTTTTATTTTTTCAAAATTTGTTAATCATTAATTTGAATATTAATCTAAATCTCAGCCTTAGTGAAACAATATTCTGCTTTGTATTTGTGAGCGTATGAGTGAATGAGTTAGGCAGCAAGTGTATGTGTGTGCGTGTTTAAGTAGGTTCAGGCGCGCATTATTTCCTGTTGGAAATTGACATCAGATTTAAAAATGTATAGTGAAATGTAATATTTTTTAACTCTATAGTGTATATTTTGAAGGCCTATATGTCGGGGTACCTATCAGATGCACACGAATTTGTACCCTTGAAATAAACATTTGACAAACAGATGTTTCGACTAAAAAGTTAACAGTTTAACGACTTTATTTCTCACAGACTTAGTGTCAGATAGTCGTATTTATAAGCGAGTATGAGAGATCAGTAATGTAATAAAGTTGTAAAAGTCCTGATTAATGTGTTTGTCATTATGCATCATAAATGAGTAATATGTGTAAGTGGACAAAGGCGAAGAGAAAGGATTATGAATACAAAGATATGGTTAGAAAGTAAAAAGGCAATGTGTGTGTGTGTGTGTGTGTGTGTGTGTGTGTGTGTGTGTGTGTGTGTGAGAGAGACAGACAGACAGAGAGAGAGGGAGGGAGAGAGAGAGAGAGCATATAATGTGCATTTCCTGTAAATTAAAATGCATTTAGAGTTTCAGTAATAATGTAATAAGTACTAATGCACGTTGTACAGAAGTACTTTGGGAAACTGTTTTACCGAACTAACAATAGATTTATTTGTTCCCCTTGATAATACAGTATGAACAGAAATTATTTGAACTTGTACGACTGTGTGCGGACGTGTATGGTTGTGTGTGGAGAATTGGATCATTATATTAATGCAATCACCTTCGTCGATGGAGCACTGCGTGAACAAACTATTTGTACAGACTGTGCTAAAACCTACACAATTTTAACCGAGATGTCCTCGTGTGTGACCTACCTGTCCATTCATGTAATGAAATTAGCCCGTGGCGAACCAGAGTACGTGTGCAATTGACAAAGGCTCCAGGAGATATCGATACCGATAAACGTAACACAATACAATACTGATAATACAGTTCGAGAGTACACGTGTCTCCCTACTGTCTCCAACTCACCTGTGTGCTTTGAAAGTGATGTAGTAAACTGGAATATTTACTGGTCAATTTAGAATGAGAATAATAATTTAACACACACACCGCGCGCGAGCGCACTTTTACATGATGCAAGATAAAAAATGTAGCTATTATCAGTGGCGTATCGTGGATACATAACACCTGTTGCCGGTTGTGATAGGTTTAAAACTTAACCTAAAAATTAATTCGAAAATTTGCTTGTACCAAGTGTTCTTTTTAGAGCATTTTCTATCATTCGCTGGGAGAAGAAGAGGGTCACGGTTCAACGGAATCGGACTCTCATTATACTTACACAGAATAAATCAGAACACAAATAATCTAATTAAAAAATCGGTATGGAGAACCATACATGACTTCCATATTCTAAGATTTATATTTAAAATCGTTTTCAAAATGAAATATTACCATAGAAACTACTTCTTTCTACTTACTGCTTCAGCCTTAACCACAGAACTGTGGTCACTAACGTATACCACCTCACGTTATCGCACTCGATTTTCACTGATAATGGAAGTCGATGGCATTGCCGAAACGTCTGGTTTTGTAGAAAACATTGGACTACGGCCAAATATTCCGGGAAGGAATTTTAACAAAAACTACTTCTTTGTTGCCGATAACGTTGTACACATATATATGAAAAATATGCATAAAATTAATGGCTTGTATAAGTTAATGATTGATCTCCATTAAGTAGTGCTCAAGTTTCCAAAGTTTTAATATTATGATGTCCGTAATTAAAACATCAGAGCAGGTTTAGTGTGTATCAGGGTACACCGTGGACAAAAATGTTCAACATTTCCTATTGAGCGTTGCTTAGAATAAAGCTGTGAATCTACAGTGTACGTTTCACAGAACAAACACGCGGAAAAGAAGGAGCGCTCCGAAGTCACTCATGGACCCTCAGCATCTTGCAGAGGGTTCATTCCCTAAAGACGAAAAGTCTGTCTATGAATCTTTCCTCTGTAAACACATGCAGTTACACTGCCCAGCGATCCACAGGAAGCAAATCGCTATCCACGCTGGACACTTTTTCGGCTTGCATGCGTTATGTTGGTATGGGTTCGGCACTTTCCATTTAAAAACCGTGCAAATGTAAGAAAATAAACATGAATGAGGCCAGAAATAACGCGAACTGTGTGTGTGTGTGTGTGTGTGTGTGTGTGTCTTCCCTGCCTTTTCATTGCGGTAGTCATAATAATAAAATGGAAACGTAAACAGTACATAACTGAGGAAAAAATACATAAATGAAAAAACTATAATTTTATTGCCTGGCAACAAAATTATTTTATTTTTAACAATTACCATTGTTTGAAAAAGTTTAAATGAATTTTCAAGTACTTTACTCTTGTTAAAACGTAAAAGGTTGCAGGTAAACTACCCCTTCCCCTTAACCGATCTTCACCAAAATGAAAATTCCTAGAGTCCTCTTCAATTCAGGGAAGTATGCAAAAAATTATTTGATTCTGTTTGAATTTGCGGCTGTTATCGTTTGCCATAGAAAATACGCTTGATAAAAAAATGTTGCAGGTAAACTACCCCTTCCCCTTAACCGATCTTCACCAAGAACAACAGGTCTTGAGTACTCTACAAATCAGGGCTGTATGCAAAAAATTATTTTATTCTGTTTGAATTTGCGGCTGTTATCGTTTGCCATAGAAAATACCCTTGTTAAAAAAACGTTGCAGGTAAACTACCCCTTCCCCTTAACCGATCTTCACTAAAAACAATAGGTCTTGAGAACTCTACAATTTAGGGCTGCATGCATATAATCTTTTGATTCTGTTTGAATTTGCGGCTGTTATCGTTTGCCATAGGAAATACCCTTGTTAAAACATAAAACGTTACAGGTAAACTACCCCTTTCCCTTAACCGATCTTCACCAAAAACAATAGGTCTTGAGAACTCTACAATTCAGGGCTGTATACGAAACATTACTTGATTCTGTTTGAATTTGCGGCTGTTATCGTTTGCCAAATAAACAATTTCCCTTGATAAGAAAAAACCGTTGCTGGTAAACTACCCCTTTCCCTCAACCGATCTTCACCAAAAACAATAGATCGTGAGTACTCTACAAATCAGGGCTGTATGCAAAAAATTATTTGATTCTGTTTGAATTTGCGGCAGTTATCGTTTGCCATAAAAAAAAAATCTACACACAGATAGACACACAGACAGACAGACAGACAGACATACACACACACACACACACACACTTTTCGAAAAACGACTTTTTTCATGTTTTGAGTGTAGTACAATCAGAATCTGCAATAATCTCGAACACGATTTTTTTTGCCATCACCATACTTCCATTCCTTAAGGAATATGGAAGTAAAATAATAATGACAGACAGAGAAACACATGACTAAATGAACAAAACACAAATAGGTACTGTACTCACGCCAGCTTTCCTACCGAGACGTCTGAGGAGCGAGGGGTCATCTGAATGATAGTACGTGCTTGTGTTGGTGGGGTATTATTGGTTCTGCAAACATTGTTCAGACGTTCAGATGACGTATTTAGTTGTAATTTTGTGTGCATATTAGACTGAACGTTCTTACATTATATGTAAGTGTAATTTTTTGAATATTTTGTTAAAGTGTGCTTTTTATTCGCTACAAGAAATACCTTGTGAGAGACAGTCAAGGCACACCGAAACTTTGTTAAACGTATTTTAAATGTGTAGTATTACAGTGATGCGTGCAGTGGAATGGCATACGTCACCACATTCCTTGTTCGGTAGCAAAGGTGAACTGCTGATAGTAGCTAGTAGGCCTAACTGCTGCACATCGGTTCCGAAAACGAACATAGCTCCTAACTGAGCGTTTTGCCGATTTATACAGCAGCTACACATTGGATAGACTAATGTGTCCCCCCTCCACAGTTTGTACAGTGACAACTACTACTAGGTCAATTACCCTGTGATGCAATTAGACATTGCCGTTGTCGCAGCCGGCAACACAAGACAGTACAAGTGGCCAGCAGTTCAAAAATAATACTACGCTTTTCTTCAAGTTTCACTACTAATATTGTTAGGATTTCAAATTATTCAATAACTAAAGTGAAATAATTAATATTATTTTCTCTTATTTCCAGTACTGTTGCTGCAGGCAACAGCGGTTATATGGATGCCAAGCTACTGGCTGTTATTGTAATTAAAAGGTATTTAGAAAATTAAAAGCAAGATTATGCGGCATTGTCTCTTAGCTGCATTTATACTGTAACTGCATGTCTTGTTGGATGGTTCATCGAGTAACTTATTGTAGATCGCACAAGGTAATTAAAATGGAATCTGAAGTTCCCTCTTGAGCAAGTAATTAGTTGAAAGTACCTCTGCTTTTCGTATTTTGGTATGGATACCAAAATTTACACAGTGTGCACACCTGCATTTAGAAGCTAAGCACACGTTTGCTAGTAAAAAAACGTTTTTTAATATGGAGACAGATAATAAAGTAATAGACATTTTTGCAATTCAAATCAGTTACTACAAGTATGGTATGACAAATTAAAATCTCAAACAAAATGTTTAAGTTTTGAGTTTCTAATTTTAGAATTATGTTTACAAATTTTCTTTTGCATTCATCACTCATTGATCACAGTATTTAGAAGAATAATTTCATATGAGGGTAAGGATATAAACTTGATAAATTATTAAGTGTGTTGGTTACATTTTAGTGGACCAGGTTTTAAAATTAAATATGTTTGTGAATACTGACAAATGTTTTCAGTGATCTAAGGCATCAAAAATTAATCACCTTTCCCTATATTTTAAGGATACTCTTATCAGCAAACCGTGTATGTGGATATTCTAGACAAATATTTTTGCATTATCGAGGCGTTTACTGTAACAAGATTTACTACTGTTTTACTGGTTAAATTTGATCCCTTATCCTATCCTCAAAAAATAAATATAGTTATTTCTGCGAATCATTAAAAGTAATAACTACTGAGTGCCAATAAATAACAATAATAGCAAGAAATCGGTTAAATAATTTGATCTAGCTTAATTATGAGGTAGGTCTACGTTAAACGCTCTGCAGGCAATAAAACGGTTTTGAAGCAAAAGCAATTTTTTTAGTATCTTCTGCTTACATAATCTTAATTTAAATTTATTTGTTATATTATGGTTTTAAAAAAGAATTTTTGTTGTTCTCTGAGAAATGCTAAATAAGAAGATTTTATCTGCACTATTTATCTCATTGTTTACCTAAGTTACAGTCTACTGTCTACCTTAATAAGCTGTTAGAAAATAAAGTAAACTCCAATCTAATAACAAGGATTTTGTGGAAAAGAGTTAAACGGACAGCAGCAGCACACGACTTCCGGTCAGAAGGTAAATAACATTTTGGACACATGTTGTAGCCTAGTGTCCCAATGAGATTGCCAAAACGAGATAACAAAGCTATCTGGCGTCCGACTCATCCCTTAATTTGATAAAAAAAAACAACGAAATCCCGTGACTCATCGAGTCTAAATATAGGGTTATAGAAAATGTGATTTGCTTATTTTTCCACGTGTGTACCAATCCATGAACCTACTGTGTTATGTGTACTATTATCGTTTAGCCTATAATATAATTCATTCTCCGTATAGCTAAACTGCAGTGGAATTGTTAAATTTTTCTTGTATTATAATTTGCAACGTTATAATATGTAATTAATTACCAAGGGCGAAGGAAATACGGTTAAAAATAAAACCGTGTATGCAATATTACTTTATAAACTATGCCACGTAAGAAATATTACATCGGGATTAGACGCTACTACTTTGTTTCCTTTTCTTATTGGTTCTGTTTAGGCTCTCCCACACAAAGGCGTTACGCAAGTCGGGACGATATCTTATTACATTGCGGTAAATGAAGGTCACAACCACGTGCGGAATACCAAGGAGCGCGATATTTTTTTACTCGGTAGGCCTATATAGCTTCGGTATTTCGGTCTACCGTGCGAGGTCGGTATTCCGATCGGTAGGTAGCACATTGTGAAGAGCTTGCGAAATTTTAGAGTACTGTTTAGTCTATACGTGACTTGGTTGGGACGGTTACAGAACGTACGAGTCAAGGTTTCCGAATTACCGAATATACCGAGTGTCGCGTTTGTGTGGGAAGGACAGTTACCGACTTTCAGTTTAATCTGGACGCTTACTTCCCGTGTAAATCTAAAACTGTACCCCACGTCTAAGTTCATTTAATGAATAAATACTTTGGACGTTAAGGTTAGATGATAAAGGTTTACTCTGCAGAAGTAAAGTTTGGGTTGTCAGTTTGTCAGTTTGGATTGTCATTTACGTTAGATCGGAAACCACCGGATACCTAATTCCAGTGATTGATTTATAAAATTATAGGTGTCGGAACGCATCTATTCAAAAGTTGTACAGACACAAATATACTTATATTTTATATTAGCTCGAGACCTTTTTCACTAAGCAGTCTGTTTTCAATAGATTTTTTTAGTGCCTCATAAAATTTTTCAGGGTCTACGAGTTATTGTTTTTCCTACCTTCATTTTTTTGAAGTGGAACTCCGAAAAAAGTTAAGTTTTGTATTGTTTTCATGGACAAGAATAATGGGGATTTTTTCTGCTTTCAAACAAAGAAGCTGTGTTTTCAGTTTTTCGTTGGCAAAACCCAGGCAACATTGCGATTTTGCAAAAAATAAACGATAGTGGTTAAGATAAAGATTAGTGCTATTGTTTGATTTTGACAAATGTTTAGTTTTGTAGAAGGGCTGGTGAGGGGCACAGGTTTTTCTTTTCATATATTTTTTCGTTAATTCATTTTTGGACCCAAGAGGTTCCGGAACGCCGTTCCGGTGCGTTCCCCTTGAAATCAAGCCCTGCCTAACTCATAGACTCCGAAGGGCGGCGAAGACACCCATTAGCAAGCACAGGCACACAACAGGAACAGAAAAACGCCTGTTATAGACCACCTACATTTGTCTAGTCCCCTAGGCGTGTTGTATTTCAAATTTCTTATTTTTCTGAAAAGGTGAAATCTTTTTATATATTAACATGTTTGGTACGTACGGCTTACTGGATTTCTACCAGCGAAATCTTTTTTTGTCGAGCGTGCACTAGGTATCTACAGTCGCCACTAGCTGACGCCAATTTCAAGTTCACCTGACAATCCCAGAGGGGTAATATCTCCCTGTATAGTATTTACTTTACAGCTTTTAAGTGATCAACCAATATCGCTAGCAAGCTGACGTGTGCTATGAATATCTGAGATAATACTGTAAATTGTAATTTTTTCTTTTTGTATAACTAAAAGTAGCATTTGTCTGTTCTATAGTATATCTGTTGTATAGTTTGTCTGTTGTAGCTTCATTGTATATTTTAAACTAATTAGTTTGTAACTTGTGTGCATATTAAGACAATTATATGTGCCTGAAAAAGCATGTATCATAAACAACACTATGCCAGTCTCAGTTCAACATACTTTTCATTACATGTATCAGAAAAAACACTCTGCCAAATAGCCAAAATACCTGATATTTTACTACATGCATCTGTTATAACACATTGCTAACAACTGTATACAGAAAAATATTCATATAAATGTCTCATTACCACCGCTACCATATATAACCTATAATACATTTTTATAAAACACAAAATAAATTAATTATAAAATTGAAGTATATTTTCAGAAATAGCTATTTGCAAGTGTCTGAAAATATTTACAATGTTTCCAAATATAATATCGTTCAATAATTTAATAAAATATATTTTAATATAGTTAAATTATATTACATTATATTTCACAATACTGTGTATACAGAAAATTAACTTTTTCATTTTAAAATATGGTAGACTTTTACAGGTTTTATTTTACTCTGTTTAAAAGAAAATAGCAACTGCTTTCTAGCATTTCACAATCACTGTTTACCTATTGAGAATCAATAATTGCCTACGTGAGAATCTTGTTATCTACCTAGTAATAAGAAATATTATGTTCCATTGTAGATACATATTTTTTACCAGATCATTGTCATATTTAATGTATTGTTTTAAATTGATGTCAATTTATAACAATTAAACTGATTTTATTAGCAATATAAATTCTGTTTGCAAATTTTTAACTTCAACAGTAACATGTAATTAATTTGTGCGTTTGTAATAAACAATTTTTCAGCGTATCTTTATTGAACTTTTATATTTTCCTACAGTTTTTTCAGAAAACAACATAACAATAGAATAGTAACTGTTTTTGGCAATGTGTCAAAAGTGATACATGTATGTTCCTGTTTGTGAGTACCGTGTCTTTGGCGAAGTGTCGTAAGTGATACATCCCAAAAAACAGAATTTACTGAACAAACACTTTTGCTTCTATTTCTCTAATGTTATTTATGTTATTCACAAATAATATAAACAGAAAAAAAATTCCCAGACAATTTTTTCTTCTGCCAAATTAAGGGTTAATATGAAATACACAAGTATAACTTTGTTTACGAATGATATACTATTTGATTGTAGTAAGAGTTTGTGGAAATATTAAAGGTTTTTCAGATATTAATTTTGTGTTATAATACTATTTTCCCAAACAGTAATTGTAATCAAAATATTAATCCCCTAATAAAAGAACATTATAGAACTTCTAGAAATTTTAGAACATTCTAAATAACCTAAATTTGTTACTAGTAACAAAAATACAAAACTAATAAGGCTATAATTCTATCCTTGATTTAATTAGCGACGATGTCACTTTATCAAACGAAGGAAACGTCTAGTGTCAGCAACATACTAAACAAAAGAAATTTTAAAATGTAGAATTTGCAAATCTAAAAGAGTAGTGTGTCATTTTGAAATTAGGAGTTTGGCATGAACTTTTACCATTGCGAGACAAATATAAACTTTCAGTAGTATATCACGCGCTTATTTGTCTAGAAATTCATTTTTACATCCGTCAATCTGTATGACGTTTAAACATGAAGAGCACAACCCGTGAACACTGATGTGTTAAAAAGTAATTTATTCTGGGGAAAAAACTTTAGTACTCATGCGTCAAGCTTGCCAGCTGTAAAAGACTACAGGAATGCATGTTTTCTATTATTGTTGAGAAATGAATTTTTAGCGAATAGAGGAAAATATGAATATTCTTCCGTTTATTGAAGCTTTTGTTATGGTGGTTGTGTTAATAAAAGGTTTAAGAGATTTATGTTGAATTTTTGTCATTAGTCAGCGGTTATATTAAAGTGAAAATATATTTCTGGTTGATTGAATCATGCTTATGGTTAACAATTATTTTCCTTCATTTTTATACTGTCTTTAGATTAACATTAAAACTTAAAATAAGTATTTCATATAATTATTTATAGGCAAGCAGTCGTAGTGTGGTGTATTCTTCTGCATCAGGGGCGTATTTATGGGAGAGAACGAATGGAACCGGACCCTCCACAGAGGTTTTAAAAATTTTGACTAATAAATTTTGTTAACCTCGTAAATTTTAGGTTCTTTTGTTATTTTTTCAGCTGTGTGCTCTAATATAGTAGTAACTCGTTTTAAAATATAAAAACAGGTTTACTACACAGCATTTGCATATAAAATTGAAAAATGTAATGTAGGAAAAAATTAATTGACCCTGGAAGAAGCTGTTAATGAATTTGCAAAAAATTCGATATGAATAGACACTAAACTATAAACGTTTTAAAAGTTGTATCTTTTATTGATGTTTAAAATTTTCTTCGTTCACCTTCATTTTTTTTAAATTAAAACTGTAGTTATCAACAATATGTCTAATAAATGTCTTATGAACAATCTTTCAATAACACGTTTTCCTATTGTGTTATTACCGTTTACTTGATTAATTTCACGATGTTATCACACGGTTTTCAGCTACTTTGCAGATTGTAATATTGATTTGTCTTAAATGGTTTCTCTTTTGCATGAGCAGACTCGACCGAACCCCCCCCCCCCAAAGATGAAAATTCGAGATATTCGCTAGTTTACCGCACAAGTTGTTCTGTTTATAATTATTTAAATAAAAATATACATTTACGTATTTATAAATATGTACTTGACAGAAGTACAGGAAACAGACATATGTAATGCCTGTTAGTGTACCGACTACGGAACACTGAAAGTTATGTAAAAGTTTTATAAGGTGTTTATACCTCCTCCCGATCAAGATTTCACTTATTGCAAAAGCGAAACATAGGCGTATTATCAGCTTTGTGCTGAAAGTAGTGCCGTGTTTTGAAATAGCATCTTTGTAGTTATAAGTTCCTTGTTGCCCGTGCGTTGTGTGCTGCGTTAAAAGTATATATGCAATTTAAATTCTTTATTAATTAAAGACTTTTAAAAATGTTTATCTGAAAATTAGTGTTTGGAAGTCATAAATGCTGCGTTACGTATTACTGACATTCAAACAAGTCATAAGCAACAAAATTCAAGAAAAGTGGATCACTTTTCTGATACACACACATGCACGGAACCACCGTTCTACCCGCTTCTCGACTAGCCCAGCATGCGCCGTCGTGTCAAGTCCGCACACTCAAGAAGCTTTCAGACTTTCCAAGTATTTGTAACTACGCAAATTATGCTGGCACGCCGCCTAAAGAATGGAAGATTACTCTGGAATTTGTGGCTACATATAAGGAAAAGTGCCCGCCTAGTTATTTACACCTGGAGTTATTGTATACGGCTAGTGCGAATTAAGTAATTGTTGACGATTAGTGGAAAGTGATTATTGTGTTATAATTATTGCGGAAATCTAATAGTTGACATTATTATTGTGTGTGGTCAAATTTAACTTGAATTATTGTATGAGAGTAACTTTTGATTTCAAATTGTTATTTGTGACTAATTAAAGCTGGTAATTAACGACTTCGTTTGTGTCTGTATTTTGTTTCCACTGTATAATGTTTCCACGATGTTCCGTGAGACTGTCGTAACAGTATCCATGAATTTTACTTTTAAGGTAAAATATTAGTTTACAAAGTATCCCAAACTTTTAAACCTTTTAACAAATTTTGCATGTGATTTTCTCGTTGGGCTGTTATAAAACAGTGCTTTTCGAGATCCTTACCCAAATTAATTGCGTAGTGTGGCATCATCCGACTTACATAAGGTACTCGGATATCTGTGACAGCCTAGGTAACAGCACGTTTTTGTTGCTATGATATGTTGGATCCATACTCTGTAGTTTTAGAAACTATGACACCTGTGTCACACGAAAACTATTTAACTTAATATATTTCGAGTAAAATACAACACCATTACAAATTAAGCACACATTGTAATAAATAACTTGGTTATGTAGTACAAGGACTACGTAACCAGGACTACATACACTATGTTCCTGTTATGTATAAATCATACGGAGCGAGTTACACAGATGTTTGTGTGTAATTGCATACTATGAGAAGATTTATTACTTAACTCTAAATTCTATGCAGACACTAACGAACACTACACGGTAAACGAGTACTGCTTGATGATGTACGGTAAAAATATGTTTTCTATCTATACAATAAACGTATATGAATTTAAATTAGAACTAGACTAGGATGTAATAACAAAATTTTGGCTCAACGCACTAACACTACATCCCTGCATGATAAGTAAATATATCTACTTATATGTAGTACAAGATAAAATGACGAAAGAACTTTAATTTCTTAGGTCGACTAACATAATTATCCGATAAGGACGAGGGAAATTGACTTTAGCATTTCAACCGCCTGATGTTAGTTTTCTTGCTAATTTTTATATAAATAACATTTTACTGTGTAATAAGTCTTTTGATCTCTTGTAGAATATTCTTGTCCAATAACATATAAAACTATTATATTTATAAATATTTTAAAATTTCGAAATGGCTAGACAAAGAATAATAATCTTATATGTTGTAATTATTTTCTTTTCAGTCGAAAAATTACACATGTAAAAAATTGTATTTACAACATAAAAACAAATACTGTTGTAAGAGGTTTAATTAATCATTTCATATTTTAAATATTATAAAATTTCATATTTTAATCTAGGTACATATAATTTAATTCTGTATTTGTAAAATAATTATTTTGGCGTTTAAAACTTAACAAACTAAATAAATTTCTGTCCAGATATAAAGATAACACTAAATAATTGCTTCTATGCAACGCCGTTATGAGGCGTTCCTTCTGTTAGTTAACACAGAACATGTTTACTTTCCATGTGATTTATTATCATTAAAACTAAATTACTCATCATCAAAGTAATCTCACCACAAAATAAAAACCAAAAGGAAAGCCGTACTAATTCAGAAGTATATAAATAATGTTTCCATATTTTTTGTAATCAATAAAATTTAAAAATTCTCCAACATTTACTTTGTAAATACTTAACTATAAGGATCTTGATATTTTATATAACTATCTTGGGTTATCTCTGAGGTACATCTGCTGTCTTTAACAAAACAATTATTTTTACGGCTAATTAGTGTATTTGTTTCAACACACGGCTTTCCTCTTTATTACTTTCATTCAGCCACTCTGTATCCTTCTTCTTCTATTTCTTCTTCCTCTGCTCCTATATAATAGACTGCTGGCTGTCACAGGTTACAGGGACTCTCGCCATCTCTTTGCTGACCATCTTAGGATTTCATTTTTATATGCGATTTAACTGTAGGGATTCATATCAAACAATGTTCAAGCTTGCACAGTATAGACCTATTCATGCCCTTGCCTAGCATCGTATTTCACTGTTTTTTTTTTTACAGTTTTATACAAAGTTTAAATTTACTCCGCTTCCAGAATCCGCTCAATCCCTGTTGCGTCTGCTCTTCCGATGCATAGGCTACGATCATACCCCCGCTTTTGATGTGTTTGTCGCACCTCCTTGCTATTTAAATAAATAAAAAATATTCTGTGAAGGAATACTCCACACGTAACCATAATATTTTACTGTTTACACAATTACAATTAATCGTTTCAAACCGAAAATATAGAGAAACGGCAAAAAATTCAATAACATCACATTCTTGCTACAAGGGCATTCAGGTACCCTCAGTTTAAACGGTCGTCGAAGTTATGAGTTCTCCAAAGTCCAAAACCATTTTGTTACGTTAAATTTAGATTTGCTAACATTCTTTCAAAACTAACTAAAATTATGTACCAATACCTGGTTAAAAGCGTTATTGTCCTTTCTGAGTAGACAATGTTCTTGGATAACAAGATGTATTTTATGAATTTCTGAAACTGATCGCTCTTTCTGTTGTACAGGACTATTGTACTTTCCTTGGTACAATAACAAGAAAAATTTTAATGGGCTTGATAATTGTAAGATAATCTACGTATACAAACTCATTAATTAGTCTTACCTATATATTTAACTACACTTAGTTGTAGCTTTTCCTTAAGTAATGGTCATAAAAAGTCTCCAAAATAACTTCTGAACCCAGTTTAGTATAGTAACTGAAACGATACTCTCTATGACACAATGGGATATTGTGGTCGAGATAAAGCTATAAGATCAAATAAGGTATTTGTGAGATGCCATGAGCTAACATAACCTTTTAATCTCCTTTCTTGGTATACTGCACACATTAGAAAAAAAAGGCTCTGATAGACTATCTGTAATCGATTTACTAATTTTTATTACCAAAAAAGACTTTATGTGTATGTGTGTGTGCTCGTTCTAAAACCAACCAATGTTTTCCAGAAGCAGACCACATGCTTGTCCAATTCACATCCGTATAGGCCTACGCGCAAACTAGTGCATGCGTAGACACGTATGAAGTAAATCACGTTGTCTGTGAGAGACGAAAAGTGAAGTTAATAAGCAGAAATGTCATGTCACGATGTCGAGTTCGTTAGTAAACAGTATATTGTTACGACGGACTACTGATCGTCGTATGGTACAGTGGAAAACAAAATACAAGACACCAGTTAAGTCACTGATCACCAGCTTTAATTATCACAATTAAACAGTTTGTAATTAACAACAAAGTCTCTTACAACAAATCAAATAAAAATTGTCCACATGCAATAAAATGTCAACTAATATAAAACGCAATTGTCCCGCCCGGATATAAAACACAACACTTCGCCACAATAACCACTTGAACGCACAGAGTATCACTTGTAATCGCCCGACAGTAAACTCGAACCGGACTGTATTATATCGTAACTATAACTGAAAATAAACGTCGTTGAGTACTGGTAGTTATACCCTCCCGAAACTCTAGACTATTCCATACTGCGCGTTAGCTCTACACTACGACGTAATTAATTGCGGCCTTGACACAGTCCGCGCGGCTGGCGGCTTCCAGAAAAGTCTCGCGAGCGCATGTTGAAATCACGTACGCCACAACATTTAGCCGTATTCCACTGGATCTTTCGAGAAATACGTAGATTGTTCTGTCGTAAGAATATAAACAACAATAAATACATTTTAAGGGCGCTGTGTATTAAAATGGCATACTATTTACTAATTGAGCCTCCGTGTAGTCTAGTGGCTAGCGCGGGCGATTGATCCGCTCGTGGTCTCGGGTTCAATTCCCGGCGGAGGCTCCGTACAGCGTGCACTCAGTGTCGTGAGGCAGAACTCAGTAGCCACCTGAGATGACAGCGGGGCGCCTCCTGGCTGTGAATACCGTAACTAGCGGCTGGGGGCGCGTTGTACTGGTCATGCAACCGTCACACTAAACACAAAAGCCGAGCGGTATGCTTTGGTCCTTTAGAGAATGTTGAGCAGAGGTTTATTATTTTAAAAATCTGTATAATATTTACCTTATTCCGTCATGTGACTTCGTTTTTGCGTTTTGGTTTACTTTACGCGTTTCGAGACATATGTCCCGTCATCAGAAGATAAAATAAATAAAAATTCACTCTTACGAGGTCGTTAAACATTAAAATACAAATAACTGAAACCGATTACACATATGCCCGCTTTACTTGAGTGCACACTCGAGTCGGACCGATCGGACACTGATTATCAATAGCTACCGCGTAGACAGGTTTATTGCGGTATCGTAGAGCGGGTTTGATTTAAAATTTAAATAGTCGTTACATTAAAATTAAAATTAAAAACGAAGTCACATGACGGAATAAGGTAAATATTATACAGATTTTGTCAATAAGTGACTTGGATACCATTTCAAACATGTTTTTCAAGTTATTATTTTAATTACTAATTCTAATTACTGTGGATTTACGAATAGCGGAGTAAGCAATGTGATGAAAATTCTATCTCTACCTGATTCAAAAGTTAAAGGAATATATTTTAGGAAAGTTTCTACGTTTGTTCAAAATAACGATCTTGCAGACAAGATTTCTCTTTTGAAATGCCTTGGTTTTAAAATCAGAAAATGTCCAGATATTTCAACAATTTTGAAGGTAAAATTAGAATTCAGGTTAAAATGCAAATCGCAAATTAAAGTGTTACGACACACGAAAATAAACACATTTCCTGTACGCCCGAGTGTCCTTTATCTTGTACGTACGCGACACCCATCTCGTCATTTCAAACGGTGTTGAGAGAATTGTGTTTATCTCCTGAATATTATAATTTCAGAGCCACAGTACGTTTATGACGCTTTGCATATGCAAATCCCTTGTCCCATAGCCACTCTATCTTCACCTTAAAGTATAACACGGCTAAAATAAAAATAAAACTGAGAAGAAAGAAGAGAATGTTTTCAGCAAATATTTTTCATTACGTATACAAAAATAACACAATATGTATTAAACTGTAAATATCCTTTTCATTCCCAGCATGATACAAATTGCTATTTCGTTTTTCTTTTGTATATTTGATACACTTTGCTGGACCACCTACGACTATCTATTTTCAGTATTCCACCAGCGTGTGTTCCCAGTGTGTATCTAAATTATTGCTCAACAAACAGAAGAAATGCTGTGTATCATTTATTTTATAACAACTTTTAAAGGTTTAATATTTATATTTATATTTATATTTATATTTATATTTATATTTATATTTATATTTATATTTATATTTATATTTATATTTATATTTATATTTATTTTGTTACGATCTCATCGTCGTATGGTACAGTGGAAGACAAAATACAAGACGCCAATAAAGTCACTAAAAACCAGCTTTAATTATCACAATTAACAGTTTGTAATAGACAAGTTATTCAAGAAGAGTATTCTCGTACAACAATTTAAGTTAATCTGTCCACACAAATAATAATGCCAACTTATAGAGTTCGTCACAATAATCACACAATAATACCACTTGAGACACACTTAATAATCGCCCGAAGTAAACTCGAATCTCACTTGAATAAATCGCCACTTGAACTGAAACTAAACGTCGCAGAATGCTTGTATTTATACCCCGCTGAGATTCCAGAATAATCCATATTACGCGTCAACACTACTAGATAATACTAGAGCGTAATTGCTTGCCGCCTTGAACACAGTGCGCACAGACCGGTGAAGTCTGGAACAGCCTCGGCTGCGGACGCGTGACAAGTGTCACTTAATTGTCCTTCATCTCAAAGTGGCAGCAATATGTACGCACACACACATTACAGCCGGACTCCTCTGGAATAGCCGAGAAACACGTAGAATATTCTACAATGGCGTAACATCATGCTAAAGCATTTATCACTTATAACCATTTTTACCACTATTTCAGTTTGCTAAGTTTAACTACTTTAAGATATTTTGTCATAAGTAGATAGAAGAACGAATCAGGTAAATTAAAATTGTTTTCTTCAGACAAAACAAAATTCTTTGTTTTATTTCATAATTAAGCACTAAACTCTGGAGATATTTACAACAAAACATTTTTCAGTTCTATAAATAGTCATGAAACCTGTTCGCATCTGTGTCTACGTCGTTTCCTGAGAGCTGAATTCTTTCAGTACTAAACGCTGAAGGGTTCTGATAATGAATGGGTTAAAAAATCAAAAGCATTTTGAAAAGTCAATAAAAAAATACCTCTCAATATGTATTAAAGTATATATTATTATTAAACTAATTTATCTAAAATTATTAAGTTTTTTCACGGGTATAGTGTAACTATACACATGTGGTAAGCAATTTTTAAGTAAATGCACACATGATATAGATAATCAATGTTGAAAGTGTTCCTTTTAAGTGTAGTGGCAATTTTATTATTATTTTACAAATTATTTTTAATTATTGGCGTTATATTACCCATACACACTCACACGCACCCGCTTGTGTGGCTGTGTGTATTATTTATCAAAAAGTAATTAATATAAATTGAAATAAAATGGTTTACAATGAATATAATAACATTATTGCAATATGACAGGTCTTTACATGAATTTTTGAAAGGGTTTTACATTTATTAATAATGCAATTTTTGAAAATATTTCTTGTTCTCAGAAATTTTCTAATTTATAGAATATAGCAAAATTTTAATTTCTTTAACATAAATTGTTTGACAAAAATTTAACTGATTGAACCATTTTTACGAGCATACTACCAATGTAAATTAACAACATAAAAACGAAACGAATCAGAGTGCTTTGATTAAAAACAAAATTATATTAAACAATTATATAAACATACTATAATAATATTATAATACAAAATTATATTAAAATGATCGTCTTTCATTATTGTTAATAAATATTAAACGCATACAATTAAAAATTTTCTTTGAATGTTTTAAATTTTTTTAACCTATTCATTTACAGTATTAATAAAATACAACTATTCTTTCACTTCCTTTTAATTTGAGGACAAGATGGTGCCGGATTCTTTCACTTAAAAATCTATACACTTCGTTCTGAGTTTCCCTTTTCCTTAAGATACACAGGATGTTATAGTTGGTAAATTTGACTATTGCGGGTTACTGAGGAGTTGCTTCTGCTGTCGGTTAATTTTGAGAGCAACGACTGCATACAATCTCTTACAATTGTGTTGGCCCTATGTTACTTCACACAACTGTTTCGCACGTCAACGATGTCCAGCTATGAACTGTAATAATCTAGGGTTGATTCGAAATTGATCTTATAGAAATTTAATAGGTGAAGTACTCAGATATTTATAAAATCCTTTTAATACATGGACAGGTGTTACGTCCAATTCCGTTTTCAAGCACATTTGAAACTATGTACCTTGATTTCTGCATACTGTGTATAAAACCACTGTTAGGATGAAAATTATATTATTTAATTAAATTTTAAATTAGTTATCTATAAAGCTTTTAACAAATATCCACACTAACAGAACACAATAGTGTGTCTCTTTATGGACGCTGTATCATCATTCTTGAACGCGCGCTTAACACGATCCGCGCACGAACTACACTTTCACATGTTTCACTGACTCTGTATATTTCCGTTCATTGTTGTGTTTTAACTTTACATTAAATTTAAGTCATGGAGCTAATAACAAATATACTTCTACTACATCATAATCCTGATAATAGAAAATTTTATTTTTGGTTCATAGTGAATTACAATCGATTTTAATTTCTTTTAAATGGACTGTTTAGAACATTGTATAAATCCAGTTTTTCTAACTTTATTGAAATAAATACATTTAAAAAATGTTTGTTTTTTACAGTTCATTTTCTTACCCACTCAAGATAAAAGAAGCTTGTATGTTTAATATGTAATAAATGATAAATTAGAGTTAACCACTTATCCGGATTTTAAACCAACCGGCGACACAGATCAACACTGGTTTACGCAAAGGTTCGTCTAATTTTACGTTCTGAAATTAGAACGTAGGTACTCGTAAATACGCTTACCTTATTGACAGTTTCTAATGTTTCGTGTTCTTCTTCTTTGCTAAGTAATATGTAAAGCTCTCTGTATAGAAAACTTTGACAAATACCAGCTTCACGAACCTGCATTGTTTTCTATCTACACCTTCAAGTCTTTGTTAGAAGACCGCAGTGTCATCTCGAATCGTAGCACAGTACTGGTATTGATTGGTCTAAGTATAACATATTGGAACGGCCCCACAACGTTGCCTTGTGATATCGCTGTTTTCTTTTTCTTTTTTTTTTTTGTAAAATGGCAACGGAGTTAATTAATTAATTTCGCAAATACTGCTGCAACGCTCGTACAGTCGTCGTCTTTAAACAGTATAATAAATTGAACACCAGAGAATCGTTACTCACAGCTTCAACTACAGTTCAATAAACAAAAATAACAATCAAAAATAGTACACATGTATGTACCAAGTTTAAAGTTTTCCAACGTTCACTGCCGCTATAGGTCTAAATCGTACAAGACATCAAATATAAATGTTTACACACAATAAATCATAATTGACGATGTACAAAAAAACTAACGGCTAATAACATAATGTACACTGAATCTCAAGACACTAGAACAAAGCTGTACCAGGTTTCATAACTTCAATTCGCAATTCTCAGACTCAAAAATACAAAGTGACCGGCGACTTGCGAAACACGGCTTTTATACCTGTGTGACGAAGAACGAGACAAGATTGACCTGGATGCGGGTAGAATAATCGACTACCGTTTGGAAGGCGCAGAAACGTTTGGAAAGTGCGTGAACGTTACGTCACCGTGCTGCTCACACGTGTAACGCGTGCAAAGTGTCACTTGACCACAGAATATCTCAGCGTAACAATACCTACAATAGTTTAAATAAACTCAACTAATATGTGTTTCAAATGACGTAGTTTTAAAATCTGTATTGACCTATTTATACGATAATATTTTTAATCATCCTATATTTTAAAAGTTTGTGTTGTTTTATTTTTATAAAACAAATACAGACAACAAATACAGAAAGATTCTTAAGACGAGTTAAGGGCTGTAGTCGAATAGACAGAATAAGAAATTAAACGATTAGACAAGAACTTCAGGTATTCAACTTAAATGATAAGATAAAATTTAATAGAAACAAGTGGCAAGAACATTTAGGAAGAATGCAACAATACAGGATTTAAGTAAAAGCTGGAAAATACAAAGCCAGAGGAAAAAATATAGGTAGACCAAGGAAAAGGTGGGAACCGTAACAGGCAGAATGCCTAAAACATGAAGTGAAGAAGAAGAAGAAGAAGAAGAAGAAGAAGAAGAAGAAGAAGAAGAAGAAGAAGAAGAAGAAGTACAGACAACTAATAAGTGGCGTTAGTCTTATTTCTTTTGAAACTATTTTGTGTATTATTAGTTTTTATTAATCCGAAAACTTTTCGTAGTGTCATTTGCCAAAATGCAATGTAAACGTAAAACCGTTTACTCGTGAACATGATTCTATTTAATGTAACTTGTATATATAAAAAAATTCAATTTAATTTATTGAGTTTAATGAAGAAGCTCTAATTCTAGTCAATATAATTTTTCCTAAATTACGTGTAAAACACGTGAAAAGATAATTAAGAAAATTACGTAAAATAAAGCCTTATTCTGGCCTTTTTTGAAAACATCACTTAATTGGACACCATATAGCTATTGATCATTCAGAACTAAAAATGTGAGATCATATTTCCACGTGAGATAGGATGTGTTCAATTCCCTGTACGGGTTAAACGATACGTAGAAGGGTGAGCTTGTACGACAAGGAAAGGGGTCAGTGTAATCATGTCCTGTGGGGTATGCGGCGTGATTAACAACCCCGGTTGGCTCGGTTTTTACGCTTGAGACTCTACACACGAGATTTTGCCCGCAGAACATAAACTTGTCATAAATGTCCATGGCTAACTAATGGTGGCACCCTATTGACAAACAAGTGACGCTTGCCGCTAGAATGTGTGTTTGTCAGTGATTTTAATGTCCCGGCTGTGAATCGAAATTTGATAGTATTAAATACTATTTACCTTGAAAAGTTAATAATGAAATTTAGGATCTGAATTTTCAAATACATTTTTTATGTATTTAAATGTTTACATAATAACACAATTTATTAATAATTGATTATATTTCATAAGAAATTATAATTTATGGAAATCCATACAATTTTGGCAGTAGATGACAAATTGCCACAAACGCTATTCCCAGTATTTTGATAGGCCTGGTGATGCAAATAAAATGATAAATCAAAGGAATTAAAGTATATATGTAATATTCCTATTGCTTCAGTAATTTAAAAAGATGTTATGTCGTGTAACAAAGATGTAGTAGAACTATTTACTACTTTTATCAACAAACGCAAAATCCGATTTTTGATTAGACTATTCTACCACGAGAAATTTTATTTCATAAAACAGCGAGAAATTAGTCCGTCACAATATTTTCTCACTTGAAAAGAAGATATATGAGATTTTAATCAACTTATCAGTGAATTAATAAGGCAATGTAATCACGCCATCTGTTGAGTAGAGAGAAGTGGGTTTTTAATAAAATCTTGGTTGCTGTTGATTGTTGTTCTCTACATGAGATAGACATCTTTTACACTATCTCTACCACTTTGAAATTTAGTTGTAAAGTTTTCGGTTATTTAAATCAACGTAAACATACAACGCCGAAAATATTTCTAGTCGTTTTCCTTCTGGTTTTAATTAGTGGTATTTAAAAGTAATAATGGACTAATCATAAATCGTATTATTTGTAGTAATAATCCAATACTGTAAACAAGACTCTTTAATTATTTGTTGTAATAGTAAATTTATAAACACTGATAATATTATATTAAGCATACGGACTTCTGAATTTTGAGTTGTATTGCTTTACCACTTAAATTCCATATTTCAAAATGTTGATAACGCTTTGATTACAGTAGCTTAAATTTTCACAAATCTAAATCATTTGTTAACGATTATTTATTATTTTTCGTAAAAAAAAAACAACTATTAGTAAAATAGTCATTAATTACAAAAATTACCAATAACGATTGAAGTAATAGTAGTGATTTATAGACAATGGTTATAAGAAATACATAATATATTACACAATTATAAACCCTAAATAAATATTAATTTAGATAAGATTAAAAAGGAAAGCCAACCAAGAAATTACAAACTTAATACAATTTTAACATATTTTCCTAAGTAATAAGGTAATGACAAATTTTCAAAGTTAGGTGGAATTTTTATTTCCATTTTTATATTTTGGTATCAAAGAAATTTGCGTAAGCCTACATACCAAAGGAAATTCATGAACCTAGTAATAATGTTTTTAGATCTATGGAAAATTAATCTGTGGCAATTTGTAAGCCATTTAGGTCTATAGACAGAGAAATTTTCTGTTAAATTTGTAATGAAGACATCGTTTACATTGTGAGCATTGGTTATCGACGCTCACCTTTGATACATCTCTTTGCTCCTTGCTGTACAAAATGCTGACACCTCTCTTTGAATAATAAAATGCTGATCATATTATTGTACGTTTGACTGTATCGTTTTCAAAATCAAATTGAACCATTTTACGTTTTTATTAGATTTAGTCGTTGTCGTCTAAATTAGACTTGATAGATTAGAAATGTGTCTTACTAGTAAGAGGTCTAATTAATGATGACATTACGTAATATCTAAATTGTGGAAAAGTTCGTAGAAAAACGTTTGTGTGTTACGTCACGTACGCTCAAGGCAGGCACATAAAACATTTGTTAAAATTTTCGAAAGTTAGACTTTATAAAGTATAAGAACTTAGTATACACATCCAATATAGGGAACGGGTAAACGTTTGAGCATCTCAGTCCAAAGTGGTGGCAAACCATGACAAATGTTGCTTTCCACACAATGCGAGAAAACATGTTTTGTTTTGTTGGTAACATCAACCTACATAACAACGTCTATTGAAGTTATAATGAAGACATTGTTTACACTATGAATGCTGGTTTATTGGTAGGACTAAATTTCTTAGTTTAAGTGATTGGTACAGTCACAAGAACCATGGCTTGGGCGCAGTAATAATCTATGGAACTTTACGCTTCTGAACTTTCTGAAATTTAGATAATAGCAACGTCCATCGACATCGTCCGATTTTTTAGAATGTGCCGTGCCTGATAATAACATTATCTTTCACTTTCTACTTAATTTCTTCCTGCCTCTTCCTGCTGCTAATGTTTCTTGGCGTTTTGTAAAGCTTACTTCCAAATCAGTTTCGTATTTATGTTGAAATAATAGCCAATTTCCTCTGAATTAAACAGACATTTAAAGCTTCTATTATTTTTATTAGTATCGTAAGCGCGATTAGATTATTAAACCATTTCCCGCAAACCTTCTGTAGAGTAACATACGTATTTCAGTTATATTACCACCTGTCTTTATCTTATACAGGTCTTTCACATTGTATACTGTAATTTTCAAGGCGTATGGAGTTGAATTATTCACGATGAAAAAAAACTAAAGTAGTTTGTACATTAATTACTAGCAACATAGATACAATTGCCATGACAGTAAATAAATTAAAATTCTAAATGTGAATACACTTGTTATAAATACAAATTATACCTATTATTTTCTATAATGCAGTTGTCTATCTACATACAAACATACAACTAACATCTTTGTTCATACTGTTACATATTACGGAACGTTCTACAAGTATCTCGGCTACCCAGAGCCCAGCTGTAATGTGTGTATGTGCGTACATATTGCTGCTGCTTTGTGATGAAAGACGATTACGTAGCACTTATCATGCGTCAACCGCGCGGTCAGCGTAATGAGTTCAAGGACATTGTTTCTAGTGGATTTGAGAGCGCCTGTTTGTTTAACACGTCATATAAAGTGACAGATTATTCTGGAATCTCAGCGGGGTATAAATATAAGCATTCAGCGACGCTTAGTTTCAGTTTACGTCGACGTCGACGATTACTCAGTGCGTTTAAGTGGCGATTTATTCAAGTGAGGTTTGAACTATTGTGGCGAAGTGTATTTGTCTTATAACTGTGCGGGACTCTATTAGTTGACACTATTAGTTGACACTATTATTGCGTGTGGACAAGTTATTTTGCTCCGATTAATGTACAAGTTGATTATAAACTGTATTTGTGATTAATTAAAGCTGGTGATTAGTGACTTAATTGGTGTCTTGTATTTTGTTTTCCACTGGAACGTCGTAACAGTTTATTTCACGTAACTACCATACGTGACGTGACATGGTACATTGCAAACCAGATGTTACGTATAGTAGCCTACTCCGTATTGTAGTCCAGTCAAATTAGCGTTGGAGATCAAAATAAATAGTAGAAAGATGCGACCTTTTTTAATAAAGTATTTTCATCTAGAACATTATTTTAAAATAGTGTTCACCCCTCAGCCTTATGTCAAAACACCCCTAAACAGCCCTTAAAATTTGAAAATTCAGTTTTTCGATAATAACTTTTAAATGATTTGTTTACTGTGAAAAAAAATATCACCGTAAAGTAGAGAAAATGTCTCATAAAAATTGCCTTAGCACTTTTTTTCTAGAACTAATAGTTTTTACGTAAAAAAATATTGAAGTGTACGAATAATTTGTTGCTCGGAGAGCACGGGTAGGGCTAGTTGGCAGAAGTTTTAGACGGCGCGCAACCAGTTATGAGCTTGTAGTTTTAAAAATAATGTTGGAATAAAAAAAAAATAAACTCTCTTGTTTAAAGGTAAGATGCCGCTATAGGCCTGTGTAGTTCTTTATTTTAAAAACTTATTTTTTCATTAAAATATTAGGTACTATATATATATATATGATGGCTTCGAAGTGTCGTTTATCCTACAAATAATAACATTTAAAAATGTAATAGTTTATTCACAATATAATGTGGTTTTTAATTACTGATACTATATATATGAGAATGCAGAACATAAAAAGTTGATATTGTTTACTGTTTTTAAAAACAAGACTATGAAAATCGCGAAATTTCGATTTTCTTAAAATTTGCGTAAAATTACAAATTAAAACCAATATAAAGCAATGAGAGTTCATCCCAATTAAAATACGAAGCATATATTTTAAAGCTTGAAGAGTCTACTTTTGACATGTATGATTATTATTTTAATTCAATTGTTCATTGTCAAAAAAATAATTATAGAACAAGTAACTTCATAAACGTGCTTTTTTCACATTATTACTTCTTACGCTTTATGTTTTACATTTTAAGATTTAATACTTTAAAAATATAATATTCAATACCTACGTTATCAATATTCGGTAAGGATTTATACCTGAGAAGCCGGGTTCCTTTTAAAATACCTGTTGAAAACTGTACATCTGCCGTTGGCACGTACGGCACTCGCACATCTGCCATCGACTCGCAACTCGGCTAAGCATGTGATCTAGCAAAACTTTCAGTGCACAATAAACAATACAGGCTGTGATTGTGTTTCTTGATTTTGGTATTTGTGACAATTTATTTTTAAGAATATATTTAAAATTATGATAAATCTAAAATGTATGGTTTGTGCCAAAATGAAAAAATCGAGTTTGATCAGGGCAAATGTACTTTCGTCCTCGATGGTGGCATGCTTCTTCATCGCGTGCCTTGGAATAAAAATGATCAGTTTAACGATATATTCAATATTTCTACGTAGCTTATATTAAAAAACATTTCAAATCTAATAATGTCATTGTGGTTTTTGATGGCTACGAAAATAATTTGAATAACATAAAAGGCGCTGAACAAACACGTCGCTCCAATAGAAACTTATGCCCTGATATTATTTTTGATGTGAAAATGTGTAGTACGGTACAATAGGATACTTTGCTCTCAAACAAACAGAATAAAATTTGTTTCATTAAATATTTAATAGAATATTTAAGAACTGCTAACATTACAGTCATACAAGCAGAAAATGACGCTGACTTATTAATTGTAAAGATAGATTCACAAATTACCGATAAAATACCTGTTATGGTTGCTGACGACTCAGATATTTTGATTCTTCTATCAGCATTAATCCTGGAAGAACGGGAAATGTATATGTTGAAATTAGGAAAAAAAGGAACTCCGCCTACTATTTATTCACAGAAGTCTCAATGAATTACCCTTTTGCAAGAAATATATATTCTTTCTTCATGCAGCAACCGGTTGCGATACAACATCCTGTTTTTTCGAAAGGGCAAGATAAGCATTATTAAGATATTTGAGGAAAAATTTCATGATGAGACTTTTTTAAAAATTGATTGATAACTTCTATTAAAAAAAAATCAATCGAAAGAATTCGAGAGTGGAGTAAACTTCGTTTCTTTCCTATACAATAAACCAACGGGATTAACATTAGATGACTACAGGTACTCTGCTTTAAAAAATCTGTGTTTAAACAAGGTACAAAGAAAAAGGAAACTCTTGCGAAATACGTAAAACTGGAGTCTTTGCCTCCAACTACAGATGCCGTTAAATATAATTTTTATAGAGTGTATCTACAAGTACAAAAAGTGGATGTCTAATGATATACGTGCAGAAGATTGGGGATGGAAAAGTGGACAAATCCTTACCCCAATTTGAATGGCTAAACCAGCAGCCACAAAAACTTAATTCAAAAGAAATTTTGTAACTGTAAAAAAGATTGCACATCAAAACAGTGTTCCTGCAAAACTATTGGGCTTTTATGTACGAACGTTTGTGGTAGTTGCATAAGTGAAAAATGCAAAAATTTCGAAAATAATTGTGTAATTGAAAACGAAGCAGAAGACAATATTGTGAGTCCATCATTGCCAGAGGAAATAAGCGATGAAGATGAAAATGAAAATACAAACCTAGATATTGAATCTGATGACAACGAAATTTCAGAGGAAGAATTCTAGCTATAATTATAAAATAAATTTAATTAACTTTAATGATTAAACAAAAATGTTTTTTTAGACGTTAATTGATAGTTAATAAGGTTCAAAAGGTTTCAAATCCAAAGATTCAATAGTTTTTTCAAAGCAAATTCCCAAAGATACCTTTCATTTTCGCCATTAATGTTCGTATTTTCTAGCCTGGATGGTTGTGCACTCTATAATTTTACATTTTATTTTACGGTTTTATTAACCTTTCATTACTTTATAATCATTCAAGAAATTAAAATTAAATTTGTCGATTAAATTTACATTACATTTGTTTAAAAAGAAACGAAAAAAAAAAGTTTTATATTCGCCAATTTTTGTTGACGTTTGATGTGTATGACAGGGGTGAACATATATTTTTTTATTGTAGTAGGACATATAGGGATGATGTCCTCAAATTTTCCGCCGTCTATTATTTTTTTTTATCTAAGACTTATTTTCGAGCTAATTTGACTGGACTATTGTAGCTTATCTACAAAAAAAACCTAAAAACACCGTTCGAGATTAGAAGTGCTCGCCAATCCTCTCCTTCAAGTTCATTTGCAAAGGTCATACACCAGAAAACCGATAAGATATTGTGCCACATATGGGAATTCAAATAAGATAAGTCGTCTCATTTGAGCCGGAGAATGATTTAAAAATACGCAGTATTCAATAGCAATCAGAAAACTAGTTTATACAGTGAACTGTAATTGTAGATATAATGACTGCTGTTGTAAAATAAATTAAAAAATCTATGGGTACATTTACTTCCATACCTCGCATTTTTTTACTGCTTTGTGGCCATACTGATGCCACATCAGTTGATAGGTTGATAGGATACTGATATTATTAATGTGTGTGTGTGTGTGTGTGTGTGTGTGTGTGTGTGTGTGTGTGTGTGTGTGTGTGTGTGTGTGTGTGTGTGTGTGTGTGAAAGAGAAAGAGAGAGAGAGGGTGAGAGAGAGAGAGTTGTTTATATTTATATACGTCAACATTATGCATCCACTCAAACAAAACAAACGTAAAAATTTGCACTTCACCAGGCTTCAAACCTATGTATGTATACAGATTTACCTACGTATTTTAATAGTTAAGGATCCTAAAGGCATCTGATAAACTTTTAATGAATTATAAAGAATTTGTTTTCTTCATTTATAAACATACCTAGAAGGCCTATTTTTTCAAGTTTCCGATATATCAATGAAACGCTAATAAACCACTAATCATTAATTAATGTTTCTTGCTAAGTAACAGGTCGTGGGTTAAAGTGACATTATATATAAAATATAAGACCTAGGTCCACGATCACACGTGGGCTTGGTGACGGGTTTAAATATTTGATCCGTGGTAAATATTTGATTCGATACTTGTTGCCTACACTAATGGCATTCATATATAATGTTAATACTACGCTTTTTCAACTAAAATTTAACCATAATAAAACAATTTCTGGTTAATATATTGTCGTTCGCTTCGTATGTGACGAAATATTACTGTTTTATTAGTGACGATTAGGGATAAATTTTAAAAATAAGTGGAATTAGACCGACGTGTTGGTAATTCTGGAATACCAAAATTCGTAATTTTCAATGAAACCAGACATATCAGTACGTATTTATGAACGATGAAAAGAGATAGTAAGCCTATTGGCGTCTGTATTGGACACTATTGTTTGCTGAATGTTTGTTTGTTAAATAACAATGCCGCTGGCATCGATGCCATGGCAGCAGTCAACGACAAACACAGAGGTATCACGCACACGTCAAAATACGCTTTCGGATTGTTTGCGTTTCCATTGTTAGTTTCAATACCTTTGTTTAATTTTGGAAAAGAGCAGACTTGCCATAAATAAACAGAGGTTCAGTCCACACTACACACTCATTATCCTTTGAAATTTTTGTGTTTTGTTGGAATGAAGTTCATTACGTTTTCTCATCTCACCTGGTACAGTTTAAGATTGAGTAAATATTCATTCAACATTCAACACACAAATAAAATAACATTATACCTGCTACCATTTATATTTTAAAATGAAATGTTTAAAGGTTATGATTTTGTGTTCAATTAAAATTTAACCTTATATTATTACTGGATCATTTCAATTAGCGTCCAGTTGGCGATTACCCTTTAATTAATTTTATCAACGTCACAGTATCTTAATGTCATTTATTTCGCAAGTATCACTGTATAATAGGTAATTTGTTTGTAGCTTTAAACTATTTTACCATTAATAACTGTTACCTATGTCAGTATTTAATATTCTGTATTCCTATATGTCTGAGTTTCTGTACAGTGGAAAATAATCCTTAAAAATGAAAAAATGAAATTGAATGAACAGTGTGGATTAGGTAACATGGACACTATAGCAGGACAAAAACTAGCAAAATTCGTATAGTGAATTTTACACCGCCATCATCTAAGGTGTGTTAATTTTTCTTACAGTTCAAGAAACAAATTCGGCATCACGTAGTAGAAATTGCTACTGGTTGAGGCAAATCAGTGATCCGGTGATGACTGTGATTGTCGGCGTCTCTCGCGACAGGAAATTAATTACAGTATCTGCTAGCGACATTTCTTGCATCTCCATCAGGCTATACCAAACTCTTGTTGCCCACGGTGTATCGGATTTCATCTTCTCATCAATTCGTAAATTTACAAGCCTGCTGCCTCTGCATCTGACACTATCCCCACTGTTCCAATAATTATCTCGGACCACAAACTTTACTCATTGTAAATGATTGGAGAAACCAATTTGCCAGTTCCAATTTTGGTTGCGATTGTGTTTATGCCGTTGTAGAAAAAACCGTATTGCAAGCAAGTTTTTATAGACTAAGTAAATTTAAGTTTTGTAAAACACCACGTTTTTTTCTGTAGTATCGTAAAATATAATTAGTGGATCAAATAAAGTGCTACTGTTGCATGTAGGCAGTCAGTAATCATAGGGAACACCAAAACAAAATTGTATGACTAGCAGTAAGCTTCATTAAAACTTCTACAGGACTCAACGTGATATCTAATCAATGCGTTTTAACTGTATAGAATTAATTCAAGTATAGCTCAGAATCTGTCGAGATTTTTCTCTTTTTCCTATCGTGCTTTTGTTACAGTTTCTCAGTTTTTAGTGTTTTTTTTTTTAATAATAGTCGTCTTCTTCTCTTTTTTGTTTTTATTTCATCTGGAAATAGGCGAATTACCTGTTCCGGTCCCAAAGGAAATACATCCATTTCACCAACGCTTCCTAGGACTTTCTGCAGTTTTCTGTCCAAAACGTTTGTATAGCCTAACATCCTTAAGCAAACTGCCATTAGGCATTCTATTCAAATTAGGACTCTATGTCCTTTTGTTTTTGTACAATGTGGAGTTGAATATTAAAAAATGTCAACTTTTAGTATAAATATATGCAATATATATGATTTCACACACACACACACACACACACACACACACACACACACACACACACACACACACACACACACACACACACACACACACACACACACACACACACACACACACACACACACACACACACAGTGTTACGACATTACAGAACAATCTACGTGTTTCTCGAACGATCCAGTGGAATCCGGCTATAATGCTGTGTGCGTACGTGAATTCAACATGAATTTTCTAGACGCCCCCAGCCGCGCGGACTATGTCAACCCCAAAATTAATTACGTCGTAGTGTAGAGCTAACGCGCAGTATGGAATAATCTGGATTTTCGGCGGGGTATAAATACAAGTAGGCTACCCAACGACGATCAGTCAGTTATTGTCGGGCGAAACTCTGAGAGTTTGAGTTGCGATTTATTGGAATGCGGTTCGTAATTATAGTTAAGAGTTATTGTTCGGGCGGTTACTCTGTGCGTTCAAGTGGTTATTAGTGGCGAAGTGTTACTTGTTTTATAATCGTGCGGGACAATTGTAATGAAATTGTGTTTTATATTAGTTGACGTTTTATTGCGTGTGAACATTTTATATTTTATTTGTTGTAAGAGTTTATCTTGTTGATTACAAACTGTTTAATTGTAATAATTAAAGCTGGTGATTAGTGACGTAATTGGTGTCTTGTATTTTGTTTTCCACTGTACCATTCGACGATCAGTAGACCGTACATGTATGTATATATATATATATATATATATATATATATATTATACACTGTAATATTTGACTTGCATGTGATAATGGTAGTAACGTTAGAAAAACACTATAACTTATGAAATGATGGATATATACAATGTATTTGAAATGTGAGAAACAATTTTAATACTGACACCCCTTTGTTTACCTGCACAAATATTCATACGTTTTAATACATTTGGAATATCCAAACATCAATTTTCTGTGAATAAATCAACCTGCTAGAAACATCATAACCAACAACTCTAAATGTCAAAACGTAAAGTGCAATAATTCAAATGGGTCAGTTATAAAATATGATAGCTATCGATTCACCAGTTTGTACTATCTTGCGCGTCTGAATTATAATACTTTAAAAGTTATTTTTTTACAGTAATGAGTTTTCTCAGGTACAAAATTTCGTGATAAATTGCTTTGGATCTACAATGAATTAAGCATGCATAATCATACGCTTAAATTAAATTATAATTATCACTCTGAAGATTATCAGACAAATTTTTATCCACCAAGGTTGAACGTAACGTCTCTAGATCCCATATACCTTTTGTGGTCTGTAGGAGACAATTTCCTATTAAAATTATTTTACCATGACTAACATCAACAAGATCCGAACCCAAGCATTATGTAAACCCGGAATATGTTTCCATAAACTTTATTTTTATTGTCTATTGAAAATAACAATTGACAAAAATCTTATGGTCAATTGTCTATTGAATTTTTAAGTTGTAAGACGTTTCAAAATATTTTTGCATGTTTACATGAAAGATTTTTAAATAAAAAACTATTGTCAATTAATTTCAAAAATTCGATTTAAAAATTGTTATTACGATGCTTTTTTTAAACTGTAAAATGAATTCTTAAGTAATACACATTTTAAGATAAAAAAATAATCAAATTTTATGATATACCATGATTATAAACCTTTAAATTTTTAAAGTTTAAGGTCATGTTAATCTTTTTCAAAGTCTACTCAGCAATACATTATGAATTGTTTCTGAAAACATATAATTATAATTATATATTAAAACATAATATTAAAACATTATATATTATATATTATAATTTATATACATAAAACATATAATATAATTATTAAAACATTTTTCAGTAAACTCTAGCATTTAATTAAATTTTTAATTTTATTTTTATTTATTGATTAAATTATTTTTAAAAGACTTAGTAGGATAATTATTAACAAAACGCCGTCTTATTATCCAAATTAGTCTTGCTAGTATTGTTGTAAAAATAGTACTAAATTGAAGTGTTAAGGTTAAATCTTCTGTGAAATTGTGCAGGTGATGTGCTTTTGTAAAAAGCTGTACTGTCTAAGGTTTATTTTCCTTTAACTGGTTTTCAGTTGCATTTCGATCCTTCAATCAACAGTTGCAGTGTCCATTCAGCTTCAGCGTACTTTCTTAATGGTTATGTTTCGATTTCAATTGCACTGAGGAAATTGGTAGTTTTCTTTTATGTGGATTGAATCACATACAAAAGTAATTGCCTATATTGGAGCATTGCATCTAATATCTAACCCCTTCAATTCATATTTTGTACGTAATCACTTAAATGTAAGCTTCTGAACGTTAAATAAAATAAATTTTAAATGTGTTTTTTTAGACTTCATTAGTCTAAAATTTTGTTTTTGAATACGTGTTTAGCTACAGGTAAAAATATTTGTTTATTTAGAAATTAGAGTGCAAAGAACACGTGCTCAGACAATATAATAGTTTTAACTTTTCTTTCAAATTGCTCGTCTTGATCTGAGTGACGACAAACAATTACAACTTGTATAGTGAGAAAATCGACACAGGTCTTAGTTGAACGTTTACAGCAAAATATAGAGACTTAATCGTGTGCTCGCTGGTGATAGTAAAAATAATTACAGAGTAAAAGTAAATAAGAGTAAATTTTCACTTAAAAGATTATAATTAAAATATTGTCCTTTAATCCGCGTTTAGTTTAGTCTACTTTTTTATTTCTATGTATTGCAAATACACCAAACAACAATACATCAATACATTTGTGCCGGGGTTTAAATTTTCCCGGCGTCATATAATGTGGAAGGCCACCAAAGCGCGTCGTAGTTGGGTGGCAAAGCTAACTTGATTAGTAAGGCCGTGTCCGCGCCACGGCGACGAGATCTAGTAAGCCAGTCAACCTTGTCAGCTGGTTGCTGGATGCAGCTGGCCAAAGGTTATGGACGGCAATTCCCAAAATGTTGAGTTTCTGTGGCATGGTGGGTTCGAAGAATATGTGCTGCTGCCTCATTTCGTCTCCAAACTTCCAATAGGGTGTTGCTGGTATGACGGCCCAGGGTGAAGTAGGTTGTTGATATCTTTAATATGACTTCGTAGTCTAGTAAAGCGTTTCAGGGTCGCCGTACAGCCGGGAGAAAGGGAGATGCGGAGATAGTGACACCAACACCAGTCACCATCTGCAGAGCAGTACAGCAGGATGCTCTCCGAAGCCGTCAGGCCCAGAAATACTTCTCCTCCAGAACATCAGACATCTGCCCGGAATGACACTAGCTGGAACTTCTGCACCCTTCAAGCATCACCACCAGTACTCATTGCACACGGGTCTACATGATATAATTTGAGTTCTTCAAAAGTAGAGGTGGGAGCATTCCAATTACTAAACCAGTCAACTACAACTCCGCCGGTTTTAAATCAAGTGTAACTGACATTTTATACCTGTTCTTAAACAAAAGCGGACCAGAAGTCCAGCCGTGTCAAATAAAATATTGTAACTAAACTTCGGCATAATTTAAATTGATGTTGTAATGTAAATCAGACTAAAATTCAATTGTTTGAAGGCTTTTAACTAATCATGTTATGATAACGAAAAAAGCACTAATAAAAATTGTTACTGGTTACACGAGTATTTTATCGCAAGTCCCGTCACTCTGGGCTCCAGCACACTTTTCGCTTCCGCTAGGCCAAGTGGTCTAGTTTTTAAATGTTACGTAACGGTCTAAGCGGCCGTTACACATTGTGAGCAGACTGACATCAAGAAATTTCACAACAGACCAGGCAACCATACTTTTTCCACGTATATTCTGTTTACACACAAGTTAGTCGCCTGTTTACACACAAGTTAACAATTTACCAGTATTATTATTGTCATTGTTATTAGTGGCTTGAGGTTTCCACGAGCATATTCTGCACGCAACAAAGGCAGAAATTTTCAAAAAGGCTGTGTGTCCGTGGCTTCTTCATTCACTACATCCATATCGTACTTGATGTCCTTGACCCCAAAGCAATTCACACAAGTAGCCAGAACCAGGAATTCTAGATCACAATCTTTTCTCCTGTCAAAGGGTTAATATTATATTCAACACCTCGGTAGTCTGGCGTTTAACATTCTTTAAGTACCGCCAAAAGAAAATAAGTTGTTGTCTTCTATGCTTTCTAATATTGTTTTGTTTATTCCAATTATTTCCATTATCTATTCACTACGTAAACAATGATTCTTTGCACATTCTGTTCGATCGTCTGAAAATTAATGAGCGCTTTCTCATCTCATTTTATTCGTGCCGTACTTCCGAGCTATATAGCACTATAATCTTTATCACTCTGTCGTAAGTTTCTTATAATTTTGTTCTATCATACGATTATACATGCTCTTTGTGCTTATTCCGTCAATCTGCTGTGAACACATTGGGTCTCTTCTATCCTGATTGATTAGACTGTAATAAGCAATGTTGAAGTAACCGAGTCAATAAAGACAGATGTCGACCTGGCAGTTTTGAAACGGAATGTCTGTACAATACCTTCTTCGCTGTACCTGTGGCATGAAGATTAAACTTTAACGTTTGCTGTATCCCGTAGTCTCTCAAACTTTATAACATTATAATTCCTAATCTAAGGAACGATTAGGAGTCTTTCTACCAGGAAAGACTACCAGAAGACTAGCATTATTTCTACCAGGAGAATTGCAGGAAAGACGACAAGAGTCTTTCTACAGTTTAGGACAAACGTATTTGATGATCTCCAAACTAAGTTGGTCCCAGGACTGTGTCGTCTCCGCTCTTAGTAGTGCTTTATCCTTTCGAGCAGACGCTGATCCCCGTACTGCGTTTTAAAACAAACAAAGGGTTACTTTGTTTACACGTTAAAAACTATTCCTTAAGTGGACGAAGTCGCAAAGGTTGTCCCATGTTAATCAAATGGACTTTCGCTTCTTATTCAATTTAATTGGCCACTTCATGTGAATGGATCAAGACACTTGGTATGTAAAATAATAATTCAAATCAATTATCTTTAAAGTCCAATTTAGGTCTAGATTTTTAAAACTAATTGAAAATAATGAAAATCCAGATATACGGTTATTAGTTAAATAATAATAATAATAATAATAATATAGCCAGACTTATTTCTCATGTAACTCATAATATATTGAAAGTTATTTTTTTGAATTAAAATAAAAAGTACAGTGTTTTACCGTATATTGCACAAAAGAAAATTTATCGTGAACAGAACCAAGTAGCACATTCCAAAAATACAAAACAAATTGCTACTTCGTAACGAATATAAATTAGATGAAAATAACATATAGCACGATATTCCTGTGACAATGATAATTAAATGCCAAACTGTCCCAGTTTGTAGGTCAGTAGAACAAAAGCAAACACTATGTGCAACTGATATATCAATTCCAGTGTTATTTAAAATAACCCATAAACACAGTTTGGTTAAAATTACATTGGATGTGAGTGAGCGCGTGTTTCTGCGGACACCACAATATTATTAAATTGCACACGATAATATTTGTTTTGTTGGATTACATAAATTTTGTAAAATTCACTTTTGTTTAAATTTGACCTTATTTGTTCTCAGCACATATGTTGCTGTTTTATTGTTCTTGGTTCTTAGTTCTATCCTTAGCTACTTATAACCTTCATTTGTTATCCACTCACGTTCGAGATCATGTACTTCTACTGCCATTTCTCGCATCACGCTGCCAAAGATCTCTGTCCCCCCATCTGTCTCCTCATTGTAGACGTTTTTCCACGTAGACTCTTCTTTCCATAATCTCCTGAGACTACCTATTTTCCTTGTTTAACATGGAACCCATTTTAAAAACCTTTCAGCTTAACTATCGTCAGACATTCATATCACTTGGCCGTGCCTTTGACAAGCTTCATATTTATTGTGTCTAATATTGTTCAGTGCCCTTCATTCATTTGTGCTGAAATACTAACTGTTTCAGTTATTGCGTTATTTTTCAAATACGTGAGTGGCAATGTAAAATTATAAAGTTTAACGATTTTCAGTTTGCAAGTACTTGTAATTTGATGCTTGTAATGAAATCAAGTGCACAGAAAAAAATAAATAAGTGTAAAAATATAATTATTGTTAAAAGAAAAGCATTTGCAACATATAGTTCTTTTTCATGCAGACAGGGACTTTTCCTTCGTTGCAAGTTTTTAAAATTATTAAATTACCGTGTGTTTTCTTCATACCATGTCCTTTTTACGTTAAGTGCTTAGATACATTAGATTTTTAATGTTTTTTTTGTTAAGTTGAAATCTGATGTTTTAAAATAAACTTGTTATTATATTTTATAGTTTATAGTACTATTTGTAACATTTATTTCAATTTATTTTACCTTTACTTTTAAAGTTTGTAGGTGTTATTAGTTTTGAAACTTATAATTCTATTTTTTACTTGAAACACTTATAATTCGCTTGCAACACTTTGAGTTTCTTTTCCTGCGTAATGAAATGAGATGTTCTATTTTTTTATCTGCTATCTGTTTTATCTATGACTTCTTGAAGCGTTTATTATTCTTCATTTGTCTTCAATCTCTGCACGGAAAGAACTATACATATTTAAAACGAAAAATGAAGATAGACAGAAATTAATAAATACACCATTCAATTGCAATTCTGATATTTCACACACAAAATATTTTACCAAGGGAAAATCAAAATTATCTGACCATTCAAGAAATCAGTCAACAGAATAATCGCATCAGCCATCTTGATACTCAAAATCTCTTTATTTTAGTCTAAAGGTTGTTAACAGGGCTAACTAAAATCGATCTCCGTAGTGATTTAGTGTGAAATGACTGTAGTGTGTTGATTTAGATGAGTTCTTTAGCAGTTATCTGAAGCAACAAACTTAAGTGTCTAACATTATGGTAAGTATAGGTTCAAAATCAGTACATGTATTTGTTTGTGTCTGTGTATATGTTTGCGGAACCATGTTACTAATATAACTTATACACACCGTATATATTAACATCCTTTAGACAAGTAGACAGTTAGTTGCGACGGACTGGTAATTGCGAAACAAACACTCTAATTCTAATTTATCACGTCATGATACCGGCGGCGTTAACGATGAGGGAGGACACAAACTGTTGTGGTGCGGTCAGCGGCACACTACATATGTGAACCGATCTTTGTGGTAAGAACAAACACAATAGACAAACACAAACACATCAGCCCATGGACAACTGCGGCCTGTATATGGAAGCCATAGAATGTAATAACATTCTATGCAGAATTCATTATAAGTAGATATGTTGCTGTGATAATTATAAAGTATGACAATCGCGTGGATTGTAAATTTAAGTCAGTGGAATAAAATATTGAACATCGGAGAAATCGATCAATTTTTATTTATACTTCTGAAAAAACTAAACCACTCGAACCACAAATGTTACACTACTTATACAAAACTCACTTTAGAGAAATGATAATAAAAGTCTACAAATTGAATAGTTAGAATAGTTAGCAATACAAATTAACAATGAAACATTTGTCGTTTACTAATCCAGTCTGTTTCAGCAGTACTTTACTAGCACAGTCTCATATCTTCGCCTAACTCTGACTACTATTCCCAGAACTTGATTCCTAATTAAACGTCGGTAATTATAAGTATTATTCCTAGTTATAAGTATTGTATTTATTGAAGCAGGCAAGGTCATTGGTGGCTTATAATGTTTACGAGAGATTTCGATAATGTTCTACCTCAGCCATATGTTTACCACGAGTGCAAATATTGCGTCATCAGGCTGATTACGTAATACTTGACAGACGTAAACAAAACCATAATGGCTGTAATTGAGCGTACTGTTTATCACTCCACATTATAGGGAGAATGACTCATACCAAAGTTTACCCAATTACATGACTTTTTACCAAACTTCAAACAAAATTTTGTTGATAAAATAGTATTCCTCAAGACCCATGTGTTTTATCCTGAATCAAACAGCAAGGGGAGATGCGCCATACAAGATTTGGAGTAGTCTGCTTTACATGAGCCAAGCGGAAGATTGTGTGTTCAAACCTACTCTCACTGCAAGGAACGTTTGGGAAAACTATCCATAATTCAATTTTTTAATTTCCACAGATTATGATCTACAGACAAAATCACTACTGACAGCCTTTTGTAATCGAATGTCAATGAACTGATTTTCTGTACCGTCTGTTGACCAATACTACTGATCAGCCTCACAGAAACTGTTTTTTAAGGAAACTTGTATATTTTGCAAATTTTACACTCTCAATCTGATGACGAGATTAAAGATATATTAGTGTTTTTTGTTGTCTGCTATTTTATGATCCATTTTTAGAATTATGTTTTGTCTTATCGACGTAGCATGGAAGATGCAGTTTAACCTGTGGACATGAGCAATTTAGACAATTTTGGTAACATTGCATTTCAATCCCTAAAGTGCTATAACTCTGAGTTTTCAAACAAGTGAGATTTCCTTTCAGGTTTTATAATTTGAAATTTATGCCACTGTATAATGAAGCTTTTTAAACGTTGTTCCATGCATTACTAATCGTGCATTGGATACTTTAATGGAACAAGATTCGGTCTGAATAATGTATTATACACTTTTATATTGTATTGTATTTATTTTGTATAGCCTAAAGGTACCATACATACGATGTGTAATAAAATGTTTATTATTCACATTCTTAAAAACGATCGATTTCGGTCATAGACCATCGTCAGGTTATATTCAGCACATTTGCGGTCACAATATCGTACACCACATCGTAAAACACAATATCGTAAAACATATTGGTGTTTTACGATATTGTGACCGCAAATGTGCTGTCTATAACCTGACGATGGTCTATGACCAAAACAGATCGTTTTTAAGAATGTGAATAATAACAATTTTATTACACATCGTATGTATGGTACTTTTGGGCTATATAAACAATAAATACAATACAATAGAAAATTGAAATTATAGGTACCATTAGTAAAACAATAAGTGTATGTACATTATAAATACATCACATTATCATTAGTATTATACACGTTTTGCAGTCTGCGTTGTTCTGGCAACTATTACGGCATTATTATAATGGCATGCCAGTAACTTTCGACAGGCAACTACGTCAAGGAGTACAAGTAGACAATGCGAAATCAACTTTAATACTAAAAAATAAATTTTACTTTTAATAGGAAACATAGACTTATTTGGTTCAGTATCTTACTGAATTTCAGCTGTAAATCCATATTAGTTATTTTTCTTAACTAACAGTATACAAGGTGAATGTGAAGCGTGCTTAGGAATTGAATAACATGCTACACTGCGTTCGGCTGTTAAGTGAGCTTTTACTACTCCATGTAGCAGAAACGAATCGGCTGCTAGTGAGAACTAAGATTAGATTATAGCCTACACAGTATAAACAACTCATAGACATTACAATCGAAATGAACAACTACAGCACTGGGAACAAAGTTCTGTATACGCTAAACTATTGATATTAACTTAATAAAACAGACTCTGTTATAGGCCAATGTGTGTTGGTTTTGTAGCATAGATTTTGCGTTTCAGTCTCGGCGATTTGTGGTTATTACCTTAGCTACATTGATATAATTGGCAAATACGTATACTGTATTAGAATTATTTTTTAATATCGTTATCTTCTTTGTTCAACAGTGAATTACTTCAATTTCTTCAGCATTTTTCCGCAAAGTAATGAGTTTTTGTATGCGAAAATGTTGCGAATTACGAATATTGTTGTGTTACACGTAATGCCATATAATGTATCACTATGAACTTTTTGTGTCTGTCATCTGTGAACAATTAACCTGATGTTTAATTTGTTTGCTTTTCATTACTTTGTGCGTATATGTACTTATGTGTGTATGCGCAAGCGCGTTATTTTTTCCCTGTTAGGAATAGGCCTATATGACATAATTCCATGCTATATTGCGTGCCTTAATAGATTTTTTTTTTATCATGGCTATTCATCACTAACAATTATTAGGGCTATTTTATTTGTTGCGCCTTAAGCATTTGAAACTGACTAAGCATTTTAACCAAAGGGCACAGATGTACAGAGATTCTTAATACGCATCGGGCGTATACACTAAGAAAAAACAGCCTGTTATATCAGAGAAAGAACACTGGATTCACAGACATGGTTACAATACCGATATATGTGTGTGTGTGTGTGTAAAGGCCGCGGCTGTTTTGAAACATTACTAGACTATTTTCTCTTGATATATATTGTGAACCTCTTACCCCTACGGTTTAGTTTTTCATCATTTTGTTTACTTTGCAACCATAAAAACCTGCACACACATAGTAACCCTTTTGATTCTTGTGTGTGTGCGAGTGTGTGAGCGCGCGGCCGCTTTTAAAAATAGGTTTGCGTGAGATCCGCGTTTATGTCTCTTTTTAGATATGAAAACACGCTTTTGTCCGACTACGTAGAAATTTAACAACAAATATACAGTTTTGAAAAATATATTTCCAAACAGTAAAAATATATTTGATATTTTATTCCTTTAATATTCCTTATATTACTCTTTGTTAAATACTGTAACTAAGTTTCAAAATATTAATTATAGTTAATTAATTTTTATAATAGTTGTACTATATAGTTGTAAACAACCTACCATTTATAAAGTTTTAGTGATTTTTGCCGTTGGGTAATAGGTACTAAATCCAGCGTCTTGTATTTTCTAAATCGGTTGGCTACTAATACCTTTCCTAATGTAGATTAAATAATCGTAAATATGATAACAAAAATGATGATAATCTGAACATGTAAGTAACAATAATTAATAAGAACATATAGTGTATAAACGTTATGTTTATAATAGTTTATATAGGCTAATATTATATTTTTTTGAATTATACACATTTTTTTTTCACTAACATCCACTAGCATCACTAACATTTTTGTTTCATCCTTAGGCATCCTGTTTTTCTTTTATTTTATCATATTATAATATATTTTGAATACTTTATTTTATTTTTTTAATACTTAGTAATCGTGTTTGAGCACACCGTATCTTATCTTGCCTACAGTTTCAAATTACTTTAGATTACTTGTTCTTTACACCACAAAGAAGGTAGGTATATCATGAACTAAAAGTGTGGTACGGTCACACATTGGGTATTGTGTGTGTGTGTGTGTGTGTGTGTGGGGGGGGCGAGAGAGAGAGAGAGTGATAGAGAGAGGGAGAGGGGTTTATAATACATTAAAATTCAAAATTTATAATTCCGGTGAGTCACTAATAAAAACTGCTTTCTGAAACAAAACAAAATGACACTAGAAATGACAAAATACATAACAAACATGCAATCAGAGTACGTGGGTGAATTGAGATTTTGAATCGCCTGCGGGGATATATCAATATACATATAAATTTAAAAAAAATGTCGTACGATGTGAAATAAAATACGTATAATTTCCAAAATATATATAAACAAAGGAATTACCAGTTTACACTCTGCTGGGAGTGATAAACACATTAGCACTCGTAAAACATTTTTTTCTCAACTAAATATATTAGGCACCATATTACCTCTACAACAACACTTTTTGTTTTTCTTCCTGTAGCACGTGCAGAGCGTTCTAAGATCGGACGTATCTATTAAACACACACACACACACACACACACACACACACACACACACACACACACACACACACACACACACACACACACACACACACACACACATACACACACACACGCACGCGAATGAAAGTATCATTTTCCAGAGTTTTACTGTAATGCATTCAGTTCTTTATTAATTTTGCAATTTCACAATATAAAAAGTAATATAATACGGTTGTAACTAAAGGACAGTAGTACACAAGGAAAATAATTAATTACCGCTTGGAATATTTGTAATTACAAATTAATAATTATTTATATTTGAAAGTTCAGCGGAGAAAATTTGATTTATTTTTCGTGTGCATATCTGAACAAGAAACAACAAATGAAATACCTAACTTTTTAAGGATTATGACAAAGAGGAGGACAAGTGACAGAGAAGGAAGGATCAAGAGAAGGACAGAGTTACCATAGGTGTGTACTACAAATGCATTCACACGAGTCAATGTCACTGTGGGTTTAACATCCAATTTATTACCTCTTTCGTTCTTCCATTTTAGCATTTTTCTCTGTTTTCTTCATTCCTCACAACCTTGTCGTTTGTACGACCTTTTTTTAATCCGCTATGTTCCAATTAAATAAAAATTTTATTTATTTCCAGCCTTCCTTCATTTTTATTTATTTATTTCTTTTTGTATCGGCCATCTAAGGACCACATGCCAATTTCAATTATTTACTCTTTGTTCTTTTCTTTTCCTCCAATAATCTTTCGTCTTTTCACTGTGTCTCTTTTTCCTGTCTTCAGTCCACTTTGAAACTGTGTTTTTCTCTCTTCTACCCTGGACTCCTTCCATTTTTAACAATTTTGCCCGAAAAAATTCTCTTTCAATTGTTTCTTCTGCGTGTATATTATTCCCTAATTTTTATTATTTATTCCCTTTTTTATATAATTTTTCACCACCATCCACTCACTGTTTCTCTTCCTCTTTATCCTGATCTGTAGATCTCGTACAGTTTTTTTATGTAAATTTTAATTTGTTTCTCTCTTTTTTTCTCTTTGATTTTAACTCGCATCTACTCCTGTTAGAAGTTAATCACTGTTTTCTCCATCAGTACAAGGTTTGTTTCTCTGTCTATTTGTTCTCTACTAGCTCAATCTTCCGAAAGTCTATCGGATCACGTTACGTTAACTTTTATCATTTGTCGTTAATCTTGTATGCGCGCAAACACAACTAAGTGTACAAATCTGCATGCTTTCAAATGGAAGTATGTTTTTGTGTGGCCCGTGTGTTTACTTGTGTTATAGTATACTACTCTTAGCATTACATTAAATTATACACATACATACATACATATATACATACATAAGGTCTGTGCATGTGGTGTCTTACAATATAGTTGATTTAGCTATAAGATACGCCTTAGCGTATTAATCACACTCGCCTACAATTAATCAGGTTCAACTGATTGGAAGCAGTCTTAAATTTCGATAACTTTTTTGTAAAGCGGTACGCGTCCAATTATTTCATTTTTAAACAAACTAGCTGGAATTATGATATGGAGGGTAATGAAAATAAAATGAAAAATATAAGCTCATTAATAACTATATGATAAACGAAAGCATTTAATATAAATATTTTAGTTTAATTAATTTTTACAGTGAATGCCTGCATTGTTTTTATGAATTTCAATTAACCATAGCGAATTTAATTTTTATCATTTAGATAACAACAGCAATGAATTGTACTAACAATTTTTTTATAATAACTAATATTTTATATCTTTTGGTGACTTATAATTTTCACTGTGATTTTTTGCCGTCACGTGCGAAGACGAAAGCTGCTAATTGTTTGGGTGGGCGAAACGTCGCATTTACAGTTTTTAGTGATGGCAAACGTCCACCAGTTAAATTCATATTCAAATACTGAATTAAATTAAAACGTTTATTCCCCAGTGAACTTGTAAACCTTAAAATAAGGCAATCAGGGAATATGTATTGCAAGAAAAACTAATTCGTATTAATCGTCAATGAGTAACACATTCAAACAAACGTTGTATTGTTAGTTTAGCGTTATAAATTATTTCATGCTAAAAGTATCCAGGTAACTGTAGTTACACAGCTGAGCAGACGGCAACATTGTAAGGCAGTACGGCACAACAAACTGTTGTAATTTCCCGCATGCTAATGCTGTTTGTAACAATTTGATATGGGAGAGATACCAATAGCGTTGTGCCTGAATTTTCATCCTGTAATCTAGGCAAAACAATTTACATATAGTCATATTTTTCATAATATTTTATACATAAGATACATGTAATATAGTATATGGATATTATATAACATAATAAATCCATACATATCCAAGAGATTTGAAAGAAAAATTATTTAGTACAGTTAATGTTTGAAACTTTTGTTTTTCTTACGTGTTACTTACTATATTTATCTATTGACACATCATTAAATGTTATTCCATACTTCTGCTTCGACGTTAATTTTCGTTGATTCCAAATTTAAGAAATCTTTTTCTTCTTATATAACGTCATGCTTCCTTAGTGAAGCTTCCGACCATTTAAAACCCGCTACGTGGAGATCATATATTAGATGCATTGTTTAATCAATGCCTTCCCGTCTCAGAATGCTTTACGCATATTGACCTTTTTGTCAATCCAGGATTCTGAGTACGTAACTACACCCTCGTCTCTGTCTGGATCTGGGGACCCTGCGTCTGAGTTATGGAACTTGACATATTTTGGTATTGAAATGTCGCGCCTGCCTATGCGGGTTGGCGAGTTGCAGTAACAGTCGGAATCCCACTGCCGCATTCAGCTGTCCCGTACTAAACATGATAGGAAATGTCCTTGACATGGAACATGATAGTAATGACATGACACTATCACGTTTGTCATTGTTCCGTCATGTCTTCATCTGAATCCCGAGTACTTGTTAGCGGGTGAAACTTTATTCACACCCGTCCTACAGATTTACAAAAACGTCTGCTATCAGTCACATGGACACGCCGTTCGGGATTGAGGCCTCCTCCCGTATCGATTCGTTCTCCATGGAGTTATGGGTGACCCCTACTCAATTCAGATTCACACCTCATTGAGCGCTGTTGCCGACCACGTACATGTATTTTTATCTGAGTATGTGTATTCGAAACCAAGTTACTTATCTTAAAACAAGAGTATTAAATACATATATATTGTAATAGAACGTTGGCGGTCGCTATTGTTCAAGTCCCGCGATGGAAGCCAATTTGTAATAAATCGGATACGTACGGTCTAAATTCCCACTGTTGTATTTGTCAATTGTATTGTATTAATTTAATTTGTATAAATTCTCGGAAATATTTGGAGTTGTGGAATATATGGATGTACTCAATTAATGTTAACTTAACTATTTAATAATTATCAGTGTTAGTGTGCCTAGAACTTAAATAACTTAAGATTTATTCTACAATTTCATCCAACCCTATTATGCCTTGAAGAGAGTTCTGTCTGATTTTATATTTTTACGCTCCCTCTTTGGTGTCGGATAATTCCGCTATAAGCGCTGTAGTATCGGCTCAACGAAACTTGTAGGTTATTCGATGTTTATATTAACTATTTATTCTCTACTTATTCAGTTACTTTTGTTCCAGTTCACTAAACCATACTCCAAATAACAAGGTGTGACAAATATATAAAGGTTCTTTATTCGTTTATCAATTCACATTAACTAAGATATATTCCAATTAATATATGTTGGGACTATAGATTCAGGTATCGATTGTTGATTATTTGATCCTTTGTTTATATTTGGTTATGTATTATATTTGATTCGTGTTTTATTTATTTCAGGGTGTGAAGGTTCTTGTAACTGTGGGGAAGACTAAAAATACATACTAAGAATGCAAGATTTACAAAAATTATGTGTTGTGTATTTAGTATGATTAATATAATATAACTTTACCAGTCTCTAACGAAGCAAATCACGTTGGCAGTTGATCGCTAAATTCGTTGTTCTGGTCAATTATGAAGCACAGTTTTCTTTCTTCAGTTTAATAAAAGTAATCCTTGTCCTGTCCACTTCGGAATACAGCTTCTGAATTGTTTTACGGCCCGATTGATGTTTCTTCTACACCGCCAGGATCCAAATAGGTTCTTCCTTCGGTTGAAGCAGTTAGTGTTGTTCCGTGTATTTGCAAGGTTATAATTTCTGGTGTTGTGAATATTATGGGTTGTGTTATTGTTAACTCTTTATATTTGATTACTATTTTTCATCAATTCCCTTCGGACATGGGACAGTCCAAGTTTCTTCTTGTAGAATTCAGTGATTTCTTCTCGATTATTATTTCATAATATATCGTTATTTTATTAATCTGTGTTAGTGATAGATGTAAGTATTATCATTAGAATTTTATCTTCTTTATAATCGTATCTTTTGATTTCGAATATTACGATTCAATATATTCTTCTTGGGTTTTTTAAATCATCACCTTCAGTTTTTACAAAAGCAATCCTTGTTATTTTTTAAAATCAACAACATTCTTCTTAAATTTTTCCCTAGCAACCTATATTAATTTCCGCTTCCACATGTTTGACTATATAGTGTTTCTTTCATATATTTTTTTGTCTATTCTTTGTCAATTTGCTGTCCTATCGGAATGTAAATTTACCGATAGCTGGTTTATTATTTTATACACATCTTCTACTGGTTTTTTGATATAATTCCGTTTTTTTCCTTTTTTATTATATTTAATCCACCTTCGATATTATTTTTTACCAATCGATATTATGGCATTATGGTATTATTATAATTTGTATAAATTTTATTAAATATTATTATTAACTTAATGTTTTTTCTTCTTTCTAGCTCTTCATAGTGTATTTATTAATTATTATTAATTGATGTATCTAACCTTTAAGTTATAAGTGTTTATTTAGTATTTTTGGCTGTTAGGCCTTTTATTGTAAATTGATCTACCTGTGGTTATGTCTGTTAGGCATCTATAGTCCCTTTTATATAAATTCGTACATGCAATCAAAACTTAATTATTAACATTTGTATAAACAATTATTTTTCTACATCTAATAACAAATTTATCTTGATCTCTTGATCACATACAATAAAATTCGAACTTATGAACATTGGTTAACTGCCTCACCCTTCATTCTATGACAGTCATTGAATAACACTATTTGTTTCATTATTTTTCATGAACTCAACACATATTTGATATAACATCACATAAACTTTATCATAACATTTTTGTCATAATATACTGTAATACTTTTTTAACACAAAATTCTTATCTGTTATTACCATAAATTAAGTCATTGTTTCATTTTTCTGTTTTGATTTTTATTAAACATATATCATTAGCTATTATTTATTTTACAGGTTCGTTTATTCTATTCAACACTACCTTGCATTCTTATTTAATTTTGTCTATGACTATAATTGTCATAATTGGGTCTCTGTTCTATTATGGGATTAAGTATCAATTTATTTATCAATCTGTGAATCTTCTTTTATGTAGCATAAATGCTATCATTTTTGTTGCGCTACATATGCTTCCCCTCCTAAAAACGTTTAGTTTACCTGAATGAAGTTTAGGTCAAATAAACTTGCCTTTTTCACATGCCTTTTCTTAATTTCATTGTTAATGGTTGACGATGGTCTTCTCAATGTAACTTCATTAGACTAGTACTAGTACCTTTTTTATTTAATAACATTTCATCATTTTATTTAACATTCTTGATTCTTGATATTTTTTTTTTTTCTGTACACATTATTTGTTGGTAACTGGCTACACTATTCACTGACATTAGTTTTACATCTCTCCTATTTATAATTACTATAATTACTGCATTTTTCATTATTCTTCTGTCAACTCGCTTCTTTCTGTTTTCTTCGTCCTACTCCTTTGGAAACTGAATTTATTTTTGCAACTATTCTAATATTCCTTAAATATTTAATTTCCCTAACAATCCCTAACACATGCGTTGGTACAGTTCAGAGAGGCACTGTTTGGCTTCATACTCTGCTGCCCACACTACATCTTAATATAGTACTGCTGGAATTCATCTACAGTCAGCTATAAAATATAATAATAATCTCCTAATAATCTCTTTAATCATTTAATAATAAATATTTGGGACAAGATTTTTTCTTTGTTGCATTTATATTTTTTCATTACTATTCTTCATATTTCGTAGTTCCATTTTAATTCCGTAAACATTCGTTAATATTGACTTTGACAGTTATCAATTGCAATCATTTTTGTTTTCATTTTTGTTGAGATTGTAATGTTAAGTATCTTCTTCGTTTTTTTTTTTCTGATCTTAATATTTTTTAATCAGTTGTTGTGTGTTGATCATTATAATTGTATTTCTTACTAAATATATTCCTTATACTTAATTATTCTTCCTCTTATCGTATTTCACTATTTTGGCTGTTTATTTTTTAATGAATTATGTTCATAAATACTCTTTCCTTCTTGTCTTCTTTAACATTATATTAGTTACATTCAATCGTTTACTGAGATTGTTCCATCATGTGGCAATGTAGTAGTATGTATTTTAGGTCATATGATTTTTTTTTTCTTCTTTATTTTGGATAAGTAGGTTTGAGGTAATAACTTTTATCTTGGGGTTCATTCTTCATTATTCACACTATTTCTTTATACACATAATAATAATAATTATCGTTTTCTTCTGTAATCTTGGGGTTTGTTATTCATTATACACATTATTTCTTTATAAACATAATAATAATTATCGTTTTCTTCTGTAATCTTTAATAAGTTGTTCTTATTGTATTTCAGAATTTAGTGGTAGTATTCAACTCAAATTATTTTTAAATTCCAAGTATTTTTCTTCAAGATTGGTAATAAGTTGTTCTTATTATTTTTATAATTTATTCATTTATATAAATTCTTTTCTTTTTTGTTAATCCAGAAGTTGTTCAAATATAAGGTAATAAGTTGTCCTTACTTCATTTTAGAATTTATTCATTATATTTCTTTATGGACTCTTGGTTGTATGTTCCCTTAATCCTTTTCGTGGTAGGGTTCATTATTTCATATGTATTGTTATTATTATTTTTTGTTATCACATAGGGCCCAGTATATAATAATAATAATTTTTTAGTTATTCCTTCTAGAGTACTTGGTAGCTCCCTGTTTCTTATTAATATTTTCTCACCCACTTGGTATTTAATTGGTTTTGGGTTATTCTTTTCATATTTTCTTCTCTTCATTTCCGTCTTTTCCATAACTCGGTTATAAAATTTAATTGTTTCAAATTGATATTCTGGATTAATTGGAAAGTTTATAATATCTTGGATTTCTCTAGGTGGAAGTCTTTCAAACATAACAGTATATGGGGTATTTTCAATAGACTGGTGGTAAGATATATTTAAAAATCCTTCGGTTACTGACAAGTATTCGTACCACCTTCTCTGTTGGTCATGACAGTAAGTTCGTAGTATTCTGCCAACTTCCCTCAATACACGTTCTGCCGGATTACAGCTGGGGTGATAAACTGAAGTCTTATATGTTCTGATGTTGTGTTTTAACAGATTATTTCTCCATTTATAGGCCTTAAACTGCGTACCATGATCAGTGATAATAGATGACGGTTTGCCAACCTCTGTTATGTACCGTCCGATGACTATTTCTAGAATTTTCTTGGTAGTGGCTCTGCTAATAGCATAAAGTTTAGTGTATTTGGAAAAGTGATCAAAAATAATTATTATGAATTTGTATCTGTGATTTCCTCCACTGCGTGGGAAGGGCCCACATATATCTAGAAATACCTTCTCCAGCTTATATTTGGATGTTATTGGGATCATGACTCCCTCCTTCTTCTCATTATTATGTTTAACCATCTGGCAGATGTGACATGTTTGTATAGATTTTTGTACCTTTCTGGTCAAATTTTTTATGTACATTTGTTCTTCTATGGCTTTGACGATTTTCATGGCTCCCATGTGTCCATATCGTTCATGGTAATCCAATATTAATTTGTTTTCCACAGCTGTGGGAATTACTAGTTTCCAGTTTATTTGTTTAGGAGTAACCTTAATAAATAATCGGTCATCATGTATACAGTAATATTTAGTAATAACTTCATCAGCATTTTGTATCTTCTGGCGTATGTTTATTAATTTGGGATCCGATTTTTGGTGTTGACTAATTTCATTGACAATCATCTCCAGATCCTTCCGACTCTTAATGACATGGTACACCTTCGCGATCTCTTCCTTTTCTCCTTCAAATGATTGATCTTGTATGTTTATTCGGGACAAGATATCGGCTGCTATATTCTTTCTTCCAGGTATATATTCCCAATCAATGCAATACTCTTGCAAGGCAAGGACCCATCTAGTTAGCCGGCCGTGACTAAGTTTACATCTTTTTAGAAAGGAAATTGATTTATGGTCACTTCTTACGGTCACTGGGTACCCGAGTATATAGGTTCTAAATGTATTGCATGCGTACACTACGCTTAGCAGCTCCTTCTCGGTAATGTTGTAATTGCGTTCGCAGTTGTTAAGCTCTCTGCTGGCGAAGCTGATTACCATATGATGTCCTTCTTTATCTTCTTGATATAGGGTAGCTCCTAAGCTAACATTGCTCGCATCACAATTTAAATAAAAGCGTTTGTTAAAATCAGGGTGGTACAACATAACTGTTTCTAAAAATTTCTTCTTGATCAATTGCAGAATTTTATCTTGTTCTGGTCCCCATGCCCACTTGTCTTTAGATGATAATTGTTTCTGAAACTTGGCAGTCACTTCTGAATAGTTATCTTGGAATTTACGGTAATAGTTGCAAATTCCAAGAAAAGATTGTAGCTGTTTTCTATTTTTTGGAGTAGGGAACATTTGGATTGCTTCTACTTTTTCTGTTGAAGGTGTGATACCCTCCTCAGACAAATTGAAACCTAAAAACTTTACTTGATTGGCAATAAATTTAGATTTATTTAGCTTAAGTGTTATGTTGTTCTCAGATAATTTTCTTAGTACCTGTTCCACCCGCTCGCAATGTTCATCCCAATGTGAAGAAGTTATAAGTAAATCATCTACATAGACCGTAGTGAACTGTAGTGTTTCTTGTCCCAATACCTTGTCCATACATTTCACAAATATTGCAACCGAATTAATTAGTCCGAAAGGTAGCCTTTTAAATTGATAGTTCCTTCCGTCAAAAAGGAACGCCATGTATTTTCTACTGTCTGGGTGTAGTTCGACCTGCCAGTACCCACATACCGTATCCCAAGTGCTAATGTATTTAATACCGTGGAATTTCTTTAAAATTTCTTCTATTTCGCCTGGTGAAGTCCTATCATTGACGATCATTTTATTTATTTCCCTAGTGTCCAGGCAAATTCTCACCTTTCCGTTCTTTTTCGGGACTGCTACTATGGGACTGGTATATGGTGATTGACTATATTCTATTATGTCATCTTGCATCATACGGTTAATCTCGTTCCGGACCTCGTTTTTTATAGAGTAAGCAATTGGGTATGACTTTCTGCGAAAGTTCACCGGTTCTTTAAAATTTATTATACATTGATATCCTTTTACTTTACCTGGAGCATTGGAGAACACATGTCTGTATTTATTATATATTTGAATTAGATTTTCGGCCTGTACCTTACTTATTTGTTTATAAGTTTTTTCCCTTTGGAATTCTCGAATCTCTTCCAACTTACTCTGCCATAGGTTAGGATCATCGTCTTCATATTGAATGATCTCTGGTAATTTATTCTTCTTACAGAAATAGCTTTTTATGGCTCCACATTTGGTGTTAACTGGACCGGTTTGATTAGTGTTGATTAATTCGGCTGTCCATAATCCTCCTTCGGATGTTAAAGACATTGTACCTTTATGCAAGTCAATTATTGCGGAATGCTGGCGCAACACATCGCATCCAATCAATACATTAAATGGTAGTCCCGTTGCGACCAAGAATCCTATTGGTAGGGTTATATTGTTATTGGTAAGATCGAGTGATACTTGTTTTTTGACTGTTTTATTTTGTCTCCCAGTGGCTCCGATAATTATCACATTATTGACGGGTAAAGTCGGTATGGGTAACTGGACTTCTCGCTGGATTCTTTTAAGTTCAATATTGTCTATCAATGATATGTTAGATCCAGTGTCTATCATTATGGTAGATTTTACCCCATTTAAATTTGCTGATATATATATGATTTCGTTATTACTATTACTGTTTACATGTTTCTGATCCTCTTCTAACAAATCTTCCCGGATATTCTTTAAATAGTGGTTATTAATTATGGTTATTTTATGATTACACTTAATTTTATTTATTAATTGTTGTTCCCCAAGATTACGGTTCAGTGACGGGTATTCATTAATTTTCACTGCCTCTATTAGTTTAAATGAGGGCTTACTCCCTCTTCTCTATTTTCATTCTGATTACTGTGTTGGTTTTGTACTGGTTCCGTGCGATCCTCCGTATTATGTTCTGCTATCCTATAATTTCCATCATGTGGGTAGTTGTCTTCATGCCGAGATTGGTCATAATGGTTGTCATATCGGTGACTCCTTGGGTAGTATCGTCGCTGATTACCTTGAGGTCTGGAGTAAATATAATTGACGTTATGTCTATAATTATTGGGTCGTCTGTCCCCATCTCCTCTATTATTGCGACTATCACGATAATTGTAATTGTTATTGCCGCGATAATTATAGTTTCTGGAATTATTATTCGTGTTTTCATTTTGTGTTCTATTAGTATTAACGTTATGCGCAGGTCGATTGCGATCGTTATTATGAGAATTGGCTGATGGCGCGTTATTATCATACTTCTGATATTTATGATTTAGCATTCTATTTCTTTGGTATTGGTTCTCGTGTTCATAATTCTCCAAGAACTTGGCCATGGCTGGAATCGTTTTGATTTGACTACACATACGCGCATTCTTTATCCCTTCCTCGTAATGATAGGATAGTTGTATTACCAAACATTCTTCGGGAATTCGGGGCTCTAAGTTCCGCGCCATACATACTTTTCCTAAAAAGTATGAAGTAGGGGACTGGCCTACATTTGTTTCGTATCGACCGTTACTCAAATTATTCCTAATCATGTTCTGGGTCGATTCCGACCAATACTTCTCCTTAAATTGTTTTTTGAACTCAGTCATGTCCAGTATATCCGGGCGCACCGCTGTCCACCAATTATCATAAGTATCTTTAAATGTTTCATCAATCATGCTTCGTATAATACTCCAGCGACTCTCTCTATTTCTTATGATCACTTCTTCCAATCTCTTTAAAAATTCCATAGGATTGCGCTTATAATTACGAAAATTAATCGATTCTCTGTTCTCATGGTTATTTGTATGACTATTTTGGCATGTCCTATCCCGCCATGAATCTACTTCCTCCTGTAATTGTAATTCACGCCTACTAATCTCTTCTATTTTATTTTTATTGGTATTGATTTGACCTTCCATATTATTTAAATTGCCATAGACCCTTTCGAGTCGTTCGCCCATGTCTGTCTGTATTTGCTTAATACCTTCCTTATTCTCTTCCCGTACCTGATGTACTTCGTTTTTAATTTGCTCACATTTTTCGACAGTTTCCTGTTGGATTTCTTCGACCAATGTTTTATTCTCAATTTTTGTGTCATTAATTTTATTCTGTAATTCCTCACGAACCTGTACTATTGTTTCGTTAGTTTTTTCTAACCCTTCATTTGTTTTGGCTATTTCTAATTTCCTTTCCTCATTATTTTGGTCCACCTTCTGGTTAATTGTCACATGAAGATTTTCAATTTTTTCATTAATTTGTCTTAAATTTTCTTCCTGTATTTGTAAAATGTTTTCCTTCATTTGTCTTAAACCCTCATCATTCCTATCTAATCTTTCGTTCATTTGTTTTGAGGTTTCCTTAATTTCCTCATTTGTTTTATCTAATTTTTCCTCCAGTCTCTTTGAGTTTTCCTTATTTTCCTCATTTGTTTTATCGTATTTTTCCTCCATTCTTTTTGAGTTTTCATTAATACTACTCATTAACTCCATTAATTTTTCCCAATTTAGTCCTTCTCTGGCTCCTGCTTTATCTATTTGGTCCCCTTGGGCAACTTCTTCGATTACTTCCCTTTCCTTGTCTGCCATTATTTCAGTTTCCGTTATTTCGTCCGTCTGTTGTCCCATCTCACTATCTGTCATTATTTCTATCTCCTGTTCTTGTTCATCTATTTCCTTCTCCGTTTCTCCTGCCCTAATCCTTGATCTACCTCTGGTATGCATGTTTACTCTCCCACAGTTGCCTGCTCTGGTTAAGTAATGTTATTATACTTATAGTTACTTAACTTAAGCCCTACACAAGTTGAGCGCCAATTTGTTACAGCCCTCTCGCGTCACCTAATTATGTCCCACGTTATGAGCGTCAATTTGTTACAATACGGGTTACCTCTCCTTAAAAACCCCTCTGTTGTATTTGTCGATTGTGTTCCTTCCTCCTTTGACACATATCTTCTCGGGATAGTTCAAACATCACCCTGATCCATTCTCTTAATTCTTTGTTTTCTGTTTGAATTGGGTTTTCAGGTGGTCTTATTTCTCTTTTCCATTGTTCATAATCTTCCTGAGTATATTGTTCTGTCACCTGGGCGTATACTCCTATTCTTCCAGTTTTCATTTGTTCTTCATTATCGTCCCATCTTTCCCAATCTTCTTCAGTCATCCTTTCCACCTTGTTATCGTCTTTTTCGTTAGTCGTCCCAATAGTCTTTTCCTTATTACACCTGGCATCTAATTCCCACAATTCATCATAAATCTCTCTCAATGTCATTTTGTCGTCTGGTGTTCCCAACGCATTCGCGCGACTCATTTGCGCTCTTTCGTGATCATTGGTATTCCTTTCTATGTATCCCATCTCTTTGCTGAATTTCTTAAATAGTACTGTCGCCCATTCCGCGTAACTTAATCGTCTCTCTTGTCCTTGCATTTTCGTTTCCTTTTGTATCATCTTTCTCTATTGCATTTCTAGTCTCCCACAGTTGCCTGCTGTGGTTAAGTAATATTAATATACTTATGGTTTTACTTAACCTAAGCCCTACACAAGTTGAGCGCCAATTTGTAATAGAACGTTGGCGGTCGCTATTGTTCAAGTCCCGCGATGGAAGCCAATTTGTAATAAATCGGATACGTACGGTCTAAATTCCCACTGTTGTATTTGTCAATTGTATTGTATTAATTTAATTTGTATAAATTCTCGGAAATATTTGGAGTTGTGGAATATATGGATGTACTCAATTAATGTTAACTTAACTATTTAATAATTATCAGTGTTAGTGTGCCTAGAACTTAAATAACTTAAGATTTATTCTACAATTTCATCCAACCCTATTATGCCTTGAAGAGAGTTCTGTCTGATTTTATATTTTTACGCTCCCTCTTTGGTGTCGGATAATTCCGCTATAAGCGCTGTAGTATCGGCTCAACGAAACTTGTAGGTTATTCGATGTTTATATTAACTATTTATTCTCTACTTATTCAGTTACTTTTGTTCCAGTTCACTAAACCATACTCCAAATAACAAGGTGTGACAAATATATAAAGGTTCTTTATTCGTTTATCAATTCACATTAACTAAGATATATTCCAATTAATATATGTTGGGACTATAGATTCAGGTATCGATTGTTGATTATTTGATCCTTTGTTTATATTTGGTTATGTATTATATTTGATTCGTGTTTTATTTATTTCAGGGTGTGAAGGTTCTTGTAACTGTGGGGAAGACTAAAAATACATACTAAGAATGCAAGATTTACAAAAATTATGTGTTGTGTATTTAGTATGATTAATATAATATAACTTTACCAGTCTCTAACGAAGCAAATCACGTTGGCAGTTGATCGCTAAATTCGTTGTTCTGGTCAATTATGAAGCACAGTTTTCTTTCTTCAGTTTAATAAAAGTAATCCTTGTCCTGTCCACTTCGGAATACAGCTTCTGAATTGTTTTACGGCCCGATTGATGTTTCTTCTACACCGCCAGGATCCAAATAGGTTCTTCCTTCGGTTGAAGCAGTTAGTGTTGTTCCGTGTATTTGCAAGGTTATAATTTCTGGTGTTGTGAATATTATGGGTTGTGTTATTGTTAACTCTTTATATTTGATTACTATTTTTCATCAATTCCCTTCGGACATGGGACAGTCCAAGTTTCTTCTTGTAGAATTCAGTGATTTCTTCTCGATTATTATTTCATAATATATCGTTATTTTATTAATCTGTGTTAGTGATAGATGTAAGTATTATCATTAGAATTTTATCTTCTTTATAATCGTATCTTTTGATTTCGAATATTACGATTCAATATATTCTTCTTGGGTTTTTTAAATCATCACCTTCAGTTTTTACAAAAGCAATCCTTGTTATTTTTTAAAATCAACAACATTCTTCTTAAATTTTTCCCTAGCAACCTATATTAATTTCCGCTTCCACATGTTTGACTATATAGTGTTTCTTTCATATATTTTTTTGTCTATTCTTTGTCAATTTGCTGTCCTATCGGAATGTAAATTTACCGATAGCTGGTTTATTATTTTATACACATCTTCTACTGGTTTTTTGATATAATTCCGTTTTTTTCCTTTTTTATTATATTTAATCCACCTTCGATATTATTTTTTACCAATCGATATTATAGCATTATGGTATTATTATAATTTGTATAAATTTTATTAAATATTATTATTAACTTAATGTTTTTTCTTCTTTCTAGCTCTTCATAGTGTATTTATTAATTATTATTAATTGATGTATCTAACCTTTAAGTTATAAGTGTTTATTTAGTATTTTTGGCTGTTAGGCCTTTTATTGTAAATTGATCTACCTGTGGTTATGTCTGTTAGGCATCTATAGTCCCTTTTATATAAATTGGTACATGCAATCAAAACTTAATTATTAACATTTGTATAAACAATTATTTTTCTACATCTAATAACAAATTTATCTTGATCTCTTGATCACATACAATAAAATTCGAACTTATGAACATTGGTTAACTGCCTCACCCTTCATTCTATGACAGTCATTGAATAACACTATTTGTTTCATTATTTTTCATGAACTCAACACATATTTGATATAACATCACATAAACTTTATCATAACATTTTTGTCATAATATACTGTAATACTTTTTAACACAAAATTCTTATCTGTTATTACCATAAATTAAGTCATTGTTTCATTTTTCTGTTTTGATTTTTATTAAACATATATCATTAGCTATTATTTATTTTACAGGTTCGTTTATTCTATTCAACACTACCTTGCATTCTTATTTAATTTTGTCTATGACTATAATTGTCATAATTGGGTCTCTGTTCTATTATGGGATTAAGTATCAATTTATTTATCAATCTGTGAATCTTCTTTTATGTAGCATAAATGCTATCATTTTTGTTGCGCTACAATATTAACAAACATGGGGAAGCTGTCCTCCATAAAACAGACTCATGGAGGACAGCCATTCTGATTATTTTTATTCCGCGGTTGTGTCGGCGTTAACGATAAGGGCAGAACACGGCCGCTGTGAGGTCAACGCCACACTACAGATATGAACAGAGATAGTAGTTAGTGCAACACGATAGAAGTACGTAGGCTGTATCATTCGGTCGACTGCTGGAAATAACGTTAAACATATGAAATTATATTGAAAGTTGTGTACTGGTTTGTTCAACAGAATTTTTTCGTACATAAATAGAATGTAATTAGAAATATTATTGTAAGACGCATAATACACATACAAATTTGTACCATTTTACTAAAACCCAAGAAACTCAGAGTGAAACGAGGACACTGTTTATATACGTTTTATCTACTAAAGATTATAGCTGGACAATATCAGGCTCCGGAGAGCTGTGAGCGCAACAGGATCACGTATGTTTCATTCAGTTAGGAAGATCCCTCAAGTACCTAGTTCCCATACAGTTCAGTAGGCGAATGCGACCTTTCTAAAGAAACTATTAACCTGTTGAAGACGGATTCGCGTGAAATAGACGTTATTATAATTACGTAACTACAATATATTCCTGAGATAGTGAGAAAATTTAGAACGAAGATTCTATCAAGTGTTTAAAATTAAATACCAGACCCCTGTCCAGCGCTTTTTCCTAGACTTCAAAAATGTACAAATTGTTAGCAAAAAAAAAAAGGAAAAGGAAGAATCTTCCATCAGCAAAAAACATAACACTTAACTACACCATCGCTCATAGAAAAAAATAAAAACACTGGTCGACTGCTGCAGTTGTAGCGGATATTTTGTCTGTAGAAAAGACGACTAACCTAACTTTCGAAAAACAGAAAGAAAGGAAACCAATTATCTTTCAAATTTTCAAATGTGTCAAATAGTCTTCTGCAAGTAGAGTTTAATATTCTCCATATTATGCTTTGTTTGTGCGTACAGTAATATAAGCATACATATATTTTAAGGCAAACTTGCATATTAGTTTTATCTCACTATACTTGAAATCACTTTAATTTACTATGTGATATTAACACATGTATTGCTTTGTATTTAGACGTCTGTTGATGCACGCATCTGCATATTTGTATAGGAAATTGTAAACTATCAACAGTAAAAACGTGTATATTCATCGTTATCTGTATTCGTTGTCATAAGGAAAACAACACCTGGATATTATTGTTAGACCATGATTGAAATGGAATTTATTTGGAAACATCGACAATATGTTTCTGTGGTAACGGCGTCAATTATTATTACAGTGTGTCGTCAACGTCATTCTTATATATTAATACGTGAAGAGAAAACTTTGTACCCCTTTTTAAGCATATTGCGCGCACGGAGGAGTGTGAGGTTTTGCATAGTTAAAGTTTATATGGAGGAGGAGTGCAGAAAGCTAAAATTTATATATAATATGTGTTACAAATAATAAAATAAAATAAAACATTCATTTGCACTTGAAAATTCATTTAAACTTTTTCAAACAATGGTAATTGTTAAAAATAAAATAATTTTGTTGCCAGGCAATAAAATTATAATTTTTTCATTTTAGCGTACGTTCATACTGCCAATGTCAAACACATAATAGTCTGTCGTTTGTTTACGTTCATACTGCCAATGTCAAACACATAATAGTCTGTGGTCAAACAGTCGCACAGAGTAGAGATTGTCGCCAAAGAATTTTAAAATGTTGCCAACAAATAATTACTGACAGATTGACTGAATGAGCTGTGAATTTTGTGTGATTTCAAATGTTCCTTTTTCAATAGTCTGTGGAGTGTATGTCAAGGCAAAAAAGCGTTTATTTTATATTTTGTATATTAGATATCTGTGTTTTGTATATTAATGTGCAGTTGAAAGTGAAATACAGCTTGCTTAATATACACCTGTTGCAAAAGGAAAATTTTGTAGCAGCAATTTGAATTGACTTACTCTCGCCTAATTATTATTGGTGGTTTCAAATAAGTGAGTACGTTTTATTATTTTTAAATTAAACCCTGTCTAATCTTAGTTTCAGTAATTTCATTACATGTTTTTTTTTACATTCAGATATTCGCACCTACTTCCATTATGCCTCGACATAGAACATTGACGGGTCGGAGTGAGAGACAAAGAAGAAGGAATATATATTCGCGTGAAAGTGAAAATGATAATAGACCAAATGCAAATTTAAATAGTGTAAATAGTATAACATTGACGGGTCGGAGTGAGAGACAAAGAAGAAGGAATATATATTCGCGTGAAAGTCAAAATGATAATAGACCAAATGCAAATTTAAATAGTGTAAATAGTATACAAAATGATGAAATTATTTTGAGGGATACATTTAAATGCGCACTGAATGTCATTCCAGGAAATTTTAATACTTTTGATTGTGGATTAATGCATTTACAATGCAGGTTTTGCAATGCCAAACATTTCGAATCTGAGGTCACTTTAGATGAAAGGACTGCATTCACTTCATGTTGTCATAAGGGTAAAGCAATATTACCGGCCTTAAGTCAAAATGAATACTTTAAATCATTGTATGATGGACTTACTTCAAATGAACCTTCAATAAAAAGAAAGTAAAAAAATTATTTTGAAAACATTCGTAAATACAATTCATCATTTGCTATGGTTAGCTCAGAAGCTAAAATTTCGGATACAGTTACGCGTGGAGTGTATCATTTTAAAATACATGATGTTTTTTATCACAGATCAGGTCCAATGACTGCTGGATATGGTCGCTCACAATGTTATGCGCAATTATATTTTATGATGTTGACACTGCTGTCAATTATAGATTACGTGAACACTATAATCAAACATGCAATAACAATATAATGCGCGAAATCTCTCTTGAATTGGAACGCATTAATCCTTTCGTTCGGTCATTCATTGCAATGAAAGATCATTGTCAGAGAGTTGAAAATCAAAATAAAGAAATTTGTCTGCTCATTAAAGTAAATCGTGATTTAGATCTACGCCGTTATAATGATGCAGTTCAAACTGATGTAGCAGTAATATTTAGTACAGTTGATGGTGAGCCACTCTTTGAACGAAATATGGTTTCGTTTTCAAAAGTTAATGGTACCATTAAAAATATCTCTGTTTTGGATTCATCATTGGACCCTTTAGCGTATCCATTACTTTTTCCAAATGGTGATACTGGGTGGCATTTCAATATTTCTCATAATGTACCAACTACATCTAATTCAAGAGCGCCCAGAAATAAATTAACCATGCTTCAGTATGCAGCCTACCGACTTGCAATTAGAGAAGATTTTAGCATGTTGCACCATTCACAAAAATTATTTCCGCAGTGGATAGTTGATATGTATGTGAGAATAGAGGGCACAAGGTTACATTTCATTCGACAAAATCAAACAAGTCTTAGGTCTGAAGTTTACAACAATTTAACAGATTATTTAGAATTGAACCACAATGCCAATAATGTTGGCCGTAGAGTAATTTTACCATCTTCATTCAATGGATCTCCAAAAAATATGTATCAGAATTATTTAGATGCAATGTCAATTGTACAACATTTCGGAAAGCCTTCTTTCTTTGTGAAAGTCATTGTCTTGCAATCCAAGTTGGCCTGAAATAGTTAGCAATATTGGTGTAGGTGAGTCAGCTAATTTTCGACCTGATATTGTTGTGCGTGTATTCAAGTCCAAACTGAAAGCATTAATTGAGGGCCTTACACTAAAAAAAAATCTTCGGTACAGTTGAACCACTCATTTATACAATTGAGTTTCAAAAGAGAGGATTGCCTCATGCTCACATTTTACTCTCTTTAAATGAGCAAGATAAAATTGTTAACGCTACCGATATTGATAAAGTTGTATCTGCGGAGATTCCTAACATTCAAACACATCCTACATTACATGAATATGTTGTAAAACACATGATGCATGGTCCATGCGGTGTACTTAATCCAAATTCTGTATGTATGAGAGATGGAAAATGCACAAAAGATTATCCAAAACGATTTAATGAATTTACATGTGAATCATTAAATGGATATCCATTATACAGAAGGCGTGATAATGGTATTAATGCTGAAGTTCGCGGTAGTTGCCTCGACAATCGTTATGTTGTACCATACAATCCGTATTTACTTGCCAAATTTAATTGCCATATAAATGTTGAAGTATGCACTACAGTTAAAAGTGTTAAATATATTTATAAATACGTGTATAAAGGCTATGACAGTGCATCTGTTGAATTAGGTTCAGAGAGAAATGAACCAGGTCAAGAAATACAAATTGATGAAGTTACAAATTTTTTAAATGGCCGTTATGTCGGATCAACTGAAGCTATATGTCGCATCTATGAATTACCAATGCATTTTCAATCACATGTCATCGTTAGACTTGACATTCATTTACCGTGTAGACAGAATGTTTACTTTCGAGAAGGGCAAGAACGTCAAGCAATTGAAAATGCAAGACAAACAAAATTATTAGCATTTTTTGAATTGAATCGATCAGATCCATCAGCGCATGAATATAAGTATATTGAAATTCCTTTGCATTATGTGTGGGAAGATTCCCGAAAAAAATGGAAGATGAGAAGGCGTGGAGGTGATAAAATCATTACACGCATATATGTAGTATCACCAAAAGACATCGAACTTTTCCATTTACGATTGCTTTTATTACATGTCTGTGGTCCAAAATCATTTGAGGATGTTAGAACATACAATGGAATTATACACACTTCTATTGTTGAAGCGTGCCATGCTCGCGGCATTGCTTCAAATGATAATGAATGGCGCGAATGTTTAAATGAAGCAAAAGAATTACATTCACCAAAACAAATGCGAAATATATTTGGTTACATTTGTGCATTAAATGTGCCAGCCAATGCATTGGCGTTATGGAATGAATTTAAAGTATATCTTAGTGCAGATTTTTTGAGAGATTACAACGAAGAAGTATCCTTTAACACAGCTCTATTAGAAATTGAAGATATTTTGAATGTTCATAATTTGTCATGTCAAGAACTTGGTTTACCAGTTCCCACGTATTCGCAGAGAACAGACGAAGCAAATGCTATTGATCCAATAGAACAAGAGTTTCTGTTTTGTGAGCATTATGAAACTGCAAATATTGAACAGCGTAATCTAATTGATCGTGTGATTCATGAAGTTTTGCACCATGATACTGGATCTAATGTTTTTTGTTTAACCGCTCATGCAGGTTGTGGAAAAACATTCACACAAACAGCAATCATTCACAAATTAAATTCGCTTAATCTTAGTTGCATTGCAACAGCGTTCAGTGGCATAGCTTCAACTCTATTACTTGGAGGTAGAACTTTACACAATGTGTTTAAATTGCCTATACCCATTTTGGAAAATTCTGTAGCGAATATTACCGCAAATAGTAGCTATGGACGTTACATAAATTCATCATCATTGATAATTATTGATGAAATTTCTATGTGCCCACTGCAAGTGTTGAAAATCATAGATAGATTATTGCAGGATCTATGCGATGAAAATGATAAACATAAACCATTTGGAATGAAAACGATACTTCTGTGCGGTGATTTTCGGCAAATCTTACCAGTTGTCCCACATGGATCACGTGCACCTTTAATTGAAAATTGTGTCACGAGTTGGCATAAATTTGTTTATTTTCATAAAGTAACGTTTACTCAAAATATGAGAGCCTTACCAAGTGAAATAGAATTTGTCGAATTCTTGAAAAAAATTGGTAATGATGAAGCCCCACAATTCCCTCAGTTTGGTGAAAATATTATTGAAATACCTCAGCAATTAATAGGAGATGAAGTAATATTATTAATGAGGTGTATGGAAATATTTCCGAAAACATACTCTCAGATAACATATTGAAGTCAGTTATTTTAGCACCTAAAAATGATGATTGTACTTTTATTAATACTGATATACTTAATCGAATACCAGGTGAACAGAAAACATATCATAGCTACGATAAAATAATTTGTGATGATGACAATGAAATCAATAACTATCCAGTAGAATGTTTTGAATTCTTTGACTATTAGTGGTTTGCCACCACATAAGTTGGTATTGAAAGTTAATTGCATCGTTTTACTGATCAGAAACTTAAATACAAAGGAAGCATTAGTCAATGGAACAAGAATGCGCATCAAGTGTATGCATCGTAATGCTATTGATTGCGAAGTTTTAACTGGAACCGCACGCAATAAGAGAATTTTGATTCCACGTATAAATTTAACATATTCCGGTACTGTTTTACCATTTAACTTTCAAAGAACTCAATTTCCAATTATATCTGCATTTGCGATAACAATAAATAAGTCTCAAGGACAAACATTCGAAAAAATTGAAATTTTATTGAGGCAGCCAGTTTTCACACATGGTCAATTGTACGTCGCAGCAAGTAGAGTTCGATCATTCGATGGTTTGAAATTTTATATTTCTGAATATTTATGGCCAAGGGCATTTAGCAAATGATGAAAGAGTTTTTACAAAAAACATCGTTTACACAGAAGTTCTGAATCATTAAATTCACTTTTAAACTATTTTAAGTTCAATGGACAACATTTATTTTTTTAACCGCCCGGTTTTTTTGATTTAATGAAAAATATATGAAAAAATACGAGGCACGTATTTTTTATTTCATTTTTTATTTTGTATTAATTTTTTATTTAAATTTTATATAATTCGAAAAAGATAGGCAAAATAACTGTGTAGCCTTGGCGAAACCTGGTCAGTATGGCAATAAAAAAAACCCAAGGAAATGTCAAAAAACGCGTTATTGCTTTTTAAATATGGCTTAGCCAAGCTAAACCTCATTTTTCCTATCTTTCATATTTTTCAAATAACTTTAAAATTAATGCATAGAAAAAAAAATTAAAAAGTTATATAAACTTTGTAGCAGATAATCTTCAAACTGTTTTCGAATTTTGTACCTTACCAAAAATGAAATGTAATCCACTGGAATTGAAAACAATGTATCTTATACTTCTATGAATGTCAAGTCTCATTTTTATTAGCGTTTATTTGATTCAATAATAACATGAAAAAATTAAAACTGACAATGAATTATATCAAAAATAAATACGAATACAAGCTGTAATTGTGTTTTTTTTTCAACGGTTACTAACTTTAAATTTTAAATTTCATAGGTATTGCAGGAAATTAAGGCAAACAACACACGCTAATGACGTATTTGTACACGCTCGCAGCTGACGTAATAGAACAAAATTCAAAAAAATTATATGCAATGATTATAGAGGTATACTTTTTGACAAAAGAAACTCAATAACGTTCAAACTTAAAAATTTAATGAATTACGGTCGAATTTCGACCACTGGGTGACCGCTAGTTTCCAATAAATTGTTATTAGATGCTGGTTAGTGACCTTGACAACACGAGGCTTTGTATTACCGGAGACGTAGGCCTAATAGTAATCCCTCATGCTGTGAGCATCCTACTCAATGGAAAACAACTTAATTCAAGTAATAATCAAACCTTGATTTTTTCATTATATAGCGTAAGCAGATGTTTTACAAAAAATTCACAATAACTTACAGAAATAAATAGTGTCTCGTCTGGATTGGACAAATAGGTTTGTTTCAGAATTATTCAACTACCCCAGACGACGTAAGCGCTGTCCGTATGCGTTTAATTACAAACATACTTTTGATACTTTTAATGTAATCATTTGTGCTTTATTAATGAAAAATTTATTTGATTTTAAGGATTGTCACATCGTCACCTTAAGCTTGTTCGTAATTAACAGATTTTTCACCAACTTTTTCACTACTTATTGCCACATTGCTAAATACTTCGTTCTTGACGAGCTCGTCAAGAACGAAGTATTTAGCAGTGTGGCAGTAAGCAGTGACAAAGTTGGTGTTAAGATGGCTGCTAATAAAACTAACAAAACTGGTAACACATTTTTATTAGAGTGGGCCGTTTGTAGACTAGTGGATATGGTACCTTGTTCGATTCCTGGGCACACCACAAAATCGAGATGAGCTTTCAGCCACCATTTCGACTCAGTCTGTACAAATAAATATCTGGAATAATATTATGTGGTAATAATCATTATTTTCTTTATTTTAGTTTCAGAATTTATAAAGCGGCGTGTTAACGTTTGTTGTTTCGTCTTAAGTGTCTAAAAACGTAAACGTAAATTAATATTACAGTCATTATTCCTTACAATTCTACATTCATGCATGTATCATACAAGAAAAATAATGTGGCTACGGTCTTTAGGTATTTATGGCTTATTAACAAATACAACGTGGTTTACTTATACCACATAAATATTATTTGTTGCCAATTTTGACCCTCGGCCATCTTCAAAGTGAGAAGGTGGAGAGTAGTAAGACGACAATTAGTGATAATTAGTTTTCTGTAAAAAAGAAACGGGCAGTTAATTAAAATTACTTAATAATACAAGTAATGGAAAAAACGTTACAGATAACATAAGGATATAAGACTGGTTATTTGTATTTTCTTGTTTTTATGATATAAGTAATTTAACCGAATATGATGTTATTTTTGTTGTATCTCATTTTTATATAATTTTTTCGTTCTCCATAGCCTTCCAACAGTGGAAACTATGGAAACAAATAAGTCTTTTTCTAGTTAAAAATATTTCTTTTCTTTAGTTACTAATCCAGAGATTGGATTGTAGCAGTTTTTACACCGATCTTTCTCTGTGCTTCCCGCTGCATCTCCTCATAGAAATTAAATTTATATCACCAGTAATCTATTTCATATATTAGAGTCTTGGCCTTTCTCTTCTTTTCCTTTCAATGTAACTTTCTATTTTTATTCTGATTAAATTCTCGTGACGCATAGTATGGCCAACAATTTCAACCCTTCGCTTCAGAATATTTTGCCCAAAACTAAATTTTTCTCCAACTCTAGTCAGAATCTCATCATTATTAACTTTGTCGATCTATCTTACTTTCACTAACTTTCAATAACACTACATTTTGCGTGCTTCAAGTCTTCTTATTCTCTCTTTTCTAATTATCTACGTCTCACATTCATATTGAACATATTCCACATGTATACTCTTCAGAACCTCTTTTTGTTTCCAGGGCTATTTCTTTAGAAGACAATAATTTTTATTTGCTGTTAAATGTAAATTTAGTCTGTCTGATTATACTCAAAATTTCTCTCTTTCTTTTTCGTTTTTTGTGATTTTATATCGTAAGTAGGTAGGTCTCTAACTTCTATCTTTTTCCCATTCACCAATATATTCATACTAGACTGGTCGTGTTTACTACAGACTATCGCTTTAGTTTCACTAATATTTAATACAAATATTAGCAAATTGATATTCCAAACAAAAATATAGGTATAGCGTAACTAATTTGAAATTAAAAACTATGAAACTTGACCTATGTCTCAAAATAATAACTCCATTTTTACTTCCAGTTCCGTAAGTAAGTGGAAGTATGGTGATGGCGAAAAAATCGTGTTTGAGATAAAGGCTGATTCTGATTGTACTACCCTCAAAACATGAAGAACAGTCATTTTCCGAAAAGTGTCTGTGTGTTTGTGTGTAGAATTTTTTCTATCGCGAACTATCACTGCCGCAAATTCAAACAGAATCAAATAGGTTTTTGCATATGTACTTTAATTCTAGAGGACTCATGGCCAATTGATTTTGGTGAAGATCGGTTGAGGGGAAGGGTTAGTTCACCTGCAACATTTTATGTTTTAACAAGAGTAAAGTACTTAGTTTTGATAAATAAAGAATCCTGAAAAGAAGATCATAATAATCCACTGTAGAAAGGTAGATGAAATATCTATAAATAATAAGGGTAGTTGAAGGGGGAGGGGTAATTTTCTATAAATGACAAATGACAGTTGTACACATATAAACATATAATTGTTTATATGTGTACTACGTTATCGGCAACAAAGAAGTATTTTGTTGTTAAAATTCGTTCCCGAGCTGTTTGGCCGTGGTCCAATGTTTTCTGCACAACCACACGTTTCGGCAGTGCTGTCGACTGTCATCATCAGTGAAAATCGAGTGCGCTAATGTGAGGTGGTATAAGTTAGTGACCACAGTACTGTGGTCATGGCTGAAGCAAGAAGTAGAAAGAAGTAGCCTACTTTCTAATGAAATATTTCATTCCGAAAATGATTTTAATATAATTTAATTTAATGATTTTAAATATAAATCTTAGAACATGGAATTCATGTATGGTTCTCCATACCCATATTTTTATTCGGTTTGGAAAGTAACGTTAAGACGAAAAATAACCACACACAATCCTCAAGCGACACTACTATATCTTGAAACATTCATTTGAACATGTTCGCCCTGGACTAGAACATGCTTTTAACAACTTTCTTATGTGCGTTTGTAATGATCCAGATTGCAAATAAACTCTGAATAATGAGGACGTGTTTCTGTTGTTTACCTATTAAATGTAGATGTACACGATCAAACAGTATCATAGTAATATTTGTATTTAAATATTTCATAGAATCGATTGCTTTGCAATCGGAATGAACAACAAGACCAAAATAAGTATACGAATCGAAATTTAATAAAACAAAAACTGAGTATAACGAAATGAATATTTTACAATTGGTGTATTGCAGTAATGTATTTTGCAGTCCAGGCAGTCCGCAATCTCTACTGCAACACGTTGGCACAAAAAGTGAATTACATAATACTATTAAATACATAATTTCTCTTTGTTTGCCTCTTGATTCATACCTAGGTTTTATTTCATTTTCTCTAAAATTATTTTTTACGGAAAGAACTATTCTTCTTTGACTCCCTCATAACATCGTGTGGTAACAGTGTGAATTCTATTCATCCCTTTGCAAGACTCTTTTTTCTGTCACATAATAGATGATCTCTTTCCACAATCTCCTGGGTGTACTTTGTTTTCGTCTTTTATTTTAAACCGAGTTGAACATTTTTATGTACTAACGATCGCCAGGGATTAGTTATATGTGGCTGTATCATATGAAGCGTTTCGTATTTACGGTGTCTGAATTTTTTTCAACATGAAAGCTTCCTGTTCGTCAATCCTAACGCACTGGAGCCTAACCACAAAGTAACCTTTTCTAGATATCCGTTTCTGCTGTGTAGAGACTTTGCAGTTTACTTTGATTTGTATCCCAAGTTTCAGAGCCGTAGGTGACTACGCTTCCTAAGATGCCAGAATATACCATCGTTTTGGTTTTGTGGATTATCTTCCCACTCCAAAGCATTGATGGCATTTTAATATCATCATTTGTTTTATTTTGTTGTTTAGTCTATACCTTCATCACTTCTGTTACTCCTAAAACGTAGGATTAATAATTACGTTGTAATGAATGTAATATAAATTTTGTAACCGAGCAATCAAGCTAAAAATTCTCAAAAGGCTAAGCCGATTAGGTAAAAGAAAGCTGTCTATTAAAGGCAGTAATTTGGATAATTACATAAGAAAATGTAAAACGATATTACATGTAATAACTATATATGTGTAATAAATATAATAAATATATATACAAAAAATATATATAATAAATATAAGTAAAGATGAATATAATAAAACGATATGCAATTTTTGGCGTAGCCAAATTTTCAGAATAACAGTTTTTGTTCTCAGTCCCGTAACAATCCAGTAACAATGTGTTTTACTAATTTACAAATGACACGATTTTATTTTAAATATTTTCTAATTTTAATAATTTAATTTTTAGTTTAATAATTAAAATGCAATAGTAGTTGTTGTTTACAAATTACGCTCTAAGTTAAAACAACAGCATTATTATAATAATAAGTTCAGAAACGTTCAGCGTAATTCAATACATTCCACAAAAACGTTCAGTATAAAAATAGAAATGTGATAAAATTAATCTAGTTCACATGGTGAACATAACCAGTATTAAACACAGTAAAAACCAAGTATGAAAATTTTTTGCTTCACTGTCTACAAAAGCGAGAGAAAAAAGTACAAACTTGGACAGACGGAAGAAAAAGAAAAATCGAGTCACTTCAATGAAACAAAGAAATAGTCCGAAAGTTGTTACCAAGGAAAGGGACAAATCAATTTTGCCGATGTGACTGTAATTGCTAACTCACTGGAAACAAGAAAATTAATTCTCGCCCTTTTCTTTCTGAATTCTTGGCGATGTCAACAGGCTATAGCAGATTGTTATTACCTACAGTACATCCGCTTTGTATCCAATTTTTCTATAACTGCAAAGATCTTCATTTATCATAAGTCTTCGTTTATCTGTATATTCCTCGGTTGTATATTATTTATTTGGTCCTACGTTATGTGTGTGTTACCTATATTTACATATTTGGGGATTATATTTTGGTTATATTCTAGGAGATATGCCTAATTTCAAATTTGATGGTACCGTGACCGTTAAATGGTGGCTGGAAACATTTTTAAGGCAGACGTTTTATAGATAATATATAAAGTTAATGGTTAACCTAATCTTTGTGATGAGTTCTCGCGAGTAAATCAAATGGAAAAAGTATAAATTTTTGGTAAATATATTAATTTAATATTCTACAAGGTAACACTGTCGCATATTAATGCACAACAGTACAAAGTGTTCAGTCCAGGGTAATGGTCAAATCCCATAATGTTAGCAAATACAATTTAAAGCTTTTTATAGAACCGTCTGCACCTGAATATTGAAACTTACATGTTCTCTGGACAAAACAAATGCTTTATTACAAAGACAGCACTTTATTATAAATGTATTTAATATAACTTTGACGTATTTCAAAATTGTATGATATACATTTTTATAACACGCTTATGAAAATGAAATAAATGATTGTTATGTACTAGTATGTAATATTACATATTACACTACACCTATAATATTACTGAAATATTTATGACCACTAAAAATGTATTTTGTAAAATTCTAGAAAGTACTCTTTATAGTAAATTAAACGTTTTATCATACTTATAAATTCGTCTCTCCTTTCTACTCTTTTTCTTTGTCTTTATCTCTTTCTTTCAGTTGGTACACATACGCTCACACAAATTGATTTATGTGTAGGCCTATGAAATATAGACGAAAGTACATAGAATAAAGCAAAAAGGATATAGAATATAAAACAATATTGTACTTTATGTACAATATGTACTTTAAAGTAAAAAAGGGGTACTGGCAATACGGAGGAAAAAAATAATGAACTTGGCATAAACAATTGGATACAAGGTTACAACAACTTTGAAATTTGATAAACCGTATGTTACAAGTCTATCAAAGTACTACTTACTGATAAAAATTAAATAATACTTACTGTTAGATAAAATAATAATAATATGTCACATCAATAAATGGAATGTTTTCTGCTATTTCTACAGTTTTCAGTCTTTCCCAATCAGTTTATCAGTGTTTTTCTTTGAAAAATTAATTTATTTTCAGTTTCAAACTAATTTATGGAGGTCAGGCTGAACGTTCCACTTACCCTTTATATAGTGTAAAGTTTTTAGAATTACTTGGAACTGATTAATTAATTTCTTCGTATTATTTAAATTAGCAGCCATCCTTATTATTTCTTTTATAAAATTGCTAAACTGCTGCAGTGTTTGTTTAGACAAAGCTTTTCGTCATCTCTGACATCATCAGGTCTTGAACAACAATCTGATTGTTTTTCAAGACCTGATGATGTCAGAGATGATTAATTAAAGTTAATAATAATAATTATTATCCTTAGCCGAGCATATAAGTTTTAATACTTAAAATGTAGTAAACCGTAGCTGAATAATTGCTTATATTTACAATAATTGATCACAAAAGTGCGAAGATGAACTGTCATATGAAGAGCACAAATACCGACACACCAGATCGAAACACTAGAAAAACGTTTACACAAGCAGTGTAAATAATCGTCAACACTCGTACAATGAGAACTTATAAACTAGTTGTAACACTGCCTATATATGTTATATTCCTCATCGATTCGCTTTACCCACCACTCAAAGGATGGTGGCAATGTAGACTGCCAACTGTTGCGAGACTATTGTAAAATTGTATACAACATTCAGAAACTGCTGGAATAATTAATCCGCCGTTCGTAGCCAAGTCGCGCTCAATACTTACTGTTCTCCAGTGTCAGCGTAATGTTTAATGCCATATAATAAATCCTTATGTAGTGTATAATTACATACTTAAAGCTACCGTTACATAACCCGCTCCGTGATATATTACATGCACACATATTCCTCTGCATATATTATATACATCTATTATTGTAGTACAGCAGAGTGAACTTATCTTGTAATGTAACTGTAAATGTGGAAGAACGTGAAATAGATTTATATAAATATAGTTCAGAAAATTTAGTAAATTATATATTCTTTGTTATACAGACACCTCATAAATAAATAAATATATAAATAAATCCATAAAAACATGTTACTGTAGGATAAAAATGTATTATAGAAGCAAGAAATCATCGCGTATTTTTTTGCAGAAATATTTAAGTACATTGTAATCGAGATATTGAAAGCACGGCTTACAGTAAGGTTTTGTTTACGGAAGAGGCAATTGACTTGAGCATCACAAAGTGCTTTACATAATTTCAATGTAGGATTATTAGTTCTTGAAATTGTAGGAGGAATACTAATGACTGTAATGCACACTAACCGTAGAACATGCTACTCGGATCAATGAAAGTGATAACGTCAATTTAGAGGTTTATAAATCTGTAAGGAGAAGTCTTGCATTCATTACAGTAACATAATTAGACAAGAAGATATCAAATAACCCATCATAAAAACTCATTTGTTTGTTACATTCTGTTGGTTATAAGTGAATCAACAGGTTTCGACTCCATGTGCCTTCTGTTTCGTTGTGACAGATCCGCACATAGGAAATGAAACAATATTATCTTATCTTGTTCTTTAAAGCTCTACAGTATAAATAAATAAAAAGAATCTAAAACAAACGCTAAAATCTAAATATGTGAAAGAAAATGCGAGACACAAGCAATTACGCTGCTATTTGGTGCTTTCCTATTCTGTTTCTCTACCCTTTTCCGGTGTTTTCAACGAATCTCCCAGCGTAAGTTCTGAAACTTAATATTCATATCATGAATCTTTTATCTTCCAATGTTCTACGTATTCTTCAAATTTTTCTAGTTTATTTTATTAAACTTCTATTGATCTTGTTTTCAATTCATGTTTTATATATTGGTTCCCACGCAGTTCTCTCACTGTACTGTATCACATTATTAAGAAACGGCATCTCACAGACTGCTGTCTACTCAAGTCTAATCTTGAAAATACCCATATTTCCAAATCATGAAGCAGCGCAGAAATCCGCATAACTATGTCCAATCGCATTTGGGAGTCCTTTATTTTTGTCCTTTGGAAAATTTCCTTTAGTTTCTTTAATCGCTTTTAATCTACCAATTTTATATATGACAAAATGAACTTTAGCATAACCGACTTCACATCTCAGCCACTAGAAAATTTAGTCAAGTTTAAAAAACATGCCAGTTGTTAAATATTACTTCTAATGTTTTCCTTCCCTTTTAGTGTTTAATCTGTCTATGCATTAGACATTTATTCCAGACAGGCTGTGTAATCTGACTCCATTCCTGTACAACTGTGATTCCTAGATTACCGTAGTCGTGTTTTTCATCCTTTCCTTTCTATAGTTTCTTCCTGTAGCGTCTCATTTTCCATTTAATTCACTATTACTGCTACGTCCTAAGGCAGTTTTCCAGTACCTTTTGCATTATGTGACACATGCTTAACATATCCTTTTTCGTTTTGGTTCATCGTTTTTCCTTTTTGGAATGTAAATCTTAATAATTATGAATGCTATATTCTTATTCAAAGGATAGTCCATGTGACTGAATTATCAGTAACGTATGAGATTTTTTGTCCTTTTTATTTACCATAAAATCAGTGTGGAATAATCACAAGATAGAAGGTGAGGCGGGTGCATACATATTAATGTAATAAGATATGTCAATTTTGCCGTTCTCTATTTTAAGCTGTAGTGATGGAATAAGCACGCGATGAAGTTATACTACTAAAGATCAGTCAGTCAAAATATATGTGAACATTCGGTACAAATTGGTATTTGCGTATAATATCTAATGAAAACTATTTATGAAGGAAACACTTTCAGTTAAAAACAATCGAAAATGGCTTAAGATCTATGATTATCACGTGTCGACTTGTAAATTTACCGTGCGTACGTGTTCTTATTCAAGCTCAACACAACAGTAATTACAGCCACAAAACTACTACATCACAGCGAAGTATTATTCCATTTCATTCAAGACAAAATATTCATTCAACTCTGTAAGCAGTATATAACTGCATTAAAGCGGTTCAATTGGTAAATACGAAGGCAGGATGAGTCCGGTAAGTGCAAGGTTCGGTGGCAATGTATAACATTCTGTTCCCATTCAACCGAAGTGTTTTAAACTGATTGGTTTATGATAAAATATACGTGTGTCATAACAAGTTTCATTTTTTTACAGTTTGTTCTTATTTCTAAACGGTGTTTCAAAATTCAGGAAACACGTTATTTTTTTATGTGACCATTTAATAGTAAGAAATAACAGTAGCTTTCACTCAAATAAGGTCTTTGTCCTAGCTGTCTGAAGGGGAGCATTTTTTAATTAACAAAAAATGGGTCGAAAGAAAAGAATATTTACCCTAATTTTTGTCTCTTATTAAATGTGAATAAAATACGAACGCATGTTTCTAAGGAAAGACGGAACAAGTTGAAACAAATATCTGCAGGAAATAAATAGAATCAAGCTTAATATCGTACGTAGAAATCATATTGTTCCCCTACAATGTTCTCGTACACTTGGCGTGTGTGTTCGTGTATATAAGTAAATTGAGACACACGTGTGCATTGCGCAATCTCGGGGAATTGAAATCTTGTCTCATCCTCTTCCGCGATCTACTTTTGTCTTATTTTTGTATACCACTACTGTTGAGTAGTAAAATCTCACTCTCTACATTTCCACGCGTGCGCACCTCCACGCGCGCGCGCACATACACACACACAGTGCTGGGAGTGATCGTTCATTCGATGAGCCGGCTCACGGTCTGGATTTACCTCTCTTCTCTTCTAGGTTAGCAGCCCATAGGCTGGTTGGCAGCAGCTCTCTATTCTTCACGCTTCTCTGTTTTTCTTTTCATATCGACCATAAGCTGCTTCATGTAGTCTAAACTGGGTCGTCCTCTGCGATTCTTGCCTTCAATTTTTCTTTCTATTATTCTCTTAACCAACCCATTGTGTTAGTATATACTATGTGCCCTATAAACGTAGCTCTTCTGCCTTTTAAATTTCGTAGAAAGCTCTTCTCTTCCTGAGCTCTTCTAGAGACTTCCTCATTCGTCATCTTCTCCCTCCAGCTTATCTTGAATATTCTTCTACAGCACCAGGTCTCAAATGCTTGGAGTCTTTTCTTGTCACTTTCTCCAATTGTCCAAGATTCACTCCCGTATAGGGCAACACTCCACACGTATGGCATCCATCATAGAGCTGCTAATACTAGGGACATTTTAAACAGATCTTTAATGCAGTGGTTGCCCCTTGCCTTCTGCATCCTATGCCGTTGACCTTCGCCTTTTGAAGTGATTTCTTACCCCTAGGACGAGGAGGCCATTGGCACTTGATAGAGGGGATTACCTTATCCCAGGTGATATTCGGTCCCTGTGTTTCTTTCGTTACCCGCTTGATATACAAACTGTAACCCCCTCTCTACCACGGGAAGGTAAACATCAGGATTTTCCCTTCATCAGGTTTAAGCCCATAGTTGCATTTTCTAGACCCTCCAGCACTTTTAGAGCGGATTTACCTCAAGTATAATACAATAAATAAATTGCAAAATGTTAATGTAATGTAACCACGTTATAAATTTTTATTAAGAAATATTCAGTTTTTAATAAAGTCTGATTGTTAAAGCGACATATGGAATAGGTGTACATTAAAGTAAGGAAAACTTAGTAGAGGATGTAATATATCCACACGTATATGTTAACGAAGAAAACAAAATTTAATATTTAAAAAACGTTTTATTACAGTATCCAGAAGTAGCACATGTCAAATAATGCTCCTACTTTATTCCTTGTTGAAACGACGTGTATACTCTTTGCTATGGCTACCCGGTAGTGATATTGTATGAATTAGCCTGTGACCGAAACAAGTATAAACAATTATTGGGTTTCATGGTTAAGACTGATTGACCGAGGCCCGGTTCTTACTCAATCTCGAAGAAACTAAATCGTTGATTCAATCTGAAGTACCGTGTCACAAGAACCGGCTCGTTCATGAAATATCTCCCCCCTCCCTCACCACCACATGAACAGAAATTATACTAAGTTTCTTTTATGCAGGTGTATAATATGCATGGTGAACTTGCAATGTGGTACGTATTTTATAGGGCCTATGGCAGCTGCTTACATAAATGCTGAATGTATGTTGTTTCTACTACTACTACTACAATTACTACTACTACTACTACTACTACTACTACTACTACTACTACTACTACTACTACTACTACTACTACTACTACTACTACTACTACTACTACTACTACTTTCACTACTGCTGCTACTGCTACTGCTCCTATAAGGAATTGAACCTCGTGTGCAGCTCACTGTTTTTGCTACGTGACTTCCTTTTGTTGATGGGAGCAGGTCTATGGCCCTCATAGGTAATGAATACGTAATTTAATAAATTCACTCGATCACCGGCTCATGTTAGTATTCTGTGTGATTTCAGGTTTTATGTCTTACTTTTCTCCATTCACAATACCTTTTTCTGTAGTATAATTTCTTACAGACATAAAACGAAATAACGTTATACACAAAAATTTAGCTCTTTAGATGAACAACAAACAAGAACACTCGTTTATTCTTTATCACACACACACATTCAGGTAAGCATACGTCATACGAATAATATTCTACGTATGACAATATAAGTACAGTATCTAGGTTTCGAAACATTACTTTCTATTTAACACTTACTACTACTAATACTACTACTACTACTACTACTACTACTACTACTACTACTACTACAACTACTACAACAACAACAACTACTACTACTACTACTGCTGCTGCTGCTGCTGATGCTACTGCTCCTATAAATAATTGAACCTCATGTGCACCTCACTGTTTTTGCGACGTGACTTCCTTTTGTTTGCCTCACCACCTAATACGCTCACTCTACGCGAATGTCATTGAATTTACTTAACTGTTCTTTAAGATGTTGAATTGAGTGCCAAAATTATTTTTGTAATTGCAATTCATTAGTAACGGAATTTTTACATTGGCATATGAGGGAATTATGTGAATACTAGCTGTTACCCGCGACTTCGCAAGCAAATATTTAACGTTTAATAAGTAATAAGTAAAGTTTAAGTTTAATATAATTTTATTGTCTATGTCTGTATGGCGTTCTGTCAGCTTGTATAACAAATTTGTACTCATTAGTCAAATTCTCTCCAAAGCTGTTTTCATCACTTGTACTATTTTAGCTTGTACTAAATTATTATGTTGGTGCAACAATCTTTGGAAATTTAAAAGTACCCGTTTATAAAGCCTTCGGAGATATTTATAAAGTACCTGTTAAATCAAAAACGCTAAATTCTTTTTTTTAAGTGTTACTGTGTTAGAAGCATTGTATAACGCATTAAACGTTGTTTTCCTCAACCATGGCTTGTATTTATTTCAGCAGTAAACTAAAAACCAAAAACTGTTATCACCTAACCTCACAAATGAAAACCACACGTATTTTTGCTTTGCATTAAGTATTATGATACTTTATAATTAGTACACTTCTTCTTTTCCACATCGTAATATATCGATACAATCGCATATTAAAAACATTGAAAATTGCAGGAACGGTTAAAGGTACAGTTCCGATTCTGCTAAATATCATTTGTTTATTTACTTGTTACTATGGTAATTAATTCTGGTCTCCATGGTGTTTTGACATCTTTATACGCGTCAAAGAAAAGGCATAATTAAAAGGGCCTAAATCGTGCGAACGGGGCAAAAAATCAAATTTCCAGTTAGACGTGTTTTCGCCTTATGTCAAATGTTGCCTGTTCAAAATTTGGTGGCAATCGGTGTAACGGTGTGGATGTGTATTCAGTACACATAAATCCTCAGACTTTGAGTTTTATGTACTGTATATAGATTATGATTCATATATTACACGGTATCTGCTACGCCGCAATGCCTGTTTTTGCTTACAAAAGAATATTTCAAAACATTAAACATAAAAGAATGCAAATGTAAGTAAGACCCAAAGAAGAAAATGGGTGGATCATGAATTCACATTTCTTTATTGCGGAAGAGAAATTCATTAACTACAGTAATTACTAGAATGAAATCAATAACTCATATCATTTTCAGTAATAATGGAAACCAAACTTTTTTATAATGCCTCTTAGTTTCTGTTAATGCTTTCCCTCCTCTGGAGAGTGCATAAAATAACTCAAATACGATAATAAAACCCAAATTGAAAATAAATCTATTTAGAAATTTATTAATAAATAATATAAGTTAATAATACATAACTTCTTTTAAGTGTATTTAATACAACGAAAAATTTAACATTAGAAATTTACTGTCCGAACATAATCTAGCTAACTCCCTGAGCTGCAGAACCCCTTTTACTATTTGAAAGAAGTACATTTATTATTACACAAATCGAATAATTAATTTTAAATTAGTTAGGCTATGAGTAGCTCTGTTACTTTGAAAACATATTCAAAGAAATTGACCAAGAACCGTAAGGCTCAAGTGGTAAGAGAAACTTGAAGAAGAAAAGGAAGACTTCGTAGGACGTGTATTCTACAAATCTGTGTAAAATCGTTTTATAATATATGAGCAAAATTTAACATTAGAAATTTACTGTCCGAACATAATCTAGCTAACTCCCTGAGCTGCAGAACGCCGTTTACTATTTGAAAGAAGTACATTTATTATTACACAAATCGAATAATTAATTACACTAAAACATTTAACTTCTTCCCAATTTGGAATTTAAATTATATTTTTTTACAATATTTAACGAAAGAGATTTTTCTTCTCTCTTCCAGAAGAGAGAAGTATTTTTGTTTAGTATTTAATGATGAAGCACTTGTATTGCATCTTATACAGAGCTTACAGACTATCTACACGTAGGCTACTGGAAGTCTGAGCAGAGACCCGACGCAACGTTATATATTAATTTAGACCAGCAGCAATCGTGAGAGCGTTAACTCAACAAAAAGCACACACACATGCGCGCGCGCGTACCTACGTACGTTGTTCCATTGACATTTATATGCTGTGTAAAGCCACACGAGATTTTTATGTCTCTGGCTCTCTCTCTCCTCTTTTCTTCACCCTATTCAGTTACCCGCTCTCTTTTTCTCTCTCTCTCTTTCCTTCTATTTTCTCTCTCTTGCGCAATTTACACAACACGTTTTAAATCTTCCTCACTACCCGTTTACCCTACATGTCTCTTTCCGTCCAGTAACACAATAGTGTTACAATAGCCACTGAAATGTTTAGTAATTTTGTAGTAGATAAGAACAGTGTATCAGTCTGTTTTCCGTTTTATATATAAACACCAACTGTTTTTTATTTTCAGATAAATAAAACGTATAAAACCTAATTGTATCCGCCATTTGTAAGTAAACATATGGCACTGACAGTCAGTAACAGACTACAAGAAGTTATGTAACAACGGACAACAAAGCTGCGACCGACAGTTCAGTAACAGTCATTGTATTCTTTATTGTCTCCACACAGAGGTACAAGAGTCTGTTTGTTGCCAGTGGTACATGTATTGCAACTCTGTTGTTGTGACATGTTCGTCGGTATGCGCTTTTTTGTTTTTCTCGTTAATTTATTACTGACATATCCAGCAACATCTGAGTAAATTGTTTCTAAAATTCTATAAGATTGACTTTGAACTAATAAGTGTATAGAATGAATAAATAAATATTTGGTGCAAAACCCCTGTGAATTCTTTACATATAATAACGTTTAATAGTACTATTTACTGGATTAGTGCCACTCATTCTTTCTGTTCTTATAATGGGTTAGTGATACCAATAGACCTCAATAACTATATTTTTGTCCAGACACCTCTATTCCTTTAACCAGAAAACATACCCTATGCTAAACGTTACTGCTTCATAAAAGGCATCTGTTGTCATTTGCTTAAAGCAGTTTGATTACATCGTATGAGATATTCTACGGGTCTTGTACCTTATAGCTTAGCTTGTCCAACTTTATCTGTACTGTTTACAAAAAAACCTAGGAATGCCTTTTGTATTTTGCAAGTTAACTACATAAAATGGGCAATCCACATTCTGCCCATGACATTCTCAGATTGCGTTAACATAAATAATTATTGGTGTTATAATTCGATTTAGGATTCGATTATAATCGAAGGCTCAGAATAATTTGTAATTTGCTTGATCAAAGTCACTTTGAATATCAAATTATAGGACGGATTAATTTGGCTGGCTTTAAAATGTGATTTATAAATTCAATTTTTTTCAATTGTTTCGTTGTTATTTTACCTAATTTCCTTTGTATACTCTCATACATACATACAAATTCTGGGAAGGGAAGTGTTAGAATTCACAACAGTCTACGTAGATGACCTTCTAATAACTTCTACAACTTGGGAGCAGCACTGTCAGCGTATAGAAATGGTGTGAAGAAGGTTAGCTGAAAATAATATAACACTCAAATTAGATCAATCTAAGCTAATAGCTAACAGACTGCAGTTCCTAGGATTTATTTGATCAGAGACAGGAATCACTACATCTCCAGAGAAAGTGGAAGTCATACAAAATTTCCCCAAACCAAAAAATATTAGACAACTCCAATCGTTCCTTGGAGTGTATAACTATTACAGGAAATTTCAGAAGGATTATTCAAAATTAACGGCAAGATTTAAACACCTATTATCTTCAAAATGTAAATGGAAATGGGGTGATGATGATGACGGAACTTTTAACTTAATTAAAAATAAATTCCTTGACAGCATTATTCTTCATCATCCAGACTTTGGCAAAAGATTCTATATAAATTGTGATGCAAGTAAGGTAAGCCTTGGAGCGGAACTCTACCAAGAAGACGATGAAGGGAATCATTTAGTAATTAGTTTTGCTAGTCGTGTACTACACAGCAGTGAACGAAACTATAACGTCACAGAAAAAGAGTTTTAAGTGTGGTGTTCGCCTGTAACAAGTTCCGGACGTACATAGATACGTCCGGAACATGGGATACCTAATATCTTAGGTTAACTATTAACAGTGAGATCAGACCACAAGTCGATATCATTCCTACAGAAATGCAAATTAAGCCATGGAAGACTAACTCGGTGGATTCTGGCCTTACAAGAATACAACATAACATGGGAATACGTGCCAGCAAGACAAAATACTGTTGCAGATGTCCTATCAAGAGTAAACATGGATAAAGTTACAGTTGAAATTGATAGAGAAGATGTAGGAAAAATATACAACGTATTGTTGAGAAGGGAAGGACTAGCAAACCTACTAAATCAAATCCAGGCAGAACAAAGAAATGACGAAAAACTTGCTAACATTACCACACGAATGAATAACAATGATTTTAAGATATTGCCATTCTACCACATCCATAATAATTTAATCTTCACAAAACCAACCACAAAAGAAAACAAATGGAAACTATACATCCCCAAGTCAATGGAAACATCAATAATTATAATCTATCATCAACTCTACGGACACGTGGGACCTGAGAAAGTTATAAAGGCGTTAGAAGAACATGTTTACATAAAAGGTATAAATAAGAAAGTGAGACAAACAGTGAAGAAGTGTAGTATATGCCAAATGGTGAAAGTAAACAATGAGAAGAGAGAAGGAGCAATTATAACCATAACATCCAGCAGAAGATTAAAGAAGGTGTTCCTTGATATTTGTGGACCTTTTCCACAAAGCGGAGGGAGACACAGGTACAAAAACATAGTCATTATTTGGGACCATATTACCAAATATACTAAACTGTACCCTATTAGTAAGGCATCCACCAACGTAATAGTTAAACTCATTATTGAAAAATACGTAATCGATATTGGAGTCCCAGAATCAATTATAACTGACCACGGAACCCAATTCAAAGGCAGAAGATGGAGGGAAGAAATGATAAACAAAGGCATACGAACTTACAAAACCTCTATATACCATCCCAGCAGCAATCCAGCGAAGAGAGTACTGAGAGAAGTAGGACGAATTCTCCGCACATATTTTCATGATAACCATAAAAAGTGGAGTGAATATATTTCAGACACGAAAACATTTCTCAACTATTCACACCACGCGACACATTGGGAGTTTGTCCATACCAAAAACCACCACCCAGGGATATTACCAAAATAATCAAATTTCCTGAAGAACCCGATGAAGAAATTTATATCGCCAGAATCTATAACAGAATACTCCATAAAACAGAATTGAAAAAGAAAAGACAAAGTAAAACGGGAATTCACCCAATTAAGTATAATGTTGGAGAAAAGGTATTCATCAGGAATCGACAACAATCCAGCAGTATCGAAGGTATAGCCAAAAAATTTTTATTTAGTAGGAATAAACCTGTTTTAGTACCAAGCCACGTGTCCGTACACACCAAAAAATAAAGTACTATTTTATGCTTTGAAAATGGGACAAGTGTCCCGAAACATGTCACAATAGGAAAGGACATCATATACGAGAAGTCACAGACGGTTAGTACAATATATTTTTCATATAGTTAAAAAATTGTTATTATTGTACACTGGACCATATGTAATAAATAAGGACAATGGTAATAATACTTATGTAATAGTATACCCAAGTACTAACAAAATCAGAGGTACCTACAATCAAACCGAAATGAAAAAATATTATGAATGAAAAAAAAACAGATTATTTTCCCCAAACGTGGTTTAAACAAAATAATCGTGTTTTGGTGGGGAGGTAATATGTAATGCGACATAATAAGCATAACCCAATAAGGGAATAAACCGCATATAATATCACATAAAACTAAACCATATATCTAACCTTGCTGAACCAATGAGAAAGGTAAAAAACCGAAATAAGCAAAAAGAAGTAAGGTAGAACAAATATGTACTCTAAACCATAAAAAGTGACTGTTCATAGTAATAATGACTAATTGTAGCAAGAAAAGTAATCACAACAAGAACAATAAGTGACTAAGTGTGAAAGTAAATGTAAGATGTTGATTACTAACTATACAGACAGGACTGTTAATAATAGTGGTAACTTATTGTGAAAGAAAGTTATAATCACAACTAAAGACAATGTGTGATCATATAATTATATGTAATGTGTGAAATATCTGATATTCAATATGCCTTTGTATTACCAATTTGCCAAAAGGCTTCGACCTATAAAGAACCAAAAAGTGAATTAGGTTGTTAATTTAATTTACATTAATGTTAACCGAATAACCTTGATTGTATAAAATAGTTGCCTATTTTATTTTAATGCTAACTGAAGGGAACAATACAATCATTTGGATTGTTTAAATTAATGTGTTAAAACTTATTTAGGGTAATAAGAATTATATTGTTTAAATTGACCACGAGTCAATAATACTTAATAATAGGTCATAATAAATTGACCAACTCTACTATTGTATATTAAGAAGTTATTAAAAGATAGTTTTATCGTTTAAAGTTGGTTTGAGTTTGACCATAATGCCCTAACATTATGGTAATATGTTTGTGTATATCAATCTTGTTCTTCACTTTATCAGAATCAATTCAATGAATAATAATAACATAATGGAGAATTTAATGCATATAATAATAAGAGTGTATCAAGCCACAAGGTCATACAGTAATGTTAAATTGAAACTTTGTACTATAAAAAATACCAATTAATTGGCCAATATCAAAATAGAAATTATTGTAAATCCAACTATTAAACCTTCACAGCACTTTAATAAATAGTAAAATATAGTATAACTAATAATATATGCCTTATTTAAATGTCAGAAGCAACACTTTAATTAATTAATGGAATTTTAATGTGATTTGAAATGTCAAAAGCTATATGGAATAGCTTATGAGATGAAATTTTATAAAATGTTAAATTAATTATTAGGACACATACCTATGCCGTGTGTGGTGTCTTATTATTTGTCCTGTTATAAGGAATATTGTACTGTAGACTAATTTGAGTAATTGTAGTTAGAAAATGTAAAATTTTGTATCTTAAATAATTAAGGTCATGTGACCGTCTAACCTGACGATTTTGACCAATGAGAAATTTTGTAATTTTTGTCAAGCCCGTTGAATGTACAAAGAAATTTCTTCACTTGATTGTTAGACTCGAAAGTATAAAGGACTAAACTATGCACCTCTGTGTCGAAAAGTATATGATAGATTCAAGTCCAAGTCAGAAGGAAAGTGAAAGTAAAATATTAACAGTGTCAAACTAGAACCAAGAAATGATAATGTAATACTAAAGCAAGAAGAACGAAGAAAATAATATATCTAAAAGTATATAATAGTTATCTACAAAAGTGGTGAGACCGAACCTTGTATAATAACACTAGTAATAATTACACGACACCAGAACTAAACTTATTATCATAACACTTATTCATCAGAACCAAAGTGTAAAGACTAATTCAACACAAGTGACAATTTATTTGACTTATTTTATTTTAAAAACTTGTTTTAAATAGTTGGGAGTTAAATTAACTCTGTATTCGCTGAGCGTCACTCCGCCATCTAGGCACTGCCAACCGAAGCAATTACTGAATTGACACTAACTATTTGTGTTCCCACATCAGAACAAACAACTATTTTATTGTATTTTCTTAATTTTAATTTTATTGTTATCAATAAGTAAGCATTATTTTAATTGTAATATGTTGTACTTCTTAGTGTGCATTTCGTACTTTTTAATAACAGTCAAAGAATCCAGGAGTGTAACTATCGAAAGTGTAACTCTGAATCGAACTGAGATTAAGAATCGACTCGTGCATTGTACGAAATAAACATTAGAACAACGAAGGCAATTTTATGAAAATAAACAATGATATTTTTCCCCAATTGATGCGAGTTGTCTTTTATTAAAAAAATAAAATAGAAATAAAGAATTTTATTTCAGAATAAGAAGATTGAACCTGATCACGACGACGTAAGTAATTTCGTCAAGCGTAATAACCTACGGTAAGTGAGCCAGGTAAACTCAATCTTGACAACTCAACACGAAAACCAAAACCCGTCCCCAACAAACAGTAATCCACGTTAATAAATAATAGATAAATAGTTATAGTAAATAATTAAAGTTAAATAAAATAAAAAAATAAACAATTATAAAATTGGTGCTTACAACAGGAGGCGTTAAATAAACCAAAATTTTATCGTTAAAAAATTAGCACAACAAGGTGAGGCCTAACTAAGTAATTAAATTAAATAATTTTAAATAATAAACAAAAAACAAAACAAATAACGAAACTGTCTAGTTATAATATGTAAAATGTTGCGTCCCCTAGCTTTTTTACAATTTGTACAATGTTGACTAACAACATTGTACAAATGTGTTGAGAGTCTTAATTGTGTTTCTCGCTTCTGACGTCATTATGGGTGATTCGTTTTGAAGACGCCTACACCGATATCTTCTGTGCATCAATTTGCAATTTATAAGTCTGCGCGCAATAGTTTCCATCAATAAAGTAACTAGTGGGTTCAAGCATCTATCCGGGGTCGAGCTGAAAAGGTGAGTCTAACTCTAGTGCATTATCACTAAAGTATACGCAAACCACTTTCAGTACCACGTATATTATTTACTTATAAACACCCGCCTATCTGTACGTCATTCAAACGGAATAGTAAACATTTTGAAAACGTCTGCTTTTGTTACTGAACAAAGCTTTCACACTATGAGTCCGCCTGTTGAAACATTTATGATCGATATATGGGAGACTGTATTTATACATTTGAAACGTGTATAAACACCTGTTTACCCCTTCATTGTTCCCAGTAGTACACACTGTGTAAAACAACTGTCAATACACTATTTACGTCGGCGGTAAACCGTAGTAATCGGACTCGTAAGCGATAGAACACATTAACTGGTGTACACTGTGTCAGTGGATTACAGAACAATATTTACGGTCGACTGAAGAGTAGTTTACTAAATCTGTTTCTGTTGAGCCAATAATTTTGTAGCGGCAATTAAAGTTGTGTATTATCCATAACTGGAAAGTTGCTTATGGCAGCTTTTTTATTAATAGTGGAAAAATAAATTAATAGAAAATTTAGCAATATTTTTATATTATTGCTGAGGTTTTTTATATTTTTATAATTTTTTAATTTTACAATTTACAATTTTATGATTTTATGATTTTACGATTTTACGATTTTACGATTTTTATATTACATTTTTTATTGCTAAGTTTTCTACTTGCCTTTTAAGCGATGTGGGACTTCTTAGAGTTTGCACTTCTTGACTTTTGACTTTTCTATTTGTCTTCACTGATGATTACTTGTCGTCCTTACAGAAGATAGGACATAATCGTAAATGAGTAAAGTGGGGGAAGACTGTTTTTCCTTCTTTTCTTGTGTACGTTGACTCATGAATATGTTTCAGTCGGTTGGATTATACCAGTACACATGACTGTGTAGACTGTTATACTTATACATACTTTGTGTAGGACCCTTTTATTGTGATGGTAATTCAATAGTCCCGCGTATCCGTGCCACCAACAGGTGTTTTCGTATTACCTCATTTGTAGTATGGTTGTCCGCTTAAGGTTTTAAAAGAATTTTCTTATTCTCACGCATCAGGAAACAAACTCTGTCTTGAATATCGCACACATTAATGAATTATAATGCACTGTCTGAAAACTCGTCAAATTATAATGGTAAACTAATTACATTGATGTTGCATTAAGAAAAACATCCGTAAGACTTTGCAATAAGTATGAAGTTGACAATTATACTCATGTATATGAATTACTAGTAAGACACGAATTGTTACTCTTTCAACCAACAGAATGGCACAGTTACACACTTGGCTTAGGTAATGTTTAAACCAACTCCACAAATGGTAGAGTTGAATTCTCGCGGGAGAACAGTCAACAAAGTATCTCTTTTTCCTATGTTTAATTCTATGAAAGCGACCACCACCGCCCTCATCCCTAGAGAAATATTTGTCTCACTTCCCTTTCATTCGACGCCCTTAGATAATGCACCGACTCAATTTGTACTGAGCAGAAAAATGTAGTTCTCTCATTTTTCTGTAATTTGATGTCTGCGTCATCAATTTCTTAAATTTTTAAAATTATTTTGTATGAAGAATTCTAAATTCTAGACTGCATAACCGACATTCCTCGTCATATTCAATGACGTGAAATATGTACACGGTAGACATACCAGGGTTATGTATTATATAAGTGAAGCTAAATGTAAATATAAATACATATTAGACGTTATAAATAATAATAATTCTTGTTACGTTGTTAATAAACCTAATTAATCCTATATTGTGTTTATCTGATGGCCAATTCAAATAAATTTTCATTTCAGACGGTCAGTTTACTATTTACAGTAAGATGTTAAAGCTGGCGTTCTTTTTATTGTATGCAGTTTAATAAATATTATATTTCAGACGAATATGTAATAAAAATTAATTTAGCTACACGCGCGCGCGCGCACACACACACACACACACACACACACACTCAAGTTTTTAATTAAATATGCATAATCTCCGACTACCCATTAAAAACCTCTTACTTTCACGATTCCTCGAAAAACCAGAAATAATAATTAAATCACAAGAAATGTCATTCAAATAAAACGTGATGAGAAAATAAAAAATTAAAAGAATGGTAGAAAACATTTTTCATCACCAGAATGTTTACGTGGAAAAAGATAGTAATGACAGTTGTTCCTTTGAATGTGGATCACGGCGTTTTGGGGAAAGATCAAGGACCTTGGAAGTCCATTGTTAATAACTCATCAAGGATCATCAATGATCAAGGACCATATATATATCTCATAGTCTAAACTAGACAAAAAAGCATCATCGTTTATGATGGGCATGGTGCTTGAAACATGCTTCTATAGGAAGAAAACGTCTTGAATGCGTCGCAACGTAGAGTAAAGTTGCCTGTTTATCAATAAAAGAACAGTAACTAAAAGTATTGTAATACAAATTAAATAATGTAAGTTCTAAGAGTTACTAAATATTTGTTCCGCCTTTTGATTTTGGTTACCGTGTTAATTATTCTGCCTTTGGTCCTTAACCAATATGCCATTCCACATATTACGGTTCTCTACGTAGACCTCATACAGGCATGCGAACCAGGGAATTCATATGTAAATTCAGTACACGTTTAACATTTTCTTTTATCAAATGTAGAATAAATGTACGGCTTTACAACTCGAAGTTAAACGTGAATTGAGACTAACTTTTAAATTCAATGACAATACAAATGTTCACACAATAAATTTTCGAAGATTGCCTGCTAGCCTACAGTAGGAGGCTATTAGTCAAATAATTGTTTTAATTGAAAAGTAGATTTCAATTCTAACACACTATAAATTTAAAAGAAATTTTCAAATTTTGAAGCCTCATAATATTTTTACATTAAATTATATATGTCGAACAACATGTATGAAATACTAATACATTACTGTAACCGTCGTTGCTGTACACGACGTAGGTTTTCGTGTTTAATTAAACAGTAAATTAAAAACTGCGTAACAGATTTATATACCTGTAAATTGGCATTATGACTTTCATTGTTCCACGTTTGCATGTTCTGCGGCTGCACAGTCATTAGTATTCCTGCCCATAGCTCAAGAACTAATTAAATTGAAACCATGGAAGACGCAATAATGAAATAACAGTTACATGTTGCAAATAATATTCTTGTTAACAGTGATTGATGCATCCCGTTTCAAGAAAATTAATTATTTTAAAAATATGTTGTTCAGACGAATTGCAAAAGCTTTACAAATGATGGAGTCATGTATGGCGCCATGTACCCAGATATTTCTAAAGCCTATGTTTATGTTTTTAATGGAAAGTAGAATTGCACGAAATTATGTTATTTTTATTATTGTTTATCTTGTTATTTAAATTACCACTATATGTAATTCCAACTTAACTTTGTCGTGTTTACTTGCTGACTGCCATATGTCATGTTCTGGACGAGGGCTTTCAGTGTTTCCACCATTTTCAAGTCCTAAGCCACGACCACAGAACTGATGGAAAGAAAATGGTGGAAACACTGAAAGGCCTCTTCCGGAATATGACAAGTAGCCGTTCAGCTAGTAAACATGACAAAGTTGGAAATTTTATTATTGTTATTTACATTTTTTTACTTATTCATTTCTGTGCATAAATATTTTCACTAATATTCTACCTTTGTTCTTATAAATTTTTTATACGCTCTTCCAGGTCAAAACTTAAACTTGATTCCTTTGGATTTCCAGGTATTAAGGTCGGAGTTTGTTGTTGTTTGATCTTCAGACAGACGTTTGGGCCACACTTAATTCAGCAACTGCACTTGATTCTGTTAGCAATAGTGGTGAATTACTTGACTTACCTAACTGTGGTAGACGATATTGGACAGCTTTTTACTCTCCCAAACCTCCTTCCAGATGTAGATGCCAGCATAGCTTTACTCTTCCTTTCCGACCTTGCGACGAGTCTCTCGGACGGCAGAACTGATTCACAGACCCAGACGTAATGCTAAATTACAGTATTTTTCCAAGACACTAACCTCTATAATTAGCTTACTTAATCGTTGTATAGAATATATTGTAACCGTTTCCTTGGCAGCATTATTCCAAGTTATATACTTTATTGTAGCTCCGTATTTACCATTTGTCCAGTTACGTGAATAACCTTGTGATGCTGGGCTGTCACTCACTATACAGAGTAAGATTGTGATGGCAACCTGTACCCTATGCATCAACATCGTTATACTACAGGTATTTAAAAATTACCGTATCATAATGGTCATGGAGTTAACTCAGATATCTTTGAAACCTTTCAAATGGTCATGGAGTCTAATAAACCTTTGAAATACACTGTTTGAAATCTCTAGAATTCTATACCATTCAATTAGCATAGGTACTTTTGAGAACAACAATACATTGTTAACAAACAATATGAAAAACCGTACAAAATGGTAGTGCTTTGTATAGAATTGTATAATTCTTTTCTAATTTTATAATATGAGGCTGCAGTGACTAGCATTGCGACATATCATATAATTATTCCTGTGAAAAACGAGTAATTACTATTAATTACTATCAGCATAGACCACACACACACACACACACACACACACACACACACACCGAAAAGTAAACGCATACTTCCTTGAAGGCAAAATACAATGTCTCATATTACCCTTGTGATGTTCAACACAAAGCAAACGAAACAGTATTATAAGGCGTACTTTCAGTATCTCGATTACAGCATACTTAAATATTCCTGCAAAAATTTACGCGATAATTCCTACCTACTATAACACATCTTTATGCTTTAATAACATATTTTAACTTACTTATGAGGTTATTACTTATTATAGATTTATTTCAAGTTCATCTACATTTACAATTATAATACAAGATAAGTTTACGCTGCTGCATTACAATAACAAATGTACATAATATATAACTCACAACCCCCGTTGAGGGTTTATTTTGAGTTCTAAGTTCGGCACGTATATTCCTTCTTGGCTTCTGGGTGCTCACTAAGAAAGAGCTTAAACCTTCAACGCCTATCCGCGAAAAAACGCGAAAACCGCAACACTGATAATGCCGCTTTTTTAGTTGTATCCTTCCTGCAGAACTTTTTCCCACCACCTTCACAAGCAGCCGTTGTCGCCAATCGTTAACACCTCAGGGAACTGTCTTACGATACCGTTCAGCTGTCCAAAACAGTTGCTGTGAATGTTCCTAAATTAAATCAAGAACAGAGGAAAGCCTACGATGAAAACATGCACAGCATTGCTTCTGATTCTGCGCAGTTGTTCTTTCTTGACGCTCCTGGTGGCACTGGCAAAACGTTCTTGATCAATCTGTTGCTAGCCACAATTAGGGGCGAAAGTAACATCGCCGTTGCCGTTGCTTCCTTAGGTATTGCAGCTACCTTGATCGACGGAGGCAGGACGGCTCACTCTGCCTTCAAGTTACCTCTCAACCTGAATTATTCTTAGTCTGCACTTTGTAACATCTCTAAGCAGAGCGACATGGCTCAGATGCTTCGAGAAGCCAAAGTTATTGTGTGGGGTGTGGGATGAGTGCACCATGGCCCACAAGGGAGGTATTAAGGCTCTGAACAGGACGCTCCAGGACATTAGGGGCCGCAACCGTCTTATGGGTTGAGTTACGGTGCTTTTGGCTGGTGACTTCAGACAGACCTTGCCTGTTGTGCCACGGGGGACACGTGCAGATGAAGTCAAGGCCTGTCTCAAGTCATCTCATAGTCTCTTATGGTCTAATGTCAAAGTCCTGTCCTTGAGAGTTAACATGCGTGTCCACCTCCAACGTGACTTGAGGGTAGAGGAGATTCCTAACTTATTACTTGATATTGGTGATGGCAAGATTTTGGAAGGGGAGGGAAGAATAAATATTCCTAGTAACCTTTGCGATATTGTGGGAGATCTGATCAGCTTCAGTGACAGAATATACCCTAACATTCATCAGGCTAGAGAGGATTGCACTTCATGTCTGAGGGAAAGAGCTATTCTCACTCACTCCAACAAACGACTCTGCCAACAGCATCAACAAGTTTCTGTTGGAGAAGCTGCCGACTGAGCATATGAGGTATGAGTCTGTGGACTCTGTGGTGGAGGTCGAGGTTGCTGTACATTACCCTGTGGAGTTCTTGCACACTCTCAACTCACCAGGAGTTCCACCTCACGTCCTCTACCTCAAGATTGGCGCTCCAATCATGCTGTTGCGCAATCTAAACCTTCCGAACCTGTGCAATGGCACCAGGCTTCTGCACAAACATGTCATCGAAGCTATGATTTTCACAGGCGTCGGTAACGGAGAAACCGTCATCATCCCTCGAATTCCTCTGATCCCATCAGACTACCACTTTCATTTCAAACGTCTGCAGTTTCCCGTTAAGGTGTGCTACGCCATGACTATCAATAAAGCACAGGGGCAGAGTTTGATAGTGGCTGGTGTGGATCTGAGGAGTGACTGTTTCTCCCATGGCCAGCTGTACGTGGCGTTCTCCAGAGTCAGTTCACCTGACAGCCTGGTCATCCTCCAGCCAGAGAGCAAAACCAGGAATGTTGTTTACAGGGAGTTCCTGATCACTTAATCAGAGAGAGCAACTGAAAGTATATGCTAAGCAAGTTATTAGCCTGGGTACGTAGCCCAAAAAACCAGGGGAGGTGGTGAGATCAAAGGGCTTAAGCCCATCTATTTTATTGTTGTTAGACTTAGAATAAAGGACTATCTTAATCTCTAACAGAAACTTAGCTTACCGTCTCTAACTAACTAATACAGTGTCATTTTTAACAACTCATTATTTTCAAGCTTTAATGGTTGATTGAGCAAGCTAGATTATCTTCAAATTGGTCTAGCTTAAATAGCTTAAATAGTTTCTCTTAGTTTCAAAATACCGGTATCTAAGCTTCACAAATAATCTATTTCTATCTTCTGATTTTACATTCTGTTTTTTTCTGATAATCACCGTAGCGAAGCACGGGTATCCAGCTAGTAGTTATATTCATAAGTTAATAATATGTACTTCTTTGAAGTGTCTTTACAACAACGAAAAAGTTGAGGCTAGATATTTATTGTACGAACATAATCTACTAACCTTCTTGAGCGGCAGACACGATCACTATACCAATGAAGTGCATTTATTATTAGATAAAATCGAATAATAAATTTTAAATTTGTCAGGCTATGAGTAGGCCTCTGCTACTGGAAGTCTGAACATAGAACCGACGCAAATTTATATATTAATGTAGACCAGCAGCAATCAGGATAGCGTGTACTGAACAATACGGACACACATTTGTACAGCTTTTCCCATTGAAATTATATGCGGTGTTCAGCCATATGAGAATTTTATGTCTCTCTTTCACTCTCTCTCTCTCTCTCTCTCTCTCCCTCTCTCTCTCTGTTCCCTTTTCTCCAATCCATTCAAGTACCCGCTCTCTTTTCCTCTCTCCTTCTTTCCTCCTATTTTTTGTCACTCGATCAATATACATAACACGTTTTGCGTGAGTAGCCATCTTCCTCACCACATGTTTGTTTCCGTCCAGTAACAAAATAGTGTTACAATAGCCACTGAAATGGTTAGTAATTTTGTAGCAGAGAAGAACAGTGAAAGAGTCTGTTTTCCGTTTTATATGTAAACATCAACTGTTTTTATTGTCAGAGAAATAAAACGTATAAAACCTAACTGTATCCGCTATTTGTAAGTAAATATATGGCACTGACAGTCAGTAACAGACTTCAAAAAAGTTATGTAACAACGGACAGCATAGCTGCGACCGACAGTTCAGTAACAACCATTGTATTCTTTATTGTCTCCAGACAGAGGTACGTTGACACAAGTTTCTGTTTGCTGCCAGTGGTACACGTATTGCAACTTTGTTGTCGTGACATGTTCGTCGGTATGCCGTTTTCTGTTTTTCCCGTTAAGTGTAACTACGAACACATTACAGCTACATCTGAGTTGTCAGATTGTTTCTAAAATTCTAAAAGAATGACTTTAAAACTGATACGTGTACAGAATGAATAAATAAATATTTGGTGCAAACCCCTAACGTAATTTGGTGTGTTTTGTTAACGTAATAACGTTGAACAGTAATATTTTCTGGACTCATTCTTCCTATTCTCATAAGGGCTTATTAATACCAATAGACAGTAATAAATAATTTTGTCTCCAGACCTCTCTATTCCTTTACCCAGAAATTGTACGTTACTCTAAACGTTACTGCTTCATGTGTGGCATGCCTTGACCTTTCCTTAACTCAGTTTGAATACATCGTATGAGATATTCTATGGGGCTTGTACCTTACAGCTTAGCTTGTTCAACTTTAACTGTACTGTTCACAAAATAGTTTAGGAATGCCTTTTGAATTTTGCCAGTTACCCATATAATATGGGCAATCCACATTCTCCCCATGAATTTCTGAGATTGCGTTAATACGCCAGTAATCAAAGGCTCAGAGTAATTTGTAATTTGGTTTATCAATGTCACTGCAAAAATCAAATTTTACCACGGATTAATTTCACTAGCTTCAGAAATATGATTTATACGTTACTTTTCTTCAATAATTCTTCCGTTGTTATTTTACCTAAATTTCTTTGTATATTCTCGTTGTTAGATTTAGATTGTGCCGTGTTTTAAGAAAAACCCGGCGGTGTTTTTTTTTTCGATAGTTGAACTACTAAATTGCGTATTTATTAACGTGGGCGTACGTAAGAAAGTACGTACGTATTATTGGACTTTGTCGTTATGAATTATCTTCCTCCCGGCCGATCCGCGCGCGCTCTAGGCCCGATGTTTCGTACCGTTTTTTCAGTAGCTGGTTTCGTCAGTTCAATTTGGTCATTCAGCATAGCCGTGTCTGTATCCGGCTGACAGAGTCAATGTAAAGGTTTTCGTCTTCTAGCTGCTCCTATGGATAAGTAGAAGTCTACGCGACCTACCGGTAAGTGTGTTAACATATGTAACTTAATTATTCATAAAAATAAATTGTATTTGCTTAATATTAACGAGGATGCGTTGCGATAGATATTGCAGTAATTATCACCACGTGGCGGACAACAGGTTAAATTCGTTTTATGTAAGTTTCAATCTTAACGCTGGTTAACAGATATTAGTAGTAATAATATAATAATGTGTTATAATAATGTAGTAATAATAATACTCAATTCATTAAACCAGAATGGGGCGTAAGTCAGTTATTTTTCTGAAATCATTGTACATCACGGGCTTGTTAAAGTTTGCTCATTCTTGTCAGGGGGAGTTAAGTGCTTCATGAAAACTTGTGCATAACTATTAATTGAAATGATTATTATTTTGGACTGACTATATTTGGATATATTATATATTAGAATATTTAAAAGGGTTATTTTGAAGCGATTTATTAGATTCAATGGGGTTCTATACTTAGTGAATTTTCGGAATTATAAACTGGGCATGCCATGCTATGTCAGCTGGTAAATTTGGTAGTGTGGTTTAGTAAGCCTGTAAGTAATCACAGATATAATTGTGCAGGGTTTCCGATGTAGACGGGAATCTGTCTCGCTCCAGAGGATGGCCGAACACCTGCCTCCAATGATATAGATTCAAACATTTCCGTCAGCTGTCAGCCGGGATGGACGGACACACACTCAACCGGACCCTCTACCCATATGCTGCTAACCAGGTGACATTTAAGCTTATTAAACCAAAATGTTGTGGCCGATAAACTCTTTTGAGACACTTGTGCAGACGCTCCAGTTTGGAGAACTAGTTCCGGACAATGGGGGTTATACGTTACTTTGTAATTTTTTGTAAGGCTTACGCCTCATATATAAATACTAATATCTGTCTCATGCTGAGAATTGTAAACTCGGCCAGGTCATGCAGCACCCGGGTTGAGCTGAGTTTTCTGTAAAAGGGGTTGGCACTAAATTATTTCTGGGTTGAGCGGACATGTGCGGATGTATCTGTGTCAGTTGCAAATTTGATGGTCAATTATTTTGTTAATTGGGTTGGAGTTTTGGCTATTAATTAAGATCAGGGAGGTGTTTTAACAAGTGGACGACTCCCGTAGGGGCCGTTCACTGCAGGGCAGTATCATGTCATATTTTGCTGGATCTCGTCCGGACGCATGACCATGCCTGAAGTCAAGTTTTTTATGAACACTGTAAGCATGTTTCAGTGCCTTCATTACATAAATTCGGAGTTGCGAAATTCAATACTACTGTTCAGTTAATTTTGTAACCATTATATTTTGCCATAGCCAGTTTAAATATTGTCACAGTTTATATTTTGCCATAGTTTAAATGTTGGAACTATTAACCTTTTATTGCTCACAATACCAGTTAAGTAATGTTAAAGAATACAAGACTAATCAGTATCAGTTATGAGTATTTATGAGTGGTCACGTTCCACTATTTTTATAAATTTTGTCAGAAATATAAAGAAATGAGAAATGCGGTTATGCAACCGGACATCCATGTTGACCTCGTGATGGCACTCATTGTCATTATCATTATTGAGATCCGAAATTGATAATTGACCTTTTGCGTGGCATTTGTGCGCCGTTCGGGCGATTTAGCCACATGACTTTGGCTGTGCACATACTTATAATTTTGGGGCATGTCTACTCTACTTTTTGGGGATGTATTAATTGAAGTTTTGGGGTTTAGTTAGTTTAATTAGAAGTTAAGGTGGGCCGGATACTTGGTCAGAATAAGGGGGGTTGAGGGTGTATGATGACAAAATATACGCTGCTAACCAGGTGAACATGTGATGTGCTATTTATATGTAAATGTGTTTCTATGTCAATTATTTGTTGTGTGTTATGCCTTATGTGATTGTTACAGTATTATACTTGATTATGCATATATATATATATATATATATATTTTTTTTTATATCATGTTAGGATTTGTGTAATTACTGAGAGGGTCGAGACCATGCGCCATTTCACATTATTATTATTATTTATGCGCCATTAATATTCAAGCCCAACTAGTTGGCGATGCATATGTTAATGGACTTATAATAACGACTGGGGGTTTTTGGAAGTGAGCTATTTGTGATTGTAAAATACTTGATATTATCTTACTTTTCAAGGGCGCATATATTGTACAAAAGCCGAACACAATAAATACTGTTATTGTTATCTTAAAATCCGAGTTTCATTTGCAAGTCCCATCATACTGGACCCAGCACAATTTTGGCTTCTCTAGGCTCTTGCCTAGTCCTCAATAACTAGTGGCCTCTCTTTCAAAAAAAAAATAAATAAATAAATATAAAAATAAATAAAAAAAGGAGAAATAAAAAGAAGTTTGTTTTCTATATATAAAAGGTATAAAAGGAATGAGGGGTTGCAAGATATCAGTAAAACGAAATATGTACATTTTTTTCTACCACTTTAAAATAAACGTTGATTGATAATCAGTGATAACTATAACTGGGACTGTTGATGTTTAAACTATATTAGCTATTGCGTTGCCCACTCCAGTCAATGTTTCGTTATTTATTCTTTAGTTGCGCCAATAATCCATGCCTTATCGGAATATTTCAAGTTATTAAGTTTTCCTCTTGCAATTTAAACTCCATTCTCCTAGCTAATAAAAAGAACCTGCCACACTAATACTCAACATATACAGGTACTGTAGACGAGAGGCGAAAGTATGCGGGTCTGTAATACGCCCGTCCTGTCATTGAACTTCTGGGTGGTGTATGGTGCGATCTGGCTCTGGCTCTGGCAATGCTTTCTTTACACAATATTCTGTCATATAGTACATGTTACAGAAATTTGATAATAAAATTCTATCTAACCAATTATTTTAAAAATTCTACCGTAGGTGATGAGCAGGACTACCGCCTTCCGACTTCTGTCACTATTTTTTAAGACTCAGAACATTTACAAAAGAAAATGTAATCCCATGAGACATAGATATGTAAAATTTTGCGTCCCCTAGAGCCGTCTTCACAATTTGTAAAATGTTGACTAACAACACTTTACAAATTTCTTGAGAGTCTGTGCTGAGTCAAAAGATTCAGCGCTAGTTCAGTTCTTTACAATTGGAGAGTTCTGTAATTGACGATCATAAACTGGGCTGATATCTAGCGGTAAGACGATGCGAAACTAATGAATATACCGCTGGTAGTTAAGTGCAGTACGGAATTATAAGTTTAATTAGTGCTGCGCCCTACCCGTGGATAGGAAAAACTAATAGTTTAGACAACGGCGGTTGGGGGTCGACACTTGCCGACTCTCAGCTATGAACGTTCCTAGTGCTGCTTTCTGCCGAGAAGTTCGGTAGGTAAACCAGGACGAAGGACTTCCATTTTTTTTTCGTCTCACAACATCCTTCGTTGGTGCCGGTCGCAATCTTTTTCTCTCTGGTAGAGAGATGATTCTACACGCCTAAGTCTTCTGGCTATGAGTAGCTAATTTCTCTTCACGACTGCGGTAAGTCTGTCAAATTACTTTCATATCAATTAACAAAAATATTTCGTTGGAGAAAACTGTTTTAAGTAAGCCTGAGTAAGCATGCCCACTTGTTGCATCGTGTATAAGTGCAATATGCAATTTGTTCGTAAAGTTTTTTTAAATCTAATGAAACTAGATTATTTGGGTGTCAGAATCTCGGCACTATAAAGTAGAGTACGTTGACCACAAAATATTTAAGTTTAAACTTTAATTAACACCGATGTAATGAGATACGTGTACATCAAAGTAAGGTTGCACAATGCGTCGTTAGTTTAAGTGATATAAGGTTTTGCTACGATAGCAGTAAAACCTTATACATATATATGGGAACTTACTCAGGCACGTCTTAAATATAAATGATGTCCCATTCAAATTAATTGTATTATCAAATTATGTGTAGTAAAAAACTATGTGTTTTAAACAAATTCTTCACCACGTGGTATCTACAAATTCACTCTAAGTAATAAGTTTATGAGATGTTACAGAGCCAAAATAAATTGTTATATTGCAAACAAGTAACTCACATATAAAGAATTATTGTTATAAAGATTTTTAAATAAGGCATGTTGGCCAAATAAATTTCATCAAGGTTAATTATGTAACACATAACTAGAGGTTGACTTTATATATTATGTATTTTGGAGGGTGTCCAAACAGTGGGGGCATTTGTGTGTGGTCTCTGACTAAAAATATAATGTGTAAGCAGGGTCCGCCGAACAGAGAAAGAAGTCCTGCTGCATGGCTGAACGATGTCCATCATAAGCTCCACTCGATACCGGAGAGAATTAGATAACCACAACAACACCTATGATGCCAATCATGAGATCGCCACTTTACTAATAAAAGAGACCACCCTTCATGGACCAAATCAAGGTGAAAAACAACCATTTAATATTTACACATAGAGTCAACACGGCACCACACCCCGTGACCAGTTATACATAACCATCAGTTTCTACATTTCAAGTTAAACATTCATTTGGATCCCCAATTGATGGGACAGTTTAGTGTGTACACTGAGTAAAAAAAAATTAATTGTAAAATTTCAGTATATTTCTAGTAGTTTGTCAGTTCAGACTGATATGGTTACAAGACAGCATCCAACATAGATTTCCACTCATTTCATTATAGGGGTTTCTCTACAGATTTTAAGTCAGTTTTTGCTATTAGTAATTTCTCATGTTCAATTCACTATGTATAAAAATATATATATATATTCTCTTAATTTAAAAAATCAGTTTATTTAATTTGTATAAAAATTACTGGGGAGGTAGGTGAATTTTCAACTAGTTTCAACCAGAAGCTAGGCATGTCGAAACACCTTTCAACTTGTTTGTCGAGACAAGTTTGTTGAGACAAGTTTGTTGAGACAAGCCGAAAGTTGAATGAACATGTCCGTCTCTGACCCAAGCGTATTTTTTTATAAGGTGGTAATATTATGCAATTTTTCTCTTTTCATTAATTGGCCCTATTTTAGTATATATAAATTCTTTATATTAATTATGATAACTGGGGGGCGTTCATTATTTTAAACAATTTTTATTTCTCACTGTAATTAGGTACTTAGGCACTTAGCCACTTACCCACTTAGGCACTTAGCCACTTACCCACTTAGGCACTTAGTTTTGAATTTTATTAGGTCCTGGGGACAATTGTATGCTATACATTATCGTACACCTGAGGTGTAATCAACCCACACCATGAGGGTAATTAATAAATGTAAATTTCTAATCCTAATTGGGATTCGTATAAAGAAGAAGTCAGAATTTATATAGACCAGAAGGGTAATATAAAAAAAGGGCGTGGCAAGAGACCTTTATGTATTTTATGTATACTATTGTATAATGTATTTTTGTCTTGTGGAACATGTTATGTGTGTATATTTCTGTGTACATTTTGGGGGTTATAAATATTATGCATTTACTGTACTTTTGGTGGGAACTTGGGATATAGGGATTTATTGTTCAATGTCTTTTACAACAGAAAGTTAACACATGTAGTCATGTGGGTATATCCTTTTCATTTTTTTTTAAGGGAGGTATTCTATCTCAATAATTGTTGCTGATCATTTCTTTAAGGAAGTAATTTGTTTTATTTAGCCTTATAACAAGTATAGGAATTGTCACCTTTAAAATTTATTTAATTTGTTGAGTAATTATTTTATTATTAATAGTAACAAGGAATGAAATCATTTATCTTCATTAATTTATATACAGCATTCTAAAAGGAACATATAAAATAAATTTTATATTTTATTAAATAGTTTAATGGGAGCTTTATTTCAAGGTTAATTATTATTTCAAATTTCAATTCATTGATAGAGTGACATAGCAAATTATTTTCTTGCTTTCAGTAAATATTTTTCAGGTGGCCTTTTTGAGAGAGTATACTTATTTATTTAACAATTTTAAAGGGGAATTATAGATTACTGTTGTATTTATTTATTATTAAATTGTTATGAGATAGAATAATAAAAAGGGATTTGTTAATTATTTAATTCTTGAGTTTTCATTGCAAGTCCCGTCTCACTGGATCCAGCGCATTTTTGGCTTCTCTAGGCCTTAGCCTAGTTTTAATTAACTTGTGGCCCTTCTTTACAACAAAAAAAAAAAAAAAAAAAAAAAAAAAAAAAAAAAAAAAAATTCTCAATAAAAAAAAAATATTCTTTTTTTTTAACTGCTCAAGATAAAGTGGGGTTACAAGTCTTCAACCTTCTAACTCTATTATGAATGATTCTTTTTGAAGATGCCTTCACCAATATCTTCTGAGCATCACTTTGCAATTTACAGTTTTGCACTCAATAGTTTCCATCAAATAGAGTAACTAGTGGATTCAAACATGTATCCGGAATCGAGCTGAAAAGGAAACATTTAAGCTTACATATTTTTATTTTACATACAATTTACCTTACAAAATTTTACAAAGTAAAGAGCACGTATAAACGGAGGAATGCATTAGGATTTGTGCTGTTCTCAAATAAATTGTTCAAATGATCAAATCTTGTAGATTCTGTACATACCTCGCTTGAACTCTAGTTTTAATTACTAAATAATTATTGGTATTTTCAACCGTTGCCATGGCAGCTCATCTTATCAAAAAATGAAATAAAAGTTCTGGAGACAGTAATTGTTATCTCATTCAGTAAAAATAAATAAAATAATTATTGTCATTAGATAAATACTTTATTCTGATACGATTTTTAAAAAGGTTATCTGTGTTCTAGCGGCCACTGGTAGTAGAAAATGAGAGTTTAACTTTAGTACCTTATATATACGCTAACCACTTATTTATTTACAATTGTCCACGCGCCCATCTGAATGTTATTCAAACGGAATAGTAAACATTTTGAAAACGTCTGCTTTTGTTACTGAACAAAGCTCGCACACTATTGACAGCCCCTGTTGAAACATTAATGAGCAATATATGGGAGACTGTATTTATACGTTTGAAACGTGTATAAACACGTATTTATCCCTTTATTGTTCCCAGTAGTACACTGTCAATAAAACGTATTTATGTCGGCTGTAAAGCGGTAGTAACCAAACTCGTAAATGATAAAACGCATTTACTGTTTTACACTGTGTCAGAACAGTATTTACGGTCGACTGAAGAGTAGTTTACTAGGTCTGTCTGTGTTTAGTCAATAATTTTGTTGCTGCAAATGAAGTTGTGTATTATACACTACTGGAAAGTTGCTTATATCAGCTTTTTTTATCAATAGCGGAAATATCAATATCAATTAATAGAAAATTTTGCACTACAATATCTTTACATTGTATCAGCTTTAGTAAGGTTTTCCTGCTTGTCTTTTAAGCGATGCAACTATGTAGCGACGTAGCGATTTTACACTCTTTGATTTTCAATTTCACTAACGATTACTTGTCAGAAGTTAGAACATAATTGTACATCGGTAAAGTGGTGGAGGACTGTTTTTCCTTCTTTTCTTGTGTAAGTCGACCCATTAATGTGTTTAAGTCTGTTGGATTATACCAGTACAGATGACTGTGTAGACTGTTATACTTACAAATACTTTGTGTAGGCCCTCTTATTGTGATGGTAATTCATTAGCCCCTACGTCTCCACATTATCTATAGGTGCTTTAGTATTATCTCATTTGTAGCATGGTTGTCCGCTTAAGTTTTTAAAAGATTTTTTTCATTCCCACGCATCAGAAAACAAACTATCTCTTGAATGTCGCACACATTAATTAATTATAATGCACTGTCTGAAAACTCATCAAATTATAATAGTGAATCTAATTACATTGATGTTGCATCAAGAAAAAGATAATCGCTAAGGTGTTGTAATACGTATGAACTTGACAATTATACTCATGTGTATGAATTACTAGTAAGACACAAAATTGTTACTGTTTTCAACTAACAGAATGGCACAGTTACACACTTGGACGAGGTATCGTTTAAACCAGCTCCACAAATGGCAGAGTGGAATTCTCCCGGGAAAACAGTCAACAAAGTCTCTCGTTTTTCTATTTTTAATTCTATGAAAGCAACCAACACCGCCCTCATCCTCGTTATCTCATTTTGCTATACTCTGCGGTGACACTTTAAACAATATTACATTCGCATATATAACTCGTCTGCATGTATTATATACATCTGTTATTATAATTGCAGCAGCGTGAACTTATCTTGTAATATAATTGTAAATGTAGGTGAACTTGAAATAAATCTATAATACGTAATAACCTCATAAGTTAAAATATGTTAGTAAAGCATAGAGATGTGTTATAGTAGCAAGGAATTATCGCGTAAATTTTTGCAGGAATACGTATTTAAGTACGCTGTAATCGAGATACTGAAAGTACGCCTTATAATACTGTTTCGTTTGCTTTGTGTTGAACACCACAAGGGTAATATGAATCATTGCATTTTGCCTTCAAGGAAGTATGGCGTTTACTGTTCGGTGTGTGTGGTCTATGCTGATACTAATTAATAGTAATTACTCGTTCTCACGGGAATAAATTCCTGTTTTTTGCCAAACGTACGTGTACAATCTAATATGTCGCAATGCTACTCAATGCACCTTCAGATTAGTATGGTATCATACTTCAATGGTATGGAATCTTAGAGACTTTACTCTGTGCATCCCTCAGTTGCTATTTCAAACGGTTTAATGCAAAACGTTTTTTCGGTCTATTGATATCTGAGTAAACCCCATGATCATCATGATACGTTAATTTACAAATACCTGTAGTATAACGATGTTGATGGATAGGGGTACAGGTTGCCGTCCCACTCTTACTGCGTATAGTGAGTGACAGCCCAGCATCACAAGGTTATGCACGTAACTGGACAAATGGTAAATACGGAGCTACAATAAAGTATATATCTTGGAATAATGCAGCCAAGGAAATTGTCAAGTTCATAAGATTTTAGAACGAAACAGAAGAGGTATACAAAAGTAAGACAAAAGTAGATTGCAGAAGACGTTGAAATGAGATTTCAATTCCCAGACGTTGCAGGCTGTACAGTGTCAAAATTTACTTATACACGCGCCAAGTGCACGGGAACATTGTACGGGGACAATATCATTTCCACGTACGGTATTAAGCTTGATTCTATTTATTTCCTGCAGATATGTGTTTCAACTTGTTCCGTCTTGCCTTATAAACATGCGTTCATATTTTATTCACATTTATTAAACACACAAAAATGATTATTCTTTCCTTATTTTTTAATATTCTGTGAATATTCTTTTCTTTTTACCCATTTTTTTGGTTATTAAAAAGACCTTTGCTCTTCGGCCAATTAGGTCAAATTTCTTATTTAATTTGAGTATTTATCCTATTATTTCTTACCAATCAATGGTTACATAAAAAAATAACGGTATCTTCTTACATTTTAAAATAGGCCTACCGTTTAAAATAAGAGCCAAATGCAAAAATGTGAAAGTAAATATGACACACGTAGCCTATATTTTTTCACAAACCAATCAGTTTAAAACACTGCCTTGAATGGAAACAGAATACTAGACCTGGTTAAACCTAGTCTTTCAGTTACCAAACTAGTTCTGGCTTCCTATTTTTGAATTGAATCGCTTTAATACAGTTGAGAGATGAGAGATGAGAGAATTGCGTGGAAACCAATATATAAGATATACATTAAAAAACAAGTTCAATAGAGGGTCCACAAAGTAAATAAGAACAGGCTAATTGGAAGATCACGTATAACGTTGGGAGAGAAGAAGATTCACAACAGGAATATTAACTGAAAGGACTTCTGTTGAAAAATTCGTTGGGTACAAGCACGGGTAGAAATAACAGAATGGGAAACTCCAATCGATGCGGAACGGGTTTCTAGATAATTCTTAAACAAATGAGGAGATATTTTAGGAAATGTCTGGTTTAAGTGTCTTAAACACTTGGTTCGTTTTAAAATATTTATAATTGGATGTTTGTTTTTCATTCTGTTTTATTCATTTGAATTGTAGAACTTTATAGAACAAGACAGGTTTAATTATTTTATTTTCTGTGTGCGGATGTGTCACGTTAAAACAAAAATCTTAAGAAGTCGAAACTTATTAATTTACTTATTATTATAAGCAAGAAAATGTAACAAATAAATGGTTTTTATTATCTTAGTGTCGGTTTATTGTTTTAGTACTGAATACAATAGATTTTTATCAAATTATATACGTCGAACAACAAGTATGAAATACTAAAACATTACTGTTAGCGTCGTTACTGTACACGTCGCAAGTTTCCATGTTTAATTAAACATTAAATTAAACTGCGGAACAGATTTATATACCTGTAAATTGGCATTATGACTTTCATTGTACCACGTTTGCGTGATCTACGGCTGCACAGTCATTAGTATCCCTGCCCATAGCTCAAGAACTAATTAAATTGAAAGCATCGAACATGCAATAATGAAATAACAGTTACATGTTGCAGATAATATTCTTGTTAACAGTGATTGGTACATCCCGTTTGAAGAAAATTAATTATTTTAAAAATATGTTGTTCAGACGAATTGCAAAAGCTTTAAATTTGATGTAGTCATGTGTGACACCATGTACCCAGATATCTCTAAGTCTATGTTTGTTTTCAATGGAAAGTAGAATTGCACGAAATTATATTATTTTTATTATTGTTTATCTTGTTATTTTAATTACCACTATCTGTAATTCTAACTTAACTTTGTCGCTTTTACTTCCTGAACTGCTACTTGTCACGTTCCGGACGAGGACTTTCATTGTTTCCACCATTTTCAAGTCCTAAGTCACAACCTCAGGACTGGTAGAAAGAAAATGGTGGAAACACTGAAAGACCTCGTCTGCAACATGACAAGTAGCAGTTCAGCAAGTAAACACGACAAAGTTGGAACTTTTAATATTATTATTATTTACATTTTTACTTTTTCATTTATGTGCCTAAATATTTTCACGAATATTCTCGCTTTGTTCTTATACATTTTTTATACGCTTTTCCACGGTCAAACCTTAATCTTGATTCCTTTTGGATTTCCAGGTATTAAGTTCGGAGTCTGTTGTTGTTCGATCTTCAGTCAGATCTGGGCTACACACAATTCACAACTGCACTTGATCCTGGAAGCAACAGTGGTGAATTACTTGACTTACCTAACTGCGGTAGAAGATGTTGTACAGCTTGTTACTCCCACAAATCTTCTTCTAGATGTAGATGCCGGCTTAGCTTTCCTCGAGTCCCTCGGACGGCAGGACTGCTTCACAGACCGAGACGTAATGCAGACTTACAGTGTTTAAAATTATTTGAGGTTAATTTTTCGGAAGTATTAATTTCAAAAGTCTTTTTTATATTAAATCAATAAAAGTTTCGATAAGTATTCTATCATTATGTTTGCTTTAATCCAATAATCTAATATATATTTCTATATTTTAAATTATAGATCACACTTAATTATTCAGAAGTCTATCGAAAAGTAAATCCATTACTGTAATACACTATTCGTAAGTATTTTGAGCTATTTGATAAAAAATTAATTTTTCTCTACTAAAATATTATAATATTGAATTTAAATTGATTCAATTGAATTACATTTTTATCTTTTAGTGTATAATAGTCATATTATAAACACACAAACACACGTTTACATGCTATAAAAAAATAGTGGCAAATAAACCTCAGCAGTGTAGATTTGAAGCAAATTTATGCCTTGCCGATCTACAACTATATTATCACCTATGCGAAAAGATGAGACTGAATTCAAAGATTATGCAAATTGTTATAAAGATATTACGGTTAATCTCGAAAATAATGATTACTCTGATTTAGATTCTTTTTACCAAAATAACAATATTTCCTCAGACGAAGATTATTGCAATATACTTCGAGCTGGAATTAAGAGGCCAAGAGTTTTTCTCAAACGTCAACCATATGAAAATGGCATAATAATAACGATAAAGAAAAAGAACTTTTGCTACATTTCATCTCGAATCTATTAACTCCAAACCGCAATCCGTTCCAAACATTTTTCACGGGTCCAGCTGGATGCGGTATCTATAACCGATAATCGTATTTACCATCTCCCTTCACTCCTCTTATCGTTCTACTCGTATGAATTTTTAGCTTGCATTGGTAACCCTTAGTTTTTCAATCACGCCAAAGAAGTATAACTTCTAACGCGCGTACATAAGTACACGCACCCACAATTTTTCTATCCATTCTAAACACGCATTAGTTCAACAGTCAATCTTATAGAATTTTAGAAACAATTTGACAACTCAGATGTTGCTGGATATGTCAGTAATAAATTAACAACCAAAACAAAAAAGCGCATACCGACGAACATGTCACAACAACAGAGTTGCAATACATGTACCACAGGAAGCAAACAGACTCTTGTACCTCTGTGTGGAGACAATAAAGAATACAATGACTGTTACTGAACTGTCGGTCGCAGCTTTGTTGTCCGTTGTTACACAACTTTTTGATGTCTGTTACTGACTGTCAGTGCCATATATTTACTTACAAACAGCGCATACAATTAGGTTTTATACGTTTTATTTATCTGAAAATAAAAAACAGTTGGTGTTTATATACAAAACGGAAAACAGACTGATACACTGTTCTTCTCTACTATAAAATTACTAACCATTTCAGTGGCTATTGTAACACTGTAACACTATTGCGTTACTGGACGGAAACACACATGTGGTGAGGAAGATGACTACCCACGCAAAACGTGTTGTGTACATTGATCGAGTAACAAAAATAGAAGGAAAAAGGGAGAGAGAAAAGGAGAGCGGGTACCTGAATGCATTGGAGTAAAAGGGAACAGAGAGAGAGCGAGAGACATCAAATCCTCGTATGGCTGTACACCGCATATACATTTCAATGGGAAAAGCTGTACAAATGTGTCCGTATTGTTCAGTACACGCTCTCCCGATTGCTGCTGGTATAAATAGAAATAGAAATTTGCGTCGGCTATATTTTCAAACTTTCAGTAGCAGAGGCCTACTCATAGCCTGACTAATTTAAAATTTATTATTCGATTTTATCTAATAATAAATGTACTTCATTCAAATAGTGAATGTGTCTGCCGCTCAAGGAGCTTAGTAGATTATGTTAGTACAATATATTACTAGCGTCCATTTTTTCGTTGTAATAATATACACTTCAAAGAAGTACATATTCTTAACTTACATAACTATTTAATTGAATTCTTTATTTTATAAATGGATTTGTTTTCAATTTGGGTGTTTATTATCGTATTTGTGAGTTATTGTATGTTACTCTCAAGAACAAGGAGAGTATTAACAGAAACTAACATGAATTATAAACGTTTAGTTGTTTCAGTTATTACTAAAAATCACATTATTACTAATATTAATATTATTTTAGTTATTACAATATTTAATGAATTTTATTTCTGCAGAAGATTAATGTGAATTCATGACCGAAGCGTTTTCTTCTTTTGGACATACTTGTGTTTGCCTTCTTTTACGATTAATGCATTGAAATATTCTTTTGTAAGCAAAAACAGACATTGCGATGTAGTAGATACCGACTAATGTATGAATCATAATATTCATATAATTTACTCAAAACGTCTTTGTAAAAATACTCATTACTAATCAATTGCAAATAAAAATTCTTTTTAGCACACGATGCAACATCTAAAAAGACAAATAATTTAAGTAAATTCAAAGGCATTTCCGTAGAGAAAGCGTATTAGATGGTGTGGGTGAGGGTGGTTAGTTCATGAACGAGCCGGTGCTTGTGACACGGTGCTTTACATTGAATCAACGACACAGTTTCAAGATTACTTAAGAACCGGGGCTCGGTTAATCAAACCTAACCATGAAACACAAAATTGCTTATTCATGTTTCGGTCGCCGGCTAACTTATACAAGATCACTTGCGTGTAGCCATAACAATAAAGCAGACAGGTTATTTCAACAAAGTATAACGTAGGATATGTTTTTGACAAGTGCTACTTCTGAGTATCATAATAAAACCTTTTTTTTATATTTTATTTTATTTTCTTCGTTAACCTAAACATACAAATCTATTAAGTACTTTACATGTTTTACTGAATTTAATGAACACTTATTCTATATGTCTGAATAGGACTGAAATTCCATATTTCATTCAAATAAAAAAATAATAATTCAGATAATGAAGTTCCCTGAGTACTTCATTCAGGGACTTTCTAGGTTATTTTCGGACAATAAATTTCTATTGTAATTTTTGTCGTTGCTTAACATACACTTCAGAGAAGTTTGTATTATTACTTTATATTATTTAAGTAATAATAGTATTAATTGATTCCTTTATTTTCTAAATGGATTTTGTTTTCAATTTGGGTTTTGATTATTCTATTTGAATGTTATTTTATGTTTCATCAAGAGGAGGGAAAGCATTAACAGAAACTAACAGAAATAATAAAAAAATGTTTTTTCAATTATTACTAAAAATTATATGAGTCATTAATTTTAGTTATTACTATAGTTAATGAATTTTATTTCTGCAATAGAAAAATGTGAATTCATGATCGGGACATTTTTTTCTTTGCGACTTGTTTGTATTTGCCTTTTTCTATGATTATGACTTTGAAATATTCTTTGGAGACAAAAACAGACATTGCGACGTAGCAGATACCGACTAATATATGAATCACTTATATTCATGTAAGTCACTCAAATTTAACGCCATTGTAAAAACACCGTTACTAATAAATTGAAATTTCAAAACCCTTTTAACATTCAATTCTACACCTAAAATGGAAATTAAGTAAATTTAAAGACCTTTGTTTAGAGTGAGCGCATTAGGTGGTGAGGCAAAGAAGAGGAAGTCGCATCGGAGAAAATGTGAATTGCACATGAGGTTGATTTACTCATGATGTTACCAATAGTAGCTGAAGTAGTAGTATAAGTAGTAGTAGTAGTAGTAGTAGTAGTAGTAGTAGTAAGAGCAGCATCGGCAGCACATTAGTAGTTGTAGTTGTAACAGCATACATAAGTACATTTTTTTGTAAATATGTACATCACCTCACGTATTGCACGCTTAAGTACCTTCATACCAGTTGTAGATTAATTGGTTATCAGAGCGACACTCATATTAACGACAAGTGTTAATAAATAAAAAAGAAAGGTAGCATGTTCTATGTGGGGGGGGGTTTGGATAGTTAATGAATGAGCGCCGGTTCTTGTGACAGGGTGCTTTACTTTGAATCAGCGACACAGTTTCCAGATTGAGTAAGAACCGGGGCTCCTTTAATTACACGTGAGACACGAGATCCAAAATTGTTTATTCCTGTTTCGCTCACAGGCTAACTCATACAAGATCACTAACGAGCAGCCATAACAACGAAGTAAACAGGTTGATACAACAAGGAACAAAGCAGGAGCTTATTAGACACTTGCTACTTCTGGATACTACTACTGTACTTCTGGATATCGTAATAAAACCTTTTTTTTAATATTTCATTTTATTTTCTTCGTTAACCTAAACACAGACATCTATTAAGTCCACTAATAAGTTTTTTCTGAATTTAATGAACACTTATTCCATATATCGGACTGTATACCCAGTTGGTCGATGTTCTGCGGTTACTACATCTGACCTGTAGTTGGAATTAACGACTGGACGAATAAGGTCCAATCGGTCATTTGACCTAAATCCAGACCCGTGAACCGGCTAACCGAATGAACGGTCACTCCCATCACTGTGTATGTGCATGCATGCGATAAAGGTACCTAGTGAGATTTTTACAACTCAACAGAAGAAGTATACAAAAGTAGATAGCAGAAGAAGTTGAAATAAGATTTCAATTCCCAGAGGTTGCGCAATGCACACGTGTGTCCCAATTTACTTATACACGTGCATACGCGCCAAGTGCACGGGAACATTGTACGGGGACAATATCATTTCCATGTACGGTATTAAGCTTGATTCTATTTATTTCCTGCAGATATTTGTTTCAACTTGTTCCGTCTTTCCTTATAAATATGCGTTCGTATTTTATTCACATTTTACAAACAGACAAAAATTATTATTCTTTTCTTATTTTTTTATATTTTGTGAATATTCTTTTCTTTCGGCCAATTTTCTTTTTTTGGTTATTAAAAAGACCTTTGCTCTTCGGCCAATTAGGTCAAAGTTCTTATCTAATTTGAGTAGTTATCCTATTAATTCTTACCAAACAATGGTTACATAAAAAAAAATAACGGTATCTTCCTGCATTTTAAAACACCGTTTAAAATAAGAGCCAAATGCAAAAATGTGAAAGTTGATATGACACACGTAGCCTATATTTTTTCACAAACCAACCAGTTTAAAACACTTTCTTGAATGGAAACAGAATATTAGACATGGTTAAACCTAGTCTTTCAGTTACCAGACTAGTTCTGACTTCCTATTTTTGAATTGAATCGCTTTAATACAGTTACGTACTGCATACAGATTTTAAGAAATATTTTATCTGTAATGACTTGAACTAATATTTGTGTGATAAACTAGTGTTTTGTGTTGTATTTTTTTTTATCGGCCATCTAAGGACCACATGCCAATTTCAATTCTTTATTCTTTGTTCTTTCCCTTTTCTTCAATATTCTTTCATCTTTTTACTGTGTGTCTTCTTCCCATCTTCAGTCCACTTTGAACCTGCGTTTCTCTTTCTCCTACCTTGGACTCCTTCTATTTTTAACACTTTTGCCCGAAAAACTTCTCTTTCAATTGCTTCTTCTGTGAGTATATTATTTTGTTCTAAATCCTTTTGGACTTCTTTAATCCAACTTAATTTTGACTTCTTCCCCCACATAACTTTGTGTTATGTTCTGCTTCCCCATGATCTGCTTTGTTAACTTATTGTCGTTCATTCTATATATATAAATGTGCAGAAAATAATAGTCTTCATTTTCTCATTGTTTCTGCTATATTTTTTATACTTTGATTTATTTCATCATTACTTCTTAATTACCAACCTTCTGAAGTTTTTCGTGGGCCTAATACTTTCCTAATAATTCGTCTTTCCAATATTTCTAGTTTGTCTAAATTATAATTCAATGCTAGACATCACTTGCATATAGGCATTCTGGCTTCACTACTGTACTGTAATGCCTTATTTTCGCATTTTTCGATATGCACTTTTTATTGTAAATATCTTTAGTTATGCCATACACCCTTTTCATCTTATGAATCCTTTCTTCGATAGCAGATTTTTCTAAACCATTCTCTTGAATTATTTCTCCTAGATACTTAAATTTCCTCTCTATTCGACCAATATCTGTTACCAGGAATTTTAGCGCATTTTTAATGTTCGTGAGAAATTTAGGTTTTTCTGCAGAAATTCTTTAGCCTATTCTACTGGCTATGTCTTCTAAAAACTTAACTTGTGTTACTGTAGATGTCAGATGTTCAGAAAGTATAGCAAAGTCATCTGCGAATGCCAAACAGTTTATTTCAATATGTTTGTTCCTTCTTCCCAACATGATTGGTGATATTTTGTGTTGCAATTATTGTTGCGTGTATTTGCAATAGGAACACCTATTTCCTTCCCTTTTTTGTTACTCGTTTAATGCACACAGCACGTTTTTGTGTCTGTAGTTCTCTTCTTTACTTCCTTGTACAGCAATACAATACTGTTACAGTACCCATTGTTTAGTAATTTTGTTGGAGAGGAGAACAGTGTAACGGTCTGTTTTCCGTTTTTTATACAAAACAGCATCTGTTTTTATTTTTAGAAAAATACATGAGAAACGCAAATGTATCCTCTATTTTTAAGTAAATATATGGCACTGACTGTCAGTAACAGACTGCAAAAAAAAGAAGGTTATGTAACAACGGACACCAAAACTGCGACCGACAGTTCAGTAACAGCCAGTTGTATTCTTTATTGTCTCCACACAGAGGTACATTGATACAAGAGTCTGTTTGCTCCCCACTGGTACAAGTATTGCAACTTCGTTGTTGTGACACGTTTGCCGGAACGCGGTTGTTTGTTTTAGTCGTTAATTTATTGCTAAAACTTTACAGAAATATTTTAGCTGTCAAATAATTTATGCAATTCTGAAAGAATAACTTTTAAACTAGAACATGTATAGAAAAACCTACCCCTTTTGGCTCAACTAACCCCTGCAAATAGTTAGTTTGTTATTATGCTTAACAACATTGTTTACTGTAAGGCACCTACTACGTCATTCTATTCTCGTGAAATCTGAGTGCTACCAGTAGATTTCAATAACTATTTGTTGCTTGAGTTCTCTCTGTTCCTTTCATGAGAACCTGTACCCTATTCTTGACGTTACTTCTTCGTGTGTACAGCATATCTTTTTGTTTCCTCAAAGCTGTTTGACTACGTCGTTTGAGATGTTTCCTTAGGTCTCGTACCTTATCGCTTACGTTTGTACTTACCTTTTCCTGCTCTGTTAGGCTTTGTCGTACGCCAGTCCTATCGTTGAAGTTCTGGGTAGCGTACGTCATGATCTGACTCTAGCAATTTTACCTTTATCCAGCTGTGTCTAATATTTGTCAGTGAATCTCGGAAAACCCTTTTTGAGCTGACACATTATTTTAAAAACTTTCTAATAAATGGTGGTTAGAACTGCCTACTTTTGTCATTATATTCTAAAATTTAGGATATTTCACAAAATAAAACTTAAGTTTATAAAACACAGATATGCGTTACGCTGCGTCCCATAGCCTTCTTTTATTATTATTCCGGCTATACAATGTTTACACATTTTCTGAAACCAAAGATACAGAGTTGATTGAATTTTCATCTTCCACTGCGGTTTGTCTATTCAAAGATCTTCTTCAATGTCTCTTTCTCTCAGTATAGTCTGAATTTCTTTTATTCAGGTGATAGATGGTCTTCCTCTTTTCTTTCTTCCTGGTGGGGTTTATTCTATAACTCTCCTTGTCAATCTTTGCTTTGCCATTCTTTTTGTGTGTCCATACCATTGTAATTTTGTTGTTTGAATAAAATCAACAATTGAATTTTTCACATTCATTCTGTCCTTAAAACTTTATTTCTAATTTTCTCGCGTTTGGATACCCTTGGCAATCGACTCCCATCTCTGCTGTCCCAAAGCCGTCTTTACAGTTTGTAAAATGTTGACTAAAAACGCCGAGTACATTATATGTTTGAGAGTCGTCATTCCCTTTCTCACTTCTGATGTCATTATGGCTGGATCTTTGTGAGAACGCCTTCTCCAATGCGTTCTGCCTATTTTCAGTGTCCCATCTGCGAGCCATAATTTCTATCAAACACGTAGCTAAGGGAGTTCAACATGTATCCGAGGTCGAGCTAGTTTTACAACAAAGCAAAACAGTTTATTACATTTTTTATTTTAGAGACAATTTTCGTACAGAAAGACCATTTGCTTGATGCAGAATTAATGTCGTACATTTATCAATACACAAATGGCGGAATACAACTAAGAATTTGTGCCAAAAATCTGAAATCAGTTGTCCGATCAACTACAAGTGATCCAAGTGATCCAAATATTTCGATAACAAACTTCATTTTGTAGGATACTCTATATAGAAAAACCGCACGCCGTGAAGTAAGGACGTAACATCCACGTGACCATTCAGTCAGACACGACGACTAAGCGATTCAGTTAATTGTTCACTCAAGACGTTCTTCAACACTAAGTTGTTGCTCCAACTTTTGCCACGTAAAATGTATTTCGGCAAAACACCAGTGTAATCCAGTGTAATGTTTATTATTGAGAACTGTTGTCATGGTAACTCGTGTTGCTAAAACTGAAAGAAATGTTGCGGGGGTACCAATTCTTATCTCATTCAACAAACACAAAATTTGTGTTTATTGGATTTTGCATGATTCAAATCATGGCATGCAGGGGAAGAAAGGGTTAAGTCTGTACATAAGCTTCTTTTTCCCCAGTATGTTTTGGTAGTGATTACAGAAATATTTTGTTTCTCATCATGTAGCCACATTTTTAAAAAATAAAATCGACACATGTGTTTCAAATTAGTTGATAAATTTATTATATATACATACAGAACTATTTGATGGTTGCCATGAAAATGTGAGGAGCTCAAACTGTTAAAAGAGTTTCCTGAAAATTTTTTTCAGAATGACTTGGCCCCTGTTACTCCTGGACCCTTCAAATAAAAAGCAAAGTTAAAGAGTACGTCTGTGATGTCTAGATGTTTTGGCTTTTGAACACCGGATAAAATGCAAAATCATGATTGTTATGGAAAGTGGCACCATATGTATATTAAAATTGATAACAAAATTTAGAGGAAGCGACTTTTATCATACTCTGTATAAACAAATAAAAAAATTATATTATTCTAAAAATACTTCAGTGTACAATGATTTTCATAAGCTTAAAGAGTATATCTGTTTAGACTGGCGGTCACTGGTAGTAGGATATTTCCTGAGTTCGACTTTAATGCATTACATATACACAAACCACGATTAAGTACTTTGACATTATTTATTTATTTACAGTTGTCCAGTCTCTCGTCTGAATGTCATTCAAACAGAATAGTAAACATTTTGAAAACCTCTGCTTTGTTACTCTACAAGGCTTTTACACTATTACAATGTCTGATGAAATATTTATGAGCGGTATACAACAGTCTGTATTTATACATTTGAAACTTGTATAAACACCTGTTTACCCCTTCATTGTTCCCAGTAGTACACTGAGTGAAACAACTGTCAATAAAACGTATTTACGTCGGCAGCAAAACAGTAGTAACCAAACTCGTAAATGATAAAACGCATTTACTGTGTCACGCTGTGTTAGTGGATTACAGAACAGTATTTACGGTCTACTGTAGAGGAGTTTACTGGGTCAGCCTCTATTGAGTCGACAGTTTAAAGCTTCAAATGAAGACCTTATTATGTACAACTGGAAAGTTAGTTATAGCAACTATTTCATCAATAGTGGAAAAATAATTTTTTTGAAACCTTATCACTACCATATTTTTACCAGCATTGGTGAGATTTTCTACGTACCTTTCAAGCGATGTAAGGCTTCTCAGAAGTTGCATTTTTGACTTTCAAATTTTCTATGTTGCTTTGTTGACGATTAAGTGTCGTCCTTACAATGTATACGATATAATATAACAGTATATAAGAAGTTGAGTAAACAGTATTCCCTTCTTTTTTGTATAATTTGACCCATTAATATATTGTAGCATAAAAGAATTATCACCTAAAAATTTAACTTAATACAACATTAATAAAGAAGAAACTATCAATAGTGAGTGAGAATAATAAATGGTTAAAAAATAAATTAAAGAAGCTGATCATTAAAGTCGAGAAAATGTTAATAAAATTAAAATGAATAACGAAGAAAACTCCTTGGTCCATATATAAATAACCAACTATATAAAACCCCAGTACAACAGCAGTATACCCAGTAGATTGAGGAGCAGTAAATGAAAAGACAAAAGTAAATGAAAAAACAAAAATAAATGAAAAGACAAAAGTAAATGAAAGGACAAAAGTAAATGAAAAGACAAAAGTAAAAAGTAAACAAGAAAGGAAATAAAAAATAAATAAGTGGAAAATCTATTAAATTAAGAACCAGAGAACCCCAAGATAACAAAACAAATAACAAGTTAGTAAGGAGCTGTAAATGAAAAAATGAATGAAACCGAATAATCAAATAAGATTCATTGAATTAATAAGATAAGGACATGAAACCACAAGAAAAGGAAATAATTATATAATAAGAAAGAAGAGACAAAATATGTCAAGTTTCCTAAAAGAAATATAGAAACAAGAAAGGCTATTCACTAAAACTTTATGAAGAATGAATATACCAATTGAAACTAAATTAAAACCAATGATAAATGTCAGACCAAATAACTCAAGTTACAGGATACAATGCAATTAAAATAAATTGTAAACTAAATGTAAGCCTAATTTAAGAACAGAGTAAAAACAAACCAAAAGACTACCAATAGTGTAGAAACAAATCAAAAACTACCATAGTGTAAAAACCAAAGACTACCATTAGTGTAGAAATTATAAGGTGAAGTACCATGATAAAATATAATAAAAGTTAGAGACTACAGTGAGTGTAGAGAATAACAAGTGACATACTATAAGAAATAAATAGTGAAAGAAAATAAAATTATTTAATTATTACCATTAGTATATATATAAAAAAAATAATAAGTATAAAATATTTTTGTTATGATTAAGTGATATAAAAATTAATAGATATAAGATAATATGTTGTATTTAATTAATGTTCAATGATTTCAAAGCTTGTTAAGGCAGAGAAGGCAAGTAGGTAATATAAATATTGTATTATTAAACTGTAAACCATACAAAGAATAATAGGGCAAAATAACTAACAAACCCCAATAGAAAAACAAAACAGCATTCTAGACCAAAATCAAATACTATCATAGAGGCAAACCCAAATGAATGAATTCAATAGAATTGTATATAATTAATAGAAACTAGTCCATGTAAAACAAAGATATGAAAATGTAATCAGCACAGAACCAAATATTAGCAAATGTAATGACAAAAGAATAAAATTAACTTTATTTGGAAATAGGTAATACTAGACCTAGAAGGGTACACTATTCAGATAAAATGTAAATTAATCAATATTGGAGTATTATAACAACACATTATTAACAACAAGCAATAATCATGAAGTGAGTACAATTATTTAAAAGAAACATTAACATAAAATCACTTGTAAACCGTTTAATTACTAAAATTGTAAAAAATACAAGGCCTATAATAAATATCAAAAATTGTAAATTTTAGGCTTATCTGAACTTAAAACAAACCCAGTTATATTTTGAATTATGTAAAATTAGCTTACGAATATTGCTAGATAGTTAAATTTTCATAAAATTAATAAATAATTAAGTTACAGCAATAAATAGGAAAAATTGTCATATATTTTTATGAGTTGAAAACAAATCCAAGACATGTAAATGTGAACAGACAATGGTAAGAAGAATAAGACATTTTATAAATTACTACCGAAAACGACGACTTTAAGTCATCAGTCTATTGTTAATCGTGAATGTGTGCAGATCAAATTTTACGGACGGAAGATCTGAAAAATATAAATGGTTGTAAAAAATTGAAGTATAACTCAAAAATGTACTACAGAGGTTAACTACTGAAATTTAACAACATAATAACGTAACCTAACACCAAAACTGAACCAAAACAACAGGAATAATAATATCCAGTACGAGCATGAGAAATCAACCGCCATTTTGAGATTAATTCAACTACAATATTATCTGGACAACGAACTCAACAGATTTTGAATACGGAACACAGTACCATTAATCCAACACAGAACGACATCGCCGAGGAGAAGAAAACACTTCACATAATTATCCAGAGGTACTACAACATCGCAGAGGAAGGAATCCACATTTATATTTGAGGGAGAAGACCGAACATAGCGTCAGCCTTGTATAGCAGAAAATCGAGGTGAACGGCAGCCATACTGGATTTGCAGAGCGAACGGGACACAGCCTCCACGAGCCAGTGACGTCATTCTACGAATTGGTTCGAATTTTCTTATTATTAATTGACAATATTTCCAGAATCCTGTTATTTTTAGCAATAATAATTTATATTAAAGTAATTGTAGGTATTGTATCTTGTTCCTTGCCCTCTCTGACCATTTTGACAGTTAAAAGAACTCGATATAATTAATTTTGTAATGTTATATTTTGTCATTTTATCACGACCGACCTGAGTGAATCTCAGCCAATGCCATTATCGATGCGTGTAAGATTGGCGCAAAAATTCAAATTTTTGAAAAATAAACATCAGAATCACTCAAATAGTTTGTGTTCATGATTATTTGTAATTAGCAAATGATCAATTACAATATTTATGGATTTCGGATCATACCAGTACTCCCAAGCTGGTCGGCTGACATACTTCTGAGTAGGCTATATTGTACAGGACCTTATTATTAGTACTTCAAAGCCCCTACATGTCCCTGTCACATTTTGTGTGACAGTGCGTTTTCTTGTTATCTCTAATGTAACTTGATCGTCTGCTTTACTTTTAAAGAATATGTTTATACCCATGCTACAGAAAAACCGAGCAAGTCTCGACTGTCGCATACAGTAATTTCAGTTGATGCGTTGATTGAAAACTTGCAAAACCAAAATTACGAAACTAATTATGTTGATATAGTTCTACGAATGCTTACACGGCCGGTGTAATTTGAATTAAAACTAGCAGCAGGGCCGTTTGGCCGTGGTCTAAGGTTTCCAATTAAACCACTGGCTGTCATCTTCGGTGGAAGAAACGAGTCAACACTAACGTGGATATCGTACGTTAGGACCACATTACTGTGGTTAAGGCAAAAGATGTTCCGTGACACTACTTATACTTAATAAAAATACTTAAAATTTTCAAAGTATCACGATCAGTAATAACTCTACCAACAGCCAATCAGCAGGTGTATGATAGGCTCGTAACGTACCCTGCCATAAATTACATAAAGACAGGCTTTCGCCCCGCCGATTCATAGTGATCGCCGATTTATTGATCCTGAATTCAGACACAGACATATAAAAGAAATAATACTTATAAATTTATCAGTTATAATCATATACACGATTAATTAATAAGACTTAAATTATTATTAGTGTTTTTAATTAACACAAAGACATATTCATGTGCATAGCTTAGTCATCATTTAAAGCAGCTCCACAAATTGCAAAATACAAGTCCCTTCGGAGAAGAGTCAACAGAGTCTCTTTTTTCCATTTTTAATTCAATAAAAGCGACCGCCACCGGATTCCTAGAGGAGTATTTTCGTCAGTTTCCTTCCATTCCACCCCGATAAATAATGCACTGACTCTATTTGTACTGAACAGGAAAATTACCCCTCATTTTTATTGCTCTGCTTTTACTTTCACTGTTCATCAGGTTCCTGTATTTTTTTAGGAACATTTCTATAAAATTCTGAATTCAAGACTGCGTAATCAGTAACGTATACTCTTTATGATACAGTTGACGTATCACGATTGGGTGTCTATATGTACCATTCAAATTTGAATACATAGTAAACCAGATAAACACAAAGAACGGTGAACTTCTTGCCGCCCTTAGGCCTATCTAATTCTATATGAAGTTTACCTGATTCAAATAAGGTTTAATTCAGATGACCCGTTTAGCTGTTACGTTAAGGTTTAAAAAAAACTCAGATTTTTCTAAATTGTCTGTATTTACACAAATATTCTGGTTTACGTAATTACATAGGAGCTTTTTCTATAACATATCCTCGAAAGATCATCACAAAATTAATAAGAACAGCTAAGTCATGAGAAAAGTCAGGCATAAAAAAACGACAAACGAGAAAGTGTAATGTATGAGAATCGCACCATCTGTGCAGAGTGTTTTGGAGACTAACATAAACATATAGACTGTGTTTTACTTTCTGTCTCGGAATATAATTAGGACGCTACTGTCATCGTCATGCCAAGAATTTTTAAATTAGAAATGTAAAGGTTATTTACAGTCTATTATGTAAAGGTAGATTATGGCATTTTGGAGAAACTTTAAGCCCCTATATATGGTTTTAAGAACACCGTTTGTGTCTACACAGATTCGACACCACACTACAAACCAGGTTGTTTGTACAGTATGAGTACTGAACATGATGCTCGAAACACGTCTAAATCAAGAAAAAAAGTACCTTCGTTGAACAATAATATAGTATAATAGTCTTTACATATTAAGAAAATAATTGTAACCGAAAGGATTTTAATGTAAATTAAATAAAATATATTTAAAAAAAATACATTCTTTCTTCTTGATTAAAGTCAGTGGTTATGGAAATTTCTTGTTCCGCCTTTGGATTTCGAGTAATGTGTAAGGAGTATTGGCAATTCTATATTAATTTCTCTGCTCTACCAATAAATCTTAATTCCAGTCAAGTATGATTCCAGTCATAAAATAGTTTCACGTTAACAGAGAACAGCAGGAGTTGGGACACGAGATTCAAACATTTAACAGATTTATAGAACTTTCCTCGTAAAGAAAGTAGATTTAATTCAAAAGAAGCCGGCAACGATACGTTTGGTGCTCGTATAATGTGTTAAATTTACAAATTAGAGTTTAAAGGAAATTTAATTTAGTGGTCTATAAGATCAAAAAACTTAATTAATAACTTCTTATAGTTATTATTCAACTGTATTACAAAAGCCATGTGTCAAATAGACATAGCAAAACGTCAGTTTAGATGAACTGTTAAATGTTGTTAAAGGAATCGGTAAAAAATAAATTGAATGGGGGTCCTTTGATTTGTCTGAGAAGTAACCAGTGAATAGACAGACCAGACACAAATGAAGGTTAGCCTTTGTGAGCTATGTAAATACAAAAAAAATTAGAGTGAATATTATATTGCAGATATAATATGCAGCTCAAAAGATTATTAGTAGATGATGTTTGTTATTATAATTTAGCGCGCAAAAAAATGTATTAGATACACGTTCACGCATCACTGTCAACATACGTCACTTAAACACAGTACTGTGCATACTTTTATAATAATATTCTTACTCTGAGTAGCTTATATTGGTGTCTACTGCATTATTTATTTCCAGTCATAACAAGCCCAAGTTATTAAGTTTCATCTTATAGTTTATTGTAATAATTTTAGTTATGTACAAAATGTTAGTAACCATAAGTCATTCTAAGCGTTTAGTAAACAGTTTATGTATTCTAAACACCGATAATGACTCCATTGGGTTCGCCACTAACTTTCCCTTGCGTAACGGTTTGTCTCTTTAATAATGCAACCGTCTGACCAAGGACTACTCAAGCAGAACTGGGGGGCAAATTGTATCCTCTGTGTAACAGCTAAGCAAGGCGTAGCTCCTTATTTATACATCGTATAAATCATGTTCGGGTTACTACAAAGTAAAGACAAGTGAAAAGTTACAAGTGCTTATATTTTGTATAGCTACTTTGAGTGTATGGTGACATGCAAAATGCTGGTTACCCCTTGTCAATCATTAACGTTACAACTTCGTATTAAGTGATTTTGATAAGAACTCCCTATTTATGGATATATAAGATAAGAATAAGGATAAGATAGATAAGAATCAATCTATTAAGATTTTCTCTACAGGTAGGCCTAATGCAAGAGTGACGTTTACCAGTAACATGTTTCTGTGTAGTGCCACTAAGAACAAAGACGGTAAATAACTAACGACAGAAGGCATATAGTCGTAAGACTGGACAAACGGTTTTCACAGCTTAGGATGAGAAATATACTCTTATGACGGTCACGCGGATCGTCATGTTGTGCAGTGAAAACAGAATAACAGACGTCAGATAAAATCACTGATTACAACTTTAATTGCTATCAAAAATAAATAAAGAATTTCATTTACAATTCCTTCAGCTAAAGACTATTCCTCTATTTGCGGTAGCACTTGGAAAGTTTAAATCATCTGATTGATATACATTTTTTGTAAATCAATTACCACGCATCCTACTGTTTTACGAAGCGTCATCCTCTGTTTCCATTGTTAAAAGTCTTACCCATTTCGGACATCAATATTCCGACGGTCGTATGGATCCTTGTGTTGTACAGTAAAAACAGAATAACAGACAACAAGTGCAATCATTAATTAAGATTTTAATTACAATTAAAAATAAAGAAAGATACTCATCTAAAATTCTTCCAACCTAAGATTTTCAAACCTGTAGTAATGTAAAAAACAATAAAATAAATGTCATCAACTAAACGCTATGTAACTCACCGTCTGTGCCTTCAGTTGAGTTACATAGCGTTTAGTTGATTATAAAATACGTGGCTTGGACTATAAGCGGACTTATTCCATTAACAAAATAAATGTCACCTAGTTAATAGTGTCGCACTAATTAATACGCAATAATCACTTCACGCTAAACCGCAAATCACAACAACTGCGATAACTCTCTCTAATATGGCTGGTCTGTAGCTGAAATTTGCCTCATTAAGGTTTGAGAAAAGTCTGTCGTTTTACGGGTACCGAATTCAGAATGATTATGTAGTTACATCTTGCTGCAACTCTCTGTAAGGTATGCCAATGCCCGACTTTGTACATAATCCGCAAACCTAATGCCGCTACGTCAAGCGGATTGCCTACCCTCAAGAGGGTAAGAGAAGACTTTCTTTTTGTAGAAAAAAAATGTTCACTAAAGTTTTGATATTTTACAATTCATCAAAGGTCGTTTAAGAATATTTACTTCGGTATATCAAAATTTTGGTCAAGTTAATATCTTGTACAAATATATGCTTCTTTTTTATAGTTAATTACTTCCTTACATTCGTCAAATAGAAACCATCAACTATTTCTAAGCCAGTAAAAGATGTAATTAAAACTAATGTTTCAAAATTTACAAATTACAACACGGAATTAGTAATATTGAATTCGCTTATGTACATTTACGTATTGGGCTTAATATAAAAGTAAATTCTTAATACATTGATAAAATAGACGATGTTTTAAATATTAACAAATGATAATAAGGTATGCGTTATATTATATAGTAAATAAAAAATAATATATTATTAACATTAACTAAGAAAAATTATATTATTGCATGATTATTTCAAAAATATACAAATTGAAGAAACTTAAATTCACATTTAAATTCTTAAAATAACTATATATTTTGATGGGATTTAACAAAGGTTTATAATTATTGTAATAAGAATGTATTTTGTAAATAACGGTAGAGTTTAGGAACCTGCTCACCACTTCTATATAGTATAAGTATACCATCTTTTCTGATGGTGATTAATGATTTTCCGTCCTATTCTTGAACCTCCTCCATTATCGTAGCTATGCCGAAAAAGATTCATTATCCTAAAGTAAGTGTGTGAAATTGATCTTAATTAATAACTGCATAGAAAGTACTTAATAAAATATACTGTTTTATTTAATCTGTACACAATTGGGCTTTCGATTTCTCGGATGATTTATAATTCAGGAACAATTTATGAGTTTGTCACACCTGGAGAGATCTCTTGAACAAGTAACATTACATTCCCGTTACTACTAAATTACTGGCAGCCTAACCTGATACTTCTCTATAAATACCCTGTAGACGGCTGTCGGCAGAAAAAACACATACCTTTTGATACATAATGAAGTGTTCTTCTGATGATGTTCACATGTATTACAAAAGTAAGGCAACACCCTCTGCTTTGTCTCTTATAAACTGGATTGAGAACCCTACCTTACGGCAAAGAGGGGTTGTGTTTTCATTGTATGTGTATAGTAAAGAACCCTATAATCCTGACATTCATGACATAAAAAATCGCAGCTACTAAATATCATGCTTTAGTAATTCAGGCAGCCCCGGATTTAGGGGGGGCCCAAGGGGCCCGGGCCCTGGGCCACCCACCAAGAGTGGGCCTCCCACCAATATAGGGGTAAATATCACAAAACAAGAAAAATACATGTCTCTTTGCTGTGAACTGTTTATAATGATAGGGAGCATTTAACAAAAATTTCCATACATTCTATCTTACTTCTCTAGCTTGATAAGAAGTGTAATAATCAAACTTTATATTTTAAATTAGTTAAAATTATTTAAAATCATAAAAAGTTATTGTACTGGCCTGTTCTTCCAACAACATAGTAATGCACATTAAATTTAGTTACAATGGCTGATAATTTACTAATTTACACCAGTTATAATTATTCACAATTAAATGTTTAGTATGTTTTTACTTGAAAAACACAAATTGCATTATGTTAAAATAATAAAAATGATTTATTATTACTGGGGACCAGGAATATGATCATTGTCGTAGCATGTAGGTCTCATTTTCTAACTTGCTCATAGGTGGCAGCACAATCACAATGTCAGAACAGAACTAGTCTTCTAGAGAGTAGTGATGTTATGAGTTATTGAGTGACAAGTACGATCTCAGTTATGTGTAGTTTACTTGTTTAAAAGTTAATTCTGATTTTCCCGTTTAATGTTTATCAAGAGTCATTTTCCTGGACTTTGTCATATGATACATCTTGGTAAATGAAAAACTGTTTTATTCTAATTAGAATGAATGCATGCTAACAGTGATGTCTTTTCAGTGTAAACCTAACCTCAAAAGATTTGGAGGGAACTCTCAATATTTATATGATGCAGTTTCATCATTGCCCTGCCTATAGTTGGTCAGGACAATTAAATAAACAGTTAAATAAGTTTTTTTGCTTATAATTGTATTTTAATTATTTTTTGCAGATTTAAGTTAATATTGATAAATATAGGCCTACTTAAAGTTTAATATGTTTTGCTAACCAACTAGGCCTATATTGCTAATATTAAAACACTGTACATTTAATTTGTTTGTACAAGGTATTTATAGTTTGTTATTTACAAATAAATTTATAAATTATTTAATTAAAAAAACAAAATGGCGGATATCTGGAAAGCTAAGCGTTTTCTGGGGAAAAAACGTTTTTCTTGGTTTTCTCTCTATTTTGACCCTTAAACCATTTTCTGAAGTTTGGCTACTTACTTATGGGACACCCTGTATATAAATATTTTAATCTTTAATCCCCCTTCATGACGTAAAGGGTTGACAAGGTCATTTTGTTATTTTTAGATTACCAGCATGGACAATCGTGAAGGAGATAGACACAGACATCGCACAAGAATTTGGGAGTCTGGGGCTTCTAAAAGACGTAAGGCAAAAGAAGCAACAATGAAATCAGCAGAAGAGATGGCAAAGATAAGAAAATTGGACCAGTTCGTCACTGTTCAATCAAGACAAGTGTCGGAAAGGAGTGATGACTTTGCAGAATCTGATCAACCTGACAATGCTTCAGTGGAAATGGTTGTTGATCCTGGCAAAGAAAAGGCAGAAGTAGTAACGGGTCCAATTGAAGAACACATAGAAAAGGAGGCTGATAGTGGCACATCTTATGTAGAAGCTAAAATTGAGGGCCCACCAGGGGGCAATGACATTGGACTTTGGCCATCCATTATTTCGGAACAGATGCGGGATTACTGGCTGAAAAGGGGTGTATCAACAATCCAGCACTGTGATGAACGTTTGTGCATTGCACACTCGGTTCAGCAACCTAGAAAGGACCGCAATATTCCAAGAATGTGCACACTTGGGCTTTCCCGTCCTCAAAATCATAATGGAGAAGTCATAACAAGGAACTGGTTATGCTTCTCTCAATCTAATGGACGTGTTTACTGCTTCACGTGCAGATTGATGTGCTTAACTACAGCACCTGAGTCTTCTCAGCTTTCGTCTAATGGATTCTGTGATTGGAAACATTCACAAGAACGTATACAAAGTCATGAGCAGTCAACGGAACATCTGAAGGCTACGATTGCTTTCAATAGGAGGTTAAAAGCGATTGGGCGAATTGATACGGAGCTGACACAACAGGTCGACCGTCTGGAGCATTATTGGATATCAGTGTTGAAACGAGTAGTAAATGTTATTCAGTTTATTGCCGAGTGTGGCTTAGCATTTAGAGGAGATAACGAATTGGTTGGATCACCTAGAAATGGAAACTTTCTGGGTATTCTTGAACTCATCGCCCAGTACGACGACTTTCTTGCACAGCATATCGAAACTCAAGCCAATCGCGGCTAGGGTCACACAAACTACCTGTCATCTACAATAATGGAAGAACTTATCCGTGTAATGGGTGAACAAGTCCTCGGAGAAATTATTTCTCGAGTTAAGAAATCAAAATACTACTCCATCTCTTTGGACTCCACACCCGATGCAGCCCACATTGACCAACTAACCCTTGTATTGAGGTATATGGAGAAAGATGGCCCCGTGGAACGCTTTGTAACATTCATGGCAAACAAAGGCCATGGCGCTCAAGACATGTTCAATGCCTTGGTGGAATTTTTGAAGAGACATGACCTAGACCTGGGAAACTGCCGCGGTCAAAGTTATGACAATGCATCTGCAATGAGTGGAAAGTACAATGGTCTACAAGCCAAAGTGAGAGAGAAGAACATCTTGCATCCTGGATTCCTTGTACGGCACATTCTCTAAATCTGGTTGCTAAAAATGCTGTAGAAAGCTGCTCGAGTTCTGTACATTTTTTTGACTTCCTTGAAAAGTTGTTCGTCTTCTTCACAGTTTCAACGCATCGGCATCAGCTTCTGACTGAGGCTTTGAAAATAATGACTCAGCATTGACTCTCAAACATGTCACAACAACGCGTTGGCCCTTCAGAGCTGACGCAACAAGGGCATTTAAGCATGACTATCAGCAGATTAAGGATGTACTTAAACATATTGCTGATGACTTTGAAGAAAAAGGCTGTGTACGGTGTGAAGCAGAAGGACTGTTAACACAGATTAATCAGCTTGAAATTGGTATTTACACCACCTTCTGGAATGATATCCTGCAAAGAACAGATGCTACTAGTAAAAATCTACAACATGCAAAACTCGATCTAAATACTGCTGTGGCGTCACTGACCAGCTTAAATAACTATGTCGCATCAAAGCGTGACTCCTTCGAAACTTATGAGAAGCAAGGCGAAGAGCTGTCTGGTTCAACAGAGTATGTTCAGACTCAGACGAAAACTCTACACAAGCGCCGAAATGTGCGTCTTAATCCATTGGATTATGGCCATACGGAAGAAGTACAACTCAGCCCTTCTGAAAAATACAGAACAGAAACTTTCTTGCCTGTTATTGATCAGTTTATCGCTTCTCTTGACCAACGTCTTCAAGCATATAAAGATATATCAAGCCAATTTAGCTTTTTTAGCCATCTGAAAGAACTGTCTTCAGACGAGCTTAAGGCCGCAGCAGAGCAACTCGTCAGGTCTTATTCAGATGACTTGGACATTACATTTATCGATGAACTGTGTCAGTTTGTAAGATTTGCCAATATATTCACAGACGAGGAGCCAAAAGATATCAGCACTGAACTTTTCGTGTACAAGCTTATCATGAAAAAGGGTGTGCAGGACACTTTCCCAAACATTGAGATAGCTCTAAGGATATATCTAATTTTAATGGTAACAAACTGCAGTGGCGAGCGCTCCTTCTCAAAACTCAAATTAATTGAAAACCGATGAAGGACATCCATGAAGCAGGAACGACTTGTAAATTTGGCTATCATGAGCATCGAGTCAGATATACTGCGTGAATTGGACTTTAGTTACATCATCAGCGATTTTGCAGCACGAAAATCAAGGAAAGTGCCTGGATTGTAATGGTAATAACGTTATTCATTCGCTGATTTGTAATATATTTATGTGTTATTTGTTAGTTATGTTATACTATACTTTTTAATGAAAAAATTGAATAATTTTAACTCAATTTCTCTGCGTAAATAAATTTTGTAAATAAACTTGTGTTCGTTTCATTTCGTGTTTTTGCATTACATATTTCAACACCTTGAAACAATGGGCCTCCCACCAAAATGGGCCCCGGGCCACCCACATCTTAAATCCGGCCCTGAATTCAGGTGCAAGTGTTGCAATCAGATCCCTGTTCTATGAACGCATAATTGAATAACATTTTAAAAGGGAATTGGACCCCAACGGCAATGTTCACATACAAGTGACGAAGGTCATCATCATCATCGACTCTCTAAGGACTTGGCCTTAGACCTGTTCCGGAACCCATCTCCTCCTCGGTCTACCGACATCTCTCTTTCCAGTAGGGTGATAACCCAAGGCAGCCACAAGTAGACGGATATCAGGCATGCGATTCAAGTGTCCGCAGGTTGTCGTGACGCAGGTTAAATATATTAATGTTAGCAAGTAGAATATTGGGGTAAATTTTAAACTAAATAATACATCCTTTCACGCGTTACATAAATCGTTTCATCCCGTTTTAATAGATTTGGTTGGTTTTTCCTTTATATGTAAATAAAGCATTAGCTAAAATATAGAATACTGTGATTTAGTAGTATAGCACTATGCACTACAACATTACACTACATCATTATATTACTATATACACTTTGTCATGAAATCTACACACAAGCTGTCAACAAACAGAAGACTACGAGTATCAGTCGGTCTTGATACTTAAAAATAATGTTTTAAATTATAAATTACAGTATTCACAAAGCAAAAAGCAATGTAACCATTAGTCCTTACACAGCTCGTCTATAAATCGTACACTCTTTACTCTGTAAACTTTATTTTATGAAATATAATAAGTCAGACGTCACAAAGTTTCCAGTGTTTCCTTAACATGGATGAAGAAAACTATAATCATTACGCTTTTTCAGTAAATAGTATTTACAAATATGTATGGGAGATGTTTAAGACGTTTCGTTTACAGACAAGTAAGGCACTTAGGAAGAAAATTTGTTTATCTAATGAGTTTGTCGTTTATCATAAAAATATAAAGGTGATAAAGTTAACACATACATTAAATCTTTAAAAAAATAAAACTGTGTTTACCTAATTGTCCAATATTACACGACAGATATACGTCCAATTGCAATAAGAATGATATGAGCAGATTTCGTAATTGCCGATATGATGTGTTGTCTTGATTTCGATTCTGACATTAGATGTGTAATTTATTTACCAGGCACTGGTAATGTCTGCTATACAACAGATAACGATAAGCTGTCATTGCCAAACAGCGGAAAGCAATGGAAAAGAATTAAGCGTTTCTGATTTATGGGCAGCCATAACAAAAGATGATGTTATCTCGTGTTCATAAAACGCATTAACGATTTTCGTCTTTTGCAATCTGAATTCTGCATATACAATGGGTACCCAGTAGTCTGTTTCAGACAGAGCTTTGGAGCAGACAAAATATGTCTACATTATGTATTTCACATAATTTAAGATTCGCAAATACATAGTAAATTTGTGTGTTCTGCGTGCAGTTCGATCCGGTATAGTGCAGGTGATGAACATACAGGTTAAACTAAACCATTTAAAAGTTTGCAATTATTTAATTTTATATAACAGATTTAAATAGCTGTACCTAAACGATAGTTTTCAGATCTTACAAATAATTAACACAACCTGTGTTAAAATTGAAAATACCTATATACAAAGATCGCAACTGGAAAGAAAAGTTGTTAGTTAAAAAAAAAAATTATACTTTTTTCTAATGTCAGTTATAATTCCTTTTCATTGTCACAAATATTGAGATGCTACGCGCATACAAGTGGAATAGATTCAGCGTAAACTTAATTGTTAAACGGAAAACTTATAGAACTAGATCAAAAAGAACATTAAGAGTAAAGCGTCATTATAAGTGGTAACAGAGAAGAATAGAAAGATAGTAGACGATTGTGAAACCTGTGTCGGTTAAGATATGGGGAAAAGAATACATGATTCACCATCGCCGTTAAAGGATAAGTAAGTAGTACTCAATCAAACAGCTGAAATTCCCGCTAAAAAGTGTAGCCCTGTATCATTACTTAGTAATACTGAGTTATTCCAAGTTTACATGTTAATTGTATAGGCCTAAATTTTTCATATGTTTGTATTTACTTTTTTACAGAGTAATGTAATTTTAGATTTTACAAGTAAAATGTAAACATTCCTTCTCCTCCTATGGCGTCACAGCCCAAGTCGGGCCCTGGCCTCCACCAATCTCCGCCTCCAATCCACTTTATCCATTGCAGCCCTCCTCCAGTATCTTATCCCCATGTCCCTCGCGTCCTCTGCAACGCCATCTTCCCACCTCTTCCTCGGTCTGCCTCTAGGTCTCGTTCCCTCCCATGCACCCAGTAGAGCCCTTTTGGGGTTCCTACCATCATCCATTCTCATAACATGTCCGGCCCAACGCAATCTTTGCATTCTTATAAATTTTGAGACTGGTATCTCTTTATATATGTGATACAGTTCATTGTTGTATCTCAGTCTCCATGAGCCATTTTCTTGTATTGGGCCTATAATGCATCTGAGGATTTTCCTTTCAAAGGTGTCTACTATGTCGGCTGTTTTCTGTGTGATTGTCCATGCCTCACACCAGTAACATAACACCGGTCTGATGGCAGTCCTATATATTTTCATCTTTGTTTCCCTGTGCACATCCCCAGACCTAAATGATAGCCTTGCGAAGTATGCCTTGTTAGCCATGGTGGTCAGTCTTTGGATCTCCGGCTCCTCTGATCCAGTCTTTGCTAGGTTCACTACGAGATACGTGAAATTGTCCACCACTTCAATTGTGTCCTCCTCTATCTCAATGTTGTTATGATCTTGGTTCCTTCTTGTTTGGATGAGCATTTGTGTTTTATCTATAATTATAAAAGTAAACATTATTGAACATTAGTTTAGAGGTGTGTAAACAACAAGTAATTGGTAATTACGAAATATAAATGAGCAATTTTTACTTGCAGGCATCGTTAATCTCTTTTGAATTCGTTGTAATTCCATTTAAAAGAGAAAATTAAGACAATTACAAAAATGAACTAAAGAGATAAGAAACACACTAGACATATTTATGCTAATTGGACCCTCGTAAAGAACCTGATAATGCTGCTGTTTATTTTCTTACTCCCTTTTGCGTTCCTGTGTTCAAATAAATTTATTTCAATAATTTTTAAGTTTAAATATCTCTAGTGATTCTTTTCTTCTACCTTTCTTTTTCACCTTTCACACTTTTTGTCTCTTTGTCCGTATGTTTTATAACTCATAAGGGAATATTTTATCTATTTGGAAATTTTGTTTTAAACCTTTTCTAGTTAAAAAGATGTGTAATTATCTCAATTATTCTTTTCCGGATTCAAAAACTCGGATCTCTGTGAAGGACGTTTAGTCCTGTGTTCAATTTATCTGGCCGTGAAAACTAAGTTTAAGCGGATACAGTTAACCGTTAATATTTCTTTAATATTTTTTACGTACTTTAATGTTTTGTATATCCATTGTTAAGATTGCTACCGTCTAGTGTATGAAGTATATGTCTATTTTTAAAGAAAGGCGACAAAAGTAAAATATTTTCTAATGTAACATTATATACGTGCTTCAACTGCTTCACAAATCTACGTTATAATAAATATTGAACGCTTTTTAAAATTGATGTAAATATAAAGAATAACAAATTAGCACAAATTGTAACAAATGTGTTAATACATGTTGGTAACGATTGTTACATATTTTTTAATTGTCTTCAAAAATGTGTTTAAAAAATTACTAATAAATTATGGATTTAAAAAAAATAAGTATGATTTTAATGAAGGAAGATAGCATTACCATCTAGTAAAATAAGCAGTAGTGAATTCAAACATTTATTTAGTCACAACTTTGCACCTTCTTTTATCTGGTAAAGTTTGAGATTATATTTATTTACATATCAAAATTTTCCCACAGTGGTTCAAACAAAATTTTTATCAAAGAATCGTTTTACAAAATAACGTACAAGGGAAAACTAGGCGCTATGTCGTTTAAGGTATAACAATGCCGGTGGTACCATAATTTGGTTACTTATCCAATTGTAAGGTTCACTCGGTCCTGGAACAATATTTCTAAATTAAGGCTCAGAAATCTTCCCGATTTAAGGTACAGACGTTTTCTAAACTAAGCAAACAGTAACGTTGAAAACCCAAATTAAAAAATTCTCAATTTTATAAATCAGAACAAACCGTGTTGTCGAGTAAATGCTGATATTGGCGATGGTGCTGGTGATAATGGAGATGATGAACATATTTCGAAGCGCCATTGTTTTTACTTTAGTCATGAAATAATAAAGTGCATTTGTCGAATATTAATTGTTTGTCAATTTAACTGACAGGTTTACATATGATTATTACCATAATAATGAAGTCGTCAACGACAAACATCATTAGAGTTTCAGTAACAGCATCACAAATTGAAAACGTTACGCAGATAACGCCCGTGTTGGCAGTTTAGACCCTCTTTCCTTCATCTTTTTTCTCACTCATTCAATGCACATAACAGTTTTAGTCTTTGTAATTCTCTTCCTCAACCCTTTTTTCCTACATGTCTATTCCCATACGATAATACAATACTATTGCAATATCCACTGCAATGTTTAGTAATTTTGTTGTAGAGAGGATCAGTGTAGCGATCTGTATCCTTTTTTTGTATAAACACCATCTGCTTTTGTTTTCAGAAAAATAGAACATGAAAAACGTAATTGTGTCCGCTATTTTGAAGTAAATATATGGCGCTGACAGTCAGTAACAAACTAAAAAAAAACTTTATGTAACAACGGACAACAAAACTGCGGCCGACAGTTCAGTAACAGTCATTGTATTCTTTATTGTCTCCACACAGAGGTACATTGACACAAGAGTCTGTTCGCTCGCCAGTAGTACATGTATTTGAACTTCGTTGTCGGGACATGTCTGTCTGTACGTGTTTTTGTTGTGGTAATTTATTACTAACACATTGCAGCAACATTTGAATATCAAATTATTTCGAAAATTCAGATAAAATAACGTTTAAACTACAACTTATAAACTAAATGTTTGTGAATAATTTTAATGTAGTACTGCATACTACATTACTTACTGTTCTACTCCTGCTCTGGCATTCTATTCTTGTGACAGTTTAGAGATAACGTTAGGTAATATCCATCTGTGTTTTTCAGAACCCTCTATCCCTTTATCCAGAACCATTATCCTAGATTAAACTGTTCTGATTTATATAGGGAATGTCTCACTGTTTCCTTAAGTCTATTTGACTATTTCGTTGAGATGTTTATCCAATATCCTGTATCTTGTAATTAATGTTTCACGACTTCGCCACTGTCCGTTCTGCTAGTTAGGCCTATAGGCCTAAAATAGTCTAGGAGTGCTTCAAGAATCTTCTTTAATGATCTCATTTTTAACTTAGTGGAAAATTAAAACACACTCGGTAGTTTCACACAATTTTTATACAAACTCTAAAAATTTATTCATCCTAATTAAAAAATGTCAGACTTTGCTATTAAAAATTGTGTAAACTACAAAGTTATATTAATCTCTTATTGTTGATGACGCGGATTGTTTTGATGCTCAGGAATAACCACTTCTTCTACCACATAGAGGTATCTACCATCGTCAATGACTGTTCCTTTGAAAAAGTATCGTCCGGTGAACCCTCCGTTTGAACCACTTATATTACAATAGTTTAATTCTTCGGTAAGAATTTCAAATGATAGTTTAATTGCCCGATAAACAGAATAGATTTTAATTGTAATTCCCGGTTGACTCGACCATTCAATTTAAAGAAAGCTTCATTCGTCCATTTTCATGCATCTTCATGTATGCAGAAGGTTTGGTCTATATGGTTTCCGTTTCAGGTCACGTAACGAGTTTCTTAAAATAAACTGATTAATCGCCAAATCAAAAAACCGTTTTTCGAGTACTCCTGCGTGGTCTTTTGACACAAGTCTCAGCGACAAGTTGAGCATTCTCTTCGGTTATAGTAATTGATTGTCGCTCACTTCTAGTTAGGTTTGTGAGAGAAACCTGATGTGTTAACCAGATTTTTCATTTGAGTGTGTGACTTTTCGGCTCATGCACACTGGATAATATGTAAATAATGAGTGCTGTTTTAAATGGTTCCCACGACAACTTACGTATAAATGAAAACTAATAACAAAATTTAGGGGAAGTGATTTTTATCATACTCTGTATAAACAAATAAAAGAACTATGTTATTCTGTAAATACTTCAGTTTACTATGGTTTTCATAAGATTAAAGAATATATCTGTGTAGACTGGCGGTCACTAGTAGTAGGATATGTCCTGAGTTCAACTTTAATGCATTACATATGCACAAACCACGATTAAGTACTTTAAGAGACAGGTGTTTATTTATTGACAGTTGTCCACCCATCTGAATGTCATTCAAACAGAATAGTAAACATTTTGAAAACGTCTGCTTTTGTTATTGGACAAAGCTTTTCCACTATGACAGTGCCTGTTGAAACATTAATGAGCGGTATATAGTAGACTGTATTTATACATTTGAAACGTGTATAAACACCTGTTTATCCCTTCATTGTTCCCAGTCGTACACTCAGTGAAACATATGTCAATAAAACGTATTCACGTTGGCAGTAAAACTGCAGTAACGAAACTCGTAAACGATAAATCTCATTACCTGTGTAACACTGTGTTAGTGGAACAGTATTTACCGTCGACTGAAGAGAAGTTGACTGGGTCAATCCCTTTTTAGTCGATAGTTTTGCAGCTTCAAATGAATGTCTATATTGTGTACAAGTGGAAAGTTAATTATAGCAGCGCTAATTCGTCAAGCAGAAATAAATTCATTGAAACGTTACCACTACAATATTTTCGTATGGAATCAGCAATGGAGAATTTTTCTCTATGTAAATTTCAATCTATATAAAGCTACATAGAGGTTAAACGTTTTGGGTTTTAACTACTCTGTGTGTCTTCATCGACAATTACTTGCCGACATTACAGTATGTAGGAATTGAAGCTACAAAAACAAAGTGGCATGGACAGTATTTCACTTCACTCTTGTGTACGTCGAGCCATCAATATGTTTATGCCTTTCAATTATAACAGTATACGGCAGGAACTGAATATTATGAGTATACTCGACAGGATCGCCCATTATCGGCTGAATTGGTGTGAACATCTTTGCCGAATGGATGATTACCGCATCCCCAAACAACTATGGAACTATAAGCCGAGGGGACGGAGAGGTGTGGGACGTTCGAGGAAACGCTGGAGTGACCAGCTGTAATATTTGCCTATTTGAGACCGGAACAAACCATTCTTGGTTTAAACCTTGAGGTTGATGATGATGGATTATAACAGTACACTCAAGCTGGTACACTGTTATACTTATAAATACTTTTGCAGGACCTTATTATTGTGACTTAGTAACTGCCAGGTCACCTGCCTGTATCTGTCAGTTGATGTCTTATTATTTTATTTGTAACTCGGTCACATTCTCCTTCATTTTTTAAAGAATTATTTCCCACTCAAAAAAAAACAAAATAGATCTTGCCTATCGCAAACATTAAGTAATTGTCTTAAAACTAATTATAATCATGTACTGTCTGTTTATTGATGTTGTCTTAAGTCACGTTAGATATTAGGAAGACATATAAAAGAAGCGATAAGTTTGAATTTGTCAATTATACTCATCTATATAATTAATTTAGTACAACATGTATTATTACCAATTTTGTGATAACGTTAGATATTGTTAAACGTACAGTATCCTCACATATTGTTTAAAGGAGCTGCACAAATGGTAAAGATGAATTCTCCCGGGAGAAGAGACGATGAGTGTCTCTCTTTTTCCTATTTTTAATTCAATAAAAGCAACCACCACCTCCCTCATCCCTAGAGAAGTATTTTTCTCACTTTCCTTCAATCCCACGCCTCTAAATAATACGCTGACTCTATTTGTACTGAGGAGAAAAGTATAGTTCTCTCGTTTTGTTTCATTTTGCGGTAGTTTGGTTTGTCTGCGTCAAAAGCTTTCTTAATTTTTTAAAAACAAACATGGTATGAACTCCATATTGCATCACCAATGAAGGTGTATATAGAGTAGACGTATCTTGTTTCAGTATTATATGGGCAAATCTAAAAGTAAATGTGAATACATAGTGAACATTATATGTCTAGTGAACGGCGGCAAGCCAACCTTTTTGTGTGGCACGTAAACATTTCTAATTCTGTATCAAGTTTATCTGATAGGCTATTCACATAAGATGAGATGACTGAAGTTCAACACTTTAAACCAATAAAGAAAACTGGCAGTTTTTGTTTTGTATTGTATATTTATTAAAATATTCTGGTTAGATGATTATAATCTTTGTGTATGAAAATATTTTACCCCTACTCTCTCTCTCTCTCTCTCTCTCTCTCTCTCTCGCACACACACACACACACACACACACACACACACACACACACACACACACACACACACACACACACACACACACACACACACACACACACACACACACACACACACACACACACACACACAAAACAGGAATAATTATTATCATAGTATACTACACTTGTAGGCCTGTATTATACACAGATGTTTAAATCAGTATGTATTAATCTATGAGGAACCAACAAGAATCTCTTTTAATGACTATACCTCGAAAAGTCACCACAATTAAACGGGAAAGAGAAAAAATACGAGAATTGTCCTATCTGATGAATGTGGTCTATACTATTGGCCCGATACAAAATATTACCATGCAGTTAATTATAACTTTACGCTTTACACCTTTCCATCCTGCCAAATAGTAAATGAAAACGTTATGTTTATTGCTTATGTTAATCTTACGTTGTATGTTGTTGTCTATTTTACTTACACGTTCTATGATATTAGTGTATCACAAGATTTCACTTTTCTTTGTTTATAAGATATTATCATTCAGTTGTAACTTAAGTATGTGTGTAACATAAATTGCAGCATTATTTAACATATATTTCAAACTGTTAAAATGTATTTGTATACAAAGCAAATGAATAAATATTATCTGAAAACGGAAAGTATGTTTTATATTAATATTGTGTTTACCCCTGTACCTAACACATGAAATTCTATGTATTATTTAGTAAGCTAACGTAATATAAGGAAATATGCATAGAGTGCGCCACCCATAGAGTAGTTACAAACTTTTCACAAGGCGGGGGAAGGCGGAAACCATATAAAATAAAATAGTATGCCAAATCGTGCAATTTAATTATTACTGTACACTCGTCTTGTTGATTGCTATTAATCCAATCCAAATCCTCAAATTTGTGTTAAATAAACATTTAAGCATTACCAAAGCTTGCAGAGGAGTTATTGCTAGCATACGTAGAGCGCGCCACAACATGGGTTACGCAGACCTCACATGACGGAGGAGGTGTAAACGTAAAGCAAACTACAACATGACTGTCAGTTCGCCCAGAGATCGTCAGTTTCTGCAGACTTCTTGCAGGTCGCTGCTAAACTAATCCAATTTGGCAAATTGTCGTTAAATCAACGTGTATGCGTTACCAAACCGTACAGTGTAGTTGTTATCTAAAAATATACATACAGTGTTCCACTAACTGGTTCACTCAAACTGCTCACAAATAGGAAAAAGGCGGAGTCACTGTAAAATAGACTAGTACAGAGTTGTCAGATCGTGCAGTTCAGTTTTGTGCGGACCTCTTGTTGGTCGTTACTAACCTATTCTAAATCGACAACTAAATCTATGCAGTAGCGTGCAGTCTAGTTATTCTACGTGTAGTGCGACTTTCCATTAAGTACACTAGTAGAGAATAAATATCGTGCAATACTGGTGCTGAGTAAATTTTGTGTGATGCTACTAACCTATTACAAATTTAAGGCTGACGATAAATCTAGTAGTGTTGTCAGGTGATGCAGTCACTTGTAGAAATAAATATCCTTGCGTGACGATGGGAAATGATCAAAATTGAAAGCTTCTCTTCAACTCATATATGGTTGTTAAATCCTGCAGAATCGTTAACCATTACTGTTGTGTGTTGTTACTACCCTAACACGAATCGCAGACCTCTCGTTATGTAAATCAATATAGAGTTGCCATATCATAACCTATTTGTTTGATACTTCTTGCAGGTTGCTGCTAATTTAATCTAAATTAAAAATCTAAACGAGTACGCTGTCGACAGATGTTGCACGGTAGTCCTTTACTATTTCCTGTAGTTCTGACGACTACAAAACAGCACACGGTTATTAAATTAAACAGTGAGTTTTTTAAAAAATATATGTTTTGTTAATAACGTAACACGAATTTTTGTGGCAACCAGGTTTCCTGTACCTCTTGCGAGCTGTTACTTTCTCAAACAAAACCCAAATTTTGCAGTTACTAATTGAAGTATATGCTCGCACACAGTGCACTGTAGGTTGCCCAGTATCTCTTATAGTCATTATTGACCTCATACAACTTCGCTTTAATTAATGTTCTTCTACCTACTATATTATGCAGTCTAGGTTAGTGCTTGTAAATTTTATGTTAATACTGCCAGAACAGAAAATTGTTATTTATCTATTTCGTTAGCAGCATTGTGAATTTGCTTTCCCTGAAAAATAAGAGTGTCTAAAGAATAATTATGATGTTTAATGGCAGATTTGTTTATTTAGAAATATTAAATTATAACAATATGACATAATAGTATTTTTTTAATTAGTTTTGTATTAATTATTTATAGGCAGAAGATTATTTTTCGGGAGTGGTTCACCTGCCCCTCCACAGAAAATCATTAATATTGTGTAATTTTATTTTATTTTTAAGCTAGATATAAGCATTGTTTATTATACACAATAGAAACTAATTCTGTTTATCATAGAAGATGAGGACCATAATTTTTATGTTCTATACCTTTTGCTAAACCTCCCGAATTAAGATTCTGCATACGCCCATGTTAATAATGCAGGATACAAAAATACAATACTGAATGGAAAATAAGCACAAAAATTTTTAAAACTAATTATATACTAACACTCCTTCTTTAATCTGTGAGAATCATGAATTTCTTGTGATAGAAATTTTTGATCAAAAATTTCTATCACAAGAAATTCTTCTGACCTTAAAATTTTACACAACATAAAATTCTAAATCGACGAATAAATCTATGCAGTAGCGTGCAGTCTAGTTATTCTACGTGTAGTGCGACTACCCATTAAGTACACTAGTAGATAATTAAATATCGTGCAATACTGATATTGAGTAAATTTTGTGTGATGCTACTAACCTAATACAAATTTAAGGCTTACGAACAAAACCCAGTAGTGTTGTCGGATGATGCAGTCACTTGTAAAAATCCTTTTACGGAACGCTAGGAAATGATCAAAATTGAAGGTGTCTCTTCAACTAGTACATGGTTGTTAAATCTTGCAGAGTAACCATTATTCTTGTATGTTGTTACTGCTCTGGCACGAATCGCAGACGTCTCGTTGTGTAAATCAATGCAGAGTTGCCATATCATAACCTATTTGTTCGGATACTTCTTGCAGGTTGCTAATAATTAAATCTAAATTAAAAAACTAAACCAGTACGCTGTCGACAAATGTTGCACGGTAGTCCTTTACTACTTCCTGTAGTTCTGCCCATTATAAAACAGCACACGGTTATTAAATCAAATATTGCAATTTCAACAAAAATTATATTTTTTTAATAACGTAACATGAATTTTTGTGGCAACCAGGTTTCCTGTACCTATTGCAAGCTGTTACTATCCCACACAAAACCGGTATATTTCAGGTACTAATTGAAGTATATGCTCGCACAGAGGGCATTGGAGGTTGCCTAATATCTCTTATACTCATTACTGACCTCATACAACTTACACAATTTTCTTTAATTGACGTTCTTGTACCTACGATATTATGCAGTCTAGGTTAGTGATTGTAAATTTTGTGTTAATAGTGCAGAAAATAATTATTTTAATATTTCGTGGTGAAAATGTTTTCCCTAAAAAATAAGAGTGCCCAAAGAATAATTCAACGATAATAATGATGTTTAATGGCAGTTTTCTTTATTTAGAAATATTGTATTATTATAGTTTGACAAAATAGTATTTTTTTTAATTAGTTTTGTATTAATTAATTATGGGCATAGGCAAGAGATGGTTTTGGGGGTGGTTTTCCTACCCCTCCACAGAAAATCAGTAATATCGTGTCATTTTATTTTATTTTAAGAGAGATACAAGTATTACTTATTATACACAATAGAAACTAGTTCTGTTTATCATAGAATATGAGGACCATAATTTTTATGCTTTATACGTTTTATTATATTTACCGAATTAAGATTCTGCATACGCCCGTGTTAATAATGCAGGATACGAAAATACAATAATGAATGAAAAATACACACAAAATCTTTTAAACGAATTATATACAGGGTCCGCCAGTGAAGCGGGAAAATTAAAAGTACCCAATTTTTTCATGAAACATTTATCATCAGAATTTTTTTACAGATTTGAGTTGAGTAAAGTATGCCATTATTTTACTTTTTAAAAATAACGCCGCTCAAGTGAGAGCCATTTCTGTGTAAACATTCTTCTAATCTTGACCAAAAATTTGCCATCACTGGACGAAGCAGGTCAGGTTGAATCCGTGCAATTTCTTGTCTGATATTCGTTTTTAATTCCGGTATGGTGTGCGGTCTATCAATGTACTCCCTGCTCTTCAGAAATCCCCAAAGAAAAAAGTCGCATGCGGACAAATCTGGGGATCTTGCAGGCCACGAGATGTCGCCATATCTGGATATGAGTCCGTCCGGGAAGAGTTCTCTTAAAGCAGCCATGGACACACGAGCAGTATGACTTGTGGCACCATCCTGCTGAAAAAATTAATTTCCGGAAACCTAGGGAGCTGTTGCATCAAAAATGTTCTGACCATGTGTGTGTAGCGGTCTGCATTGACAGTTGTGGTGTTTCCTCTATCGTCTTGGAAAAAATATGGCCCAATAATGCCATATGATGAAACTGCACACCACACCGTAACTTTCGGACTATGTAATGGCTTTTCATGCAACTCGCCTGGGTTTTCATCATTCCAATATCGGCTATTTTGTTTGTTTACATATCCATTCAAATGAACATGTGCTTCATCTGACATAAACATGCGGTGAATAAAGTTTTCATCATCATTTACACGTCGCAATATTTCTTCGCTGAAAATCCTGCGAGCCAGCATATCGCCATCTTTCAACTCCTGGATTACTTGTAAGGATGAAAAGATAAGTCTTTATGCAAAATTCGTCGTAACGATGTGTCACTAATGTTTAGTGCGGATGCATGTTTCATTGCAGAACGTTGTGGACTACGCGTCAATGCTACTCGAACTCTTTCAATGTTTTCCTCTGTTCTTACAGACCTTGTTGCTCCTCTATGCCTTAAGTTTAATGTGGAACCAGTTTCTTCAAACGTTTTCACACATGACATAATTGCATGAGCGGACGGCACTCTTCCATGTCGTGGAATATTGAAATGATTATGAAACAATCGTTGTACAGAAGTCACACAGTCACCATTCTTATAAAACGATTTTACGCAGAAAGCACGCTGTGCACCGGACCACTGCTCCATGTTTAACAAATGGCATTAAATGTAAAACAACAATCGAAAACCTCCACGCCCTCTCGTGAGCAGAAAATGAACTATTGGACTTTCAAAATTTCCCGCTTCACTGGCGGACCCTGTATTAACACTGCTCCTTTAATATGTGAGTAACATGAATTTCGTGTGATACAAAATTCATGTAAGACACGCAATTCGTATTTAAAATTGTAAGTTCTACATTTTATGTATATAAAAATAGAGTTATCAGTAACTGTAACAAGTATAGTAAACCATATACAAATACAATTGTAACCACATTCATAAATTGTAGACGTGAAGTGACTTAACTCCGTCGCTGAAAAACAAATAAGTAAGATAAACACGCACTGAAATTCCGCAAAAATTTGTAACCCTGTTATCTATATTAACTATAAGTACCTGACTATCCCCACTTCAAATATAACTTGTACATATTTTTTTCAATTTGTTATGTGTTCTTTGTCAGAACGTTAAATGTGAACGTATTATTAAACATTAGTTTAGGGCTGTGCAAAAAATAAGTAATAATTAATTTCTAGTTACGAATATAAATATGCAATTTTTTACTTACAAACATCTCTAATCTCTTTTTCACTAGATCTCACTGCATTCAGAAGAAAAACTAAGACAATTATAAAAATGAATCAAAGAGATATAGAACACACTAGACATGTTTATGCTAATTGGACGCATATAGAAAATCTGATAACGATGCTTTTTATTTTCTTACTCCCTTTTAGTTTTATGTTTGAATAAATTTATTCTAGTATTTTCTCAGTTAAAAAATTCGCTAGCGATTCTTTCCTCCTCCCTCTCTCTTTCTGCTATCTCACTTTTCGTCCGTTTATTTGTGTACTAATAATCGTAAGGGCTACTGCGCCTATTTAAAAATTTTACACTCACTCTGTCTCGTTAGTTAAAAGTCAAGTATTCCAGTCATTTCTTTCCGGAGAGTTCGGAGCCCTGTGAAAGGTTTTTAGTCCTGTTTAAAGTTTATATGGCCATGAACATCAAGATTTACGGAAATAGAATTAGCCGTGATTGTTTAGTATGCTTTATGTACTTTATTATTTTTTAATATTAATTTGCAAGGATAAGTGTATGTTTTAAAAACTATGAAAACAAACTACTATCTAGATTGAAAGAGAAGTTTTTCGGGCACAAGTGTTAAAAATGGAAGGAGTCCAGTGTAGGAGAGAGAAAAACGTAGGTTCAAAGTGGATTGAAGAGAGGAAGAAGAGACACAGTGAAAAGATGAAGAATATTGGAGAAAAAGAAAAGAACAAAGAATAAAGAATTGAAATTGGGATGTGGTCCTTAGATGGCCGATATAAAAAGACTACTGTCTAGTACAGTAACTTTAGATATCTGCTGAATTTGCTTTATAAATCTGTTCGTTAATTAACTATTGAACGTTTGTTAAAATTTATGTTACTGTACAGATTAACAAAACTAGGATAACTTTTAACAATTGTGTTAATACAAGATGGAAATAGTTGTTAGGTATTATTAAACTTTCTCCAAAAATGTATTAAAAAATTTCTATATTTATTTATATACTAAATATATTATATATTCAAAAAGTGTAATTGACTACATGGAGGGAAAAAGATTGGTGTAGTACGGTCATGTCCGGAGAACCCAAAATAGGTGGATCAACAAAGTGACGGAATGGAGTCCATTAGGAAGGAGAAAAAGGGGAAGACCGAGAAGATCTTAGAGGGACGAAGAGGATGAATCTATGCAACGTATAGGACTTGAGGAAGGACAATGGGAACATGGGGAGAATTGGAAAGACAGGTTGAAGGAAGGGAGACGGCACTAGCTGTAGCAACCCTATAATATATATATATATATATATATATATATATATATATATATATATAGTAGCATGACAGATAATCCACACAAATAAATTACTCAATGATCATTAATAAAGCTCTAATATATGGAATATCCAGATGAGAATCAATTAAAAGGCACTATTAATTAATATACTCACAAGAAAAGTTAAACTAAAGAAAAAATCTGCAAATAATATATATACTACAAATTTAAAAACCCAGAAAACTAAAAATGTGAATAACAAAATTACCCAGGTAAGATAGAAGCAGTCAATTAAGATACCCCGACAAAGAAACCAGACCAGAAGAAACAAAAGCATACACAGCGAAATGGTACTGAAGAAAGAAGAAAGAAGGAAGAAGAAATATAAAATGAACAAGAATACTGAAGAAAGAAGAAAGAAGAATGACCAAAATTACTGAAGAAAGAAGAAGGAAGAATGACCAAAGTACTGAAGAAAGAAGAAAGAAGAATAACCAAAAATACTGAAGAAATAAGAAGGAAGTGAGACGACCCATATAAAATAGAAACCCCATAGGGAGAGAACCCAAAAACCTCAAAAATAAATGAATGTCCAAAGAGAAAGTATAACACCCCAAAAAACCATATCACAATGTAAAACTGACAAAAACCAAAAGTGTTAATAGTATTAAATAACAGTGCATCCAAAAAGTTATTGTTTAGTTTGTATGAACAAATCTTCACAGTCCCCCCATGGTTGAATATTTCATGTTATAAAGCTAGAAAAGGACTAGTAATAATATTAATAAATCACCATGGACAAGTGTAAGTTATCGAATTATAACTGATAAACTTTAAAAAGGTGCATGAGTTGCCATACAAAGTAATAAACTTTAAGTGTTTTGTGAACAGTATCTATTTTGATATGAAATAGTAATATTACTAATGACATGCTACTGAATCTATAAGAACATTCCATAGAATTAAATAAGAAACAGATAGCCAGTGTTATACTTAAAGAGGGGGAATAAATCCTTTAAAATTGGGAAATACAGAGCAGACTGTTAATAAATAGTTTTAAGAAGTGTTAACCATTATATGGAACCAAGATGTTATGTTCCTGTTCCATATAATAATTAGACAAATAAGAATTAGTAGTAAGAGATATTATTGTTATAAGCTATTATTTTGTTGTCAATTTAATTTAGGAATGCCCTATCTAAAAGTAGATATCATTCCCAATGTTATAAAATATTTTTTAATTATGTTACTAGGTAATCAATACACATTAAAGGTATTATTCAAGGTACCAGTTTTGATAGAGATAGGTGTTATATTTTAATTGTACAATCAATAATCACTGTTATACCAGTCAAAGAACTAATTGTTAATAAAGTATATAAGGATAAGAAGTCAGAGAAGGATATAAAATAACTACATTGGTAAAAATTTTGCAAATAGCAACACATCAAATCTAGGCCATATAATGAATTTAATCTGCAGAATAATTAATAAATCTAGTCTTATAAGCCAGTTAAACTGACAATATTTATGCAAGATAAACTCAACATATAGTATACCATGTAAATAAGGCTTTCTAAAGATATGGTCATTATATAAGTAAAATTATTTACTTATCTAATAAAATTACCATTAAAACTGGAATGGACTAACTGACATTATCATAGGAGGAGTCATAGACAAATGAATTATATTTAAAAACCATCATTAATAAACTAAATTGCAATAAATTAAGTAAGAATAGACAATTATATCAATTTCAGATTTAATAGAATAATAATTATATTAGGGAAAATGGCTATTAATTGCTTAGACAACAGGAAGTATACTTTTAGGCCTACCTTCCAAAAATGTGATAAATATAATTTTCTAATGAAACTTTGTAATACTATATTAATTACTAGCAAAATAAGCAGAACAGAATAATGAAACCGAATATGTATTTAATATTTCGTACAGTTAACTAATAACGAAATTATTTTCTGAGCATAATGTATCAAAATAAAATGTATCGGAAGCTAAGATAATTTGAAACAATGTATAAAATATATTAAATAGGCTAAGATTTTCAGGAGACGAAGGAAATCAGTACAGTTCATTATTATACGTTGAAGAGTGCACTTAATGTGAATATTTGCTAGAAATAACCTTTAATGGCGGTTACGTTATAACCCGAGTTCGGTGAAATTTTGTATAAAATTATTTTGAACTATTTTATTTATTGTGAAGTGGTGAAGTTGACCTATGAACAGCGTAACACCAATAAACTGAACCACATAAAACTAATTAAATAGAATAACACTGATATCACACCATATACAGACTGAAAATTCGAGGTTAAACCGACACACATAGACACAATGAGATATATCCAATAACAACATTTTACACCAAGTGAACTATTCCATCATACACCAGTGACATTCAAATATATCCAGGACTATCATATACAATTGCGGGGACCGTTTACACGAAGAAAGGACATCTTTATTTCAACAAAAACTTAGTCAATGTTAGAGGCTTCATCGCGCATGCGTCAGTCGGCCATTTTGATCCATTCTCATCACTGCAGTGGGAAAACGACATTTGGCTGAAATTGGTTTGAATAAAAATCATATATAAACTTTTATTATTTCTAATTATCATTGTATTGTTTAATATTAAGGCATTTTATAATTGTAAATGTTATACTTTCCTGCCCATGACCTTCTCTGGCTATATCTTAAATAACCGTTTAAGAACCATATTTTTATAATACTAATGTAAACTTTTTATATCCACCGGCCCTGAGTGAGTCGATACTACATTGTAACATCGATTTTAATCGAACAAATTCATTATTTTTATTAATAAACGTTCTGTTTTGGTAATTTGGAGTTGATTTTTATTATAAAAAGGCTTAACAGGTAAATTAATCAAGAAACCCAACTAACCGAAAGGCGGTATATACGAAACGACAACGTTTCAAGAAGAAGAAGAAGAGAGCCGTTTTTCGCCTAAACTTGGAGTTAACCAGATTGTCTTTTAAATTTACTGAAAGTGACACTATTACCAAAATAAACACAATACCATCAATTTTCTAATTACAATCAATAAACTCAATTTGTTCCTAAATTTTAAGAACTTAAATACTCAGAAAACATTTTTTCAGAAAATTTTTTATTTGAAATAAATTTAAAAATTTTTTTTATTTCAAATTGTGATAACAACATTCGAACAGATTTTATTTTGTAACCACGAAGACCAGGAACGTTACCAAATTGACGTTTCCAAAGAGGAACATCACTACACATTCTTGCACACATACACACTTAATTTAATTATTTTGTTTTATTACAATATATATATATATATACATATATATTTCAATCACTTTCTGCTACAGTCCGTTTCTTGATGTATAGCTTTGTAGCTTTGCACCAGAAGCAAGATGGCGAAGGCTGAAGATGGGAGAACAGGATCTCCCGAAACATGTTCCTAAAGGAAAAAATATATCTTGAGGTAAAATAGTTATAAGTATTATAGTAATATATATATATATATATATATATATATATATATATAACAACATATAAATCACAAAATAAAATTTAATGTGGCAAGTTGGTATTATCTTGTAATAAATAAACAATTGTCAATTTATATCTTTAATCATTCAAGCCTCATAATTTACACTGCTTTATTCTTGTAAGTCTGGAGATTATATTTGTGTATTGTTATATCGGTCTCACGGATCGTCGTGTTGTACAGTGGAAACAAAACAGGCTCCAATAAAGTGACTAATTACCACATTTAATTAACCACAAATAACAATTTGAAATCAACAAGTAGAGTGCCGCACTAAGTGACATAATAGTCACTTTTCACTATTCCGCAACAATCACTTGATCCGCGCCCTACAATATCGCCAAGTGTAACTGACTTCTAGCCAGGCCGTTGACACTTATATATACCCCGCAGAAGGTCCAGAATAATTTTTCATTCTCCTGGCGGCATGCCGACATAATTTGATAGTTACAAGAGCTCGAACAGTCTGGAGGTTACGTTAGTGTACGACCTTGACACAGACGCACGCGCTGTGCTAGTCGAAAAACGCAAAGAATGTTGCTTTCCAATTTTTGAGAAAGTTACTCAATTGTCATAGCAATAGATATCGAAATTTTTCCACGGTGGTTACTGTCATTTCTATCAAAGGCTCTTTTACTGAAATAAGGTGCAAGATAAAACTAATACTATTAGATACTCTACACGACAATCCCAATTATTACTTAACTGATTACTTACCGAACTGTATATACATTTCACACGTTCCTAAAACAAGACTTCTAAACTTTTTATGTTATTGCAACTGGGTTTTTTACTATACTGAAAGTGAAAGATCCAGCTGATACTGTCAGATGAAGTAGAATTTTTAGACCCACCAGCAGAAAATATACCTCTACATTCTGACATAAAGAAACAATGAGTAGGAGGTATCTTCTGGTGGCATAAATACATATAACACACTTATTGAGTCACCGCGCATTAACTTGAGGCACTAACGTTTTCTAAACAGAATAAGGGAAGCCAAGTTAAAACAATTTTGCTTTTACAAATTAGAACCATCCGGTTGTATACTAAGCGCTGCTATTGACTATAACGACGACGACGATGATGAAGCTGATGATGATGATGATTGTTGTGTAATGTGCGTTTTGTCAAATATTAACTGTGTTTATCAATTCCACTAATACGTTTACGAAGATGTTTATTACATAATCATGAAACGACATACCCATCCACAGCAAAGCATCATTAGCGTTTCAGTAATACAGCATCACTAACCGGAAACGTTATGCAAATAATAACTCCCTTGTTCGCTGTTCCACCCGGTCGACCGCTGATCCAATTAACCAAACACTAAATCATCTGCTCGCTCGGTGATGGTTATTGCTTGGCAGAATAATAACGTCGGTGACAATACGGGTCAGTTTACGGATTTTCGACCATTGTTTTGTGTGAACAGTTCGGCGGCAATGCTGTCATAATCAACCAGAACTGTAGATCGTAATAATAAAAATACAATGAAACGCTATGATCGGAACTCAGTAGGTTCTGGTACTGACCAGTCACTTGCGGTACCTATTGGTCAAAACCTAGGAGGCTTAGTTAAAGTACATGGATAATGAAAACTGTTGGTTACGTCTGTTTGAGACAAAAATGTAGCCTACTTTTGGTGTAGCCAGTGTCTCTAAAATGTCATCCTTTTTTTAAGGTTACAATCAATAGCCGATACAGCATACCTAAGCATACCGTGGACGTAACATGAAGTTACACCGTAACGGACTTAATATACCTGTAAGGGCTTCCATTTGTCTACTTAAGGCACGAATTAACAGCCTTAGGAACAATAATAAAACGGAACGAATTCTATGACGATAACTACCGCTCTTAGCCTATATTCTAACCATCAATGGCATACATTTTCAGTTAATATGATCTGTAATGTACCCTACAGTTGGTTGTGTGTGTACTGGCGATTCTCGGTCATTTTCCCAAATCCATTTTCCCGAATGAGGAAATACCCGAAATCGTTTTACCCGAATACTTTCTTTACAAATCAATTTTTCCGAACTCCTTGTTCCACGAAAACAATTATTTAATTAAACAGGAATCATGACAGGACAAATAACGCGAGTGAATGGTAGCATAACGTGTTCCGTATAGTAATTGGTAAGCATCAACCGGATTTATACTTTACCTTAACAGAGTTTCAAAAAGAACAAGCTGACACGATATGAGTATTGCAGAGCTAAGTTAAGACGAAAAAATTAAAATCACCCCAAAGAAGAAATGGATCAAACTGTAAAGAAGACTAAAAACCATAAGTAAAGGTTACGAAAATTATAAAGATAAAAGGCGTAACATTGATTTTTTGGACGCAATAGCGCACAATATTAATTTACAACAATTTACAAATTTGAAATTACGTATTTTGATTCCTGTTTGCTTCAATTTTTTATAAACAAAATGAAAGTTTATATTAAACAAAGGAAATTTTATTCATGAAAATGGAAGTTCGGGTGAATGGATTTGTGAAAATATGTTCGGGAAAAATTATTTTGGGTAATCTCTTCCATTCGGGACAGTGGATTCGGGTATATGTCCGGTTACCGTACTGGCAAGCGTTTTCAGTATACCGCGAATTAAGCACGTTTGAGAACAAAATATTATTCTTCATATCTTAGTTTTTAATAGAATAAGGGTTAAAAATTGACTAGTGAATTAGGGTTTGTCTAGTCTAACTCGAGTTTATTTCTGACGTCCCCGTCAACTATGAGGACGGTATCTGCGTTCAGCGGCGCACATAACTGACGTGAGACGCCGCTTTTGTGGCTACACAAGCCTAACGTTTGCAAGCGACGTCTGCTTTATTGAATATTGAATCAGCGATATTGCACGTCCAATTACATAAATGAAAACATAAGACAGAAACATCACAGCAACTCGAATCCGTTCTTGTTAAACCAGATACTGCAGACATCCGTCTGAATTTGCATATAGCTGGATACAAAATTTGTGAATAATTGAAAATTAATTACTGTAAAAATTAAAGAGATAAAATGTAATTCTACAAACGAAATTCGTAAAGTTAGTTCGTTGAAACGAAATGTTTGTATAAACAATGTGAATGCACGTTTTGTCGCCTTCAGTATGTCTTAATATTTGATAATGCGAAATATTATCAATTCCTAAACTACGGGAAGAGAAGGGGTCACAAGATGATGGTGGAGACAATGAAAGGCCTCGTGTGGAGCATGACGGCTAGCAGTTCAGCAAGTAAGGACGACAATGTTGGAATTACAGGGACTGCTAATTGAAATAACTAGCTGAAATATTATTAGGTCCCTCTTTAATATAAGTTACATTTTGCACTTGCCTTAAAACACTTTGTCAAATACCCTATCAAAAGTCTCTATCGGGCACGGTTTTCGGAGACCACAAAGTGTGCGAGAGAAGACAGAGTTAGATAGATAGATATAGAGAGATAGACAGAGAGAGAGCGACAGACAGACAGACAGACAGAGACAGAGGAAGAGACTGATAGACAGACAGATAAACATACAGATACACAGATAGATATAGAGACAGAGGCGGAAGACACGGAATTAGTATTAGAAAACATAAAAACGATTTAAAAATAAACAGAACCTGGCGTTGAACCTGGTGGTTAAAGCTTCCAGGCTCCACGTATAAAGTCAAGCGTGACGCACGTAAGTACATAATCACATTGCGGTTCGGTGGCCGAGGATAACTACAGTCGCAAGGGTGGTTATAGGGAGACGATTATGATTATAATATTGCATAACCACCATAACTTCTATTAATAGGCTATATTAAAATATACATAATATGTGTGCGTATAGTTTAAACGTTGGTATTATTGTGATATGATATTAATGAAATATGTTTGTACAATGTCTAAATGATGCAAGTTGTACATATAGTTGGTACTTTCTTTCCCAAACTTCCATACTTGTTAATAGTATGAGAATAAATTAAGTGTCAATGCGATCAAACGTTTTGCAACCACTTGTGTATTTTTAAGCAATTTACCAACCTTACCGATTATACACTAAAATACAGAGTAAAAAAAGTAAATAGAGAAAATAAGAAACCTATGAACACAAAAAAATATTCGTTTTTTTTTATTTCTCAGCATAACTTAGTTTCAAAACAATGTACAGTGTCTGATTACAACTCCGTTTTTTTAAACAACTCATGAATTTAGAATAGTATCTATTAAAATATTTTACTTTAGCGAAGAAGCTACAAAGTCATTTCGCGGCGAGACAAATAGATTATTGGTCATTTGCAATAAATATCAGTATGGAGAACCATACATGACTTCCATGTTCTAAGATTTATATTTAAAATCATTTTAGAAATGAAATATTTCGATAGAAACTACTTCTTTCTACTTACTGCTTCAGCCTTAACCACAGTATTGTGATCACTAACGTATACCACCTCACGTTATCGCACTCGATTTTCACTGATGATGGAAGTCGATGGCACTGCTGAAACGTCTGGTTTTGCAGAAAACATTGGTCTACAGTCAAACAGGCCGGAAGGAATTTTAACAACAAACTACTTCTTTGTTGCCGATAACGTAGTACATATATATAAAATTATCCCTTCCCCCTTCAACTATAATTTTCATTTATAGAAAATTACCCCCACCTCGTTCAACTAGCCTATTCATTTATAGATATTTCATCTACGTTTCTACAGTGGATTATTAAGATCTTCTTATCAGGATACTTTATTTATCAAAATTAAATACTTTACTCTTGTTACAATAAAAAATATTTCAGGTAAACTGCCCTTTCCCCGTAACCGATCTTCACAAAAATCAATAGTCCTCTACTACTCAGGCACATATTTAAAAAATTATTTGATTCTGTTTGAATTTACGGCAGTTATCTTTCGTCATAGAAAAAATTAACCTTGTTATCACATAAAACGTTGCGGGTAAACTACCCCTTTCTCTTAACTGATCTTCACCAAAATCAACAGGTCTTGAGTCCTCTACAATTCAGGGATGCACGCAAAACATTATTTGATTCTGTTTGAATGTGCGGCAGTTATCGTTCGTCATATAAAAAATTACCCTTGTTAAAACAGAAAATGTTGCCGGTAAACTACCCCTTTCCCTCAACTGATCTTCACCAAAATCTATAAGTCTTGAGAACTCTATAATTCAGGGCTGTATGCAAAAAATTATTTTATTCTGTTTGAATTTGTGGCTCTTATCGTTTTCCATATAAAAAAAAATCTACACACAGATAGACACACAGACACAAGACAGACACACACACAGACACTTTTCGAAAAATGACTTTATTTCATGTTTGAGGGTAGTACAATCAGAATCTGCAATTATCTCGAACACGATTTTTTTTGCCATCACCATACTTCCATTTCCTTATGGAACACTGATGTAAAAAAAAGGAATTTGTGACATAATCAGAGTGCAGGATTTGCAGTTGATTGGTGACAAGTTGTGGGGAGCACATCCTTAACGCCATACTCATACGACTGTATCCTTGTAGTACTAGATTAATTTACAAGCTGAGTAAATACATGGTTGTATCACGCCTAGAGTTACGAACACGATATCGTGAACTGATATCGTTACATACGTAATTCTCTTACGACCATCCTCGGTTGAATTACTGAAGAATAAAGAGAACTGTATGAAACTTATTTACAATGGACGCCGTTGTTTCCAGTAACAACTGTTAAAAAATAGACAGTGAGGTTTTTTTATCCATAAAGCATGTGATGAAGTAAGTACTGAATTATTCCGCATGATTAGTTTGATTGTCTGCGTTTTCCTGTTGGGCTTGAATTTAATCTGCATTAGGTACAACTGAAAAAGAATTTCACAGCTCCTGCTGTGAATACACATGTTCTTACAGCATACACACCAACGTATAATGTACCGCAATTTTTTTTCTATTGCAGATTTTTAATCTGTTCGACTAAGCGAATATTGAACAAACTCACTGACAAAACACATACATGAATATGGCTGACCATTGACAGCTCTTCTTGTTTTTGTCTCCAGATTAAACAGATACACAAATTACAGGACTACATGGCAAAACATGTAAATAAATGAACGAAAGTCACTTCAACTTGCTGCTGGCATGATACACAAATTCAATATAATAAACAATGAGCCTATTAGGCATATATACTTGTTGATATTAACACTTAATGTTGACATTAACACAGTGTACCACAATGATAAAAAAATATATGTTTGTGTTTGTGTGTGTGTGTATACAAACGTATTCATGCGTACCGATAGCTAGCCTATACAGCAATTTATGTCAGCACACATTAGGAATGTAAAAAATGAAGTACAAATTTGAGAAACTTCATTTTTAAATAAACAAATGATATTTTTTCTCTTTTTTCATTTGTCTGTTTCACCACCCATTTCCTGTTATAGACATTGTAAGCACATTTATGTTTTAGTCATTTTGATATAAAGACACAACCTGTGATAGACTTACTCTGAGAAGAAATTCAATTAAGGTACATTACTTAGCGTTAAATTCCAGTAAGAATTTAACACAGATAGGTTTCAACACACACACACACACACACACACACACACACACACACACACACACACACACACACACACACTGCAATACAATTCTAAACTTGAACGTAAAGTTTGCAAACACTGTAAAAGCAAAAAGTAGTGAAACAATTAGTGTTTGATAACAATGGGATTTTATTGTTTATGTTTTGTAATAAAGTTTCTTAGTTCTTGCAATGCTTGATACAACAGCACATACGTACACACTTTCAGCACAGCGTTTAACTGATTCCTGTTCTTGATTTATTTTGTAATTTAATAAAGTCATTAACCATACTGCCGGAGATTGTTTTCTCTAATTGTGGCTTCTTATGCTTAAGTATTTTAAAAAGTGAAACTAATTTTTTTTACGCTGAACAGTTAGAGAAATTAACAATGGTTTACATTTGCATGAACAATTAATGATGACTTCCATTCTTCTGTGTACACTTTTAAATTAATTAAATTCAAAATAAGAGTACTGCGTGTATTTGAATTTTATTGGTTGTAAATACTCAAAATTGTGAATCCCGTAAGAAATTATAAATCAATATTCAAAAGAGAAAAAATAATATAAATAAATGCAAGTTTAAAACACTGATGTTTCAAATATTGTAAGTATATATTTCATCAAGTTCACGTAGGCCTATATATTTCATTGATCACGTTTTAACACAGTCTGACAACAGAAGCTGTAAATTTCTTTGACAAACATATTGTTCTTGGTATCCGAGTCACTTTATTTAGAAATTAATAGAATAGAATAGCTGAAATATTATTAGGTCCCTCTTTAATATAAGTTACATTTTGCACTTGCCTTAAAACACTTTGTCAAATACCCTATCAAAAGTCTCTATCGGGGACGGTTTTCGGAGACCACAAAGTGTGCGAGAGAAGACAGAGTTAGATAGATAGATATAGAGAGATAGACAGAGAGAGAGCGACAGACAGACAGACAGAGACAGAGGCAGAGACTGATAGACAGACAGATAGACATACAGATACACAGATAGATATAGAGACAGAGGAGGAAGACACGGAATTAGTATTAGAAAACATAAAAACGATTTAAAAATAAACAGAGCCTGGCGTTGAACCTGGTGGTTAAAGCTTCCAGGCTCCACGTATAAAGTCAAGCGTCACGCACGCAAGTACATAATCACATTGCGGTTCGGTGGCCGAGGATCACTACAGTCGCAAGAGTGGTTATAGGGAGACGATTATGATTATAATATTGCATAACCACCATAACTTCTATTAATAGGCTATATTAAAATATACATAATATGTGTGCGTATAGTTTAAACGTTGGTATTATTGTGATATGATATTAATGAAATATGTTTGTACAATGTCTGAATGATGCAAGTTGTACATATAGTTGGTACTTTCTTTCCCAAACTTCCATACTTGTTAATAGTATGAGAATAAATTAAGTGTCAATGCGATCAAACGTTTTGCAACCACTTGTGTATTTTTAAGCAATTTACCAACCTTACCGATTATACACTAAAATACAGAGTAAAAAAGTAAATAGAGAAAATAAGAAACATATGTACACAAAAAAATATTTGTTTCTTTTATTTCTCAGCATAACTTAGTTTCAAACAATGTATAGTGTCTGATTACAACTCCGTTTTTTCAAACAACTCATGAATTTAGAATAGTATCTATTAAAATATTTTATTTTAGCGAAGAAGCTACAAAGCCATTTCGCGGCGAGAAAAATAGATTATTGGTCATTTGCAATAAATATCGGTATCGAGAACCATACATGACTTCCATGTTCTAAGATTTATATTTAAAATCATTTTAGAAATGAAATATTTCCATAGAAACTACTTCATTCTACTTACTGCTTCAGCCTTAACCAGAGTACTGTGGTTACTAACGTATACCACCTCACGTTATCGCACTCGATTTTCACTGATGATGGAAGTTGATGGCACTGCTGAAACGTCTGGTTTTGCAGAAAACATTGGTCTACAGCCAAACAGGCCGGGAAGGAATTTTAACAACAAACTACTTCTTTGTTGCTGATAACGTAGTACATATTGTAACGTAATAAATTGTGGGGTGATCGTTCGTAATCGGGTTACTTACGATCGAGACGTAGCCTCACCTCGGTTTCGTCTATTCGTAACCAGAGAATATTTCGTTACATACAATGTTATTGTGGATCAATTTACTTGTATTTATGTAGCGTGCACTTGAATACACCGTCCGTTGGAAATGTCGACTTGTAATATGGATAAATGATGTAGCGACAAACTCGCACTGGAGTCGTCGATGTAGATTATAAATGTATTATGTCGAACGGCGAATAATTTCGTAAATTGCCGCTTACTCCCACTACGCTGCTTCTTTTACGTGACGTCACTCACCGATGCCAACTATCGGGTCAGCTACAACCTGTGAATTCTATTTACTAAATGTAACGGCAATAATAATGACTCACAATTATCATCAAACATATATCCTTGTGGAATCCTTTATTTGGAAAAAACACTGGTTAACTTGTTTTAATAATTTTTAAACAGAATAATCGCAATTGTAGTACAAAATATAAGTCTTCCTTACCAGTTGGCAGCAGTAGCTGTTCAGTATTCCTTCCTTAGATCAAAACAATGCTTTTTGTTAACGTTTTAAATTAAAATATATCAATTATCTCAGGGCGTATATGGTTCGGGGATTTATAATTATACAAAATATTACACTATTAATCAAAATACAAGTTCACAATCATGGGATATTACAACGTTAGAGTGATAGGTGCACACAGAAAGCGTATAGTGGTTGCCAGTTTTAAAAAGGTTATGTCTAAATCAGGCTTTTATAGTTATTATGTGAATTAAAAGTTCTTGTTGTGTTTAAAAGGTGTTAGTCTTATATGGTGTTATTAGTGGTTGTTTCTAGTGTTCGTGTTATATGGTGTCTGTAATTCAGTTGATTATTGCTTAAAATACGTGTATACAAGTGTATGTGTTGAAGTACGATATAATGAGATGTCAGATCACCAAATCCTCTTCTTGTACTCTTCTTAGTTGTAAATAGGTCCCACGTACACGTCAGGTCTTCTTCTCGTCCCTCGTCCACGTCAAATCTTCTTTCTGGTTATTATTCCTTCTCATCCATCTAATGAGTAGTCTTCTGTTGTTGCAAAACGTTTGTATAGTGTACTTCTAACAATATTTATCTATTGGTATTGTTTTTTCACACTTTATAACATCTAATGTAAGACGATTTAAGAACGCGTCTATCTGCTAAGATCGTTGTCAAAGAAGTCTCTTTTTATTTATCCGAAATTTCTGGTTGCTAAGTGTAAACTTGGAACCTGGTTGGTCAATCCGAATAGACATTGTCATAAACTTTTATTATTTCAGAATCTAAATTTGTTCAAAATCTTTAATTTAACATAACTTTTCTATACTGAATGGGAGTTTAAAACCATTATCAGCATTATTTTGATCTTCACATGTGTTATATTTAGACACCAAACATGCCTATTTTTGCTTAAGAACTATGGATGTTACAATTTTGTTATTCGGAATTTTCTTAAATAACTTGATATGTGTTATTTTGTTTCTATATTCCTTGCATACATTATTACCTATAAATACATCTACCTTTCCACATTTGCTTTACAAAATTTCTAATATAATTGTTCAAAATTTACTAAAGTTGATTTCACCTGGCCTATGTACTAGTATTATTTTCATCATCATGTTTTAACATCTCTAGCAATTAAATTAACTTCTAACATTCATAAAAATGGTTTAACATATAACGTTATTTTAACAACACAAAATATATATTATTCTAATATTTAAATTCATGTCCACATGGCTATGATTATACCACTTCCTTGTACAAATAATTGTTTTCTACTCAAACTGTATAGGTGTTTGACATTTAACAAAACATCTTTGTATTGTCCATTCTGCTTGGTTAATTAATTTATTTACCATGGCTTAATATCAGCTCTATTGGTATATTTGTGAACACAACATAAACAAAAAATGGAATTAATATCATAAAATTGGCATCCCTTTAAACTGACTGTATCATCTGTTACATACAAAAAACACAACACAAATACTATTATATAAAACACTGTGCTATAACATAAAACATGCACATTTAACAAAACAAATCCTATACTAATTATTTAGTCCTTTGTCAGCTAATTTATGACTTATTTTGACACTGTCCATGTCATATTGACTATTCATATGGGTTTAAACATCCGTATACTTACTGATGTTTTGTGTTACAAAAATTACAATAAAGTGAACACTGTTGCTCTACCTCACACACAGTTCTAATAACCTTGTTACATTTATTGTTTATCTGGGTTTTACTCTTGTTATAAATATTATTGTGACCATGTTATAATTTGTTGTTTACAGGACAACTCTATGAACTCTATATGTGACACTTTTTGTATGGTTCTTGTATCTATAATCATGTGTATCTATATTTTTCTTACATCAATTAACTTAATTATTTAACAATATTTCTCTTACATAATATTATATGTTTGGGTCTATTATCCCTCACTTTGTATTTTGATTATTTGGATTTAACGATACATCAACTGAAACCATTTGTTTCTTTATAGTCCTGGTTCATAAACCATTTGTCCTTATAAATCTTTGTTTGGTCAATACTGAAAGTTCATTATCATAGTTGGGGTTTGGAGATATCTGCATCACTTAGCCTAAATCATTAAAAATATCTGTGAGGATCTTCATCTGAATTCTTAATTATTTGCTTATCTGAAGCCCCATAGTCTGGTTCACCATCACACATCCACCCTGAAGGAATACATTTTAGTGCACCTGTATACTGGAACTGTCCTGGATGCTACTCTAATGGAACACATTCTGGTGATTCATCCGTGCCGTCATCCCAGTCTGGTAAGATGTCATACTTCCATCTTTCTGGAATACACTGTCCAGTCCTGCGCTGAAACTGATCTAGTCCCCATGTTTTATTCAGTTTACCTCTGGTCCTTTCCCAGTGGTAAACTACTGTCTGCTGGTAAATCATCTCTGAGATTACCCTTAATCTACTTCCATTATTCCCGGAACTCACGATTTCTTCATGGTTGGTCATATGGATATTATCATCATCAAATAAACCCTGGTTCATCATCTCCATTTCTTCCTTTGTTTTCATTAATTTCTTTGGATGTGTTCTTCTTCTCTTCATTGGTTCCACTTCCTTATCTTTAGTATTTTCTTTGTTTCCGTTAGTTTTCTTTTCAGGTAATACTACTACTGGGTCCTCTGTTTTGGCGTTTGGTTTTTCTTCTGTTTCTGGTTTTCTATCATTTTTTATTTCTTCGGTCATTTCCTCCATCTTTTCCTCCCTTTTCTTAAAGTTCTCGTCCAATTTCTTCATGATTTCCTGGTAATTTTCCTTCAATTCTTCCCTCAATGCTTTGTTATTTGCGTCAATTTTTTTTCCTCCATTTTCTTGCTATTCTCTTTCAATTCTCCCATTTTTTCTTCAATTTTCTTATTAGTCTCTTCCAATTTTCGGCTTAATTCCTCCGTAGACTGTTTATTTTCCGTTTTTGATTCCTCTATTTTCTTACTCAATTCTTCCTTCAACATTACTAAGTTCTTATTATTGTTCTCTATGGACTGTTTATTGTCCTTTTTTAATTCCTCTATGGATTCCATCATACGTTTGAACATTTCTTGCGTCTTCTCGCCTTCTGTTTGTGTGGGTTCTTCTGGTTGTTTCTCCGGATCCTTCCTTGTTATAATTTCTATTTCCTCAACCGGTGTCGCTTCTTTATCTTCCATATTTAACTCGTCTACCTTCTCGGTTTCGGCCGCTCGTTTTCGCGATACCTCCCGCTTCCTCATCTTGTTTATTTTGGTTTATCTGTGTATTAATAATAATTTAATTTATATTAAATTGCACGCCTCACACGTTGGTGCGCCAATTTGTAACGTAATAAATGGGGTGAGGAGTTTCGGGTTACTTACGATCGAGACGTAGCCTCACCTCGGGTTCGTCTATTTGTAACCAGAGAATATTTCGTTACATACAATGTTATTGTGGATCAATTTACTTGTATTTATGTAGCGTGCACTTGAATACACCGTCCGTTGGAAATGTCGACTTGTAATATGGATAAATGATGTAGCGACAAACTCGCACTGGAGTCGTCGATGTAGATTATAAATGTATTATGTCGAACGGCGAATAATTTCGTAAATTGCCGCTTACTCCCACTACGCTGCTTCTTTTACGTGACGTCACTCACCGATGCCAACTATCGGGTCAGCTACAACCTGTGAATTCTATTTACTAAATGTAACGGCAATAATAATGACTCACAATTATCATCAAACATATATCCTTGTGGAATCCTTTATTTGGAAAAAACACTGGTTAACTTGTTTTAATAATTTTTAAACAGAATAATCGCAATTGTAGTACAAAATATAAGTCTTCCTTACCAGTTGGCAGCAGTAGCTGTTCAGTATTCCTTCCTTAGATCAAAACAATGCTTTTTGTTAACGTTTTAAATTAAAATATATCAATTATCTCAGGGCGTATATGGTTCGGGGATTTATAATTATACAAAATATTACACTATTAATCAAAATACAAGTTCACAATCATGGGATATTACAACGTTAGAGTGATAGGTGCACACAGAAATCGTATAGTGGTTGCCAGTTTTAAAAAGGTTATGTCTAAATCAGGCTTTTATAGTTATTATGTGAATTAAAAGTTCTTGTTGTGTTTAAAAGGTGTTAGTCTTATATGGTGTTATTAGTGGTTGTTTCTAGTGTTCGTGTTATATGGTGTCTGTAATTCAGTTGATTATTGCTTAAAATACGTGTATACAAGTGTATGTGTTGAAGTACGATATAATGAGATGTCAGATCACCAAATCCTCTTCTTGTACTCTTCTTAGTTGTAAATAGGTCCCACGTACACGTCAGGTCTTCTTCTCGTCCCTCGTCCACGTCAAATCTTCTTTCTGGTTATTATTCCTTCTCATCCATCTAATGGGTAGTCTTCTGTTGTTGCAAAACGTTTGTATAGTGTACTTCTAACAATATTTATCTATTGGTATTGTTTTTTCACACTTTATAACATCTAATGTAAGACGATTTAAGAACGCGTCTATCTGCTAAGATCGTTGTCAAAGAAGTCTCTTTTTATTTATCCGAAATTTCTGGTTGCTAAGGGTAAACTTGGAACCTGGTTGGTCAATCCGAATAGACATTGTCATAAACTTTTATTATTTCAGAATCTAAATTTGTTCAAAATCTTTAATTTAACATAACTTTTCTATACTGAATGGGAGTTTAAAACCATTATCAGCATTATTTTGATCTTCACATGTGTTATATTTAGACACCAAACATGCCTATTTTTGCTTAAGAACTATGGATGTTACAATTTTGTTATTCGGAATTTTCTTAAATAACTTGATATGTGTTATTTTGTTTCTATATTCCTTGCATACATTATTACCTATAAATACATCTACCTTTCCACATTTGCTTTACAAAATTTCTAATATAATTGTTCAAAATTTACTAAAGTTGATTTCACCTGGCCTATGTACTAGTATTATTTTCATCATCATGTTTTAACATCTCTAGCAATTAAATTAACTTCTAACATTCATAAAAATGGTTTAACATATAACGTTATTTTAACAACACAAAATATATATTATTCTAATATTTAAATTCATGTCCACATGGCTATGATTATACCACTTCCTTGTACAAACAATTGTTTTCTACTCAAACTGTATAGGTGTTTGACATTTAACAAAACATCTTTGTATTGTCCATTCTGTTGGTTAATTAATTTATTTACCATGGCTTAATATCAGCTCTATTGGTATATTTGTGAACACAACATAAACAAAAAATGGAATTAATATCATAAAATTGGCATCCCTTTAAACTGACTGTATCATCTGTTACATACAAAAAACACAACACAAATACTATTATATAAAACACTGTGCTATAACATAAAACATGCACATTTAACAAAACAAATCCTATACTAATTATTTAGTCCTTTGTCAGCTAATTTATGACTTATTCTGACACTGTCCATGTCATATTGACTATTCATATGGGTTTAAACATCCGTATACTTACTGATGTTTTGTGTTACAAAAATTACAATAAAGTGAACACTGTTGCTCTACCTCACACACAGTTCTAATAACCTTGTTACATTTATTGTTTATCTGGGTTTTACTCTTGTTATAAATATTATTGTGACCATGTTATAATTTGTTGTTTACAGGACAACTATATGAACTCTATATGTGACACTTTTTGTATGGTTCTTGTATCTATAATCATGTGTATCTATATTTTTCTTACATCAATTAACTTAATTATTTAACAATATTTCTCTTACATAATATTATATGTTTGGGTCTATTATCCCTCACTTTGTATTTTGATTATTTGGATTTAACGATACATCAACTGAAACCATTTGTTTCTTTATAGTCCTGGTTCATAAACCATTTGTCCTTATAAATCTTTGTTTGGTCAATACTGAAAGTTCATTGTCATAGTTGGGGTTTGGAGATATCTGCATCACTTAGCCTAAATCATTAAAAATATCTGTGAGGATCTTCATCTGAATTCTTAATTATTTGCTTATCTGAAGCCCCATAGTCTGGTTCACCATCACACATCCACCCTGAAGGAATACATTTTAGTGCACCTGTATACTGGAACTGTCCTGGATGCTACTCTAATGGAACACATTCTGGTGATTCATCCGTGCCGTCATCCCAGTCTGGTAAGATGTCATACTTCCATCTTTCTGGAATACACTGTCCAGTCCTGCGCTGAAACTGATCTAGTCCCCATGTTTTATTCAGTTTACCTCTGGTCCTTTCCCAGTGGTAAACTACTGTCTGCTGGTAAATCATCTCTGAGATTACCCTTAATCTACTTCCATTATTCCCGGAACTCACGATTTCTTCATGGTTGGTCATATGGATATTATCATCATCAAATAAACCCTGGTTCATCATCTCCATTTCTTCCTTTGTTTTCATTAATTTCTTTGGATGTGTTCTTCTTCTCTTCATTGGTTCCACTTCCTTATCTTTAGTATTTTCTTTGTTTCCGTTAGTTTTCTTTTCAGGTAATACTACTACTGGGTCCTCTGTTTTGGCGTTTGGTTTTTCTTCTGTTTCTGGTTTTCTATCATTTTTTATTTCTTCGGTCATTTCCTCCATCTTTTCCTCCCTTTTCTTAAAGTTCTCGTCCAATTTCTTCATGATTTCCTGGTAATTTTCCTTCAATTCTTCCCTCAATGCTTTGTTATTTGCGTCAATTTTTTTTCCTCCATTTTCTTGCTATTCTCTTTCAATTCTCCCATTTTTTCTTCAATTTTCTTATTAGTCTCTTCCAATTTTCGGCTTAATTCCTCCGTAGACTGTTTATTTTCCGTTTTTGATTCCTCTATTTTCTTACTCAATTCTTCCTTCAACATTACTAAGTTCTTATTATTGTTCTCTATGGACTGTTTATTGTCCTTTTTTAATTCCTCTATGGATTCCATCATACGTTTGAACATTTCTTGCGTCTTCTCGCCTTCTGTTTGTGTGGGTTCTTCTGGTTGTTTCTCCGGATCCTTCCTTGTTATAATTTCTATTTCCTCAACCGGTGTCGCTTCTTTATCTTCCATATTTAACTCGTCTACCTTCTCGGTTTCGGCCGCTCGTTTTCGCGATACCTCCCGCTTCCTCATCTTGTTTATTTGGTTTATCTGTGTATTAATAATAATTTAATTTATATTAAATTGCACGCCTCACACGTTTGTGCGCCAATTTGTAACGTAATAAATGGGGTGAGGAGTTTCGGGTTACTTACGATCGAGACGTAGCCTCACCTCGGGTTCGTCTATTTGTAACCAGAGAATATTTCGTTACATACAATGTTATTGTGGATCAATTTACTTGTATTTATGTAGCGTGCACTTGAATACACCGTCCGTTGGAAATGTCGACTTGTAATATGGATAAATGATGTAGCGACAAACTCGCACTGGAGTCGTCGATGTAGATTATAAATGTATTATGTCGAACGGCGAATAATTTCGTAAATTGCCGCTTACTCCCACTACGCTGCTTCTTTTACGTGACGTCACTCACCGATGCCAACTATCGGGTCAGCTACAACCTGTGAATTCTATTTACTAAATGTAACGGCAATAATAATGACTCACAATTATCATCAAACATATATCCTTGTGGAATCCTTTATTTGGAAAAAACACTGGTTAACTTGTTTTAATAATTTTTAAACAGAATAATCGCAATTGTAGTACAAAATATAAGTCTTCCTTACCAGTTGGCAGCAGTAGCTGTTCAGTATTCCTTCCTTAGATCAAAACAATGCTTTTTGTTAACGTTTTAAATTAAAATATATCAATTATCTCAGGGCGTATATGGTTCGGGGATTTATAATTATACAAAATATTACACTATTAATCAAAATACAAGTTCACAATCATGGGATATTACAACGTTAGAGTGATAGGTGCACACAGAAATCGTATAGTGGTTGCCAGTTTTAAAAAGGTTATGTCTAAATCAGGCTTTTATAGTTATTATGTGAATTAAAAGTTCTTGTTGTGTTTAAAAGGTGTTAGTCTTATATGGTGTTATTAGTGGTTGTTTCTAGTGTTCGTGTTATATGGTGTCTGTAATTCAGTTGATTATTGCTTAAAATACGTGTATACAAGTGTATGTGTTGAAGTACGATATAATGAGATGTCAGATCACCAAATCCTCTTCTTGTACTCTTCTTAGTTGTAAATAGGTCCCACGTACACGTCAGGTCTTCTTCTCGTCCCTCGTCCACGTCAAATCTTCTTTCTGGTTATTATTCCTTCTCATCCATCTAATGGGTAGTCTTCTGTTGTTGCAAAACGTTTGTATAGTGTACTTCTAACAATATTTATCTATTGGTATTGTTTTTTCACACTTTATAACATCTAATGTAAGACGATTTAAGAACGCGTCTATCTGCTAAGATCGTTGTCAAAGAAGTCTCTTTTTATTTATCCGAAATTTCTGGTTGCTAAGGGTAAACTTGGAACCTGGTTGGTCAATCCGAATAGACATTGTCATAAACTTTTATTATTTCAGAATCTAAATTTGTTCAAAATCTTTAATTTAACATAACTTTTCTATACTGAATGGGAGTTTAAAACCATTATCAGCATTATTTTGATCTTCACATGTGTTATATTTAGACACCAAACATGCCTATTTTTGCTTAAGAACTATGGATGTTACAATTTTGTTATTCGGAATTTTCTTAAATAACTTGATATGTGTTATTTTGTTTCTATATTCCTTGCATACATTATTACCTATAAATACATCTACCTTTCCACATTTGCTTTACAAAATTTCTAATATAATTGTTCAAAATTTACTAAAGTTGATTTCACCTGGCCTATGTACTAGTATTATTTTCATCATCATGTTTTAACATCTCTAGCAATTAAATTAACTTCTAACATTCATAAAAATGGTTTAACATATAACGTTATTTTAACAACACAAAATATATATTATTCTAATATTTAAATTCATGTCCACATGGCTATGATTATACCACTTCCTTGTACAAACAATTGTTTTCTACTCAAACTGTATAGGTGTTTGACATTTAACAAAACATCTTTGTATTGTCCATTCTGTTGGTTAATTAATTTATTTACCATGGCTTAATATCAGCTCTATTGGTATATTTGTGAACACAACATAAACAAAAAATGGAATTAATATCATAAAATTGGCATCCCTTTAAACTGACTGTATCATCTGTTACATACAAAAAACACAACACAAATACTATTATATAAAACACTGTGCTATAACATAAAACATGCACATTTAACAAAACAAATCCTATACTAATTATTTAGTCCTTTGTCAGCTAATTTATGACTTATTCTGACACTGTCCATGTCATATTGACTATTCATATGGGTTTAAACATCCGTATACTTACTGATGTTTTGTGTTACAAAAATTACAATAAAGTGAACACTGTTGCTCTACCTCACACACAGTTCTAATAACCTTGTTACATTTATTGTTTATCTGGGTTTTACTCTTGTTATAAATATTATTGTGACCATGTTATAATTTGTTGTTTACAGGACAACTATATGAACTCTATATGTGACACTTTTTGTATGGTTCTAGTATCTATAATCATGTGTATCTATATTTTTCTTACATCAATTAACTTAATTATTTAACAATATTTCTCTTACATAATATTATATGTTTGGGTCTATTATCCCTCACTTTGTATTTTGATTATTTGGATTTAACGATACATCAACTGAAACCATTTGTTTCTTTATAGTCCTGGTTCATAAACCATTTGTCCTTATAAATCTTTGTTTGGTCAATACTGAAAGTTCATTGTCATAGTTGGGGTTTGGAGATATCTGCATCACTTCGCCTAAATCATTAAAAATATCTGTGAGGATCTTCATCTGAATTCTTAATTATTTGCTTATCTGAAGCCCCATAGTCTGGTTCACCATCACACATCCACCCTGAAGGAATACATTTTAGTGCACCTGTATACTGGAACTGTCCTGGATGCTACTCTAATGGAACACATTCTGGTGATTCATCCGTGCCGTCATCCCAGTCTGGTAAGATGTCATACTTCCATCTTTCTGGAATACACTGTCCAGTCCTGCGCTGAAACTGATCTAGTCCCCATGTTTTATTCAGTTTACCTCTGGTCCTTTCCCAGTGGTAAACTACTGTCTGCTGGTAAATCATCTCTGAGATTACCCTTAATCTACTTCCATTATTCCCGGAACTCACGATTTCTTCATGGTTGGTCATATGGATATTATCATCATCAAATAAACCCTGGTTCATCATCTCCATTTCTTCCTTTGTTTTCATTAATTTCTTTGGATGTGTTCTTCTTCTCTTCATTGGTTCCACTTCCTTATCTTTAGTATTTTCTTTGTTTCCGTTAGTTTTCTTTTCAGGTAATACTACTACTGGGTCCTCTGTTTTGGCGTTTGGTTTTTCTTCTGTTTCTGGTTTGCTATCATTTTTTATTTCTTCGGTCATTTCCTCCATCTTTTCCTCCCTTTTCTTAAAGTTCTCGTCCAATTTCTTCATGATTTCCTGGTAATTTTCCTTCAATTCTTCCCTCAATGCTTTGTTATTTGCGTCAATTTTTTCCTCCATTTTCTTGCTATTCTCTTTCAATTCTCCCATTTTTTCTTCAATTTTCTTATTAGTCTCTTCCAATTTTCGGCTTAATTCCTCCGTAGACTGTTTATTTTCCGTTTTTGATTCCTCTATTTTCTTACTCAATTCTTCCTTCAACATTACTAAGTTCTTATTACTGTTTTCTAAGTTCTTATTACTGTTCTCACTTAATTCTTCCTTTAATTTCTCTAAGTTCTTATTATTGTTCTCTATGGACTGTTTATTGTCCTTTTTTAATTCCTCTATGGATTCCATCATACGTTTGAACATTTCTTGCGTCTTCTCGCCTTCTGTTTGTGTGGGTTCTTCTGGTTGTTTCTCCGGATCCTTCCTTGTTATAATTTCTATTTCCTCAACCGGTGTCGCTTCTTTATCTTCCATATTTAACTCGTCTACCTTCTCGGTTTCGGCCGCTCGTTTTCGCGATACCTCCCGCTTCCTCATCTTGTTTATTTTGGTTTATCTGTGTATTAATAATAATTTAATTTATATTAAATTGCACGCCTCACACGTTGGTGCGCCAATTTGTAACGTAATAAATGGGGTGAGGAGTTTCGGGTTACTTACGATCGAGACGTAGCCTCACCTCGGGTTCGTCTATTTGTAACCAGAGAATATTTCGTTACATACAATGTTATTGTGGATCAATTTACTTGTATTTATGTAGCGTGCACTTGAATACACCGTCCGTTGGAAATGTCGACTTGTAATATGGATAAATGATGTAGCGACAAACTCGCACTGGAGTCGTCGATGTAGATTATAAATGTATTATGTCGAACGGCGAATAATTTCGTAAATTGCCGCTTACTCCCACTACGCTGCTTCTTTTACGTGACGTCACTCACCGATGCCAACTATCGGGTCAGCTACAACCTGTGAATTCTATTTACTAAATGTAACGGCAATAATAATGACTCACAATTATCATCAAACATATATCCTTGTGGAATCCTTTATTTGGAAAAAACACTGGTTAACTTGTTTTAATAATTTTTAAACAGAATAATCGCAATTGTAGTACAAAATATAAGTCTTCCTTACCAGTTGGCAGCAGTAGCTGTTCAGTATTCCTTCCTTAGATCAAAACAATGCTTTTTGTTAACGTTTTAAATTAAAATATATCAATTATCTCAGGGCGTATATGGTTCGGGGATTTATAATTATACAAAATATTACACTATTAATCAAAATACAAGTTCACAATCATGGGATATTACAACGTTAGAGTGATAGGTGCACACAGAAATCGTATAGTGGTTGCCAGTTTTAAAAAGGTTATGTCTAAATCAGGCTTTTATAGTTATTATGTGAATTAAAAGTTCTTGTTGTGTTTAAAAGGTGTTAGTCTTATATGGTGTTATTAGTGGTTGTTTCTAGTGTTCGTGTTATATGGTGTCTGTAATTCAGTTGATTATTGCTTAAAATACGTGTATACAAGTGTATGTGTTGAAGTACGATATAATGAGATGTCAGATCACCAAATCCTCTTCTTGTACTCTTCTTAGTTGTAAATAGGTCCCACGTACACGTCAGGTCTTCTTCTCGTCCCTCGTCCACGTCAAATCTTCTTTCTGGTTATTATTCCTTCTCATCCATCTAATGGGTAGTCTTCTGTTGTTGCAAAACGTTTGTATAGTGTACTTCTAACAATATTTATCTATTGGTATTGTTTTTTCACACTTTATAACATCTAATGTAAGACGATTTAAGAACGCGTCTATCTGCTAAGATCGTTGTCAAAGAAGTCTCTTTTTATTTATCCGAAATTTCTGGTTGCTAAGGGTAAACTTGGAACCTGGTTGGTCAATCCGAATAGACATTGTCATAAACTTTTATTATTTCAGAATCTAAATTTGTTCAAAATCTTTAATTTAACATAACTTTTCTATACTGAATGGGAGTTTAAAACCATTATCAGCATTATTTTGATCTTCACATGTGTTATATTTAGACACCAAACATGCCTATTTTTGCTTAAGAACTATGGATGTTACAATTTTGTTATTCGGAATTTTCTTAAATAACTTGATATGTGTTATTTTGTTTCTATATTCCTTGCATACATTATTACCTATAAATACATCTACCTTTCCACATTTGCTTTACAAAATTTCTAATATAATTGTTCAAAATTTACTAAAGTTGATTTCACCTGGCCTATGTACTAGTATTATTTTCATCATCATGTTTTAACATCTCTAGCAATTAAATTAACTTCTAACATTCATAAAAATGGTTTAACATATAACGTTATTTTAACAACACAAAATATATATTATTCTAATATTTAAATTCATGTCCACATGGCTATGATTATACCACTTCCTTGTACAAACAATTGTTTTCTACTCAAACTGTATAGGTGTTTGACATTTAACAAAACATCTTTGTATTGTCCATTCTGTTGGTTAATTAATTTATTTACCATGGCTTAATATCAGCTCTATTGGTATATTTGTGAACACAACATAAACAAAAAATGGAATTAATATCATAAAATTGGCATCCCTTTAAACTGACTGTATCATCTGTTACATACAAAAAACACAACACAAATACTATTATATAAAACACTGTGCTATAACATAAAACATGCACATTTAACAAAACAAATCCTATACTAATTATTTAGTCCTTTGTCAGCTAATTTATGACTTATTCTGACACTGTCCATGTCATATTGACTATTCATATGGGTTTAAACATCCGTATACTTACTGATGTTTTGTGTTACAAAAATTACAATAAAGTGAACACTGTTGCTCTACCTCACACACAGTTCTAATAACCTTGTTACATTTATTGTTTATCTGGGTTTTACTCTTGTTATAAATATTATTGTGACCATGTTATAATTTGTTGTTTACAGGACAACTATATGAACTCTATATGTGACACTTTTTGTATGGTTCTAGTATCTATAATCATGTGTATCTATATTTTTCTTACATCAATTAACTTAATTATTTAACAATATTTCTCTTACATAATATTATATGTTTGGGTCTATTATCCCTCACTTTGTATTTTGATTATTTGGATTTAACGATACATCAACTGAAACCATTTGTTTCTTTATAGTCCTGGTTCATAAACCATTTGTCCTTATAAATCTTTGTTTGGTCAATACTGAAAGTTCATTGTCATAGTTGGGGTTTGGAGATATCTGCATCACTTAGCCTAAATCATTAAAAATATCTGTGAGGATCTTCATCTGAATTCTTAATTATTTGCTTATCTGAAGCCCCATAGTCTGGTTCACCATCACACATCCACCCTGAAGGAATACATTTTAGTGCACCTGTATACTGGAACTGTCCTGGATGCTACTCTAATGGAACACATTCTGGTGATTCATCCGTGCCGTCATCCCAGTCTGGTAAGATGTCATACTTCCATCTTTCTGGAATACACTGTCCAGTCCTGCGCTGAAACTGATCTAGTCCCCATGTTTTATTCAGTTTACCTCTGGTCCTTTCCCAGTGGTAAACTACTGTCTGCTGGTAAATCATCTCTGAGATTACCCTTAATCTACTTCCATTATTCCCGGAACTCACGATTTCTTCATGGTTGGTCATATGGATATTATCATCATCAAATAAACCCTGGTTCATCATCTCCATTTCTTCCTTTGTTTTCATTAATTTCTTTGGATGTGTTCTTCTTCTCTTCATTGGTTCCACTTCCTTATCTTTAGTATTTTCTTTGTTTCCGTTAGTTTTCTTTTCAGGTAATACTACTACTGGGTCCTCTGTTTTGGCGTTTGGTTTTTCTTCTGTTTCTGGTTTGCTATCATTTTTTATTTCTTCGGTCATTTCCTCCATCTTTTCCTCCCTTTTCTTAAAGTTCTCGTCCAATTTCTTCATGATTTCCTGGTAATTTTCCTTCAATTCTTCCCTCAATGCTTTGTTATTTGCGTCAATTTTTTTTCCTCCATTTTCTTGCTATTCTCTTTCAATTCTCCCATTTTTTCTTCAATTTTCTTATTAGTCTCTTCCAATTTTCGGCTTAATTCCTCCGTAGACTGTTTATTTTCCGTTTTTGATTCCTCTATTTTCTTACTCAATTCTTCCTTCAACATTACTAAGTTCTTATTACTGTTTTCTAAGTTCTTATTACTGTTCTCACTTAATTCTTCCTTTAATTTCTCTAAGTTCTTATTATTGTTCTCTATGGACTGTTTATTGTCCTTTTTTAATTCCTCTATGGATTCCATCATACGTTTGAACATTTCTTGCGTCTTCTCGCCTTCTGTTTGTGTGGGTTCTTCTGGTTGTTTCTCCGGATCCTTCCTTGTTATAATTTCTATTTCCTCAACCGGTGTCGCTTCTTTATCTTCCATATTTAACTCGTCTACCTTCTCGGTTTCGGCCGCTCGTTTTCGCGATACCTCCCGCTTCCTCATCTTGTTTATTTTGGTTTATCTGTGTATTAATAATAATTTAATTTATATTAAATTGCACGCCTCACACGTTGGTGCGCCAATTTGTAACGTAATAAATGGGGTGAGGAGTTTCGGGTTACTTACGATCGAGACGTAGCCTCACCTCGGGTTCGTCTATTTGTAACCAGAGAATATTTCGTTACATACAATGTTATTGTGGATCAATTTACTTGTATTTATGTAGCGTGCACTTGAATACACCGTCCGTTGGAAATGTCGACTTGTAATATGGATAAATGATGTAGCGACAAACTCGCACTGGAGTCGTCGATGTAGATTATAAATGTATTATGTCGAACGGCGAATAATTTCGTAAATTGCCGCTTACTCCCACTACGCTGCTTCTTTTACGTGACGTCACTCACCGATGCCAACTATCGGGTCAGCTACAACCTGTGAATTCTATTTACTAAATGTAACGGCAATAATAATGACTCACAATTATCATCAAACATATATCCTTGTGGAATCCTTTATTTGGAAAAAACACTGGTTAACTTGTTTTAATAATTTTTAAACAGAATAATCGCAATTGTAGTACAAAATATAAGTCTTCCTTACCAGTTGGCAGCAGTAGCTGTTCAGTATTCCTTCCTTAGATCAAAACAATGCTTTTTGTTAACGTTTTAAATTAAAATATATCAATTATCTCAGGGCGTATATGGTTCGGGGATTTATAATTATACAAAATATTACACTATTAATCAAAATACAAGTTCACAATCATGGGATATTACAACGTTAGAGTGATAGGTGCACACAGAAATCGTATAGTGGTTGCCAGTTTTAAAAAGGTTATGTCTAAATCAGGCTTTTATAGTTATTATGTGAATTAAAAGTTCTTGTTGTGTTTAAAAGGTGTTAGTCTTATATGGTGTTATTAGTGGTTGTTTCTAGTGTTCGTGTTATATGGTGTCTGTAATTCAGTTGATTATTGCTTAAAATACGTGTATACAAGTGTATGTGTTGAAGTACGATATAATGAGATGTCAGATCACCAAATCCTCTTCTTGTACTCTTCTTAGTTGTAAATAGGTCCCACGTACACGTCAGGTCTTCTTCTCGTCCCTCGTCCACGTCAAATCTTCTTTCTGGTTATTATTCCTTCTCATCCATCTAATGGGTAGTCTTCTGTTGTTGCAAAACGTTTGTATAGTGTACTTATAACAATATTTATCTATTGGTATTGTTTTTTCACACTTTATAACATCTAATGTAAGACGATTTAAGAACGCGTCTATCTGCTAAGATCGTTGTCAAAGAAGTCTCTTTTTATTTATCCGAAATTTCTGGTTGCTAAGGGTAAACTTGGAACCTGGTTGGTCAATCCGAATAGACATTGTCATAAACTTTTATTATTTCAGAATCTAAATTTGTTCAAAATCTTTAATTTAACATAACTTTTCTATACTGAATGGGAGTTTAAAACCATTATCAGCATTATTTTGATCTTCACATGTGTTATATTTAGACACCAAACATGCCTATTTTTCCTTAAGAACTATGGATGTTACAATTTTGTTATTCGGAATTTTCTTAAATAACTTGATATGTGTTATTTTGTTTCTATATTCCTTGCATACATTATTACCTATAAATACATCTACCTTTCCACATTTGCTTTACAAAATTTCTAATATAATTGTTCAAAATTTACTAAAGTTGATTTCACCTGGCCTATGTACTAGTATTATTTTCATCATCATGTTTTAACATCTCTAGCAATTAAATTAACTTCTAACATTCATAAAAATGGTTTAACATATAACGTTATTTTAACAACACAAAATATATATTATTCTAATATTTAAATTCATGTCCACATGGCTATGATTATACCACTTCCTTGTACAAACAATTGTTTTCTACTCAAACTGTATAGGTGTTTGACATTTAACAAAACATCTTTGTATTGTCCATTCTGTTGGTTAATTAATTTATTTACCATGGCTTAATATCAGCTCTATTGGTATATTTGTGAACACAACATAAACAAAAAATGGAATTAATATCATAAAATTGGCATCCCTTTAAACTGACTGTATCATCTGTTACATACAAAAAACACAACACAAATACTATTATATAAAACACTGTGCTATAACATAAAACATGCACATTTAACAAAACAAATCCTATACTAATTATTTAGTCCTTTGTCAGCTAATTTATGACTTATTCTGACACTGTCCATGTCATATTGACTATTCATATGGGTTTAAACATCCGTATACTTACTGATGTTTTGTGTTACAAAAATTACAATAAAGTGAACACTGTTGCTCTACCTCACACACAGTTCTAATAACCTTGTTACATTTATTGTTTATCTGGGTTTTACTCTTGTTATAAATATTATTGTGACCATGTTATAATTTGTTGTTTACAGGACAACTATATGAACTCTATATGTGACACTTTTTGTATGGTTCTAGTATCTATAATCATGTGTATCTATATTTTTCTTACATCAATTAACTTAATTATTTAACAATATTTCTCTTACATAATATTATATGTTTGGGTCTATTATCCCTCACTTTGTATTTTGATTATTTGGATTTAACGATACATCAACTGAAACCATTTGTTTCTTTATAGTCCTGGTTCATAAACCATTTGTCCTTATAAATCTTTGTTTGGTCAATACTGAAAGTTCATTGTCATAGTTGGGGTTTGGAGATATCTGCATCACTTAGCCTAAATCATTAATTTGGGTACGGTCAGTTGTCTTACTAGTCAGTCTGAAATTGTCAGTCGTTCTTCTTCACTATCATCTTGGAAGATATTGTTCTTCTTGTCAGCTTCTTAATCAAAGTCTTCATTAAATCAGGTAAGATATTATGTTGTTCTAAATGTCATGTTACAATATATATAAAATTATCCCCTCCCCCTTCAACTATAATTTTCATTTATAGAAAATTACCCCCACCTTGTTCAACTAGCCTCTTCATTTATAGATATTTCATCTACGTTTCTACAGTGGATTATTAAGATCTTCGTATCAGGATACTTTATTTATCAAAAAAATTAAATACTTTACTCTTGTTACAACAAAAAATATTTCTGGTAAACTGCCCTTTCCCCGTAACCGATCTTCACAAAAATCAATAGGCCTTGAGTCCTCTACAAATCAGGCACATATGTAAAAAATTATTTGATTCTGTTTGAATTTACGGTAGTTATCTTTCGTCATAGAAAAAATTAACCTTGTTATCACATAAAACGTTGCAGGTAAACCAGGTAAACTACCCCTTTCTCTTAACTGATCTTCACCAAAATCAACAGGTCTTGAGTGCTCTACAATTCAGGGACGAACGCAAAACAATATTTGATTCTGTTTGAATGTGCGGCAGTTATCGTTCGTCATATAAAAAATTACCCTTGTTAAAGCATAAAATGTTGCCGGTAAACTACCCCTTTCCCTTAACTGATCTTCACCAAAATCTATAAGTCTTGAGAACTCTACAATTCAGGACTACATACAAAATATTGTTTAATTCTGTTTGAATTTGCGGCTGTTATCGTTTGCCATAGAAAAAAATTACTCTTGTTAAAACAAAAACGTTGCTGGTAAACTACCCCTTTCCCTTAACCGATCTTCACCAAAAACAATAGGTCTTCAGAACTCTATAATTCAGGGCTGTATGCAAAAAAAATATTTGATTCTGTTTGAATTTGTGGCTCTTATCGTTTGCCATATAAAAAAAAATCTACACACAGATAGACACACAGACACAAGACAGACACACACACAGACACTTTTCGAAAAATGACTTTTTTTCATGTTTGAGGGTAGTACAATCAGAATCTGCAATTATCTCGAACACGATTTTTTTTGCCATCACCATACTTCCATTTCCTTATGGAACATTGATGTAAAAAAAAGGAATTTGTGACATAATCAGAGTGCAGGATTTGCAGTTGATTGGTGACAAGTTGTGGGGAGCACATCCTTAACGCCATACTCATACGACTGTATCCTTATAGTACTAGATTAATTTACAAGCTGAGTAAATACATGGTTGTATCACGCCTAGAGTTACGAACACGATATCGTGAACTGATATCGTTACATACGTAATTCTCTTACGACCATCCTCGGTTGAATTACTGAAGAATAAAGAGAACTGTATGAAACTTATTTACAATGGACGCCGTTGTTTCCAGTAACAACTGTTAAAAAATAGACAATGAGGTTTTTTTATCCATAAAGCATGTGATGAAGTAAGTACTGAATTATTCCGCATGATTAGTTTGATTGTCTGCGTTTTCCTGTTGGGCTTGAATTTAATCTGCATTAGGTACAACTGAAAAAGAATTTCACAGCTCCTGCTGTGAATACACATGTTCTTACAGCATACACACCAACGTATAATGTACCGCAATTTTTTTTCTATTGCAGATTTTTAATCTGTTCGACTAAGCGAATATTGAACAAACTCACTGACAAAACACATACATGAATATGGCTGACCATTGACAGCTCTTCTTGTTTTTGTCTCCAGATTAAACAGATACACAAATTACAGGACTACATGGCAAAACATGTAAATAAATGAACGAAAGTCACTTCAACTTGCTGCTGGCATGATACACAAATTCAATATAATAAACAATGAGCCTATTAGGCATATATACTTGTTGATATTAACACTTAATGTTGACATTAACACAGTGTACCACAATGATAAAAAAATATATGTTTGTGTTTGTGTGTGTGTGTATACAAACGTATTCATGCGTACCGATAGCTAGCCTATACAGCAATTTATGTCAGCACACATTAGGAATGTAAAAAATGAAGTACAAATTTGAGAAACTTCATTTTTAAATAAACAAATGATATTTTTTTCTCTTTTTTCATTTGTCTGTTTCACCACCCATTTCCTGTTATAGACATTGTAAGCACATTTATGTTTTAGTCATTTTGATATAAAGACACAACCTGTGATAGACTTACTCTGAGAAGAAATTCAATTAAGGTACATTACTTAGCGTTAAATTCCAGTAAGAATTTAACACAGATAGGTTTCAACACACACACATACACACACTGCAATACATTTTGATTTTGATGATGTAACTAAATAATAATGCATTCGAGTATAGATACCTTTTATTTACTGAATTACTCACAGCACACTTTATTACATTTACAGAACATAATACTGACTCCTTACGTACATACGTAATTACATGTATACTACTTTAGACGGAAATAGGCAACCACTGTACGGAACTCTACAGTATTGTACTAACTGTACTCACGTTCTTATTCACTTTCGGTCACTGTTTTATTGGCAGTAAACGGGCCAGACTTCATAAAGTCTGTCTGGATTAAATCGTATGACGTGCAAATTGCTTTTTAACGATTTAAGAAGGGACGTCGTGTTCAATGCACACGGATTTATATTTTCTGGCCGATTTTTTGTATTGTATATGTTTTACATCTTAAATGCTTTGTGACTGTGATATAATGAAGTCTGACATATTTTTTAAACTGCTTCATCCACCTTATAACTGTATACCAGAAGTACAATTGAACGTAAGAGATAATGTATTGTATTTATAAGTACCCCAACATTTATTATCAGGGCAGTATAATTGTAATGTCAGCATATTTCAAGTGACAGTTTTTTTTCTTAAATTCACCTTCGATGGTTATATGTAAACAAATACAGAGAATTTCCTATCCAAGAAAGAAGCAATATCTTTGTGCTCGAAAATTTTTGTCGTAAAGAGATAGCAAGAAATCTTATGTTTTGTGTTGTACAAAACTAGACGAGTATATTTGCGTGTACCCAGCGTTTACGTAGAGATAGATAAATGAAAATTATTTTGAGAGCTTTACACATGAAACTGGCTTTTGCAAGCCCCCGTCAGATGCTAAACCATTCCAAATCTCTTGTCTGCATCCTCTCGACATCCGACTCTGTAGTCATACACGTCACTCTTATATATTAGTTCGTTTGCTTTCCAACCTAGAGATCCTGACATTTCATCTTAATTCAGTTCCAGTACACTTTGCTTTTAGACGCCAAAAATTTTAAATAGACTTTGCTTTAAATTTACGCCAAAGTCTACACCACAGACCCATATATAACATATATTGGTAATTCCAATTTAACTTTATCTGCTGTCGTCTTGATTTTTTTTATATAAATATACCATTAAGTAACGCTGTCACAGAACGCTATATCAGAGAAAGTATTACTTCATTCGTTTACTTCCTTCGTTCTTACCTAAATCTCCATTTTCAGACCGGAAAAAAAAACAATATGCTCTCAAGGCCGTAACATTAATGTACTGGTTACATTGTGCCAAACGTTGTAATATATAATCCATTTATTTATTATTAATTTAGGAATTAAAAATAAAAAACAGTGTGTATTCAAATATTTTAAAGACGATTACAAGAAATTAAATTTCAAAGCTTGTTTTGTGACATAAAATTAAAATCACAGGTGGGATTCAGATTATTTAGTGTTTCAGTACTTTCTCAGAATCAAATTTTTTTATTTATTGCCAATTAATTAATTTATTTGTCAGATGGAATAATTATATTTTCGCTTTGCCTTGGCATATGACTGTTGTGTTATTAATTAACATCGTTTGAGTTAATGTCATACAAGATGCAAAACTAAATTAATAATAGTTAATTACATCTGAAAAGTTAAATGGAATTAAGTTTTAAGATTAGTTATTTTTTCCGTATCCGCCATCTAGGGACCACATGCTAATTTCAATTCTTTACTCTTAGTTCTTTCCTTTTTTTCCAATACTCTTTCATCTTCTCACTGTGTCTCTTCTTCCTGTCTTCAGTCCACTTTGAACCTGGGTTTTTCTCTCTCCTACCCTGGACTCCCTCCATTTTTAACACTTTTGCCCGAAAAACTTCTCCTTCAATTGCTTCTTCTGCGTGTATATTATTTTTTCCTAAATCCTTTTGGACTTCTTTAATCCAACTTGATGTTGACTTCTTCCCCCACAGATATTTGAAGATTTGCTTTGTCAACCTATTGTCGTCCATTCTATATAAATGTCCAAAAAATAGTAGTCTTCTTTTTCTCATTGTTTCTGTTATACTTTTTATACTTTGATGTATACTTTGATGAAATTAAAGATCGGCGGACAGCAGGCCTGCCACGGAGTCCACAAAGATGTTGAGGCGTAATTACATACTGAGAGTTATACAGATAAAGTTTGTAACCAACTTATGTCCCGATGGGCGTGAGCACAATTGATAACTGAATCTGAGTAAAGTTTTTTTTTTATTACTGGTGAATGTCACAACACACGGTGTCTACTGCAACGGCCTAGTGTGTTTTAAAAGCTTAAATTTCACCTGCTATTGTCCATAAGATGTCTCGGGGCTACTGTGACAGGCTGTGCAGCAGCTTCTCATCATTACTACTTAATTTTCAATCTTCTGAAGTTTTTCGTGGGCCTAATATTTTCCTAATAATTCGTCTTTCCAAAATTTCTAGTTTGTCTAAATTATAATTCAATGCTAGACATTCACTTGCATATAGGCATTGTGCTTCACTACTGTACTATAATGCCTTATTTTCGCATTTTTAAATATGCACTTTTTATTGTAAATAGGGTTAGTTATTTTATTGATTGAAAAATTTCATATATAAAATTTGCTTTGTTATTTTGTTTTCGTTGGTCTCCAGGCTTTAGGTTTTGTTTACCCTGTCTTTATTTTTCTGCTGCAATATCCAGTGTTCGACACATGCGTTTTTGAAAAATCCAATTTATATCTTTCTCAATATATTTATAGAACGTACCCGTAATTTTCTAACCAGTTTCGTCCACCCTCATCGTTTTCAACTTTAAGCCGAGAAGCCTACAAGCAAATCTGTTTTACTTTTGTTTAAACCTGTGTTATTTTTAGTATAAAAGTACTTTGTTTCCATCATTTTCATAGAACTACTTAATATTGCAAAGGTGGGAATTGTTTTAAATGTACAAAATAATCCTGTAACTATAGGGGACAGTGATGAGGTGAGACAGTAAGAGTCTCAACAGGCATTACATTTAGTAGGTCGCGTGTTAGTTGTGAGAGACATTGAGAATCATTTTGGCGTGACAATGGTTTGAGCCACTTGTCGCTAATTGTCACAGCATTATGACAGAGTGAATTCACTCAATTAGTTAGAATCCCTTATCCCTGTATGCCGTAAGACTAATTTCACCTATTGTTTACACTCTGTTCTCTGAAGGCTTTAGTTATTTGCACCACGAATACGAACATTCTAATTAAAACACCCCCCTCGTTCGGATAGACTTTTTCAGTATTTCATCATCTCACCAGCTTGCTATCTTGTTGTTATTAAATACTTATAAAATCTTGTGCTTCCAACTTTTATCGATTGTGAGATATCAGTTTGTACATAACATTAGTACTGTGGAGCATTTAGTTTAGATGACTGATTGTAGCCTGTTCGAGTTACTCAAACGTAGCAGCAACGGGTCAGCACAAAAGCAATCAACGTCCTAGAGCAGAAGACGGCAAACGTCGTGGCGAATTGGAAACCAAATACAGCAACACAGCGTTCACGTAAACACAATATTTGCGAAATCTTCTACATATAATCGACGCACTTTACGTTCGACTCTCGCAGTTTACGAGGACAACATAAGGCGCGAATACAGTTCTGTCGCAAAACGAAATGTCGCTCCAATGTGTGGACGACCTAAGAGACGTCTGTGTGCAGCTCCAGAACTGTATACAAATCCGTCGTCTTCATTCACATTGAATCTACTGGAGATTCGCTAAGAGACCGCTGTTTTTGATATTCTCATGCTGAAACGGTTAACATCGTCCAAAAGAGAAACAGCTGTGGGCCTCCAAATTATTTGTGTACTTTATCCGATAGTTGCGCGTTGTCGTTTTTTATGAATAGGAATAAACATACGATTTTTTTAATTTATTGTTATACCATTTGTTACATTGTAAAACGAATGCTTTACATATGTGTTTACTGCATTGCCGTTACGCCAGCGTCTCCATACGCTGAAAGAGATATTAAACTTCAGAAAAACCTCCCACATTTCGCCGAGTCATTGCACCGGCACTGGTGGAGCGGGGGGTTCGTGGTGTTGGTTTCCGGTAGCGTGTACCTTGCCGTTTCAGTTGCCATCATGGCGTGGACTGGTATACATCGTGCGTTTGTTGTTGAGTCATTTATCCGAAATAACGAATCTGTGATCGCCACGCAGAGAGCTTTTCGAATACATTGCGAGCTTAATCGCGGCGATGCTATTCCAGACAGAAAAACCATACTGTTATGGGTTGAAAATTTTCGGTCTACAGGGTCAGCATTAAAACGGAAACCATCTGGAAGACAATGTTTATAAACCATAAACCGTGTTTATGGTCCATACTTTTTCGAGGAAGAAGGCCAAACGGTTTCAGAGAATCCCGCTCGGTATGTGCAAATGTTACAACACTTTTTAAACCAACACTCACCGCACTTGGAAATCGGAATGTGTGGTTTCAACAGGATGGGGCCACTGCCCACACAGCCAGAAACTCGATGGCTGTTTTGAGAGAACAGTTTCCCGGGCGCTTGGTCTCGTTACATGGTGACATTCGGTGGCCCGCACGATCACCCGATCTCACCCCTTGCGATTTTTTTCTTTGGGGCCATCTGAAGGCTAATTTTTACCGACATCGACCAGAAACCATTGATGAACTGAAGGCTGCTATACGCCAAGAAATTGCAGCGATAACACCGCAACTCACCAACGAGTGATGCAAAACTTCAGAAATCGATTAGAAAAGTGTATCGGGGAAGAAGGCCACCATTTAGGCGATATCATTTTCAAAACCAAGTGAAAGAAACTGCGTTCTGTATCCTTTCATATTATGTAATAAAATTTAGAATAGCATCGCTCATGTTTTTTTTTGTTAGCGTTTTAAATGTGAGAGGTTTTTCTGCCTCACCCTGTATTACTACTAATATTAAATAATTTAAAATAAAAATATTAAATGCAGGCAGTAAAATGAAAGAACATAATTAACATAACCGTCAGTCATGTTTGGAAATCAAAACTGCTTTTAAATCACGTCTCTCGATACACATGAACTAACTGTAACAACATGCTTAAAATCATCATCTACGAGATGATTTGGATGTGATTAGGTTATCTGATTAATGAGACTGTCTAATTGACGTAGGCTAACATTTCTTACAGTCCTTGGAAAATCTTATTTCATCAAAGCATTCCCTACGTTACTTCTTTGAACATGAGACTAATACGGGTGCATGATTGTTGTGGCAAAACTCTACCTACATGGTTATGATGCGGCTGCTAGTTTTTCAAATCACTGAACATGATACTGAAACCAATTGGAAATTGAGTCAGCAGTTACCTTAGTATTTTTTCTGTTATCTGTTTTACTGTCTTCTGTAAGTTCTTAACTGTTCAAATCCCGTTTCCTGTTATTCTGTAATTCTTAAATAATAGTAGCCACTAATCATAGGTTTTACCTCATTTGATTGCAAACTTTACTGTCAAATTCGTTGGTTATAGATTTTATTTGTATTTTGCATATTTTCGAGTCAGATAGTGTGACCAATAAAAAAATTGTTTGATATTATTGATACCCTTGAAAATTAACTGTGGTATATACATTCTAAATTTTTTATTTAATATTGATGTCGGCAATGATGAACTAGTATTTCTGGATTTTGATCGTTGGTGGACTTAATCCTAACTTAAAAATGGTTTCAATATTTGTTGAAATAAGAACAAAATCTAGTTTTACTTCTTTTTATCTGCATAAAATAGAAAATTAAGATATTTTACTTATATTGTAAAGATGAAACAGATTCAACAAGTTATAGGTGGAGAGACTCCTTATTTCTTATATTTTTTATAATTTCATCTTACACAGCCAAGCCTCGTTACATAAGTAAACAGAAATAATACTTTTTACAATAACTACTGAAAATTTATGTTTTCCTTTGCCTTTTTAGTTTCTTTTAAATTTTATTTTGCTATATTTATTATTCATTTATTTTCTTTATTTGTAATTATCGTAATACCTTGTATATAGTGCAAGCCGTTGTAATCCATACAACGCAAACTGAACATCGACTCAGTAGTTTGAAATATAGTTAATCCTACTTCAAGCGTTAAACTTTACATTAATGACTTCGTAATCCTCTGTAACTCTGGCAACAGCTCTTGAAATGTTTATGATGAAAACGCCTTTGATTATTTCATTATTTCGTAGAATGCATTCGTTCATTTCAGATTATGTAACACGTGTTCATCACTCCCTCACCCTTAGTAGTGCACTGAGTAAAATTAACATCAACAAAACCTACTTCTGTCGGCAGTAAAACAGTAACATGCGGACTCGTAAATGATAAAACAAATTAACTTTGTTATTCCGTGTTTGTGGATTAAATAGTTCCACTTACCGTTGGCTGATGTAGTCAACTCTTGTTTAATTAGGAGTGCGGCGGTTTTCAAACAACACAAAGTTTTCAATGTATAATTGTTATAGGTTCAAAACAGCATGCGAATGCAAAAGTAATATTTTACACATGTTGAGAATGATAGTTTATTTTAAAGATGCCAGAAAAGGATTTGGGATTTTGTAGTTTGTGATCTGCCTTTTTCTTTGTGTATCCTCATGCACAGACGCATTCATAAAATTGCATCATTTTTCAAAATATTTCACGTCGTTTAATTGTGACCCGTTTATATATTTGTACATCGCGCATAACATTCGGCACCGCACAGGGTTTAATGGTACAACATTCAAGATAACCGGGCCTAACATATCTGTAGAGTGTTGGTCTCCACATTATTATTAATTATGTCTACACACCACTACAACACTAATAGACGAATAAATACTAAAATAATAGTCACTGCAACCATTAGAGTTACATAATCGTAGGACTCCAGGGGAAACCGGGACCATGAAACGGAAACATATTCTCATGTGGACACTGATTCGCTAGACCTAAGGAGGATACTAGATCGACGCCAGAGGCAGAAAAATGATCCAAGATTTAAAAGTCACTTTGTTTTGAAATCAAACGTGATTCAAAAGTGTTTTTTTTGTTTTTTAACTTATGCTAAACTTGTGTTGCTACCACTCACACTCACTTAGACTTCCATGAGCGCTTTCATACCTCTCGGCTCATCTTCAGATGGAAACAACTGACCATCGGCTCATCTTCAGGTTGTTTCCATCTGAAGATGAGCCGAGGGGCTTGAAAGCGCTCATGGAAGTCTAAGTGAGTATTAGTGGTAGCAACACACGTTGAGCATAAGTTAGACTTAACCACTAAATTGTATTTATCGTTTAAGTTACAAAAGTGTTTGATTGTATTAACTTTTTGTACAATAATTATAACTCTTCCTCTACATTACAACCTATTACAAAATAATTACAACAAACAATGTAAATCGCTTAAGTGACTACTTTGCTTCAGTTGCAATTATAAGAAAACAAAAATACATTAGCGCCAAAATCAACGCACCAATTAATCCTGATACAACTGGTTACTGTACTTAGATGTAGAGCTCAGTTTACCATTTAAGTAAAGTTTAAATAGAGGTTTAATTCTACTTTAAAACTTTTTTTTTATTCTTATATGAGGAATATATTTTTAACAAAGAACGGTATTCTTTCCTTACGTAAAAGTTTTGAATTGAGTTTTAACACGCTTCATTTACCTATTTGGGAAAACCTTTGACATCTCTATTTCGATTATACTGTTTCATCAGTAATCATCACACCACAGAAGTGCATGTCACAGTATGGAAACGGCTAAAGTAATTATTGAATAGTTTGACGTCAAATATAAATCGATGAATACAAGGCTACTTGTGTCGGTGAGTGATATAATGCAGCGGTGTTCTGGTTTGGATACCAACATTGCATGTACAATTTATAGTTCAAACATTCCCTGCATTCCAGTGTTTGCGACACCACTGACAACGGGAAGCTATCAGAACCGAACTGAAAATGATAGAAAGTAGCTGAAAATGATAATCAATCGTGATTTATGAGCTGTCGTTACAAAGGACGATATTATCTCATGTTTAAAATCCTATTTCAAAAAACTATATATATACGTATAAAACTCCCTGAGCTGCAGAAATCTCTCACATTTTGAAATAAATATTTTTTTCCCCCGTATCGGCCATCTAGGGACCACATGACAATTTCAATTCTTTACTCTTTATTCTTTCATTTTTTCCAATACTCTTTCATCTTCTCACTGTGTCTCCTCTTCCTGTCTTCAGTCCACTTTGAACCTGGGTTTTTCTCTCTCCTACCCTGGACTCCCTCCATTTTTAACACTTTTGCCCGAAAAACTTCTCCTTCAATTGCTTCTTCTGCGTGTATATTATTTTTTCCTGAAACCTTTTGGACTTCTTTAATCCAACTTGATGTTGACTTCTTCCCCCACAGATATTTGAAGATTTGCTTTGTCAACCTATTGTCGTCCATTCTATATAAATGTGCTAAAAATAATAGTTGTTATTAGAAATAACTATTATTACATACTATTATTAGAAAGAAATATATTTATTATTAGATAAATTTAAATATTGGATATATTTTTCAATCTTTAGAAAAATAATTAAAACACTGAGTATTCTATTTTTGTTTATCAAATTGACAAGTGTAGAGCAATAATAGAGTAATCATACAATAAACACTACAAACTACTGCATTGTTTTTTAGATTTATAACCATACTACGTAAGTAAGAAATAATTTAGTCCTTTTTAAGTTTACGTAGTCCCTATGTTATTACAGATACATAACTGACAACAATATGTAAATTTCATGTTAACAATGTTAATTTTGTCAAGTTATTAAAAATACCAAGTTTATATTTTAAATACTATTCTTCATAGTTTGTTGCCCACATAGACATTTAAAAATTTTCAGAAATACCATTTTTGGCTCTGGCACCTCGTAAAGTAAAATAATTTTGGTAGCAAAAGCTACACCGGATTTCGGCTGAAATTTCCTTCAATCTGACATCAGGATGTAGTTTTACAATTAAAAAAATGTTTGAGTCCTGGTATCCTAAAATTCTAAAATTTCTGGAACAGTGAATTGTATTGAGATTGATGTTAAAATTCCCTTTAATTTGATACCTTACATTTGTGCGACTCATCAAAATTTTGATGCACTTTTTAAGCCCTATCGACCCAAACTTTTCAGATATTCAAAACTATATTCAGTTTCTGGTTGAAATTCTCTTTAATTTAATAATCCAAATGGATTTTTTGAATTTTTCTCAATTGTAACCCTTACATTTTTGCGTCGTCCCACCAAGTATGTTTTGGGGATCAACATCAAAAAACAAAGGGTTCTCCTGAAATAAAGAGAAAACAATAGAGTTGTCTAGCATACGAAAATCGGTTGATGCATTCAAAAGTTATTGTTAAATATTCCTGTCTTTAATGGCACTTGTCTGTAATTAGTTACTGTATTCTGTCCCAAGTCCTTCCTTACTCTTCGCAATCAGAGTAATGTCATCAATATAGACCGGGGATGGGACTGGTCTCATTCTGAAGTCTCTTTGGCGTTACAATAGTAGTAAAGAGATATTCAAGAGACCAGCTCTCATTGTAGAGTTAAGAGTTTAAGAGTGTAACTATGCTAGCACTGCTGTGGCATAATTAGATTGAAACATTTGTACGATAGGGAATCGGTTGTTTTACAAAGGCTACGGGGACCGTAGGCTGATGTATTTTTCACTTAGATCAGACTTGTAGAAGTGTGGAAGGTTTATGGTACTGTCATCATCATCGTCATTATCCTCAGTAAGGATGAAACCAAAAATGGTTTCTTTCGGTCCCAAGCAGATAGACTAGAACTGGTCACTCAAACACTGTGTGTGTGTTTGCGTGTGTGTGAAAACGGAAACAAAAAACATATATACAGAAGACAAATGTATCATAGTTGCAACATACATAACACTAGCAAAAAACGTTTATTTCGACGTACCTCTGTGTGGAGGCAAAAAAGAATACAAAGGTTGTTACTGAACCGTCGGTCACAGTTTTGTTACCCATTGCTGCAAACTACTGCGCGTCTGTGCCTGTCGGTGTCGTATGTTTGTTACAACGAGCAATAAAAATTGTATTTTCCACGTTTTTGTCTCTGTAACATATAGGCCTATGCTTAAATTTGTGGTGGTATTTACAAATATTTAGAAATGAAATTTATAAAAATACAGTGCGCATAATAATTCTATTGTTTCATTTTATTTTAAAAATTGGAATAAAAAACATATTGGAAATAAATAAAAGGGAGATTTAAAAAATAGAATGGGAGAGATAGAGATAGATAAGGAGTGAGAGAGAGAGAGAGAGAGAGAGAGAGAGAGAGAGAGAGAGAGAGAGAGAGAGAGAGAGTGAGATTGAGGGAGGATGATCGTGGGGAGGAGGGGAGATTAAACAGGGCAGTCCCCAAATAAACAAAGTGTTTGTTTAAATTTCAGTGTTAATAGTTACATTTCAGTGGCAAGAATTTTGTGTGTGTGTGTGTGTGTGTGTGTGTGTGTGTGATCAAGGAAGAGAGAGAGAGATAGAGAGAGAGAGAGAGAGAGAGTTGTATCCAGACAAGATTACGTTCTCACAGCAGCTACCAGTCTAAATTAATACGTATTTCTTAAATTAAACTTGTCGTTAGACTTGTACGTAGAAATGGGCATGATCAAAATCAGATTATGAATATAGTCTGCTACGTAAAGTTAAAAAGTACAAACATATTTTTATTACGCAGCTGTCCAATACTAAGAAGAGGAATCATAAAGTTGCAGAATCTTTACAACGGCAAAGAAAGTAAGTAACTCGGCGCTTACAATTCATGCTTCAGAGTCTAATGATTTTTATTGCTTAACAGACCTTCGAAATGTGTTTCTTTCTGTTAATTTTAAAAATGAGAAATATCAGTTCTTCAGGGGATTCTATAGCTGTTCTTATTCTCAGACCTTCTGTTCGTTCTAACGTATTCAGTACCTTATATTCTATATATTCCAGACGAAAGACAAGATGCCTATTATTAGATGGAACTAGCCTTGATTAAAGGCTAATCAAGCCTTAATTGTAATTAGCCTTGATTTAAGGAAAATCCAGCTTTTAAGTAGTTTTATCTTGTTATTTGAATTAGCAGTCTCTGTAATTCCAACTTGGTCGTGCTTACTTAAAATTATCAATTCCAATGGTGAAGACACTGAAAGGCCTCGTCTGGAGCATGACAGGTAGCAGTTCAGGAAATAAGCAAAACAAAGTTGGAATTTTAAGTATTTGCCAGATATACAAGAAAAAGTGCCGTCATACACGGCGGAGAAATCTTAATGAAAATGTTTCATATCACTTCTAACTTTATCACCACTTCTGTTAAAACAAGAAACTAAATTTAAAGCGTTTTAGTTAATATTTAATATTTAAATCTTCTTCTTCCTCTTCCTCTTCTTCTTCTTCTTCTTCTTCTTCTTCTTCTTCTTCTTCTTCTTCTTCTTCTTCTTCTTCTTCTTCAGTGGCGCGACAACCCGTTGCTGAGTCAAGGCATCCTTTAACAGCCTCCACCAGTTGTCCCGGTGAAGTGCAGCTGCTCTCCAGTTCCGGGTCCCAAGGATATGGCGAGCACCATAGTTCACATCGTCTTCCCAACGAGGTTTGGGTCTATCAACTTTCCTGGTGCCATAGATCTGTTCTGTGACTCCCCCATGCTGATCACATGGGAGGAGAGCTTGATGCTCCTGGCAATTGTTCTGCTCTGGAACATGGGTCTGACACCAAAGAAGCACCTATTAGCTGAGGCAATATTTCGCTTTATTTCGTCTGTTGTTTCTCCATCGTAGTTAACTTGGCATCCTAAATAAACAAAGTTGTTGACTTTCTTCTAAGGAATAGATGCCAATTTGGACGCGATCTCCTTCTCTAGCTTCCTATCCTGTGACCATGTATTTTGCCTTGCTTTTAATTTGTAAATATTAGTTTATGCTATTCAATATTTTACCTAAAATTCACAGTAATATATCAGTTACATATGTTTCAACAAATATTTTGATTTTTTGTCTGAACCGTGACGGTATAAGTGAGGCCAGATTTAATTGTAAATTTTAGTGACCATATAGGAAAACATTTAATTTTAACACTAATTGGAGCATAAAATAAATCCTTTAGAACTACAGCGATATTTTAAACTATTCGAGATTTGAGATTTGTGTAAAATGAAAACATTTGGCGATAGTAGTGAAAGCGCAAAATTTTTTTCAATTTGGTGAATTCAATTACTTATGTTTATTTTAAGAAATTTATTTGTTTATTTTCCTATTAGTCAGAAGCTAGTTTTACTATTTATTATGTTTATTCTGTGTTGAAATTAAGCCTATCTAGGTTAAAGTATACAGAGAAATCAGACAGTTGTTCTGCAGTTAGACGTACAAATGGTACTCAGTGCTCGGTCCACAGAATGCCATTCCATTATGTTAAAACTGTCAGCACCTGACGCCAATATAATGTTTAATTATAGTTAGTAGATTAATTCCACAGTTAATAGAAAAGTTCACAGTGCTTTTATAACTGTCATACTGTGTCACATTAGGTAAGGTAATTATTAATTTAAAGTAATTTAACATTCCTCATAAGAGCCATCTCTAATGAAGTGGACGACTCTTATAGTAACAGTCTTTCCTTTCTATGCCTTGTGGAATAAGGTGTTATTGTTTTTATTAATTTATTTTATAATGTTCCTCATTTTAATCTTAGTATTATTGAATTTTACAGCGCCTCGTTGAGAGTTTCTCTTTGATATATTTCCTTCACCTTTAGTATATTTTAAAGTGGTATTACGAAGTCTTTTTTCTTTAATTAGAATAGTGAGTGACTGCGTCCATATATATGGAGGTTTCACGGAAAAGGTTTCTTTTTTCTCCGCAACGACTCATTGTAAAGTTCAGATTTAACAATTTAGCCTAAATAAATGTCGTCAACATCACAACCTCAATGATTAGTCTCATCCTGAAACCTGATCCGAGACACACTTCGCTCTCGGTCGTCCTACATCTCTGTTCTCCACCGGTCTATATTCTATTGCTAGCACTGGAATCCTGTCATTCGCCATTCTTCCCAAATGTTCACACCACCTTCTTTTGTTGTTCTTTAACTGTTCCAACAATGGGTCGACCTCCAGTTGCGTCTTTATATCCACTTTCTTTTTTCTGGTATGGTATAATGGTGCAACCCAGAGTACTCATCATAAACTCCATCTCTGCTGCCTGCCCGAATCTTTACTTTGTCTCTTTCTGTCATGACTCTGGCTTCATCTCCATACATCAAAACTGGTAGCCTACTGCTACAGTGATAAAAAATCTTTCTAAATAAATGTAAGTCAGTAATTTTTCAGCTCGGTATAATAGGCACAAATTATAATTTACCTGTCATTCATCTGCATCTGGCATATTATTATTTACATGCCATTTTTATGTACTGTTTACGTTGATATATTACGTATGTTGTGTAGAGTTGCTTAATTCAAATGTATACTACGTGGTCGTCCATAACTCAAAGAGATATTTATAACAGTAATTAAAGTATTATTAACTTGTTTGTCCTAAGCAGTCATCACTAAGGGACATTTTTATTATAACAACAATCGTAAAATTGTTTATTAATATCACAAATACATATTTTACGACACTCACATTGTTATAATAACACACACTTTAGTAAAACAATGTGATCCCACGTCCATAAAAATGTGCTCAAACGAAGTATTATTTTGTTTCCAAAGAACACATTATAACAAAATGTATCGCCAGATATAAAGGCGCCAAACAAGATGTACTTAATAAAGATTGCGTAGCAACTGGTGAGATACTTGTGTGTGTGTGTTTGTGGGGGGGGGGGCACACATATCTGTACACCGTCTAAATATAATGGCAGCATCCAGAAAACTGAAAACTGTAGGCAATAAGTCGAAACATTATTAGCTCTGACACACTAAAATTTTCCTTGGCTGAAACTAATCCATTTGTTAGATGGCGTCTTTAAGATCATAGCACTCAGTCTCTTTATAATGAAATGATTGGTCTCAACTATTGTATAAAGCTCAGAAACAGATACATGCACCCACACATGTTCAACGTTTTTACTATGAAACTAATCAATTTGTTAGATGGCGTCTTTAAGATCATATCACTCAGTCTCTTTATAATGAAATGATTGGGCTCAACTATTGTATAAAGCTCAGAAACTGTTACATGCATCCACACATGTTCAACGTTTATACTATGAAACTAATCCATTTGTTAGATGGCGTCTTTAAGATCATAGCACTCAGTCTCTTTAAAATGAAATGATTGGGCTCAACTATTGTATAAAGCTCAGAAACTGTTACATGCACCCACACATGTTCAACGTTTGTACTATGAAACTAATCCATTTGTTAGATGGCGTCTTTAAGATCATAGCACCCAGTCTCTTTAAAATGAAATGATTGTGCTCAACTATTGTATAAAACTCAGAAACAGATACATGCACCCACACATGTTTAACGTTTGTACTATGTCAGTTCTCTAAACGTTTACCGTTTGACGTTTGGCAAACCAAAAAACTGAGTACCATGATACCCTGTTCCTGACATCAAAATAGCGTAATGATTCCTATTGATGATTCCTACTCCTTTAATTTACTTAATTTTATGATAATATTCACAAATTTAAAAAATAATAAATCTGTACTGATATAGCAACAATAGATATATTTGAATATTAGCCCAGGGCGGTATGTTTTGTAAATAATTAGTGTAAAAAGAATACGACGAATAGTTTTAGCAATTTTGTGCATGAAAGGAGAAGCGTGGACACGCCTGTCGCCCGTCGAAAGTGACACATGCCCCGGTAGTGTAAATACAGCGTTTGTGTGTGTGTGCCAGAGTCGACCTGCATTGAACAACGAGAGGGGGAGACACGTACTAATTGTTGGTTTTTTCATTATAGTAGGTACTGACATGATTAAAATAAATTAATTAATATGTTTTTTACCTGGTACCAAAGACATACCACAATTCTAAATACATCATTAGATTAAGGACATTTAAACACGTATGGTGATGCAAACTTATTGCAGAAAATGCGATAATAAAGACATTATATAATTAATGTTAATTACTACCGTAATTAACTAGTAATTAACAAGTGAGTTATATGTAAGTGGCGAGTAAAAAATTACTAAGACAATGCAATCGCTCGCATTACGATAACATTTACTTGATCGCCAAAAAGACTAAAAAATAACCAGTAATAAAAGAGACGCTACACTCTAATCGACACAAATTAACATGTCAAAAACAATATCTAACATGTCAGTTTACCGTCTACTATAAATACCTCCGGCAATTTTGGGCGAAGTCAGACTCAAGGAATCTTCACACGAGGACACTATGTCCGTTTGCTAATCAAGAGACAAGATATCTCAAACCCCGTCACTATGTAAGTTTGGCGATTGACGTGAATTCATCAACACCATCACCATTGTCTGCAATGGACCACGATTGATGGAGGAGCACCGGATCATCATAAACAACAAAGCATAGAGTACAGAGAACGTATCAGCATCATCATCATCGTCATTGTCATCATTCAGGACCCACACACACGTACACACGCAACGGTAACTTCGGCAGTACGCAGGTGACAAATGAACAATTATATTTTTGTGCAAAGAACTAAAAAAAAAAAACGGAATATGAGTTAGTAAATACTAAAAAACTTAAATATAAATAATGTAGGTAATTGTAAATTGTGGTTAAAAATAATAATTTTCGTCTGTTCAATTTTACAAATTTAGGCGTGTCATTAGAAAACAAATATTTTTAAAGTAAATGTTATGTGTTTGTTTTATTGAAATACATTTTAATTAAATGTATTAATAACAAGAATTAAATTTTATTTTAATAAAGTTAGTATTATTTTATAAATGAGTTACTATTTTTAAAATATCGGTATGGAGAACCATACATGACTTCCATATTCTAAGATTTATATTTAAAATCATTTTCGAAATGAAATATTACCATAGAAACTACTTCTTTCTACTTACTGCTTCAGCCTTAACCACAGTACTGTGGTCACTAACATATACCACCTCACGTTATCGCACTCGATTTTCACTGATGATGGAAGTCAATGGCATTGCCGAAACGTCTGGTTTTGTAGAAAACATTGGACTACGGCCAAATATCCCGGGAAGGAATTTTAACAAAAACTACTTCTTCGTTGCCGATAACGTTGTACACATATATATAAAATATATGCATAAAATTAATGGCTTGTATAAGTTAATGATTGATCTCCATTAAGTAGTGCTCAAGTTTCCAAAGTTTTAATATTATGATGTCCGTAATTAAAACATCAGAGCAGGTTTAGTGTGAATGAGGGTACACTGAGGACAAAAATTTTCAACATTTCCTATTGAGCGTTGCTTAGAGTAAAGCTGCGAATCTACAGTGTATGTTTCACAGAACAAACACGCGAAAAAGAAGGAGCGCTCCGAAGTCACTCATGGACCCTCAGCATCTTGCAGAGGGTTCATTCCCTAAAGACGAAAAGTCTGTCTATGAATCGTTCCTCTGTAAACACGTGCAGTTACATTGCCCAGCGATCCACAAGAAGCAAATTGATGTCCATTTTTTCGACTTGCACGCGTTATGTTGGTATGGGTTTCGGCACTTTCCATTTAAAAAGCGTGCAAATGTAAGAAAATAAACATGAGTGAGGCCAGAAATAACGTGAATTGTGTGTGTGTGTGTGTGTGTGTGTCTTACCTGCCTTTTTATTGCTGTAGGCATAATAATAAAATGGAAACGTAAACATTACATAACTGAGATATGCTTACCTGCCACGAACGATGTATTATTTTATACATGGAGGAGTTCAGTGACATACACACGTACAGAAGTCATCTTCAAAAATACTAGAAGTCGTCCACGCTTTTATGTTGGCAGTGTAACTTACAGGAAGATTTTTGATGTTTTTAAAACATCTAGGATGCAAACTTTTCCCGATAACTAAAAGTTTCCTTTTTTCGGTTCCCGTCATGTTCGCACAAACAAAAACTGTAACTCTTTGTTTAGAGAGCTTCCCACCAACGCACTTTTCATTTTTAAATTTGAAAGTCTTATCTGGAGTTAATTTATAAAAAATTCCGGCTTCATGTCCATTAAAGATGTCTTCATCTTTATATGATCGTCTAATTTCTGGCCAAGTGTTACGCACCCAATCGCCTGTAACGTTCAGATCTACGCATTTTGCCTCACCACAAATTTTTGTAAAGGAAATCGAGTGTCGGGCCTTAAATCGATCTAGCCATCCGTTGGAGCACGTAAAATGGCTGGCGCCGGCAGTCCTGTTACAGTGCTTATCGCTTGCATACAATGTATGTCTGTAGCCATGGGCTAGCGCGCGCGCGCGCACATATATACGTTTATATGAAATTTAGAGTAATATCTGAGAAATATTTGACGCTATAACAGAGTAGTACAATATATAGTGACGTTAAAACCGGGAATTTTTATAATGTTAAAGATATCAGTTTGACCGGACTTATGACAAAATAACGCTACACCCGAGTTGACGTAACAGCCGAGGCCGTAATAACCAAGTTCCATTGTATATATAAAGATATTAACTCAAACATAATTTACATTAAAATGAAAAAATTATAATTTTATTGCCTGGCAACAAAATTATTTTATTTTTAACAATTGCCATTGTTTGAAAAACTTTAAATAAATTTTCATGTACTTTACTCTTGTTAAAACGTAAAAGGTTGCAGGTAAACTACCCCTTCCCCTTAACCGATCTTCACCAAAATCTAAAATCCTTGAGTCCTCTACAATTCAGTGACATATGCAAAAAATTATTTGATTCTGTTTGAATATGCGGCAGTTACCGTTCGTCATAGAAAATACGCTTGATAAAAAAACGTTGCTGGTAAACTACCCCTTCCCCTTAACCGATCTTCACCAAAAACAACAGGTCTTGAGTACTCTACAAATCACGGCAGTATGCAGAAACTTATTTGATTCTGTTTGAATTTGCGGCTGTTATCGTTTGCCATAGGAAATACCCTTGATAAAAAAACGCTGCCGGTAAACTACCCCTTTCCCCTAACCGATCTTCACCAAAAACAGTAGGTCTTGAGAACTCTGCAATTTAGGGCTGTATACAAATAATCTTTTGATTCTGTTTGAATTTGCGGCTGTTATCGTTTGCCATAGAAAATACCCTTGTTAAAACATAAAACGTTGCCGGTAAACTACCCCTTCCCCTCAACCGATCTTCACCAAAAACCATAGATCTTGAGAAGTCTACAATTTAGGGCTGTATGCGAAATATTATTTGATTCTGTTTGAATTTGCGGCTGTTATCGTTTGCCAAAAAAAAAAATTTCCCTTGATAAAAAAAAACCGTTGCAGGTAAACTACCCCTTTCCCTCAACCGATCTTCACCAAAAACAATAGGTCGTGAGTACTCTACAAATCAGTGCTGTATGCAAAAACTTATTTGATTCTGTTTGAATTTGCGGCAGTTATCGTTTGCCATAGAAAAAAAATCTACACTAGACACACAGACACACACACAGACACTTTTCGGAAAACGACTTTTTTTCATGTTTTGAGTGTAGTAGAATCAGAATCTGCCATAATCTCGAACACGATTTTTTTTGCCATCACCATCCTTAAGGAATATAGAAGTAAAATGAGTCAAAGTCAGACACCCATGCAATACAAACTAATTGTATAATTTGTTCAGCATATATGATTAGATATTTAAGATTATATGTTTTTTATGTATACTGAATAGCAATGTTATGTTATGTTTTACAGAGTGTAAACTTATTAAAGATAATATTTTTAAATTTTATAATTTTAATTTGTAATATTCAGGTAATTTCTTTGTAATATTAATAAATCGTTGATTGATTATTTTAATATGTTTTAATTAATTATTTCATGTCATCAACGTCTCACTCCTCTTTGTAAAATTACGTTTATTGTGCCACCACATATGCTCGTACTTAACGCAACGAACACAAAAATCCTACGACCTGGCCGGTGTTTTACACTTTATAGTTGCGTTGGATACATGGTCAGAAATGTATTCATTTTATAATACTTATAACGTTGCAAAATACACAAACACTTCTTGCTTCAGTCAATTTTTTGATACATAAATTATGTAATATTTATAATTATTTGACAACAAGACATATTGTTTCCTTACTTGGAATATGTTTGGGAATCAAATATTTTTTCCATCATCAGCCATCTTGATCTGTTGAATGTTGGTTGGTTGTTGCTAATGCATCCTGTTGGCTTTTAATTAATTTATATTGGTATTATACATTTATATTGGTTGCTTAAATTGGTATTATTGTGTGTGGCTGTGGTGTATATATTTGTTTTTGAGTGTTTTCAGTGTTAAGTATTTTGACATCGAAAACTTTGACACTATTATTTTCAACACTAATGTGTTGTACTAACACTACTGTTGAATGTGTATAGTTTAAAAAAATAAGAAACTTTAGGTTCTCTATCAGCATCACTGTGGGTTGCTCAGATGCGTGACGACAACATAAATCACTTATTTTCGGCATTGAATCGGACTAAATCATCCAGGGGATGAGGGTTAGTTCGCGGGTCGGAAGTTATTGTAAACCTGTGCAATAGCCGTGTGCAGTGGCAGTGATATCCGGGAAGCGGTAGACAGGGATGCACAAGGTCGTGAACTTTGTATTGGCTTACTAACACCACGCACCCGGTGCCGCAGTGTTCCGGGAGGGTGGCTGAGGGCTGCCGTTCCGCCAAATAAATTATGATAATCAGCTACTGTAACCAGCCGACCATGCTCCGTCTTCATTTTAACACAAGTTAAAAATTAAACCAATTTACGCCTCAATAATAGAATACTGTCAGGTCAGTTTTAAACAATGTATTTGGAACATATTCAAGTAGAATTAAACTCATACTTCAGTATACAACTCGTAAACTATTTATTCTCTTAAACTTTAGCGAAATAAAGTTACTCAGTTACGATTTACAGAGCCACAAATTAAATAAAATACGAAGACATTATAGATTCAATAATAAGAACAGCATTAAACATGGAAGTCGTTAAACGTTTAATCTTTAAATTTAGACCTGGTCAGGTAAATAGCAAAAAAACCAAGAGACAGTAGATGTAAGATGAATTTAACTATAACTTATAGGAAGGCACAAACTGTCATTACACTTTAATTCTGTAAGACAGAACTGACGATTTTATAAAGTTTATGTTCTTATTACATTGAAACTTGTATTCTTTACGTAAACATTTTATTCTTATTAGATTTTAAAATGCAATTTTACTGGGTATACTGAAATAATAGGTGTTATTTGAAAGTTTAAAACTCAGAAAAACATTTTGTTTGAGGAAATTTACGGTATATATATCAAGTCGTGTTAATTTTTCCAGTTCTCGTTACTCTCTTTGCGTATGTGTTTTTCGAATTGTTCACCATACTTTTAATTTTCTTGTCCAATGTCCAGCTTTCAGAATCGTCTACGTTTCACAACTTCTTCTCACAGTTTTTGTTTTGTTTTGTCTTCTCATAACTTTAAAGCAACTTCTCAAGCCTAGTCTTCCACCCTTTTTGTTTATGCCAAGGTGTTGACGATCCCTACAAGTAGAGAGTTTTAGTACTTTTAAAATATTTATATTAGTTTATATGTAACAGTGTTTTCATCATCATCTTCGCGGATTAAACCGAGGATGGTTTGTTCGGGACTCAAATAGGCAAAGATTAGAGCTGGTCACTCCAGCGCTTCCTCAGACGTCCCTCATCTCTCCGTCCCCTCGGTTTATAATTCCAGAGATGTTTGGGGATGCGGCAGTCAACCATTCTGCAAAGAAGTTCCCACCAGTTCAGCTGATACTGGGCGATCCTGTCGAGTATAATATTTGTTGAGGTATGGGTAAAAATAATGAATAATTTAAGTACAGGAGCAAACACACGCTTTATTGAAGGAACAGTTTAGTAGCAAGTATACATAAAACGGACACACGAAATACACATTACAAGAGCACATTTAAAACTGAACTGAACTCGTCGAGTGCATCTCTGTTTATATAGAAAAAAGCTTTCAGATCTTTCCTTTTATTTAAAGCTTCCAGAACATTACTTTTCTAGACCTCACAGTAAACACGCATGTGTGCGGGCTGAGGCCCCGCCCAGGCAGCTCGACCTACCACCACACAACACAAACTTTCACCTCTACAATGACAGGTACACCCACTTAAGAATGAATGTAGAGTTTTCCAGTACATTCTCAACACCCTCCCTAAAACTCTACATTCTCACAATCACATTAATTTAAAAAAATTCATTTTTACTCTTTAGTCCAAGTTTAGATCTTAAATAAACAAATTTTGGTTTCGACAAAGCTTTCGTAAATGTATCAGCGACTTGTTCATCACTTTTAACATAATGTACATCAATTTCTCCATTTTGAAAACAATCACGTACATAATTATATTTCATATCAATATGTTTTGTCCTTTGATGGAATTCAGGATTACTTATAAGTTTTAATGCACTCATATTATCTATATATAAATCATATTTATCAGTCTTACAATCGCATTCATTAAATAACTTCTTTAACCACATTATTTCAGTTGTTGCTAATGCTGCACTTACAAATTCTGACTCGGTTGTTGATAATGATAGATTGTTGCTTCTTACTTCGCCAAATAATTGCAGCATTTGCATACATACAAGCTACGCCAGAAGTTGATTTACGTGTAACTGTATTGCTAACATAATCAGCATCACTATAAGCTTTAAAGTTGCCATCCTTACAATATAGTAATCCAAAATCAATCGTACCTTTTAGATAACGTAAAATTCGTTTAACAATTGACCAATGAGCTACACTTGGTTTGTCTAAAACTCTAGATACAACATTTACAGCAAAACCTTATGTCCGGACGACTTACAATTGCAAAAACATCAAATTGCCGACAGCTTCACGATAAGGTACATTACTTACAATAGTTTTTGATAAATATTCATCATGATTACAATCAATTGGCGTGGATACAATATTAGCTTCTGACATATTAAATTTTCTAAGATTTTGTTAATATAAGTACTTTGATGAATGAAAACAGACCCATCATTCAATCTACAAATTTCCATTCCAAGATAATTAGTAACTTCTTTAGTACTAGTGATTTTAAATTTTTTACTCAAATCATTCAACAATTTATCAATCAAACTTTCATTTGAAGCTGCAATAAGTCCATCATCAACATAAATTGCTAACAAGATCATATTGTTATTTTTGTTATATATGTACAAACATGGGTCACCCGTACTTTGACAAAAATCTACATTTACAAGAAAATTAGTGAAGTGCTCAGTCCAGCATCTTGGTGCTTGTTTTAAGCCGTATAAACTTTTCATTAATTTACATACGCGTGAGCTTCCATCATCAAAGCCTTTAGGTTGTTTCATATATATATATATATATATATATATATATATATATATATATATCTTCCTTTAAGTCACCGTATAAAAAAGCCGTTTTTATATCAAATTTACCGATATGTAAATTTTCACGAGCAGAAATACTAAGTAACTAAGTATCAAACTTATTGTATCAAAGCGAACAACCGGACTAAAAGTTTCTTTATAATCTATATCTTTCTGTTGCGAATAACCTTTAATAACCAACCGCGCTTTATAACGTTCTGTACCATCTGGATTGAGCTTCTTCACAAAACCCCAACGATTGTTAATCACCTTTTTATCTTTTGGCTTTTCCACTAATACCCATGTCCTATTTTCATACAAAGAGTTCATTTCGTCCTGCATTGCAGCTTGCCAACTATCTTTTTCTTTACTTGTAATTGCTTCGTTATAATTAGATGGTAACTTTTCAGCAATAAACGAGATCGGACATCCATAATATTCTGTAGGTTTTAATTTTGTTCTATCGCGCAATTGTCGTCCAGTTTGATTGTTATCGCTATTTGAAGATTGTAAAGGTTCTCTTTCTTCAAACTCATTTGATTCATTTTTAAGTAAAAGTTCATTATTTTTAGGAGTTATAATTTCATTTTCTTCAGTTTCTTTATTATTATTGTTCAAAGAATTAAAAATAATTGAATCAGCTAATACTCTTTCAGGTTTAAAAAGTACATCTCTACTTATAATGACATCTCGCATTTCCGGAACATATACACGATAACCTTTACAATCCTCATGATATCCGACCAGATAACCCCTCATCGATTTTTTATCAAGTTTCTTACGCTTTCCTTTTGATGTGTGTACATAACACATGGTTCCAAATATTTTAAATCTATCAACAGTAGCTGTTTTTCCATTCCATAACTCATAAGGAGTTTTATTATTTTGTTTTGTTGGGCCTGTTCTATTAACTACATGTACAGCAGTATTCATTGATTCTGCCCATAAGAATTTTAGTTCTTCGAAAGTTTGAATTTGAATATAACTCTGATCGAGCAGCCTCTACAATGATTCGGTTATCGCGCTCTGCAATTGAATTTTGTTCGGGGGTATATGGAACATTAATCGAATATTTTATACCTTTACTATTTAAAAAAGAGATCACAGCTTTATTATCGTATTCTTTACCACCATCAAAATGAATTTCTTTAATATTTGTTGCAAATTGATTCTCAACCCCGATACAAAATGATTTTAGTTTTTCTATTACTTCAGATTTTTCTCGAATAAAATGAATTTCTCTATAACTTGAAAAATCGTCTTTAAAAGAAACGAAATATAACTTTCTACCGAGAGACTCTACTTCCATAGGACCACAAACGTCAGTATAAATTATTTCGCGAGTTTTAGTGGCATGATCGATCTTTTTGTGAAAAGGCAATCTATGATTTTTGCCATAAGCGCAACCTTCACAAAAAAAATTTTCATCCGTAAATTTTATATTAAGATTTTTCAAAAAATTCTTCACATGTTTTACATTTTGATGGCAAAGTCTTTCGTGCCATAATTGTAAAACATTACCGTTGGCAATGCTCGATCTACTCTTTTGTTCTACCACGTTACATTTTTTTAGAATTAAATTTGAATGTCTAATTTTAGCAAAATACCAGGCTCATATTCGGAACCAGTTACAAGAATTTCATTACCATGCTTTAAAGTACATCTCGTAGCATTATGTGTTATTTCATAATCTATACCCCTTTTACCCGCATATTTAACAGAAAACAGATTATACATTGAATCAGGAACATATAATACATTATAGATAGTACCTTCTACTCGTTCACTATTTTTATAAGTTTCAAAGTCAATATTACCTTTACCATATGCAGACATTGTCATACCGTTGCCCATTCTTACACTGACTGGTGTTGTATATTCTTCGAACGTTGAAAACCATTCTCGATGCTTCGACATATGATCCGTCGCACCCGAATCCACAATCCAGAGATTATCCCGATTGCCACAGCTGCCTTTGTCACCTTTTAGTGCTATCCTCGATGTTGATTTCTTCTGTCCAGAAGACGAGTTACTTCTTTCTTGATTATTCGACCATCTTCGCTGTCCATTATTCTTATTCATGAAGCAATTGTTACTTTTATGACCTTTTCTTTTGCACGTATAACACCTGAAGCAGTCCCTTTTTAAATAACCTTGTCTTCCACAATTATAACACTGCTCTTGTTTCAAATCATTCTTCTCATATTTATAAGAGTCATTCTTCTGTTCCTTATGACCGATTTTCAGATTAGCTAGCAACGCTGTCGTCTCTTCGTGTACTTCCTTTTGCTCTTGTAATCTAAATTCTTCTGCCATCAAGCGCTCAGTCAAATTTTTGAGATTCTTCTTATCGTCAGATACCGAATCCCAAGCACTGTCAAAATGATTAAACTTTTGTGGCAAAGATGTTAAAACACTAGTCATCACCATAGTCTTTTCAATTTTTCCCCCGAGATTTTTCATTTTTCTAGCCAACTGTTGTGTTTTTGAAATATTATACGTAACACTTTCACTCTCTGTCCACTTAAACTCAAAAAATTGTTTTTGAATCATCGACAGATTTTCATCAGATTTTAGATCATATGCTGTACTCAATTTGTCCCACATCTCCTTGGCAGTAGAACAACCCATTATAAGTTCGAGAGGCTTTCTCTCCACTGTTGTAACAATTAACTTTCTGGCAATTTTGTCCGCCTTCTTGAACTTATCCAACAACGCGTCACGATCTTCTGCACCTGCAGCTGGCTCGGCTAATCTTCCTTCGCAAACATCCAGCACATCATCATCCTCTTCCATCAATGTGCGTACTACGAAGCGCCATTGATGCCAATTATCTTTGTCTCGAAGTTTTTCAATTTTTATATTCGGTTCCATTTTTGCACAAATATTTTATACTTGCACTCCAATTACACACTGCACTCCGATTTTAAAATCCCACTGGGCCCATAACCTGTTGAGGTATGGGTAAAAATAATGAATAATTTAAGTACAGGAGCAAACACACGCTTTATTGAAGGAACAGTTTAGTAGCAAGTATACATAAGACGGACACACGAAATACACATTACAAGAGCATATTTAAAACTGAACTGAACTGGTCGAGTACATCTCTGTTTATATAGGAAAAAGCTTCCAGATCTTTCCTTTTATTTAAAGCTTCCAGAACATTACTTTTCTAGACCTCACAGTAAACACGCTCATGTGTGCGGGCTGAGGCCCCGCCCAGGCAGCCCGACCTCCCACCGCACAACACAAACTTTCACCTCTACAATGACAGGTACACCCACTTAAGAATGAATGTAGAGTTTTCCTTTTATTTAAAGCTTCCAGAACATTACTTTTCTAGACCTCACAGTAAACACGCTCATGTGTGCGGGCTGAGGCCCCGCCCAGGCAGCCCGACCTCCCACCGCACAACACAAACTTTCACCTCTACAATGACAGGTACACCCACTTAAGAATGAATGTAGAGTTTTCCAGTATATTGTCAACAATATTCAATTCCTGCCGTATATCTGTGTTTCTTCTATGATCATGGAGAGTACATCTTCCCACGTGCCTGTGTAATCTCATTTCAGCCGCTTGGATGCGACTGGCCTGGCCTGTAAAAGTGTAAGTGTTTTAATTTACTTATATCCCGTTTTCCGAAAGTTACACATATTGTAAAAATAAGAATTATATTAAGTATATGAAAGAATCCTGTATGTAAAGGCGGCTGGTATGTGGCGAGAACAGAAAGATCTCAACAGCCGTCACGTCAAATAGGCGATATGGTTGTTGAGAGTGATGTTGAGAATCAATTTAGCATGACAATAGTTCAGCCACTTGTCGCTAATTGTCTTTGCCGTATGACAGGGTGCATTCACTGGATTAGTTATAATCTCCTACCTCTGTGACGTAACATGCTGCTGGTTAATATATACCTAACGTATATTCTATATTGTCTGAAGGCTTTAGTTAGTTGCACGAAAAAAGCAATTGTTCTAACTATTAGCATCTCTAGTTTTGTCTTTTATTTTCTAAGTATGGCCTTTAATTTTCTCAGAATTTCTTCAGCACAGATGCCACCTTGATCACAGTGTGTTGTGATCAATTCATTTGTTTCTAATTAATAAATTACAGGAATGGTATAAGGCATTGGTGTTTAAAGTAAATTAGTTGGTGTAAGAAGGCAAACATGTTTCTACATATATTCCCTATATTTATACAATGATATATATATGGAAATATGGCTCTGAGTGCTGGGTAGTCAGTAAAACTGATAAACAGAGGCTGGCTGCGTTTGAAAGGAAGATATTGAGAAAGATTTATGGGTCATTTTAACAGGTCGGAGTCTGGGGAAAGAGAAATAAGAATGAATTATATGTTAAGTACAATGACATTACAGTTGCCCGATTTGCCAAAATTAATAGTTTAAGATAGGCAGGACACGTTTAGAGAATGGATGACGAACGGCAGTAATAATTATGAAATACGAACTAATAGGAAAAAGGAACATTGGAAGACCGAAGAACAGATGTTTGGACCTGGTCGGAAGTGATGCGAGGAAGCTGAGCACAGTGAATTGGTGGCGGATGGCTGAGGACAGGAATAAGTGGAGGCAATTTCCTTGGAGGCCAAACCTCGATCTGGGCTGTAGAGCCAAGGATGTATGTATATTTTACACAATATTAAACTTAATTTTTATATTAAAAATTTTACCAACACAGAGAGTTTGGTACGTTGACAGTGTCCAGATTTTTTATTTCTTATTTTACCTCGTAAAAGTGAGTACACATAATTGATATACTATTATGTATGGATATGGATAACGTGTTTCTTTAATTTTAGTTGTCTTTAGTAATTTTTATTTTCTTGTTGTGATTTTTACAGCCTATGGGCGGGTAAAATAACCGAAATCATTCATTCATTCCATTCATTTCTTACTTTCCAATAACTCTTCATTCTGTCGCTTTGATTTGTCCTCCACTCTACCATTCATATAGAAACAAAAAATATTTTATCAAAATAATACTTTTTATTACTCTGTGTGTAATGAGTATCATGACAGCTAGTCAGGAATACCATAACAGGTACTAGGCAACTGGAACGTCTCGCTTTCTCCATACAGCCCAAACCAACGAATCAGTTGCCGGATGTTGCTTGGACGAAGTAGTAAAGAATTTTTGAATTTCAGTTTCGTTATTCAGCAACTTATCTTCTTTAGTCTGACAATATCATTTGAATACTAATGCGCAAAGCACGATATTTCATTATTCAGAATTATATTTGAAAGCATGTAACACCTGTTTACCACTTTGCTGTTCCCAGTGGTGCATTCACTGAAACTATACCGATGCAACGTATTTAGGACGGCAGTAAAACAACAGTAAGCCGCCAGGTAAATGATAAAACACATAAATGAGGCCAGTTTGTGTTAATGGATTACGTAGGTTTATTTACAATTGACATACAAGTGTCAATAGCTGTTTATTTAGTACTGCACTAGTTTCCAAACACACAAAACAACAATTAAATTCTCGTGTATATGCCATTATTGTGACGGATGGGACTTGAAAAAAACAAAATCAATACTGCTGCAGTTGAATTACAGTACTGCAATGTTGCACAGTGTTACAGTACAAAATTATTGTAATAAGTTAATGACCGTTAAGGATTTAACATTTTCTACACTGTAAGCCACCTTTATTACCTTTTTGCTTTTGACTTAGACTTGCGTCGTTTCTAAGTTTATTTCCTGCCGCTTTTTCCCATACGTATTTACTTTACACTATGATTTACGTTCCACGTTACACAGTTTATTATTTTCAAATTAAATTTACGTTATCTAAAATTACAATATTACAATATTGGCTTGTGAGTGACGCGCGCGCACATACTGCACACACATGTAATAACTTCAGAATACTGTTTTTAACAGAAGACAGGTCAAACAAACAAGGTATCCATACTCCCAAACTTCTAAAAGAGATGGGGATTGCAAAAGTAAAATTTTCCACGTAGCAAATGCAACACTATTCTGCAAACATAGGGAGAATTCATGCTTGACACCACAGACAGAAAAAAGTCCTGATGTTTATTAACCACTTTAATTCAAATCAAATTTAATATAATTATTCCAACAAATATTTTTTATACCTCAACTAACAACTTACATGTATTTAAAATAAACAATAGGAATTATTCAAGCCATTAACTTTACTCAGTACTAGCTGAAAATAGATAAATATTTGTTACCACTTCCACAGACTAAATTTCCCTAAACCACGGGTGTGGCACTTGTCCTGTTCTACGTAAAAGGTAGACGCAATTAACGTCGACAAAACGCCCCCAAAACAACCAGGATGAATATTGATTTATTCAGAACGTCAAAAACTGTTATCACTCATTGCATATAAAATTATTAGTTGAATTTCGTTTATTCAGTAACGACTTTACAATACGTTCCACGTTATTAGTTTGTTACTTTGGTTTCTAAGTTGACATGAAAACTTTTTTTTTCTAAGGTTTGCGTCCAACTTTAACCAAGTAAAGTGATTGATGGTAAGGTTTAAGAAAACATTTCCAACCAGCGAATATTATGCAATCCATGTGGGAAACGTGTGGGAACAATAAGAAAAGATATCAATTATGACCACGAGACAGGCTAAGAATCTCTCTAAAAAATTGAGAATTGTTAGTTTAAATGATAGTGTAATGGAAACCTTATCGGTTACAAAAATTATCAGTGCAACTCGTAAATATACGAACATTCACACCAATATTAAAATACAGATTAGTAATAAATACACCAAGTCGTATGCAACAAATTGACAGTTTATTATGGATTACACATTCATCTACTTATCGGACTTCAATCTAATTTTCTCGTTACCTCTCTGTCTTTTTATATTTTTACTTGTTTTATTCTTGCTTCTAATTATCGAAGGTATGGTAAGTAGTACATAGATTATCAGTAACTGTGTTAAAAATCAAAGAATTATTATAAATATAGTTTGCTATTTTTTACTCGTTATTATTGTCTAATATTTCTTTCCATAAATATTTGTTGTAGTACAAAAAAATTATAGGATATATTGTAAACAAACGGTGAACCAACGGAGGCTCTTTTAATTTTTCTCTCGTTCTTCATTAAATAAAATAATCTACCAACACATTATCTATAGAAATTCAAACCTTCCCCTTAGTCTCCTCTCCAAAATTATGAATTTTTCTTAACCCTGCTTTGACGGATAATAAAAAGTCACAATTATTCTGTGCCTATTTGCTTGACAGTATTTTCTACAAAACAAATTTCTTCTAACATTTTAACTGATTTCATTTGTAAAGTAGTCAGTTTATTTCATGCACCAGATAAAGCTATTCAATGCAAAAGGTAGCCTAACAAACACAAAGTTTCAACTAACCACTACTACCTCAAATACAAAAATTTTAATTCTGCTGCTTTGTCCTGAGATTGATACGTATGATTACGGCCTACCGGTAAAGATACCTAGAACACTAGTTAAGTAGTCAAGTACTAGGTGATTGACACTAAAGTCACATCAGCAATGTAATGCAAAGCGTTAAAAACGAATCAAAGTACAGGCGTCAGAAAAATAATAAACCTAGCGTGAATGTTCTGTAGGAAAACGGAATCCATGACAATCTGTGGCTTGCTCTTATTTGATCCTAAAAACTATTAGCAAAGGAAATGACTAATTTTGTGGACACAATCTATGTTATAACCTTCCAAAGTATTTCAGTAGATTTGAAAATACCGTTAAAAACTGAAATAGACAGTGTATCATATTTTTTAAACATATGTAGACATGACATTGTAATAAAGTGTCTAAGATAAATGTGCTTTTGTCGTTTGCATTATTTTTAAATTGTTGTGTGTAAAGAAAGACGGAATTCCGTATCGGTATTGAATTTTACCGATTTACACAGCAGAAAAGACTGCTGTGTGGCAAAATTAAGAAGAATTCAGAAAAGAGAAAAAGGTTGGTCAAATGTGTGGAACGTTGCTTTATATGATGCAGAGACATGAACACTGAGGAAGGAGGATGAGAAAAGATTAGAAGCATTTGAGATGTGGGTTTGGCAAGCAATGGAAAAAATGAGGTGGGTTGATAAAGTAAGGAATGATGAAGTTATAAGAAGAATAGGGGAAGAAAGAAGAATCCTGAAGGTAGTAGAAAATAGGAAAAGGAATTGGTTAGGTCATTTTTTAAGAAGAGACTGCTTGCTTACAACTGCCATGGAGGGTGTCATATAAGAAGAAAATAGAATAGGTGTAAAAGAATGAAGTTAATAGATTGCAATAAAATTGGAGGGTGATACGAAGAAAGAAAAGACTCGCATGCAATAGGGCAGCTTGGAGAACCTTTACCATTTGAAGACCTGCCTTAGGGCAGAACATCAAATAATAAATAATTTAATTTTACGGATACAGAAAGCCTACAGGAGTCTTTATTGACATAATAATACAATAGTTTTTACTTTATACTACACTCGTATCAATGTAACACTAATACATGCAGAATGTAACACTAATTTTTAGGTGCGAACAAGTTCTGAACTGATAGTTGGACATTCCATTTACACCAAATATGTGTTAGGAATAATGTTAGTAAAATTATAATTGCATTGCGTTTCTATATTCAATCAGAATGTTACAGTAGTTATTGCATAATCAGAGATGGAATATAAATCGTTAAATTCAAGGCTGATTGCGTCAGCAATATTATGCGGTAGTTCTGTGTTGTAGAAACTATTGTTGGATGTACAATTTATAGCTTGACCATTGACTGTAATACCAATGTTTGCAATACTATTGATAACGGTAAGCTGTCAACACCAAACGGTAGAGACCAGCTGAAAATATACAATCTGTCGTGATTTATGTCTTTTCATTATAATAGACGGTAATATTTCGCTCTTAAATATTCATAAAAAGGTCGGTATCCCTTTTACAAAGCTGATTATTGCATACATTATGGCCAAATGGAAACCCATACGTGAAATTGTATGTAATATATATGTGTAAACATTTGTGATATTTTTTTAATTTTTAGTTCAAGTGTGTATTAACCAAAATGCTTAAAACATAGTTATTAATATAATTAACATCTTCTAGTTCACTGACGTTCAGAACAATTAGGATGTCCAAAACTCAGAGTTATCGTTGTTTATTTGCACTACTTTAAAGCTACATCAGCACAAATATTTTATTGATAGTATTTCTTAATAGACGTTTTATAAAAAACAAATGTAATTACATTAATAATAATAACATAATTACATTTCGGTGAAGGGTTTGTGAGGATCGGTCAAAAAATTTAACACAAATTTTAACTTACTTGTGTCGACGTTTCGACAATGTTTTTGTCATCATAAGGACTTGTGTATGAATACAAAATAAATGTCAAACAGAACAATCATTTGAGTGAACGTGTTTGACCGATCCTCACAAACCCTTCACCGAAAAATTCATTTATTGACGGTCACTACGAATTTAAGGATGTAATTACATTAAGAAATTGTTTTGGTGAAAATAAACTCTAGAAGAAGAAACTCTAGCATTTATTACAAAAATTCAGATTATGGAATTTAACCATTTTTATAAATATATTTACCATATGACTGTCATGATTCTCATGTTCCTCATTTTTACTGTTTGCCAGCTGTCGTAAATTTAAAAGAATATTTCTTTACAAACGTTGGTCGTCTGTGGACCTGTCTGTCATTCAATTGAATGCTGAATATATCCTATTGTCGATGACAGTGTTTTTTAGATGTATAATAGTTTTCAAGTTTGACTACTTTGACCGATGTAAAAAAGGCATTTTTATAAAGTGTCTTCACAGATACACATTCACACAGAGCTTATATGAAGAAAACTGAGTTTTCAAGTCTTGGGAATATCCACGGAGACTAACATTTCTTTTTAGAACACGTTGTGTTGTGTAAAGACCACAGTTAAATTTGGTGTGAACCCATCCATTGCCATAAAAAAATCATCCTGACCAAATTACTGACGTTCCTTTTCTCAACGACTGTCTCATCTGAGAATATTTTATCAGTAAAAAGGAGATGATAAAATCGTTTGATCAGAAATTAAGATGGTCGATGACATCTACTAAATTTGCTAATCAGACGTTAAGGCAAAAAAAAGAGGCCACGTGAAAGAATAATCCATTTATATACTACGGTTAAGTAACTGGATGAGCTTTTCAGAGGAAAAAAATAACTGAAGGCTGTACTAGGTAGGGAAGAAGCGCTGCTACTAAAGATTGTAATGATGGTAAATGATAAAGAAAGCGATTCAAATTTATGTGTTAATTTAAATCAGCAGCAGTCGTGAGAATACATACACGTCAGAAAATCTGCAGACACACACACACACACACACACACACACACACACACACACACACACACACACACAAACGCGCGCGCGTTTGCACTACTGACGTTATTTAGTTTACGGTGCATAGCTAAACAAAAACTTTGTGAAATGTTCTGTCTTCCTTTCTTATTTTCTCCCTTTTCTCTCTGTGTTTCCCAACCTGCTTTTTCCCAATCGCTCATCGCCCCTTTTACTGCCTTTCTGTTTTGCACATAACACAACAAGCGAGTTATAATATACAGGCCCACGAGTTATGGGTTTTTTTAAGCGTAAGTAGCTTTTTATGTGGACTTAGCAGTTATTTATAAGCACACGTGGAAAATACAGTTGAATTATCAATTATTTATTAAATACTTGGCACTGATAGACAGAAGCAGATGGGCAACCATTTGCAAAGCAGGGAAAAACTCTTCGACAGCGTGTTAACAGCCATCGTCTCTTCACAGAGGTACCGTGACACAAGAGTCAAGAGTCGTTTACTGTATATTGCATGTGTACTACTACTGTGACATGTTCGCCTGTAGGCGTTTGTTTTATCGTCTCTGTGGCTCCGGTAATAACCGACTGTTCTCATTGTACATGCAGACAAATATGCAAAAATAAAATAAAAATCAAAATAATATCTGAACAATTAAAAGTCAATACACAACCTGACTAAGACTCTACATGCTGGGAAATGCTTAGCAACCAGAACGATTCACCAAAACCAATTACAACAATGAAACCATAAAACAAGTCAAGTCAATTAGTGGATGGATTAAGTCATCAGACCCTTGTTTAATGTTCTGAATGTAACCATAATATTTAATATTATGATTTTTTAAGTACAGTAGCGACTGTGAACCTCTTAACCTTTCTTCGTACAAAACGGCTTATATTTGAAATACTTGTTGGTTGTACGTATAAGCTGCTAATACATTTATTTGCTGCAAGTACAAACTTTCATGTTAGACAGTACATGAACGTTACTGAACATAAGCTAATTTTTACTGCTTATTGTCTACCTTCCGAACCACTGATTATTAGTGTCTCTACTTGTTACAAAGTGGAAGATTAAAAACAGTAAACAGTAACTAATCAGAAACTATTATATTTTATTAAATACCAAAAAAGCTGACTATAGTAACAAGTGATGCCTAATAATAACACTGACAAAGAAAAAATATTTTATTCCACAGAGTACTTACGAAGCCAACCAAATCAATAGATCTGGTTAGTGTTGTTGCGGCCAAAATATCTACAATGTTTTTCCACTTATTTGTATCTCAGTATCTACTAAAATTGTGGCGGTTGAATAATATGTTAACAACATTACAAAATTGCAGCCAAAAATTGTAAAAAATATTTTTCCGTGTTCTCTACTTAAATATGATCTACAGAATAATAAAATTTAACTGAAAATACATTTCTTTTTTAAGAGTCATTTGTCTCTAAATTTGTTTTTGAGTTGGTTATTGCAATCTTCCAGTCAATTGAGAGGGTCAATGTTTGTGTGTTAAAAGTCTGGTGTGAGATAGTCATCAAAATCATAAACTTTTCGTACATGTTTAACCAAAATTGATTGCGACAAGAGTTCCTGAAAAACAAATTAATCTACAAAGTTCATGCAAAACAAGCGTGTGAATAAAGTAAGATGACAGTTCCTTTTTTCTTTTATTTAGCAAAGATCTCATCAGGCAGATAAATAAATATTATCGATAGCATTAGAATTATAACCTTTTTTTAATTTTTTTAATTTTAAATTCTACAACATACAAATCGAAATTATAATACTCTTATACGTAAAAAATTTGTATTCACTGTAACACAAAAAATGTAGCTCCTTATTAAACGGAACACAGATCATGGTGTGCTGGTTACAATCGTTAATTATCATAATTCAATTGGCGGAGTGACAGCCGCTACCCCCCCCCCCAACTGTGACACCAGGTGCGTGTAAGCCAATACAAAGTTCACGACCTTGTGTGTGCAACTTTATCACCGCCTGCTGAATATCACCACTACTGTACAGAGCTATTGCACAGGTTTACAATGATTTCCGACCCGTGAACTAACCCTCACCCCCTTGCTGATTGTGCGTTCTTCACCATCAAATCTATATAATTTTCATCGAGTTCTATGTATTTAACCCCTTGGCACAGAAGGCTAGGGGCCACTTAGCCACTGAAATTACTAATAGCTTTTTAGAGGAAATACATAAAAGTTGAAAGATATTATTGATAGTAATTATACAACACATACAAAGACAAGAGAATTTCTAATTGTTTTGGGACAAATTGAAACTTACTATTTTAAAATATTTACAGCCTTAAACCATGAATTTTTGTAGTTGTTTGTTTATTATTACCTATAGATTTTACTGAATTCTTCCAAATGACATAAAATGATAATCTAACACTGATAGCATTGTGTATGATAAACCATAGAGCGACAATAATAGTAACATAATCGGTACTATCCAACTTTTATTATCTGTTGTATTAATGTGTTATGCGTGTAAAAACGACCTACGCAAAATGTCGTTTAAATTTTATTTTATAAGCTATGTCCCATGAGATACTGAAAGCGTAATGACAAAAAATATAGTAGTTAGTTACTACTTTAATCTGAAATAAAAAGTAGTACACACACACACACACATCCTACGAGGCTTTTCAGTTAAGTTTCTCTGTCACACAAATCTGGAGATTAATTTGTACTTCCTTACATACAATTAACGTGCCGTTAAAACCAGAGCACAAACATCTAAGTTATAGTTATTTTGTGTTACAAGGCTTATGGTAATATGTGCTTACTTGTAAAGAGTACAAGTAGAAGGATCTTCTTCGCAGATTGTTAGTTGTGAAGAAGTTACAGTTAGAATTGATTTCCTATTTGAAACTAATACTAAAAGTTCTCTACTTAATTATTCACGAGATTTAAACTCAAGTATGCCAATGGTAACATTAGCTGTAAGTTGAACGAGAACAAAGAATAACTCGTGTCAATATTATGTTCTTAAGAATTCCAAATGGTATTTATTGTCAATGGGAAATCGTATTGAGGTTGATCGGAATATAGATCACCAGCTTCTCTTACCTGGGTTTAGGTAACTTGCTTATCTTTATGAAATAACAATGAATAACAATAGCTTAGCTTATAAGAAAACAAAAAAAAAGCAATTATCAATGTACACATAAGTATAGAGTATATAAACGTTTAAGAACAAGCGAAGAAATACACTAACCGAAAGAAGAGATGTCTCGATAAACCTTCCATCAAGAATCGTTAAAAAGCGATTTGTACGTTATGCGTTTTAATCCAGACAGTTTTTATGAGTTCAGCCCAGCTTTATGGCCAATATAGCAGAGACTGAGTGGGAATGTAAAAGTAAAGGAAAAATCCATACGGTAAGAAACTACTCAAAACTTCCCATGCACAGATAATCATTTATCACGAATCGTTTATGCTCCATATGTATGTATTAAGCTACGGACATTATATGTATACGTGTATTGAATTTAAAAAAAAAGTCATTAAGTCCGGTGTCAGTAAAACAATTAATAGAAATTCACTCATTAGAGAAATCCAATGAATCGAAGTTGTTATTTTTCTACTGTATTAATTCTACTAATTCTACAGTTATTATCTTTTGTCATTACTAAGAAAGCTACTAATTATTTAATAGTAAATCGATTAAGACATAGTGAATATTTTGAAACTTTTAATAATATTACTCACTAAAACACGGTAAACGACACAGTATTTGAATGTTAAGAATAACATTCAAGGAAAAAATTGTTTTATTGAATGAGCGAAGCAAGTTCTCAGTTTTTGCTTTACTGTTTGGCATTTATCTATCTGTCTAATTACTTGGAGTATGTTTACTATAAGTTTTGAATGCGTGAACCGATTTTTGTAAAACGTGGCAGACGTGTTCACAATTTTACCCTACATAACACTGTTGTTTTTGAGATTGATCCCCGAAAAATTAAGGAGGCGGGAGGGAAACATGTGAGGGCGAATATTTTGGCAATTTCGAAAATATTCATGTGGAATATCAAATTAAAGGAAATTTTAGCCAAAATATAAATTTAGTGAAATCTGAAAATGTTTGGACACCATGGTTTAAACAGTCTGGCAAAGGTTTCATAAGATTGCAAATTCTTTGTGCCATATCGAATTAAAGAGATTCTTGGCCGGAAAATAAATACTGTGTAGAGTTTTTGAAATTAAAATTTTTTTGAATCTAAGGGCCTAAAAATAGGATTAAAATTGTAAAAATCCAGCCGGATGTCAGATTAAAGTGAATCTTAACACAAATCCGATTTATTGTATTTATTGTTATCGTTTAATGTATGATTTCACTACAATTGCTATTTCACTAAACAAAAAATACTAAGGTCATCGGGATTATTGTTATTTTTGATAATTTACAAATTACATAATATCAAAATTTATCCAATAATAAATAAACTTTTTTCAAAATATTGAGCGAGTTCTGCTGCTCAGAGAGCATGCTAATTATTTTGAACAATTTTTTCCTTTCCATCAGACTCCGTGTAAAAAACTGAAATGATCTCTAACAGTTTCTAATATTTTTAATCTAGTTTCTGTATATTTAACTTTGATTAAGACGGCAGAGTAGCTCAGTTGTAGAGCTTGCTTCCCATGACGTTTATTTGTCGCGCGGTGCTGTGGGATTCGGCTCAAGATCGAATTATTCTAATTCCGTCTTCCTATATCCAGTTCACATAATTATGGTAATCGCGAGTTCTCATGGCCCATGTATTCCTTATGAGAAGAACGCTTGCGGTATTGCCAAGCATATTTCGCAACCCTCATTACAGTTACCCAAAGTGTGTATTTTTCCGTCTCTCTGTTGTTTATCACAGTACCAGTAGAATACGTTGCATACAACATACTGGGATTCAAAGAGAAAACTGTATAGCATACATTGATGTACATAACAACATAATAAAAATGTTTCCGAATTTCATGTACCTTATATTTTTAATGGTTTTGAATAGAAAATAAAAATATGACTAAAAAATTAGTGACACAGGATTAAAAACTATTTTGACTGATGCTAACTCACAGTACTATTTTAGAGTAATAGACAAATAGATTGTACGCTATATTTTGTTTCAAGGACTTTTCGAGACGGCCATTCGTTTTCTCATAAGAACGACATGATTACGAAGTTGAGGTAACTCGTGCAACAGCTCATGTGTCTTACTGTCGCCAGGTGCTCAAATGACGTAAGGAAATGCTGATAACTTTAAATACAAACCATTGATTATTTAACGCATGAAAACAATCCAATATTTGAAAACAAGTTGACACAGAAATGCTGTTTATACTGAATTTCTTTTAAATGGCAAATTTGTTCATCCATTTCATTAAAACAATGAGTCAATTATAGCAACGTATTTACCTTGCTATACAGCCAGAACATATCAACAGATTAAACGAAACGAATTTGTTTTATGTAACGCGTGTTTTGTTTTAACATAATTTTTATATGCGTTTTTTGTATGTACGCTATTTTGGATAATATAAGTCTACAGTGTTGTAATAAAGATATAGTAATTTCGTCCGCGTATGCTGGAATGCACACAACACATCTGTTAATGTGCGTAAAACTAAATACAGGGTCCGCCAGTGAAGCGGGAAATTTTGAAAGTCCAATAGTTCATTTTCTACTCACGAGAGGGCGTGGAGGTTTTCGATTGTTGTTTTACATTTAATGCCATTTGTTAAACATGGAGCAGTGGTCCAGTGAACAGCGTGCTTTCTGCGTAAAATCGTTTTATAAGAATGGTGACTGTGTGACTTCTGTACAACGATTGTTTCGTAATCATTTCAATATTCCACGTCATGGAAGAGTGCCGTCCGCTCATGCAATTATGTCATGGGTGAAAAAGTTTGAAGAAACTGGTTCCACATTAAACTTAAAGCATAGAGGAGCAACAAGGTCTGTAAGAACAGAGGAAAACATTGAAAGATTTCGAGTAGCATTGACGCGTAGTCCACAACGTTCTGCAATGAAACATGCATCCGCACTAAACATTAGTGACACATCGTTACGACGAATTTTGCATAAAGACTTATCTTTTCATCCTTACAAGTAATCCAGGAGTTGAAAGATGGAGACATGCTGGTTCGCAGGATTTTCAGCGAAGGAATATTGCGGCGTGTAAATGATGATGAAAACTTTATTCACCGCATGTTTATGTCAGATGAAGCACATTTTCATTTGAATGGATATGTAAACAAACAAAATAGTCTATATTGGAATGATGAAAACCCAGGCGAGTTGCATGAAAAGCCATTACATAGTCCGAAAGTTACGGTGTGGTGTGCAGTTTCATCATATGGCATTATTGGGCCATATTTTTTCCAAGACGATAGAGTAAACACCAGAATTGTCAATGCAGACCGCTACACACACATGGTCAGAACATTTTTGATGCAACAGCTCCCTAGGTTTCCGGAAATTAATTTTTTCAAGCAGGATGGGGGCACAAGTCATACTGCTCGTGTGTCTATGGCTGCTTTAAGAGAACTCTTCCCGGACGGACTCATATCCAGATATGGCGACATCTCGTGGCCTGCAAGATCCCCAGATTTGTCCGCATGCGACTTTTTTCTTTGGGGATTTCTGAAGAGCAGGGTGTACATTGATAGACCGCACACCATACCGGAATTAAAAACGAATATCAGACGAGAAATTGCACGGATTCAACCTGACCTGCTTCGTCGAGTGATGGAAAATTTTCGGTCAAGATTAGATGAATGTTTACACAGAAATGGCTCTCACTTGAGCGGCGTTATTTTTAAAAAGTAAAATAATGGCATACTTTACTCAACTCAAATCTGTAAAAAAAATTCTGATAATAAATGTTTCATGAAAAAATTGGGTACTTTTAATTTTCCCGCTTCACTGGCGGACCCTGTATATGCTACTTCAGAATTTAGTTTTGCATTTTGACATAAGTAAAATATTCTCGGTGCTGTGTACCATTTTTCCTTTTTAGACTTAGACGTGATAAAACACAAGAGAGAACGTCCGCCTGCCAGTACTCATATAAAGGAATAGACGACAGTGCGCATGACCCTCTCTGCAAGACTGATATAGGTTTTGATATAGGATATTTCTCCCTACAATGGGATCGAGTCGAGTGTTGCAGATAAGCTAAGATTTTCTCCTACACCAAGCTAGCCAATTAGTACGGTTAAGGTGTTAAAAGTCATATATATATATTGGAAGTGAGAAGGGCAGTGAGTGCCTTCTAAGATATCTTGTTAGTTCCGTTAGCTTTTCTGCGACTTCCCACCTTTTTTAACTAGCTGTCCTTAATAATCGAATCGAGTATAAAAGTTATAAATATAAACAAGGGAGACTGTAGAATTTTCTACTGTCTTTCAAACATGACTTCCTATGTTTATAGAACGTGTAGCCTATATCAAAATCAATTCGCTAAAAATGAAGGGTTGCGGCATCACATGGCTGTAGAATCTGGTGAGAAACCCAACTGAGTGTAACCTCTCGTCATTCTTTGTCGCTAACAAGCTTTGCCTCATCAGCAAACTCTCCAAAATTCTGATCCACACGTGACTCATATATATTATCTCTTCTGTAAAATGACCATGGAATATATTTTGTAGGATGTATCTGGTAAAACGTGACACGAAATAACATTTCTTAGCATAACAGTAACAAATAATAAGGCAATAATGGCTACCGATATAAATCCGTCTGTTCCGATTGACCTGGAGCGTTTATGCGATCTCTCATACCGCGCGGGTAATCATTTGTATGCAATTCGGAGGCTAATGTAATAGCAAATCGCATCTGTAAAGCTCATAAGGACTGTAAATATTGATTAAACCCATATGTAGACCTACTTATTGGCTTAATAAACATTTGTTCTCTATTCTAGAGGGTATTATAATATAAAGAATACACGTTTTCTCGTAGAGTACAAAAAATGTGTAATACAAGACTTATAATGCTTAGAAAAGGTTTTTATTTTTCATTCTTATTCATATGTGTTTATTTACTCGAGTTATTTGCACAGTATCATTCATGTGATATGAAAAAAATAAAGGTGAGCCAGGGAAGAATGTTTGGCGTAATTTTGAAACAGTAACACTGCACAGTACAATCATTAGTAATATAAAACAACATACAAAGCATAATTTTAGCCTTTGATGTTTCAATTCGGTACTGTTGGAAGGCAAGGGAACACAAAGCTTTTGTTGCATGTTCAAATGTTTCGCTGATGATGATCACCGTTGTTATTAAACTAAGAGTAGGCACTGCAGTTTGGCAACTGGGGTAACAACACCACTGAATACCAACGAGAGCTCCTCCACGCAAAGTATATGCGATAGCGCACCCTAACGATTCACTATTACGTAATCATAACATAGTAAAAGTTACAGCTACCAAGTATTTTTTGTTAATCCAGATGTCACGAAAAAACTAAAATAACTCGTCAATATGAGGTTGTTAAAGAAATTTAATGAAATTTTATTGTGTATAAAATGCATATAAGAATTAAGAAATCAGATGTCTTTAATAAAATGGTACGTTTTATCTGTGCTAGTAAGACAATACATTATTGTTTAGGTGGTAAGACTGTACACTCACGACACGTCACTTTAAAATATTTTTTGCTGTTAGTAAGATGTTTTGTTTTTTTAAGAAACAATCTCGTTTAATTGTAAGCATGAGATATTAAAAAAATTACGGGTAATTTTACGTTAAACTGTAAACTTTATAGAAGCAAGCTCAAAGCTTAGTCTCAGTATGACCACTGTGGATATTCAACACAAACAGTCTAACAACAATTTTTTATCAACAGTCCAACAACTTGTGCTCTGTCTTTCTTATTGTTACTGTAGCACTGTTACGATTTGCATCACTAGCGTCATTAGTTTAGGTCTTGCAGTATCTCCTACAGCTATTATGACATGATCAATGGTTTTTATTAATTTTCAGCGTAATACTTACTTTTGTATTAACAACAAAATATAACACCGTAGACAGCGTATAAATCTACGTACGTTTCCTAACACTTAGGCTATTATTAATTTATGTTCGTTTAAAAATGTTAAACGAGCGAAACGAGTTCTTAGTTTTAACTCGACTTTTTTGCATTTGTCTCTCTGCTAGATTGAGGTGTGAATCACGATAACTTTTGAATGTATCAACCGATTTCCATGTATGTCTATACTTTAGACCCCATCGCTTTTAGATTGATTACCCCAAATAGAGGCAAACAGAAGAGAGGATCAAAATTTTAGTAAAATTGCAAAAATTAATGAAACTATCAAAATAACGAAAATCTCAGCCAAAATATGAGTATAATGTTTCTTTCTAAATATTTATATAATTTTGAAACACCTGGGCTTAAAATAGACCAAAAATCTAAAGAAGAAACTGTGAAAACCCATGCCGGTTATCCGACTAAAATGGCTCTTTATTCAAATTCGAGTATAGCGCTACTCTAAGCATTTTTTTAATTTTAGCAGCCCCACTGACCATAAACATAAGTCAGTTTTTCAAAACTTGTACAAGTCTATGTAGAGCATCACGGTATGAAAAATTCTATTCAAAATACAAACGCGATATATTTAATAAGTTGAAAAAATTAATATTTCCTAACACCTCTTTAAATTTTGAACCGCCTTCAAAAGGATTGTAAGCTGCCTTTACAAAATAAATTTACATATTTTGTATTCTTGTAAAACTTTTTTAGATATACGTATATAGTTGTGTATGGAAACATACATAATCTGAAGTTAGGACTAAATTATTAGACATTTATACAGAGTGATTAAAATGCTGAAGTTTTTAAAATTTTAGTGTTTATTGTATGATTGTCTAGTTTGTAATAATTACAAAATCCTGGTTTGTCATTTTAATAAAAACAATGTGTTGTAATTTTTCTGATAATTTAAAAACTGACTAATATTGAAATTTATCTTATAATAAATGTCTTCTGCTCAAAATAGTGAGCGAGTCCTGCGTGAGAGAGTAAGTTTACTGGTGAGAGAGTTTACTGGTTATTCATATTTTACTTATATTATTTTTTATGCTCAAATTATTTGCCAATTAATGAAGACCGTGAACCTAATTTTAGGTGAAACATTCATGCTTTGTACAGTAGTCAGAAGTCTACAATAAAAATGCAATAACAATGAAGTACCACCTTCGTCGTGCTTACTTGCTAAACTGCTACCTGTCATGATCCGGACAAAGCCTTTCAGTGTCTCCACCATTGTCAAGTCCTAAACAACGACACGACAGGTAGCAGTTCAGCAAGTAAGCACGACGAATTTAGAATTACGGAGGCTGCTTATTCAAATAACAAGAAGAACAAACTGTATTATTTAGTCCACTTTTTTATTTTCGCGAATGTTCGGTTTCATGAATACAAATGTATACGTAATTTATCATAGAATATCTCTGATTTTGAATTCGATATAGCAGTGTGTTGTATTTGGCTACGCGTTGGAAATATTTAGATGTGCTGGCCGCAAACCCGGGAGCGTCTCGTATCACTGCTCCACGCCACTGACCGGATGACAGTTTGCACTGCCTTCGTTATAAACGCGACACCAGGAATAAACTTGAATTGTATTAAACTGAGATAGACTCTCATTCATTCACTAATTACTTAAGAATTATATTATTACATATAAAGAACAAAACATTCAGTTTTTACCTCCAATAAAATGAAAAGCAAGTGTTTGTATAAATTTTTGACTTTTGAATAATGTTTATCAATAACAATTAATATCTGTCTTATATTACCTTATATTTCTTATTTTTCTTAGACGTGTGTACTAAAAGAAAAACTTAAGTAACTAACATGGTCTACAATGAGGGGCCCTGATTTAAATAGTCTACGCTTAAGGTGTTGTTTGAAGAGTTTACCCAGTTTTCGTATCATTTACACAGTGGTTCCCTGTATTGATAGAGATGCCGTAAAAAGTGTTAGATCGCTTTAATGTTTATTTTTCCTTTAAAAGTACATTGACTGTGCCAATTTGTAAACAAAATTAGTATACGTTAAGTATATTCTTGTTTACTTGTATATTTTGTTAAATATTATTTTTAAATTTTGTGCAATAGTAACTGCTAAAATATAATACCAAATACCAAAAATACTTATAAAAATTACATTTTTTCTAACCTCTTTCGGTGTCTTCATCAATATGAAGCTTTCTAGGTGTTCGATATTTATTCGGGGGGTGGAAAATAAGATTTTCAGTAAGGTACAGCGTAGCTAAATGATTGTGAAGTCTACTAGTGAAGACAGAGAGTTAATTCCTTAAATAAAACCTTAGTTATTTTATTCCTGATAAGCGACTGTTAATTAATAACTCAGCGTCTTGAAAATCATGCACTCTTAAGTTCCCTAGGTTATTACCACTAAAGATACGATACTTACTTACTTATTCGGATTTGTCTTAGGCGACCTCGTAGACTATGGAGAAATTCGACGACCGCGTTTTCCAGTGTTCCAAGCTTCAAGTGGCCTATCGCGACAGGCGGGTTGGGAAACAATGCTCCCTGGAGTCTGAGGTGTCGTTGCATTCTTCTGGCTGTAAAATATCTTTTTCAAAAGTTAGCCGTATTTTTAATTTTAAAATTTACTGTGCCGGTAGGCCAAAACTCAAATTAGAGACGAAACCCATAATAAATTAACCACTCCAGTACTCACAAACCCGTAATCAACCGACCAAACAACCCACGCGCGCAAACACACACACACACACTGGAATATATACATAAAAATATATTTTGTGTCCTTAGTAATAGGACACGTCGCTAACCAAAACCTTTTTTAGAAAACATCAGTGTATAATGTATCACTTCGTCGGCTACCGATCCAATTAATTAAGCTTGAAATCATCTTCAAACTCGTCACATCGGTTAATTGCTTGAACGTCATTGGCAATATGGGTCAGTCGAACACTGTTGTGTGGAACACTATGACGGCAATTCTGCAATAATCAACCAACACAGCGGATAATTAAGATTTGAAGAACAATCCCAGCCTAAATAAGTTATTATTTTACGTTAGAATAATTTCAACAGAATTAGTTATTTTCAGTGGCGAATATAACGTCTCCAACGGCCCCGTAGCGCAGTTTTGGGAGTGCCCAAAAGCCGAATTAAAATTCTAAAGTTTGAATTAAGGTAATTTTAATTAAATTACCTGTACATCATGTGTTTCAGTTGAACTAAGTACACTTAAGAAATTAAGAGAAATGTGCATTCTAACTTATAATAGAGGTTCTCGTGGTAGCATCTTAGGTCATCAGGGGGGAGGGTGGCTCAATTCACCTTAGTCACACCACTAGTATTTTAGATGACACTCATTATTTTTCGTACTATCAAACTCTGATACTAAAAAAAAAAGAGTTTGGCCACCCATAAACATGAAATAAGCTGTAACAAGTATAAACATGAAATAAATATGTAAACATAAAGTGTGCGTAAACAAGTAAAAGTCATAAGCAAATACTATTTCCACTCGACGATGACCAATTATTAAAGCGGGTGAAGGTCTTTTCAGTATCCTTGCAAAAAGAGAAAATATTGTCTGATTACGGAGATTAACAGGGTTAGTTAAGACTATCAGGACCAGAACACGTAGAGGTCGCATAGATGTCGGCGGAGGAAAGATATGTGAGATGAGAAAAGGCGCAGCTCAAAAATAATTTTCACTTGGGGAAAAGATGACATTTTAGCGTCCCATCTTCAACATTGAATCCAGTTTCAAACTTTAAGACTTTTTTGTTTAGTGTTATTTGAAATGACCACTTTATTATATACTGTAGTCCTACGTATCTTAAATTTTGTATTTATTAGTGGATAGAAAAAACGTTATTGCTGTTATTAATTTCCAATCTTTGTCGCGTAAACTATAGTGTAACATTTATTCCAATGACAGCCTAAAATCTATAATGGTACCATTAAATAAGTAGTGATAAATAACTGGTACTGACTGGAAATCACAAAATATCCTGATCTTTAGAACAAGGTGTCTTACTTCTTGCTCTTGTAATAATAATTATACTTTTACTAGCCTAAAAGAAGTTATTTTACCATTAATTATTAAATTTTTTAACTTTATTATAGTAATTTTACATAAATTTAAAAACATAAACTTTTAATATTCTTTTAACTTCTGCAAATTAGTAAATACGTGTAAATTTTAAGCTAATAAAATTTTTCTAATTAACATTTCAAATAAACTTACACACACTTGACTATAATCAATGATTCATAAAACATTAATATTATTAGAAAATTGTGGTGATAGGAATAATAACAAATTTATAAAATAATTCACTGATGAACAGTGTGAGTTAAAAATTAAACCTATATAAACTAAACCAACGAATTAAATTGTTACCTAAAATACAACTTTATACGTGTATTTGCAAGTTGAAGGCCTAAATGTTTTGAAATATAGAAATATTTAACGGTAGTTGAGTCATAAGTCTATAGACTGTTTGAATCGAAACAACGCTGATTATTTAATATATAATTGTATGCTCTCTGAGCTGAAGAGCTCACAAATTTGAACGAAACACATATACTATAAGATAAAGTTCAGTATTAGACGAACCGTGATTCAGTGATCACGTAGCCAATACACAATACAAAATACACGATACACAATCGGCACGTACACAATCATGCTTCGTGTGTATCCAATTGACATAACTACACACATTTATTGTTTGAATCAGTAATAACTAGCGCGTTGTGCTGTTATGCTCAAACGTCGTAAAAGTTTACGATCAAAGTTTAAAGTCTTTGAACTTTCGTCATACATCCCCATTACGTGGGTGGCTGTTGGGAAAGTTGAGTAACGATGACAAAGCCGTTCGTTGGAAGCGGAGCAATCTTGGCTATTAACAACAATGACTGTTTTAATTTTGTTTAAAATATGCATTGATTTGCTTAAAATTGGTTTACTTTATTAATAAAGGCGAAAAATTATTGGTTGTAAGATTTGTTTGGACATACCAAATTTTATACACTTTATTCTCAGAATTATCAATAAAGAAAATCTCAAGCCATATCAATTAATAATCAAATAATATTATCAATTATCAATTATCAGGCCTATAGATAAAGTAAAAAGTATATAAACGAATTATGTTTATTAATTTAAAACTGTTTATAATAAAATCCTAAATATTAGATCTTGCGAAAGACCTCAAAATCTAATTTTCTGCTCCTTTTTATGATTTACCGAAAGTATTTCTAGAAAGCTAGCCACCGTACTACTAAGAAACCAAAAAGAACATTCGTGAAACGTACCTGGTGGTGCAAATAGCCTAAACTAGATAATACCAACACCACTGTCTTACCTTAAATGCTCTTCCCATTCACCGCTTTCCAACCGATCAGACACATTTGAACTCGACTCGTTGAGCGACAAATCCCAAAAGATTTTCATGTTAGTCGGGATATTCGATTCCTGAAACACTATTTAGTATAGATGATCCTATTTTACTGGTAACTAAATTTTTAGGAAACTATTGCTTTATATATAGATTTAAAGCATTGTTTAATTGTATTGCCAACACTACAATAAAATATTATTAATTTAATTTAAAGAATTTTATTTCTAGATAAACTAAAGAAATTAACACTGTTGTTTGATTTCTGGTTGTACCGTAGTGCCTGGTTAGCCCCGTAGTACCTAACCTAATTTTTACGAAATAAACTAGTAAAAATTCCTTCGTAAAATATTGAAGGGCAGTAACTGGGTTGTAAAGTATTAATCGCTACACAACCTTCATTGTATACCGTCCAGCTCAAAAAGGCAGACTACCGTATCTTCCCTAGATTCCCCTTTCTGTGCAAGAAAACCGTATTTAAGTAGACATCCTACATTTTGTGCTGAAAATGTTACTATACTCAATATTCCTTCTGTTTTGTTTCTTGGAATATTTGACCAATTTATATTAAATATTTACAAAGAGCTTTAAGAGTATAGTACAGATATTAAAGCTGTTAAGCTTTATTAAGAGCTATTAATCAATTAATAAGAGCTGTGATAACCTAAAAGTCAATGACAACTTTTAGCCTCTAAAAGGTAAATCATGGTTTTTGACTGACTCTATATAATAAATTTTTTGAAATCATTATTTATGAATGTTGTAACACGCAAATTTGTGTTACTCGTGTCTGTGTTACTGTGTTTATATTATGTTGCGGGCACTTAAATTATATACGTCGCCCGTTGGAAGCGTCAATTTGTAACAAATATAAATAATGAGTTATGTTAATGTGTCGCTCTTTATTTTCTCCACCTCAGTTGGATTCGTCAATCTGTAATTATTAATATGTTATGTTGAACGGCGAATGATTTTGTAATCTGCCGCTCGCTCCCACTATACGTACCGTTTCAATGACGTCAGCCACCGTTGCCAACCGTTGTGGTGTCCGCTGTGCTCTGTGAACTTATTTTTTAAATGGAACAGCAATAATAACGACGCAAATATAACAACAAACATATATCTTTATAGAAACCATTTATTCAGTAAAGCACTGGTTAATTGTTTCTCGTTTCTTTTATGATAATCACAATTGTGGCAAAAATTATGTGTCTTCTTTACCAGTTGGTACAGTAGTTGCAATTCTTATTGTATTCAGACCAAAATAAAGCGTTGGTTATTATTTCTATTAAAATAAAATACCTCAGGGCGTATCTGGTTCGGGGATTACAATTAAACAAAATATTATTCTATAAATAAAAGTACAAATTTTACAGTTCAAGGATATTACAAAGTTTAGAGTGTAATGTGCACACAGGCAGTCGGATAGTGATTGCTAGTTATTATAGGTTATGTCCAGTTTATGTGTTTAATAGTTGTTATTAAAATCAAAGGTTCTTGTGGTGTTTAAAAAGGTGTCAATCTCAATTCGTGTTATTAGTGAGTGTTCTTAGTGTTGGTGTGATATGGTGTCTGTAGTTTTAGTTGCTTAATTCTTAAAAAGTCGTGTATACAAAAGTTGGTGTTGATGCATAATATAATAAAATGTCAAAGTCACCAAATCCTCTTCTTAAAATGGTTTTTTGGTCGAAGATAGGGCCCACGTCTGCTTCTGTCCTCCTCCCTGGTTCTTGATTCTTCTATTCAAATGCTGGATGCTCCTCACTCGGCTGTAATAAATCGTATTATGTATATCTATCTGTATTAAGATGTCTGGAATGTGTTTTCACAGTTTATACTTAATTATGTAAGACGTTTTACAAACGCGTCTGTACGCTATGACCGTTGTTAAAGAAGTCTCATTTTATTTATCCGAAATTTCTGGTTGCTAAGGGTAAACTTGGAATCTGGTTGGTTGATTCGGATATACATTGTCATGTAAATTCATTATTTCAATGTCTGAATTTGTTCAAAACCTTTAAATTAGTATAACTTTTCTGTACTGATTGGGAATTTAAAATTATTAGCAACATTACTTTGGTCTTTACATTTGTGACACATAAACACTAAACATGCCTACCTTTACTTAAGAAATACAGCTGCTACAATTTTGTTATTTGAATTTTTCTTAAATAGCTTAAAACGAATTATTTTGCTTCTAGATTTGTAGTGTATACTATTAACTATAAATCCATTCATCCTTCAACATTTGTTTCACAAAATTCCTAACAGTATTATCTAAAATTTACAAAAGTTGGTTTTACATGGCTTCCTACAGTTTGCCATCCACAAAACATTTGCTACTCCATTTAGTTGTTCAAAAACGATCATCCTTATATAACTACTGTCTGCTTTGTTATTTTTCTATTTCTCATTAATTTAGAATGGTTGGTTGCTTTCCTGGCTATCCTGATAACATCATTACATGAACAATGACAAAACAATATATAATCAAATCAATTTAGTGTCATGCCCACATGGCTATGACTTTTATGGACATTGAATAAATAAGTTAAAATTTCATTAAACATAAACAACTGTTTACCACTAGTAATAACACCTCCTTTCACTCCATCTTGCCTTGATAACTAATTAATTAATCCTTATTATTAATACATAACAAATATATTTGAAAACAAAAGAGTTGTACTCTAACTCAGACCTTCCACCCTCGAGTTCAATGAACCATTAATATAAACAAAATACATATGTTTTTTCATTACTTAAATTATTCCTTAAAATTAAGTTTCATGCAGTCCTTGCTGTTTTTGTTTTATTTCAGGGATGTACCCTTGATTACTGCACTACTTATTATATTATCTCATCACATTTATAGTCATATTACCTAATATTGTGAGATAAAAATAGCACTCACTTGGGATCATTTTTAGCATATTTTCATAATAAAATTACTTGCACTAGTCCACTGTTATTCTTTGATCTTATCTCTATTTGTTTTAATTAGTCTTATAAGATTAATAATCGTATTTATACAAGATTATTAATATTTGTTTGTCCCATTATATAAATAATTTCCACTGGTTCACTTTTAATTCTACCTTTAGACACTTCTGTTACTGATTGTTTTGGTTTTACTGACACATAATATTCAGCTACTTCCTTATCCATTAACATATATTTAATACTACAATATATCGTATTGTGTTTCTATTTGTCACATTCATTGTTTTTGTATTTGGGTTTACATTTTTATTGTCATTAAAAGAACTTCACTCTTGTTATAAAATATTACTGTGAATAAGTTATTATTAATTGTTTTCTGGACAACCTTATGACCATTATTTATTACAATTAGTTGTATGGTTCATGTATCTATAATAAGGTTTGTTATATTTTCATTACATCATTCAAATTAATCACTTACTAATATTTCTTTTTACATAGTATTGTATGTTTGGGCCTATTATCCCTCAATTTGTATTTTGATTATCTTGATATTATGATACATTGAATGAAACCATTTGTTTCCTTATAGCATTGATACATAATCTGTCTGTCTTTATAATACTTATTTTGTCATTATTTAAAGTTCATGTCTTAATCGGGGTTGAATGTATTTTGCATCACTTTGCCTGAATCATTAATTTGGGTAAGGTCAGTTGTATTACTAGTCAGTCTAAAATAGTTATTCGTTCCTCTTCACTATCATCTTGAAAGATATTTTTCTTCTTGTTTAGCTTCTTATCCATTGTCTTCATTAAATCGGGTACGATATTAAGGTGTTCCAAATGTAATGTTACAATGTAAGTGATACAATATATTTATTATCAATAATACCTTACAAATTTCAGGCTATCATTTTAGTTTTCAAGGAAAACAAACTTTAATGGTTAACAAACATTTTAGGAGACAGTTTTAATCATATGCACTAATGCAAAATTTACACATTTTGGTAGGATACAATTTTTTTAATTTGACAATTTGAAACCAATGGACTCGTCTACTTTACAATGGACTCCGCCTTTCTCACTTGCGGACAGGTTCATGGCGCACTCAAAAGGGCGCCCACAAATCTGTACTGCACGGTTTATTAAACTCTATCAACAATAATTATTACTTCAGATATTCTTGTAGGCTTTCTTTGTAGTTTATATTAATTAATAGAATATTTTATATGAATTTATCTAAAGTTGGTTCATATTTAATGCTTAAAATGTATTTACCATTAGGGATTTTTTTATTAGACTGCATATTATGAACTTAACTGAACTTAGAACTTACGATTAATCAAGAAAATTAGATACGGGCATTATTCTTTCTTACGGTTTATCCACAGCAGTTGCAAGTTTTGAAAGTAGACAGGAAAAGGACAAATAATTCAATAAGAACACTGTTTTAATGAAGCATCAGTTTTATTTCCATGAAATTATAAATAGAAAACATAATAAAATCAAAATTTTATTTACTCCCTTACATAACTGGAAATATGTAATCAATTTTAATTAATCATATGCATTAATAAAAAATGCCAGAGTTTGCCAGTGTACAAAATTTTCAATTGAACAATTTTGAAAACAATAAACTAATCTACTTTACAGTGACTGCGCCTTTCTCACTTGTGGACAGGTTCATGGCGCACTCAAAAGGGCGCCCACAAATCTGTACTGCACGGTTTATTAAACTCTATCAACAATAATTATTACTTCAGATATTCTTGTAGGCTTTCTTTGTAGTTTATATTAATTAATAGAATATTTTATATGAATTTATCTAAAGTTGGTTCATATTTAATGCTTAAAATGTATTTACCATTAGGGATTTTTTTATTAGACTGCATATTATGAACTTAACTGAACTTAGAACTTACGATTAATCAAGAAAATTAGATACGGGCATTATTCTTTCTTACGGTTTATCCACAGCAGTTGCAAGTTTTGAAAGTAGACAGGAAAAGGACAAATAATTCAATAAGAACACTGTTTTAATGAAGCATCAGTTTTATTTCCATGAAATTATAAATAGAAAACATAATAAAATCAAAATTTTATTTACTCCCTTACATAACTGGAAATATGTAATCAATTTTAATTAATCATATGCATTAATAAAAAATGCCAGAGTTTGCCAGTGTACAAAATTTTCAATTGAACAATTTTGAAAACAATAAACTAATCTACTTTACAGTGACTGCGCCTTTCTCACTTGTGGACAGGTTCATGGCGCACTCAAAAGGGCGCCCACAAATCTGTACTGCACGGTTTATTAAACTCTATCAACAATAATTATTACTTCAGATATTCTTGTAGGCTTTCTTTGTAGTTTATATTAATTAATAGAATATTTTATATGAATTTATCTAAAGTTGGTTCATATTTAATGCTTAAAATGTATTTACCATTAGGGATTTTTTTATTAGACTGCATATTATGAACTTAACTGAACTTAGAACTTACGATTAATCAAGAAAATTAGATACGGGCATTATTCTTTCTTACGGTTTATCCACAGCAGTTGCAAGTTTTGAAAGTAGACAGGAAAAGGACAAATAATTCAATAAGAACACTGTTTTAATGAAGCATCAGTTTTATTTCCATGAAATTATAAATAGAAAACATAATAAAATCAAAATTTTATTTACTCCCTTACATAACTGGAAATATGTAATCAATTTTAATTAATCATATGCATTAATAAAAAATGCCAGAGTTTGCCAGTGTACAAAATTTTCAATTGAACAATTTTGAAAACAATAAACTAATCTACTTTACAGTGACTGCGCCTTTCTCACTTGTGGACAGGTTCATGTCGCACTCAAAATAGCGCCCACAAATCTGTACTGCACGGTTTATTAATCTCTATCAACAATACTTATTACTTCAGATATTCTTGTAGGCTTTCTTTGTAGTTTATATTAATTAATATTTTATATTAATTTATCTAATGTTAGTTCATATTTAATGCTTAAAATCTGAACAGCACAAATCTGTACTGCACGATTTAGCAACACGTACACGTTTATTCAACGAAAAGTTGGTTGATTTGGATTAGATTAATGGCAATCCGCAAGAAGTTTGCACAAAAAACCCCCACGATCTGAATATAGCGTAATAGACACGTCTGCTTTACAGGAACTCCGCCTTCGTCACTCGTCTTCAGGTTGCGTCGCCCAGTTCATGGCGCACTAAAAATTCCGCCCACAAATCTGTACTGCACGCTTTAGCAACGCTTACACGTTTCTTACTTCAGATATTCTTGTAGGACTTTTTGTAGTTTAATATTTTGTATTAATTTATTTAATGTTGGTTCGTATTTAATAAATAAAATATATTATTTACCAGTAGTGATTTTTTTATTAGACTGCATATTGTGAATTTAGATTAATCAATGAAATTGGATACGGGCATTATGCTTCCATACGGGCTATCCACAGCAGTTGCAAGTCTTGAAAGTAGACAGGAAGAGGATAACTAATTCACTAAGAATACTGTTTTATTAAAAAGTCAGTTTTATTTGCATGAAATTATAAATACAAAACATACAAACAAATTTGTTTATAGTGTTTTATATAACTGGAAATATATATTAAATTTCAATTAATCATATGGACTAATCAAATATTACACAGTTTGGTAGGATACAAGGTTTTTAATTTGCCAATTTTGAAATCAATGGACTCGTCCACTTTACAATGGACTCCGCCTTTCTCACTTGCGGACAGGTTCATGGCGCACTCAAAGTGGCACCCACAAATCTGTACTACACGGTTTAGCAACGCTGTCACCTTTATTTAACGAAAAAGTGGTCGATTTGGATTAGATTAGTAGCGACCCGCAAGAGGTCTGCACAAAAAAACCCACGATCTGTAAACAATTGACTCGTCTACTTTACAATGGACTCCGCCTTTTTCACTTGCAAACAGGTTCATGGCACACTCAAAATGGCGCCAACAAATCTTTACTGCACGGTTTACTAATCTGTATCAACAATAGTCATTACTTAAGATATTCTTGTAGGCCTTGTTTGTAGTTTAGTATTTTAAATTAATTTATTTACTATTGGTTCATATTTAATGCTTAAAATATACTTACCATTAGGGATTTCTTTATTATACAGCATATTGTGAACTAGGATTAATCAAGAAAATTAGATCGGGTTTTATTCATCCTTACGGTTTATCCACAGCAGTTGCAAGTTTTGAAAGTAGACAGGAAAAGGGCAAGAAATTCAATAAGAACACTGTCTTGTTGAAGCATTAGTTTTATTTCCATGAAATTATAAATACAAAAACAATAAAAACGAAATTGTATTTAGTCCCTTAAGTAAATGGAAATATGTATTAAATTTTAATTAATCATATGCATGAATATAATATTTTAGAGTTTTTAAGTATACAATATTTTTAATTGGACAATTTTGAAAACAATAAACTAATCTACTTTACAGTGACTCCGCCTTTCTCATTTATGGACAGGTTCATGGCGCACTCAAAATGGCGCCCACAATTCTTTACTGAACGATTTAGCATCGCTCTGACATTTATTTAACGAAATGCTGGTTGATTTGGATTAGGTTAGTAGTGAGCCGCAAGAGGGCTGCACAGAAAAACCTCACGATCTAAATATAATGGGTTCGTCTGCTTTACAGGAACTCCGCCTTAGTCACTCGTCGCCAGGTTGCGTCACCTAGTTCATGTCGCACTGAAAATGGCGCCCACAAATCTGTACTGCACGCTTTAGCAACGGTTACACGTTTCTTACTTCAGATATTCTTGTGGGCTTTGTTTGTGGTTTAATATTTTACATTAATTTATTAACTCTTGGTTCATATTTAATTCTTAAAATATATTTACCAGTAGGTAGTGATTTTTTTTAGATTGCATATTGTAAACTTAGGTTAATCAAGAAAATTAGATACGGGCATTATTCTTCCTTACGGTTTATCTACAGCAGTTGTAAGTTTTTAATGTAGACCGGAAAAGGACAAATAATTCAATAAGAACACTGTTTTATTGAAGCATCAGTTTTATTTCCATGTAATTATAAATACAAAACATACAAACAAATTTTGTTAGTCTTTTACGTTGCTGGAAATATGTATTAAATTTTAATTATAGGCTACGTCAAATGTATTTAGCTGATGGTTCCCTGACTCACAAGCGAAACCGCTTTAAACATTTTAGAATCTTACTATGAATCTTCGTCTGCGCCGTCTTTCTTCTCATGTTTCTGTTTACATTTTATTTGTTTTCATCTGTTTACTTTTTTTTCCATTTATCTATCATTATACCCTTTCCAGAGTGAATTTTTCAGTCACCATTAGTGCTTTCGTATTGCAACTGTTACCGTTAAAATAAGCGCTTTTGAAACATATCATTTGTTTGAAACACTTTTGGTAAAAGTTAATGTATTTTCGTTTACGCTGATACTTAATGAAAAAAGTCATTGATTTGTTCTTTGAAGTAAGCCTAAAATTAGGTTTACTCTGCCAAAGGGAAATCTTTGCATTAAAACGTTTGTTATTTAAATACTGAAAAATTGTATTCAATCAAGTGTAAACGAAAGTCTGTAATCTTGTAACTTTCTCTGTTACGAGTGATCAATTATATCCTTGCCATTACGATTCGTTAATAATAAAATATTTAAAACATTGTTCAAATATATTAAAATTTTCCTTTTAAAGGCAATATTTCCAATACGTACTGAAAGGTATGACACAGCCCCTACACGTAAAAGAAATTTACAGATGTTTTAGAAGAAAAATAATATCAAAATATGTTTGTTTGTTTAAGAGTGACAAACTTGTTTCTGAACAGTATAGCACACTCTCATAGAAAAGATTGGAGTGTTTGTAAAACTGTTTAGATTATGTTTACTGTGTTAGAGAGAATATCGGAAAGTATGACAGGAGCTAATTGGGTTAGAGGGAGAAATTTGCGCTAAGCCAGATGTTGTATTCCTGACTCTCATTTGGGACTTATAGTACCTTGTAATACACCACTTTTCAACTGGGAGGGCGTACCTCTGAACACCGAAACCAGTACACAGACGCACAATCTCTCTCTCTCTCTCTCTCACGCTTTCTTCACAACCCATACTGTTCGTGCACAGTAAATAGTTCTATTCAAGCTCTACCCAATTTAGACACATAAGGATCACCTCCTGCATAATAACATACACTTATAACAATATCAGTAATATTTGAAAGTAATCGTGGGCGCGTGTTCGCAATTGCATGATGAACCTATGGCTTTTTACAAGATGTATGTCAGTATATTTCGTCACTATTGAGAGTTTTATATAGTGTTGTTTCAAGTAACAGTTCTTAAAAGTCAGACTAGAACCTCGCATATGTACACCTCGAACAGCCGTGAATCAATTCAAACACCTGGAAAACGGCAAGAATTAGATAAGTAAGGTACACCTTAGAACTAGTTGCGTGAATGATGAGTGTGAGTATGAACATGCGTAAAGGAAAGACATTCACATAATATAGGAACTTGTACAAAATTCACTTCTTTTAACGATGAGACTAAATAATTACTTTTGGCATACAATTTTAACGATGTCGAAATTGTTCCTTTCTTAGAATTATCTATAAAATTAACAACTTTTTTATATGTCAAAAACTATTATTAAACATGCTTATGTAGGTATCACTAACATATCAATGTGTTTGTGTCACTATCCTTACACTACGTCACAATAATTTACAAAGCTTATTATTTTTTGCTCATTTTCAAGGCAATTTTTAAAGTATACGCAATTATTTACCCGTGGGGCAGTAATAAAACAGTTGCGGAACTTTCGGTACTGCTTTAGCTGAACTCTATGTACCTGAGAGGATTCCGAGTAGACAGAGCGTAGACACACGCACGCGTAGGCCCGCTCAGTGGTGTAAACAAACCAACGACTACTGACAAACACCGATTCACATTACATTACCAAAACTCGCTCACTTTCCTCTCATCTAAAAAAAATATGTTCCTCCCAGATTCCCCAAAACTTTTATTTGCACAAGGTACTTGTAACCCATCGTTACAATTTCTGGTTTTTTAACTAACACTTTTCTTTTATTTCTACATTTCTTCGACTTGAATCCCACACTTTTAAACACTCACGTGAATAATTTAGCGTCCCATGGGAAATGGATTCTATCTTTCTTGATAGGTAGGAGTTTTTTAACAATGGGCACATTTCGATTTTTATAAATTCTGAACAATATTTCTTACTACACACTTATCAAAATCATCAAGAAAAAATTTCCTTTTCTCATATTATGTTTTACGTTTATTCCACGATGTAGAGAGTTTTCCTTCTGGCTGCATTTCCTTTCCTTTCTCAAGTATTTAACGAAGCATTCCGATTTATTATTATTTCGCAACCTTTACTGTGAACAATGAAACTTCATTTTCTTTCTTTCGATGATCATTGAAGAAGCGTTGTGAAATATACAGCTACAAATAAACAAATAACAGGATAACTCAACTATATATAAGTACAGTATTTCTACTAGTAATTTTGTTCAAACCACTATGTTGTCTTTGGTATTGACGAGCGCTTTCGTCAGTCAAGCCATCTTCAGGTCATTTACCAACCTGAAGATGTTTTTAGTTGGTAAATGACCTGAAGATGGCTTGACTGCCGAAAGCGCTCGTCAATACCAAAGACAACATAGTGGTTTGTACAAAATTACTAGTAGAAATATTTGAGACCACTAACACTCCAAAACAACAATAAAATAAAATAAGTACAGTAATCGTAAATGATAGTTCACAAATTCGTAGGTCTATTGGTAATGTTGCTATAACACATATAACACAGCTACTTACAAAGTACTAAGTTGTGAACACAAAAACAATAATATGTAGTCTTTGAACACACTTAACACCGCAATGGTGAAAACCAGATTGCAGTAAAATTATAAAGTGTAATGACTGATTCCCGTTGAAAGTCGATGACAGTCTGACTGTGAACAGGGCCTTGCTGATGTTACGAATCATTGGCCGTGACGAACTAACGACACCAACACAAAGACACTCACTCACACTGCATCCCCTACATCAGAGACACAGAGTTCAGTTTCATGCAATACACGTGTTTGCAGTTATATGTGGGCCTACATGTGGTTACACACACTGACACGCTCACATATCACACACCCTGAGAATAAACATGAATGGATTTGTGGCAAAGAAAATCATTTAATATGCAGCGCCCTGAATGTGTCGGTAATGCAAACTAAATACACAATAGCTATTAACTTGACAAGATTTCTCCATCCTTCTGGCTTTTGAACTTGAAACAAGGCGTTCTTGATAGTTTAATTAATTTCAGTTCTTAAGTATAATAAATTAGATATATATTTTTTAAATATACACATTTTACGTGATTTGTGCCTTCAGCTTACATTATGACAATAACCTAATGTTACGAATACACGTGTTTAGAATATCATATATCATATTATATAATATCGTGGGTTACATTTACAAAAGAGAACGCCTCAAAAAATATATATTAATCTGACTAAACTAATGTGAACTCGTATGCGTAGAATCAAGACTGATAATTCCTTGACTGAATTACTGAAATCACAGACATATTATTGAGTGTGAGTTTCATGTTAATTTCAAGCGTATGATAAAATTTGATGCAATAAATTCAACGGGATATAAGGTTTAACGTGGTATAGTATTTTACGACATAACAATTTATATATATGCATAAAATGTATTTATATAAAAGTAATTTATTATTAATTGTTTAGTTAAATATTAAGCATTATGATAATATGTATGTCAAAAAAAAGTGAAAAGATATGAAATATATTAGAAAAAGTTTGTTAATTTATTTTATTGACAACTTATTAACAGTTTAATAATCGAAATTCATAGTAGCTGAGTTAACTAATACTCGAAATTAATAGAAGTTAACTAATAGCTCAATTAACTAGTAGTTGAAATTAACAGTAGTTCAGTTAAATAATAGTCCAATAAACAAGTAGTCCAATAAAGAGTAGATAAATTAACTTATAGTAGAATTAACAAATAGTTTGGAATTATATTAGTTTAATTAAATAATGTTTCAATTAACTAATATTCCGACTAATGTACAGTTGAAATTAATAGTAATAAAATAAAATAATAATAATGGCTTCCATGTGTACCGCCGAAGCAGCTTATGAGTCAGGCAGGGTAGGCTGCCTTATGCGAGCCGTACGGCATACAAGAAAGGCAGTGTGGCCAGCACTACGCTTCAGCCGTCCGTTATTATCCCCAGGACGTTATCCCAGGTACTCATTTTCAGCAGGCTGAGTCGACCTGGGGGCTGAAAAACACTCCTTGATTTTATGGTGCGTGCTCGGGAATCGAACCCGGGACCTCTAGGTTAGTAGCCAGGTGCCATATCCACTGGTCTACTGAGCCGCCAATTAAATTAAATAGAAGTCCAATTAAGTAATAATTTGAATTAATAATATTGTAGTTAAATAAAAGTCCAATTAAGTAATAGTCAAATTAACTGACTTTTTTAATCGACTAATAGTCCAAAAAAAATAATTGTTGAAATTAATAGTAGCTCGATTAACTAATAGCCGAATTAACTAATAGTTCAATTACCTAATATTTGGAAATAATAGTAGGCCAATGAAATAATATTTCAATCAACTAATAGTACAATTAACTAATAGTTTAAATTAATAGTAGTTCAGTTACCTAATAGGCCAACTAACTAATAGTCGAAATTAATGGTAGTTAAATTAGATAATAGCCCAGTTAACAAATAGTAGAAATTAATAGTAGTTTGATAAACTAATAGTCCAATTAACTAATAGTTGAAATTAAATTAAGTAATAGTTCAATCAACTAATAGACAAAATTATTAGTAAATAAATTAAATAATAGTCCAATTAAGTAATAGTAGAAATTAATTGCTTACCAGTTAAATAATAGTTTAGTTAACTAATAGCCCAATTAACAGTTGAATTAGTTAAACCAGTAATAATTTTTGTTATATGTCTTGTGTAATTGGGTATTGAATTGTGCAGTACTTCTGGTAATCAAATTTGCTATAGAATAACTTACAAATTTTCATACTGTTATCAATTGTAGAATAGTAGCTCCACATTGAAAAGCGTTCATTAATCTTCTAGTAACAAATTAAGTTTATTAAAAGAAAAAGTCTTACTGTAAAACTTAATCTCTCTCTCTCTCTCTCTCTCTATCTATCTATCTGTCTGTCTGTCTATCTCCCTTCCTGCTACTCGATTTCTCTCTGTACGTTTTGTTTTTCTTCTTTTTGTATTGATGTATCGCTCATTTCATGGAAAAGCAAAAGGGTAAATGCTGTACTATGTCCACTTTGATCTCAATGGGTTTCAGAGGACTCAAATCACATTAGTCTACTCATGGATGTTCTATGAGGTAATACAAATATGTTGTAAAATTGAAATTACTACCTAAATAAAAAACACAATTATAAAAACGATTGCAAGTAAATACAAACAAATGTTTTTTAACAATTTTGTAACTGCATTTTGTGTAGGTGCTTTTAAAATACTAATCTAAACTTATTTAAATGTTATATTTATCTGTTATAGTGTAAAGTATCTACTTTAATTACTTTTGTGTAAGAAATTGATTGCTTATAAACAATATAACCCATTCTCTTAAATTTAAAAAATTTGAAACCCCGTTCTTATTTTTAAAATAGTTTACACGAATCAAGTATTCTCCCCGATTAAATATTTGCACATGTGTGCATTAATCTTCAGAATTTTGTATTGTCTTCTAGTTGTACTCACCTAAAAGAAGAAATTGTGTGATTAGGTAGGTGTGAAGGTCTAGGTGATCTTCGAACTTGGTAGCTTGGCGTTCTGTATTAAGAATGCATTTTTCATATAGAATGTGTCTGTATTAAAATTAGTGAAAAATGTATTTACGAAATGTTTACGTAGTACTATACAGAAGGGACTGAAATTTTTAATAGTTATATACAATAGTATAAAGCATTCATAAGAGGATAACGGTCTGAGACATAATGCAGGGGACAGAATACTCATAGTGTAATAAAATATCTTTCTTACTGTTCGGATTTCTCTGAAAAGAGTAAAACAGCGAGAAAGAACCAAAAGCAGAATAGGTAGATGGATAAATAGAAAGAGAGAGAGTGAGAGAGAGAGAGTGAGAGATAGAGAGGGGGAGGGAGATTATTTAGTTTATATAGCGATTGTTGTATTTTTGTGTATTGATAATATAAAGAAAGTAATTCAGATGCTGGGTGTATGGATGGAAATGTTTGTGGGCGAGAGTGACATGTGACGGAGTGTCAGATGAACGACTTTCAGATATGTAACTATTAGAGGCAGCAGTGCACCAATATGATGTTAAATTTCTTATGATTTTGCGCAAGACCAGGCCTGCATCATTAGCATCTTCCAGGCACTCTTCTCATCAAGCGCTCAGTGTTATGTAATTTTCTGTTAGCCTCTGATAGGTATACTCTAATTCCAAACTATTCTTTATAATAAAAATGAAACACATTAAAAGAACTATAGCTAGACATTGTCAAATTTTAGAGAAAAGAAGACAATGAAAGGAGTTCTTTGTTTGTTCCTTTCAAAGGTCATCAACGATTTTATTGAAACAAACACTGAATTTCGTTAGAAAAACATGTTCTCAAATATTGAATTTGTGAAATCACCTTTTCAAAAGTATGCCATAATAAATGTTAAAAAATACATTAAGAGGTACAAGTATGCATCCATGTCTACCCTCGATATCATTTAAGTCAAATGTGAAATAAAAAGTTGTGTATTGACAAGTTTACTGCCATAAACGTTTACACACGCACGCGCACACGCGCGCGCGCGGTATTCATATACTACAGGAGCTGACGTATTGAGCTGTGAAGAAGTGAAAGATAAAGCGTATAGACGGACAGAAAGTCAGAGCAAGCAACATAAAGTATATAAAATCTGGTTAATTAAAAATATTCAAACTAATATTTAAATACAGTATGTATAATTTTTGTAGGAATATTTAATAAACTTTCTAAACTGACAGATGGCTCAAAAGTCTTACCTCAGTAAGAAATCACCTCTTGTTCTGAGTGTTATTTTCTGATTGTTTAGTAGCCTATATGTATTTATTTTTTAATGATCTTTTTTTCACATTACTTGTATCCAGGCCTACTTCCTGAGATGTTGAGATTCCTTGTTATTGTTTTAAAATCCACTTTCCGGTGACTATAAGGCGGTTTACACATAGGAAACGTCTGTTTTAACAGAAAAATTAGAGCGTGAAAAATTAACGCTCCCACATTTCGCATTTACTCCTTTTATGTTTACGAAAACACACTGGGCAAACGTATGGTAAATTCTTTCTCATGGCGCAAACATTCTACATATAACAATGTAGTGATTCTTTGCACATAATATCAGTGTATACGATATACAAATAGACACTTCTCTAATACAATATGCTGCTACATAGCCTGGGGAACGTATTCCCCAGTTCAGCAATTACAAGACGTTTGCAAAAGCCAATAACCGGTACCTTCCAGATTGTATTTGAAATACAAAAAATGTGCATGTGTATTGAATTTTTGTATCTTAGTGTATGTATGCATGAAAATGTTTAGACTGACTGTGCAGGCGTTTAAAAAAGGCCTTCAGACAATGCCAGTGTCCCTCGTTTGGACATTATTTATGGTATTTATTATCTTTGGACTCCCCTGTAGCCATAAGTATTTATATCATCTTAAACCAGAGATATAACGGCGTTAGCAGGGTTTTAAAGATAGTTATTGTCTTCTGGTAACAATACTGTTTATTTTTGTTGAATATATGACTTTTCTTTACCGCAGGAATATAGCCTATGCATATTTTAAACCATTTGATACAAGAGAGAATACTGTAGTTTAATCGTGTCTAGATATTGAATAAACATAAATGTTCTAATCAGATAATAATACTGGAGTCTCGTTGCGTCAAGGACGCATATGTCAATGCGTTAAAAGTAGAACATATTAAAATAAAAATCTTAATTTTAGATAATAGAAAACCAATCTCTTCAAGGAACCAGATTAGCTGTACAGGAGACATTTATATAGAAGAAGGATACTGACTTTTCCTTCCTGTTCACTTAAAGTCTCCCATAATTCTTGATGCGTATGCGCAAACGTTTCTGTACCCGTAGCAGAATAACTTACAACGACCCAAAGCATTCACAGATGTTTTGTAAAATGAAAAGCGTCGTGTCCACAAACGAAATAGTTAAAATTAATTAGTTAATTAATAGTTGATAATTAATACTTAACAATTTTTTTTTATCGGCTAAGTTATATTCTCTCTGTTGCAAGTTATTTACTTGTGTGCTAATGTTTTTGTCTTACGTAGTCTATTACGTGGAGAATTTTCTGCCGATTTTGAGTCAATGTCCATGGATCCTTCTGATTTCTTTTGCAATGTCTTCATAAAAGGTTATAGAATAAAGTTAAGACAATTTTTTGGCCCGCCCTTAAATTTAAGGGTTGTTTTCACCCCTTTTTCGGGGGATAAAAAAAATTTAATTAACCCTGTTAGCCGATAGAGAATCAAATTCTAAGCAAAAATGCGGTATACACTTTTTCGAAAAATTCGTTGTTTGGGAGTTACAAGGGTTCAAAGTTTTTGCAAAAAACGCGTTTTTTAACATTAATCTGCAAATAACTCAAAAACAACGCCATTTTGCAAACAATTTATATAATTAAAAATTAAAGCTTATTAACAAACGAACATTTTCCACTTTTTTGGTTTCATTATGTCAAATGATTCTTCAGATACAGCCAAAATAAGATCACGATTCACCGTTTTTCGATCAACTCACACGATTAAAACTTATATAACTCGGCTAAAAATGGTTATATCGTAATTAAAATAGTATAAGATGAAAGCTCTGTTAATTTCCTAAACGATGGTGGGTTAATTACTTGTCTAACTTAAAAAATAGCGACGTTCTGAAGGAAAAAAAAATTGCTGCAAATGTTTTCCAAGAAATGTAAAAAGAACGTCCGCCATTTTGTCAAATATGTATATTAAGCCCAGATACTGTACTTTTCAGTTGTCTATTATATTAGCATTGTCCTCAAATTGTTTGAAGCATATATGTATTGCTGTACAGTAACGCGTAACGTTTTAAGAAAATTATTCAAGTTTTTTTATTTTCGCCAAAATTCGCAATTTTATTAAATATCTCAGTAACGATGGATTGAATCGAGAAATTTATATGAACCAAAAATGAAGCCTATAAAACAACAAAAATGATAAATTTTGTTTTATTCTTTTATGACTAAAATTCAATGAGTTACAGCAGTTTAAATGTGTATTTTGCCGACATCCTGTAAAACATTTTTGATTTCTAGGCAAAATATGTAGTGTACAGTAGGTTTTTTGACTATAGTGCATACGAAAAATGTTGTAGCTTCTTAAATCTTCTACACAATGCATTTTGTTTGAAATTTTGTTCTTAAAAATTGACTAAGTTATGGCTAAAAATATAAACGCGCTCCAACAGTTAGATTTTATCGTACATTATATGTTCGGGTGGGGTCCTGAGAGCCTATTAATTTATACAGAACTAAATTTTTTTCCAATTGACAATAAAATTAAGTATCTTTATTATTTTTTAACGTCTATTGTAAACAAAAGACTATCTGTCGCTATCTGTCACTGTCTCTATTGCTGGTTCTTTATACATCAATCGAATAAATAATTTAATAGAATAATATAATGCTTATGGTTCGACTTTTCTTTGATTAAATTTTATAAGCATGGATGAAATATATATATATATTTTTTTTACTGAATTTATATTATGACCGCTAAAAACACGGACCCTCTAGCGGAGACCAGAAGAGGTCTTATGCGCTACCTGATGTTCACTGCTTACAGCTGGCACGTGTTTTTTGGAGCATCAGCTGAGCGTCCGAGTCGTTTGTTATTGTGCAAGGGCTGTAATATTTTGTTAAATATTATTAATGTTTAAGTAAATGTAGGTTAAGTATCCCCCAAAAACCTGTAGATACCTAATTTCAGGGCTTCAAAATACATCCTCGCGTTGTTTAATGTTTTCAACCCTTTAGGGGCAGTTTTAAACCCTTGCGTCGGATGCATCCCTTGACGTAAAAATTGTAATCAGCACCCCCAGAAACCTATAGGTACTCACTTTCGAGGCTTTGACCGACATTCTCGCGAAGTTTAATACCTACTTACACCCCCTGATTATAGTCTGCTTCAACCCTTCAGAAACTACCCTTTGCGTCGAATATAATTTTGAACATCAGAATCGTAATCAGCACCCCCAAAAACCTACAAGCACCTAATTTCAGGGCTTCAAAATGGATCCTCGCCTCGTTTCATATTTTCAACACTTTAGGGGTAGTTTTCAACCCGTTAGGCGTGACAGCGGGCCAAAATGTTTCCTTAACTTTGTTCTAGAATCTTTTAGGAAGCGATAGCAAAAGGAAACAAAACATTACATGGACAGTAACTTAAAATCGGCAGATAGGCACTTTGTCACTCCTCACGTAATAGACTAACGTATCTACACCCTGCTTAAACGAATATACTCCTTATATTCACTGTTAGATATGTTCAGTGGAAGCTGGTGTACAAAGCCTGTAGACATCTGCAGGAAAGCCATACAACCCTTATGAACAAACGGTTGGACATGAAATGAACCGTAAAAGATGCTAATACTTTAGTGTAGAAAAGAACAAAGAAAAAATGTTCCTATGGCTTTCACGGCCGGCGCGGAAACACGTCCACATAGTTGGAAACATTATTAGCCGGACTGTTAAGCCATCGTCTATAGTTTATGCTGACATAAGTTATTTTGGCCTCACCATCAGAGCCCGTCTTCAGTGTCGGAAACAGTCGGGACAGTGTCCGCCAATTAACACCAGTGATGAGGTGTAGGCTGGGGTAAATTGGTGCACACCGTACCAGTTGTTCCGATACAGACGATGGCCTCCGACGGTGAGTACGAAACGTCTGTCAACATAAACTGTAAACCTAACAGCCCGGCTAATAATGTTTCCAAACGTCTGTCAACATAAACTGTAAACCTAACAGCCCGGCTAATAATGTTTCCAAACGTCTGTCAACATAAACTGTAAACCTAACAGCCCGGCTAATAATGTTTCCAAACGTCTGTCAACATAAACTGTAAACCTAACAGCCCGGCTAATAATGTTTCCAAACGTCTGTCAACATAAACTGTAAACCTAACAGCCCGGCTAATAATGTTTCCAAACGTCTGTCAACATAAACTGTAAACCTAACAGCCCGGCTAATAATGTTTCCAAACGTCTGTCAACATAAACTGTAAACCTATCAGCCCGGCTAATAATGTTTCCAAACGTCTGTCAACATAAACTGTAAACCTAACAGCCCGGCTAATAATGTTTCCAAACGTCTGTCAACATAAACTGTAAACCTAACAGCCCGGCTAATAATGTTTCCAAACGTCTGTCAACATAAACTGTAAACCTAACAGCCCGGCTAATAATGTTTCCAAACGTCTGTCAACATAAACTGTAAACTTAACAGCCCGGCTAATAATGTTTCCAAACGTCTGTCAACATAAACTGTAAACCTATCAGCCCGGCTAATAATGTTTCCAAACGTCTGTCAACATAAACTGTAAACCTAACAGCCCGGCTAATAATGTTTCCAAACGTCTGTCAACATAAAATGTAAACCTATCAGCCCGGCTAATAATGTTTCCAAACGTCTGTCAACATAAACTGTAAACCTATCAGCCCGGCTAATAATGTTTCCAAACGTCTGTCAACATAAACTGTAAACCTAACAGCCCGGCTAATAATGTTTCCAAACGTCTGTCAACATAAACTGTAAACCTATCAGCCCGGCTAATAATGTTTCCAAACGTCTGTCAACATAAACTGTAAACCTAACAGCCCGGCTAATAATGTTTCCAAACGTCTGTCAACATAAACTGTAAACCTAACAGCCCGGCTAATAATGTTTCCAAACGTCTGTCAACATAAACTGTAAACCTAACAGCCCGGCTAATAATGTTTCCAAACGTCTGTCAACATAAACTGTAAACCTATCAGCCCGGCTAATAATGTTTCCAAACGTCTGTCAACATAAACTGTAAACCTAACAGCCCGGCTAATAATGTTTCCAAACGTCTGTCAACATAAACTGTAAACCTAACAGCCCGGCTAATAATGTTTCCAAACGTCTGTCAACATAAACTGTAAACCTAACAGCCCGGCTAATAATGTTTCCAAACGTCTGTCAACATAAACTGTAAACCTAACAGCCCGGCTAATAATGTTTCCAAACGTCTGTCAACATAAACTGTAAACCTATCAGCCCGGCTAATAATGTTTCCAAACGTCTGTCAACATAAACTGTAAACCTAACAGCCCGGCTAATAATGTTTCCAAACGTCTGTCAACATAAACTGTAAACCTAACAGCCCGGCTAATAATGTTTCCAAACGTCTGTCAACATAAACTGTAAACCTAACAGCCCGGCTAATAATGTTTCCAAACGTCTGTCAACATAAACTGTAAACCTAACAGCCCGGCTAATAATGTTTCCAAACGTCTGTCAACATAAACTGTAAACCTAACAGCCCGGCTAATAATGTTTCCAAACGGCTGTCAACATAAACTGTAAACCTAACAGCCCGGCTAATAATGTTTCCAAACGTCTGTCAACATAAACTGTAAACCTAACAGCCCGGCTAATAATGTTTCCAAACGTCTGTCAACATAAACTGTAAACCTATCAGCCCGGCTAATAATGTTTCCAAACGTCTGTCAACATAAACTGTAAACCTAACAGCCCGGCTAATAATGTTTCCAAATGTCTGTCAACATAAACTGTAAACCTAACAGCCCGGCTAATAATGTTTCCAAACGTCTGTCAACATAAACTGTAAACCTAACAGCCCGGCTAATAATGTTTCCAAACGTCTGTCAACATAAACTGTAAACCTAACAGCCCGGCTAATAATGTTTCCAAACGTCTGTCAACATAAACTGTAAACCTATCAGCCCGGCTAATAATGTTTCCAAACGTCTGTCAACATAAACTGTAAACCTAACAGCCCGGCTAATAATGTTTCCAAACGTCTGTCAACATAAACTGTAAACCTAACAGCCCGGCTAATAATGTTTCCAAACGTCTGTCAACATAAACTGTAAACCTAACAGCCCGGCTAATAATGTTTCCAACAAAATGTTACATCCTAAAAGAGCACCGCTCTTTATTATTGTACCCAGAAAGAGGACTGGCCAAACTTGAAGCTATAATATTAATTTGGCATTTATGGAATACGTTTTGGACTATAAAAATTGAAGCACTACAAATTCACCAAAACGTTTCGTGTCGAAAACCAGCAAACAATTGTGTGTGTGTGTGTGTGTGTGTGTGTGTGTGCACGCGCGTCCGATAGTAACTTGTGTTTTCCAAACCTTGAGTCTCAGTTGGGACCCGCCTCAAGCTACAAAGTTTAAGCCCAGGCATGGCTAGTAACGGACAACACAACCCCCGTTTTTATAATAAGAATTTCAAAAAATTCAGACTACTCTATGTTTACTCGAAAACCCTGAAAACTGGTTAATGGATCAACGTAACCATTTATTTCATTACTAAAATACCAGATTATACTAAAAAATACTTCACTTATAAAATTTTATTTAATTTTAATTAAAACTTAAATTTTATTTAACTTGATTACAACAAAACGTTCGTTCTACAAAGTGCATTGTCCAGTTGGGGCATCTCATTTTCCATAAAGTGAAACGCTATATAAAATTTAATCAAAATAAAAATACATTTATTTATTCAATTTTCTTTCAAATATTATACAATTCTATTGAACAGTGGTGGCTTTACATGTACAATAATAAATCTCAGTAATAATAATAAATAGTCATAATATAATAGTAATAATAATAATAATCATATCATATTATTTTTATAGTTACTCATGCATTAATTTTCATCGTTACGGCACTGTATAACTGACAGAAACCTTTCACATTTTTTTTGGTTTATCGAATAAAAATTGTAAAACATGCAGTGCGTTAATCAGTATAATATGAATATTTTTTATTTATTTATAATATTTTTACAATAATACTAAATTGAGCTTACAAAAATCTAAGTAATTTGATCTTATTTATATATATTTATATTTTTACACTGATTTATTTTAATTACATTAATAATTAATTATTATAATTACAATAATTATTCTCTTTTAGTTCTATACATATTTTCTTCTGTACTTTTTTAATTTTTACACATTTAATCAGAATTAAAATATGCACGTATTGTCACAAATTTTACATCATTTAAAATTGTAGCATGTTAACTGCGTAACATTACATTTATGTTTTACATTTTTACACAAATTGCCCGTATTTATGTTTTATCGTTTTTACAGAACACTAAACGGATTACAGATTTTCTTATAAACTGCCAAAAACATGTAAATCAAAAATCGTGTGTAAGTGTAGGTACTTTAATTTTTCTCCATACCAAGTGTCACATTAGTAATTAGGAATTATATTACACAGTAAAGTGTAAATGTACATTCTGTTATAATTGACAAAACGTATATATATATATATATATACATATATTTTGAACGCGTTCCTACTGTCGGTATCATAGTGAAATAAGAACATACGGACGAGAAAATTATTAATAACAAGTGGCAGAAAATTTCAGTAGTTAACAAGATCTCTAAGTAACTTAACAAGATTACAGTTGAAGCAGAAAAAATGCAGTACTAAACTTAATATTTCCCGATTTCATTTGCGTGTGCTTTTTACTATAATCTCTTTCCATATTTTTAAAGAAATCAAAGAAAAAATTATAAAATGATAAGGGCAATTTAAAGGGTTACAAACGATACAAAAGGTGTTGTCTGACCTTCAAAGAATATTTGCAGAAAAATTCCGCAAGTTTAAAAACATTAATAAAAAGCGTTATTTTGGTACGACCCATAATTAAAGTGAAATTGTTATATATTTGAGAAGGCTTTAAACGTGTGTATATGTTTTTAGTTTTTACACACAGGTTCGGGCACATTAAAAGTAATATACAATTAAACTAACGCAATAAATATTAAAGCTAATATATAAATTTGTTGTTCTCAAATAAATTACCATGCTAAGAAATAAAATTATTATCATATTATAGAAAATAAACAATTATACAATAATAATTATTTTTACTATATTATTTGTATAAGGCTAAATATTGTAATGATGTAACACAGGAAAATTATTTCCCTCTTAATTAAAATTAATCTTTACATTAACTTCTTACATTTATATTTATACATTTTGCTTATTCAGTTTGCGAATAAAGAAATTAAAGAATAGATTATATTTGAAATACAATAACATAAATAAATAATAATCATAATTTATAATAACATAATAAGTAATAATAAAACTAAGTTATTCAAAATAAAATGTGTAATATATATTTATAATAGTATTGAAATTGGTAACAATCGTTTGTTTTGGGTTTGTATACAAAGAGCAATTAATTCTTTTCTTACTTTTGATTTCAGTTTACTTCTTTTATTTTTGCAAAGTTTCTTACACTGATCACATAGGTGAATATACACACACGTAGTAAGATTAATGCATAACATACGTTTACACTAAAGCCAAAAAAGTATATATATGTATATACAACATACATATATATACACACATACACTCAAAGGGGCATGTCGCTTTAATAGAATTTTAATTTTTTTTCTTTCGTTTAGACTAGATAAACAGTTATAGAAAATCGGTGGTTGTCCACGGACGATCGGAAGTTTGTCAGAATCGTGTCGCAGTAATTGCTGCTGGTTGAGACGGATGACATCCGGATGCCGTACATCCACGCTCCAATGTGCTCACCTACACAGTAAACCAGAAATGTCGATCAGTGCATTTTTAACTCCATCTGTAGTTTTCACTCACTGGTAGTTACTGGATATATCGTATGGAAAATGTTATGGATATGGATAGTTATGGATATCGTATGGATATATGCCTCATGAAGAGTGTCTTGTGTGTGTGTGTGTGTGTGTGTGTGTGTGTGTGTGTGTGTGTGTGTGTGTGTGTGTGTGTGTGTGTGTGTGTGTGTGTGTGTGTGTGTGTGTTACAGTTAGTTAAAAGGTACGTACAAAAACACAACTCAATTTATCTATCCGATCACGACTAAATTGGCTGGAGTTGATATCTTGATTAGCTTGATATATCAAGATATCTTCTTGAATATATAAGAAATCTAAAAATAAAAAATTGACAAATCATAAATGTATCTAACCGACTTATATTAGTTTTTCTTATTTGTTGAATGGATTTCTGAAATTAACTTAATATATGCAGTAAGTAACTTAATATATATGTGTTTTTCATATAGAATTTTGTAATAAATAATAAGTAATTTTATGAAGTTTGTACAATGAACATTACTTGATATGAAAACAAAACGCCAGTAGAGTTTTCTTTCTTGCCGAGGGTAGTCAATATGCCATTAATCATATTTAAGTTAAGAAACCGATTTCTATATATATTTTACTAACAAAGCAAAACATTTTCCGCCACATTCTGTACATTTTTGTCCATATTTTTAATTTCGTGAGCAGGTGTCACTATACTTGCAGTAGACCCTAATTGACGATTTGTCCAATACCAAAACGTAGATCGTTATGATTCTTTACGCATTTTAAAAAGCTTTTAAATTTGATATCGTGCTGGCCTAACACATTTCTTCGGTGTAAAAAAGCAGTCAGACTTTTTTTGTTGGATGCCTAATCAAGGTAAATTCACATCGACTGTACGGCATAGCATTTTTATTTTTTCTGGAACTCTTTTATCTAATGTAGCAACCCTTGCATTTAGATTACACAACCTGGAGTGGAATTGTCATTGGCAACAATTCAATAAATACTCGTCCTTATTTCTCTGTAAATAGAAGGAAAAGATTTTTTCCTAAATCTGCCATGAAAAAATTACTAAATCTGAAATATAATAATACTGACGTTTCTGTCTATATTATGACGTATTCCGACATTTTTTCTATGTTTAATGCTACTAATTTTCTCATGATTTGTCATGCATCAGTAGCATTGCTATTTTACATCTAAGTTTCCAACGTTAGTATCTCTCTGTAATTAGGTAGTTTCTAAGCTATTTAGATTCTCCATGTGTTTTATTTAGCGGAGGTAAGATAAAAATGATTGTAGCCTGTACGAAATAAAGTAAATGTGTGGTTGAAGAAGAACGTGGATTCTGTTTCTCAGAGGTACATTCAAGTGATAAATTTTCAGGAAAGCTGAAATAAATATTGTACAATTCAACAGAAAAGCAACTATATAAATGTATATGAAAAATACAGAATACACTCTGTCCTTGTGTATTTGACAGCATTTCGAGCTATTGTTTGTTAATGAGTGAGAATCTACGGACTTATATTGAATTTGTAAGCGCCTGCTATATAAATATTTTAATACTAACGGATCACTAATCGTTCTGGCGACTAAGATATTATTTCGTAAGAAATTTCCAACAACATAGAATTTCAAATATGCAGCTGAGGCTTCCAAATTTTGAGACTGAAATAAAGAGAAAGAGCCAAGAGTTTTGGGTGTCACGTCTTTGTTCCCTTCTTACTGCTCCTCTTGAATCAAACACTCTAGACTGGCAGAAGAGTTAACCTGCATTGTTCTTGTGGTTCTCGTAAAGTTATATTAGTTGTACACACACACACACAAAATTAAACAGTGTAATATCTATGTATCAAATTAAATAGCTATGTTGACTAACCAAAATTAAAATTAGAAAATCAAAAGAGGTAGTTGTGTTACATGAAACGCTTGGACAGCTTTATCTAAATATAAAGTTTAAAACTTATTTGTGCCAAAGGATTTGAACTATTTAGTTCCACTTTGATACTGTATGCTTACTTAGGAGTGTTTTGGGTACAGCAGTGCGCTCATTCTGCAGAAATATCTGTTAAAAAATATCCGCCTTGTTAAAATTAATATCAGTTCATGAATTAATATAATATTAATCAAAGAAATTTGTTATTCATTCCTTGGTACTCTACCGAATAGTTGAATTTATATCAATAGATGAAATTCAAAAAGTTATTAAAGTATTTCTTAGTTTTCCGAGACAATAAAGGCTATTGACTACGTCTATATAATAGTCTATACATTGAGATAAACTTTAGCGAATCAAGTTAAAAAAGTTTCACGTGAAAAGGAAATATCGTTAGTGTACTAGCACAGTTCAGCTCATTCTGTATGAGTATTAAATTTTTAAATATTAACTAAAATACTAAGTATGTAACAAAACAACTTATGTTCAGCTGACTTGTCAGATGTGTTCTTAGGTTGTAAAATGCGTTATCGGGACGGTAGGAAGCACTGTCCAACCAGGGCAAAGCATGCTGCAAATAGGCGCTTCACTGGGAATTCTAAGTCTAATAATAATTAACTACGTTTTAAACTAAAACAGGTTCTGTATTTGCACTACTAGTTTAAAAATAAATGAATTATACAAACACAAACAAAACTAAAAGACGTAAATTAAAAAAAAAATAAATGAAATAATAAACTCTACTAACCATGCAGTAAATTACACCAATACACGAAACAGGAAGGGGGGTATAAACTACACAATTTATACCGTGCTCTCTCTGGTTCGACCAATCAGAGGCGTTTCTGCGGTCACGTGGCACAGGGATGCGTCAATCTGCGCGTAAACCGTCTGCTCGTCTTGTCGCTGAGCCGGTGATACCAGGCTGGTGTACAGACCGCTGGGAAGCTGAAGCTCTGCGTAGGTCACGTCGTCCTTCTGTATCAAAATACAGTGTATCATAGTTTATAAATATTAAAACGAAACATCTTCTAGATTTACACTGTGACAATCTTACAACTATGGTGTTTTAGCAAGGTGGGGATCGCTTGTCAACTGGGTAAAGCTTGATTGAGAAGATTAGGCTACATAAACGTGCATAGATAACTATCTGTTTTTGTTTTTCAGACAATGCTTTACTTCATTACAACCTCGAGTACACAAATTATATTTTTGAAACACTACATCATCTCTAAGCTGGTAAGAACGAACAGCATATGGGCGTTATAGATACTTTTGGCAAAATGAGGATGATTTACAAAGAGCTATGTTTCAATTACAAGAAGTGACAAGAGAGTATTCACTGACAATTTCAGTAAAAAACACCAAAACTATGGACTTTAAAGATAAATATCCAGTGAGGACAAAGATAGTTTTAAACAACAGTAGGCCTACTTTAGAACAAGTGAGCCGTTTCAAATATCTCGACTGTGCAGTAAGCTACGTATGTGAATATGATATAAGAGAGAAGATAAATAAATTTAGGAATATTTGTGGTACGATTCATGAAAATCGTAGAAATAAAACAAGACACAGCACAAGGATTAAATTTCATAAGACAATTTCAATACCACATTGATTTACGCGCTTGAGGCGTGGATCATGACAAAATAGGAATGCGGCAAAATTCAGAGTGCTGAAATACTTTAGATTCAGATTCTTTGAAATATTTTAAATTATACATTGCAAGATAGATTAAGGAATGTGGATATCACAGCGAAAATCGAAGTAAAGGACATAAATGAAATTATTTCAAGTTACAGAAGACAATGGTGGGATCACTTACAAAGGATGACAGAGGATCGATTGCCGAAAGCGGCGCTGAACTATAAAGCCATTGAGAGGAGAGACCCCCGAGGAGACCCCCGATTGAGAGGAGACGTGGGTCCCCCGAGGATAAGATGGGTGCCGGAACATGTTTATATAACGTAGTCCTTGAAAAAGAGAAGAAGATATTTTTGGCAGCAAATAAACCACTGTTTTTCATATAATAATTGTAGAGCTAAAACTACTCACAAACTGCCTACAAAAATACTGTGCTCAAGAGCTCCTGTATGCACTATACTACACACGGGTGATATTTCTCCACAAGAACAGCCGTCTCTTGATGGGCTACGGACAGAATGCCTGGTTTTACAGAAAAGTGAAAGTATCTTAGAAGTGATGATAATGAAACAAGTGTAATCAATTCTAAACTTTCTATTAACGTTCCTAAACTAGGAAGCACAATTAGCGAATATAAATTAAAGAAATATACAGAGTAGGTCATACATGGCTCGACGAAATGCATTTTACGATAATTATTCCTATTGTTAAACATCATCGTTAAAGCATTTAGAACAGATTATGACTCCTGAACATTTATGCGGATCACTGAGGTTTAATTGAAGCTTTACAGAATAAATCGGAAAAAATATTGCAAATGGAAAGAAAAGCAGAAAATATAACTTTTGCACACCACTAAATAGACGATTTCCGATTAGCGCGTCGAACCTTTCAGATCAAATATTAAACATTATTACTAGCTTACAGTTAATGATATTACTCTGTTTGTCATTATTGTATGTTTCTGATCTGATAATGAGCTGAAAGACGCTAATTGAGAACTGTGTATATAGTAATGTGCAACAGTTTAGTTTTATTTTCTGTCAATATGACCACTTTTATTATTGGTTTATTATTTAAATAGGAAAATAATGTATTACATTAAAAAAATAACTAATTTAAAAAACGATTGGTAGACCTTTACGTCTATAGCGTAGTATTACATGGTGCGGAAACACTGGCACTGAGTAAAAGCGAAGTGAAGTATTTGCAGGGGTTTAAAATGTGGGTAAGAGGAATGATGCAAAAAATCAGTTTGAGGTGCATAGTATCTAATGTGGAAGTATTGAGGAGAATTGATTAGAGCCGTACCCAGAGAAGGCTAATTTGAGGAAATTATTGAAGGGAAAAAGGGAGGAAGAAAGAGAATGTTGAGCGAATTGAAGGACGGTAGGAGGTATAAAGAGCTGAAAAACACTGCTAAGAACAGAGAGGCATGACGTCTACGATTTTTTGCTAGCACTGAGCATACGGTTCCACTGAAAAAGTGTCAAGCGACTAATGATCCAATCTGTATTTTAAAAGTAAAGTCTTGTTGGATCTGACCTATCCTATAATATATAGATAATCCTTGTATACGACAATGGAATCTAGACATTGCGTTTTAGACGTATGGTACGATATTTGCAGTTAGTATGACCATAAACAATGGCATGGTTTTATCAATACAGAGATATACTTTCACCATTTTCTCGTAAAAATATTTTTGTAAATAATATTATTTCTGTTATCGCTTTTTTAAATAACATTATCTTTGGAAAAATTATGAATAACATAGGTATACGAACAATTGATGATATTGTTACGACTTTTGGTTCACTACATGGAATATATTGCGACTGAAGTTTGAAAAATATGTATAAATTATAATACTAACACTGACATCTCGTACATTTTACTCATATAATTTACAAAATCTAACAACCATTGTTTATATTAATTATTGGGAGGAAACTAAACTGAAGTCAAACACGTCCATCATGAAATGAGAAACAAACAACAGACAACAGAATCTCTTAGTTAGTCATTTAATCAAACAAACGGGCAAAATTATACTCACAGCAGTCTTGGTACACCCATCGGCTGTAATATGACTAGGGTAAAGACGCGAATTTAATTTCTCAAACGCTTTTTCTTCTGCGTCGTGGTATTCTGAAACAAAAATTGCAATATTAGTTTATTGTAAAGAGGTCAAGTGTCAGGCAATAACCTACACAGATGTACGACGCGCACGTGCAACGCACAAAACACACACATGCGCCCACGAAAAGACAGTTTATATTTTAAAACTATAGCTATATAAAAATGAGTTATATGTTACAAAACATACTGAACATACACATACTGACTTCTTAATATGGTAAGGAACATACTTCTCTTAGATTTGAAGCTGCATACTGGCGTGGATTCGAAAGTCGATTATTTCAGTACGGGTTTCTCCTCTCCACCAATAATTTACCTTTGTCGTTATTCATTACATACTGTGGTAGAAATCATTCTAGCTTCGTAAAGAATTTAATTATTCACATCGAATTGATTATACACAAAATGTTTGATACCTGTAGTGCATGTATTTATAAATGTAATGTTTAGTATGTAAATCGCTCATTAGTTAGTGTGGGAAGTGTGGTAGCAAACAACTTTTGGAAGCTTTCAGGTACTGGTTATTCTCAGAGTGTGTCGTGGTTAAGCTTGCGCTGTGAAGCCAATTAAGTGTGCAGACGAAAAACACTGCTTCGACTCACAAAATTTCTACTATATCAATCAACTGTTATTATTAAATTAGTAAGTTCCCTGGGTTGTAGAACTCGGTCACTATTTTGAACGAAATACAATTATTTTTGGATAAATTTCAATATTAAATAATTTTTAAAGTATCTGGAGAACTCCATAAATCTACATTACTTTCCTACTTCTTTTAGTAATAATAATTTTAAACTGCTGCATCGCTTTTTTTAATTAAATTCAAAACCATAATGCCTAAATCACAAATAGGTTACTTCTAGATCTACAGATTTTATATGTTTCTATAGATACCCATAGGTCTAAATCAAATAGTTTTCAGAAATATACACATCTGAACAACATATAAATTTCTTTGTAAACATTGTTGATAAATGTTTTGAAGAAGATCCAAAACTTGCAAAAGCTTAGCGAGGTATTAATTATGTAAAATTATTAATGATATGGAGTTTGTATTTTGAATAATACTCTTCATATATTAACCCCTACAGAAATGTTTTACGATTTTTATAAATTTCTGAGTTTGATTTTTGGCCGTAGTACACCTAAAGTTAAAAAAAATTCATATTAAGCGCTACAATCTGATTTGGGTTAAAAATTCCGTTTAGTCTGATACACGGTTAATCTTTTGCTATTTTATCAAAAATTTTCAACGTTTTCTTGAGACTTGTCTTTGCAAAAATTTGAAAGTTTTAAATAATTAACACTGTATTCGGATTTTTATTAAAATTCCCCTTCTGTCTGGTACCCCACATGGAGCTTTGCAACTTTTTTTACAAATTCGGCCCTCCTTACAGTTTTGCCTAATGCAAACACGACAATTTGCTACCATGTAACAGAAATAATATTATTTACAAAAATATTTTTACGAGAAAATGGTGAAAGTATATCTCTGTATTGATAAAACCATGCCATTGTTTATGGTCATACTAACTGCAAATATCGTACCATAGTCTAAAACGCAATGTCTAGATTCCATTGTCGTATACAAGGACTATGTATATATTATAGGATAGGTCAGATCCAACAAGACGTTACTTTTAAAATACAGATTGGATCATTAGTCGCTTGACACTTCTTCAGTGGAAACGTATGCTCAGTGGTAGCAAAATATCGTAGGGTAAAAGGATAGACACGGATTCCAAGGTTTATGAAAATCGGTTGATGCATTCAAAAGTTATCGTAAGCCATACCCCAAAAAGATTGACAGACAGACGGTCTGACAGTCACAAATGGCAAATGTCGAATTAATACTTCGTTCAAAAGTCGTTCAAATATTTGCGTGATCCTTATATTTTCGCTTAGTCGAAGTTGATCAGACAAAAGAGACGGACTCTTATTCCCTTCGTCGTCAACAGGGATACGTTACCTATTATTATAAAGTTTGTCGCTGCGCTCAAGTACCGGTCTGTATAATTCAGTGCATTAGCACGGGAACGAGCACAGCTGTGCAGTGTAATAAGTCACTCCTACTTACATTAACTGCTGCTATATTAATGTAAATAATTTATTTACCTACTCTAATGGAAGTGAACTGCACTTATAAGTTGTCGAAAAGCGTGTTAAACTTTATACTATTGCTGTTGTTGGACTCCGTTAACGTTTTCTTTCATGCACGAATCAGAATTTACTTTTAACATACATACACAGATACACACATTGGGCGCCCACAACACAATACAAACGCATAGTAAGTCCTATGCATAATCCCTATACGTTTTTATGTAAGTAGATCCAACTGTTATTGATCTCTTTTCAGATTAATTCTTACTGAGATTTCGCTAGTTAACTTACCCGTAGTGTTACTTTTCAAGTCGAAGGTTTTCTTATGAACGGTAACATTTAATAAACGTGATTTGATATTAACAAATAGGAACGATACGCAATTACTTTGTTGTGTGTTTTCCTTTACATTTAGTTCTATACTTCTGATACGATTTCGTGTTAAAAGTATACGATTTCATAATATTGTATACCTCTTACAAAATCGAATATTAAGAACAAGGAGGAAAACGAATGTTCTTTTCCTACAAATTCTTTTTTATGAATAATATAATATGCACCCGTTACTGTAAAGCCAGAATTATGAATGTTGTAATATTAATCAAACACGCAAGTAATACTGATAATTTTAAGAGACAAATCTGCAAGGCAAGACGTGTAAAGGCCGTGTGAAATACGTGTGTTATAATATTATAAAAATACATGTTTGCAAAACTTAAAGGTATTAAAGAGTATCCAATCCAAGTAGAGAATGACGCAACTGAATTTCTGGCACATTCTAAAAAAATAGTTCTATGAAATTAATTAACAGTATTATTTTGCAGACAAATAAGACCATATTTTATTATTTGGACCATATTTACCATATACGGTATATGGCCGTCTCATTACATAATATTTAATTAAAAGGAGAACAATAATTTGGTAACTGATATTAAGTTCTTGTATTAACGCATAATATTATCAATGAACGTGTGTGTGTATCTGTGTAATGTTTTAATTTTATCGCAAAGAATTCTAATCCCTTTTTATTTTAAAGAGTTAGAAAAACAAATGGCAAAATGAAAATGGGTTGAAATTGTCTGTTTTTTAGGATGTACATACTTTATGTTAGACATGCGTTTTATTCAGATACACGCAAATATTTTTAGACAGTTATCAGAAAATATTATAGACCTACGCGTTTATTTGTTGCGATAAATTCCCCATTAAGTCGTTTCTCAAACATGAAATTACGTGAGTTTATAGTACTGTTTCGAGAAAATCGCATTCGCTCGAACAGTAGAATTTTCTTGTTAACTGTTAAAAATAAAGTGTTTTATCGCTTAACTTCACGTATATTATACGAATATGAAATTCTTTACCGATTAAAATGTAGCGAATAATAGAGAAATATATTTTCAATTTTCTTGATCATATGTAAAACAATTTAAAATATAGGCCTATGGTAAATTCAAGTAGATAATATCCTATAATACTAAGCGAGCAATAATTGTATGTATCTATGTTTTTTTCTCGAAAACGGCTCTAACGTAACGATTTTCTCAGAAGTTGGTACTTAAGGATATTTTGACACCAGGAAGCGGTTGGACTCAGTCTCATTTTCCGCAGAATTCGTCTAAGGGCCACATCTGAGGGCCTTTATTTTAAAATATCGCGGGACCGATACCGCGCGCGGGTGTGTATGTATAACCAAGCTTTGCTCGGTTTTGATATTTTTTTAAAATATTACATATGTTTTATTGAAAGAATTGTCTTTAAACAATTAATTATTGCTAGGCAACTGTAATTTCTAACCAGCTTTCTTATCGTACAGATAAATTACAGAAACCGTTGGTAAATGCAAACGGCGCAGTATCGATATGTTTATATATGAAGAAGAATAAATAGCTGTTGCAATCAATGTAAATAAACAAAATAAGAGTTGAGACGAGCAATAATTGTATACTCTAACTAATAATATTAACCGAGAAATAACGTATTTAATTTATAACGTGTTCCCTGTACACTGTTGTGTTTTCTGTATTCTCTGAGGTAAGTATTAATACACGGACATGTCATGAACAAAAAAATCCAAGGATTGTATTGAAACGTTCGAAAAAGGTTTTTAATAAGCTAAAGTTAATAATAATTTATGAGATTTTTGAAATTGTTGCTTTTGCTTCTTTGTGACTTAGAACAGAAAGGTACGTTTTATTATAGAGTAAAACGCTCGGGTTGGTGCGTGGGGTATGTAGCCTATTGTGTATGTATCTTTTGATTTTAAGTATTCGGAGACTGGCTAATAACAGATATGAAGATATGAAGGACAGGGCTATACTAGCACCATTAAATAAAGATGTTAATAAAATTAATGCAGAAATTATTGAAAAGCTTCCCGGAGAGTACAAGGTTTACAAACGTTATGATTCTGTCAAAGATCAACAAGAAGGAGGTCTCGAATTTACTTCTAAAATCCCGAATTCCGTTGAAATGGCTGATCTACCACCACATGAAGTGAAACTTAAAAAACAATACAATAATAATGCTCTTGCGAAACTTGGAAGTCTCCGAAGGACTTATTCAATGGAACAAGGTTAATAGTTACTGAGTTGTGTAACAATATTATTATCACAGATTATCACTGGAGAGAATGCAGGCCGAGAAGTCCATTTCCCATGAATCACATTAGATTTTAGCAAAAATCAACTTGGATGTACTATGCAACGGCATCAGTTCCCCGTAAGACCTGCTTTTGTTATGACCATCCACAAAGCTCAAGGACAAACATTTGAATTCGTCGGTATCTACTTACTTATATCAGTTTTTATGCACGGAATGTTGTACAGAGTAAAACGACGAAGCAGCTTAAAAGTTCTTTTGCCACCAGAAAATCCTCACCATACACGAAATGTTGTATGGAAAGAAATACTAAATACTAGAAGACTTTACTATAACTTTCCTTATAATTTTGTATTATTTTTGTATTATACTGTATTTTACTTCCATATTCCTTAAGGAAATGGAAGTATGGTGATGGCAAAAAAAATCGTGTTCGAGATTATTGCAGATTCTGATTGTACTACACTCAAAACATGAAAAAACGTTTTTTGAAAAGTGTCTGTGTGTGTGTCTGTCTGTCTATCTGTCTGTAGATTTTTTTTCTATGGCAAACGATAACTGCCGCAAATTCAAACAGAATCAAATATTTTTTTGCGTACAGTACTGATTTGTAGAGTACTCACGACCTATTGTTTTTGGTGAAGATCGGTTGAGGGAAAGGGGTAGTTTACCAGCAACGGTTTTTTTATCAAGGGTAATTTTTTTTTTTTGGCAAACGATAACAGCCGCAAATTCAAAGAGAATCAAATAATGTTTCGCATACAGCCCTGAATTGTAGAGTTCTCAAGACCTATTATTTTGGTGAAGATCGGTTAAGGGAAAGGGGTAGTATCCCTGCAACGTTCTATGTTTTAACAAGGGTATTTTCTATGGCAAACGATAACAGCCCCAAATTCAAACTGAATCAAAAGATTATTTGCATACATCCCTAAATTGTAGAGTTCTCAAGACCTATTGTTTTGGTGAAGATCGGTTAAGGGAAAGGGGTAGTTTACCAGCAACGTTTTATGGTTTAACAAGGGTATTTTTTATGCCCAACGATAACAGCCGCAAATTCAAACAGAATCAATAATTTTTTGCATACAGCCCTGATTTGTAGACTTCTGAAGACCTGTTGTTTTTGGTGAAGATCGGTTAAGGGGAAGGGGTAGTTTACCAGCAACGTTTTATGTTTTAACAAGGGTATTTTCTATGGCAAACGATAACAACCGCAAATTCAAACAGAATCAAATAATTTGTTGCATACGTTCCTGAATTGTAGAGTTCTCAAGATTTATAGTTTTTGGTGAAGATCAGTTAAGGGGAAGGGGTAGTTTACCTGCAACCTTTTCGTTTTAACAACAGTAAAGTACTTGAAAATTCATTTAAATTTTTTCAAACAATGGTAATTTTTAAAAATAAAATAATTTTGTTGCCAGGCAATAAAATTATAATTTTTTCATTTTAATGTAAATCATGTATGAGAGAAAATATATCGTTCGTGGCAGGCAAGCATATCTCAGTTATGTAATGTTTACGTTTCCATTTTATTATTATGACTACCGCAATAAAAAGGCAGGGAAGACACACACACACACACACACAAAATTCGCGTTATTTCTGGCCTGACTCATGTTTATTTTCTTACATTTCCACGCTTTTTAAATGGTAAGTTCCGAAACCCATACCAACATAACGCGTGCAAGCCGAAAAAGTGTCCAGCGTGGATAGCGATTTGCTTCCTGTGGATCGCTGGGCAGTGTAACTGCACGTGTTTACAGAGGAATGATTCATAGACAGACTTTTCGTCTTTAGGGAATGAACCCTCTGCAAGATGCTGAGGATCCATGAGTGACTTCGGAGCGCTCCTTCTTTTTCGCGTGTTTGTTCTGTGAAACATACACTGTAGATTCGCAGCTTTACTCTAAGCAACGCTCAATAGGAAATGTTGAAGATTTTTGTCCACGGTGTACCCTCATACACACTAAACCTGCTCTGATGTTTTAATTACGGACATCATAATATTAAAACTTTGGAAACTTGAGCACTACTTAATGGAGATCAATCATTAACTTATACAAGCCATTAATTTTATGCATATTTTTATATATATGTGTACAACGTTATCGGCAACAAAGAAGTAGTTTTTGTTAAAATTCCTTCCCGCGATATTTGGCCGTAGTCCAATGTTTTCTACAAAACCAGACGTTTCGGCAACGCCATCGACTTCCATCATCAGTGAAAATCGAGTGCGATAACGTGAGGTGGTATACGTTAGTGACCACAGTACTGTGGTTAAAGCTGAAGCAGTAAGTAGAAAGAAGTAGTTTCTATGGTAATATTTCATTTTGAAAATGATTTTAAATATAAATCTTAGAATATGGAAGTCATGTATGGTTCTCCATACCGATATTTACATTATTCTATTTACTTGTATTTTATATATATGTATAATGCAATTGCTATTGTTTTAAATGTTTATACAATATACGTATAATTTCTGTTTACGTTTACAAATTTCTGCTTACGTTTACAAATCCTAGACAATTTAATGTAAAAAAAATCTGTATATTTATAAATAAATATCAAAACCGAGCAAAGCTCGGTCCCCCAATATTTTTAATTAATCAGATATACAATAACTACACACACGCATGAATATAACTGTGTAGTATACATATGCTTGTGTAAACACAGACACACATTATAACATTAATACACATATATTATATATTACACATATATTAATAACATTAAAAGTTAATTTTAATGGAAGATAAACGACGTACACTCCATGAAGACAGCAGCAAATATTTAATATTAAACAGAGACAGAAGATTCACGGGGCGTCTTGCGTCCTGGTTTGTTTGCGTTGTCCAGGCCGGAGCCCGATGAACGCCAGGTTCAAACGGTGCAGCGCGGTCGTTTGCTCGGCACAAGGTGTTAGGGTGTGGTCCACGAATACATGATATTGCATGTATGACGTGGGGTCATTTCTGAGTAATTTTTGCTCCAGCCAGTTCCCGGGCACGAGGCGCGTCTCCGTGGCCCCCTTAAGGGATCGCCCGCAGGAGCTTAGAAACGCGCTGGTGTGGTCGATAGGCTCGACTGCCCGGAGGCGAGTCGTCCGTAACGATGGGTTGCCACTTCAGGGCGGATGGCTCCCCCAATTAGGCGTTGTACGCCTCGCGTTTCACATGCTCTGAGTTTCACCCCAGCCGAGACGGCAAAGCAGGGGCCGACTATAGGTGTTAATTGTGTGCTGTCCGTACGCTGATGCTGAGCAACACCAGCGTCGGCAAGTCGCAGCCTAAGGATTAGCCTGTTTGTTCAGGCAGGATTCAAGGTTTCCAGAAGGTGGAGGGGGGCACGATTCTGTGGGGTTCATGAGAAGAGGAACTATGGGGGGAATGTCTAGCAGCGCACCATTAGTCATACTGTTGAGGCGACGGAGACGCTGGTAGGAGGATTCGCCGGCCTTTGCGAACAAGTTAGTCGCCAGGACCAAACGTAGCCTTCCTACAGATAGCATAATTCCTGACAAAACCACAGAGTCCCCGAGAGTAATCGAAGGGTTTGATTCTGGAAGGACAACAGCCCACGCCTGTTGGTGGCCGACAGGAGAGGCCGCCAAGCTGGCGCCGCGTATGAAAGTACTGTTCAAAGGAACAACAGATACAATATTTAAGTTTAGTGCGGACAGTCAGGCGGTCTGAGTTTGGCTCTGACGCCACGAGCCTTGTCCAGGGTTTCGGTTACGTGCTTGTTGAAGTTGACGTCTAGCTACTTCACCGATTCGGTCCACTGGGTCTCCCCTCCAAGGAGAGGGATTAGCATCGAGAAGTGGACTTACGAGTAAAGCAGATCTCCTCAGATTTCTCGGTATTAAAATTAAACACGATAACAGTGCTCTTAGTAGGTTACATAAAACAGTACTAGAACTACAGTATTGAAGTGGAAAGTAACAGTTTCCAGTACCGGTACATAAAGCGTATAAAATGTCATAATTCCATAATTCTTCGAAGACAGTAAACTTCATATTAGGTAAAATATTTAATGTAGAAAAAGATTAACATTTTATTTTGGAACGAAATGATACTGAAAAAACAAACTAAGTATCCAGCTATGTAAAGGAAGAAGACATTTTCTAAATGTTCCTTCAAGACGAGTAAAAACACGAGTGATCACATCAAAAGACTGTTTCAATGACTTATATCTAGTAAGCGGTGTCTCCAGAAACGACAGTAATTCTTTCGAAAATCTCTTTGACACTTCAAAAAATATAAAAATTATTTTGTATCGCTTACCGTTGTTGTGAGGGATGATGTCCGGGTTTTTCTCCAGACTGTCTACACTTTCGCTGGACACTTTGAGCTCTGAGCTGGATATCTTGTTGTGGCACTGTTTGTCGTCGCAGTCTTTCCCGCGCAGCCTCAGCACCAGCACAATCCCCAGAGCCACCAGTATGAGCGACGCTACGACTCCAGCGAGGACGCCCAGCAACGGTGTCAGCTCCATCACTACTGGAGTCGCCGCTGCAAACGTAACACATCGTCTGCGTTAGTACCCACTTACAAAGGATAAACACGCACAACTATAGACATGCATGCACGAGTACTAAACATATCTTTCACACACAAACGCACATGCAGAATTGTAGTTAACTAGTCGTGTTTAACTAATATCAAAATTAACTTTAACACAATGGAAGATGATAGTTATTTAAATTTTCTACAACTAGCTTCTTTACTTTGTCTTAGTAGTTTGCATATTAAACTAACTGAAATTAAAACGTACAATGTAACATTAAAACCATGCTCTCATAAAAAATAAAGTATACCACACACACGCGCGCGCGCGCACACACACACTGCAGTAAAACTAGTAAAACTATAGACAAAAAATAAAAAATTATATTGTGAGAAGTTAGCTGAAACACAAACACTTATAGACATGTTTTTACAAATCTAATTTTCTAAGAATCCTTTCAGCAATAAACATCACAGGCCGTTTACAAGCACTTACTATTTTATGTTCATTGAATACGTTAAAAAAAGAATACAACATGAATTTCTACGATTTTTGTGTTCGGAACACAATAATATCGTTACATGCATTAAGAAAAATATAAATTGAAAATTTTTTCCCGATCATTGAAATATACCAGACAGTGGCGTATATTGGAGGGGGGGGGGGAGACAAACCGGAAGGTCGAAGAAGTCGACTATGAATTTTGTTAATCTCTTAATTTTTAGGTTTTCCATTATGTTTGTACCCTTAGGCCTATATATTATTACGAGACGTTTAGTCGTACGGTTTATCAGCCACACGTTGTTGGCGTCAATTTATTACGAAACGTTTATCCGTGTATTATTAATTTTACAGATGTAATAAACTTTGTTGTAAAAAAAAACTTTGCTCTAAGTGTATCTGTTGTTGCGTGTATATTCCTCGTGTTTGTGATGTTATTCAAATCTAATTGTAATGGCTGAATTACTCTTCCTTATTTATTAATTAGAATTGACTTGTTGTAATTCTTCAGTTAATCTGTTCTAATTTGAATGTGTCGGTTGGATTGTTCCAAACAATTTCTCAGAGTCTATATTCGACCTTCATATTAAACCTATTCGTTGAGGTTAATTTTTGTTTCGTAGTTTCTATGGTTCTAACGGCTCACCGACGTCTTCTTAATCTTCGTGAGTGTAGAACAAATCTTGATTGTACCTTACATTCAAGAAATAAAACGCATGGATATGATTTTGTTAATATTATTATTTAATTTTTGCAAAACTAATTCAAGTTAATAGAAATTATCATTCGATATACACGCTAGTAATAATCGATTATGTATCTCAAGGTCAATAGTAAAAATGAATTAAATATAAAGTGTGAATTCTTTTGGCTGCTACGAAAGGTTCCATTAATTATTAACAAACAATATAGAGTACATTACAATATAATCTTATTACTTATGATCTAATGTGATATTATAAATAATTGTTAATGTTGACTAAAATGGCTTGCGATATTTAGTTCGCTATGTGTGCAATGCATTCTGGTCGTGACATGACGTCATACATATGGCCGCCTCGTAGTCGATGAATGCATGTGAAATCGTCCTAATGTATTTTAAATAAATATGTTCACTTTGTATTCACTACTTCTTATATACTGTTTTTTCTTTTCTTTATAAAATGTCCATCAGTGATTAATTGTAATGTGAGTTATTGGTGTTACTAGTGATTGTTCATATTGGATTACTAAAGTGTAGGTTAAGATGTTTGTAGAATACTTTACAGTTCTCAGTAGTTTAGTTAGGCTTCTTCTTGTTAATCACTTGGTATTTCCTTATTTTTCGTACTGGTCGACGTTCATATTTGGTTAGATGACTTTTGTTAATAATTTCATTAACTTCTGATGTTGTTTATAATTTTTTCTTCTAAGTTTGGTTCCTGGTTTTAAAATTTGTTACATAATATTCTTCTGCGAGCACTCCTCAACCGTATTCAATCGTGGTTAACAATCAAGTGTCTAATTTCTTCTTTTTATCATAGAACTGACCAAAATTTCTTGGATTCTGATTGTTTCTGATCAAAATTCATCTGCTACATGACCAAGACCCATAGATTACCTTACATTTTATAATTTGCTTTTAACTTATTATTTTATCGTTATACACTAATAGTTAATACAATGTTTATGTGGTTATTAATAATAAAATTACAAATAAGTTGGTACTAAACATGTCTTGGTTTAGTCCTGTAAAATTTAGTATTTAGTGGATTTTCCAGATATCTTATGAAACAATTTATAATGGTGGATGACAGTTAACTATGACCCCTTGATATTACATTATTTTAAATTGATTTGCTGGTAACATGAAACTCTTATAATATAAAACAAATCTCTGAATGATACTCCTTATTTTAACACTTAAAATTTAATACCTTAAATAATTACACCCTGTTTAACAATTGTTTGTGTGATAAATACTACATCACTACTGTCATCATGATTGACCACTTTTTAATCTCAATAATAGCACACTTTTAAACTTTAGTTTGTGTGACTATCATTTGGCCACTTTTTATGTGTTTATCACCACTTGTAGCACTATAAGAGGTTGTTCCTCTTTTTTCACTTTAGTTTATAATAATACAGATTTTTATTGGCCTATTATACCTATATTTCACACACTTTTTACATTATGGAAGGATTGTACTCTTTATTGTTTTTATAGGTTTATTTATTTAATGTTTGGTTATAGTTTTTTATGTTAATTTTTATTGGTTTACTGCCCTATCCTACTGGGTAAAGTCTGGTTATATTGTGTTAGTCATAGTTAGGTCAATGGTTGGTGTTGTTGAGTTAATTTGGTTCATTCATGATCTTCAAAATTTGATGGTTTCTGCTGCTTAGTTGTTGAGCATTGTTTTTGGTTCCATCCCTGGATAGGGTTTCATTGATTATCATTTATAATTATTTTTAAAGCGTTCTGTTTCGTTACAATATGTATCTATTAGTAACTCTTTTTTCGTATATGAACAGACTTATAAAACAGCATTTGCATATACGTTTGAAATAGTCCCGGAAGAAGTTGTTAATGAAACGGCCAAAATATCAAGGCGAATTAAACTCAAAACGTTTTCAAACAGTAACAATAAAATCTTCTTGGTTTATCGTTTCCTTTTTTTAATTAAAATTGTAGTTATAATTTTTTAATGGAAAATGTCAATAAGTATCTTGTAAACAGTGTTTCAATATCTCGTATTTTTATTCTGATATTACCGTTTACTTTAATGGGATTGACGTCATTATGTTATCACTTGTTTTTCAGCCACTTTGAAGATTAAATATTGATTTTTCTTAACTTATTTTTTTTCTTTTATACAAACGCGACACGACCGGACCTTCAGCCCAAAGCCAAAATCTAGATACGCTACTGATGTCGGAGCTATAAAGGAAACTGGTAAAAACGCTTAATATGTGAACAAAACTTTCGGCACTATAAATATTCTAATTTACAATTCATAGTGGTTAGTATTCAGTCTCTTGATAACACAGAACTAGAGAAGCAGCTAATTAGGCGACAATAAAACTCATTGTATTTATACAAATAGTTACTTAAAGTTATTGTTACTTGAAAACACGTATTGCAAGAAGCGCCAAAAATGTACAAACGTGTGTGTGTGTGTGTGTGTGTGTGTGTGTGTGTGTGTGTGTGTGTGTGTGTGTGTGTGTGTGTGTGTGTGTGTGTGTGTGTGTGTGTGTGTGTGTGTGTGTGTGTGTGTGTGTGTGTGTGTGTGTGTGTGTGTGTGTGTGTGTGTGTGTGTGTGTGTGTGTGTGTGTGTGTGTGTGTGTGTGTGTGTGTGTGTGTGTTCAAACACTTTCTGCTACAGTCTATATCTTGATGTATATAATATATTTAATACTTATAACATCTTTACCTCAATACGTTTTTTCCTTATTTGGAACATGTTTTGGGACACTTAGTATTCCGAATGATGAGGATGGGAAAAATTAAGAAGGCTGAGGTGGAAACACTAAGTGTGCCGAAACACGCTCCAAATATGGAAAAAACATCTTGAGGTAAAGATATTATAAATATTAAATATTTTATATATATATATACACACACACACAGACGCACACGCATTCATATACATGTGTACAAACTCATGTACATAAATTAATTTAAGGGCGTGCGAACATCTAGACATTCTTAGCATGCAATTTACTATTGTCAGTGCTAAGTAACTAATTGTCAAGTAGTCTCGTAGCAAGAAAGTTTACGATAACGCACATGCTGTCATTATGATTTCTTGCCTCTAACTATACGATCTAAAAGTGAAACGTTAAAGAGCGTGCCAAGTATGTGAATTGTGCTGTACCTTGTGTCATACCTGTTCTTCTGGCGGCCGACTTGAGGGTGTACGCCTGCAACGGGAGCGCTTCGCTGCGACCCTTCTCGTTAGCGGCAAACAGCACGATGTCGAATCCCAGGCCAGACGACAGGCCGGTCACCAGGAACCAAGGCACTCGTGACGTCACGTTGCTGACCAGCGCGTGCGTCTGCGTGTCGTACACTTCCATGACGAAAAACTGCGGCAGCCCGCCGTCGAAGCCTTCCTCGCACTCGACATTCAGCGACTCCGCCGTCTGGTTCACAATGCTGCAGTTGTTGAGACCGTCTGGCTTACCTGTGCAACACGCAAACGGGGGGTGTATTTACGGGGGACAAACGGGACCAGAGGGTCGAAAAAATTGAAGAAATTTTGTTAATTTCTTAATTTTGAGGCTCTTTTATTACTATTTCCGCTGTGTTTTTCAGCTAGTAATTCTTTTTTTTTTTAAATATACAAACTGGTTTATTAGTCAGCATTTGCGTATATGTTTGAAACATGATATATATAAGAAAATCAATTCAGTCAGTATCTCCTAAACAATTTTAATAACGCGTATTTTTATTGTGTTAATATCATTTACCATAATAGGAATGATTTCAGGATGTTATCTCACGTTTTTCAGTCACTTTAATGTCGATTAGTCTTAAATTGTTTTTTCTTTTGTATGAAGCCGACTCGACCGGACCCCGGACAGCCCCAAAGGCCAAATTCTATGTACGCTACTGCATGCAAACGCACTGCGTAACGGTTTAATTGGGTTGACATCAGTTTTGATGCCCTTTGCGAACAATACTCAATATTTTTACTCAAGTTTTATGTCACTTTCAGTGTCTTAAACTCAACTGTCTCAGAAGTATCAGAAATTTGTCATTACATTTAAAAAAAAACACTAAATTTTTAAAATAAAAGTTTAAATAAAGCTTGAATGGGTAACGTTTGTAAACCGACTGGGTTTAAAGTAAGATTGGAATGATAAATCTTAAAATCATGTACGATTTAATTAAAATTTTATCTACAAAATTATAGTCTTATGAAGTCGGAAAAGTACATTACGTACTAATCGTTAAATATTAGTATTTCAAAACTATGACTCGTACCATGACTACTATGACTGAACTATGACTTGATATAAGCGCAGACCGTAGTACATGGTTTGATTTGATACGTGATCGTTGTTTCTTGAACAGTGAATATCGTTTGTTGCACCGATTTCTCTAACAAATTATTTCCTATTTCTCACACACATTTTATTTCACTGTACCTCAACCAGGTAATTCAGGTACCAAAATTAATGTCAAATTCAATCAAAAGATATTAACTGTATCCATTAACATTATTTAGTAGAGTTTCGTCTTTTGTTAAATTGTTGAGGCACGACTTCTGCCGTACTTATTATACTTGATTAAGCTATCTAGCAATATATTTCTCGTACAATGTATTTTCAGTTTCTTACTCACTTTCTCACATCTGTTCATGTTGCCCTAAATCACACTAGGAGGAAACTCTGCAAGTTAACGAAAAATTGATAACATAACATTAAAGACGTATACAGAGTGTCTTAGAGTAACAAAATATTTTAAAATATAAATATTAAAAAACATATTTACAATGTACACCAAATTTATTTCTCGAACACGACATCTTGGAGGTGAGCTCCACCTCTGTGCAGACATTCCTACAGTCTCTAGATTTAAAAGGACTGTAGCATGTAAAACGACATACTTAATATTTGTATCAGTAACTACGGTAGTGTGTTAAGCTAATTACGAAATACGTAGACAAGGCCGCTGCGATAGAGCCCGTGGCTCCAACAATAGTTACAAAAGTTACAAATCATTAGTTAATATTGAAGACGGTGGCTACTCGTCAGAATAAAGTAAACTGAAAGAATAAATAAAGTTGAAATAATACTACTTACCGTTGTCAATTTGTAACAAGAACGAAATAAGAACGAAAGAAGCTGAGAGAGAGAGACCCCAGCGTACCAATAAGTGGTCACCAGCAACAGATTGAAGACTAGTTAGTTTATCTGCCACGAAGTTATCTTTCCAAATTCTTCCATCCATTCATGATTAAGTTTCAATTTCACAGTAAAATATGATATCTATCCATCGTTTTGTAATAATTGAAAGGACTCTTCCCGAGAAGTTATAATGACTATAACTATTTCTTCCCGAGAAATAGTCATCTCAGCAATTGGTGGAGATGCCTCAGTGATTTATTTGGATATGTCTGTACGAAATAATTTTCGGCTCAACCTAGAGACACAAGTTTTCAACTGAAGCCAAGCTTCATTATTGACAGTCCTGAAGACTATGTAAACAATAGCTCCAGCATTTAACTTGTATTTAATTTCGGCTTCAAACGGTCAAACCGACAAGCTAGTCATATCTGGTTTATCATCGTTCTGAAGAATGAGGAAAGCGAATACATCCAGATACTTTTCATGCATAGCGATTCGGGTTTATAATTTAACATACTAACAAGTACATCATAACCACAGACTTTGTTAAGATTAACTGTAATTGATTCTGTTTCCAAATAGTGGGGTGAGTTAGGTACTCACCGGCAGGAATGATGTGATAGACGCACGGCTGTTTCTGCATACCGAGTTCGTTCTTGGCCCAGCAGAGCAGCGTGCCGTAGTCCAGTTCTCTCATGGGCGTGTACGCGGCCAGACTGCGCGCACGGTCCACCGTGAACTGTGTCGGCGGCAAGGAGACGATCTCTCCGCTGTTGTTGAACTTCCACGTGAACGTCACGTCGCCGGGGTTGGCTTCAACTTCGCAGTTGACGCGCGCAGTTTCCTGTCGGGCGACGCCGATCGTCTTCTGCTGGCCCGGCCGACAAACCGGCGCAACTATAAAAGATCACAAACAAAAACTCAGTATTCAAAACATAATACATGTATAGAAAAGAAAGTCAGTGGAAACGAGATAGTACTTACATACACCAAACACGTAAAATCAAAATTATCTAAATCTAATTTGTATGTTTTAGGGAAAAATCGCGTGAGTTGAACTTTGTTCAATATAAGAGGCAGATGGGATATGGAAAGGCTTGACAAACACTGACACATAGGGCACTCGACCGAAGAACAAACAGCAATAGACGTTTCATATTCGAATAATGGAGGTTGTCATGGTAGCAAATAAACCTTTCATTGTCTCAACAGACAATATACATTACCGTCGGCATATTACTGTGCGGAGGGGATTATGTATGTCTAATCGTGTGAATGCACCTTGTCATATCGCAAAGACCAATTAGCGACAAGTGGCACAAAGCGCTTTGTCACGCCAAATTGATTCTCAATACCCTTATCGTAAACACACTACACTACTTGATTTGAAGGCTGTCCTCTTTTCATCCTAGCCTTTTACGTTTACATGATGCATTCACATATGTTGAAACAAAACCGCTTTCTTATTTACATTACGTATCTATCTCAAATTACAGAAAAGAAGATTTATCAAGTTCAAAAAGGAATAAAATTATTGAAAAAAGCATTTCAATTATTTTTTTAATATAGTGTAGGAAAAGACAGAGTAAGTGAAGATACGGGTCTAATACACCCTTTTTCAACCGCATTTCTATATGAAATGGAAAAACATCATCCGTCATCCTGCTGAAGAAGCTTACGCGTAAATGGAGATTACGAGCAAGTAAAATGAGATATTTAAGATGGATATTTTAATGAAATTGTAAAAAATTGGGGGAAACTGAATTTAGAATATCAGCTTTAACAGGAACTAGTGGCGAGAGCACTGCATTGGCCTTGGAAATGGAATGCGAACGAACGAAGTGAAGTCTAAGCTCAACATGGAAGCGCGCCCAGAAGACATGGACAAGAAATAGAAAGACATGGGTTTAATGGGGTTAAGAGGTTGGAATGGGTTTAATATGATGAGAATTTGACAACTAAAAAACAAAAACTTAGGGCCTATTATAAATAAAGCCTCTTCCCCAAAACAAGGTAGTTGAGAAAGTGGGTGAAGCACCCCGACGTTTGACGGCTGGTGTGAATGGAAATGAAAAAGAAGTAAGATACAAGAAAATCTGACTTCTTAATGTGAAATTATAAACAACTGAGATAGAAGGAAACGAATAAATGTTATTTTGAACTTCACTGGTGAAAAGTACTAAAAGAAGATATAGTTTACTGAAAGGGCGTTGAAGAAATCCTCATTCTTGCAAATCCTGGATATCAGCAGGAATTAATTGAAGAAAAAAAAGAATACGAATGTTAACACGATATGGACAAATTGAAAAGGATACGGAATGGCGAATAAAATTCTTAGGCAAAGTAAGTCCTAAGGCAACAACTGCTCCATTTTATCAAACTGCAGTAAATGCCTGCATTGTTTTGTTTCACATGCAATCGTAAATTCAACGCCGTAAAAGCATATTCGGAGCATGCAAAATGTTTAATTTCCTTTCCTTTCTATGTTTTCTGTAACATAAGAACGGAAGAACAAAAACACAATGACCAGTTAATCTGACTTTTTTTCGGAAACAATGTTATAAAAAGCAGGTAAACATTTTATTTTTAGAATCGCCTTTGTTAAATAATGTTTGCATATTGTTTTTTACAGAAATGCATTGTAAATTTGTTACTTTGATTATACACTTTCTTCTTTACTGCCTCCAATGCATCAGTCAATGAAATGAAATTTTATGTGTAATGTGAAAAAATTTATTCATTTTATGTGTATGTATTTTGTGACGTGTGCGTGAGGACGATTTAAACTAAACGAAGTTGTCGTTGATTTCTCCATTTCACTCACTATCTACACCTGTTTCTGCCATTTCAATTGCTATCTGAAAGCTCCACTTTACTATAATTTTATCCACTTCATACCTTCATGGTATTCGTAGTCTACTTTTGTTTGTTCTTCTGCGATCTGTTACTCTCGTTATTCTTTTACTTCTGAATAATTTCCAGGCACACCCGACAATATAAACTATTTTCCTACAATGTAAATTATTACAGGCTTTATGCACCAATTCTTTTCTTAAATCGCTCATTACTAAATTACAGATATAAAATTGTTTCTCGTAATATAATTACAACATCATAAAGTAATTCCTTGTACCTAGCATATGATCACACGAACAAAATTACAACAATAATTATAGTAAAACTTTTATTTAACTGTTTATTTTAGGGGATATTTGGATTACCTGTGATTCAACATTACATCTCAGAATTTCACAGAACGGTAGCCCTAACACAGAGTTCTTCTTACCCTGTAGCCTACTTGGTCTTTACTAATATAAGGTGATTTTTAAGGTGACTACTCTCAGTTTTCCTAGCCAAATGATCAGTATGTCGCCTCTGTTAAACTCGAGTAAATTGATTAAAACATCAAACAGTCATTTGAGAACGATCGTTTTACTGATCTCGAACCCCACGAACGCATTAAACCTCATAGCTCTGTTAGTTTAATAGTAACATTAAATGATTCGTTCATCCAATACAGACACTAAAATAATCATTTAGTCCTGTACTTAAATGTGATTAACAATTTATACGTAAACAATTCAAGTAGAAATACATTAAAAATGAATTACAGTTTCTGCGTTATGAGATAAAATAATTTATATTTCCTTTAAAATGTAGCTTCTTATTAAACTGAAGACGGAGCATGGGTGGCTGATTACAACAGCTAATTATCATAATTCATTTGGCGGAACGGCAGCCGCTACCGCCCCTGGCACCGGGTGCGTGTAAGTAAGCCAATACAAAGTTCACGACCTTGTGCAACTCTGACTCCCGCCTGCCGGATATCACCGCCGCTGCACAACGATTACACAGATTACCAATAATTTCCGACCCGTGAACTAACCCTCATCCCCTTGCTGATTGTGCCCGTTTCACCACCAAGTCTATTTGATTTACGTCGTAGTCGCTGCACTACAACCCTGCGCGTAGTTCTCTCACTCACCCTCCGATACTGCTAGTAGCGAACCTAACCCTAACACCACTGGTTCCAGAAAGTAAACAAAGGGAAAACCACATTATTGACTGTGATCTCCTGCGTAGTTTGCACAACAAACACTGACACGCGCGCATATCTGTATACGAATTCTCGAAAGTAATTATTATCGCTCTGACAAAAAAATATTTGTTTTTGTATTCATGTATTGGCTCAGACGAATTTTAACTTTGACAAGTTAAGGATTTTGTAAATTTAAATTAAGTATATTCGGATTTGTTTATTAGTAGTAAAACTAATCATTTTACTGTTAATAAATTGAATGTGTACCATCCAATTTGTATTAACAATTGTATTTTTCCATACTACCCTGATAGTAAAATATTACCTTGCTATGAATAATTCTTCATATATTAACTATTTCTGCAAATAAAATTATATTGTATTTTCACCTGACACACGTTTCACTGATCACATAAGCATCATCAAAGGTTTATAAATGAATTAACAAACACTTTGAATGATTTTTACTATTTTTATTAGGTATATTTATTTTCATTTTTATTATATATGAAGAATTATTCATAATTTCGAAAGCTGCAAGAAATATTTACGAGTTATTTACAAAACAACGATATCTTTTGTAGAAAAACATAATGTGTTTTCGAGCTTCATTTTTTTTTTTTTTTGACATCGAGGCCGTACAAGAAAACTAGCAATCAACATTGCGCCAGATGGAACTCATTTTACTTTGTGCTTACTTTTTAAGTATTTTTTCACATGTTCAATTACTATGATACTATGGTAATATATTCCTTGATAGTTTTGGTGCTCTGTTAATTAGTTTTCTCACAGAAACTTTATTAGAACTTTTTAAGTTATATTATTTAAGTAATTATATTGGCATAATATTGTACCATTTCTTTTAAATAATATATCCATCCTCCTCACTTCTAAAATTAAACATCATACTTTTTGCTATCCTATAAAACGTATAAAATGTGTAAACTTTAGTAAATTACCGTCACTGTTTGTTTTGTTTGAAATTTCATTTAACTGAAATTTATTCTCTCTAAAATAAATATTATGCACGTGACTTCTAGCTACAGATATTGTAAACTTATATTTCTTAACAGACTTTCAGATCTTTTTATTTCACCTTATTTCACCATGTAACTTTCTAAAGTTTCCTTAATCCACAAAAATATGTGCTTCTAGTCCCTATCTTAATATCTTAACAAACGCTTTCGCCAGAAATACTGGTATTCCCTACAGTATGTAAATACCATTACTGTGTATTACCACTTACGATTTCTTAAAAACCTTGTTGAATACTTTCAGTCGGTAGAGCACATAATGAATAATGAATGATAAAGGAAAGGCAGCACCGGCCAAATTGTACAAAATAAAGAGGAAATGAAAACAAACTATCATCTACAAAATGTAGACAGAATTCAAAGAAACGCTGGTCTTATGAGCACTGAATTGAAACTATAAAAGTACTTTGTATGATTATTAAAACGGTTCGTCCTTCGATATAAGTATGATATCATTAGCTTCGTGAGAACCTGTTTCAGCCTACGTACCTAGTCAATAACATCTAAACTGGTCAGCACTGTTTTACTAGTTACTGTTTTAGTAAATCATCATTATCATTAATAACTTTCCTTTCCACTTAAATATCTACCCTAAAAGCTCCCACCACGTTTTATTTTGTTTGTAGCGCACCATAAACTGCCACCCTCGATGACAATCTAGTTATCTGACAATATCACAGTTGGCAACATTGCATGCTAGTATTGGGGGCTACTGGCATGTTGTTTCAGTCTCTAGTTGCTCCCAGCAGAGAGGCAGTCTTTGTTAACTGTGGTTGTGTGTGTTTATAATTACAGTTACTTTCAAAGTATCAAGTTTTCGCCACAGATTTTGTATAAATTCCCCCGACAACTTCTGTATATTTGTTGACGATTTATCTTAGTCACAGAGTAGAACTTAAACAGAAGAAGTAAAAGTAGCCTATAATTGTATTGGGATTATAAAGTTGGGATCAGAAAAAGTTGGACTGTTCTTGTGTTCAGTAAGCTCTATGTTTTTTGCTGCCCCAGTGGAGATATTAAACAAACAGAAACGTAAAATTCAATACCCGAATATAATATTGTCTATTATTATACAATAATTACTCTTACATCGGTTTCTCACTGAGAAAATGTCCAACTCCGCCATTGAATTGGGACAATATTAACAATCGAAAGATTAATAACAATGTTGATACAAGAACCGACAAAAATGTATGTATTTCCGAAAACTCTTGCGACTTACTTATAATTCTTAGTTATTTGGTGAACCTCACATTATAAGTCAAAACTGACTAAATGATTTGTTGTTTGACTTGGGCCTATCACAACTAGGCTAAACATCTCTTTAAGATTGTACTAAGATTGTAAGAGTTGAAACCGTTGGCAGATGGAACAAGCAGTCCATCAATGCTGTTTTCTCAGTGTTTTGAAAATGAAAGGTTTGTTCATTTCTGTTTTAACATCGATGCCGAATGAACTATGAGCGAACAAAACGTTCAGAATAACGCCTTTTCATTGACTTGTAAAAATACTGCTAAAGGAGTTTAACTCCGCTATGGAATCAACATGTCATTTACAGCAGTTGTTCATTCAATGTATGACTAAATCCAATCATCAATCAATTCAATCATCATATAAATTGACATATATATGAAAACATTATTATTAATCTGAATTCAATTAAGTATAAATAGTTCAATTGGCTAATTTTGGAGGATTTAAGGGTCATATTGATGAGACTTTAAGGTGGATTTACAAAATATTTTGTTTTTCATATTTAAGGGATAGGCGAGCAACTGAGGAGCAAGAAACATTGGCCAAACATCTTTTGAACCAGGCGCTATTAATGTTAGGTGTCTCACCAATATAAAATTAGGACTGAAGAAAAGTTTAGTAAAGGCTATGGAGAAAGAAGGGAAAGGCTTTAATCACTTTCCCTGTGGAAGGGAAAGGTTTTCCACAATTAAGAGTAGACAAATTTAAAGAGAATATTTTTACTAGTCCTCAAATTTGAAATTCTATTTGTAACCCTGCTTTTGAAGAAAACCTTGGTTAAAAATTGGCCAAAATGAATTAGGAGTACAGCGTACGGAGTATGTGGTGAAATGATTTTTAAGTAACAAAACTAATGAAAACTAATGGAAATAGTAGTAGAAGAACTTTGTTCCTATCAAGCCACGGGGTTCCGAATGTCAACAATAACAACAGCGGATACCAGTAGGAGGAGAAAAACAACAACAGCAACAATTAGTGTTTGATTTAAATTACTTTTTAAGTGTGTATGTTACCGGCAAAGTACAAAATCAGGCATTTTATATAATGCCTAGGAATTTCATACAATGCCTGAATCCAGCCGGGAAAGTATGAATTAAAACACATTCATACATTGGCTAGGCATTATATACAATGCCTAACGTCTTCTAGGTAATGTATACAAGACAATGTGTGCGCTATGGTTTCATCTGTGTCTGTTCAAACGAAACTTTTGGTTCTGATAAGTGTGTAGAGTGCAGCAGAGATATGCTTAGTACTTGTGGACATTTTTAAACACTAGTGGCAATAGCGGAGACAATTGTGACGATGGCAAGAATCTGTGTACTCTCTGCTTCAAAACAAAGAATGCAACTGAAGAAAGAAAAAGGTCAAAATCATTTCTAGATCTTCAGGTAAAGAAGATGAAATCTGATTCTGACAAAAAAATTTCCTCCAGCTCCTGTGGGCGCGTCTGTTCGTGTTCCAATTCCTGAAGTAGACAAGAATTTCGGAAGATCTTCGAAACATCCTAGCAATCGTCGTAAGTGTGACAGAATGCGGATTTTACAAACTGGGAACCATTAACGGATTGTTAAAGCAGTTGTACCAAGATCGCAGTCCCCAAAACCACTAATAGGGGTTGAAGATGTTCCTGAGCAAGAAACCGCACTTCATTCTACTGCTATTGCCCAATCATCAGGATACGGACAAGGGTTCGTCAAATTTGTGTGTAAGACTAAATGTCGAAAACAATGTAATTGTGTAAAAAATGAAAGAAAGTGTACTTCAAAATGTCACAGCTCTCAGACTTGTAATAAGTAGAGTATATTCCGTATATTTAGAATTAATAAACACCAATAATGTCTAATGTATTTTTTTAACAAAACTGGTTAAAAAATCGAACAATTAGGTGTGATTATGTAATAAAATGTTTTCATTTTGAACGTAGTAAGCTTATTTTACACTTTGCCTAAAAAATCACTGGCATTATATACAGAATACCCAGGCAATGTACGCAATACCTGGGAAAAGTATAAAAAACATATGAAAAGTATTCTATTCTATACTTTGCCCAAAAACTCCAGGCATTGTATGAAATGCCTAGGTATTCTATAAAATGCCTGGATTACATACTTTGCCGGTAACATATATAACGGAAAAGAAATGAATTCTTCTTCAGACTTTAGTTTTCTTCATGGAAATGGTGTTACTACACTTAACACGCTACTCAGTATTCAATTAAGATTACTTTAAAACGTAAACCAATCTGGTTCTTGATTGTATTATTCTACCTGCTAAAGTTTCTGTTTCTACTCACACTTGACGTCCAAGTAGACAGGATTGCTTTCTCCGTCGCCCTCCTGGTTGCTGCCAACACACGTGTACAGCCCCAGCCGTGCCCTCGTCACGCTCTGCAGGACTAAACTCTGGTTGCTGATTATCGTGCCAGCCGTGATATTGTTGTACAGATATTTTCCCTGCACAAAAAACACCATAAAATTATTCCAATGCGCAACACATTTAATGTTCAGTTTTAAACAAGTTGGCAAAATTGGCTTATGATATCTGCAATAAAGCAAGCATCATGTTGTTTAAAAATGTATTAGATTTTAGTAATTCGGAAGCCCGGTTGAGTTATCCTGACGGTACCATTTGGTATAGCAAGACGAAATACAAGGGCCATTCAAAGTCTAACATTCGGTTAGCTCATATACAGAAACTGGTCACCATGACAACATAGCGTATGTGCAGTAGCGACCAGTATCCTTGTGCAATGTTACAAGCGAATCCGCGCCCCGTAAAACCAGAATACGCTAAACGAATTATCCAAGCGAATTTGAGATATGTTTGTTATGACTAATGAGAAGGAATGCAATATAAACAACGTTGTTTACCGCATAACTGGGAAGTCAATTAATTTAAGTACCTATGTCTGCGAATTACCTTCGGCTAGTCATTAAATACAAGTACAAATACATGCACACACATCGTAATAGTTTTTTGTTGCAATCAGTGTTTTGAAAATGGAAGGTTTGTTTATTTCTACTTTGACATCGTTGCCGAATGAACTATGAGCGGAGAAAACCCATCAGAACAACACTTTTTTATTGACTTCTATAAATACTGCTAAAAAGAGTTTAACTCCACTATTACACAAACGTAAATCAGGAAATCGTGCTCTGCGCAATAGAGTCTGTACAAAAAAATGTTTAAATACACTTAATTATCTCATTGTTAATTTTCTTTCGTCAATCGTAGTTTTCTTTTGTGACTGTATGATATTATACGCTCGCGTCCGCGCGTGTGTGTGTATCTGTCTGTCTTTCTAGACTTAGGTCAAGTATTCGTACAGAGCCTAATAGTTTGACTGATGTTTAACATAAATTGTCACCAAACAAACACGAGCACTGTTTCTAGTTTAATGAAGAGGAAATTGTTTATGGTTTTTATGTGACCAGCAGTCAGTTAAACCGTGAATTTTGTCAACTGGTTTAACGTAGCGTTGACGGTTCTTTCCAGGATATGAATACTGTAGTGTGATTTCGGCAATATGAAAAAAAAACATATTCGGCAAAGGGAAAGCACATAAAACATAAGGAATATATTAGTATGATTTTTATTCTACTCTTTTTAAATTTTTGTACTACTCTCTGTCTCTGTCTGTCTGTCTACCTCTCTATTTCACTCTCTAACTATCTCTTTTTTTCCGACCAAAAACACTTCTATTTTCATTCTAGCTTTGTGTTGTGCTTATCTGCTTATCCCTAATTCTACCTGCAGATCCATCACTTCTATCTGTTCTCTTCCCATCTACTTTTTTCTGTTCTTCTGTGTTTTAATTTTTGAACCTCCTTATTACAACTTTCACTTTTTCTACCACGCTTTTCATTCCTTTCTTTTCTCCTACACTGATTTCGTTTTTCCTCTTACCTCCGATATTCTTTGTATTTTCAAAATTGTAATTTATTAATTTTATGTCTGACAGTAAAGTTTGAAATCTAAATTAGTATGTGTTTGTATTGTTGTGCCGCGGTTTCAATGAAACCGGGCGTCTGTATAAAAATAGAAGTTTTTTTTTACATAATTTATTAATGTAATGGCGAAGTTGTCAGTCAGCGTCGTTCTGTATTGTCATGTTTCGGGGGTTAAGGCACGCTTGCGCTATCTGTGGGTGAAAACTAGTAATTAGGTTCTCTGATCAGGCACGCGGTCTGCGAGGTTCGTTCAGTTGAGTCTCGCCTTCCGCTCAGAGTACAGCCTATTCTTCCGGCAGGATAGAGTTGAAGTAATTGTTGTATTTCTATTCTGTCATGACGAGTTAAGCGCTCACAGACCTTCGGGTTCCCGAGATAGACGAAGATCTGCCCTACCATGGCGGATTCTCCATCGTCCGTCATGAGCTGGACACTCACACAGACTCTCGTTCTCACCTGCCGGAAGGAGAAATAAGCTCAGCAAGACTGACTGACAGTTCACAGGGCACAGTCCTCCTGGAAATCATCTGGACTGAAATGAGGTGATATTTAACCAATTCTTATTTACACTTGGCCTCTACAGAAAACACCATGTTTTGTGCATTTAACAATCCATAAAAACTCAAGTTATACTTCATTGTGACTCACTATGACTTTCTACGCCTTAATGCCGTTTTGATTGTGCTCCTGTCCAACGGGACATAATATGGATGCAACTTTCTGTAACATTGCTTTGATAATATACTTAGTCTCGAAAACAATTGTAGGCCTGCTCGCTGGCATGTGTCCGGCGGTCATTAATTTTATGCTCTATTTTTTTTACTGTGGTACTGAATGGGGTTGTAAAAGTTTGAGGGAAACCTGTATTTCAGTTAAGTAGGTGATTGCTGTCTGTACAGCTGGGGCTAGACCGGCTGGTCTGGTTCTATTACAATCTTGGTTCTTCCTGCTTTTAATTATTTTTTTCAATTCATAATAGGGTTGGGGGTTTTCATTATTCTGCTATCAGGTCGGGTTACCTTCAAAATTTCACTAAATCAGGTGTAGGCACCTGTTGGTGCAGTTCTATGCAAGTTCCCGGACATGTTACCCTATGTCGGGTCAGGCTATTGAACATGTCAGCGGCCGGGTCAATTCAGATATTTCTTTAAATTTATAAATGAACTTTTGTAAAACTATACAGGCTGTACTGACACTTTAAATTTGTAATTGTATTTTCTTGCTATTATGGGCCAATCCAGATATTTCTTTAAATTTATAAATGTACTTTTGTAAAACTATACAGGCTGTACTGACACTTTAAATTTGTAATTGTATTTTCTTGCTATTATGGGCCAATCCAAATTTTCTTTAAATTTATAAATGTGCTTTTCATAAAACCATACCGGCTGTTTACTGGCAATCTTTAAGGTTGTAATTTATACTTTCTTGTTATTATGGCCAAGCCGGATTATTTTAGATACACAAATCGCACTTCTATGAAACTATCCAGGAGGTTTGCAAGCATCTAAAGGTTATACATTGTGCTTTGACAAAATATACAGGCGGTCCCTAAGGTGCTTAAATTTATAGTTGTATTGGTTATTTATATTTGTTATCTTTGTGAATTATGTGTTATCTTTGTGTTAGGTGTTATGTGAAGGAATGATATCTATATGTTATGATATTAAAAATATTTGGGAATTTGTGATATTGAAATTTTTTTCTGAATTATGATATATGAAATAAGTAATGGTAAATTTTGAATTATAATTAATATATATATAATATGAATTATGGAAATTAAGAAATAATAAAGGGTTGTTATATTGCTTGTTAATACCGAGTTTAATTACAGTTCCCGTCTCACTGGACCCAGCACACTTTATGCTTCATCTACGCCTTCTGCCTAGTCCTAAATATCTAGTAGCCCCCTTTAAAAAAAAAAAAAAAAAAAAAAAAAAATTAGTGTCAAAGTATTTAGTTACCAGCCCAGGTCGGTATCAGGTGTTTTACAAAGATAATTTCGACAAATCATTCGTATGAATATAATGATTATGTGTAAACAAATTTAATTTTTTTCTCTTTTTACTTACTTTAGCTCTAAAGAATTTACAGGATATGGGCATGTGAATGTCTTCTTCATTATGGACTGCGGTAATAGTTTATTGCTTAGGTTTGGCATTGGCAAGTATTTTACTACTTCCTTGTTCCACTTATATTACTAAGTAATATAAGTCTTATGGGCTTCTGTATAGCGTTGTTTAAGTGCACAGTAGCTAAACTCCATCTCGTCATAGTCTCTCGTGTATGATTTAGACTACTGAAATATGAAAAGTTTTAGTACAATTCATTTCACAACAGACACCTGTCATCACAACTGGTCTAAAAGTTTCCCCTGCAAATTCGGTCATATGTGTCTGTAAATAATGTGTATTAAGAACTAAGCTTTTGCGAAATTTTCAGAAATCTTTCGTTTCCATACCAAATAAAAAATATTGGAACATACTGTCGGTTTCATACATGCTATTATTTGAATTAAGTGCTATTAATTTCACAAAAAGTATATAAACACAGATCAAACTTATTTTCCAAGACATTTATTTAACGTCATATTCACAGGTCAAAAAACTTGCAAAAAACAAGCTTCAGTCTCATGACACAATTATTGAAGGATAAGTAAGCCTTGGATTAAGTAATTGTAAATTCCAATTAATATATTCAGACATATTAGTAATTTGTACGTGATTATGCAAAGCATGTTACTAGGAACGTATAAGCCAATTTACTTATTTGATTATTTACTGTGTGAACTTACATTATGCCTCCACTGGACGCGGTATACCCAAGGATTGGACTTTATGTTGCACTCGAAGTAGACGTCCACACCTTCTCTGATTGTGCTTGCGTTCAGGTTACTGCCTAACTCTAATGTCACTTGCGGCACATCTAAAATCACACAAAACAAAAACTATAGAATTTCATGTAAATAAGTAATGCGCTGCTGTTAAGTACACACATTAAAGCCTTACACAAAGTAAAATGAAACACAAAAACTTAAATTACAATATCAAACAATTTCCATCGCATTTCTACTTTCCCTAATATAAAGTTTGTGACGAATATTTGTGGTGTTTTTAAAGCTTAGCAGATGGAATATTTTCGAGTGTTAATGTACATATTTTACATAAAAACTGAAATTTCACTACATAATTATTTATGCTTGTAACCTGACTGTAAAATGAGTTTATCTTTGAAAAAGGAATAGACGTAGAGTTAACGAGAGACACACGAAGAATAAAAAATTAATTTTCTATAATTAAGACAATCTGGAGACGCTATTAAGATACGTAAGTAATACCAAACAAAAACCAATGCAACTTAAAAAAAATTTCTTTTAATTTTTCAGCATTTTCAAAAACGTTGGCATAGGAAGTCGATGTAATTTTATCAATATTTTGAAAAACGGAAGTGTTTCATGGGAGTCCATACCATGAGTCGTATCTTGGAACCTTACTCTACGTTATCACGATTTGCCGTAGTCGTGTAAAATCTGGAAAACTGTAAAGTGTTGAAATTCAATTATTTTGTGTACATAAGCAAACTTTATATATTTACTGTCGTCTATTGCATTCTACTTTTTAATCGCCTTCTGTCTTCACACACATTTTCCTGGAAGCCTCTATTGTTCATTACACTTACTGTTCCTTCTTCCCTCTATGAAACTTTAAGCCTGCCTGTCTTTCTGCGAGTGCTGGTGTCCAACCACAATTTCTTAACTTATTCAGTCATTACGTATAGGCGGCCGACCATGCTTAGTGCTTGGCTTCCATGATCTCTGTAATATCTTGTCTCATTTCCTCTAACCCTAACCGACTTTGTCAAAACACATTGTTTCAGAAAGATATATTTTTTGCAAGATGTGAAATGCAAATTTAATTTTGTTAATATACATTAAAATTATATCAAAAAATGTAAGCTTATAAGTGTCTCAGACAAATATGAAGGAAATAAAATTTTCTTTAACTAGAAGAATTTTACTACAAGGGATGCAGTAGAATTTCATACAATTCGCAAGAGATAATATAAGAGAAGTCATTGGCTTATTGGCTTATGGACTGTAGTATACTACTATTGGTATCTGCGCATATTCATGAGCATACGTCATTAGAACCCGCTAGATCTTTCAATTAAAACTTTCTGGTTCTCATCGCAGTTTCTGCAATTACATCAGATTTCTTGTAATTACTTAGCAGTGATTTATTACTATTTTATATTTTCCTCAGATTAGAGGACATATCGCGATCTGAAGAACAATTACGTGTTATCGTTTGTAGACAGTTAATTTGTGAAAATCAAATTTCCGGCATGACATGTTTTATAAAATTATTATAAATGTTATAAAATTGTTTAGGAACGCCAAATTGTGATCTGTTACACATAATTCTAAAATTCAGAAAACCGTAGTTTTTTAAGGCAGAAAGTCACAAATTGAAAATTTCGTATAATCCTCTTGAACCACGGTCACCCTGCGTGCAAATTAATGTTATAGAATAATGCGTGTCAGCTACAGCTATTCTAATTTTAAGCTCAGAAAAAATGTGAAAGATGTAAAGAAAATTAAATTAAAGGGATAAGATAAAATCAAAAGAAAATATGTAAAATAGCTCTTGAAACTGTTTAAGCTGTTACTTATACAGTTAATCCCTAGAACTCTACTGAATTTATTGAATAACGTTAAATAAATATAATAAGACATCAAAATAAATAGTGAGTCCGTTGACAATTTGTGGTCGTTCGATGTGTTGCAACGTACTTAGGTACTATCTTCACTTCAAAATGCCACTACGTAACAATTAAATGCAACTTGTGATCTATTATCGGCAGGAATAAGTTACATAGTAGTGACTAAGATTAGAAGTAAATAGTTCACAAGGATACCTCAGTATCCACGCTAAATAGTTTACACTTGTTCAGCACTTGTAGCGCACTGCTAAAGTAATTTCTGTCACACGCTTTGCCTACGACTGAGGTATTCTTTGCTACCTCAGTACAGAACAGGATTTGGTGCCACAAGATTGCAAGATAACTACTACAATAAACAAATCTTACATTTATTAATACTTACGGTAAATGTTTAGTTTCCAGCCTTCTTCAATGGTGCTGCCGGAAATGTGCGGAGTGGACGCTTTGCAGGTGAGAACCTTCCCCGAGTCTTCCATTGACGGAACGAACGTTAGCGTACTGACTGTCGTGTTCCCGTCCCCCTTTGTCTGTAAGAATTCGTACCCACCAATATCAACATGATGAATATTAAACCTAATCCAACGTATACATTATGTTTACGATTATTAGTATTACAATGCCGTCGAATAATTTTTTAATATGAGTAGCTTACATGACTTTCTTAAGCATGTTTATACAACATAGTTACATAATTCCTTGTACTTTCTTATCACTACATCTATCGCGACTGATTTTCATAATGTTCTCACGGGAATATAATGAGGTGATTTCTCGTTGCCGGCCCGGCCCTCGACCATCCACCCAGAGACCAAATGGTGCCTCTCTTCAAGAGTTCCTAACCTAGAGTACAGACGATGTTGGAAGCCGTCCATAACCTGGAGTACATACGCAACTTCGGGTTTTCAGAGGCATTTCATCCTGTGAGGGACTATCAACCTGTAAATAAGGAGCTTATCCGATCAAAGCCGTCGACTTCTTTAGGGAGTCAGGTTATTTACCGCCGTCCGACACTCAGCGACATCTCGGAGTACCCTGTTACAGTTAATAAGGAAAATTAGATTTCTAATATCCGCTTAGGTTTTTGAAACCTACACCATGAATTTCGCATAGTGAAAATAATTTGATGCTTTTGAGATGTGGCCGTACAGACGGATGTTAAGAATTTGATGGACTCAGTATCGAAGTACCAAAACTTGTTACTTGAAAAAATATTTTGTATGAGCTGAAGGTCTCTGCAGGTGTACCGAGGAAAACAAAACAGATATTTATGCAATCGTACGTGAGACATTTTGGACACATATCGAGAAGAAACTGGAATTCAGAGAAATTAATTATGCAAGGGAAAGTCGAAGGTAAACGTTCATGAGGATATCCGATTTGTTAGAAGGATAAGGTCAAACCACTTATTGGACATCGTAGCGCGAAGCCGACCAGGCAGCACAAGATCGAGAGATGCCTGGAGAAACACATTCAGCGCCATCGTCACATGATTCATTTGGCGTAGTAGTGCTGAGGATGGTAGTTGCTTCGTTATAATTTATCCTGTTATATTTATTTAGGAGTTTAACGTAGATAATAATTACTCATAATAATTCGTTCTGAGAATGTGAACACAGAAGCTGATTTCTAGAAAGGATGTAGTGGACCCGTTAGTCGATCGTGGAGTAGGAAAGAATGAAAAAATTTATCGAATGTAGAAAATTATATAAAATTTACACTACTTTAGAAATAAGATTACCGTTTTACTGTAGCTGTAAGTTTCTTGTTTTATTGTTGTGCCAGACATCGTAAATTTTGGAAAGCGACTTGTGTAAAATTTCGCGTAAGCTTGCTGGTTCTGTCTGTGTGTTATTGCACTATACACACACAAAAGTAAGAGACCGATCGTTTTAAAGAGAATTAATGTCTTTTGCTCGCGGACGTTAACTGACAAACAGACCAGTTCCAGCCAAGAGCAGTGCTGTAATGCCACCGAGATAATAATGCTTCTACTCAGTCGTCTGTCGATGCCAGTATTAGGAAATGGTGTTATTATTTCATATCGCTGAACGAGATACTGACATAATATCACAGAGACTCGACGCAATAACGACAATCATTATTACTTCTTCCTCAGCGCCGTTATGGCTGGCGTGATAATAAATGCTTTATGTTTTATTGAACTCTGTGAATTGAAGTAATAAAAAATTTGTTGACCTCACATCTACACTGAAGACGGTCGAATTGAACTGAAACTGCTTTAATTGCAAAACACAACTTACATCATTGCCGTAAATATAGTTGCTGAGGTAAATAAATGATCTCAAATTAATTTCATTCATATTATGAACTATATACTTGTAGCCGATATAAAAAGCGAGTGAACGACTGTTTCTACGTAAAATAAACACTGACCAATTTTTATTTGAATATAAATAATATTAAGAATTTCATCGGTTACAATGCTTAATGGTTTTAATTTCCGATTATGTCAAAGAAGAGCCAAGTTCCCAGTCATATTCTTACACATGCGTTCTATCATAGAGACTGTTTAATCAAGGAAACGTAAAAATTATCTACCAAGAATCGAGCATTCCTCAACAGACGTTATCTACTAAGAAAACAAAAATTACTCTTTCACCTTTCTTCTCTCTCTCTCTCTCTCTCTCTCTCTCTCTCTCTCTCTCTCTCTCTCTCTCTCTCTCTCTTTCTCTCTTCTCTCTCTCTCTCTCTCTCTCTCTCTCTCTGACGATTCTCCTAGAAATAGTTATAACTATTCTTTCCGAAAGATTCTATCTACGCTAAGCTAGATAGAATTTCAGTTAAGCTATTTAACTTTTCAGTTAAGTTAGTAACCTCGCGGAAGTTGATGGGGTAAAATTGTTCGTAAACAAGTGAGAGGTGCGAATGAAGACAAATTTAAGGGATTGTTAAACAATGAAATCATGTGGCTTGCCTGTGGAGATACAAGCAGTTTAATAAAAAATAACTGGCTTGCATCGTACTTAAAAACACGATTTTTAATCCTTGTGTGCTTCCTGCAAAGATTTATGGATCAGACATGTAAATAACTGAACGCACATACACACGATTCACAAACGTTGAACTGCATAGAAAAGCGTGGAATAGAAAGAAACCAGAGAAAAACCTAAACTGTCTCTCATTTGTAACAGACAATATTACTTACATAATTAAGAAAATTAAGTAACATGTCATTTGAGTAGGCGAGAAAAAACAGATTGATCACGAAGACTGCAAGGTTGGAGGACAGTATGCATTTCTTTAGTGGCGGGGAGCCAAGTGTCACTGAAGATGACTAAAGCAAAATTAATACTTACCATACGTAATCCTTTCTACACGTCTGCAAGCACAGCGTAGCATGTGTTGTAACTTTTTTAGGTTTATTATGCGTTACAGACTGAATTACTTTATTATTTAGTACAAAGAGAAAAATTCGAAAGAGTACAAAGAGAACTTACGGTTTCCCTAGTGTTGCGCAGTTGCGCGCTGCCCTTCCACCATGTGATGACGGGGGGCGGTCGAGCGCCGACCACTGAACACGACAAATCGTACGTCTGATCCGCGGACAGCGGCCTGTTTTCTCCTTCTAATTTCACCCACAGAGGTCGCACTGAAACACACACAAAAATGTTACAAAAATTATTTCATAACCAATACAGTGTGCCGCCTACAAGATGTATGAAGCGTTCATAATTTAGTAATTGCGTTTTGACGACAAAATTGAAAAGAATTTCACTTACACTGTTTTGCTTTGAATGCGTAAATTTTCAATGATGTAAGACTGTAAACAAATATCTTTAATAAGCCGTTACAATTATAAACTAATGTTTACAAAATAAATCGTTTGCTGAGAAGATTCGGTCAGCTGTTCTTATCCATCCTGTTAGAAAGAAATAAGTGTGAGAATACTTAAATTTTCGTTCAGTGGGCTCCAGTTTTAATACAGCGAACTCTCCAACGACAGACTTGTAAAATCGAATCCTCTACCTTGTGGACGAAAATACTGTATCTCGTTTCGTCGTCTCGTTCTGCCTCAATGAGATGGCTTGCAAAGGTGGATCGACTTTTGTAATCCACCTTTGCAAACCATCTCATTGAGGTATACCACACATACACAAACACAAACATGAACATGGAAATCCTACACGTACGCACAAAAGGCTAAGAACTAGACACCCTTGAACATTTCTAGTTTAGAAATATACAGTCACAAAAAACGCACAGAAACAACATCCTAACTAAATAAACAGACACAAATTAAAATAAAAAATACTTTGTGTTTGCGTCAGTAGTATTCTATATAGTATTAATTTCGACCACCAGTAGTTGCGAGACAATGCATATTCAACTGGACACACACACACAGGACTGAAATTTGTGGCGTTATGCCAAACATCAACCTTGTCAAATGGTCTCTGCCTGCTTGTGTCTCACTGTCTCTCTCCGATTCTTGTCTGCGCATGTTGTTTTGAACGTAATAAAACAATAGAGTTGCAGTAGACGCTGTAGAGTTAGCAATTTTTATTACCGAGCGGCTTGTTTTAGGGTCACAGTTTTCCTATACAAACACCATTAGTTTTATTTTTAAAAGAGACAAAAACATGGGAAATGTAATATTGTAGTTGCTCTTTTCCCCAAAATACGGCAGTCACAAACAGACGTTTGTAACAACGGCGAATAGAACTGTGTGACCGACAGTTCAGTAACGGCCATTGTATTCTTTATTGTCCCCGTACAGTGTAACATTGACGCAAGGGTTTGTTTGCTCCGTGGATTGCACACTGTGACACACTAGTCTGTACGCGATTGTTTTTATCCGTTGTGTTTCCCTTACGAACGATGCCTGCTAATTGTTTGTTTTGAAGTAAAATGTTTAGAAAAACCTGTCTAGACAGCTTTGAAACTGCAACGGTTATTTAGCTTCGGCAAATATTTGATCTCCAAAGGTATTTAGGATTTATGTGTAATTCAGAGTAACAACACAATTTTCTCTAAGACAATGTCGATGAACTCTACATGCGGTTTTGTTCCTAGTCGTGTAAGTATTGGAATTGTAAATAAAACTGTTTGTATTTATGGAATGAATTAGTAACCTAAATATATTTAAAAGTCGGAGAAAATTGAGTTTGTGCACGTGTTATTTTTTAAAGATTTTGTCTATTTATTTATTGTATAATCTGTTCAGCCAGCTGAACGTGCACCTCATTTATACTAAGGTGTCTTGTAGATCGTGTTCCCTTCAATATAATCTTACTTTTTATTCTGTTAAACATATGCACGTGTAAACTCATAGTTTATAATGCATTACTGATATTGCTCTAGTAATTTCCATTACTTATTTACAGAAAATTTGTTTATAGGTCATATGGTTAATTTTTAATCAGTCGAGTGATTTCATCCTGCGTGTCTATCAATTTACAATCAACTTGTTTGGGTGTACATTTATTATATTTGATCCATGTTTCTTTTTATTACGCGCGTTTATGGAAACATCAATTCGCTGACTATGGGAACATTGAATTTGTTTTATATTATTGAATTTTGTTTGTTCGTAACACGCCAGATCTGTAATGGTTAGCAAGACATCGATATGTGCTCCTCCCTCTAAGTGAGACCTATAATAAGAATCAATCATTCAAACCATACTTTAATACCTTTAGAAATTCTGGTTTTAACGTTTTTATTATGACTGTGTTTTTATACATTAAACAACTATTATCAGTAGGTACATAAAGTAAATACAACATAGATATTTTTTCATCATCATTATCATCATTAATTTAGCAAGGATTAAACAGAAAATGGTTTGTTCTGGTTTCACGCAGATAGACTAGACCTGGTCACTCCAACGCTTCTTCAGATGTCCCACATCTCTCCGTCCTTTCGACTTTTAGTTCAATAATAGTATGATAAAATAGTTGTTTGGGGATGCGGCAGTGATCCATACGGTTAAGACGTTCCAACCCTTTTTTACTGATATTGGGTAATCCTATCATACTATTCAGTTCTTGCCGTACTTTTATATTTCTTTTGCTATCTTGAAGAATATATATATATATATGTATATATATTATTTTTTTCAAACACTTTTTGCTACACCAGCGCAAAATCACGAAGGCTGAGGATGAAAACACAATGGTTCTCGAAACATGTTCCTAATAAGGAAGAAATATCTTGAGGTACATTCATAATAAAAATTAAATATTATATACTAATATATATTGTTACGACAGTCTACTCGATCGTCGTAGGTACAGTGGAAACAAAATAAGTACAAGATAACAATTAAGTCACTAATCACACCTTTAATTTTTACAGTTAAACAGTTCGTAATTAACAACACAATGTCTACAACAAATCAAATTTAAATTGTTCACACGCAATAAAATGTCCGCTAATATTAAAACTCAATCGTATTAAAATTATACTGTCCGAATATAAAACGCAACACTTCACTAATAACTACTTGAACGTACACAGTAATATCGCTACTATAACTCTCGGACCGCACTATCCAAAATCGCAACTGATCTGACTGAACGTCGCTTGAGTACCGGTATTTATAGTTAGTCGAATATCTAGACGATTCCTAATTGCGTCGTAGCGGGCGTATGAATTACGTAATTAACTGCGGCCTTGACACAGTCCGCACGCCCGAGCGAAGCCCGGCACAGTCGAGAAGATTCTCGCAAAATGCGCCTAGTAACACGTACGCCACACGCTTACATTCTGGATCTCTCTGGAACGTTCGATAAACACGTAGATTGTTCGTTATGCCGTAACAATATACAGTACATATATATATATATATATATATCATATACATATACGTATAACCACGTGCCTGAGAAATCTCATTCGGCCGCTTAAATACGACTGGTCTGGGATTACGTTATAGTCATCTCAGACCCATAGAGAAATGTTGGGGTATTTTTTGTTTGTTTAAGAGTTAATAAATATAATTTGCTGCGACCATAATTATCCTTCGAATTTATTGTACGCCACCATTATATCACAATAACATCGCATGCTGGATACCCGACGTATTGTTTAAGAGATGAGGGTACACACTTAACCTACGTATGAAACTTGCGTATCCTATGACGTCGAAACTGGAATCATAGGTCGCTGTTGACGCGTTGGGTTTGACCTGAATACGAGTCAATTACCTTTGCTTACTTTCAATCAAGCCCAAACACATATACGCATTTATAATTAAGGCGTCAATATTAGACTCGAAACGGTCAAGACTATTTTCCGTTAAGGAACGAGTGCTGAGACTGTTTGAGACCAGTCAACAAATGAGTTTTCATTAAGGAGTTACAAACGCTGTACTTTAACGAAGGCTCCGTAGGAACTGCCATTTTCTTTGTATTGTCAGTTTTCTCTTTTCTTTTAAATTAAATTTCGTCCTTTGTTTACAAACACAGGACTGTTTACCCTAACCGTCAGTTAGATTTAACAGTCAACACACACACCCAGTCTGATTCGTATGAGGTAAATGTTGAAGACACAAACATTAGAGACGGACTTAATTTGTACCTATAAATGGTATTGGCGTGGGTGCTGCATGACAAACCATCAAACGCTCGCATTTTAACGTAAGATGCTAGACGGACTTTATACCGTATACCGAATGTTAAAAGAAAAAAACCTTTCAAATTGTTAAGAGAAAAATCGTGCATGTACTTTATATCTATATATACACAAGCGTGTATCATTGACATTATTTTCTTTGCGCCACAATACGTTCGTTCGAAGAACTTGTACGCATCAAGCCTAAGTGCCTGATTTCAGAAGCAGCAGAAACCTTTCACCGCCGTTTGGTGGGGTATATGATCATCATCGTCTTCACATACGGCATAGGCAAGGTGCTGCCTGTTCCACGTTCAAAGATCCTCCAGCCGGAATAATAACTTCCACACTCGAAATAACTCTTCCCGGGTCCTATAAGTACCTGTATCCTATAAGTACGTTTGTATTTCCAGACTTGTTTGGGCCGCCTGGAATCTGGTATTCTTTTTCTAAGCTTTCTTTCCACCGTTGTTGTAATCTTTTAGTTTTTCATTCAAGTTAAAAACTTGTTACTCTTCTCTCATGGCCTCATACGGTCAAATTTAGAACACCTTTCAACTCCTCTTAAGAACGCCATTTCCGAGGCATGTATTTTATTGTCTTGTTTCTTGTTTCCATAATTCACACCCATAGGTCAGTAGAGAGACTGCTATAACTTTGTAAAACTTTAATTCGTATCTCGACATACCTTGTTTCTAAACAAAAACCGGTTGATTGTCCCACAGATCGTCTCGAACTTAATTAACATCAATATCATAATTCCTATCATAGCCAATATAATTTCCCAAATGATTCAAATGGCTCACCTGTTCTAGAATTTTGTCATTATTTATTATTTTTGTTCTTATTGGTTCCTTGCTTCGAAATGCCATTACCTTTGTTTTTATAGTGGAGATTTCAATATTGTATTGTTTCCAAATCTGATGAAGCTAAAAAAAAAGAGCAGATTCTGTATTCTGAATTACAAGCAAGTCGTCAGCAAACAATAGTATATTCAGATATCTGTCTTCTGATATTTTCATACCAGGGTTCACTAGATGTTTCAAGTGCGGGATATGTAACGTTAAAGTTGTGTGATAAAGCTCAAAACGCTATAAGACTGAACTACGTCTATGTCTGTAGTTATAAGCCATTTCTGTCTTCGTACATCAGTCAATTTCTTATAGTAAACATAAACAAATTTTCCTTCAAGCATTGCACATTACATTAGAAAAGACGTGTCTTAAAAAATAGAGTAAACTTACTTTACAAATAGAGATATAGGGATAGTATAAAGAAAACAGCCCAGCTGTTTTACGTGATGATCGATACATGCGCGCGGGTTGAAAAATAAAAGCCCTAAAGCTTTCGACATTGACAACAAAGAGACTAACTGACATTCGACCACGAAATTTGTCCTCCAATAAATAGTTGTCGACTGGAAGTGGTATGGCGTTACTTACGGTTGAGGTCCAACGTGACGGCGCTGGATATCGGCGCCACATGGTTGTTGTTAGACGCCTGACAGGTAAACACGGTGTGCAGATGGCGTCGTTCCAGTTTCTCCAGCCGTAACGTGTTGCGTACTCTCCTCTCGGACAGCGTCTCGTACGAGTCGTCCAACAGGGCGTTCTCCTGCCACCACGTCACCTTCGGCAACGGTCTGCCTGCAAACACACAATACAAACGTTGTTACATTACGTGTATAATACTTCTATTACTGTTACATGCAATACTATTCTTAAACTATACTAGTATTCTACCATGAACAGTCTGGGTAAAATTATGAATAAAAGTCTCCATACTAAAAGAAATGGAATTAAAAATAAAAATTACTAATACATACTAGTAACGTATAACTAAGATATTTTTGCCATAAAGGCCAAAACGAACAAGGTAAAAGCTCATACGTGAAGGTAATATGGAAAACAGAGAGTCGAGAAGTAGAATTCAGTAAGACAGCCAGATAGGTTTAAAGGCAAGCAGGACATTACTGCGCCAAAAATACAGTTAGTCTACGGTGTAAGACGGTGGGAAGATCAAATAATCAATGAAAATTTATATTATCACCAACAATTTAATGGAATGGAAACGTCGGAAAAGAAAGGTTTCAATATTATAAATTATACTTAATATTCAATAATATTAAGCAGTTTTAAAATAATACTACATTAATATAATATATTCTGAAAATAATCATATTGTGTTATAAATATTATATAATTAACAATAATCAATTAATTAATATTATAATTAATTAATAATAGGCTATACTAATTATTATTATTATTATTATTATTATTATTATTATGTACTATAAGTAGATACATTTTAATAATTACATTCTGAAAATATTTATAAGAAAGAGTTATTAAATACTGAAACGACGACAAAGCTAGAACATAGAACAGTGCTGTCTCGAGAAACGTGATAAAATTTGTGTATAAGGTATCAGAAAGACGCGACTTTCGAATCAAATACTCATATAATTATTAACTGTTCATTGCCTACTATAATAGGTATAGTCTAATAAGAATCCTGGCTTGACGAACCTGTTTTCATTTATGATGAAAGACGTTTCTACCTTGGAAAAAATGAGTTGCATGGAAACTGCAAAGTTGCAAGACTTGTAAATTAACCCTGTACAAAATAAATTGAAGTACAATGGAAATATAAAATATCCCAGAAATTATGTGGTCAACGTTAGATTCGTAGCATCACGTTTTGAAGTAGATGAATATAATGAGAAGTAGAATCAGCCTATCATGTGAATGTGTAGCTTGAACTCAAAACGGAGTACGTTATAAGCTGTATATTTATTGTGCCGACATTTTACAAAACAATACTGCGAAATAAAGAACAATTTAAATTTATAATTTTTTAGATATATTTTAAAATTAAATTTACTGGGCAGTCATTGTTTTGAATATTCATTCTTGTAGCTCAATTTTAATTGCAAAAGAAGTAATATTTTTCAAGTTTAGAACATAAAAAAAAAATGTGAGTGACTATTTCAGTTTATCCTTATTTACAGTTTGCAATTAAATTTACATGAATTTACAGTTTTACTTAAGTTTTATATTTTACTTAAACTTTTATTCAAGTTAGTAAATTGTACATAATCTTTCTATTTATATAATTTATAAATCACTTACTAATATTATTACAAATTGTCGGTTTGTACAACATTAGGTAAATGACATCTACACTCAAGTCACAAATGAACAATTAGTGATGTTCTGATCGGTATTCAAAGATACCATAGGCAGCGTATGTACAAACGGTTCAAGTAATCAAAGCTGTTGCCCGTGCTAAGGCAATGGCTTCATTCTTGGGCTGATTCACACTGAAACCAAATATTAGTTTAACTTCCCGCTTTCACTTAGCCAACTTTGCGTGAACAATGTCTGTATTTCCTTTTATGTGTCTCTTAGCTCGTTGAATACCGCATAGTAGCTGATACCTGTGAAATTCAAACGTGTTCCAGATCACTATACTAGATAACAGCATCGTGTAATTATTATATATTATTATCCTTGTATCTCTATTGTTCGTACTATAGAATGTACGATTACGAAATACAGTGAAAGAGAATTATGTACGATTATGTCGAAAATGATGAGAGGCGTAACACTTGCAAAGCAAACTTTTTGAAATTACAGAAATGTGCACACAAGCAATTATAATTATTATATTATACGTTCTCCCCTAACGTGACCTGCGAATTTGGCTTCCTTCTTGAGTTACCAAAATCTCTTTTCCATTTTAAAGTATTAACAATTAAATTGTTCTTCTTCCGGGGCTTGGAGTTCCTTCTAGCTTTTGCTAGATAACGTCATGATGTAGGCAAATTCTTTTCAGGATATGTAAGATCCAGGTTGCTTTTCTTTGGAAAGCTATATTCCGGATTCATCTTTTCTCAACCGCTCTTCTTGGAATCTTTTCCATTATCATAATGTCACTTTTCATTATTTTTTTAATCTTTTCCAATCTTTCAACTTTATATAGAGGATGTGTGTGTAGGCACAACATACTTGGAAGAATTTTATACAGAGGCAGTAAAAATAGCGCTGGTTAGGGGAAACCCTAGTTATAAATCGGATCCTGATGATTAGTGTAGCTGTTTTTATAATAACGTATTTTGGTGCTGCTCTGACCCATGGAGAACCCCTCTTAAGTCACCATTTCCGAACGAATTCATCAAAAGCGTCCAAAATGTACAAACTTTGCCTTGTACTGAGTATTACCTGCTTTTAAGGCAAGTCAATCCCTTAATTTTTTTATATCTCTATTCGACATTTTGCTTACACAAATAGACATGTAGACATGGATAAAATCATTATTAACAGTATTAAATAGCTTTCCAATATTCTTTAACTTTCTAATTTGAAAATAATAATTTGTATGATATATTTGCGTACTGACTTTACTTGTAAAGATCTATTTATTTATACGATAATCTTTATTGGTAGAAATATTATCTTTGTTCTTAAATATTAGAGTAACAATGAATCAGCTCCTTTACAGTGAACGTGCTTATCTGATTTGAGGTAGTGGTAGTGACTACTGTGTTGACACGAAGGGTTATATGCGGGTTAAAGTCGGTACCCTTATTCTACTTTTAATTTTGAACGAGTAGTCCAGTAGTCCTACAGTAGGTTTTGTAGATTTTTCTTAATATGTATGTTTCGACTCATATACTGTAGAGCGCTGCTCCAAATATAACACCTTATCAGTTCCTTCAGTTAATGTAAACCCAAATTGCTGGTCAACAACTCTCTTCGTAGTTCATGAATCCAGTCTTGACCATAGCAATTCGTGATCTGTTTTCTTTGTTGCGGTATATATAATTTGTCAGAAGACTTTCTAAATACTTGAACCGCTAAATAATGTCTAGTTCTTCATTTTTCCCAACGTTTCCAAAATGTTTTACATTCTCGATATTCTCACCATTGTTTGACTTCTAGAAGATACTTTCCATTCTATAGTTCCTTCCTCTTCCTACTAGCCTGTATCTATCACGTTCTGGCATAATATTTCTTTGGCCTTCGTCAGCAGAATGAGGGTGACCACACATTTTATGTTTGCTAATGACATTTCCTCCTAACGTGAATTAGTGGATAAGTAATAATACGGTGTTATAATAAGGATTTAAAGGTAAAAAAGAAACTTTAGATAGGAGTAATGTAACTTGCAGATATAATATGTGATTTCATGGTCTTTTGGAATGAGAAAACCCGAATGGAGGGATGTGGAAAAATGGATATCGAGACATTAAAATTTCCGAACCGTCAATATTCTGATGGACATTACACGTAGGTCAATAATTTCGTACTTATCAGAAATTATTGTTTTATTCACTCATGGGGTTTTGCTGTACATATTGTAATATAGTTGTATCTGCAACCATTGTTGAATTATGTACAATATTTTTTATTGTATTTACAAATTATAATACCCTAATGTTCAAATAGGCTCATTTAAATTTGAAATTATCGGATACTAAATTTATTGTCATTACAAGTTATAGTTTTTTCTTATGTGACTGCTCAGTTGTTAAGTTTTTTTAAAGACTACAGATAAAAATAAGTAAATATCACTGTGCCTTACTAGGAATAAAATCATATTTACTTTCTGCCTTAAACGTTTTGAAAAGAAAGTTTTATGAACTTAGACGTGTTAAGAAAAAATGAAACTTCTTTTGTAAACTTAATTTAACATAAACGTAAGGCGTCTGCATATTTGAAGTGCACACTCAAAAGGAAGATACCGTCCAAAATAATAAATCTGTCTGCATCCATCGCAACGTCCTTTCTGGAATCGTTAAAAAGCAATTTGCATGATATAGGTTTTAATGCGGACAGATTTTACGAGTTCCGCACGGCTTTATAGCCAACGAAACAGGGTTAAAGAGGAAGAAGGAAAGTCTGTGCAGTTACAAACGACACAAAACTTCGCACAGCACGATACTCGATTTCCATGTAAAGCAATACTGCACACCACTGCATAATCTATATACTTACCGATCCAATTTATGTTCTTTGCATATAATAAATGCTGCAGTAGAAAGCAAACGCATCTACTTGTCGTCATTTATAAATATACTGTCCATCATTTGGAAACGCGATATGAACTCATGGCTTTTATTGCCAACAGCAACAATTAAAATCGTACCATCTACAAAGAGTACACTTAAAAAATGTCAACTATAAACAGGGGGGCAGTTTATTTACTTCTCTACATAAACTTGTAATTGAACCGCATTTATTGGTTTTGTGTTATGTTCACACATGAAGCAAGTTTTACACGCAATGATAATGTCCATAATAATCATTACTAGGCAGAAGAAAACGCTCATCAAATATATACTTTTAAATTTGTTAAAAATTATTACTTTAATGAAATCGATCCTTACTTTGTTGTAAACTACTATTACTGAATTGATTTTAAAAATAGAAATAACTGTCTGACACAAAAAAATAGTCCGAATTTATGGAAAGGCTATTTCTCGCCATTACTCTGTTATCTGTTAAACAAATAAGATGACACTGTGTTTATAATAAAAGCCTCAACTTGTTACTTAATAAACAATAATTTGATAAAATGAAAATTTACAAAGCTGTTAGTGATCAAAAATTAAAGTAGTCGCCATACTAAAACTTCAGGTCATAAATTAATCGTGATTTTGTAATTCATTAAATAAACCTTAAGTAAACATGTACCAAAGTTTATTAAGATTGCTTCTTAAAATATAAAATTTACTTTATTTAAAATATAGAAACTTCTTTTGTTTAATTAATGCACAGAAATCGAATAGGTACGTATAGTGAGTACAAGTTGTAAGTTACACCCACTGTGTGTGTGTGTGTGTGTGTGTGTGTGTGTGAGAGAGAGAGAGAGAGAGAGAGAGAGAGATAGAGAGAGAGAGAGAGAGAGAGAGAGAGAGAGAGAGAGAGAGAGAGAGAGAGAGGGGGGGGAGAGAGAGTATGTAACTATTACTATTCAGGATTTGATAATTTATATAATTTTTGCATATAATATTATATTTATATTTATGAAAAGTCGATAGTTAAAACGAACTATTGAGAAAGTAGATCGAGATCAAAACCTGTAATCAACATTGTACTCCTCTCTGCCAGCGCAAGCCTAACTCATTAAAATCAGAGATGGCTGGCTGATTGACGCAAAGTCATTTCTGAGACAATCATTAACATAATCGAAGAAAACGAATTTGTGGAAAATGAAGGGAAAATTATATAATTATAAAGGGTCGTTTGCCAAAAATCCGAATTTTCTGAAGTGAAAGAGGGATAAGGAAGAGAGTGTAGATGGTTGGTTATAAATAACGTTCATTAATAGTTTAAAAGAGTAGACGAAAATAAATATGGTAGAGAATTGGAAGATAGATAGATAGACGCACAGACCAACAGATAGGTAGATGAACATGTAGAATAGTATAATTAATTTTCATTAACTTTTGAAAAAATGTTTGTTATTACGTTACTTTATTCACTAGCATTTCGACAACTATTTCAAATACTAATTCGATGACATGAACCGAATGTTTATTGTTATCATCAGCATCAGTAGCAGTTGTATGCACGCTGCTAAGCGAATGGCTCCCTAGCTGGATAATCAAACCAGTGTATTTAACCCCCTGTAACTTTGTATACTATACATGGAAAAAATATTTTGTTTTCGCCTACCTAATAGTTCTAATAGTTTTTTTTATTTTATTTCGAATCGTTTTGATGAAACCGGTAGTTTTTCTATCACCTTTTTGCTATTTCTTCTTTCATTTTTTTAATAAACACCTTTACGATAGTCTACCAGAATTAGATTAGGACACTCCCCCCTAAGGGCAAGCCCCCTAGTGTGGAACAACCCCTATATTTTCACACTGTGTAAATCAGAATTAATCCACTCCTAAGTGAAGGCACGCGACACCATATGGTCGCACATGGTTTGAAAGCCTATTAAAGGGATGACGCCTAGAGCTCATCACCCCTTGTCATTCAGTAACTTTACGGTCTACGTTCTAATTATGTCAGAAAGTCTCCCTGCTGGTGAGTGATGTGCAGGAGTGATAATCCACTTATTTCTTCATTGGGATGCGGATGTTCACAGTGGAAACGCCTTCTTCCTACGTACACGGCCTACGGGAGGAATAATCACTAATAGAATGTCGAGGGCGAAGCACGAGGGTTAACAGAGCTCGACGGGAAATATAAAAAGGGCCGAACAAACTCCACAGTTCTGCGAACGCATAGAAGAAGAATGATGTCACAATACTCAGACGAAGGATATGGCACAGTTACACTCAAAGCACATTTATGGCCTGTGCAAATCGAAAAGAGTGTACTCGCGCGCGCACACACTATTTAGAAAATTGTTCCAAATATTACGTATATTTTACAGACGTTAAGTTTTACTATGTTTATTTCTAAGTAAGTGTAGATATTTCTAAGCATCAAGATATTTCTAAGGGACATGTTTGTTTTGGGAATCATATTGTTCCCATCCAATCTCTGAAGATGGGAATGGCTTCACCAGTTACGGCAGTTGCTTCATCAGGTGGGAAGTTGAGGATGGAAACAATATGATTCCCGAAAGTTGTCCCGAATAAGGGAAAAACATCTTGAGGTAAAGTAATTATAAATATTAAATATATTATAATATATGTGTGCGTGCGTGCGTGTGTGTGCGCGCGTGCGTATGTGTGTGTTTCAATAAGAATATTATTTATCGACCGTATTAATTATGGCTTCTAGTTGATTCGAGTTCAGGTCGTAATAGAAACGCAGTTTTTATGAAACGTTTCAAAATTTATTTAATCCCATAGTCATGCCTACAACATAAAATACAAGATAGTATAATTGTAATAGGAAGGTAAACAAAAAACTGATGTAGGCCCACTGTCTCAGTAAGTGTTATTCAAACTTAATACGTCCCCAGAAAACAAACAGGAATAGCCCCACAAACCAACAGCCCCAACCCCTCCATCTAAAGGAACCGTTATACCTGGACTTTCTTTACTTTGTCCGTCCGCTCCTTATTCAGTCAAATAATAGCTTCACACACTTTCGCTATGCATTGTAAAATATGTAACTAATATGTAACTAATTATGTAATTATGTTAATTGTGTTTCTCCTGTGAAGCTACCGTAACTGGTGAAACAACTGTCAGGAAAATAACAATTATCTGTAGAACTATAACAAGTGTTTATTTATTAAATTCAAATATGTAAGTATCGTAAGCTACTCTATTACAGCGCACCACACCACTATTAATATCATAGAACTAGGGAAGAAAACCTTTTACAATTATACTATCTTGTAATTTATGTTGTGGACATGATTAAATAAATATTGAAAAGTTGTATAAAAACTGCGTTTTTATTATGACCGGAAATCACTGTCAACTAGAAGCTACACACACACACACACACACACACACACACACACACATTGCAAGGTTACAGGTATTATAAAATAAATTAATACTTGACCATGTACCCAACGCAACTATAAAGTGTTGAACACCGGCCAGGTCGTAGGATTTTGGCGTCCGTTGCGCTAAGTACGTATATGTGGTTGCACAATAAACGTATTTTTAATAAGAGGAGTGAGACGTCGATGACATTAAATTAAAAAAACATATTAAAATAATCAACCATCGATTTATTAATATTGAAAACAAAATTACGTGGATATTAAAAATTTAAATTATAAAATTGAAAAGTATCTTTTATAAGTTTACACTCTGTAAAAAACATAACATACCATTGTTATTCAGCACACGTAAAAAAAATATAATCTTAATATCTAAACATACATGCTGAACAAATTATACAAATACTTTATATTGCATGGGTGTCTGACTTTGACTCAGTTTTAAAAATAAATAGCATCTCATTTATAAAATAATATTAACTTTACAAAAATAAAATTTAATTGTTGCTGTAAAAGTTGTATAAAAATATAACATTTACTTGAAGACTATTGTTTATTTCTAATGACACGCCCTATTTCTAATATTAAACAGGAGATTGTTATTTTTAATTTTTATTGTTAAACCAAACTTACTATTTTTAAACACAATTTAAAAATAAGTAAATTATTTACATTTAAATCTTTAATTCTTTACTAACTCATATAATTTTTTTATGAGTTCTTTGCACAAAACTATAATTGTTCATTTGTCACCTGCGTACTGCCAAAGTTACCGTTGCGTGTGTATGTGTGTGTGTGTGTGTGTGTGTGTGTGTGTGTGAGCGCGCGCGTGCGTCCTGAATTATGACAATGACGATGATGATGATGCTGATGCGTTCTCGGTCTCTATGGCTTGTTGTTGATGATGGTCCAGTGTTCCTCCATAAATCGTGGTGTATGGTGAAGATGTTCAAATCGATCGGCAGACCAGCAGAGTGACGTCGTGTGAAGATTCCTTGAGTCTGACTTCGCCCAAAATTGCCGGAGGTATTTATACTAGTCGGTAAACTGACAGGTCAGAGAGTGTTTCAACTTGCAGAATTGTGTCAATTTTCGTGTAGCGTCTCTTTGATTACTGATCACTTTCTAGTCCATTTTTGCAATCACGTACAATTTACCGTAACGCGAGTGATTTCATTGTCTTCGTAATTTTTTCACTGGTCACTTACATATAACTCAATTGTTAATTACTAGTTAATTACGATAGTAATTAACATTCATTTATATAACGTCTTTTTATTGCACTTTTCTGCAATAATTTTGCATTACCATATGCGTTTAAATGTCCTTAATCTAATGTTGTTTTTAGAATTGTGGTAAGTCTTTGGTAACAGGTAAAAAACGTATTAATTAATTTATTTTAATCTTGTTAAAACCTGATTAATGACAAACCAACAATTCGTACGTGTCTCCCCCTCTCGTCGTTCAATGTAGGTAGACTCTGGCACACACAAAAGCTGTATTTACTCTCGGGCCAGGTGCATACTTTTGACAGGGCACAGCCTGCACTGTACTGTACAAAATTGTTTAAAACTGTTCGTCGCATTCTTTTTAAACTTATTATTTACACAACATACCGCCCTGGGCAAATATGCAAATATATGTGTTGTTGCAATATATACTGTATAATAACACAGTATAGTTACGTCTTATAGTTGTGTGTTTTCAGTCTGCAAATCTGGAAATGAATATTCAATTCAGAGAAACTGAAACATAATAATTTTGTCTCTTGTCTTAACGAATAAACATCACGTAAGGTACGATTTTTAGCGTGGCTGTATGCACTTGTGTTTGCCCGTGCTGCGGCACCATTGTATGATTACAGAGAGTCAAGTAGAATCTCCAAAACATAACTACGTAACACTACAATGCCATCGGTAACAACATAAATCCAAGTACAAAGCCCGGTATTACTCTTTGATGTTGCGATACAAACCCGTACTGCTGGAAACACAAAGCTTTTGTTACATACGCGTACTCGAGTGTGCTTCTCCTGGTGATGATCACCGGTGTTATTAAAGTAAGAGTAGGCACTCAGGTTTGGCAACAACCCCACTCTGCTCAACGATTGGCCATATATGTGTGCGGTGAAGCGTGATAAAGTCAAAAATATAACTTAATAAATTCAGGTTACGAACTTTTATGCTAAATACACGTGTGTACAACATGATTCAAACCATTTTGTTATGTTAGAATTACTGAGTGTTATTATACAATGTTATTATTCCTAAAACGCATACCTTCCTTTACAAATTAATTAGCTTTTTAAAAAAGTGAAATTTACATCTATCTATCATCTATCATGTCTATGAAAGACATGACATCTATGATGACATCTACGTTTTCCTTCAGCTATTACACGTTCACGAGGAGTTAAGAAAGTCTTAAATTAAAGGAAAATTTGGTAACGACCGTGTTTCCGTGTACGATACACGACTGTATAATAAGTTTTAGCCCATTCCTTTCGGCGACAGTCATGAATTTTTACCAGAATTACTGTCACATGAAGCTGAAAATATTACCAAATCTATCAATAGTGGTAACTGTACTGTAAGATCCGGTAAATTCAATTTTGTAACGGATATTGAAGATAAATAACATATAAAAATACGTAATTCTGAGTTAGTATGCTATTTCAGAAGACCCACTACTGTATCATAGTCTTAGAAAGACGTCAGTAAACAACTCTTACAAAATGTAGTTCACCAAAGAATACGTACATCGTTTTGGTCATAGCAAGCACCTTTAACGTTTGCAAATTAGGCCCAACGATTTCTACAGCATAACACTAAGAGCATTCACAAGTCATCATCATCATCATCATCATCATCATCTAGTCACTCCAGCGCTTTCTCGGACGTCCCACACCTCTCCGTCCCTTCGATTTACAGTTCCATACTTGTTTCGGGACGCGGGAGTCATCTATTCGGCAAAGATGTTCCCACCAATTCAGCCGATTCTGGGCAATCCTGTCGAGTATACTCATAATACTCAGTTCCTGCCATATATCTATGTTTCTTCTATGATCATGGAGAGTATACCCTGCCACGTGCCTGAGAAATCTCATTTCAGCCACTTGGATACGATTGCCATGGCCTTTAGTTAAAGTCCAATTCTCAGACCCATAAAGAAATGTGGGAAGGGCAATCACCTTGTCGAATTTTAGAGGTGTTTCTTTACTTGCTGACTTAAGAGTTCGCATGATGCTCCCGCACATAAGGTTGAACTTATGTATTCACAAGTAGTACAGCGATTTATTCACTTCCAATCATACACATCAATTTCGTAAACAGTTACACAATTTTTATCCATTCAAGAGAAGGAGGCAACTTTTTTCAGACCTAGTCACCACAACTTTTTTCTTAGAATATATTTCACAATTATTTTAATTTGTTTATTTTTTTCTTATATGCTCATGTCGCCAGATCATTCACCGCCAGTATTATCTGAGTTACATTAAACATTTCTTTTTTAATTTTATGTGTTTATGTTGTTGGTAGCCCTATGATTTCTAGTTCCTCCATATATTAAGCCAACAAATAATTCACCAGCTATCTCCAAGAAAAACTAAACGAGCGAGACCGTTACTACCATAAATGTCATAAATTTATTTAGTAGCCTTAATAGGTTTACTGGAATGCATTGGGCATGCTGAAATTTATGGAGGACTATCTGAACTTCTAAGAAAAGTCCAGCACATCGGGTTTTTTTCTTTTTAGAGTTCAGGAAGTACCATGACCAATAAATTTATTATGATTATATATATATGTGTGTTATATAAATTTATATAGTATTTAAACAATAAAAAAAATTCAGTTTCGCTGTAATAAATCTTTAAAATTTTTTTTACAACAGGTTTCACGATTAATAAGCCATCCCTCTTTGCGGATTTAATATCAATGTCTGCGAGTCTGTCTGGTGGTCGAAATTGCAAAACCCAATGCAAAGTTTCCATTCCTACCGTAGCGTTTCAGTTTCGTGGTTTCGCTATAATTGGACAAACAGTATCAGTGAAACAAAATTCGATGCAGCAGACGCTGGGATCTGCCTACTCCCTGCAAGCGTTCGTTGCGAGCCGGCCACAAAACTGGCGACTCATGTCACAGTCGTCTACATCGCTGACCACAGGGTAGTTGTAGTCTACACTTAGTTGACGTAAACGTCAGGATAAACTTGAATTAGTCTGACCACTGGCAAACCTTCATCCATTGTTTAATTGATCAATTAGTAATTCAATAAATATACTAATCAGTACTAACAATTTTCTTTTCAAATTACACGAGAATAACGTTTGTTCTAGAAATCACCTAACGTGCTCCGTACTTTGTGTGTTAATTTTTAAGTTATTACTAACTACTAAGTATATTAAAAACAATAAACGATTTATAGTTTTTTCGCTAAATGTCTGTAAACGGTGGATAGGTAGGGTATGAACTTATTAACTACAAGTTTAGATATTTTATAATTGATAGAGCTATAATTTAGATATAATTTTGAAAAATTAGTAATTCCATTTTTCCAACGTTACGACCAAACTGTGTTCACACATACGTATTTAAGCGGGCTGAATTAGCTATTTAAGCAAACGGACAAAAATACGTAACAAATATTCGCGTGAATCCATTTTACATTTTTTATATTAAAAGTAAATAAGTAAAAATGTAACCATGTGAATTAAAATTTATATACATAAATAAATGCAAAATTCTTCGCCTGCAAATGAATCTGGAACCAGAACTTTTGCCTCTAAATGGCAACCTCCGGACTACCAAGCTCCAGTAGAAATACAGTGCAGGCAGCAAACATACAATCTCACGGAAGGCCAGAACAGTGGTTCCCATACTTAAAAGAAGGATACTTTTCAACCGTAAGGCGGAACATTAGCAGTGGTAATGAATTATGGGTATTATTGAATATATTTATCAATGAATAATTGATATTGTACGATAAATTGTGGAACAAGACTTCTGAGACAAAAGTGGAAGGAAAAGAAAAAGCTTGCTGTGGATTGCCACAATTTACTTTATGTAATTTTAACTGACGCGCTTGGCCGACACAGAGTAAAGTAAGAATTTATAACGTAGTATAAATCGAAGATAATTATAGTTTAAACTTTAAATTTCACTATTAATTATTACTTACTCTAACACAAAACCTTTTCTTAGCTTTTTATGTTTCTATCGCAAAATTTTACTTCTTCATTTAATGATTTTTCATTTAAAATATGATAAGTTCAATTTATTGTTTTTTTTTTATTTTCAATACAAACAGACTACAGTGACTAATATTTTTTACCGATACTGATTGAGGATTCGTTGACACTTAGTGAAACATATTGCTACAAAGTAACAAAAATAACACCATTATAAACTAATCAAAAAGAATGATACGCATATAACAATAACAACACTAAAAAGTGGGCTACATTCACGTAAACCATGACAAAATTTACTAAACTACTTAAGAAATATAATTATGTTAGAGTAGCATACAAAACAAAGCAAAAAAAAAAACGGATGGAAGTACTAGGAATCTCTCACAATAAGCAATAAGAATGATACATCAAACAATGGGATCTACAAAGTAGAATTCGAAGACTGCAACACATTTTACATAGGCCAGACCAAAAAGCAATTAAAAAAGCCTGACGACCAAAAGCAACATGGCTGACGATAACCATATTACTTACTGCACACACACTGTGACGATTTAATTGGTAATAAATAAATTTAATAATAAAAAAAATTAGAAATTTTTTTTTTTGAAAAAAAAAAATTAGAAAACAAATAAGTATTTCTTAAATCGCACAATTAAACCAAATACCCCTGTACTCACTCAGAATAAGTATGAGATTTAAATTGAGAAAATCTAACTAAACAAGTAATAAAAAAATCGTAATGTAAAAAGTTAAGAATAATACAGTTAACCCTTTAGTAAATCATCATGCGTTGACCTGTTTAATTTCGGACACAACGTGCATAGCGAACCGTCTGTAACTTAGAAATATCTGAAAATCGAAATGTAAGTAATTAATAATTTGAAGGCAGAAGTAGTAGTTAAAATAATTCCTGTAAACTAAATAAGTCTAAATAATTTGTTTCATCTTGCTATAAGAATGTCTATTTAAATAAAAAGTTGGAACTATATTATAGCGGAGTACTCGCTCCGCTTCGTTGTAATGTACCTGTCGTATCAATGCAAGAGTTACGATGCGGCGTTCAGACAGTACACACCTCCAAGCGAGGGCTCTTCAAAAATGTTTTATTTAAACTTTAAAATAATGGTTAGCTATCACTAAAAAGTGGGGAGCTAGTGATAGTTATATGTATAAGATGTAGTAAAAGGTTCGTTAAAGAAATGTAGTAATATAAAAAAAATTAAGAACTCGTAAACAAGGTGACGTCTCAAGTTAAGATGCAAACTCCAGTACAACTCTACCAGTGAATATGTGACCTGGCTAATTGCATATACGGACGTCTACAACCCATACAACGCTGACCAGGACCGGCGAGGATCAACCCGACTTAATGCAACATTACATCAATCTCCTCACTAATACAGCTATAAGATATTCACCAGAGACACGACCCAGATGACTACTCCGACTACCAGACTTCCGAAAGTCACGCCCCAGGACGAGGACAGCAAAAGCTTATTTTAGAGGTGACTCGATAGCTTGCCTATCGAGAATTAAGTACATTTGAAACATAACTTTTTATATATGAAAGAGACTTTTCAAAAGACAATAATTTTCTCTAAGCAATAAATAAAACCAGTGTAATGTAAACTGTAATATCGAAAATCATACGTTGTAACGTTAATCTTGAAATGTAAGTTATAATCCCTTAATTAAATAATACCATTCTTCAAATGGTTTATGTAATGATGCAAGCTCCTTGATGAGCATAATATAATTCAGACGTCTTTACTAGATTTAAAGAGACTCGGATCCGAGGTAAATTACATGATCAATATCATCCCTTGTTTGACAGAAAACCCTTTTTAAATATTTCAGTATAAATTTTTATGTTATGGGATCTATTTATATGATTTGTTAATAAAGAGATGTCATTTTATTACAAATTGAAGTGAGTGCATAAATCAGTGAAATACCTTCCCCTTGTGTCCTAATCAATAGAGTAAATATTATCGTTCAATGTGTTGAGTTTAATTTCAGTTTGTTACAACGTAGGCAGCCTGTATAATTGGCTAGCGTCAATTATCATGGGTTCCCTGGATTTGTAACGTAGCCCGGAACGTTACAACACACACACACACACACACACACACACACACACACACACACACACACACACACACACACACACACACACACACACACACAGATGCCATAGATGACATATTATATATATATATATATATAATATTGTACGTTTAACGATAATCACGGCAATAAAAATACCGGTAGTGTAAGAGCACAGTTATTGAAAAGTTGACATGAAATATAAAACGATAAATACGCGACTAATTGTAAAATCAACGGTATGATGTAGGAGTGGTGTGGTATCGATTTCTCGACGTTCGATGCTTAATTTATTGCCCAAGCTGTGGTAATGTCTGCAGTGCCATAGATAACGACAAACTGTCAACGCCAAACGCTAGAAAGCAGTCGAAAAGAAATAATCGATCCTGATTTATTGGCTTCCGCAACAAAGCGCGATTTTGTCTCGCGTTTATGAAAGGCGTCTAAGTATAATATCACCCATGAATACTGCATGTATTATTGGACAAATCATAACTAGGATCGATAAATAACTTGGAAAAACCCTTTATCTATACACACTTATCCGCTTATGCCACAAATGTGCAAACGAAAAAGTATACACAATTTTGTATCTTTGGTTAGCAGACCAACATACGGTGTGTGTGAACTAATTACATACATGTTCACACTTATAATGTAAAGAGTTGAAAGGGTTACGATGCAGAATGCTATTATAAACGATCACATCATTAATATTCAAAATGTGGCATGAAACGTGAATAAAACAATAATAGTATAATAAGTTAATAATAACCATAATAAAACAATAAAGGAATACGACCCCGCGGCAGACCTCTCTTTCTTCTAGGTTAGCAGCCCGTAGGCTGGTTGGAAGCAGCTCGCCATTCTTCACGCTTCTCTGCTTTTCTTTACAACTCACAATATGATGTGCAGTTCATATCGACCATAAGCTGTTTCAAGTAGTCTAAGCGGGGTCGTCCTCAGTGACTCTTCCCTTCACTTATTATTCTCTATTATTCTCTTAACCAACCCATTATGTCGTGGTATATGCCCTATAAGCTTAGCTCTTCTGCCTTTTAAATTTCGTAGAAAGCTCTTCTTCTCCTGAGCTCTTCTAAAGACTTCCTCATTCGTTATCTTCTCCGTCCAGCTTATCTTGAATATTCTTCTGTAGTACCAGGTCTCAAATACTTGGAGTGTGAGTGAACTCACATACTAAATATGGTGTGTGTGAACTAGCTACATACATCCTCACACTTATAGTACATAGCGCTGAAAAGGTTAAAATGCAGTATGCTATTATAAACGGTCACACCATTAATATTCAAAATGTAAACCTTACGTTTACATTGGCACGAAATGTTTACGATCACGTGGCATGAACAATGATACTAAAATATGTTAATAATAACCATAATAAAACAATAAAGAAATAAGACCCCGCGGTAGGCCAATACTTGTAAATTGGTCTACAAATTGTAAACTGCTGTAGGTACAAAAGAAGCGTAATGATTACGGTCAAACTGTATAAGCTGTAGTAAATAACTTACTGAGCAAAACGACGTTGACAAAGCAAGGAAACGACAACACGATTAGGTCAAAAGGAACAGACAAACAATACCTAATTACACCTACTATAATCTCAAAAGCCAGTGAGAGAACAACGTTGTTCATCCCCCGCCATTGTAAACGTCTTAGCCAACCACTGCCATCGCAGTTATAATGAAATGATTTATTTATACTCACCGCTCTGATTTCCATCCCGAACACTTTAATTTCGCAGAATTAATATTACTAATGTTCGGTGTTCTGTGTTTACTGGGCTGCCACTCTTGTTATCTCTAATTTATGAGATAGAGATAGAACGCCGCCATTACAGTAATAGAAACTATCGTGTTATTGTTATTATCGATATTGTTGTATTTTGAATTCCCGTTACAGTGTGTACACTCATAAGCAAGTTTTGTTGAATACAGAAAGACGAAACACATTACATGTTACTTTTTCATGTAAAAGAGAAAAAAATGTAAACACATAGGCTATAGTACAAAATACACAAATTTCCGATACGTAATGCACATAAAAAATAATACAAAAATTTGATAGGAACGTTTAGCTATTGACAATATACGAAGCCAATTTGATGTACTAGCATATTGATTACAGTTGTGTTGACTAAATTTTTACTTTACTTTGAATGTTGTAAAGTCACCACAGATTATCTCTTGCAATAATATACGAGGGTCGTTCGGAAAATAAGGTTTGCTTGCGCATAACGTCTATGCAGTTGACATAATCTAGTTCAGACATGCGCAGTATATTAGTTTAGTACATGCCGTATCCAGCAAACACAGACGTTTCATTGTTGCTTCGTGTAGACAGACGGTACGTTTATTAAACGTTGAGTAGCCTCATTGAAAATCCCGCGAAGTATGAAGTCCGTGCTGTGTTACCGTTTTTGCACGCGAAAAAATTAAGTACGGCGAAACGTCATCGCCAAATTACTGACATGTATGGCGAAAATGTGATGAGTGATAGTATCGTGCGTCAATGGTGCCATGAGTTCTCTTACTTCCGTACGAAAACTTCCGGTACTTCCGGTATTCATGACGAAGACCGAAGTGGCCGACCTTCACTTGTCACTGACGAGCTCGAGCAACGTCTCCATGATAACATTCGTTTAAACGTTATTACAATAAGCGACAATTTTTCTTAAATATCATGAACGTTCTGGACGAAATAATCACAGAAGGAAAGCTTCATTACCACAAAATCTGTGCCATATGATTGCCAAAAATTCTCAACGCGGCCCATGAAAATCAGAAAATGTGTTAGAAACTTTTTGGACCAGTATCGTGCTGAAAGAGACGAATACCTCAAACGTATTGACACAGGAGATAAGACTTGGATCTCGTATGTAAACACAGAAACCAAACAACAATCGATGCAACGGAAACATAGCTCAGTACCTAAACCAAAGAATTTCTAAAAAAATGGCAAGAAGATTATGGTTACAGTTTTCTGGAACCACCGAGGTGCGGAATTACTGGAACGGCATATGACAGTATATTCTAAAGTGTATTATCGAACACTACAAAAACTGAGAAGGGTGATACAGAATCGCCGGATCGGCCTGTTGTCTTTAGACGTCGTCCTGCTTCACTACAAAGCACGACCACATAGCACCGTGGCCACATGCGTAACATTTCAGAAATTCGAATGAATAATTTGTATCACCCCCCTTCCTTATAGTCCAGACTTGGCACCAAGTGACTTTCATCTTTTTATGCACCTGAAGAATTTTTTGGCTTCACATAATTTCACGAAGAATGGCGAATTCAAAAGTGCTCTGGAGAATGATTAAAAAAAGGCGACAAATTACTTTGAGGAGGGTATAAAGAAGCTTCTCACGATATTACAAGTGCTTATATAATGGTGGCAGCTGCGAGAAAATTGAATTAGGATCTAATGTTATATACGTCACCAATAAAAATTTGTATCCTTAAAAGATTTTTTGGTAGCCTATCAGATCTCATTTTCCGAACGGCCCACGTATTTTCAAGTCAGTAACTTCAAATTTCTCGACAATGACGTAATTTACCATGTCCTTGTTGATGTCGAGAAAAATTCTGGAAATTTAACCTCATATGCAGAACAATTAAACGATCTCTTACTGGTAACTGAGTAAGAAAGAGCACAATGTTAAAGTTCTATACAGTCATGGCTGTGTTGAGGCAACATCTAGTCCTAAACATTAGACCTTGCACAAGAGTCGACTTGGCTGAAATGAGGTTTTTAAGGTCTGTTCTGAGTTAAGAAGAAGGATTAAACTTAATATCGAGGCACTTATAACGTACGTTGGAAACTATAATTCAAGGTTTAAAAATGAACGTACATGAACACAATGGTGTTTGCGGATGATCACGTAATAATAAAAAAATGGATGCCAGCTCCAGAGATCAGTGTTCAAACTACAGCCAGTCTGTTCGAATTAAAATATGAAATTTATGTGCACAAGATAAAAAACTTGTCAAACACCCTTTTATGGGCAAATACAACTTGCGAACCAGGATTGTATTGGATAATAAGACTATAGAGCAGGTGTCGCATTTCCGCTCTCTTGGCTGTGGCATCATCTATTATGTGAATTATGATGTTCATCATAGGTTGGATAATTTTCAGTCAATGTATGGCACAATTCGTCAAGCGTTATCGACGAAAACAAGGAAAGAGACTGTATTAAGATTTTATAGAATAATGGCTGAGCCAGTGTTATTGTTTGGTTCTGAAGCTTGGGTTTCCTGTCAAAAAACTCTGAGTCAGATACTAGCATCGAGAATGAGGTTCTCGCGATCTGCTGAAGGCTATACACGAAGAGATGGAGTTTACAATGAAGACATTCCCAAAGATTGTAATATTAAAGATATCCGGGCTGTCCCGCCATGCTACCTGTGGACAGCTTCAGCCGATACCACAGTACTGTGGGCCTGTACGTGAACACCCTACGTTCAGGATTTCTATTCCACTGATGATGGCAGCCATTGGAGCTGCCGAAACGTTTGGTTTGGAAATAAACTGTGGACCACGGCCAAACAGCCCGGATATCTTTAATCTTACAACTGACACCGGCCGTGAAAGCATGAGGACAATATTCCCAAAGATGTTGTACATTTTTAATATCCAAGATCGTATTGCAGAAAACAAAGAGAGATGGACTTGCTCATGTGACTAATATGCCAGATGGGAGGCTGGCTAAGGAAGTTTAGTAATAGGCCTGTAAGTTATTGGACAACAAAGTTTAGGAAGACCTAGGAATCGTTGGTGGAGTGAATGTATTCCTTTGGGACCAGAACAGGTTATTCACCTAGTCTCTGATAGAAGAAGAAGAAGAAGGAGGAGGAGGAGGAGGAGGAGGAGGAGGAGGAGGAGGAGGAGGAGGAGGAGGAGGAGGAGGAGGAGGAGGAGGAGGAGGAGGAGGAGGAGGAGGAGGAGGAGGAGGAGGAGGAGGAGGAGGAGGAGGAGGAGGAGGAGGAGAAGAAGAAGAAGAAGAAGAAGAAGAAGAAGAAGAAGAAGAAGAAGAAGAAGAAGAAGAAGAACTTCGGAATTTAGAATGTAAATAAAAATAGTGAAGAGTATATAAAGAAGGAAGAAAAGATCTCGACGTGTTCAGAATGGAGCACGGACACCTACGAAAACATATCCTATTGGTAGGCCCAGAGGAACAACAAACGTTGGCAGATTATAAAGAAGATTGTTCATTCAATGAGTCGCAATTGACCAAACGGGAGAAAATGAAGATCAGATTATTTTATAATTGTTCTTATTTTATACGTATTATTCATAGGCTAAGTTATTATTATTATAATAAGTAAGTTGGTGACTTACCTCCCGTTGAGATGCACGTGATATCGACAGAAGCGCCCTCGTTGTACGGCCCGAGGATGTAATGCTGTATGTGATCGCCTCGTTCGTCCAGCACGCTCAGTCTCTCTGGAGGCACTGGAACAATATATCATAATAATTTAAAGCTTATGTAATGGGAACGTTTACACGAATTGTACTGCTAAGTGGCGTAGATTACGTAGACGTTGTTAAGTGCATTATACAACTTAGCGTGAACACGACACTCCCTGTTTACTGACAGGTAATGTAAAGTATTCATTTTACATTAGACATTTACATTTTTTTTAATATCTGGTGTTGTCACCATTTGAGAATTATCACTAGACAGTACCATAAACCGGAGAGTGTGACAGTGTTTTTCTTCCCCAGAATTATTCTGAAAGTGAGTGATAGGTACACAAAGAAGCAGGAGAATGGTATTTATCTATCGTAGTATTATGTATTATCCAACAGTACAAAAGGCAAACATTTATTTAAATTTGTCAGATACACAGACAATCGATTTCTGCTTACGCAACAAAAACATGTCATAAATTAACAAGAATCTTATTAAGTTGAAATAAAACGGGGCTCTTAGGCTGTGGTAGTTTGTTAGTGGAATATTAGTGGAATACATGAGCTTTCTACCTAGAGTTCAGTCTTCTGTTTTAAACAAGTCAAACGTTGTTGTCACATATAAGACTACAAATAACATTTTAAATAGCCTTGGTACTCGGGAACCAACCGTCCTTGAAAAGAAAACAGGGATCTATAAATTAATATGTAATAGTTGTGATGCTTTTTATGTGGGCCAAACGGGCCGTGGTTTTCGCAAGAGGTTTGTTGAACATAAGCCACCCACTTATTTTCACAACACAGAAAATGTAAAATCTAAATTCGCTAAACATCTTATTGATGAAAATCACAACTATACTAATTTTCATACCAACTTGATACCCCTTCACTTTTGTAATAAAGGACGTTACATGAACGCCCTTGAAGAGTTTGAAATATATAGAGCGTATAATAATCCTGTTACCAGGCCACGTTTTAAATGATCAGCTGAACTTTAAATCAAATGTCCTGTATGATACTGCGTTGCGATATTGTCGCGACACGAGTCAAATATGAACCAGTGCGTTGTCGGTTACCGTGCGGTGTACACCGAAAATTGTTGTGTGCGTACTTTGTGTAGTGTAATTGTGTTTTGTGTTATGTGGATTTTAATATTTTTAATATATTGACGACTGTGCCATCGTATGATGGTATGAAGAGACTTTTTTTAAATATTCTGAGGATGGGACAAGTGTCCCGAAACATGTCAACTGTATAAAGACATTTACTTAAGCCACAGACGGTGAGTTGCATAGCGTTTAGTTGATGTGGTAGTTTGCTGACAAATTGCGACACAGTCGGCTTACGTTTCGATCCCAGCCACCGGGAATCGTTTGTTGTTTATACCCGGTAAAAGTACTTGGGTATTGTTTTTCTAATATCTGCCGTACGTGTTTTCTGTTGCTTTGCGGCTTTAAAGAAGATTCACGGTGGCTGGAATCGAAGCGTAAGCCGACTATGTCGCAATTTGTCAACAACCGACCACGGCCTGACAGCCCGGTTTTATTTCAACCTAATAATGTTGGCACCGGCCGTGCACGCCTACGTCATTTAACATAAATAGTTTATAAAATACTTTAAGCGACAGGAAGGACTCGCAAATCAATATGTACAAAAACTCCACAGAGAATAGACTAAAATAAACACTGGAGAAGTGGGAAAGTGGAAAAGAAAGTGAAGATTTTCAGCAAATGAGCCCTGCAGCTAAAGTCTTGAAACTTGTAATCTAGAATGTGAAAAAAAGAATCAACGGAAACCATAATAACACATCAAAGATTAACACAACGTAAATAAAAAAATTGTGTGTTGCTAGTTTTAAATAACGTGGTATTGATTAACATGTCAAATAAAAAACATTTAAAATATAGCCTATAACACACGCAAAGTGATGTGCGACAGAGAGATACAGAAAGAAATGAACTCTGAGAAAGACTATAGAATTGTAAATTAACATTTGGCAAAAGTTAGAACACATCTAACACATGACCTGTCTGTAGTTAGTATATCGATTTCCAATAAAATGGGTATTTCTGACAGAAATTAAGATTCGAAAATTTCAACAAGGTCATGGCGCAGCCAAAATAGATTACCTACAAACTGTTGAGAAGAGTATATATTTGGGAGGCTTAAAAGCATTAAGCCTTAACGATTCAAATAAATCTACCTCTACTCCACGACTGCTGTTTACAGGGCGGTGAGAGAGACACACGGGGAGAGAAATGAAGTAAGACAGACGTGAAAGACAAACAGAAATTTACTTTATCCAGTTCTATGAAAACTTATCTCATTCTCTAGGTAGCATCTTCTCTCACTTGCTTTAACTGCACGTGAAAAATTGATTCTCATCTAAGAATAAGAGAGTTTTATTCCCACAGCGCGTTCGTTTCATTTAAGAGAGAAATACGTGATGAGAATTTTGTTTCCAGATTGAAATCTTACCAATACGATCGTTGTAGCAGTAGCTCTGTGTTTCGTATATATGAAACTACGTTCATTGTGGGGGGGGGCGGAGTTCAAATTCTACTAAGCTCCGTTAGCAGTTTTCTCAAAGATGACTACTATTAATCTCTACAATATTATCTTATTTGTGTCTAGGAGCACTCAAATTTACATAAAAGTCAACAAACTTTTCCGCTGGTTGTGGAATGAAATTTAAGGAAGACTCCATTCAAGTTAATGACAATGGCGTCGGTCTGCTAGTTACACAAAACAATCATTTTAATATACACCAGTAACTCTTTATATTATGTCATATTATACAATATATTATATACGCTATATTCTGTTGCAGTAGGGCTATGGCAATTTGCAGTATAGTATTGCCATACGACTATGGCAAATTACTGTATAACATGAAAAATGCTTATCCGTGTGCACGATGTGTATAGAAATTAATAGATATGCATTTACAGCCTTTATAAACAAATGGGTGGTTAATATATTCAAATACGTTATGAGGAGCCAGAGACTCGCCTCTGTTCCAATTAGATAAATTTCATTCGACGCGTCCACGGCGCGGGGGTGGGCCCGACCTATGAGTCGGCGGCTAAGTTCTGTTGAGGACCAAGTACAGCGGGATACAGCGCTGTGCCCTGTCCAGGGATACGGACGAGGTCCACAACGGTGGTGAAGGAGGAGCAGAGGATCTTCTGTAAGGTCGATCCGGCATAAATGGCAGACCAGCTTCTTATAGAAGGCTAAGAGATACAACCCCAACAGAAGAATCAGGTGTTTCAGAACGCCTTAAGATGGCAGCCCCATCACTTGTCTGGGTAGCCACTGGCTCGTTCCCTTAACTAAGGAAGTTCATTACTACTCGTAATCTTCAGGTTATGCCGGAAGGATCTCAAGAGTAGATAGGTTCAGAAGAAGATAGCAGGACTGAAAACAGAACAGGCTGCAAGGGGTGAAGGGAAAGGAATTCAATAAAAGGAAAAAACACAATTACCTTCGTGCTAAAGACAAAAGCAGTATAGAACATTTTCATATTAAATAATTAATTTTAGTAAATTAGTGGGTGCACCCGCCTGCCTACGAACCTAGAGGTCCCGCGTTCCATTCTCGAGCTCAACATAAAATCAAGGTACAATTTTCGAGATCCTCCGGGTTGAATCAGACAGATTCATAACATCGTCGAAAGCATGTTTATGTACAGAAGTAGGAACAAACATACGATATTAAAAAAAAATAACTAAAATGAATACAAGATGATTACGAACGTAATACGTTAATGATTATAAAAATACAAACACACACACCCACATGGATGACAACCAGCCTACATAATTAATTCGGTAGCAAATATTGAATCGTTTTCTTTCCGCAAAACGTAAAAGTTACGATCGAAGTTTTGGAACACGCAGAACTTTCATTATGAAAGCAGCACATCTGCTGTAGATGGTGGTTGCCGTGGGGAGTTGAATAATGGGGGCCAAAGTCATTGCGCTGCTGGGAGCGAAGCAATCTTGACTTGAGCAGTAATAATTGTTTTAACTTTTCTAACATGAAAATTAATTGCAGTGCAATTATTCAATTTATTAATAAACGCTACAAACTGTAGCAAAGAAAATGTATTTGATTGCAAACTTTTTACAATTTTGTTGAATACGTGTGTGTGTGTGTGTGTGTGCGCGCGCGCGCGCGCGCGCGCGTTTAACCTGTGAAATTACCAGAAAAGCGTAGGCTACATTCACGCCTGATTTAAAATTTGTACACAAAATAAATTCACTTTTAAACACAGCAACTTGACCATTCTTGAATCCATACTGTTGTTAATAACCAATTATAGCCTACTATGTGTGAGTATCCTAACAATGACATTTGTGTGAGTCAGATAAATTAAGACGAGAGGTTATACTTTAGCGAAAAAGTAGAGAGCCCTAATGAATCGATTTTGGTGTTTAATTTGAATCAGTATAGCAAGTACTGCCAATACTAATAATAGCAAGTACTGCATGGGCGTAATATAGGCCTAATTTGAGGAGGGGGAGAGATAAACTTTATAATTACAAGGTGTATAGTAAGACTACCTGTATAATGAAATATGTTTTGCATAAAATCAAATTCATAATAGTTGTCAGTCAGAAAAAAAGTGGACATACATTTTTAATGAACAACAATTGTGTAGGCCATATAGCAAAAAAAATAATCACAACAATAAGGAATTAACAAAGCAATGTGCACTTTTAAAAGGCCAACCTGACCGCACTCGTATAAGTAATTCTTAACAAATAACAGTACTCAAACGGCAAAATATCTGACAAGCTACGCTCTAGGGAAACATCTTTGATGCTATGACAGAGAGGATTTAGAGATTCAGTGTTAAATGTATGAACATTTAACAAAATGAATAGAATATTAACATTCATTGATATAGAATATGAACATATAAGTGTTTATATGAATAAAATAACAAAATATCAATTCGAGAGCAAAATAAAATGACTCCGAACGTGTGTGACAAAGAGACCAAGAAGAAAGAGTGAAGAAGATTAGACAAACAAATAGATTATAAAGAATGCCAGAGAAATACAGCAGCCCTTATTATTATCTCAATGATAAAGTTTTCCACGTTTATAAACTAAACAAGCCTCTATTCGGAATGCATTATATCCCCATTTGGATCTCAGAGTTAGTTCTTTGCTTTAACAGAAATATTATTTCGAAACATTCTATTTCGAAAAATTTCTTTTAAATAAGTAATAATAACATTAATAATACAAATAATAATAATAAGTCTAACAGAACTAACATTTGCTATAAACTTGTCAGACATTGATAAATAGCCCGTTCTGTACTTGCAGTTTTGGAAACTGTCTCCTATTTAACTGTTTGATAGTTTTCATTTATAATAACTGGAAACAGAATTTCATAAACCTCTGAATATTAAGGGAATAAAGTCCTCCCTTATTCAATGGCACTTTATAATTGTGGCTTAAATTTATAATTATTGCTCGTTGTATTCTGAGAAGAGCCGTTCCTGGAGAGAGACGGCAGTTTTCAAAAGCTTTCAAACAAATTATAACAATTGAAAGTGTACGAAACAACAAAGCAAAACAAAAATAATAGAACTAAAGAGCGTTATTATTCGTGTACATAAGTCACTAACTCTGCTACGCGTAGGCTACTGTTAGTATAGTATACTGTAGTACTTACATATTACTGTTAGGTTGACTTGTGTGTTACGTGTCGGCGATTTTTTGAAGTCGATTCGACACCTGTAGACACCGCGATCTGAGTCTCGGACTTGGTTCAGTATCAGTTTCGCAGGACTGTCAGACACCTGAAACGTCGCTCGACCGCCCAGGAGCGTCGTGTCCGCCCAGTGCGTTGCCTGGTCTCTTGACTTCCCTCTCGAGTCGAAGCTGCAAAGATAATGTGTGTTTCAATCAGAAAGTGGGAAAGAAAAACCAAATTGTTCAAAAATGAAGAAAACGTGTTAAATTTTAAACCGTTTATGAGAAGAAATTATGCGTAAGTTGTTTGCGTTTTGTTAATTGTATGGTGTTTTCACTGAGTACTGTGTGGCAAACAAAATCACGACGGTTTAAAGAGAAATTCTCACCTGACTTAACCATAAATTTTCTAACTAGTGTATCTCTATAAAAGTAAAAATAAACTGAAATTGTTGTGAAACGGAACATTATTATAGTAAATTTAATAATAGGTTACCGCATAGACGTTCTGTCTGTCACACTAAGCGATGGGAATCTACGAAACGTATTATCCACACAAAACACGCTCACAAAATTGCCGGTAAAAACGGCTTGAAATTGTAAAACCCGCAAGCATGTGGGATAAAACAAGTGTGTACCTATACCGTGACATTCCCATAAATTTTAAATTTTTTTAGAATTGTAATTAGTTATTTTAAACCCCGTTAAGCAAGTGTAAAAAATGTGAATTTACCTAGTAGCATTAAAATTGCACTTATTTTACAGCTAACTTTAAGATGTAATGCTCTTGAGTGCAACCGAACATATACGTAAAAATATTCCATCTATATAGTATTTTTCAAAATAGTCATAATTAATTTTAAGCGACGATCGTATAGTATCTTGAGAAAAGCGTATTATAAGCTCCGGATTCGCGTCTGCGCTGGATTCACTCGTCACCGACACTTGAGTGCAGACGCGGATCAATTTCTGGCAGCGGAGACGTCTCACGACGGATTTAGTGAATGTAATGAGGTCATTATGTCACAGCTGTCGCTGACGTTATTGTCTTCGTCTGCTGCAGCAATTGTATTGTGGTCATTAAAAATAAACTAACGTGGACCGAGCTGCACCACTTGGCGCGAACAGCGGAGGAGTAATTGTTGTTGTAACACACTTAGACAGCAGACAGCGTTCCTATTGTTTACGTGTATTTATAAATTACATCTCTGTTTGTTAATGGAACCACTCGTTCGAAACACAGATATAACACCTTTATTTTCTTTCTTACTACATCCTTATTTTTCCATTATATTATGCTATACTAACACTGAAATTAATTATTCATGTACTGTATATACAACAGTCCGTGTGACCACCCTCGTGCGTGTAAAAACGTAACTAAAACGCAGCAGATTGCGTTTCAATGCGGGAGACCTTGAAAACGCTGCAAAGTTGACGACCGTGCGTTTTTTCCACGTCCGTGTGACCAATTTCACTGCTGCCTGTGTGTTAAATTCAATGCGTTTCCCACCTCTCAGAAAATCTCAATCCCTAACGACCCATGACAATAAACGTGTAAGTAATAACGCAGTTAAAAACCTTTAAATAGAAAGTAAGCTGCGCAGAAAACACAAGAACTAAATATATAACTTGACGAATGATGTTTAAAAAATTTTTTTGTTTAAGTCAATTAAAAGAAAACAATAAGTGGGCGAAGCCGTGGGTGTAACAGCTAGTATAAAATAAAATGAACCTGCAGTGAATAAGATGCTGTATGATACAGATACACGCATACAGTTTAAATAAAAGACACACAGTAATATGGAGGTTAAATGTCTTTGGGTGTTTTTAGCTGCCAATATTTCAAAATTAATACTTATATTTAGAAATAACATATTACCGGTACTTTAGTGTCATTACGAACCAGTTATGCAATATGCCATGCGCATTTGTGTCGTCATCAAATACTTCAAAAATCAAAATGCAGAAACTAACCGAAACTGTGAAAACCAACGAAAATTATTCTGATCACAGCTATCAAAGTCGTCTAACGCTCCTCTTCCCAAGCGGTGTCTACATAAATATCTGCTTGCGAAACACACATTTATCTAAGTTCGGACATCTTCTCGTTTAAATTAAAGTTACTCAATTCTTCCCCAATATTCTATTTTTTTTTCGGGTCTAGTAAGGTTGCACCAGGCAACCCAATGTTGAAATTTAGTTTTCTTAATTTTCATCGATAGAAGATGTAGTTTGCACATAGATTACTTAAGTGTATCCTGTTAAATATTTATTTAAAATGTGTTTAATTGAATCCCTCTATTTCAGTGTTCATAAATGTATTATCTATCTAATATATATATTATACAGGACTACAGATACAGGAAATTCAGGGAAGTTAGGGAACTATTACATGAGGTGAGTCTACAGCTACAATTAAGAAAAAAAGTGTCATGTAAACACAGGTCCAGAAATTTACTGTTCTCGAGTTATGCTTTGTTGAAAATTTTGCACACGTTTCTGTTCCGAAGGTAAAATATTGCAAGATGACTGTTCCCGGAATACAAACTGCGAGACCAAATCAACATTTCCATATGTCATTTGACATAAAATATCCAGAAAATTTGTTTCAGAGGTATATTGCTATAAATTACTGACAATAGGGATCATCTACGAAACGATCAAATAAGGAAAGACGTGAAGTCGGTTCTGGATAGAATAAAGGAATACAGGCAGAATTGGAAGTCTCATGTGGAACACATGGTAGGCACGCGTATTCGTAAACGGGCGTTTGAATACACCCCAGTAGATCGAGAGATGGTGGAAAACCCTGGGTCAGAGACTGTGTGAAATCGGAACGGGCTGTAGCCCAAGCCATGTAGTGAAGAAGAAGAAGAAGAAGAAGAAGAAGAAGAAGAAGAAGAAGAAGAAGAAGAAGAAGAAGAAGAAGAAGAAGAAGAAGAAGAAGACGAAGAAGAAGAAGAAGAAGAAGAAGTTCTGGCAAGTGCCATAAATTGGAGCGAAACATAAAATGTTTAGGTTTGGTGTACAAAAACTTTGATAAATTGCTAATAAACAAAACAGAATTTCAAATTAAATTTGTAGAAAATTTATTTATGAGAAAATTCATGTAATAACGTTATTTAGAAACGAACACAAGTTTGTGAAATTTGCCTTGAATTAAAAACAAAACATCGCAGAAAATATTACGATTCTTAATGAAGCAAGAAGTTATATAAAGAATTCATGATTAAAAAATACATTTTTGAATTATTATTATTATTATTATTATTATTATTATTATTATTATTATTAACAAAATGTTTGTATCACTGACTAAGTGAATTGAAATCTGATCAGAATGTGAAGCAAAGATATATATATATATATATATATATATATATATATTGCTTTTTAATAAAATCAAAATATTCTTATTTATTAATCATTCTTATTTATTAATTTATTAATGTCTTTTTGTAATTTCAAAATTGGCCTTACTTAAAAACGCGTTTCTATGTCTATATGACATGTTTTTATATTTTTAGCTCTAGAATCATCTCGTGAAATAAGTCCCTTTCCTCCCGGATCACTCTGTATATCTCCGCATGTGTGCAACGTGTATACGCAGTTGCGCCTCTAATTAAATGGAAGTAGAGGATGAATAAATTGGAAAAATGAAGTCACGGAACAAAAAAAGATATTTTTGTTCCTTTTCTCGTTCAAGTGATTATAATTTGAAGAACTGATTATAAATAGTTAAAAATACACAACCTTTATTCAGTGAGCAGTAATAGATATTAATGAGCCACTATACCTATCAGAGACATTTCTCTTTCTTTTTCATTAGTATACTTATTAGTTCCTTTATAATTCAGCTCGTGCACATCTGTTTCACGTAATTATCATTAAAGTATAATTTGATACAAGTAATTTCTAACTGATTATGACGGAGCACCTAATATTCTTCTTACATAATTATTTTTATTTTTATTTTGGTAAAATATTTTAAATCATACAAGGTATGCTTCATCTGTAAAAATTTACTTGACTGCAGATTTTTTAATTGGAAAGATTAAACTTAAAGTTGTCAGTTTAAGTTTAATGTTTGAAGTATATATATTTTTTACGAATAACATCGTGAATGAAAACGAAAAATATCAAGCAACAATCGATCATAGTAATTTATTTAATAGAAAGAGGTGAGGAAGTAAGATTTGCCAGGGAGTGTCCTTGTAAAACAAGAGAGTTAAGTGGAGTAAAATGCGTGACCGGCAACGGTAAATAAGCGCCCAAACTGTCGCATGAGTACCTGCCTAATGCTGCAGTCCGTAACCGGCGCTACCAATTTAAACAACGAATAACACCGTAACAGTGGATTCCTATAAATTACTGCGTTTATGCTGCAGTAAAACTTTTGCTCATTTGTACGAGGTTCATCCGCCCAAGTATGGAAGACAAATAATTACCCTATGTCATGGCTAATGTCTAGTAGAAGGCCCGAATATTAAACGTGGCAACGTTGCGTCTGAGACCTATAAGCATAGTGTAACAAAATAGCTAAAGTGAACATGTTATATTTTGATTTGATTTCGTAGCATTACTAAAATCATGAATAGGCCTAGGCATAGCCTATTTAGTAGGCCTATTTATAGCTAAATCTAAATTATAGGTCTGTGCGCAGTTAGTGCTATACGTTTAAGTTGAAGAAATTATTGAATTAATGTTAGGCCTAATGAATTTATTTTGTTCCAATTATTGAATTCGTATCATATGAATGAGTTAATTATTAGGCTATATTTCTTAAATGATATAACAGTATTTTACATAATAAACTTTTAATTTAAAAAAAATGAAGAATTATAAAACTGCTGTTAACGGGCAATTAAAAATGACGCGATTTGATTATTGAAACAAATAAATTAAGATATCGTCTAGTCGGCCTCAAATATCAGCTGGTTCCAGTGTTGCCACGTTTAATATTCCGGCCTTCTAATAGAGCCGGCGATGCCTACGTGCATTTGAGGCGTGGTATTTTTTCATTGGTTTATGTCTTTCATTAACAAACGTTTCTCCCAAATAATCTCCCTCCTAACTGCAAATACAAAAAGACGTACGAAATAAAAAATGCACACACAGATACAGTTTAGTAGTATTTTTACAAATTTGAGGTGAGCGTGCTCATTTCTGTGTGCCAAAAATTAAACTTAATTTTGTCGCAATGTGTTATTTGAGTACGGTACAAAATAAATTTTAAAGTTTACTTTAATTTCTCAAACGAATATCTGTTTTAATAAGATATGTTACAGCTTAATCTGAACGCAGTACTTTGACTGAATGGTCGGCCGCCTTCTTAATTAAAAATCGATGGTCTTGAGCAAGTGTGGATGGAGTTTCAGACCGTTAAACTCCAGTCTTTTTACTTATTTTAATTAAAAATTATTACTATAAAATGTTAATAATTTTTTAAAATGTTTGAGGTTGGTAAACAACAGATTCTCTTATTAGTTAGTAAAATCGTGACAAGATTCAAAATACAAATACGGAACTTCGCAAAAGAATTTTTGTTATCTCGTCAGATATAAGTTTGCACGTTTGCTTAGAAAGAGCATAGAAGGAATCATTATGATTTTGTTCACTGTAACAAATGAAATAATGTATTTAAGACAGTAGCACGCTAATTGTCCGGATCGACCTTTGTATCAGTAAATCCCGATAATAAAAAATCTGTATAATTAGACAATTTTCGTGCCTAATTTATTACGTTTTGGATGTCATTCTTTAATTATGCTGAGTGCCATTCTGTATTATGGATACGATAATTAAAAAATATATTTCTTTTATTAAATTTAAAACCCTATTTAGTACAATGTCAGGCGGAAAGTAGTACGCATTGATTACAAAGTTCAGGAAAATCGAAACAATAGAATTTATTTTAGTAAAACTCTTAGAATTTTCAAAACTGAACACTGAAATTCATTAAAGAAATTAACGCCGACTACTCGCAACAAAAAGTCATCATCAAAAACATTAAATTTTGAAAATTAAAAATCACTTTTATTTCAGTAAAACGTTTTGTCGCAGCCAATACGATAGTTGAAACAGCTACTTCATCTTCGTTTCAGAAGGTAATTTTATATAAAGGTAGTACATGGGAAACACACCGTTTGCAAAACGACTACCTTTCCTAAACGTTGAAGGCTATTCATATCTAGACCATTTACGACAAATGACCGGCGTCTGAACGATTATGTTACGAAAAGATAGCAACAGAAAAGTTTTTCAAAATAAAAACCTAAAGCTTTAAGAAGACATTAACTTCTACAATTTAATTAAAAGAGAAAATAGTAATATGTTTTCTACTTGCATCCACCCGCACAGATCTTTGACTCACGCATAAGTATAATCATTAATTTGTTATTAATTTTATAATTGCTATTATTTTATAACTCTCACTAAAAAATAAATCAAATGGAAATGTCAATAATATATAATTTTAATAACAACTAAATACACACACTTTGTATATAATATAGAATGATATGTTTATCTTTATAGAATATACAAAAATGTTTGCTGAATATAACAATGGTTATTTTGATTCAACAAATTTCTAAGAAACTATAAACTTTTGATGATTAACTTTATATAATTTTGAAAGATAGAAAAGGTATTGGATGTAATTAGTTAGATTTAATATTTGGAAAGCCTTCCCCTTCTTATTATAAGCGCGTAAGCATGCCCGCGCACGTGCACAAACATACACTTACCATATTAATACAAATTCTGAAACGAAAAACTAGCAAGAAAGTTTGAATATATTCTTGTGAAAGTTTATTAAGAAAAGCGCTTGTCGTTGCCACTTATAAACAACTATAATATTAGATTTACATATAAATATACACAAATATACGTGAATCAGATGAACAAATATGAGGAATAGGACAAATGGAAATAAAACATACTTTTCAAAGAAAAGTTTATATTGAATTGAGGTGTAAAAGGTGGCAATTGAATAAGGTGCATTGAATGATTGAGGTGTATTGAATTGACAAGGTGGTAAAAGGTAACTGATAGTACTGTATGCACACCAGCTTTGTTGCCGAGACGCCTGAAGAGCGGGGGGTCTACTGAAGTGTGTGCTTGTGTTGGTGGGGTATTACTAGTTCTGTAAACATTGTTCAGACGTTCAGAAGACGTATTTAGTTGTATTTTCTGTTCGTATTAGATTGAGCGTTCGTACATTATATGCAAGTGTAATTTATTGAATATTTTGTTAATGTGTTTTTTTATTCGCTGCAAGAAATACCGTGTGAGAGACAGTCAAGTCATACCGAAACTGTGTTAAACATATTTTAAATGTGTAGTATTACAGTGATGCGTGCAGTGGAATGGCATACATCACCACATTCCTTGTTCGGTAGTAAACGTGAACTGCTGATAGTAGTAGTGTATCGTGAAAGTAGTTTTAAATTTCACTACAAGATGGTGCTGAGTTGTAAGACGCCTGCCAGCAGGGCCTACGGCATGAGTTTGAACGAAGACTGTGGTCTTAACGTTAAGTTTACAAGTTTATTGTTACATATTTTTATTTCTACTTTATTGATATTTACCGTTAATGCCTGTGGAAGCTTTTTAGAAACTCGCACATTTTTATGAACATAGGTAAGGCAGTTAAAAAGAAACTTGTAAATTGTTATTTGAGTATAATTGCTCGACGCGTAATTTTAAAAATTAACAACGTATTATTCTTTGTTAATACATTTTTATGTAAGTTCATTAATAGCTAACTGTTTTTATTCTGTTTATTATAAAATTTATCTGGCAAGGTGGTATCTTGCTAACCCTTGCAAGACAACAACACAATTTATATTTCGCCGATTAACAGTTTAATCTGTCTCAAATTGCTTTATGGTAATAAGTAAATTTGAGACACACGAAACTTATGTAGGAAATTTGCAGATACTAAATGAAGTGATAATAATCCAGGTTGCAGTTGGTATGTACGCGTATTTTATAACGTTTTATTTTCTTTTAAATATTTATTATTTTAATTTGTTTTAATTTATTTAATTTGTGTATTGATTATTGTGAAGGGATATTATTTATTATGGTACTCTTGAATTAATCTGGGTGGTCTTAGTTTCGGGTTGCCAACGTTGAAATAATGTAATTATTATGATTTGACCTGAATAAATAAAATAAGAATTTTAAGTAAGTTTGTTTTTTGAAGTTTTATATTTGACTAATAATAAATAAAACCACAGTCTTCAAAATAGAAAAATTGAAATATTTTATTTTCTTAGTAGTTACCTTAGTTTGTAACTATAACATTACACTTACAAATACAAATGGCTATACTAGTTGAATTATGTGAAAGTTGGCAAGACTCTTCTCAAGGATTAAAAAAATATATTACTTTTATTTTAATTTGATTAATATTAGTGGATTCTTTTGACTACAAATACTAATGTTACGAAAATACTAAAAGAAAGTACAGAATAATTACATTATACATATATATATATATATATATATATATATATATTTTTTCTTATTTAATACTAAATGTGGATAGTCAGCTTAACAGTTGGCAACACAAATTTCGTTAGTAAAGATGGCAAGATGGCGGACCTATGTTACACCAGTTCGTTTTTTGATTCGAAGTGAACGAGTTGACAATATAATAAATTGCTTACTTCTCTCCAATAAATGATTAGCAGTGTTAAAATTTACATAAAATAATGTGATTATACGTTCTAGTGTGTACAGTGATCAAGAAAGTTCATCAGAAAGAAGTGTCGTGATGGTTAGTTAAATTCGGGTTAGTTAATATAAAATTGTTTTTATCTCACCAATTAATAATATTTGTGACTGAACTTCTGTTTTTTAATATTTTCACTTTAACTAATTCTTCACTGATAATTCCACGGAATACTCTATTTCTTCTAAACACTGTTTGGTTCAACCTAACCTGTCTTGGGTTCGATTATTAACTTTCTTGCTCTGAATTACTACGGAGAGTATATTTGTACACAACCACGTTCAACAAACGAATGAAGGTTTTTCTTCTCAATTTCGCTGGCCCTGTCAAAATATAAAAAAATTTCTGATTGGCTGGATTAGACTCGCATTGTTTAGTGACCAGCATGGCTTCTTGGTAAAATAATGAGTTGATTTTTCTTTCACAAACCCTGAACTTATGCAAAATTTAATTTAAAATACATTGGTAGATCTAAAATCTCTGTTTGATGCTGACAATTTTGATATCTCACAAGCCATAGTTTGGTTCCAATATTAACTTACTGAAATATACTGTCAAAAGCCGCATACTAAATGTTATCTGAATTTACAAACATTTAACATACAAAATAAAATATAATGTGAGTTGCTTGCCAATTTCACTCCTAATCCCATTTTACAAATGGTGAACATTAATTTGCTTAAGTTACTAAACAAAATAATATTACATCTTTTAGTTATCAACATAAATCTCATTAATTGTAACATTAAAACTAATATTATGAAAACTGAAAAGCATAAACAATAATATTGAATTAACATTTAACAGTTAGTATACTCGGTTACTGTTAAAATATTTAAACAAATTTATATAGTGAACAGTCAGTACCCATTACAATTTTTCAAAAAATTGCGATCATTATGTTTTTATAGACACAAACATTATATAGTATATATTATATAGGATATTGTACATTACAAAATGATTTAATGCTGAGGGCAATTAATGGTGTCTAACACATATTCAAAATTTGTGTGTACTGGTTCACATTTCAATATAAAAAACAAAATCATCTACATCACGCTAAAATTTTACTAATTACTGGTCACACAATAGTTAAACATTCTAACAAAATTTCTTACTAATTGAAACAATTATATTGATGGTTCAGAACAAAAGTAAAAATTCTATGTGTCATAGCAATAATTAACCATGTCCCTTGTAAATGTTACCTTTATGTCAGTTTTGTCACTTATTATATCTGGTTTAGAGTTTATTGATTCTCTTTAGACTAATATACAGCACTTTATTTATCCTTAGTGTCACTTCTCACTTACTATATCTAGTATGTCACTTTTACACACAGAATTCTTGTTTAACATTAGAGTGTCACTTTCACTTTCTTTTGTTTTCTTAGTTCTTCATCAGTTATTTTGGCAGACTACTTATTATTGAACATCTTTGATATGTTATTAATGTAAACCTACTTAATATTTTAATACAAACCCCCTAACTGTATAATAATTAATGAACCTAACTTATTTTATTGACATTGTATCTAACCTCTCTCGTCTACATTGATTTGGTACTTTCTTGTAGTCATGGTGCAAAATAGTTACATATTAATAATCAAGCTTTATCATTTAATTTTATTATATTCAGTCTAGTTAAAGTGTTTTGTTAATAGTTAGGTTTAATAGAAAAGTTTTTTGGTGGACAATGGGTGTTAAATTATAGTTTGTTTATGGAAGGTGCAAACTGTCACGTTACAATATTTCGATAGTTAGATGAACATATTATCATTTGAACTCAAAATACAAAAACTATGCTCGTAATTTAATGTTTGAAGTTTCACAAAAGTTTTTATTATTTATTGTTTTTTACCATCATGCTTTAAAATCCTTATATACATTTATCCACAAACGCCTGATTAAAGAGGAAACATTTGGAAATTGAACAATACCCAACCCATTTTCTTATAAAACACGGACAATTTCACTCTTATGTTCACAACGTGGGTAGGCCTGTAACACCAAATTGTCCACACTGTGAACATGAGAAACAAGACCCATAACATTCATTTTTTTCTAAGCAACATATGGACAGATGAAAGATATCTCCTAGGAGGCATAGTGGGACCCATTACCCCATACAACATCGTTGAAATAATGCTAGGTAAGCAGGTAACCTGGAGAACTGATCGTTATCTTATCGTTACCACTGATAATAGTAGTAAAGAATTTATGACTTTTAAAGACCGACTTGATAATTTTCTTTGCTTTTTGTGTCAGCATATTATAACAATTTTTAACGTTTATGGCAAGCTAAATTTTTCGTTAAAAAACGTCGGCGTTTCAAAAGAACCATTATGATAATATTAATTTTACCGTAATATTTAATCGTGTAATAAATGTAGATGGTGGTTATTGTCCATAAACTTATATAAGATGATCTTCCTCTCTTTCCATTTTTTCGTTACAAACGTAACATCTTTTATTATGGACTTTGCAGTTGTATAACTTTTAGCTTTATAATCAAGGTGAAACCATTACCTGTAAATGGGCGACTCAATGTTTTCCTTGTACCAGATGACCAGATGGACTCTGTCTCCTGGGTTCGGTGGTGTAATATCACAAGGCAGCTTTGCTATACCGCCAGCCACTGCTTCGGCGCTGGAAACTGACACTGAAACAAAGAGAGAAACCGGCGTTTACTTATTAACCTTCTAAAATTTATTTGTCTAACTTCTTTAACGTTATCTATTTATCAATTATTTAACTTATAATTAAAACGTTTTATAACATTGTATGATTTAGTCTCTATTACATAAAAATTTGTAACACTCAATGTATTTATTTCCTTACACAAAGAAAGTCGGTGCCTCTAATTTTATCTGTGCAGAATATACGATTATCTTTTGTATTTTATTTAATATTTATTGTTGAATCATTAGATTCCCTCTTCCAATATTTGGAGCAAACGCAACACGCGGTATTCTGGATGTTACTTACATGATTGTAGGCTGACACACGTCTGTAAGTTTTATAATAATACTACTATTACTACTATTAGAAAAGTCAACAAAATTATTCGCCAAGAACGGCGACGTCGTTAAAAAATTGTTAGTTATCATGGGATTGTTGATTATCTATATAGTTGTTAGTTATCAATAGTCCATTAATTGATTATGTACGGTAATTTAACTGATAATTTAAATTATTCAAAATGATCATTGGGCTTTAAACCATGTGACAGCAACTCTTGTCACAATACATTGATAAAACGTTCTCTTATTTAAAATTATTTCTTGATCAGGGTACTCCCTATCGATGGTATATCAAGTAAAAACTATGTAGAGGGGTTTTCTTTAAAATCTATTTTTCTCTCAGTTTAATTGGAATATCATGGGAACCGTATAGTAGAATATTTATTAAAATAAGATTCAGTTAATTACTGTAAGCGTAAGAAATACACAGCTCCGTAGGATGGCTAGGAGAAGGGATTACGTTTAAGCATGAATCGTGTGCTCTGGAACAAAAGAGGCGAACGCACGACTGTGGTATTGATTCGGTAACACCAATGCAATAGGAAGGAGTAATTTATGGAGGAATAATCACGAGACAGATTTTACAGGGTCAAGTATTCAAGCTTGTACATCAGGCGACGGTGCATACGAAACGCCGTGCAGTTCGCTCTCTTGAGATTTTGTGAAACGCTTGACAGCGTAAGAGGGTATTGTTCCGAACCCATTTGTCTTGAGAAACCGAACTGCACGAGAAACCGTCACGGGACACTCTTGGGGAGCTCATTACTGTTACTGCTCTACTTACACGTAGGGGTTACAGACGCATTACTATTATCAACAGTATTTTTCTTCTTCAATAACTCCTTACTTTAAATAAACTGTGAATCCACTCGATTTATGTTTTGTTAATACAGAATTAGACCACTAGATGTCATTCGATTATGAGGCACAATTATAATTTAGGCTGTTGCAGATTTACACTTATTTAAAAATTTCAAGTTTTAATTAAATAATCAAAGAGGTTTGTGACATTTTAAGACAGCGTTTTGTCGTCATTTTGAATTAAACCATTTTACCACGTGACAAGGTTTCGGTTAAATAAATTCATGTGTCGTGAACGCTAGGTGAAATGATTTTTTTCAAATGAAGAAAATTATTAGTAATCAATAACATTTGATGACACAAGTCTAATTTACAGAAAAATGTATAATTTAAGTTGAATGTTGAAAATGCTGAATTCTAGATTTTGAACAAAAACAAAGATTAGCTCAGAAAATGTAAAACTCCGGAAAATTAGAATTAAATTTTGCTAAGTAATTAACTAAACATTTTACAACACCTTGGGATACTTTGGTCAGGTTATGATAAGGATGTCATAAAAATATTGAGCAATAATAAAGAGTATAGCTGTGTCAAAATTGACAGTAATGACATTCCCTCGGACTGTAGAGAATTGTAGTCGTGAAGGTAGGTTGGGGAAACAGTGACATTCGGAAAATGTTAAATATCTTTGGTGTACATAGTAAATCAGAATAATATACAAAAAACTAACTTAAATATTAGTGTAGCCTTGAAGAAACTGATCACTTAGTTCACAGAGTTACACGAGCTTGAGGTGATCAAGGCAGTGCTGGGCGTCGCAAGTTTTTATTTGATGAATAAGGGATTGATATATATTTGTAATACGATTCATAGAAATCTTAGAAATAAAACAAGACACAGCAGAAGGATTAAATTTTATAAGACAATTGCTATACCCTCATTGATTTTTGCAAGTGAGGTGTGGGTCATGACGAAAAAGGAAAGCGGCAAGATTCAGAATGCTGAAATGCAGTTTCTTCAAAATACTTCACATTATACATTGCAAGAAAGAATAAGGAATGAAGATATCATAAGAAAGGACACAAATGAAATTATTGCAATTTACAGAACACAATGGTGGGATCATCTGCAAAGGATGACAGAGGATCGATTGACGAAAGCGGCACTGAACTATAAAGCCATTGGTAGAAGAGCCGTGGGTCGCCCGAGGATAAGATGGGTGACGGAACAGGTTTATATAACCTAATCCTTAAAGAGGAGAAGAAGAAGAAGCATTAGGGATCCAAAAAACTAGGTTAAGAGTTAAAGGCTGGGTGGTTGTAACACAAACTCAGTTTACTGGTAGTAACAACATAATTTTAGCAAAGTATAATTAACTACTGACAGAAGAAAGGAAATATATAAGAGAAAGAATACCGCAGACAAGGCCAGTATAGAAAGGACGACAAGAATGATAACAATGCAGAAGCGGGAAGAACGATGGACTGGAACTGGAACTGGAACCACAGGCAGATGGACAGTGAAAATTATCAAGAATTTTAACACCTGGTTAAAGAGGAAAAACATGGGGAAGTTGAATAGTGTCTAACCCATTTTCTTATAAGACACAGGTAAAGTCAGTCATATCTTCACAATGTGGGTAGGCCTCCTACACCAAATTGCCCACATTGTGAACATAAAAAACAAGACGCATACCATATTTTTAAAATAGGTTAGATACCTGTTATTCCTTCATGCAACTTACTTTGGCCGCTAGGCACGACGCGTTTCAGGATCAAGGTCATATATTCAGATGATGATCACTCGGGTCGAGCTCGTCAGTTCATAAAAACACATACATAATAAACACTGAATTCAACAAACACTCATACTGCGCGACGGACGATGCTCATCGTCGAGAGAGTAAACGCGCACTGGCCGTATAAAGTCCAGTGGACAGATAAGATGGTAGTATTCCCTCATGTCTGTGCCAGTTTTTGTATCACAGTATCGAAGAGCGCGTTGGATATGAACGACACCATATCGTTCAAAAGGCACTCTTTCTGTGACCTGGCCGCTTTATATATCTCATACTCTTCTAATGCATTCATATATCGGCCCTTTCCTCCAAAAGTGTAGTATCTTAAACCCATACATTTTTGTAGAAAAGGCCGATATATGAATGCATTAAAAGAGTATGAGATATATACTGTAAAGCGGCCAGGTCACAGAAAGTGTTCCTTTTGAACGATATGGTGTCGTTCATATCCAACGCGCTCTTCGATAATGTGATACAAAAACTGGCACAGACATGAGGAATACTACCATCTTATCTGTCCACTGGACTTTATACGGCCAGTGCGCGTTTACTCTCTCGACGATGAGCATCGTCCCGTCGCGCAGTATGAGTGTTTGTTGAATTCAGTGTTTATTATGTATGTGTTTTTATGAACTGACGAGCTCGACCCGAGTGATCATCACCTGAAGATGGGACCTTGATCCTGAAACGCGTCGTGCCTAGCGACCAAAGTAAGTTGCATGAAGGAATAACAGGTATCTAATGTATTTTAAAGATTAACCATTGCAACTTGGTGACCATACACACAATGAACGCATACCATATATTTTTTGCATGCAACAAATGGACAGATGAAAGACATATCCTAGGAGGCATAGTGGGTCTCATTACACCATACAGCATCGTTGCTAAGTAAGCAGGTAACCTGGACTTAAATGGTGCTTTACATTAAGAAAGTTCTACAAAGGAAGAAAAAATTGAGATCGCTGCAATGCTTCAATAGTAACGAAACTGGACAAATGTGAAGTCTAAACTGGCAAGGAAATAGTAACACTGTGAAGGACTGTGGAATTGTTCTAAGGGACCTTCGTAAGAGTACTCTGTCTTGGATAACCAACAAGTTTATTTTCTTAGGTTGTAAAGTGAAAGTCGTGAAAGCTGTTAGTATTAATAAGTCCTTCTCGACTAGAAGAATTCACACACCTCACTGTGGTGAGCTTCGTGGAGTTAGTACATTAGTTTCTTTGGTGGTGGTGGTGGTGGTGGAGGTGATTTTTAGTACAAATTGATTTAATTTATTTTGTCCTGTATCTCTTCTCACAGCACTTTTCTTATTTATCAGATGAAACTGATAAAACTTCAGACTATATGCCAGACAATTTGCATACAAAGAAAGGTCAAACACAAAATATCCGCTTATGTGTGCAAACAATAATAGCAGCAATATTTATAATAATAACAATATTTATTATTATAGTTGTTATCATAAGCGTACGACAGTAATTTCTACGTTGCAGCAATGGCGTGCACAGTAAATGTCGCAGGTAAGTGCCTTACACTGTACCAGTAGCTGCAGTATTGTCGTCTGGTTAATGAAATCACCTGCTCATTGTTACAGCCAACGTCTGAGTGAGATTAATAGCGGTACACGTACAAATACAGGTTAGTCCGGTAACCAATTGTAATTAATTCCAGTGCACCTTAGGCGTTAGCGACGTCTTGCTTTGCTTCACGTTACACTACGTGTAATCAAACTAAAATGAGTCAACGGAAGCAATAGAAACGGTTTAAACTATTTATACTTAACAAAAGTATATTTTAGTCAATTCGTTTAAAATAAAAATACTGCAGTAAATAAATGATAGAAAATTACTCTCGAAAATTTACAAACCCTGTTTAATTATTTGCTTGATATTATTCATTTAAGTTTCGATTTTTTTACAAGTATAACATAGTCCCGCCGTAGACATGATTCGTCCATTTTTGGATTGATGTGTTTCCCGTCCTTTGTTACAAGTTGCGATCACAAGTTCTGTACTATTTGTTAAATTAGTTTAAAATAATGCAATACATACCAAAGGTACCAATGATATTAATAAAATAGCAATACCACGTCATCGATATCAGACTTTTCTAATTAACGGTCAATGATACATGATCAATAGTTTCAGTAAATAATCACCATATGTGTTGTCTCAAGTTACAGAAATGTTAATTAATTCCGATCTACTTTGATAGATGGGAGTGGCCAAACTATACTTCCATATTTTAGCTGACTGTGATTGTTAGATAGTCTATTAAATAAAGATAAAATGAAAAGTAGTTTTACGGTAGGACCGATCGTAATTCAGCTGCACACTCTGAACCTAATACTAAAAGCAAACCCATAAAAGACAATTCGATTCAAATGCAAAAGAATCAATGTAAAAGACTGTATAATCACGTGCACTTATTTGTGATAGTTAACAGTTCCGAATTAATGATACTGACATCCTTTGTTTGTTATTTGTAATTTGTGTACCAGGAGTAGTAACAATTCGAACGAATCAATTGCAGATAGAATTGTAGGCCAACATTTGAACTGAATAAATTTGAGTCTTTTAGTGGTAGGTGTTTCGAGTTAGGCCCTATAGTATTATTATATTGAACGGATATTGAATATCTCTACGTACGAATACGAAAATGTAAGTGATCGTTTGTGTGACCGGTCTTGATTTAAGTTTTAAGAATAAAGTTAAAGCCAGTAAATAATTTATACGTTGAATGCCATTTTGCTGAAATGTGTGCAAACCCGTTTTATGCGAAGTTTGTCAACTGGAAAAATTTGTTTAGAGATCTCGGGTGCATTAACCAGAACAATGAAACAATGATGACGTTAGCGCCGAAGTTATTAATTAATTTATTTCGCTCAGTCGTTGTTGAAGCTTCTTCTCATTTTCCATTATTCTAGTTGAGCCGGCGTATTCCCTGACGCTAAATTGTTATTAAATTTTCCACAATTACATTACTGTGAGAGGTGGATAAGTGCAGTTTGTTTCATTTATTGAATACCCTTGGAGCAAAGTCTAACTTTTGTATTAAAGTTGTTAGTTGCGTTGAATAAATAAAACTGACTGACTTCCGTAACAAACTGTTAAACGAGTTGTTTTTTTTTTTATAAATGAAAAATGTTTTTACAGGCTGTTACATTATTCTAGAGGCATTTGTAAATTATTTTTTGTAGTTTACCATAAATTATTTGCAATAGTGTGATATATATTTCTCTTTAGAGTAAGGTTTCAAGTTGACAGGCATACAATTTAGGCCCAACATGTTTTAAATCAATAAAACGGAGAACCAAATAACACCTCGTTTCTTTTTGGTAGAATAAATTACGCTTTTATCACCTTTCATTCCATTTGTTCTCATTTCCTGTAAAAAATGTCATAGCTCAAGCTCAGAAAGCAACAATTCGACGAAGGCAGTATAGTTTGGAAAATAATATATTTCCGTACGCAATAATGAGCGTTGAAGTGTTCTTCATTGTCCTTACAAATCTGTAGAAATCAACAATGTATATGATTTAAAGTAATTCACTGTTTATGTTTCAATAATAAGCTCTCAGAAGTTCCCTGCTAGTGTTTTTTAAACCAAGCGTTGTCGATGACCTACGCAGTTAATATAGAACACGTGTGGCACAAGACTGCACCATCAATACATCCTATACAAACGTCTGGCACAAGACCTTCTAAACATCAATACCTTCTTGTTTATACAATACATCCTCTATATACCTACCATAGTAGAACCACGATCAGCAGCGCACGCTACAATGTTCTCGAGAGGCCAATCATTCTCAATTCTTTGCTTCTTCAAAACATGTTTCATGGGGAACTTGATGAATACAAAGCTTTATTGCAGAAACGGGAAAGAAAAGGTAAGGAAAGCGGAAGCGATGTTGTCGCAGAGCTCTCGTGACGGTCCACATGTTGAGAAGTACAGGCATTTTTGTACGTGTCTACCTTATAGCTTAGACGCCGTTGATTAAGTAATTCCTTAAATACGCGTGCATTCAATTCTATTAACATCTATGAGCAATAACTAATTTTCTTTGCTGCACTTTATTTCTTTTGTGGCCCCCTTATCACATTGTGTGTCATCTCCTCTTAAGCAATTTTCACGTGTTCCCTTTCGCCCTACCCCGGTCATCAACCACCGTTGTAAAGTTTGTTCATGGCTAGACGGACCTTCATGTAAACAAAATTATGTGCTAGTGCTGGAACCGGATTGGTTAGATGAGTGGTCGCATCACTAAATCCTCCGATAGAAATAAACTAGTTCCAAACTGGTTAGTGTTAATTGATTAAAACTATATCAACAAACATTTTTTAAATAGAATTGTAATTAGTTTAACTAAAAATAATGTAAGTGATTTTGTATTTCTTTAAGTTATGTTTGTTTTGTTAAGAAACTTTACACTTTGTACTATACATGCATTGGCGTTATATTTATTATTCCGCTTTGTTTACATTAGGACTGACTATAATAATGAAAAAAACTATAGACGATAATTGAAGACATGAGTGGATGAAGGTGATATGTAAAAGTTTCTTTAATTTTGATTTTTTTACATGAATGAAGGTGTTATGTCCATATATGCATTCTGTCCTATTAAATCTTCGCAAAACTAGCTTATCTAGAGATTAGATCTCATAACTAAACTAAGAACTAAATATTTCAAAAAGAATCATAGAAACTTTGGAGCTCGTTTCTGTAAAATTATGAATTACCGACATACCACCTTCATCCACTCATGTCTTCAATTCAGAGCCAAGAAGTTAAACAGCGTTAGTCACTTTTCCACCATGAAACATGCATGAACATAGATGCACACGCAGGTATTACACCATACGTGCTATATTTAAATTATTCTTCATCACAACATTCCATCTGCCAAGATACACGAATACCATGTGTGACGCATGAAGAATATTGTTACGACGGTTTCATGAATCGTCGTATTGTGCAGTGGAAACAAAATACATACTTGTTTGAAGTCACTAATTACCAGCTTTAGTTAGTCACAAATAACAACTTGTAATCAACAAGGTAGTCGTCTCATAATAACAATAATTCAAGTTAAATTTGACCATACGCAGTTATAATGTCAAGTATAAAAGTTCTGCACTATTCTAACACATCAATCACTTTCCACTAATCCGCAACAACCACTTGATCCCACTCTACAGTAACTCCAGTTGTAACTGACTTCTAAGCCGGCCACTGTTGCTTATATAGGTCCCCCAGAAGTGCCAGAATAATTTCCCATTATTTTGGCGGCGTGCCAGCATAATTTGCATAGTTACATGCACTCGAACAGTCTACAGGGTACTTTCCTGCGCAGCCTTGACACAGACACTGCACCTGCTCGGGTGGCCGAGAAACGTGTAGAACATTCACGTAACTGCACCTACAGTTCTTAAGAGCGTGACATAATTTCGTGGCAAAAACATGGGTATTTTATAGTATATGAGTAACTAAAACAAGAAAAAAAATTTAATGGTGGTGAACATAGTGACAATCCACAATATTTTTTGAACGTATGTAAACACGTGTACTGTTGCAATCAATATGTATTACGTTAATTCATTTACGTTTATTTAATGGTTTATATTTGACAACAAAATTTGGTTTCTTGAGTTTCAACTGCTGTAATAGCTGCGATATACTTACGAAGCATTTTTTTACGTAAATAGGGTGGTTTTGTGAAGCGTAAAGTGTGAGAGATGGATATTTTCTCCGCGGTTCTGACGTAATTGTACGTACCTACTTCATTAGTAATTCTTGTTGTGACTGTCAGAAATAGGATAATTTCCCTTTATTTTCGTTGAAATGTAAACAAGATAATGACGGTAATTTCTTACTTCAACACTAGTAATTGTATAAAGACGACAGCACAATCAATTTGAATACAAAATGAATGACTAATTTAATGTTAACTGAATAAATTATAACAACAGACAGACGTACAGACAGAGAGACAAGGGCGCGCGCGCACATATATAGTTAATACCTATCAGTTATTTGACTGCATAGGTAAATCCAAAGACTTAACCATAGAGTAGAAAATATTGCTTGTAATTTTTAACAAATCGTGTCCACATAAAAAGTCTGAAATTACAAACAAAAAATTCACAACGAATGAACTTTTTATTGCTTATTCAGTTGTATTGTTTGTTCGTAATTTGTACGTAGGGTTTCACAAAGAAACTTTGCTCGCGTGGCTCCACTGTAATTACGTGCATTTGCTACGTTTTACCTAACAAACCACAAAGGACTAAATACCAAAATAAAGCGAACACGAACGAACTGATGAGACACTGTATTTTTCTTTAAATAATTCATAAAATCGATTGTCCTCGCGACCGACGGCACAAAGAACTAAATTGAAAGAAAACATCTGTCAAAGCCAAACGAACCGAATCTAAATTAATAAGTAAGAAACGATCTACAAAGTTGCATTAGTGCATTTGTTACGTCCAGGTTGAAACGTGTGCTCGACTATTTGCAGTCACTACAATTGCTACATTTTCAGGATTGGTAATAAGGAAACGAAATAAAAGCTCTGTGTTCAGGCGGAATGTCTTTGAAAATAACAAAACAAAACATAAAAAGGAAACGCGGGAAATAAATTTTGTTTTCCAGACTCGTCGTGATTTCTACAAACAATGGTTTAAAATAATTATAAATATTTTACAATACTGACACTCGAAAATACCCACTTTTTTTCTGCTAGAATTGTGCTGTGAAAATAATTATGTCTAGATGATTTTTTGCAGGTTATGACTATATATATTAATGTATTATTTATACGTTAATTATATTATTATATATTAATTATAAATTAATATATTAATATAAATAATAAATTATTAATTAATAAAAAATATTATATGTTGATTTTTTTTATTATTTGTGGTAAAAATATGAACAAAGAATTTAAGCGAATAATAGTGTGACGATTTAAATTGTACCAATAATAAAAATAATAAAAAATTTTAAAAATTAAGGTTGCGAGCTCTTAAGCCATTTAAATCTCACTGTAATAATATAAAAAGCCTGTATGTACTCAGTATGAGAGGAAGAAGTAATTAGTAAGTACGAAGATACTCTAATAAAAAAGACAAATTGTAAAGAGTTATTAATATCGTATTTAACCCTTTGCTTGTTATCAGGCGCTGACCTGTTAATTCCAGACTCGACATGTTTTCCGAGTCTTCTGTAATTTAGAATAAGATAAAAAAACCTAAGGTTAATAATTAAAAATCTGAAGACACAGATAGTCGCTAAAACAACTTATTTAAATTATGTATATTTATTTACGGATAGTTTGTATAAATAAAAATGTTTACTTAAAGAGAGACAGGGACTATATTCTCGCGCAGTAATTGCCCCTCTACTTTTGTTAGGTACCAGTCGAAGGGAGCAGAAATCGCTCTCTCGCTATGGTGACTTCATGCAGTACAGACGTACGAGCTATGCTCTTACACTATGTTACCGATAATTTGTTTTACCTTAATGTTGTATACAAGAAATTGCTGCTGAAAGCATATGTTATGTGTTAACCAGTATAGAAATGTAAAAAAAACAAGAGACTTAAAGTATAACTCGAAATATTAAAATGGTGTAAAACAAGATGACTGCGAACTTCAAGAACTAACAACACTTCCAACATCATACCTGGAGATGTGAACTACCAGAACTAACAAACTCTAGTAGACACGACAGAATATGCAGATCAGGACATCCGAGAATCTACAAGTACCATCGTAGAAGGTTCAATCTACCCTGCGGACTTTTGAGCCCTTTACTGACGAAGACCAGACCGAGATGACGACGGCGCTATTCAGGATTCCCAAGACGGACACCCCAGGACGAGTTTTCTGCATACCAATAAAAAGGTGACTCGATACCCTGTCTATCGAGGGTTACTAATATTTGTTACACAACACACCTTAAAAGAGACTTTTCAGAGACTATTAACTTTGTAAAGATTAAAAGATTAAATCTAAGAATTTAATGTAACTATTCAAACATCATACGTTGTAACAGTTTATATGCTAATGTATCGTAGTATAATTCAAGTAATAATACCATTCTTCAAATGGTTAAATAAAAGAAAGTCTTGCAAGCTAATATCATGAATTGAGTATAACTAAAAGTTTTAATGACTAAATACCGAAGGTTACCCGGATCCGAGGTATAGCTAAATAGAACCAATGTTGATCCCAAAGTTTAAAGAAAACATTCAAATAACTTTAGTTTAATTCGTAATGTCATGGGATCTGTCAGTAAATGTTTTTAAATGTTAAATAAAGAGAAGTCGTCTTGTTACACACATATAAGGAGTGCTTAAATCAATAGTATACCTTCCCATTGTTTCCTTACACAGTTAGTAAGTAATTTGTTATATTAATTATTTGTGATACATTCTGTTACAACGTAGGCAGCCCATCTAATTAACGGAGCTTAATTATGATGGGTTCCCTGGATTTGTAACGCGGCGAAAAGACGTTACAAAATTGCGCCACTCTGCTAATTTATGTAAGTAAAGTGGTAAGCATCGTGACGCAAACAAAATTGCGTCACTCTGCTAAAAGTTAAAGTAGTTGCGAGCATCGTGACGCAAACAAAATTGCGCCACTCTGCTTAAAAGTTAAAGTAGTTGCGAGCATCGTGACGCAAACAAAATTGCGCCACTCTTTTTAAAAAAAAAAAGGAAACAAAGGAGAGAGTTTTATTTGTGTATAGAGTGTCACAAACAAAATTGCGCCACTTGTGACATGTAAACAGAATTGCATCACTATGCTTAGATAATTTGTATATTCAGTTATTGATCTATGCACTCAGAAAGTTACCTTAATAACTTTAATGTTCAAAACATATTTAATATTTTACTAAGTTACGTAAATGATAGTATGTATAAGTTGAAATATCATTAGCGTCATACAATGCAAAAGCTATATGCAAGTAGGAACCTGCATTACTCTATATAATTACTTGCATACATGAATTGTGAGTAAACATTACAATTGTGGTCAACTAGACAATCTGAAACAGGTTTGTTTACGACAATCCGTGACCTGTTGTTTCCTGATTCATTCTGCACAGTGTATGTCCAACATATAGCTTACATACACTAGTATGTGTTATAAAATAAAAAAAAAATTAATTAAAAATAACTTTGTTAATAATAATGTAATTAAGTAGAAGTTCGTGATTTAAAACTTGTGAACAAAATAATGAATTTATTTAATTGAGAAAAGTATATGAATGTACGGAGTCAGTATGTTACCAGGCGTAGTAATAATAATAGAGTTGAATGAGATTCACCCTAACGTCTGCACGCCCCGTCTCCTGTTTATACCGGTCGTTGGTGTTATTCACTCGCATTGTGTAGACAATAATATGTAAGAGTAAAACCCCCTTTCTCGGTCACACGCTCAACCTTCCTTTGTTAACTAAATACAGAGGGTGACCTACATTCCAGTAAACAGCTGATCGGCTATTTAACTTGATAAATATGTGTGTGGAATTTCTGTCTCTCCCTTAGAAGAGAAATTGTTCTTTTCTAATTTGTGTAAATTGATTACTTAAGAATTTATTATATATATGTGTAATATATATGTGTAGTGTGCTAGTATTAATTTTAAGTACGTGCTAATGTGTTAGAACAAAAATGGCCCAATTTAACCCGGATTTGTTATTAAAAGACGAGCTATCTTACGAAGCTCTTTTGCGTGGACTACCTCATGCTAATGTAACAGTCGCGGAATTACGAAGGTCAATTCGCGAATGTGGATTTGATGCCCCCGTGCAAATAAACTATCTAAGCCAACTCGATTATGAAAGCGAGAAAGAAATTTGTAATGCCAAGTATAGTGAACTATACTTATTGTCTCAAACACTCCAAGACGAGAAATCTCCGGCAATAATTTTGCGGACTACCCAGAGAATAGAGCATTTAACCAGGCGAATAAAAAATTTGTCGATCTGGCCGAATCTCACAGAAATACCCGTTGATGTACAAAACCTAGCTGACGAAGCTCTACGCCGCTTACCTTCAGTTATTAACGATTTAAGACGAAAATCCGACTCATTCAGGATGGACGAAATAGAGAAGTCATTAATGAAATTACACATCTCTCCAGTACAATCCCCCACCACTGGTTTACCTCCGCCTAACACGGATCGGAACTCACCCATCGTATCGCAAGTGCAAGCGAACCAAGAACAAAATACTGATAAAGATGTAAATGCCCCTCCTCCCGAGCATTTTCAGTTTCGTCCCGGAAATAATGAATTGACCAACACCTCCAATGAATCCAATTGCCCTCATCGAGGAATTACACCTATGAACTATAACGCGGATCTATACGGTAAAATGACTCACCCTGTGGAGAAGATCTTAACCGAAATCCCTTATACAGATGGCTTAAATGTTTCCAAATTACTAACATTCATTAGTTATCTTCTTCAGATAAAAGATCTACAGCAGCTGAATGACTGGCAAATTTTACAAGTTCTGTTACCAAAGTGTAAACCCCCGTTAAAAAATCGTGTCCTAGAAGCCCTAACCTCTACATTTCCAGTAGAAGAGCTACATAGCTCTATAATAAAACACTTTATTCCCACCGGCATCTATGAGGAAATAAAAAGAAAGACAGTACTCCGAGTACAAGGACATCAGGAGAGATTAGCTCACTACATCTCCGACATTAGGGAGTCATCTCGACTACTACGTGTAAGCTGGAATGAAACAACTGGTGGACACCATTTTGATAGGAGTGTCACCTGAAGAAAGATCTCGACTATCATTGATGAATAGACCCAATACAATTGCTGATCTAGAACAGTGCAGTATCCATTCTTCAAATGTATGGTACTCAGATCAAAATAGGGAAGCAATGAAAACCTCTGGAACTAATAGATATCAATTGCGAGCACTACTTCCTGATGTAACAACCTCACATGAAAGACAAGTTCTTAGTAGACCTCACCATGTGCGCAAAGCTGGTAAGTTTAGTGTAAACCCAGATAAAGCGGAAACCAAGTACCCACCTCGCAGAAAACCCACCTGTTATAATTGTGGCAAATATGGGCACATAAGAAGAGAGTGCAAAAGTAAGCCATTGGAACGGAATAACCCCAATTCAAAAAACATGTAAGGCAGGGAGACCCGAAAACCTGTGTCTTCCGCAGCTACTCGAAATTGGGTAAACTAAAAGAAACCAATAATAATAATAATAATGAATTATTCTGTAACCAAGTGAAAAACAAAAAAGGTGCGAAAGAAATCGATCCCTATGTGAGAGAATTTCGTGAAAAGTGTAATGCGATTAATAAATGTAAATGGAGTAAAAATCTATTACCATTAATACGAGTTGACTTAGGCGTTACATCCCCCATCGCCTTAATTGATTCGGGATCTAGTAGAACTTTAATCAGCCAAGAATTAGCGGACATGTTAGCTAAACATCATCTAGTAAAACGGAACCAACCAGTGAAAATAAAGTGTGCTACCGCTGATAAACGTAAAATAAACATAAACCTGAGTATTACCGTTAAGGTTAAAATAAAAAACCTAAGTTGGATGTTTACAATGTTAGTATGTAAAGAATTAGGACCTGATTTAATATTAGGTGCAGATTTTATTAGTAAGACAGGAATGATTCTTGACGTCTATGAGCAAGTATATTATTTCAGATTTGACCGTACACGGAAACATAAATTTGATAGTAGTAAAGAAAAATATTGTTCATCAATTGCACATGTAAAACACCAAGACTCAGATTTATCTCACCTAGAAAGAAGAGATAGAGTGAGAATACTAAAATTAATAAAAGAATTTTCCTCGGTTCTTACACCTAAACTCGGACTTACGAACCTAATAGAGTATAAAATTAATCTGAGTGATCAGAAAGTAATACGACTACCTCCGTACAAGTTGTCGCCTCCCAAGATGGAAGTAATGCGAAACCATAGCAACAAGTTATTGGACCAAGGAGTCATCGAACCCTCTACGTCCCCATATTCTTCACCCTCCTTTTTAGTACCAAAAGGACAAGATAAACACAGACTAGTTGTAGACTATAGGCAATTAAATAAAAGAATAGAATTTGAATCAATCCCTCTTCCAGACATCCATAGTGCCTTTCATTATTTTACTAAAGCTATGGTCTTTACGGTAATGGATCTGAATCAAGCTTTTCACCAAATACCTCTTTCAGAAGAATCAAAACGTCTAACCGCGTTTGCAGTTCCTTTTAACTTGTACCAATTTACTAGGGTACCCTTTGGAATATCTCAAGGAAGTTCCGTATGTAGTAGACTATTGGAAAAGATATTTCACGACATTAAATTTAAATATGTGTACCACTATTTGGACGACATCGTTATATACAGTGAATCAATGGAACAACATCTCAAACATTTGCGTGAAGTGTTATCTCGGTTACTAAGAGCAGGATTAACGGTGAACCCAAATAAGGTAAGTTTTGCCGTCTCTCAGTTTTCTTTCTTAGGACACATCGTGAAAGCGAATGGAAAGGTAAGCATTGACCCCGAACGTACCCGCGCTATTAGAGAATTTGCACCCCCACGAGATGCAAAAGGTATAGCCCGATTTTTAGGTATGGTGAATTATTTCCACAAATATATTCCCCATCTTGCCGAAATAGCAGCACCCCTAAACTCCTTACGAAAGAAGGGAACGAAGTTCGAATGGAGCTCAATACATCAAAACGCGTTTGAGCAACTTAAAGAAAGTATTATATCTCCCCCAGTTTTGCAACTAGCTGATTTCACAAAACCATTCGTTGTGCAAACCGACAGTTCCAGTGTAGCGTTAGGTGCAGTGATATACCAAGAGATAGATAACTGTAGACTACCAATTAGTTATGCATCACGAACACTGAGCGATCAAGAAAGAAAGTATTCCGCATATGAATTGGAATGTTTAGCAATTGTTTTTGCATTCGAAAAGTTTAAACCCTTCCTGGAACATAAAGAATTCCTTTTGGAAACCGACAATCAGGCGTTATCATGGTTATTGAATCACCCTAAACAGTTAGGACGAATTGGCAGATGGATATTGAAATTAAACTGCTACAAATTCAGAGTGCAGCATATTAAAGGTACTCAAAATGTAGTCGCCGATACCCTGTCCCGTATGTCCAGTCACCCACTAAAACTTCCGAAAACATAGTGAAGCCGGAAATAGCAAGTGCTAACGCCGTAATTACTGAATTCCCCCTTGCCTTTACAAACATTGCCCTGTATCAACAACAAGACCCCTTACTGAAGCCTATTATAGAACAACTTACCCAAGGTATTAAATCCGAGAAGTACGTATTGAGTAAGAATGTACTGTGTCTCAAGATAAGAGACGGAAAGGAATTAAGAATAATAGCCCCGGATGTAATTAAGCCCATGCTAATGGAATACTTCCATTCATCTACCATAGGAGCCCATATGGGAATCAATAAGACGATACATCGTATTCGAAAGGAATATCATTGGAACAATATGAACTGCGAAATAGCTAACTTCGTAAAGAAATGTTCATTATGCGCCCTTAGTAAACCAGCCAGAAATACTCAAGTAAGCCAATTGATTTCAGAAATCCCAAAGACTCCTTTTTCGAAACTTTATCTAGATTTCTCAGGTCCGTATCCACGATCCAAATCAGGAAATACCATGTTACTGATCTGTGTAGATTCGTTCACCAAATTTGTGTGGATGTATCCCATGCGACGAGCATTAGCGTCGACAACTGTTAAAATACTACAGGAAAGACTATTTAAAGACTACGGTACTCCAGTACGTATAGTATCTGATAACGGTCCGCAGTTTAAAGCAAAAGAATTTAAGAATATGTGTTTCAAGTTAGGGATAGACCATATAACCACTACAGAGTATCGACCGCAAGGGAATATTGCTGAAAGGTATCTACGAAACCTCAAATCTGCGCTAATCGCCTATCATGCGAACGATCACACGTCGTGGGGCCAAAATCTATCCTGGATTCAATACGCTTTTAATTCAGCTTACCACGAAGGTCACAAGTCGACCCCGTTCGAGTTACTATACAAGTACCGACCAAACCACCCTTTGTCCACAAGATGGAATATACACGATCTGCTGCCTCCGCAAATAACGGATAAGCAGATAAAGCGAATATGGAACAAAGCCCGCTCTAACTTAAGAGCAAGCTTGGAAAAATCCAGAAGATACCACGAGAAAGGTAATCATAGCAACTCAGTCAGGTACCAAGTAGGTGACTTAGTAATGTACAAGACTCACCCCATTAGTAGTGTGATTGATAAGACCACCTCTAAACTATCATTCCGATGGTGTGGCCCTTACCAAATCCAGAAGTACCTAACTCCAGTTACAGTAGCCCTGTGCGAAACTGCGACTCAGAAATATGTGCGGAGAACGCATATTTCACAGCTAAAATTGTATAAGAAGAAGAGACGGAATAGTATAACCCGAAATAGAAAAGGGAATAGTAGGCAGTAAAGAAAATTATATTTCTGAATCCACGTGGAAAAATGTAAAACGTAGAGTTTGGAAACGAGGCCTGATCAACCTGAGTTCCAGTTCTGCAAAGCATACATTAATGAATACTCTTTAACTAGATGGGTACTAACACTCATTAACTACATGAGTTATCTAGGACTCACAGAAGACAAGATAGAATTCTAAATAGTAAAGATTTAGAAAGTTACTCTACAGAAGAGAGAGTAAGACGAACAAAAAAAAACCCGGTAGTAGATTTAAGTGATAGCGATAAGAAAGAGTTTTGTGTTTTAATTGTGTAAATATTAAGTGTAAATAGTATGTATAAAAAAAAGGGTAGTTAATAAGAATATATAACGTATACTGTGTTATAACTATATGAAATAACTAGGAGGACAACGTTGTAAAGTGTCCAACAACTATGTGAAAGAAATTACACACACTAACCCCATTCATACTCCAAGCCCCAATTGTGAGTTAGACTCAAAAAACTTAACCGTAGCGTGCAAATTAAGCGGTGGAGTATGTGACGATTTAAATTGTACCAATAATAAAAATAATAAAAAATTTTAAAAATTAAGGTTGCGAGCTCTTAAGCCATTTAAATCTCACTGTAATAATATAAAAAACCTGTATGTACTCAGTATGAGAGGAAGAAGTAATTAGTAAGTACGAAGATACCCTAATAAAAAAGACAAATTGTAAAGAGTTATTAATATCGTATTTAACCCTTTGCTTGTTATCAGGCGCTGACCTGTTAATTCCAGACTCGACATGTTTTCCGAGTCTTCTGTAATTTAGAATAAGATAAAAAAACCTAAGGTTAATAATTAAAAATCTGAAGACACAGATAGTCGCTAAAACAACTTATTTAAATTATGTATATTTATTTACGGATAGTTTGTATAAATAAAAATGTTTACTTAAAGAGAGACAGGGACTATATTCTCGCGCAGTAATTGCCCCTCTACTTTTGTTAGGTACCAGTCGAAGGGAGCAGAAATCGCTCTCTCGCTATGGTGACTTCATGCAGTACAGACGTACGAGCTATGCTCTTACACTATGTTACCGATAATTTGTTTTACCTTAATGTTGTATACAAGAAATTGCTGCTGAAAGCATATGTTATGTGTTAACCAGTATAGAAATGTAAAAAAAACAAGAGACTTAAAGTATAACTCGAAATATTAAAATGGTGTAAAACAAGATGACTGCGAACTTCAAGAACTAACAACACTTCCAACATCATACCTGGAGATGTGAACTACCAGAACTAACAAACTCTAGTAGACACGACAGAATATGCAGATCAGGACATCCGAGAATCTACAAGTACCATCGTAGAAGGTTCAATCTACCCTGCGGACTTTTGAGCCCTTTACTGACGAAGACCAGACCGAGATGACGACGGCGCTATTCAGGATTCCCAAAACGGACACCCCAGGACGAGTTTTCTGCATACCAATAAAAAGGTGACTCGATAGCCTGTCTATCGAGGGTTACTAATATTTGTTACACAACACACCTTAAAAGAGACTTTTCAGAGACTATTAACTTTGTAAAGATTAAAAGATTAAATCTAAGAATTTAATGTAACTATTCAAACATCATACGTTGTAACAGTTTACATGCTAATGTATCGTAGTATAATTCAAGTAATAATACCATTCTTCAAATGGTTAAATAAAAGAAAGTCTTGCAAGCTAATATCATGAATTGAGTATAACTAAAAGTTTTAATGACTAAATACCGAAGGTTACCCGGATCCGAGGTATAGCTAAATAGAATCAATGTTGATCCCAAAGTTTAAAGAAAACATTCAAATAACTTTAGTTTAATTCGTAATGTCATGGGATCTGTCAGTAAATGTTTTTAAATGTTAAATAAAGAGAAGTCGTCTTGTTACACACATATAAGGAGTGCTTAAATCAATAGTATACCTTCCCATTGTTTCCTTACACAGTTAGTAAGTAATTTGTTATATTAATTATTTGTGATACATTCTGTTACAACGTAGCCCATCTAATTAACGGAGCTTAATTATGATGGGTTCCCTGGATTTGTAACGCGGCGAAAAGACGTTACAATAGTTACCGATATTTATTAAAGTAAATCGTATTACAGGACACAATAGGATAAATTATAAAAGAAATCACTTCAAAATATAGAAGGTCTCTAATACGCAAGGAATCTTATTGTCAAGTGAATACTGTAATTAATAAGGCTTACTGTAAACAAATAAAGTTTAGTTTTGTAAGCACTAAATAATATAGAAATTTTCAAGAATGTTTATTTGTTAAATCGTAGAATTAATAAAAAGTTTGTTGGTTTTACCTCAGATTTTCAAAATAAAATTTACGTTTCCTTATAATACCTTTTACTATTTTTAATTATACATTTAACATTCTTATTATATTAGCGTTGCATTTATAACTTATAACTTGATTTTACAAATATTCCGTGAGACAACCATCAAATGATCTTATGATCTTTTATCTTTCTTTATTTCCTATACGGATTCGGTACTTCTGTTGTCCATTTTTGTATGTGCTGTGCAGGTTGGGATCCACGTTGGCGGAGCCAGGCCACTTTAATCTTTTCTGTTTATGTCTGTTTTTACTTTAATCTCACTACAATGACAATGATACGGTTATATCGTGTCTTTGTGAAAGTATGGTATGTGAACAGCGGAGAGAATCGATACTTAGGAGATACACATAAATCTGAGGAAACTGCAGTTAGCAGTGCATTATATAAAAAAGAATAAATGCATTCAGAATCTCAAAAAAATTCTGGAAGAAAAATGGAAAAAAAGTAAGTGTTCCCGCAGGTGGAAGGATAAGTAAGAGAGAAGTGAGTGTATTTTTGGGAGCTACTCCTAGTCGGCACCCAAGATAAGACTACCTTGACGGTTGTACTCGTCATTTTCCTCCTGGTAAATCAGAAATTTAGAATTCTTCCCATAAAATTTGGTAAGTATACTCTACCAAATATACGTAAGAGTTGAGCGACTGCTGTTATCAAGAAATATTTAATTTTACATACTTTTTTATTACTTACAAATTATTTGTGTCGACGTTTCGACAATGTTTATTGTCATTATCAGAAGAATTGTTGCTGAGTCGTGTATTTGGCGTCAGCAAAAATTGTCCTGACGATGACAATAAACATTGTCGAAACGTCGACACAAATAATTTAAAATTTGTGTTTTTTTTTACCGATCCTCACAAACCCTTCACCGGAAAAAGTCATTGATTGACGTTCACTACGACTTTAAGAATTTAATTACTTACAAACAATTTAATTCACTTTATTTCTATTATTATTATTATTATTAAGGCTTATTTTGACACGCACAACTGACACACAAATAAATCTACATCATGTGAATATGGAATTTCGCTGAAAATCGTAATAGCTCTGACATTTATCTCCCTAATCCTCATGTAGTTATGCTACTGGTTGGAAGTGAAGGAATGGAAGACAGTGTTTCGGGAATAAATGACAACATTCTGACCGCAGTGATTTAAGTGATTGTTACTTACGTCACTATCTCCTCGTCACTGACTATTGCTCTACTTATAGTAATCTTATATTACTATTGCTCTACTCTCGCTTATTCCATGTCTAAAAGCGTATAACATAGTGTATACTATGTTACTTCCTAAAGTGTTTAGGCAACATTATTTAGTATAACTTGTTGTATTCCTTATTCTTTGGATGTTTTAAATGACACACGCAGGAGGATACAGAACAGGTGAAAATATACAAGCTGCGTGTACCTAATCTTAAGTCTTTACTTACTCATGACTTACTATTATGTTCATTATTCATTTTCTTAGTAAAGCCATATATTTTAGTACTCTCCTACACTTCGTTTTTGCTGCTACTTTACAGATCAGAATCAACTTCTGTATTAAAGAAACAATTTTACTGATTAAAAAAATATAAGTTTTGTTGTATCACATTTCGTTCAATCCAACTTTTTTTCGTCACATGTCATTTTATATTTAATAAGTTTCCATTGTTTTCTTTGAACGTAAGTGCGGCCTAAAGTAAACTAGTTTTATTATTTATTAACCAAAATCTAATTCTATACTGTGCTCATCAACATTTTCCTCTGACGTCCATAGCGATGGTCACTTTGTTAAAAGGTTAAGTGTCACATATTTCATACACCGAAGTATATATACATTGCAAATAGTAGACGGGATTCTTAAAATAATAATGTTCACACTCTCTCTCTCCCTCGCTCTCCTCTCTCTCTCTCTCTCTCTCTCTCTCTCTCTCTCTCTCTCTCTCTCTCTCTCTCTCTCTCTTGTAATATTAAAAGATAGAGAGAGAAAGTACCAAGGATTCCTATGTGCAATGCAAAGCGCTTTAACTGGCTACTATTGTATGGAAAACTATTGACTAACAACGCTCCAATAACTATGTCCAAGTTATTACTGGTTTTCTCCGAACTACAGAGGACAGCTTAAGTTTCTGCCCTGCTGGCGTGTGCACTGCTCTAACAAACTTACACATACAGTTTGAAACATATTCTGCAGAACTATCAAAACCATCCGTTTCCCAGACTACTGTAAGACCTGGATAACGCAATGAGTTGTACATGTTCCCGTTTCGTCAGCTCTGTGTTCTGTCTGTTTGTATTATAACAATACAACTGCAAATATAAATTTATTTGTGTTTGCGGAGCCCCACGATCTTGGAGCGCCATTTTATTATAACAAGACCACTTGCATAATAAACAATTTAATTTGGGTTTCAGGTGTATCTGTAATAAGAACTCTATGTAACTTGTAACGGTATTTCAAATTTATTTGATATTAATAAAATTGTGCACCTAGCACTTACTTCGACTTAAAACATTCGTTATTATTTGTTATTATGCCGTAAGGCTTATGCTATATATATCCTTACTGACTAAATATTCTATTCTATTAATTATTGTATTAAAGGAAAATCTCCTTTCCAGACTACTCAGTCAATTAATGTGTTTCAAAATATCAATATTTAAATATCTTTTTATATATTGTAATGTACTCAAAATATTAATAGTTATTGAATTTATCTTTTGTTTCTCAGTACTGATTTATATCAAACACTAATTGTTTTCATTTAAATGCTTTGTATTCGTTTTATTTCAATACTAATTTGAGCTCTTGTTACGTTAATCGTATTTCTAAAACATCTATGATTTTAATTCTACTTTACAATAAACACTGGCTCTTACTTTTAAATAGATCAAAAATGGCTTTAATTGTCTTTGAGTTCATTGTTCGATTAAGAGATAAATAAGTTGTTTATCATCTTATTGTCGTCAATCATACTCGATCATTTGATCCATCTGTAGTCGTCCTCGTCTCGCACTCCAGCGTCCTCTTGTCCAGCGTCGACTCGCTCCTCTTGTCCAGCGTCGACTCGCTTTTTTTGTCCAGCGTCGCCTCGCTCTTCTCTTCTCCTGCGTCGACTCGCTCCTCTTGTCCAGCGTCGACTCGCTCTTCTGTCCAGCGTATCACCCTCTGGAACTTCTCCTCGTGCTGTTTCTGACGTCAATGGATCGTCTTATGTGGATCCTCTTATGTAATTTTGTTATTATTTAAAAACAGTTTGTTTGACAATCGAGTTACATAACTGTATGTAACTGGAAGGATGAAACTATTTACAAAAATTTATATTATTCTGTGCGGACGGGCAGAAGCTCCCGCTGCACTGTGGATGATTTAAGAAAGAGAACCACTGTAGCTTGTGCGTTCTATTTATACCCATGTCTTGGTCAACACCTGCAGTGGTACGAAATCGACATGTCAGAAACTGTCTCTGGGTTCAGTTCCCCCACTCCTTGTCGATTTCGCTATTTCTTATATTTCTGCGAATTGCAGAGTCCTGTAAGTATACTCTTATAGTTATCTTATAACTATTTTCACTATACATGTTCACTGTAATTTTGGACATTGCAACTTAACCCTTTCGATTTGTACACAGTTATTTCACTATTACACTCGTACGGTGTGTCACTTTCACGTGGTTTTTGTACACAGTATTTATTAAATTTGATTACATTTTATTGTAGTTTTGGATTTTACTCCTTAATTATAGTTTATGAATAATTACGGAAAAACAGTAATTATGCAATTATTCATCTTGGGGTGGTAAACTCGCCTGCATAGACCTGCGTTCACACACACATGCAAGATACTGGTGTACACACTTTCAGTTACATTTGTGTGTGTGTGCACGTCGATTCAGGTCGAAACACCTGTTCATATTTTTGTCTGAGCCAAGCTTGCAATCCCTGACATGCTTATTTATAATACATTATTAATTATTTACAGTTTATTAGGTATATTTAAATTTTTATATTCAATGCTCAGTACATCAGTTATTTGTACTGTTGCGGTATATCAAAATGTCTAAATTTTTAAAATTCATCAGCTTCTTCACTTATATGTGGTAATGAAATGTACGCACTTTAATGAATCTTTGATTTCGGAAGAAAGATATAAGAAAGGTGCAGTTTACCTTACCGGGAACATTCAATAAGTAAATTCGAGATATTACACCCCTGTATATTTCAAAACATACTGGGATAACTGAAAATAGTTTAGTTTAAGACATAAAATTACTTTAGTTCACTCAGTTATTTATAAAATCTGAACTACTATTAAACATGTGCAATGGAGTTGCAGAGACAGCTGGTCGTCAGTTCATAGAAAAAAAGAGTTTTTTTTCAGGATAATGCTCTTCAAGATTTAACCCTCCTAAACCTTTACATTTTTTGGTGTAGCAAGGACTTATTACGTGGGGTCAAGTATTACAAACAACGAAGATGTGAAAACGAATATACAAAAATTACTGAAGACTTCAGGCATAGAACGTTTCGCTGCTGCATAAAAAAGTAGTAGTTGTTGATTAGGGCAATACGTTGAAAAATAAATAACTTCCAAAATGAAGTGAATTAATCGTATTTGCCTCTTTATTCGTCCAACGACCCTTGCATTAACGCACAAAATAAAAGCTTTGTAAGCCGAGTTAAGGATTTTTCAGAGACATATGATGAGAAACGATGCAATACAGAATCATTATTATAAACAATAATTTAAATGTGAAACTGATACCGACTCGTCTTGAGATCATAAACAGCATCTTGAAGGAACATCCCTAGAAGAAAAACAAATACGCTAACACTGAAGATAAAACATTATTCAGTTTATAAAACAATGAGACTAGGGAAGCATAACGAGGAATAATAACTACGTAGTAAAGTCAGGGAGACGAAGAAATATACCAAAACGAATACACATGACAGGAGGCAAACAGTTCACAAATAGCTTATAACAGTATTCCACAATACATTCTGTCTAAAACGTTCATTGATTATCAAATAACTTTTTACGAAACTTTGGAAGTGTATTCCGTTTTATGTCATTTACAAATTTCAAGTATCGTTATGTCGCCATTTTAGTACAATTTTTAGCACATAATGACGATGTTTACTGAGCGTTGTTGGGGGTCGTTTAGAAAACTTTTATGATATCAACTGAACGTTGGAAAATTGTTAAACAAGACATGATGGGTAAATATCGAGGGAGAGAGAGTAGCATTGTGTGTGTGTGTGTGTGTGTGTGTGTGTGTATGTGTGTTAGCTGTGGCTAGCGTATGTTTGCTGTGTTATATAGAAGATCGGTGAGACGTAGACGAGGGTGGCAGTGGTGATTGGGGTAAAAGGGCGCAATTTGGCGCCGGGCCAGCCTCGCCCGTTCGCCTTATAGGCTACACCCTTGTAATGCACCACATTTAAACAGCACTAGCTCTTGCGCTAGACAGCGCGCGCGCTACACATATACACACACATGCGCATGCACACAGACTGCGTTGCAGCTCCTCTCTCTCTCTCTCTCTCTCTCTCTCTCTCTCTCTCTCTCTCTCTCTCTCTCTCTCTCTCTCTTTCTCTCCCATCCATCCCTCAATCTTTCTCTCTCTCTCTCTCTCTCTCTCTCTCTTTCTCTCCCATCCATCCCTCAATCTTTCTCTTGTTCTTCCTCTTTTCATCTTATTATCCCACTAAAATCTATTATAAATTACTTCTCTACTCCTTCAAACCTCGCATTAACGTTCAGAAATGATATTTTTTTTTTACATTTGCAATAACAGCGTTACAAAATATACAGAAAAAAAAACTATCGCCATTTTCGTTTACAATTTTTCTGCTTTTCGTCTACTATCAGATCGTAAGCAAGGATACCCAATTCCGTCTATTTCTGAGACAGAGAAATGAAAATGCAGGAGCAGAATTATGTTTTTTGATCTGATCTGATAAACGAAAATATCGGAAGCGATACTAGTCTCATTCATAGTATACAGCAGAAATCCATAGTAGTTTTGTTATAATTTTTTTTTATTATGCCTGGCTGAACAGAAATAAGAAAGTTTTAATTAAAATATATGCGTGTACACATGCGTAATTTCGATAGTATTTTAGAGCTCTATAATTTTTTCACTGAGTGTCCAATGCGTACAATAAATAATGGGTTTTTTATGTACTTTCTGATTCAGGATTTTAAACATTGGACTTCGTGTGTAACATTACAAATGTGAAGGTACTACAGAAAGGAAAATAACGCCGTTGTGGATACCCAACTAAAGGGCAGGCAACATTTTAAGCAAAAACTGAACAGCCACCGTGAATAACCGTTGCCGTTTCTATAGCTGCAATTCTTAGATAAATGTGTGTCAATACCTTTCCGTTGAGTCCATAATCGTGCAAGTAGTTGCGTTTACGTGAAAGCTAATTTCCACTTGGCTATCTGCTAAGGAATTCAAAGCGAAATGTAATATTAGAAATTACGTAGGCTACTAGTGGTTTCATTAATACTACAAATAATTAGACAATTTACTTTCACAAACAGAATTATCATTGTTTCACACCCCTGTAGAGAAATTATTCCGATTAGCGATTTCAAGCATCACAGCTCATCGTCAGATCTATTCTATAATGGTGTCCAACAGTGTTAATTCTTTTTGGGATTACAACCACTAATACAACTTTCTTAATTAAATTTACTTTCACTTTACAGTAATGCACGATTACGAGAGTCTGTATTTGATGTCTATGATTCTTAAAACTATATCTTTTAAGACATAAACGATTACGCTAAAAGTTCTGTTTCATTATACCAAGGAATATTCCAGGATTTTCCTTTGATGTCAGAAGATTTGAGTCGATTTCTAAGATATAATAAATAATAACATAGGGTCCTTTCCTACATGCTCATTATTATTTGTTCCTTAATATATATATTTATTGTTCAGTAGCTATATTTATTTTTTATATTTAGTCCTTATATCTATTTATAGTAGTATCGACTGTTATTGTTCCTACAGAGAAGCAGTAATGCATTAGGCTGTTCCGTAACGTGCAGATTATTTTTACGCATTATAAGCATGTTACGAGCATAAACGACAGGCCAGGCCTAAACGATCGGCCTGTAGAACGTGCGTCACAACCACTTTGGCAGTGTTGCTCCGGACGGACGGAGACATTCGTGGAACGTTCACGATTACAGAAAATAGTGAATTATTGAATACTGGAACACGCAATACATTATTCTACTAGCGAAGACGAATTATTGAGTCACGCATAAGTTGGATTAAACATATTGTCATTGATTTAATGTCCTTGCTTTGAAGCATTATTCGTCCTGCGATTCCTAAACACTTACCAAACTGTCTTAAAAACTATGGGAGAAAATAGTTATTGTGTCAGGGGAAAAGAAATGTATATTTATTGTGTCTTGAAACAATATTTACTTATTGCTACAGTCTGAGAATACGCTTCCGCGTGCCTACAACAACGTAACGTAAACTAGGTTACAGACTCTTAGAAACAAAAATAGACTTTATTTATGTTTGTACTGCATCTGTAAGTTTGCAAAAGGGAGGGAAATATAACCGTATTACCATTTCTGTTGACTATACGCATACAAGAGTGCATGGACTCTAATCCACAAGAATTGATTAACCGCTTCGGATAGGGAGTGAAGTTTCGCTGCTAACAGTTAATTTTTGATGTTAAATTATAGCTTACGTTTCCTGCACATTTAATACAACAATTAACTATGTCTGTACGTTTTATCTGTGCTGCGTCCAGTCGCAACAGTGTTATATGGAAATACACACGGCAAACAGTAGGGCTATGTGCCGTATTCTACCGAGACAGAATAAGCGGAAGGTAAAAGAGATGCAAATGCTATTGTATGTTCAAAATAAAACAACGAAAAGCAGTAACAGGGGCAATGAGACGGGTAGGGAGAAAAGAGATGTTGTAGCAGATAACGGTGATTTAAAACTCGACGATCAGGGGAGACTACCAGATGCACCCCAACGTAACTCAGACTTAGATGTTTGCATTGCGCCCTACAGACCGTTGATTTGCAAGGATAACAAATTAGGTCGTGTTTATCCAACGGGCTGAAATCCCGAAGAACAGGAGTTTTGTGTTGTATGTATGTGTACACAAAGGCATATACGTTTCTACTGATCCTCGTGCGTTGACGTGCATTACAATACATTACAGGCTCATAAATACAACCATGTGTATGGTCTCTTCTAGGTTAGCAGCCCATAGGCTGGTTGGTGGCAGCTCGCCATTCTTCACGCTTCTCTGCTTTTCTTTTCAACTCACAATATGATGTGCAAGTGTATTATAAAAACCTATTATGTAATGTTGATATTATTGATTTTATTTTGTACTAAAATGTTCATTGTCAATCAAAGTATAAACGTTTTCAAGCTTCATGCGGCTTTATTTGATTCATAAATTTCCAGTTCCGTTATTTCGTGAACGTATAATGTACAATTACAAAGTTTCGAGAGCATTTGTGGATGCCATTAAAATTTTTTATTCTTTCAGTTTGCCGTTGGAAAATTGTTAAGCAAGTCTTGGTGGATACATGTTCGAGAGAGAGCGGGGTGAGGGCAAGGGGGAAGAGAGAGGGAGAGAGGGAGATAGAAAGAGAGAGAGTGAGAGAGAGAGAGAGAGAGAGAGAGATTCTGTGTGTCTGTTAGCTTTGGCTAGTGATTGTTTACTGTGTTAACCGAATAGCGTCGAGACAGGGGTGAGGGTGGTGATAGTGATTGGGTTAAAAGGGCGCAATTTGGCTCTCAGCCAGACGCGTAACTCCTAACATCGCCCGGTTGCATTACACACCCTTGTAATGCACCGCTTTCGAACGGGCGATTGCGCGCCAACACACATGCACGCAAACACGGACTACGTTACAGCTCGTCACTATTTCCGTCATTATCTCTCTCTCTCTCTCTCTCTATTTATCTTTCTGTCACTCCGGCCTGTCTCTGTTTCTCTCTCAGTCTGTCCGTCGGTTTACTATATAGATAAATCCTAAATTTATCTATATAAACTAAATCCTACCATCTCTGAATAAATGAAAGTAAGAACACTTAAAAGGGTTAACTAGCAAATTTTGTTTGAGTGTAAGTTTGCGTTAGTAGTATTTACAATGCAAATATAGGATTCACTGTTGTGATAGTAAGGTTCAATAGTTTGAATTTATGTTGTACAGACTTAAAAGTATTCGTACAGGAAATTACATGTAATCTGAGAAGAAAACATAAAAATACAGGCAGTACATGGAGCAGGCAGTATTTGATCTAGGATGCAATGAGTAGCTGCTCCTGTTTGTACAGGGCTATTGTAGCTAGAGGAAACGCTTTAAGGTAAATGCGTCTGAATTACGTTCCAGTTAGATGTTCTTACACGTGCAACCAGCTGTCGTTCCATTAGAGTTGTTTTAAAACTGGACTACTGTTAACATAACGCCAGAAAAGATGCAAAATAGCAGAAAACGTTAACTAAATTATCTTAGTTTTAACTAACTCCATACAATTAGATTTTCAAATGATGCTGCGAATAGATATTCTTTATATACTTAAAAACTAATTTTAGTATCCTGTGCTGTATTTCACCAACAATAATAGAAAATATCTTTTTAAATGTTCAGGTAGTTCCAGATTATTCAAGAAGACATTAAAGAACACTTACCACTCGAAAAGAAATTTTAAAATGCCCAAGGTTTTCAGGGGAACCCCATGAAGAAGAGAGGTGGCATCTGTACTGATGATGGGGGGGGGGAGACATCGATCAAGAATGAAGGAGTTATGGGGAGCAGAGACGTAGGGAAGAACCAGTTGAACCAAACGTAGTCCATAGTGCCTCGTACGAAAAAAATGTTCAGATAATACTGAGAAAATTAAAGAACTTTTATATTTCCTCATAGAATTTAATGTTTGCGTTAAGCACAAAATTTTAACATTTCGTGACAGTTTTCATTACTAAAGTATGTAATACAAGTTGACCGTGAATATTGGATTGTTTCATACTAATTACAACAACTGTTTTTACGTATTGGGCTAGGACGTTCAAAGGATTAATACTTTATAAAGTTTATTTATTACATATTGTACAAAGAAAAAAACCCAAAATCATTTTAATAACATTTTACGTGTCTTGAAGAAAGAAAGGCATGCTGATGTGTAGACTTGTATACCGTTTTAACTGTTTGTTTCAAACTTTCATAAATTGTAAAGCAACAAAAGTAGTTCGTAATAACGCGATTTAATAAAAACGCTTGACTAGATTTACAGTTATGTTACAAACTCTTGCCGCTACGTCTGATTTTACTGAAAGCGGGAAACTGTTTAGCGCTCACATAACTAAGAACGATGTTCCTTGAATTCAATTGTCGCAGATAGACATAAAATCAATAATAGACATTTCTTGTTATTGCAATCCCTAGGAGGACAAGAGTTCCTTGAAACACTCCAGGTCCCTCGTAAGATTTTATAAGAGGTATAAATTTACACTATAGTATATCGATTCCATCATTATAAATTAATAATTTTCTCATGGTCAATGAAGCTTTAACACAAACATTAAATTATAACAATTTTTCATAATATTACAAATAACAAACACTAAGATATTAATAAAACATATTACTAAGTATAGCTCTGGAGTAACTGTACACACAAGCATCCACAAACACAAAACCACAGTAAGACATAAGCAGATTGTTAATGCAGCATCAACTAGTGACGAGCGCATCGTAAATAGAGTCGGACCATAAATTATCTTCAATGCAATGACCTCGGGATTTCCAGTTATTTGCACTCAAAAAAATTAATCCAAAATCATTTTAACGATACTTTTATTGTATGCCAGTAAATGATAGTTCTATCAACAAAGTACAAAAAAAGCGTAGCTTGTAGTAACACAAGCCTCAAAACGTTGTAGAAGTTCAAAGCTTGATTGTAGGTTTTTCTAAATTACAGTCTTAGTACTTGCATGTATTTTACAATTCTCTTAGCTGTGCAATAAATACGCCTATAATAGTTATTTTGCTTTATTAATCCTAAGATGGTCTGTTGGTTTATTAGTAATGTGTTCAGTATGTTATTTGTATGTGATCCGATCTTCGCCATATGTTTGAAAAGTCTGAGAGGTAATATTTAATAACTCTTCCAATAAGAAGTAAAACGTAACAATTTGGTATAAATAATTCAAGAAAAGAAGACAGTCAATAATGCATTTGTTTAAGATTATTCATCATTAAAATGGTATAATGATGTATGTTTTGTCTACTTGATGTATAACATTGAGAAACGTTAGGTTTACAAACTCAGTCGGCCCTACTGAAGTTAGTACTTTATCGAAACGGATTTAATACGATGAACTTTGAAGACAAAAATTCGCTGACTTATTTAAGATGAAATGTTCTAGATTGCTATCAGTCTCATCAACGACTCGTCAGCCTTTTGCAAACAAAGTTAAATAATTAATCGGCTTAACGCCCAAGATGTATTTTACTGAAATATCGGTGTCTTAACCATCTCAACGACTGAAATATAAATTTACTTTGTTTTTACGTTTTCCCAATTAAGAAAAGACTGCACGCACTTTCTGAATGTTACCTATCCCTGTTAAGAAAATAAAGAATATAATTTTAAGCCATGTAATTAACTAAGAATTAGGCTTCAGGAAAAGTCGTTTGAATATTACATTATTGTACAGTATATTGGTTACTAAGAATTACTGATCATGTAAAGGTAAATGTACAGTTCAAAGACATGCAATGCAATAAAATTTTAGATTATTTTTAGCAAAACCCTAGTAAAAAAGTAATTACAGCCTCAAGAAAAAAATTTGTGGACTCTGATCCACAAATTTCTTTCTGTCTGTCTGTCCTTCCGTCAGTCCGTCTGTCTGTCCGTCTCTCTCTGTCTCTCTCTCTCTCTCCCCCTTCTCTCGCGCTCTCTCTCTCTCTCTCTCTCTCACTCTCTCTCTCTCTCTCTCTCTCTCGGAGAGACAATGAGCGTATGAAAGAAAAAAGGTTTACCCCATATCCGGGTAACAAACCACAAAATCGACCGGAATTGGAGGAGAAAGGTAGAAGTAGAAGTGTAGAGAACAAATCTAATAAAGGGTATAAAGTGTGTAAAACAACTATAACCTCTACCGAGCAGCAACCGTCGACTAGTAAAATGAATACGGGAAACGGGAAGCCACTGCAGGTAGAAAAGAAACAAAACTAAACCTACCATTACCTGCAGTGAAACAACTAAAGAAAACAGGTAAAAAGAACGTAGCTAATAAGATAAAACCAGTGAGCGATAGGGAGTTCTTGTTAAAAGAGGAGCAAGAAGTGGGTAGAAACCATTATCCTGAATGCCCGGAAATAATTTGTAAGATCAGTAATCTACTGGTAAGAGCGCTTATTGACACTGGCAGTCAAGTTACCTGTGTTAGCTCAAAATTTGTAGATAATTATCAGTTGCGAAATTGTCCCAGACTACCCGTAAAACATTGTAATGTACAGGGAGCCACTGGACCCAAAATGCAAAAGATAACTGAACAAATATATTTACCTGTCAATTTAAATGGTAACCAAACCCAAATTGTAGCTCTAATAGTCCCGAAACTCATTCATGATTGTATTATTGGGGTAGATACGTTACTTGAATGGAAGGCAGAAATAAATTTTAAAAGAAATACCATTACGATGGAAATTAATACAAATAAAATAAATGTAAACATTAAAGAGTATAAGCATTGGAAGTCGGTAAGTGTAATAAAGAACTGCAAGCGGCTAAAGTCATTTCAAGGCTTAGCTAACTACTATCAGAAGTTTACAAATAAATACGCGGAAAGTACTGTTCCATTGTTAAAGTTGTTAAATAAAGGGATTAAATCGAAGTGGACAAAGGACCACGATGAAGCACTGCAACAAGTGAAAAGTCTTTTTATAAATACTGTTGTATTAAATCATCCAAGAATAGGAGAAAGATTTTACTTGCAAACAGACGCCAGCAATATTGCTATTGGAGCACACTTGTATCAGATCGATGAGAAGGGCCAAAAAGCGGTATTAGGATTTGTAAGTCGCACACTTAAAGGGGCAGAATTAACCTATTTTACGACAGAAAAAGAGCTATTAGCGATAGTGCATAGCCTGTCAAAGTTTAGAAGTTATATTCTGGGTGCTAAACTTACTATAATCACCGACAATAAGGCGTTAGTATTTTTATTAAAGTGTAAATTGCTAGGTGCTCGTCTGACTCGTTGGATCTTGGCTATACAAGAGTATCAATTTGATATACAGTATTGCAAAGCGAAAGACAACTTAGTAGCAGATGTACTCAGTAGAAATCCACCATCAGAAAACAACATGGAAACAGATAATATTAAATGTAGTAGCAATGATATTGGTATTTACGCGGTAAAACATATAACAAAACCTGAAGTAGTTAGACGACTTAAGGAAATAGGGACTCATCAAAAACAAGACCCTAGGATTAGTGTAGCTTGGAGGACTGCAGTTACCAACACCAAACCAGGAGTTTGTATATATGGAGGTAAGCTATATAAGCTATGTTCCCATAGGAGGAAGAATAAACAAAATATTGACCCATAAATTTATAATTGTTTTGAATCAATTTTAATAATAATAATAATAAATTTTATATAAATAAATGTTAATATTGTTATTTAAATTATTGACAGTAATTAATCCAAAATGATGATTAAAAATGATCATATAAAGTCCAATATACCATGTTAGGTTAAGCAACATTGTAATCTTTAGTTATAAGATAGATGTAAGCAACATTGTAGTAGTGCAAGTTTTGTGCGGGAAAAAGTGCTAAAGTAAATGTGCAAAATTTTAATCAGTGTAAAACTGTACACTAGAAAAAAAATTAATGATTTAAATAATCAATTTTTTTTATACCGAGTGGGGGTATATATAACGATTCATAATAGCGTCCTATCAGAGCGTTATATGAAAGCTATAGACGGTACGAGTGTAACGCCGTAAGAAAGAGAGAGAGCGTATAATCGCAGCCATCTCACTCTAACCACGTCACCGCTACATCAGAATCCAGTTCAAACATGTTATTTTACTCAAATCAAATTATCAGTTCAACCTGCGATAACTTCAAAAGTTATAAATATACGGCAATTCTGAAAACAGCATTGTATTCAGCAAGAAAAGCTGTATAAGTAGCCGCAATCTCAGTTAATATAATTAACAATTGAAGAAGTTATACGGATGACGCACGCCAACAGGAATAACGAGAGAATTATGCTACGTAGGAATAAGGTGTTTTCACACGCACACAGATAAAGACCTAAGCAACAATATTCTGTGATCAGATCTTTGGAAACACATTTGCAAATACCTGTAATCAATCGATTTGCAAATACAGGAAGTACGATTTTGACAAGAATTTCTCTGCCGTTTGAAACCTGTCACAGTGTGTTTGACCGACTTGTTCGAGATTGTCGAAACTGGAAAAACGCCCGATTTATTTGTACAACCAATCAGCAGCCCGTATTTAAAACAGACGCCAGCTAAAAGCGAGGGGTAACATCACTCTCCGTTCGGTACTTAAACACACTAGACGTGTATAATTCACATACAGAAATTTTTAAATTACACAACAGTGCAAATTCAGTTCTAAATCGAGAAGTAGTCCGCAGTGTAGATGAATTAACAACATTCAATAACACTAGCTGCGTAAAACAACCGTTAATTAATTAATTAGTTAATTAATTAATCAATCAGCCGTGAAGGACCTGTGCTACAGAAGGCTACAGCATCTGTAATTGCCAGGGCATCTTCAACAGCATTGATCAATCCATTCTTCTGTGCAACACCATCGAAAGGAGGACCTCTACAGATTCCTATCTTCGGTCAACGCATCAAACAGTAAGAAATAGATTCATTGATCAATGATATAAGCGCTAAACAAATAATAAAACAATAAACAATTTTACAAAGACACTAAGAAAAGCACACATTGTATTTTAACTATAAGATTAGTTCTAATATAGGATAGGAGTGTTGAATGGAAAGTGGTGTGTAGTATTGGACGTGCAAATTATTGCAGACCTGTTCTTTAGCACTGGTTTGGGAGATAAAAATCTCTTAATCAAACCAGATAAGAGCTATAGGTCGTTTGAGCGTCTCAATCATTACTTTCCACACTCACTCAATAATTATAAGGTTAGGGTAGAATTAAGTCCTACCATTAACAAGTTAAAGTTTAAAAATCATTTATTAAAACATTAAAAATAATAATCAAGCAAATTTTAAAGTGTTATTTGTAACGATTCCCCTTGAAAACCACAATCACTGAACGAATCCTGAGAAAGAGTGTCTTCATGCGCTGAGCTAAGCTGAAACCGTGTCATTTGTATCTGGGATTTGTTCTGGCGCCCAGGTCAAGTAAGATCACGGGTAAGTAACTTTTTATCTAACATCACAAATATTAGATAATTGTGTTAGACGAAAGGGAGCGTTGTAATATATATATATATATATATATATATATATAATCTATCTACTTATTACTCTATCTCTTTGTCTACTATTTATCAATCTCCCTGTTTATTTTTGTATTCTTACCATTTACATTATTTTTTTCAGTTATTAGAACCGTAAAAACAAATCAATAGTATCTCCTAAACCATGACCATTAGAAGGAAAATGTTGAATAAAGATAACTTCAGAAAAAAATGCATACTGCCGATTAATAATAAAAACGTTAATTGAGATTTTCGGTCATGATTAGGCCTTTACGTTGACTAGGAGTTGCCATATTCATACACGTACAAATTTGGGTTATTAAAGTCGCGCGTTTGATTTAAATAAATAAATTGATTACGAGGTAATTCCATTAAATAAAATTTGGTCACCATCCGTCCTGAATTCGAATCATACTTTCGGTCATACCTTTGGTCATACTTTCCAACAGGCCTCATTGTGTCTTGTAGAAGGAGGAAGATAGAATCTGGTAGCCCTATGTTTCAAACGGTGTTTACAAGTTTGCTTCAGTAGTGCGTGTGCAAGCAGCCCTACCAGATTACTGTGTTCAAAGAAGCTACTGATCCTACTTACTCTAAATGCAATCGATACAGAAAAACAATTCAAACTGCATTAGTAACGAATGTATTGTGCTCACAACTACTAAAATAATTACAGACTTTCAAAGCTATCTGACATATTCTGTGCTCGACAAAAATATTAATACAACAAAATATTTTTAAATGTTAACAAAATAAAGCCCTGCCGAAGGGAATAGTAGATAACCACATTCAGAGTTTTCAACAAAAGTATAACAAACCTTGTTGCAATCTTCAGTATTGTAAAGGAATGTTAGCTATTGATTATGAAACAAAAATAAGAATAAGAAATTGTAACATTGAACACGCATGTTATAATCCGTAATTTTGGCCTGCACCCCGTGTATTATGAATGTTCATAGCAAACAATTCATTTTATTCACCTCTGAACTGAGTCTTGCTTTAGTAATTCAGATAATTCGCTTAAAATACACCGAATAGTTGAGAATACAGTAAACGTTAGATGTTTCAAAGGGGGGGGGAGGTGACAGAAAGAGAAAGGACACACTGAAGCAGATCACAGTGATTTAAGTGGATGCAGTCAGAGGGCTACCAGTTGCACCCTGATGTAAATCACTCTAAAGCGTTAGGGTCGTATGGCCTGCAAACCGTGGGGATGCGCAGACAAGTGACAAATGGGCGGGTGTCTGTGCAATGGAGTGCAATCGCGTGCCAGAGAACGGCACTGTCTATTTGTGCAACCTTGATACTATACTAACAAACACATCGTATCTGTTAGCACCCAAAGCTTCAGAGAAATACACAACAAAAGTATACAAATAAACATTTCAAAATTTCTTGATTTTATTTTTTATAAAACTTTCATAATCGATAAAACGATCTGCATTCCCAGAAATATATTATAGTTTATGAATTTAAAAATTTGCAACTACATTATACCTACATTATTTTCAACTACGTATTATCAAAAAACATATATATTGTAGCGTGACAGATATAAGCATAATATTGAATGGCAATTGATCATTAGAATAATGAAGTTATAATATTTAAATTTGGAAGAAAGCATTAAGTTTAATATAAATAGATTAATTCATAGCAACTGTGGAAAGAAATCATTATTATAAAGAAAATACAAGTTAAAATAAAAGGAGTTACTAGTGATGAGTCATCCAAAACCAGTCTCATAACCAAAGGTTTTCAAGGTATAACCCAGGAAGGTAAAATAGTAAATAACAAAGCAGTACACAATATGACCAAACCCACAACGAGGAAGAATAAATAGAAGAGAAACCCTAAAATAAGCCAAGATCAACCAATACAGGTTGTGTATTTCTGTAATAAAGAAGAAGATGGAGAAGATCCCAAGAAACCTGATGGCAACAAGAAGAAGATGGAGAAGGCAGGAGAAAAGAAGACTGAAGAAAGAAGAAGAGGGCAGCATCCTGAAGAAGATGTCATGCTCTTATAAAAGACACCCAAATCCCTATATCCCCAAAATAAATATCTAAAAATAAAAGTATAACGAAATAAAAACCACATGTATACAAATTTAAGAGAGAGGAGTGTATAAAGTAAAAGTTTCCTGTGAACTAAGATGAAACAATAATATAGTACCCATGGAACAAATCTCCATTGAAAAAACGCTAACCAATTTATTATGTTGATAAGACTATACGACCATTTAGCATTAACATAATATATAAGTGAAAGTGAACCAGTGATAGTTTTGGGTATTATAAAAAATGAACCTTGTGTTTCATTCTTGGCAATCACAAACATTGGATGCAATGAAATATGCATTTTTCAATGACTTAAAATGTGTACGGTGACAATATGTTGTTCATAAGACATGAATCTGTTTAAAATAACATTTTGTTTTACATGAAAAAAGAAAAACAGAGTTCATAATACCTTTTGAACAATTAATACTATTTATTTGTTAATGACAGGGTACAATTCCCCAAAGACAATGTAAAAGACGGTATAAAAACTGTAGAATCCTATTTATAATAATAGTTAGAAATAAGAATATAAATATAAGGTTTTTTAATGTATATAGTACAAGAATGTTTAAAAATGTTTTACATATAAGGCCATTTGTTTGGGTCTGAAACAACTAACATCAGAACTATAAAAATAGTTACCACTTGTAAATAGTAGAGAGTAATTAAGATGTTAGTTAGTAAAAAACCTTTGTTGTAAACCATATTTACATGTTGGAAATGGGAATTTTGTTGCAAAATGTCTGATTTGAAGACAACCATTTATGTAAAAAAAATATTCTTTATTTTGTTTTAACTATTGTTTGTATTGTAACCAATACTAATTGTTTTTGTGTAATTTGAAAGCATGTTTAATTTATAATACTATTTGTAAAAGTCAGAGAGGGTATCACACATCATATATTGTTTGTAAATTATTTTGTAAGAAAAATTGTTAAAAAATCATAGGCCAAAAGAATGGAAACCAAACTTCATCAAAACAGAGAAATTGCTCAATTAAATGCAAATAAACAAAAGGGGTTTAGACAAAATAAACTTGAGATCATGCCATATAATTGCACATACCATTTAGAGAGATTTTAATAAATTATATTCAGAATTATAAATAAAAATAAAATGACTAAACTCAGAAATTTAGACATGGGAGTCATATATTTCAGAATAATGTTTCAGAATACAACTAATTCAATTAATTACCAGAAAATAAGGGAATAGGAACCTTTTAATACAATATAGGATTATTAATATTAAATATAACTGATAAAATGGCTGAATTTATATAATGACAGGAAGTAAATTTTGATGTTTTGACTCTTCACAGTATACCAAACTGAAAGTGAAATTACTATTTTTTTTGGACAGAAAACACTATAAAATGGCATTATTTAATCTGAAAATAACCAGAATGAACTGAAAGATTAATTTAAATCAAATCTAGTGAATAAAATTGACAAATAACCAAAGTTTAGGCATTCATATAGTGAAATAGTAAAATGTACACAGGATGTGAAAATATTTTTGAACAATGTTAAGGATAATATTATATGGGCTAAGAGTTTAATTGAAACTGAAGGAAACAGTTAGTTAATTATTGGTAGTTGAACGGTTAACATGACATACCTTTGAAAACGTGAATAACCTAACCTATAATCGTCATACAAAGCGAGTGTATAGTGAGTTATTGTGAAATCGCGAGTGACTTGTAAAATACTTCTGAAACTATCATATTATAACAGAAACGATTAAGTAACACTCCATAACACAGAACAATATAAATCTACTCCGAAAAACACCATAAAACACTAGAAAACTGTATAATACATTAAACCAAATTAGTGACGGAATCGGAGAAAGTGTTTGAACTAATAATTATACAGATACACTAAATACAACCCAGAATCACTACACCAGTCACTACACAACATATAACAAGAGATTTGCGGACACGAGAACAGAAATATTGCGTCAAAATACATTATTTGGAATGCAGCAGCAACGAGCAACATTTTCATCGACTTGACGGCAGCCATCTTTCTTTGACAAACCCAGTGCCTCTTCTTGGTTCATCACAGCTGTTTGGTGAAAACAATTATTATATTTACAATTTATTATTCAATGTCTGTGTTTATTAATAACTATTAATTTGATTGTAACGTTATACTTTTTAAATATAAGCCCGATTTCTCTGACTTTGGTAATAACTGGCTGTTTAAAGAACCCTATATAATTTTTATAATATATACTTGTAACTTTTTTCGATATCCTGAGAATCGATACTAATCGATAAGAGTCAATATTGCTGTTACTTAATAAAACATTAATACTTTTCAATACTTAATAGTTCTTTATTTCTTCAATAATACTAATTACCAATAATATAATTCTAATTGATAATCTACAAGGACTTTACCACCCGTAAGTGAAGATAACCTAAAAAATAGAAAGGTACACAAATATCGATTGGTTTACAGACAGTCTTATGAGTGGTGATAGATTATTTAAATTATACTAAAACTTTAATAAAAATTTTCAGAAGAGCATTACACTGTTTAAAACTTCACAGCCCTATATTAATTAATTGATCCTAATTAATTAATTAATAAAATTAAAATTTTTTTTTTATTATTTTTTTTTATAAACATAATTTTTTTTTTTAATTTTCTTCAAAACAATAATTTTTGTTTTGAAACTTTCGGTGAAGCTGAGCATATATATTTCTTCATCAACTTTACGCTACTCGACCGGTCTTGCTACCATTGGGACTCGACCAGCTGGGAAACTTAAGGAAGTGTTTCAGGCCAGTAAGACGTCGAGAGCCACACCAATTAAACATATTACATTGGACTTGATTACATCGGAATCTAACATAATCCACAATAGCTTTTTATCATCAACACACTCACTTCTACACTAATATTTATTTTATTACAAATTGGCGCACAACTTTAGGGGCTTTAATTAGCGATTGGAAGGCCAATACATTCTGCCCAATCACTAGTTGGAGCTAGGCAACAGCTACAAAGCCAGAGAATTTCAAGGGAAAATGCAACGACGTGCAACATCTAAGAAACGGGCGGCGGAGGCCGAGAAAGAAATAGAAGTTGACATGGACAACAAGGAGGCGACGCCAGTAGAGGCGGAAGAGGTATTACCACCGGTGTTGTCCAAACAAACTGAACAACCGGAGATGCCTACTCAGACAGGGGAAATCAATGTCCGGAAGGAACGGTTAGAACAACCAGGGGAACCCTCACTAACCGAGAACACTGCGACAACCGGAGATGTGAAGTTCCAGGAAACATTGATGAGAGTGATAATGGAAATGAAGAAGGACAACCAAACAACAAAAGAAGAAAATCGTAAGGAAAGGAAGGAAGACAAACAATCCTTGAAAGAAGATTTGGCTGAAATAAACAAAAACATAGAAAATACCAACAAGAGGATGGAAGAAAACAGCAAGAAGTTGGAAGAAGAGATGGGGAAGAAGTTAGAAGAATTGAAGGAAGACAATCAGTCCCTGACGAAGAAGATGGAAGAAAACAGCAAGAAAATGGAAGAGGAGCATCAAAAATGGATTGAGGAAAGGAGAGAGGACAGATTGAAAAGAGAAGAATTAAGAAAGGAGAAGACCGAAGAAATAAAAAATGATAGCCAACCAGAACCAGAAGAAGTACCAAATGATAAAATGCAGGAACTAGTAATGGTAATACCTGAAATTAAAACTAACCGAAACCAGGAAGATATTAAACCAAGGAAAAGGAGAATGTATCCAAGAAATGTAATAAAAACTAAGGAAGAGTTGGAGATGATGAAACATGGGTTAATTGATGGCAATAATATCCCAATTACCTATGACAAAGACATCATGAATTTTATGAATTATAGAAGGAGAATCGAAGTAATTTCAGAAATAATTTACCACAAGACAGTAGTTTACCACTGGGAAAGGACCAGAGGTAAACAGAATACGACATGTGGACAAGATCAATATCAGCGCAGAACTGGACAGTGGATGTCAGAAAGATGGAAATGTGATATCGTACCAGACTGTAATGACGGCACAGGTGAATCACCAGAATGTATTCCATTAGCGTGCCATCTAGGACAGTTCCAGGGTACGGTTAGACTAAAATATATTCCTTCAGAGTGGATATGTGATGGTAAACCAGCTTATGGTGTTTCAGATAAACAAATAATAAGTGATAACCCAGATGAAGATCCTCACAGATATTTGTCAAGTAACACAAAACATGGACCAGAAGAGTATTGGTGTATACAATATGATGATAGAGGGAACCAGCCCAACAATTACGATGGCCCTAACAACCCGCCGCGTAATAACCAGCTTATCGGTAATTTTAACGGCGTTAGGAATAACAACCCCTATTCATACAATAGAAACAGTTTATACCAACATAATAACGTCCCATACAGTCAGAGAAATCCATATCCCAACAATAATGGTGACAAACCTTACCAACCTAACCGAAATTACTATCATGATAAATTTAGTAATAAAAACAATAACAGTAGTAATAACCGAGTGTCGCGCCCTAGGGTAAATTTTATAAGAGCAACTGAAATGATGGACCCTGGTTGACACAAATACCACACGACATCAAGAAAAGGGACGGATCATGATAACCGACTACGGCGAAAAACAATGTTGAAGGAGACGAAATAAATATCATTGAAAGGAAATGATACGAAGAATAAACATAGAAACAAAACTGGGTTTTATGAATGAAGACTATGTAAGAAAATGAACATGACCAATAAGAATATGAGCAATGGAACGACGTAAAGAAAATCGTCCATCTTCCTGGGTATATAAAAGAAAAGAAAAAGTGGAGATCAACTTATTAAAATATAATAATATGGGCCAGTGTAGAGTACAATATAACCCCATATGTTGTGGTAAATGATAAGCATAACAATACATATGAGTTGAAGGAAATCGTTTCAGGAAAGATCAAAGGAGTGTACAATCAAGCTTCTATGAAGAAATATTATGAAGAATAAGTTGTGAGTTATAGAATTTTGAATTTTTAATTTTAAAAATTCGAAAATAATGTAAGTACATCTTACAACCTAATATTTTGAAAAGAACATTCTGGAGAATTATAAGAAAAAGGAATTTAGAATTTTTATTGTAAAAAATTTTAAAATAATGTAAGTACATCTTACAACCTAATATTTTGAGATGAACATTCTGGAGAATTAAAAGAAGAAGAAATTTTAATTTAATAAAAAAAAAAAATTCAAAAATAATGTAAGTACATCTTACTACAACCTAATAATTTTGGAACAAACTTTATGGAAGAAAGAAAAAGAAAGAATTTTGAATATAACTTATTCTAAAATATGTAAGTACTTCTTACTACAACCTGATAATTTAGAACAAAACTTTATGGAAGAAAGAGAAAGAGAGAGAATTTTGAACTTAATTATACAAAAAATTTAAAAAAATAAAGTAAGACCAACTTACTATAACTAAGTTTGTGAGAAAACTTTATGGTAAATAATTAAGAAGAATTTGATTTTGGAAAAATACCAAAACATTCAGAAATAATAGTAAGATAACAGTACTATAAACATTTCTGAATGAAACAATTCTGGGAATAAATGAATTAAACAGAATTTGAATGTTGATAGAACGTCAGTACTTTGAAACAAGATAAGATCAACATATTACAAGGATGTATGAGAAATATTTTTCAATTAAATAAAAAGAATAGTTTGAACTTTACATTAAAACTAACCAAGTTCCAAAAAATAATTAAGTGTCAATTATAATTGAATTGAGAAGAAAAAATTTGGAAGCAAAGAGACTAATTACCTATGAAACGATAATGAAAACAGTTAATTAAGAGCAAAGAAGAACAACTCATACCAAACATATGGAGAAGATGATTTTGAACCAATGATAATAATAAGACCTATATGAAATGCAAAGAGAAGATATACCACATGAATTTATAAATGAATTCGCTAATGAATGCGAAGACGGATTAATAACTTTCTAAGAGAAAGGAAAGAACCAAAATGTTTAAATAAAATGATCAATATAACAACCTGTATATCTAATGTAAAGATACAATGTTAAAAAATTAAATATAATATATTAAGACCATTCAAATAATGAATACGAAAGACTATTTATAAAGACCATGCTAATACTATGAATAACCAGAAGAAAGTATAAAGAGAATTCAGATGAAGAAGAAAGAGAGTTACACTGTAAACAGTAACCAGAATTATTAAAAGAAAGGTTTTCAACCATAATTAAATTAAATATATCAGACAAGTTAAGAGTTTTGGAGAAATATATATGTAATGAGTATAATAATGATTATGAAGATTTATTAAGATAGAAAATGTGAGATAATCTGAGAGACTACGAAGTGGAGAATCCAAAGATATTTTTATTAGTCGAAAATGAGACTACTTTTTATTTATTTATTCGATGACTGACTGAAGATAATTCCAGCAGCATTATGTTTTTTGAGCAGGGATGGATATGCCCCTGTACTCAATTTATAGAAGTGGTGTATGGCCAGCAGAGAAGTAGCGTACAGTGCCCCTCTGATCTGCCCCAGCCCACGTGATAGGGAATGTTAGGGAATTAATATCCCAAGGATACAACACGAAGTTGATATAGAAAGAAAATGTATTACAATTATAATATATCTCAGAAGACACTAACTATCCGAAAAGGATCAGTAGTCAGACAAGTAACCATATATATAAAATTAATAAAACTCTAATTATAAAAAAGTCGATATAAAAATGGAGAAGAAAATGAATTATAAGAAATGATGAAATTATCATAAGAAATTATTTCATCCATAAACATGTCTGAAATAATTACTTCTGGAGGAGAGCAATCTGTAGCGTGACAGATATAAGCATAATATTGAATGGCAATTGATCATTAGAATAATGAAGTTATAATATTTAAATTTGGAAGAAAGCATTAAGTTTAATATAAATAGATTAATTCATAGCAACTGTGGAAAGAAATCATTATTATAAAGAAAATACAAGTTAAAATAAAAGGAGTTACTAGTGATGAGTCATCCAAAACCAGTCTCATAACCAAAGGTTTTCAAGGTATAACCCAGGAAGGTAAAATAGTAAATAACAAAGCAGTACACAATATGACCAAACCCACAACGAGGAAGAATAAATAGAAGAGAAACCCTAAAATAAGCCAAGATCAACCAATACAGGTTGTGTATTTCTGTAATAAAGAAGAAGATGGAGAAGATCCCAAGAAACCTGATGGCAACAAGAAGAAGATGGAGAAGGCAGGAGAAAAGAAGACTGAAGAAAGAAGAAGAGGGCAGCATCCTGAAGAAGATGTCATGCTCTTATAAAAGACACCCAAATCCCTATATCCCCAAAATAAATATCTAAAAATAAAAGTATAACGAAATAAAAACCACATGTATACAAATTTAAGAGAGAGGAGTGTATAAAGTAAAAGTTTCCTGTGAACTAAGATGAAACAATAATATAGTACCCATGGAACAAATCTCCATTGAAAAAACGCTAACCAATTTATTATGTTGATAAGACTATACGACCATTTAGCATTAACATAATATATAAGTGAAAGTGAACCAGTGATAGTTTTGGGTATTATAAAAAATGAACCTTGTGTTTCATTCTTGGCAATCACAAACATTGGATGCAATGAAATATGCATTTTTCAATGACTTAAAATGTGTACGGTGAAAATATGTTGTTCATAAGACATGAATCTGTTTAAAATAACATTTTGTTTTACATGAAAAAAGAAAAACAGAGTTCATAATACCTTTTGAACAATTAATACTATTTATTTGTTAATGACAGGGTACAATTCCCCAAAGACAATGTAAAAGACGGTATAAAAACTGTAGAATCCTATTTATAATAATAGTTAGAAATAAGAATATAAATATAAGGTTTTTTAATGTATATAGTACAAGAATGTTTAAAAATGTTTTACATATAAGGCCATTTGTTTGGGTCTGAAACAACTAACATCAGAACTATAAAAATAGTTACCACTTGTAAATAGTAGAGAGTAATTAAGATGTTAGTTAGTAAAAAACCTTTGTTGTAAACCATATTTACATGTTGGAAATGGGAATTTTGTTGCAAAATGTCTGATTTGAAGACAACCATTTATGTAAAAAAAATATTCTTTATTTTGTTTTAACTATTGTTTGTATTGTAACCAATACTAATTGTTTTTGTGTAATTTGAAAGCATGTTTAATTTATAATACTATTTGTAAAAGTCAGAGAGGGTATCACACATCATATATTGTTTGTAAATTATTTTGTAAGAAAAATTGTTAAAAAATCATAGGCCAAAAGAATGGAAACCAAACTTCATCAAAACAGAGAAATTGCTCAATTAAATGCAAATAAACAAAAGGGGTTTAGACAAAATAAACTTGAGATCATGCCATATAATTGCACATACCATTTAGAGAGATTTTAATAAATTATATTCAGAATTATAAATAAAAATAAAATGACTAAACTCAGAAATTTAGACATGGGAGTCATATATTTCAGAATAATGTTTCAGAATACAACTAATTCAATTAATTACCAGAAAATAAGGGAATAGGAACCTTTTAATACAATATAGGATTATTAATATTAAATATAACTGATAAAATGGCTGAATTTATATAATGACAGGAAGTAAATTTTGATGTTTTGACTCTTCACAGTATACCAAACTGAAAGTGAAATTACTATTTTTTTTGGACAGAAAACACTATAAAATGGCATTATTTAATCTGAAAATAACCAGAATGAACTGAAAGATTAATTTAAATCAAATCTAGTGAATAAAATTGACAAATAACCAAAGTTTAGGCATTCATATAGTGAAATAGTAAAATGTACACAGGATGTGAAAATATTTTTGAACAATGTTAAGGATAATATTATATGGGCTAAGAGTTTAATTGAAACTGAAGGAAACAGTTAGTTAATTATTGGTAGTTGAACGGTTAACATGACATACCTTTGAAAACGTGAATAACCTAACCTATAATCGTCATACAAAGCGAGTGTATAGTGAGTTATTGTGAAATCGCGAGTGACTTGTAAAATACTTCTGAAACTATCATATTATAACAGAAACGATTAAGTAACACTCCATAACACAGAACAATATAAATCTACTCCGAAAAACACCATAAAACACTAGAAAACTGTATAATACATTAAACCAAATTAGTGACGGAATCGGAGAAAGTGTTTGAACTAATAATTATACAGATACACTAAATACAACCCAGAATCACTACACCAGTCACTACACAACATATAACAAGAGATTTGCGGACACGAGAACAGAAATATTGCGTCAAAATACATTATTTGGAATGCAGCAGCAACGAGCAACATTTTCATCGACTTGACGGCAGCCATCTTTCTTTGACAAACCCAGTGCCTCTTCTTGGTTCATCACAGCTGTTTGGTGAAAACAATTATTATATTTACAATTTATTATTCAATGTCTGTGTTTATTAATAACTATTAATTTGATTGTAACGTTATACTTTTTAAATATAAGCCCGATTTCTCTGACTTTGGTAATAACTGGCTGTTTAAAGAACCCTATATAATTTTTATAATATATACTTGTAACTTTTTTCGATATCCTGAGAATCGATACTAATCGATAAGAGTCAATATTGCTGTTACTTAATAAAACATTAATACTTTTCAATACTTAATAGTTCTTTATTTCTTCAATAATACTAATTACCAATAATATAATTCTAATTGATAATCTACAAGGACTTTACCACCCGTAAGTGAAGATAACCTAAAAAATAGAAAGGTACACAAATATCGATTGGTTTACAGACAGTCTTATGAGTGGTGATAGATTATTTAAATTATACTAAAACTTTAATAAAAATTTTCAGAAGAGCATTACACTGTTTAAAACTTCACAGCCCTATATTAATTAATTGATCCTAATTAATTAATTAATAAAATTAAAATTTTTTTTTTATTATTTTTTTTTATAAACATAATTTTTTTTTTTAATTTTCTTCAAAACAATAATTTTTGTTTTGAAACTTTCGGTGAAGCTGAGCATATATATTTCTTCATCAACTTTACGCTACTCGACCGGTCTTGCTACCATTGGGACTCGACCAGCTGGGAAACTTAAGGAAGTGTTTCAGGCCAGTAAGACGTCGAGAGCCACACCAATTAAACATATTACATTGGACTTGATTACATCGGAGTCACATACTCCATAATAGCTATATCATCAACACACATCTATACTTATTTAATTTATTTTATTACAATATACATTTGTTTCTTCTACAAACATATATATTCAATCACTTTCTGCTACAATTCGTTCCTTGATATAATATTGTATATTGTATACTTGATAGTAGACAAAACATACATCATTTCAAGAAATATATATATATAATTTGTGATGTTTTCAATTTGTTTCTTCCGCAAGTAGTATAATTTCGTATATTCTTTTATATAACGTCTAGTACGCAACTGGGAACTTTAATACAGTAAATGTAGTTAGTGTTGACAAAACACTTTTATTTTATCAATTTCAGTATACTTTTAAGTAACACATGATGGATAACGAATGTGAACTGAATTCCTACCGTACGCGTGTGTTTTAGTCTTCCTGGTGGATGTTTAGTCTATTACACAAAATAACGTAGAGACTCGGGTGAAGGTGATGGTAGCGACTGGGTACAATTGCTGTCTATAGCCCAGATACATAAATGCCTTCTTTGTGAATTACACTCCACTGTAATGGACGAGACTTTTGAACGGAACGAGTCTTACACGCCCGCTTGCACTCCCTCGCACACGCGCGCGCGCGCACACACACACACACACACTACTTCGTTACAGCTAATGCTGGAAACTTTATGGAAGGTTCAATGACTGAAACTTTCCTTAACATTGCAGACAAATTTGGAAAAGTTGAGAAAGTTGATTAAGTTCTACAAAAGGAGATTAGATCCAAGAAATCATGGAAGTTGTCTAAAATTAAGCATATGCTGCTGCTCTGTGTATCGTACTATGTCTTTTCTGTAAGAAAGGATATATTAGGGCAAACTAAGCAAACGATAAGAAAATAGTCTAAAAATAAATAATATTATGTAGGGCACTGGAAAAGTTACTTTCACTAGCATATAAAAACCAACACTATATTTGTAAAAATTCGTTTACTTATTTGAACGTTTCTGTTCTTACTTTTCTAGTAAATCGCTAATTTTATTTATTTGTAAATGTATCATAGCGTCACACTGGTCCGCGCTGCATTTTGGACTTCTTTATTAGTCTGATATCGCACAATTCGCAAGGGCCTTTTCTATAGAACCGACCACGTGAAAATCACACGCCGCCATTCCTGCCATACAAATTTTTCAAAGAGCAGCCTCCTCACGTGTTCCAAATGACGTGCTCAAATTTTCTACATCGCAGACCTGCTGTAGATGCTGAAATGCACACTACCATGCAAAATATCGAATTCAGTCACAATTTTTTCCTCCGTAATTTACCTACTTGCAAGTAACAATTGTTGAATGCGTTCGTCGATGTCACTCGTTGTCGAAGTTGATAGCCTTCCCTACCGGTAGTCATCCTCGATAACGGCACCAACATTTAGCGATGGGCTGGCGTAAAAATGCCATGTTACCATACACCTCCCTCAACTGAACATAAAATTTCGTTAGGATTACACCTCCTTACCCACAAAAATCAAGTCACTAACTTGGAAGCTACTTGCAAATGACGTGGCATGTTTCGCGGATAATTTCTAATTTCTTTTAATTCTTTTTCAGTTTTCATAACCATTCATCACGTTAAAAAAAATACAACTAACAGAAAATTGTTAATAAGTATGCACTGCAGTAAAAATAATTCAATGAAAGTCTATTCGACCACGGTCGAGCGTTGACACGTATAAAGTGCTAAATCAAACAACCGGATCTATTTGTTGATCCCAAACGACAATCATTGATCCAGTCGTTTGGAACGTCCTGCCTACTAAAGATGGCTGTCACGGGAGTCGCCGTAACTTTAAGTAATATAGCCTGTTGGCCAAAATCGACCGCGCCCGAATAGCTCAATGTTTTAATAAATGTTCTAACACAGGCCGTGAAACCCATGGTAATTTGTTTATCAATGTTACTGTGAAAATAGATTGTAATTAAAGATGGTAAAATTTACTTTCTGTTCTACGTCTAATTCGTATAGCCTACACATCACCCAGTGACGATTAATCACGATTCTATTGTGTGCTGAAATTAAATAACAAGAAAATAAACGTCCGAACCGATTTCTCAATTGGTTTTCGTATCCATAGATTTACCCTAAAGAACCCTGTTCTTTTGAGATTGATCCCCCTAAAAAATAGTGGTCGCGAGGCAAAAATATGCAAGGGTTAAAATTTTGAAAAAATTAAAAATCACATGCCGAATAAAATCAAAGGGAATTTGAACGAAACTCTGAATTTTAACTGAATATCGTGTTCATAAAATTTCAAAAAATATAGGGTATTTTATTTAAAATACAAACTCAGTGTCTCTTATAATTTGACAGAAATAAAATCTCTCATTACTCCATGAAATTGCTTTTAAAATGTACTTAATACAGTATATGTTTATAACAACTGTATATATTGTTATTAGTTATGTACGATTCTAAAATGTATTAATCGAACAGCGAGAATTAAATTATTTGTCATTTATGCGTTATAAATATAACTGACAAAACAACGCAACAGTTTGGAAATTGAATATAAAAAAAAAACAAATTGTAGAGCAACCACTGTTTTTGTTATTTTTCTAACAATATAAAAATGTATGTAACGCTGAAATTTAACTAATAAAAAAATAAAAGATATGTTCCTTTGGTGCGAATGAGAGAAAGGCCTACAGCTCAAGAACCTTACTAGTTAATTTAAAAATGTTAAAAAAAAGGAAACAGTCTTAAAACTGTTTACCGACAACAAATTTGGTTCAACGGAAAACTATTTCAACAATCTGAAAATACTATATTAGAAAACTCGTAACGTTTAATACTATTTTCATTGGTTTATTACTAGCTGTACAAAGAGAAAGACTTCAATACGCTGAACAAATTTTATAGCCTGAACTAGAATTTTCGCGGTGAAATGTAACAAAGTGTACTGTGAATGTGTGCAGAGAATGTACGTATACATACTTTTCAATTACGTCTTTGAAAGTAGTCAAACCTATGTAAGTAGTTTACTAACACTACTTAATGGAAACCGTTTATCAATGTTCAATCATGGAAAAACGCTTATTGCATCCTGCTTAGACCGAAAAAGAACAACTTTTTCCACTCATTTCATTGACGTTAATGTTAAACGAGTTGTAACGTCGAAGAAGAGAGTAATAATTTGACAATCAGATCAGATGATTACAATGAAAAGCAGTAACGGATTTAGAACGAATAAAACTTAGTAGGCCTATATTTATTCCAATAGTCCCTATCGTTCGCGAGTATCTACCCGTATATTTTTATAAAAACAGACTTAGAAATATAGAATATGTTACACTCATATATCAACATATAGTAAATATCCACTAATCGAAATGAGGACAAAGAGGAAATAAATTGAGAATTTTTGATAATTACCCAGGATCAAAAATCACTCACTGGAGAATTCTCACTGGAGAATTTTTGACCCTTATCCAGTGTGTATACAGTTTTGTGTATCTATGTGCACATAGATAAAAACACACGCACACAAACACGCACTATAAACTTACAACATAAACATACACTATAAACATACAACATAAACTTACACTTGCGTTTCAGTGTTTTTTAATTCCCCTGGATACGAAGAAAGAAGGAATATATTTTCTATTTGAATTTGTCATATTGAAGCCAAGTAAATAAGCTAATATTATTCATAACAATACTTGTCGCCAATATATTTTCAAAGAGAACTACAAAGGAAAATTACAAGCTTCACTAGGTTTACCAGTGACATTAAACAATTGAATTTCAACTTTCATGGACACGAAAGTTGGCAATACCTTAACAAACTGGAAATTTTCTTTACGTATCATAAACGTCCTTACGCAGACGTGAACTAGCTTAACAGATCTCGAAAACTCCAGAGATCTTTCGATCTGAACGACACTGTTTAGTTTGTAACACATACATTTTACACAGTTAGTCGGTTTTACAAATCAGACTGCATCGTACCCCTCCCTCGTCACCGACTCTTCTACCGACTGCAGAATAGAAGAATAAGTCAGTCTTATGGTTTTACCATTGTACTTGTTTCAGACTTGAGACATAACTTTGCTTGAAGGAAAACCATTGGCTACAGTTTGGTAAAAGTTAGTAACATCATAACGATAGTTTGTTGCAACTTTGCTCGATAGTTCTCCTTTACAATAGTAACCACTGCACCACAATGCGTTGAGCACACAAAACTTTGGTTCTACCTGTATGAAGTACAAATAGTGTGGAATCATACTTTAGGTACGTAAAGTTACTTTAGTTACTTACTTTAGTTACGTAATACTCAGCAGTTACGATAACGATCGTGCGGTCTTAGAGAACATGTACTTTAAATAGTACTCAGTTCAGTACCTTCAAATAGGTCCGAAAGTAATGTTCAGTGACATAACGTCTAATACTTCATGCCTGATTACGTAATGATGTATACGCAATAGACGTATTGGCATGCTTAAATTAGGTTTGCTGCACTACGTCTGCCGATTAAATGTGCGTTTATTATGAAAGTCCAGCATTATGTAATATCTACTAGTTATGACGTACTTCGTAGCCGCTTTGAGTGACGGCCAGCCGTAAGTTGAGTTATTAAAATCTAACCGTCTTTTTGATTTTTCCTTATACATTCCAGAAAAATTCATACGAAGACGTAGTGATTTACCAGCAACTTTTGAAACTTTGAATGTTTTCCCTCAATGGTATTGACAGTTGTTTACCATCTGTGATAACGACTAATTCAGAAATATTTTACAAATGAGGTGAAGCACCTGTTGGCACCTCTATTGTCTCTCCGTGGTGTCGCCCGTTCTACACATGTAGTTCTGTGGAACTCCTTCTATCAGTCGCCCTTTATCACAACTGTTCGTGCAAGCTGTCAAAACCTTTCCCTCGATCTTCTAGAGGCAGGAATGGCAAAGCTAGCAGCTGATGTTTCACCGTTTAATTATCTAAAATCATCCTTAGGGCTTCGGCAACTACAAGGTCAAAACGACTGAGCAGAACGAAACAGGTAATTTTTGTTTGTTGCAGACAGGAAAGTTGTCCTAAGAGCGTTCATCGCAGCTAATTCGAAGTGTTTTCATTCCAAACAGTACACGGTTTTGGGATAAATTTCTTTGTCGTTCATATGTAACGAACATTACAATTCGATCCGGATCTTCAGGCCCAGAATTTGTGTCAGGAACTGTACAACTGTCAGAGTATGTGTCACAAACTGTCAGGTTCTGTGATTTCACTTATGTTCTATGGCAACTGAGTAATAAACACTAAGTAAATAACCTACACTCAGCCTTAACCACAGTACTGTGATCACTAACGTCTACCAACCTACGTTAGTGTAGCTCGAATTTACACTGATGTGATAGTCGATGGCGCTGCCGAATCGTCTGTTTGTGTAGAAAACAATGGACCACGGCCAAACAGCCTGGGAAAGAATTTTAACAACACTGATTCCGGCCGTGTAAGCCTACGAAGTGTATTACTAAGTACATAATTTAAAAATACAAACCTATACTCTCCTTAAAAGTAATTTTTGTTTAATTATACTGGTCTAGAAAAATTAACTACCAGGATTCATATCAAAGACGACAGCCGTAAAGAAATAGAACTAGACGGGCTGCTTACATTGTAACCCGAAACAAAATATTTAACTTTTTAAAAACACTATGTTAGAAAAACTGTATTAATTAATTGTTTTTACTAGTTTTGTTATTTACGATACAAAGAGGAAACCTTTAAAAACCGTTGATGTTATAGTCTCAACAGGTTTTACATCGCTTGGTGAAACAACGGTAGAGTCTGTTATACTCCAAGTACAGTACACGTGCATACGTTTCTCATTAATCGTTTGAAACTACGTAAAGCTGCAGAAGTAATTTGAAAATGCGATTTAATAAAAACTCTTAACTCGATTTACAATGTAAAAACGCTTACTGCAATTCCTCATTTCAGTGGAAGAGGAACTCAGTTTGCTGCTCTCTTAACTACGAATAAGGTTTCATGAATTAAATTTATCACCGTCATCGGAAGTAACTGTAATGAATGATAAATATTAACATCGTTACTGATTCTAGGAAGAATACATTTGGAAACAAATTTGTTAGACGAAAATACGTCGGCTTATTAATGTACTGACGTCATAGTGTATGAGATTTTACTTATTTTAACTAACATTAAGCCTGCCTACATTACGGGTGTATGGCAAAAATTATAGTTCACCCAAATTACTTATAAATGTAATATTACTAACAGCTGTGCTAAGTAATTAAAGTAACATGATGATAAAATAGATGGCCTTGTAACATGTTGTTCCGACCGTCTCACGGATTGTCGTGTTGTACAGTGGAAACAGAATAACCGACACCATGAAGTCACTAATTTCAAACTTTAATTAGACACAAGAAGCAGTTAGAAATCAACAAAGGCACTCTTACACAATAATTCAAATTAAATTTATCCAACGCACACAATAAACGCCATCTTATTACAATTTTGCACTAATTACTTTCCATTAAACCGCAACAATCGCTTCGATCCGCACTTGTAAAATCGTCAGGTGTAGCTGAACTTGGTCGCTTCGATATCCAATATTCATACCACGCTTTATTGACTTACACTGTAATGACACAGCGGCCCTGGATGCCGGTAGATTATTTGAGTCTGGAAGGTCTGGAAGGGGCATTTAGAACCATCCAGAACGTTACCTAATTCTGCCTCGCCAATATACGTGAAAGGCATCACGTAGTCACTCAGTGATGCTTTACTATTGTATTTCCTCAGCCTAGCAATATTAATATACTTTATATTATATCAGTATAAATGGAGACAGTATATATGTAATTCTTCCAGTATTTTATAATCTTCTCTCCATTGCTTTCTATTGTATGGTATATTCTTATGCGTAGTTACCTACTTGTCATCTGATACCCCATTCATCAGCATCTTTGTACATGTTCTATTCGGCCTTTCTCCTTTGTTCAGATTTGCACTTTTGTTTCACACACTCTTCTTGAGGTTCTTCTTTGTTATACGATAGGCCTATGTACGTCAAAGTTACTGTGTGTAGAGGTGTTTAATATACATGCAAGCACTAAGTCCTTTATTTTACGCAGGATTTACAATTAAATACTATTACAAATGTTAGCTGGATTTATTGTAAGTGATCTTTTCTCGATTGTTTGTTAGCTCGATGTACATATAAATACCGAATTATTGTGTTCATAATTTGAAGTAAATTTATACACAGGTAACCACAAGGCAATATCCACACGTACCCAAGCACACAAGTAGTACAAAAGTACGCACGCGAGACGTCAGTTGAAATACTACATAAAAAACATGTTGATGGAACATTAATTGCCAACTGTTGCATTGAAGTAAACAATTGGCTCCATAGATTCTAAAGCGTTGTTATTCACCTGCTATCCAAAGGGATGTTGCTCCACAAGCGCTCTTTTTTACTGCAGTTTTTAATTAAAGATATTTTTAAAAATTTCGAATAAAGTGTTGTTTACTCTTTAGCAGATAAATGGATCGGTCTGTCGATAAACTAAAGAGATTATAATAAATAATACATATATAGAAACGTTAGATTTAATCTGTTTGGTGTTGTGTGGTGTATATGTTTTCTTAGTGTAGATAAGCGGTATCAGGGTGCAGATTATTTTAAAATTTGCCTGTTAAGAGACACAGATCCTCTTCGAAGTTTGCTTGAGTTATCCTTACATTTAACGTTTTCATAGTCTATTATTGTTTTTGTTTTTCTTTATATTGGTATGTAATCAGAGCCTCAACGATTTTTTTATACAGATTGATTTCTTGTAATTTAAGTGGCTATGTTTTAATTAACAAAGAAGGAAAATGCTTCAAAGGATGTTACAGTACTTCACAACATCAAAGGGAACGTCGCAAACACCTACGCAACGCTAAAATTTTCCATGTGGAAAAAGTAAAATTGTAAGCTTTACATGGTTCTGATATAATTAAAAATTGTTAAAACTATCTGTTGCAGATGTAGAATATTCTGAGTCACTAATAACTTCTCAAAATACTAAAAAGCTTCTTTGACCAACGAGAGGACAACAGATTATTCTACATAAGAATGCTTTGCTAGCTGTCCAGCAGTGACGATAGAACTCGAAAGTGTTTTTCAATTGATCCTTCCATTTAATAAATGATTGAAGATTGATGTTCCGGAAGAAGGAATCATTGACTGTATTACACAGATTGTTTTCATTTCTCGTGATACTGATGTGAATGGTATTGACAAACTCAGAAAATAACGTATTGTCTCAAGGTAGATGTAGAAACCTGAAAATTTTGTGAGAAACTGCACTGTATTCAGAGGTCAAGCTTCACCGTTATCAACAGAACCAAGAAGTTTGATTATTGTCCTTACTTGTCTCAGTTTGCTTAAAGTCTTTGCATGTAAGTTTGGTTTAGTTTTCCTTGGGTCAGGAAGGAAACTGTTGGCGCAAATTCGTTGGAAACCAATAATAACTTGTACATAGTTCGTTGTAGAATTGTTAGTCAATAGTTCTCACTAACAATAGTAACCACTATTACCGCATCGCATTGTGCACATGAAACTGGTTCGCTCCTTATCTGTGACAAAGTGTAAGAAGTGATTATGTTAAAATCATCCGTATTGCACAAATAATTGTAGTAACTGAAGGCTTTGATAATAGTTTTTGAAAATTCAGTGTCTCATAAAATACAAATTTAGAAAATTTTACAATGTGCATATTAAGCGCATTCACATTCATAAAATGTAATTTTGTTTATTCCTAACTACATGAGAAATGTTGAATTTTATGTAACATTATGTAAAGAGTGAAAAATTCAAAATGTAATCCATCAACCAGGTAAATTAACAATTTTGTGGTAAATGCACGAGGCGAAAAAATTAAAGTTAGTTACGTATTTTATGATGATCGTAAACACATACATATACACACAAAGAGAAAGAGAGAAAGTGTAGGTGTGACAAGCAAAGATAACTATCTCGTAAAAACGACAAAGTTCAAACTGGCTTTACTAACTGCATTTAGTTCAGAACGGCAAGTGAAAATTGGATTTACGATATCGCTTTTATAAATATCGGAACTGGGACTCTTGTGTGGGAGAGCCAAGAGAGAGAAAAGAGTAAGAGAATATGAAATGAGAAACAGAACATAATATTTTGTGTGTGCGTGTTTTAATGTTAGCTTTGGCTAGCGTATGTTTGTAATGTCGCACAGGGTATTGGAGAGGCAACAGTGAGGGTGATTGAGGTATAGGGCGCAATTTGGCTCACGCCCAGTTATGTTATTGTAAGCCTCGTCTGTTTGCTTTTATTCGCCCTTGTAAGGCACCGATTTCGAACATGGTAAGCACCCACACATATGCGCGCGCAGAATATCAGGTGTTCTTTCTTCTTATCCCTATCTTCAACGGACTCTACTACAGATTCCTATACACTCTACCTACAGAACAAATATATAGATTAAATAGACATGTAAATGTAATGTGTCGTGTAGAAACAGAAAGTAGATAGAACGGACAGACAAGCGCAAACCCATTAACATTTCAATTGGATTTTAGGGGAGTAGATCGTAAAAAGTCGAAAGGTCTACAGCTAAATTTATAACACGTGATATTAGTGCGTGGTTGTACGAAAATACGGCAACGCCAAACTATTTAAAACTCAAGCAAACGTTAAAACTTGTTCACACTATTTTAGGACCCCTCACGCAGCGGTCACGAATCGGTGAAGAAACAAACAAAAATATAATTAACGCAAGTTGGAGCGTTCATACCAAGAGACGTATGCCGGTGACGAAACAATTACTTTCCCATTTCAGTTTCTTCCGAAAATGTTTTAACTCTGTCGGAAATAGCGGTTTTGTTCATTTTGTAATGAAGTAACCTATGTAGTGCTACAGACTGGCCACACACACACTACATTGGCTATCATGTCATCCGGTCCATACTGTAAGTGTAGAGCCGCTTTTCTCGTGCGTCTTTTATGTAATAAATTCTGCTCTCTCAATGAACGAAAACCTGACGGAATCGGTTTATCATCATCTACAAGCTGGCAAAACAGCGTATAAAATTCTCCTTATCTTTTCTGCGTATCAAACTACGGCTCTTTTTATATTAATTTTCTTCTTCCTTTTTGTTTTAGTGTTTTCACAATCTTCAGAGAGTAGTGCTATCACAATGATATCATAAGGAGCTCTTGCATCCTTCAGGTGCAGGTAAGTCCTTCGCGATACCACAAAGCCTTCTTTAAGGGAATATGGCACTGAAAATTCTATATTAAACATATTAGACATTTCAGACTACCTTTATCTGTTTTATAGTCATAAAAAATGGCCATAAATGAAAATTTTTTTTTCTTATTAGTAAATACAGTCCGAATTTTTTTTTAAATATATGTAATATATAAAATTTGATATAACTCGTGTTCTAACAATTGGATTTTCATGAACAAAGTGGCATTTTATAGGTAAGGATATCCTCTAAAAAGTTAGGTAGAATTATAATTGTAGCTTAATATTTGGATTTTATACAGACAAAGTTATTTTTTTAAAATCTTTACGTTTAAAAAAAAAATTTATCTCAGTTTCTAATAATGTGACATGCATAATTCTACCTAAATATTTAGGTCAAATACCCAAGAGTCAATGGTAAAACTTTGAACCCTGTAACGTTAGTAGTTTTTTAGTTATATCAATTTAAATATTAAAAAACATTAAAAAAAACTGATTTGCGGAAAAAACGCACTTACCTTTTTAAATTTGACAAGGTATTGTGATATATAGACCAATAAATATTTTTTTACAAGTTTTAACATTAGTTTATTTATAAGTTTGACATGTACAAACGCTTTATTAACATTATACATTTTTATAAGGGTCTTATGTATATTTTACAATTTTTATGTCATAATAAGCATTTAGGCCTAGGGCTGCTAAATTGGAAAACTGGAAAAAACTGGATATACCACTTATTTATATTACTTATATTCTTTTGTTTGATGTTTTGTCTTTTTTTTAGATGGTCTACCCACACTTATAACACTTAATATAATGCTTAAACACAATAATGGTATATTCACTCACTGTTTACAAGCAGCAGACAACACTACTGAGAACATCAGCTGACTGTTTTTGTATTTTGCTGTTCATGTCAGCTGATTATAGTTGCAGTGATGACTTGGTTAGTGGCTAATAATCAGTATGTACATATATATACATGTAGTTCAATATAATAACATACTTAGAGCAGAGTTTAGTAGTGTATAGCCTAATATTGAGTTCACTACTGAACAAATTACTCGCCAACCGCCAATTTCGCATTTTGGTACGGTTCTAAAAAACTATAAAAATACGACACTTACTACCTTCAGAAACATGTTTCATCACATTTCCCTGTTTCCTAATATTCCATAGATTAAAAAAAATATTAAAAAGAAAATTGAAAATTTTGAATTTTTTGGTGACTTTCAATGCCATATCCCCCACTGCTGTGAGAAAATCCATGACGGTAACTTTACTTTGACGAATAACGTGAATCGCCCTAATGTTACGTAACATCGATACTTCCAATGTTTATTTAGCGTTCGAAGCTTGGATGTTGTGACAGGCAGATCTGAAAAGAATGAAAGCCTATGCATTCTAGATCTTTAAAAGTTTTTAAGGGATTGTTCTAGGTAGAAGGTTACGTCCCTGTAACCTGATCGATAGGAGAATTGCGTTTAAAAACTAGATGACTAAGAAAAGAGATTATAATAAAATATCTATGGTAGCTTGAATATATAGTTAGAAGAACAGACAAAGTGAAACCATCTTCTATCAGAATGTTAGGAATACGGAATAAGGTCTACAGCTAGATTTCTAACAAGTTTAACCTAGACAATGAAGAAACAAAGTAACAATTTCACTGTTTGAAATAACAGATTTCAAAATTAGTACAAATACTTCTGGAAGAACATGGTGGATATTACGTTCGTGAATGCGCGACAGCATCGTTATTCTTAAATTTTGTAATTCTTTTAATGTCAGCATCGGTTTAATATTAATAAGGGACTTGATCTTCTATAATGTGAGACAGTGCGGGAGAAACAGATTAAAGGTTGCCAGCACCCTTACAACAACATACCTACACCCACGGTATGTGTGTGACTAGTTATATGCCATTGACATTCATGTATTTACTCAGCTATATGCGTTCAGAAAAGTTCAATATTTTTTCCTAGTAACAGCCGACACTATTATTTTTGTAATGGAGCCTATGAAGATTTCGATTTAGTTAAAATCTGGATGGTTTTTGTCAATTGTCATATCAATTTGTCGTATGAAAATTGTTAAACAACACAAAACTGTTGTTGTTTTTTTTTCTAACTTCCACTCCTTTCTCCTCTCTCTCACATATTATCTCTCTACCTATTTATGTTTCCTTCACATACAAAACTCTGTGTGTCTGCCTTTCTGTCTACCTATCTCTCTCTTCTTCTCTCTCTCTTCTCTCCCCTACCTTTCCATAGAATGGTGTATAGAATTTTTTTACCAACAACGCGTGGTAAACAAAATCGAGGACGGATGCATAATGGGTAATCAAAAGTAAATATTTTGTGTTACAGGATCTCTGTTTTCTGTGTGTGTGTGTGTGTGTGTGTGTGTGTGTGTGTGTGTGTGTGTGTGTGTGTGTGTGTGTGTGTGTGTGTGTGTGTGTGTGTGTGTGTGTGTGTGTGTGTGTGTGTGTGTGTGTGTGTGAGCCCGCGCGGATTGTACGGTTTACAGTGATTGTAATATTTTCAGGAAAGGTTGCATGTTTTATGTGTTGTTTTTTATTTTGTAAAACAGTCGTAACAAGGGTTTTTACAGAATAAATCTGACAAATACATATGATAAAAATAACAATGAATCTATTAGGATTAGGATTAACGATAACAATAATGATGGATTAGGTTATATAAACCTGTTACGGCACCCATGTCATCCTCGGACGGTCCAATGGCTTTACAGTTCAGTGCCGCTTTCGGCAATCGATCCTCTGTCATCCTTTGCAGATGATCCCACCATTGGTTTCTGTAAATTGCAATAATTTCATTTATGTCCACATCATGTTTTCAGGGGTCCACGTCTCGTGGATACGGATTTGGCAATCCCGATGTTCCCCAGCTGGATTCTCACTTTGCTTCAACTTGTCTTGGGTGAGATCCCTTCCTTTAATCTTTCCTGTCTAGTGTCTCTGGAATGATTCTTGTTCTTTTTTGACCCCAAAGTTATTAGAGTAATCAAGAGTTAGGGTGTCTTCCTTTTTTCAATTCTAATTTCTTAATTCTGGGTGGCTTAGGATCTTAGAGTGCTCACTGATGCCGATAGGTGGCACTGGAAATACTAAGAAACATTCAGTATCAGAATAACTAATACAAAGCCACCAAATCCTATCAGAAAGAAAAGGGTGAGGGCGAATATCGTGCGCCCCAAAACAGGGGGCTTTCGGTTAAGGTATAGTTACCATGTCAGAAGAGTCTCTAGTCCTCCTGGTAGGGGGTTGTGGAACAGGCCAGTAACCTGTTCATGTAAAACTTTGAAATACTTGTTGCATCCAAAGCAGCCTCGGAGTAACAATCAATCTTGTACATTCAAAAACTCGCGAATAAGTAATATTCGAAACTATGCTACTATCTTCACCATGTCCCCTCAAATTAGGCCAAATCTGGAAATATGCAATCAGACTTATTACTACAAATACAATTCTGATCATAAATTATGACGGATGCTCTTACCGGTGGATAAAATGTGCTAGTCTTGCTTGGAATAATCTAATTTTCAAGTTCTCTTTCCACCTGTGTCTTTTTATTCACCCCAGGTCACTACGGTAAAAAATTACAATGACCGTATAAATAACTGAAACTCAATTAATTGAAATGATCTGAGCATGCCTTTCATAGATCACTAACTAAATGATATTAACATCTAATTGAATATAAAAGACTGGGTTAGTCAAACCAATTCGCTTTATTGTATGTTTCACTGCTCTGTGTTTTTTTTTTATTTTCAATGCTTCTGTTACGTTTTGTAAAAGACAAGACTTTAATAACCCTTCACAGTTTACAATTTGCTGAACATATTACACCTGGTAGTTTGTGAAACAACAGAACTAATGACTTAAGCGTACGTGAAGTGTACATTTTCAATTATTTGTTTGAAGGTTTTCAAACGCTTCGCTGTAGTTTAATAACTCGATTTAATAGAAATGCTCAATCATTTCATCCCTTTGAAATAGCTTAGTAGAGATCCCCTTTCAATGAAAACTATTTCCTCTGTTTTAATTCACATTAATATTACATGTTTATTAGTCTTCATAAATAAAGTAAGTTGATGATTATTAATTAAAAAGAGATAAAGTATTTTCATTAAAAATATAATATAAATATTGTTTTAGGGGCTTGTAGAATAGTGGCTATAGCATCTGGCTAGTAATCAAGAGTTCCTGGGTTCGATTTCTGGGCAAACAATAAAATCAAAGTGCGTTATTCAGCCCCCAGGTTGATTCAGCCTGTGGAAATGTGTAGCCTGGAGAGCCCCCACCCTGGGTTATTAGTGAACGGTTGGGACGTAGTGCAGACCACATTACCACTCGGGTATGCCGAACACACGGTTAAAATACTTCGCTGTTGAAAAAGCAGCCATTATTTCATACTGCTGTATTTTATTGTTATGATTATGGCGCTATTCAGGTATGACAATCTTGCCAGCTTTAGCCGTGTGGCGTATAAGCGTAGCAGCGTGAACAGGTTGTAATCCCAAATGTTATACTAGTACAATTTTCCTAGGCCGAGTCGACCTGAGGGTTAGACAGTCTACCTTGATACGATATTAATTTTGGATTAACAGGCAAAATCTCTGCACTAATATTTTGTGCCAGACTCCTAACTTTCAGTTTTTTTATCCTTATAAGTATTAAATTATACATGTTTAGAAATACTTCTTTTAGGAATTATAAAGTCTACAGAAATGTTTATGAAAGCATCAGTACAAATCAAATATAAAATTGAAAACATTGTGGCATTAAAAATTGGAGACTTCAAGGAACGAATATTATAGATTTCCACATTTAAATTTTTAAGGTTATTATACTCTATCACTCCTTCCTACACACAAACAGACAGGCAAACACAAACACACACACACACACACATTAATATATGCTTGCTGTGGAAGTGAATAACGTAAGTACAGGGAAAATAGTACATTAAATCAGGTAAATTAATAGCTGGTCCTGGTATTAAAAAAAACATTAATCACACATAGTCTCATAGTGTGGGTGCGCCTTTTGCTATACTATACTACCTTTTGCTATCGCAGAGTCTGAATAAACAGTCGCGAACTGACAGTATGGTTAGCAATATACATACAAACGCTGGTCGATTTAAACATGTATATATGGACAATGGACACGAGACAGTATATACCTGATGTCGTTGACCAGTCCTTTCATTACGAATTAGACTGACTTGACTCGAAAATACGCCGCTTTGCCTGTAGTTACCAAATTCTTATAATTTTTACTTCAGTCTGTAGTAGACAATACTACTGACTATATATTTATTTATTATCCATAAATAAAAATAAACCTCCGCTCAACAGTCCGTTAAGGACCAAGGCGTACCGCGCGGCTTTTGAGTTAGTGTGACGGTGTATGGCTAGTACTATGCGCCACCAGCCGCTAGTTGCGGTATTCACAGCCTGGAGGCGGCGCTGTTATCTCAGCGCCTACTCAGTTTGCCTCACGACGCTGAGTGCCACGCCGTACGGAACCTCCGCCGGGAATTGAACCCGGGACCACGAGCGCATCAATCGCCCGCGTTAGCCACTAGACCACCTGGAGGCTCATTTATTATCCATAACCTATTCTAATACAATGCTGGAGGGCAAAAACTATCAATATTTATGTAATATAACACTTCTTCTTCTTCTTCTTCTTCTTCTTCTTCTTCTTCTTCTTCTTCTTCTTCTTCTTCTTCTTCTTCTTCTTCTTCTTCTTCTTCTCCTCCTCCTCCTCCTCCTCCTCCTCCTTCTCCTCCTCCTCCTCCTCCTCCTCCTTCTCCTTCTTCTTCTTCTTCTTCGTCTTCTTCTTCGTCTTCTTCTTCGTTTTATTCTTCTTCTTCTTTGCAAGTATAAGGTTCTAAGCCTATTATCCTACGTCGTCCGTTGTTAAAACTGTTCTCTCCATCTTTTCATCGGCCGCCCGAGACTTCTTCAACCTTTAGGCATATATTTTGCACTTACGTTGGTATTCTTAATGGGTCCACACATTCTACTTGATCACACCATTTCTATCTATATTCCCTCACCATATCATTCACTGGTTAGACAGCTAACTCATGACGGATGTTCTCATTACATTTCCTATCTAATCTGGTATACGCTACTGACCTAAGGAACCTCATCTCTGAACTTTGCAGTCGACTTTCATGAGCAGTCGTCATTGTCCACGTTTCACTACTATATAGGTAGCTTGGAACGGATATCACAGTGTAAGATTTTAATAACGTCTCTTCCTAACATTATTCCTTAAGGTAGGCTTCATAGTGAAGCTTTTTATCTTCTTCCATACATCAACCTCCCCAAGATATGATATGTTGTATCCTACGAAATTAAACGATGACGCTTGTTCAGTAGTTTTAGTTATATTTTTGTTTGTTTCTTCCTCTAAATGCTCCACAGAAAGCCAATACTATACATTTTTTTACACTTAAAATTAAATTGTATTTCTTAATTATTTTATGAAGCTTGCGCAATGCTCTCTGTAAACTATCATCGTTGTTGGGTATGACAACTGGTCGTAGGCAAAAGCAAGGAACAGGCAAGCGTAGAACGTCATCTATGTGCACATTAAATAATGTTATTATACCACTTCTGTCGGTTAATATTTTCCGTTCTCGCAGGTCATGACGGCATTTTATCAGAGACGGTCACATACATGAGCACAAGGTAATAAACAAAGCCTGGAAATGGAAGAAAATCTCAAAGGACTGGACGTAGCTGTCATCCTATCTAGAAAATGAAAATAACAGAGAATGTAGGAATCACAGGGGAGACTATCATTCCTCAGTGTCGCAGTCAAGGAATATCCAAGATCTTAGATACCCGACTGAGATTCCAACTATACCAGGTGATGAAGATGAGCCAATGTAATTTTATGTAATAAATACCAAATCTTCACGCCCAGATAGATGGTGGGAAAAGGTCGCAGGTTGACTGAGGAGTCCCTCTTGCTTTTCTTCATGTGCAGAAAGAGTTTGACAAGCTTCCTTGGGAGCTCTATGGCAGATACTAGAAGTAAATAATGTTTTTACTGGTATTATAAAAGCAATTCAAAAGCTTTAAAGAAAAAGTCTCGAGATTATGTTATAATTTTACATGAAACATCAAATGAGTCCAATACCTCAGCTGGGATGAGACAGAATGATATAATTTACTATAAGTCTTTCTTATAATGGTGTATGCTGTCATCGAAGAAAACCAACAAAGTACTTACAAATTTGAGATCGGAAACTAGTAATTACAACCTGTGTTATTTACAAATTTCGATTTTGCTAACAATATTATTCTAATCCCTAGCTCATAACGGAATCTGCAGCAGAACCTGAACATGTGGAAAAAAGCTATGTGTAAGAAAACATGCCTATCAGCTGCACACCAGCAAAAACGTTGTTAATAAGCATTCAAGCAAGACTACAGTTTTCGCAACAGGTGAATACTTAAAAATATTTAGGTACAGTGTTTAATGACAATATCAGGACTTAAACTGAATTAGACTCCCGTATTTCGACACTCAGCAGACTGTATGGAGCTATAAAACAAAAGTTTCTTGGAAAAAGGGAACCACTGGGCGATCCCTCTAATTGATATGATAGAAAACTCACAGCTGAGATGGTTTGGCCACATCTGTAGAAAGGAAGACCACAATACCCTATAAGGGAGTGGGAAGCAAATTTTGAAGATAGAAGGAAACGATGGAAGTCCACATTGAAGTGGAAAGACAACTTTAAAAAATGTGTAGAAAGGAGAGAAACAGTGTGGACTTTGGCTAGAGAATTGGCCCAGGGTAGGACATAGTGACGTGCTCTCTACAAAACTTCAAAACTTAATAGGCAAAAGTAATTAAGTAAATAAGTACGTTTTATCCATAAACTATTAACATACAACGGTGTGGAGAATGGTGTACGATCAAAACTATCAATATTCATTTTATTTAACCAGGACTGTCTCTTAATATTTTTCATATGTTATCCGACATTCAAAAAATCGGTATGGAGAAGCATACATGACTTCCATATTGTAAGGTTTATATTTAAAATCATTTACTTGAATTCGGTTAGATAATTTCTAAAAAAAAATGTAACTCGATAACTCCCCATCTTGTAAATCGAGTTTTATGTTTGACAAATTGAATGAAATATTTCCATAGAAACTACTCCTTTGTTGCCTATAACGTAGTACACATATAAATAAAAAATTTACAGGCATTGCACAAATGCAATGCACAGAGAAGGGCATTGAAAATGCTTCAATAAATCTAAAAAATATATATATATTTATGTTCATTCACCAATCAATGAATTCATTCTTCATTTACCAATGTACAGATTATAAGTTAAATGTAGTCGCATTCATAAGCGAAGTTTTATATGTGTACTACGTTATTGACAACAAAGAAGTAGTTTCTATGGAAACTCACCGGTTCTCACTTTTTATCACGCATCATCGATCGGCCGCAAATGTGCGACACGTCCTTATAATCATTTTCAATGTTAAAAATTGTGTCCTCCCCCTCTAACTATCATTTTGATTTATAAAAAGTACCCCCTCCCCTTTCAACTACGCTTTTCATTTATAGATATTTCGTTTACCTTTCTATAGTGGATTATTATGACCTTCATTTCAGGATACTTTATGTGTCAAAATTAAGTACTTTACTCTTGTTAAAATGTAAAATGTTACAGGTAAACTATCCCTTCCCCTTAACAGATCTTCACCAAAATCAATAGGTCTTGAGTCCTCTACAACTCAAGCAGGTATGCAAAACATTATTTGATTCTGTTTCAATTTGGGGCAGTTATCGTTTGCCATATAAAACATTCTACACAGACACACACACACACACACACACACACAGGCACTTTTCGAAAAATGACTTTTCTTCATGTTTTGATGGTAGTACAATCAGAATCATCCCTTATCTCGAACACGACTTTTTCGCCATCACCATACTTCTATTTCCTTATGGAACAAGGAAGTAAAATTAGTCCAACTATTCTCATATAACAGAACTAAACTAATTACATTTCCTTTTAAATTTTTACAGTATAAAGTATTATAATATTTCATTCACAAATTGCAATTGTAAATTACAAATATTAGCAAGTTCGAGCTGAATAATACATGGTATCATAGTTTTCGAGACGATCATTGTTAGTTTTAAGTCACAAGAACCTCATATTGTATACAATTGCCAGATTGTTAACACAGTTCTGTACAAGGCACTTTCCCTGTATACCTCTGTGTTTTGCAAAACAGAAATACCTAAAGCTATTTTGCTACTAACAGATACCAAGTAGAGACTAACGGAGAAAGCCGTTCTGCTACTGCATCGCAGTTCGTTGACTCCGAGGAATTAAAGACGTTCGTAGTTGTAATCTAGACCTTAAAATGTTAAACTCTAGAACGACGTTTTCTGTAAATGCCCACATTCTAGCTGGTCACAAGAAAAATTGTTGGCATGTTTGCAGTGAAAAGAACTAGTAACTTGAACATAGTTTGTTCCAGCATTTGTAGTCTATAGTTATTGCTAGCAACAGAAACCAGTTATGTCACGATGCATTGTAATGTTATTATAGGAAACAAAAGCGTGAGAACAATTTACTATTGTTGTAATTAATTTGTGTCTGAAACTAATTTATTATTTATTTGTAAACAATAATCTGTTTACGGTGAAAACAACTATGAAAGATACGCAATTAGTCTATAAGACCAATTCAATAAGTGTATGGGCTTCAGAGTTTAGCAATTCCTACTTCCAATATAGTTAATGAAAACTCGAAACGAATGTGCGGGTATAAAGTGATAGCGTTACAGCATTATGTTTCAGTTTCAGTTCAGTTTCTTTCAATAATCACACTCCTGTCTCTCTCTGCCTTCCTTTCTCTACCTTGCTTCCGTTATCAGCACACACACACAACTGACTATACAATCAACACACACTATTACGAAACTTATTAATACTATCGATAAAAACTATCACATACCAAGATGATAAGTAGGTTGAAAGCTTGTCTCTTCCAGTCACTTTGTGGCTATACCATTAGACATTTAAAGAAGAAAACAAGGAAAGAGATGCAATTGAAGTATTATAATGTAATGGCCATACTTCAACTACTGTATGATAGTTAGAAAGCTCAAAGATATATCTAGAATACAAGGAGCGGAAATGAGGTTCTTGAGGGCTGTAAAGCGTTGTACCAGGAGATATCTTACCAGAAATGATCATAATTAGAATGGAGTTAGGCATAGCTGAAAGCTTAAATGAGAAAATCTCCCGGTACAAAACGGAGTAGATGTTACATGTAGAGAAAATGGATTCAACTAGATTTTCAAAAGAAGAGCCCGTGACTATCATCCAAAGGGGAAGAAAACTTTGGTAATATCCCGTAAGCAAAGGTTGGATGGCTTCCATTGAGACTTGAACAGGCTACTAGCCTAAGCCGTAAAGGATGACGACGATAAAACGTTTTCCCGATTAAATTTTAAAAAATTCTATTGTGAACAAATAAGGTTTAAAAAAGTCTGAAGTTACCATACCGTTTTACGCGGCGTCCTTTCGCATCATTTTATCTAGCCAAAACATCATAATACATAAAAGGCAACGGAGTATATTCAGAATTTGCAGCGCCGTTAAAATTTTCCGTTCTGATATCAGCTTAATTGTTGGGAAATTGTTAGAACAAGAATGGGGAATAAACGTGGTGACTGCCACAGAGACAACAGAAGAAAGAGGATAGAATATCGTTGTGTGTGTGTTAGCTTTGGATAGCGTATGTTTACTGTGTTGTACAGAATATCGGTGAAACATGGATGAGGGATGAGGGCGGGGGAGGTGGTGATTGAGGTAGAGGGCGCAATTTGGCGCTGGTCCAGACGCGTTACTGCCAGCCTCGCCTGTTTGCCTTATACACCCTTGTAATGCACCACTTTTAAACAGGGCGAGCACACACACATCGAGGACTAGACATACGCCGTGTTTCTCTTCATTCCTCTCTTTCTCCCTCCCGCTTCCTCTTATAAACATACACGCGCGCGCAAACACACGTTTACATCCAATACATCATGTAGTCTCCAATACAGAATTTTTTTGCAAACAGCCTTGGGCAAACAAAAGAGCAAACGATCGAATCATGCATAATCAAAAGTAAACTTTGTGTAAAATTCAATGTACGTGGGTGCGCGCGCGTGGCTGCGTGCTTCTATGTTAACGGGTCAGAGGGTTTACTGTGTTTCTATAATACGGTTCCGTAAAGGTTGGCTTTACCCGTGTTTCGTCGGAAAATATGCCTCGTTTCCCGTTTTCGTGACAAGGGTTTACGAGCGTATTTTTAGAACAATGCCTACGTAACTTCATAAAATGAAAATGCAGACATAAAAACAGAAATTTCAAAACCAATACGCTACCTTGAGTAACGTAATTTTACTTACCCGATTTTTACTTTTCTTACTGTTATAAAAATATAAATTGGCCGTCAAAATTACAGTACAGTCAAAATACACAAGTTTATGTAAATTCTGTTTTCCTTAACTTATTGCAGTCTGTCTTAAATTATATTAAAATTAAATATTTCTGTAGTGACGAATTATTTGTAGCCTTCTTAAAATGTTAAAAACGAAACATAAGCCAATACTGGCATAATTTTTTTTAAATGAAAGAATTGTGTATTTTAACTACTCATTAAGCCGTTAAAGATATACAATATTTTTAGTTGATTAAACAGTAACTCATTAAATTGTGTAAGTCGTTTTAAGATATAACATATTAAGACCCTAGTGTAAGTAATTAAGGTAACATAAATGATAGTCTATTGCTTGATTGATATAGGGAGAGTAACCAGAAAATAAACAAATGGTTATACAAACGATTGTAGCACATAACTAAATCAAAACAAGTTCTCCTGCAGACCCTACCATCCGATAAATAAGCAAAGTACCCGGACCAAATGTATATATACTGTTACGATGGTCTAACCGGTCGTCGTATGGTACAGCGGAAAACAAAATACAAGACACCAATTAAGTCACTGATCACCAGCTAGTCACTAATCAACAAGATAGTCTCTTACAACAAATAAAATAAAAATTGTTCACACGCAATAATAATGTCAACGAGTACAAAACACAATTGTATTGCAATTGTACCGCACAAATATATTGAACACATAACACTACGCCACAATACTTCGAACCGCACTGGAATACATCGCGAGTCAAACTGAAACTGAGCGTCGCTGAGTACTTGTATTTATACCCCGCCGAAATACCAGAATATTCCATACTACGCGTCAAGAACGCTGCTAGAAAATACCAGAACGTAATTGACTGCGGCCTTGCACACAACACGCGCGAACTTGTGAAATCTGGATCAGCCTCCGCGGACGCGTGACAAGTGTCACGTAACTGTCCTTCGTCTCAAAGTAGCAGCACTATGTACGCACACACACACACAACATTACAGCCGGATTCCACTGGAATAGCCGAGAAACACGTAGAATGTTTTGTAATGGTGCACCACTTTTTCCGCATTACGTAACAACACATTAAACAGAATAAACAGGGAATGGAATGTGAGTCTCAACTGATGCCATAAGCTTTTACGGGCTGCGTCGTAATTATTGTAACTACTTTCCGGGCGATCAGACCGTGGTCCTATGTTGGTAAAAGCAGACGTTTCAACCACTCCACTGGTGGCCATCTTCAGTGCCTGAAGGACTAAAAAGTACTGACAACGGTCTCCGTCAGTAACACCACAATACATAGGACCACGGCCTGATTGCCCGGAAAGAAGTTATAGGAATATGAGTCTGTTTTCCGTAATGAGAGGCGACGTGGGTCATTCAGCTTTTAATATAATTTTATTCCGTTTAATAAACGGAAATTTGTTTATTTAGCCTAACCAAGATAATTTCTTGTAATATATCCTTCATTTGGTTCAGGTCCATATGGACAGAATAATATGACCAACACAAATACACAGATCAACACCAAACCCGATTAGTTGTAAGAATCGACGATTCATTGACGTATGGCGATAACAGCTGTTGAGTAATAACGACTAAGAAGGCCTGTTGTTTCTAGTTGTCGCTATATCCGAATTTCCCGTGTGAGCGCAAAGTGAGACAATCATGACTAGAATAACTCACGGCTGGCTATCTGACAATGTTGGTCCAACTGGAAGATTTTTTTTCACTCGAAAGATTTATTCTCCACGACGGGCTCCTATTTCCGACAAACTTTTAACCAATTTGTAGAGTAACATTACATTATTGAAATAGATATCAGACAACAAAAGAGCTTATCGAAATACAATGTATCATCATAGTAAACTGTACGAATTAGCCTGCATACTGTAGCTTGCCTATATCATATTCTATCAAGGACACCTTTAACCCTCAAATGTTCTCAAATAACATCATACCTTTATATTAACTCTTTACAATACACTTAACATTATGTAAAAAATGGTATCTTTGATCCTTTAGGCTGCCAACGTGTCAGGTGGTAAACAAATATTTTTAGTCTTCAATACAACCACCAGATAGCATAATTTACTTTTTTTTAGAAGTTATATGATATTGAAATGGCAGTGTTCGTGTGGTGTTTTTCGTTGTTGGGGTTAGCTTTGTTATTTTTACGTTGTGTTTTCATCGTGTTTTTAATTTTATAAGTGATTTTGTTGAATAAACATAATTCTACGTTTATTTAGTGTGGGTTTATAAGTATTTTTGTTAAATTAACTGTGTACTAATTTAAAAAAATTGATTAAACTTTCGTGTGCGTTAGCGTTTACGTTTTGGGTTACTTGGTGTATTTCTCCGCGTGTTGTACACAAATTTATGCAATTATCTTTCCTTCTGTTATAGACAGAGTATTCATTATGTGCACACAGTTAGACTAATATACAAGGGAATCAACTATGGCAGTTTGGAATGCCAGAGATTTTTTTTGTAAGACAAGGAGTTAGTTGTATACAGTTTTATCGCCCAAATATCACATTATCATTTTATATTATATTAATATTTCAATTTAGAAAGTAATTACTGTACTATATTATACTATATTCTGTATCCGTAAACTACACCTTTAATAAAGAACACCATTTGCACCCAAGTATGTTTCATATGTGGAAGAAGATGAAGAAAAATCGTAGCCACTAAAAAAAAACACAGCAAAACGTCCTAGGTCTTTTCACAAGTACCAATGTCAAAATGCCGGTCCCCAAAGGGTTAAAAAACAAGAGCATAATGCAATACCATTTATTGTACAGCTGGAGAATAGATTATAGTTTTGTGTAAGTCATTTACCCTTGTTCTTTGAACTTTGAAAAAACTGAATACCTGTCGTGAACGAAAATTGTACGCTCGCGGTTACGTAATAAGGAAGTATATTTCTGCTTTGGCACTGTGCGTGTCCACCACCTTTGTTCACTGCGACACTGCAGCCATAATCTATGGCACGTGTGAGGAAATAGAGTAAACCTTTCCGATGCCTGGCATTTCTAATGAGGCGCCGTGTGTGCGTTAGGTATGCCATATAGCTACACACTGCAACGTTGAAAATTCAGTTAAATTTAAATTTGTACTTGACATTCACCATTGTTAGCAGTTTATTCAATCTTTATAACCTGTGCCGGCAAATTATATTAACTTACATATTTACCGAAAATTAAGTAAATCGGGTCGCCATGCTTTTTAATGGATTGCCGATTCCAATTTTGTTTCATTGTCGATCTCAATCAGTACAGATAACTGTGTAACATTCAGAAAAATTTAATGTAAATTGTTATCAAAGAAATGAAAATTCTCCAATTGCGTTACTTATCTTATAAGAACGTTAAGTCTTTGGAATCGAATGGAGTTGATTATGTTAACGTAAACATTACTCTAAAAGTCACAAATTACTTTACGTTTGATTTTCTTCAGTCGCGAAGCAGTTATTACTAGCACCAGTAATGTTACAAAAAACTGCTGTTTACAAATTATTCATTACAAATAGGTAAAGTATTAGTTATATAAAAAAATTGTTTGCTCTATCACTTCTTTAGATTATTTGTTTATAATGTCTGGTCACCAAAAGCCAGCAAAACAATTTTTACAAAACTGCTTCTCGATAATTTTGACAGGAAGTAAGTACGGTACGTTAGGGAATCCGTATTTTGATGTGTTACTATGAACAAAATATTTTAAAAAAAGTGCGCAGGTCGTTAGTTGTATTACATAACACTTTACTGTCTTCAATTACTTTACTGCCTTTACGACTTCAGTTGATACAGTTTTATATAAACATGTTCCTTGAAAAATCTTTATTAAAATTTCCATTATAGTTTTGAAAATTTCAAAACATTTGACATAATTTAATTACTAATTTTTACTATTGTTGTTATAATTGTCTTTTAAACAGTTAAAAATAAATTATTTTAAAAACTATAAGAAATACTTAAAGTCTCCTTTAAATGCACCCTATGACTTAATATTAATTCTTCAGGCCCTTAACCCAACATAATCCTTAGTGCGTACTTCAAGGAAGATACAAATACTTAAGTTGCAAAAACAAGTGTTTATTAATTGGTGTACTGTACATTTTTTTGTTACATAAATACTTTACAGCATTTCACTCAAGTATAATGAAGTGAATATACCTATTTGATAAATCACCTATATATCCCTATTTATTAAACATTATAAATATGGTCTACTAAAATTTTGTTCAATACCTATTAGTCGCATAATCATTTTTAAGTATAATCGTTAAATCGTATAAACTGTAAAATCGTTATTAGTAGCATATAATTATTGGCATCATTTTATTTAGCTTAGGAAACCAAATAAATCACACGTGAATGAAATCAACTTCTATCTTACACTACTGATACAGTGAATAGATATATTATGTACTTTAATATCATGATGACAGTATGTCTTATTGTTCACACGAGAAGCTGTAGACCAGTTTCACTATCATATTAGGCGCAGAATACTTTGAGTATTATGAAGGTCATAGCGTTAATTTTTAATTCATCTATTTTAATTAACAAATTAATATTTTAATTTTATGTATAACACGTGTTAGCCTCACTACACTGTAACATGTTGTATTATATGTATCAAAAATATATGCTAGCTCAATAGCGATGACTGTTGTCTCTGTGTATGCTTGTATATGTGTGTGTTTAAATCAAGAAAGAGAGAACATATGACAGGTGTCTCATTAATATGGATAGGATTTTACTGAGCTGTATTGTCAAAACAATAGATTTAACCATTTAAATATTGCCTGGTTTCAATATATTTAATTCTGACTGAGTTTTAATTACTCGTGTGCTGCTAACTACGCGAATGAAGATTCTGTCATATTTTAAAACGTGAATATGATGACTAAAGGTGAATACTTCACACAAAAAATAGACGAATATCTAAATACCGTGACATATTTATATACAAGCTGGAAATCAGTTGTACATATGACATTCAAAATCATAGCCCATTTTTTTAATGCACATCCCATACATTTCTTACTATATGTAGGCTACGTAAATAACAGTAATAACCTTTATATGGGGGTACGCTAATCTTATTAAAGTAGACGCCGAGTCGTTTTTGAAAGCCGTTTGTTTTTTGTGAAAGACAGTTAACACTTTCTAAACTTTTCACAGATTTTATTAACTATAATTTAAAATAGAGATGGTGTATTTTTTAATGTTTCTATAATTAAAAGGTTTTATATTTTCCATTTAATAACAATATTGTTAGTCAGGACCTCCAGTATTATAAAGTAAAACCATTTCTTTATTAAATTTAGGTGAATACTTAAATTTTATAAATATAAAAAATATTTCTGTCTTTCAAGTTGCAGCTGATGTAACCGTGTATCCATTATTTCCTATTTTTCAGTGTTGTTTAATTTATTTAATTCGACAAACAGGATAAGTGTTTGTTTGTTTGAGCGGAGTATGAGGTTGCGTGATATTGGGAAAATGGATTGTTGTTCTCCGTCGGTCACTTATAAAATAGAAACCACTTATACTTGTGTACCGAACGTTTTAGAAGTAGATTATTGAAACACAAAAACAAACATCAATTATTCCGTCTATTCTCTTTGTAACGATCTAATCAACCACTTGTTTTGCTGTTTGTTTTTACTGTGTAAACGCAAAAGTATCCGGTACGAGACAACGGGTGTGGCCAAGTAGTCTAATTCCAAGGCCACTTAATCGAACAGAGTAGCGTAAAAACGCTTTAGAAGTAAGTGATTGTGGCATCATTTATTCTACCGTGTGATAGGTCTAATTTTCTCCATTGGTCAGCGTCACGTAGCGTGAGCCATATATTTCAACACAGGAAAAATAGTGTATTGTTTAGTAAGTTATTATTTCCTATACGTTTAAGTATTAAATTTGAGCATAATACTGCTATTGCGTACCAAATTTATGTATAGTAACAAGTACTTCATTTTCCACAGGATTCCGGAACACAGTTTTCACTATCAAGTTCAAACCAATTTTTTTTTTAATTAAAAAAATCAAAAAAATCTGTTTCTTCAATACTTGAAAAAAAAACACTTTTGGTTTTCTAGAGCAATGATTCCCAAACTTAAAATGACCGCGAACCACAGTCACTGAATAAAAATTTAGTAAAGCACAGACCCCCTCCAAGCAAGGACCAACCTATTGAGCCCACTAAGAAAAAGTAAAATTAATTTTCTGCACATATTTTTAAATACGAATTGATTTAATTTTAGCAAACTAAAGCTGCATATAAGATATCTGAGATCAACTTAAAAAAATTGTTTGCTTACTTATTTTAAGTTTGAAATAACCAAAATCAACTGTAATCGTTGGTGTGTTACTTGAGATGAAACAGTGCAATTTTGGATTTGCATTTGTTTCAACAAATGTGGAATTTTTGGGCCAAGACTAAGTTCCGGCCGATTTCTCGTACTCCGCACTTAATAAATTAAACTATAATATACATATTTTTGTATATAAATTCCCCGTATATATATATATTTTGCTAACCCCATCCTGTATTCTACTCCTCAAGCTGTAGGATTGATAACCACGTGGACTACCTTTAAGAATTACCGGGGATGTTTTGAATTGTTGGGAGCCACGGTTTCACAGCAATAAATTAATATTTTTGTCAAGTTACTTGCAACTGCTATAATAAACCTGCTAGAACTTTTAATTATCGTGTTTTAAACTAAACATTTTCTATTATTAATTTATTGTCTACTTTTGTTTATTTCCTTTATTTATGATTACTTTCCTTTGTCGTTTATATCCAAACAAAAACATGCTAAATATTATTTAGTACGGTTGAAAATCGAGAGTTAATTGATGAGAACGTCACTATATTTTTCTACTGGAAACCAAAATTAATTCAATTTTAAGAACATTTAGGACCGTTTGTAACGTGTAGTGCTCATAAATCATTCTGTTTACGGCAACCTTAACATTCCTAGAATTTAACATTAAATATGTGATAAAAACTTTGTCACATACAGAAGTTTTACATACGTATAGCGGTTCAGTATTCACAGCATATCGCAAACAACCACTGAATCTGAATTAAATTTTTTTTTCTGAAACTTACTACTCTATATTTAGTTGATTTTGTTCGAAACGTGGTTGAGCAACCGATTGTCACGTGAACTGCGCGCGCGTCACACACTCGAACAGAATCGACAATAACGAAAGCTCGTGTTATTATTATGTACGTGCCGAAGTGGTGACAGCGGTATTTGCAAGTGGGCTATAATGACGTGTATCTGTCAGCCAGACAGCTTATGATCATTAGCTCTGATACGACAGACAGCCCGTATTTAGTATGATGACGATCGCTCTGTTGAGTACATTTACCGATTTTGTAGTTGTGCTATGTAATAATTTATGTGATTTTATAAATTTTGTTGCGCTGACTGCCTTCCGTCGTTCCCCTTCGTACCCTTCGACCAATAATAATTATCATCTTTCTCTCCCCTTCATGAATCTCACGGGCACCCAGTATCAGGCATAGGCGCCGTACACAAAAAAATATACATATGAAGTGAACACATTATGTATGGATTGTTGGCAATAAGAAACACATTTATGTCGATTGGTATGTACAAGGTTTTAGAAAACGTTTGTGCAATTATTGAATTTTCCGCATTAAAAAAGTTTGATTAAAAAACTGTTTTTATTTGATTTGATAAAAGCAGTTTGAGACAACTGTTTATATTTTTATACACATCAGGCTTAAAGATTAGGTTTGATAGCTAATTAAGTAAATTGTGTTTTGGGGTATTAGGGAAGTTTGTTAATATTCTATAATGCAAGATTTTGTAACAAGCAATGAAGATCGCGTAAAGAATGGAATAAACTGCTCAAATGTGTGAAACGTTGTTCACGGCTCCTGGTGACTGTAGTATGTTTGCAAGTAACACAAAAGCTTCAAAGATAATCCTGAATGAATACAAGATCCCGACAGAACGGTGAAAACCATACTTATTATGTTGTAAAGGTATTTTTACTAAGTCCTAGGGTGGATAAAGAGTTTAATTTCGACATTTTACACCACTTGCTTGAAGCCAATCGTAAAACAGAGACAGATCTACTATAAAACAAAGAAAGTATTATTTATTGAAATTGCGTCACAATAGTGCATTAGGTCAAGAGCGACAGTACTTGTTCAAGTATTTTTGGCAAAAAACCTGGTAGTTATCTGTAGCCGCTATATTCGCCAGACAGTCTCTATGCAATTTTTTCGTCTCCATAACAAAAAAAAAATTTAAAGATAAAGTTTCGCAATTCTTTAACAAAACAATCGTTGAGGTAGATCAAGGCTACACCAAAAAATAAGTATACGATTTTTCAAAACTGAAAACATATTTACTTAATTGTATTATACCTTATGGAGATTTTGTTAAAATATAATATAAACATAATTTTAAAATAAAAAAATTGCGTGTACTTCTTATTAAAAAGGTAAATATAATCTCATAAGTTTTTTAATTAACTAATTACATGAAAATATTTAACAAACTTTTTATTAAACTGATGGAAATTGCAGTAGATTGAAAGAGAGCGAAAGTGTGGAATATTACGCACACACCGACGATCATGGTGCCCTTGTAATTCTACACTAGGCAAAGTTTTGAAACATCCAATAAACTCGTAATTTCTCGTACACGAAGTGGAACAATAGAAGAGTTGTCGGACAAACTCATTGTTTCCAAAACACAAAAGCGTGCGTGCCTCAAACGAACTGATGCTACTTGGGACCAGCTCAATCACTCCTCACTCTACTCTCCTGTAGTAGGCTGTCGTTTCCAATTTGGGGTTACAGAGAGGCTTGTGTGATTAATAGCGCATGGAGTGAGCGCGTCATTATGTCATTATGTATCTCTATCGGATCAATATAACTTCGGCTTACACCCGCTGCTCCTACCACCCCGCCTGGCCGCCTCCTTTCTCACTGACGTGGGCAAACTATTATTCAACGGAACTTTTGGTTACGTTCATTTTTCCTCCTAGACCATAGAACACCAATAATTTAATAATCAGCATATGAAACATTAGTCTTTCAGTCATATACATTGATAAAGCAGTATCATTACTAAGCTGTATCTAGCTGACTTCAGTCTGTTTAAAAATATTGAGTTCCAGTCATTTTTTAATCACTGTTTTCCCCGTATATACAAATAATGTATATAGTATACAGTAAAGAACAAACTACTCCTTCTTTTCTGCCATTTCATGGCTTAGGCTACACAACCTGTTTCGGAAACCATCTTGTCTTCGGGCCTCCCATGCTTGACTGGCACACTTGTAATTCAGGATGATTCGCAGAAGACAGTCTTGCTGAATTTTATGTAAAGCGTTGCACCAATTGACTTTGTATTCAGTGATTTTATTCCAAATTAAATATTTTTGATTCTTGTCGTTACTTATTCTGTCTCTTAACGTGCAACCCTTGAGAACTCTGAGAAATGAGAACAAACTAACAAACCGAAATTCGGAGAATTAATATGTTCATAAATTTATTAATGTAAAACATTTCGTACAAGTTTCAATAAAAGTCTGCATTAAATCGGCTACAGACTGCCCCTATTGATTTTTCTCCCTTGCCCTTCTTCTTACGCCTTCCAACAAATACACACTAATTAACATTCACACACTTATTCCGGTTATAATGTCTTTCCCTCGTTAATTCTTCTCTCCTTCTCGATTTTAACCTTCTTTTAAACTGTTATGAAATAAGTGTAAAATACTGTTGTTTTGCAAATAGACGTCATGAGAACTGTAGAATATCTTTACAGTAAGTTGGACTTGAGAAGTGTTTTTTCTCCTTTTCCCGATGGCGTTGATTTATACATTTTTTAAAATAATATCACTGTGACTCAAATACTGTCTGTAACGTCCTTCCAGTTTTCTCTTGTGCTCTTGGCGTGGGAAGCTGGGGAATCACAGAGTTAATTATTTTTAAGGCAGCCGTTGTTTACTTAGAATAGTATCTCGTTTCCGCTAGACAACAAAACAAAAGCTTTTCCATACAATATTTACAATTTAATCAAAGTTATTAAGAAAGTTTTAGGAAAGCTTACAAACAAATAAAGCTTATTTTTATATAAAAAATGTATTAATTATGTTGTTGCAGTGCATCATGGAAAAACATATTTTAGACCCACTTCACACCGAGATCTCTTATCCATGTACTAACATAATAATTTATAAAACCTCAGGCGTAGTATATTATAACAAATGTTTTGAAGATACAATTCATGTAGAAAAGTAAAATTCAACAATATTGCCAGTGAGGATTGAATAAATTGTCCAGTTATCGCTCACTTGTAGAAACGACAGACTATACTGATTAAATGACACATCCACTAATACGGTTGGTGGAATACAGCCTCTAATGGTGTTAATCTGTTAACAGATGATTTAAAGATCATTATCATATATATGTAAGTTTTTTAAGATGTTAGCCATATTTTATTTAATATATTTACTAATAATCTGGTTGTACTGTACAATTACTAATAAACAGATTGTAATCTAAAATTTTGCGACGTGGGTTGTCTGCTACAAGTAAAAGCGCACTGCATCCTGACATTCATATCTTAGAGGTTCATGCACCAAAAGTCTATTTTAATTGTTATTATTGTAATTAACTTTCCCAGCAGTGGCTTTGCACGGCGTGCATTCATCGTCGTGAGGCAGAACTGAGTAGCAGCGGGACTGAGATAACAGCGGCGCCTCCTGCCTGTGAATACCGTAGCCCTAACTAGCGGCTGGCGACGGATTGTATTTGCTATGCAACTGTAGACTAAACACAAAAGCCCCGCGGTATACCTTGGTCCTTTACGGACTGTTGTGCAGAGGTTTATTGTAATTTACTAGATATATTTTTGAAAATAATAAAAAATACAAACGTAAACATGATGAGTGAATGCGTTCATCTATGAAATTCATTATTCATATACGCTTAAATGGAAAGAAAACATTGTTACAACTAGTAGACCATAACACAGAAAAGAAGCATATAAAAAAAGTGTAAAACACTAAGCACCGAAGTTACACAGTTCTTTAAGAGACATTCAAAACTGATAAAATTCAAACCTTTGAAAGATAATGTTAAGAAAATTAAATCTTATTATCTACTTGAGACGAGTTGAATGAGATAGTTTACAGAAATAAAAACAGAGTACGTTATTAAGGTAAATCCTCAGTCATAAGGCTAAGTATCTACTGGGTCTGCGGGAATTCGGTTGTGATTCGTTCAGGCGGAATGGAACTTACAGTGTATCGAATGTCTGGAATCGCTACTTTATGCTTTAAACCACTTCATGGCTATTGTACCACATGACTAGATCACGACCATTAGGCACTCTTCATAATTAATGTTTTTGGTGGTCAATTTTACCCACAAAAATGCTTAAAATTGTGTAAAAAACGCTGTACGGGGACACGTGTAGTGAAAGTGTAATAGCGGCGCCAGTCTACTCTAGTCTGACATTCTTCCGGTACACAGTGTCTCGTTGCTCTGGAAATCGATCAAAGACTTCTTCACACACTTTGAAACACGGTCTAATACAGTATCCGAGAATTCGTCAAGACATAAGACAGAGATGGACAAGAGATACAGATAGACAGAGATAGCGAGAGTGTGAGAATGCACAAGATAAAGATAAGGTGTAACGCGTATATTTCTAATGCGGTCGTTTATTTAAAACGGAAGCCGCAGAAACGGGTAACAGTAGAAACGTGACTAATGTTTGCATCATATTTTATTGTTTGCCGACAATATCTGTTGTTGTTTTGGTTTTATCTTACCGCAGTTTGTTACAAACGGAAGGTCAGATGCGCAGACGAAAGTTTGTCCTCTCTGAGATAACGGTGTGATCTGCGTCTCTCCTATTCATGTATCAAACTTAATGGTGAATTACTATATAAGTCTCCCTCGTGCTCTGTATCTCTTTGTATTCATTTCTTATCATCTTACAAACAGCAATTGTTGTCAACACTCCCCTGGGCAAAACAGAACACTCGCACAATCATAACCTGTATTTAATTTATAACAATAGGATTGGATATTATATAGACCTGGTGGTCACTACTGTCTGCTTATACAACAGTTCTGATTTTGCTAAATCTTGGCGTAGATATTTTAAGGTATACTGTGGCACAGTAGCACCAATTTAATAATATATTTGTATACCGCGAATAATATGTTATACACATCTTCACTGTAAATTATGTATAATGTAGCAAATTATGTAAATTACAGGAAGCCAAAGTTTGCAACCATCGGGTGTTCTATCTATATTACGTACGTGAACAACAGGAAAGCTCACGTAAAAAGTTCTTTGTTTGTAAACTCAAAAGCGTGCGTGCCCGAAACAAGCTAACGCTACTTTGTCCTGAGTAGTTACTTAGGACATTCTGTGCTATCCTCTGCTACTGTTGTCATTTCTAATTTAGTTTGACAGTAAATCCAATGCTTAATAGGGTACGGAGTTTGCGTCACAGGATTATGCGTAATATTGTTGTATTCACACGGTGTACCGCTATCGGGTATCAGATCAATACGATACCGCCTTACACCAACTGCTGTAACGGCTGTATACTATCTTTTATAACTTCTGTATACTATCGCCATTATAACCTCGGGAGCCCGGCTAAGTGACGTCGGTCAATTAAACAGGCTGCCATAATATTCACAAAATATATATATTTAATTAAAATACAACGTAACAAAACACTTAACTGGAACCTGTGAATTAAGGAATATTAGATTCGTGTTGCCAAATTAATTCACGCATGTTTACGTCCATGACATCTCTTTATTTACATACCTGGTAATTAGCATAAAAGAAAATGAGTTACTGTCTTGTTATTAAAAATTAATTAGGCTTGTGATTTTTATAGTTAAAACATACATATATATACTTAACCTACTTTTCGTTTACTCTATTTCGTTCAACTGATTAGTTAACTATATTAAAAAATAATAACTGCATCATGTATTCATTAATCAACTTGGTTAATTATTTATAAAACTTTGGTAATTCATACCCTCGGATCCGAGATATATCCTTTCTTTATATTACAGTTAAACAATTTACTTTTGCTGCCATTTGAAGAATGGACTTATTAATATTAGCATGTTATAGTAATTAAAGCTAAATACATCATATTGTTTATTACAAGGTTAGAATGGTAATTTAATTCGGCCAGTCTTTTGTATAATTATATTAATTTTATTTTGGTGTCAATTGTCTTTCACATTTTTATTAAGTAATTTCTGAACTACAGAAGTTTGACTTCTGTATCACCTGTATGTAGTATCCTCGGCGAATCGGGGTTGTCTGTAGTAAACGGTGGCTCAGCGGCTTCTGGTCTATCCTGGAGACTGAAGAAGATGTAATAATGGAAGGTGTGGTTTTCTCTTTTTCCAAGGTTTATGAGATTCTGGTGCTGGCGGTGGTGGGAAACTTTCACTTGAACTCACTTACTTCGGTTTACCGCACTTTTTACTTATATTTAAACTGTTAGATATACTGTCATCTCTATCACGTTGACGTGATATTAAATCAACTGCAGAGATGTCATAAACACACACTTAAAACGTATCAAAGATGTTAAACATATTGAAATTACTGATAATATTTGCTATCAGCTTTACTAAGCATTAGCTTAAAGAAACTAAGAGAGTGAATAACATATTATTTCATTCTCTATAATTTTGTAGTTACTAACTACATTTTCAATTGTGTTGTTCTCGCTGCTGAGTCTGATTTACAACTAATTTTGGGGCGCACACGCTGGCTTAGCGAAGTGCGTGTCCGCGCGTGTTGTTATTTACCGGCGCAAGAAATAGTTCTTAATTTATTAATTATTATTTTTACTTATTTTAAATTGCTGGTTTATTACGTCTCTCTATAATTTGTTACTCGCTGATGAAACAGGAGATGGTTTACATATTTATTTGTGTAACATTATTTAGTTTTCTATTTATTTCATATTTATATCATAGGGAGGGAAATTATGTAGTTTCATTTAGGATTATATTATTTTTACCTTTTTTTTATTTTGTGCTATTTAACCATATTAAATCGACACACTGCTACCTGCAGGACTTGTAGTTTTCTCTAGAACCTTCTGTATAACAGATATCTGAAAATTGAAATATTTTATTGTGGAAAGAAATAGAAGGGAAACAAACAACAGTTTCTTTCTGCACTGTTTATAAAAACGTTTGTGTTGTAAATTTACTAAATAAAACTGAAAAAATTACTTCGACATTAACCGTACCCCATTAAACCTGATAAAGGTTGACCTAGTTTATAACGTTTAGACGAAAAAGAAAAGAAAAAAGAGAGGGGAGAGAAAGAGTAAGATTTTTCTAAACTCAGTAAATATAAAGAGAATTGTGAATGTTAATGTAATAAGGAAAATCTAACAGAATATAATGAATAAATTTGTTTCATTAATAAACTTGCTTGTCTTGGTAGACCTATTCTGATTTAGAACAAATTTATAGACTGTGTCACAAGTGTGTGAAACAACATCGTTCACCACTCTACAGAGAATCATGTGGTGTAATTATCTTTTAATAGTCATTGCTCCCGAAGTGTCCAATTTACATCACTTCACATGATATACACGTGTCAGAATATTTTGACATAACAACAAATTACTTTTCCAGTAAAACAAGAACGAAGTTTTTAGGGAAACGGCTTTGTGTAATTGCTAAGAAATTTTCAAAAAGAAATATGCCATTCTTCTTCTATCCAATAGTAAACATTGTCGTTTGATATTTATTGAACACAGAGAATCTTTATCCATTTTTTATGGAAAATTCTTATCCATTTTTTACAAGCGTTTTTAAATACAACAAGAAGAAAGGAGCAGATACAGAGAGTAAAAGGGGAAAAGAAAGTAAGGGGAGAAAGAGAGAGAGAATTACGGATTGAAGGAAGAGAGGGGTCGACGTACATATAAACAGACAGCCAAAACGATAGATATCCAGGCAGTGTGTGTTGGATGTATATACTGCTATTTAGAAGATGTTGTGGTTAACGACTGAAATATTTAATATACGATATTTTATCTACATTCAGGATTAGAGAATGTCAAACCTTTTAAAACACTGATGTGTACGCTTACAGAGATTGCCTTTTATTTTGGACGTAAACGCGAGTGTGCTCCATTTTATTTTAAAAACAAAATTTCCCTATCTTAATTTAATCGTACCACACACTATTCAATGAAAAAATTATTTTCATATTCACATCGCGTGTGTTAGAATATTGTGCTTTTGGAAGGTAACGAGATTCTGGTTACAAACGATTCGATTACATAGGTACGTTCACATGAGTGTTGGCGTATAGGTTTTTCCATAAAAGAGATATCACAAAGTTTTTCACATTTTTTAACTAAATTTTCTTTATATACAATCTGTAGATAGTGGAAAAGATATTTATGTAGTTAAAATTACTAAGCATTTGATAGAGTTAATCAGGTGTAAGAGTTACAAAATAAACTCTGATTTGACGAGAATTATAAAATTTATAATTAAACTTTAAAGTTTTTACCTTAATCCGTCTATGTGACCGCTTAATTTTTCTTCTTTGTCTTCTTACGCGTTTCGGATTGTGTTAATTCATCATCAGAGATTAAAAAATTCGTCGGTTAAGACTTCGTTAAACATTAAAAGTTACACTTAAAGACATTTAAAAATATAGTCCACAAACACAGCGACGTACGCGGATGTGAGTGCGCACTCAATACTGGTTAGCGACGTACTGCACAGTTTATTGGAGTTTTCATATTATCTATTGTTGTGTTGGGGCGTGTATTCTATGGCTATGTTATCTATAATCTTATCGTATAGTGTATGCGATTTAAATGCCAATTGTTCGTTTAATATATTATTGGGATTATTTCTGAAGGCTCGGTAAATTTCGAACTCTTCTACCGCATCCATATATCGTCCCTTTCTGCAAATGTGTAAGGGTTTGCAATTTGCCTCAAAATTTGTATAATTATGATTAAATGAGACGAGATGTTTAGCGTAGTTTGATTTATTTATATTTGAAATGCTCGTGGGTAAGTGTTCTTTATATCTTTCGAAAAAGCTCCTGCCAGTCTGACCAATGTAATGCATGTTGCAGTCATCACACATCATTTTGTATACACCCGTTCTTTTTTCAATTGATGTACGTGTGGCATTATTTAGCATTTTACGTATATTCTTGGTTGTTCTAAATGTGATGTGGATGTTATGTTTTTTAAAAGTATTTCTAATAAGCATTGAAAAGTTGTTAGTATAATCAACCGCCATATATATTGCGTTCGTCGTGACACGGTGAGGGTTGTTAGTTCTGCGTTTGTGTCTAAGCATCAAGTGTTCAACTAATGAACTGCGGTAACCGTTCATAATTGCAATGTGTTTAATTATATCTATTTCTTCTTTGTGGTTTGCGGGATCTAAAGGTACGCTGTATAGTCTGTGTATCATACTATTGAATGCGGCCATTTTTTGTGAGTGCGGGTGGAAAGAATCAGCATGTATAACACCATCAGTTGTGGTGGGTTTTCTGTATATTCTGTATTGAAATTTATTATTATGTTTCATAAAGGTTTAATCTCTGATGATGGATTAACACAATCCGAAACGCGTAAGAAGACAAAGAAGAAAAATTAAGCGGTCACATAGACGGATTAAGGTAAAAACTTTAAAGTTTAATTATAATAATTGTGACGCGGATACCAATACAATGACTTATAAAATTTAGTACATTCACTGGCATAAAAATGACAAGCGTTCCTTTCTTAGGAAAAGCGTTTTGTACACAAAAATTATAGATATTGTCTTTAATATAATACGGAATAAGGCATCGTACAATACACGTGAATTTCCAGTAAGCTTAGACATTTTCACTCTGCTTCTAGTACCACAGAAAACAGAAAAGATAGGCAAAGCAATTCATTCAACGTTAATGATAAAGAATGAATTTATATCTTTCAGTCCATACGCAGTTAGTAACGAAGTGACAAATATTATTTGTCTATATAGTATATCTTATTTTGTTTCTTTTGACCTTCGTTATGCTTTGATTTTCAAAAATACCGACTTTATGTTCCAGGCTCAAATAGTATATTCTCCATAAAATGTATATTATATATTATTAAATTATATTACTTCTGCAAGTTATTGCTATTATTTTAATTTAACGTGTTTAATGTAATACAATATTAATTTAATTTTATATATAATATAATATAATATAATAATTATATTACAAAATAATATATATAAAAGATAATATCATATTATTTTGATTCAAACACTTTCTGCTGCAGTTCGTTTCTTGATGTATTATAATATATATTTTATAAGGACTTTACCTCAAGATGTTTCTCCCTATTTGGAACATGTTTCGGGACATGTGATCCCATCATCAGCCTTTTTAATTTTGAATCTTGTCGAGTACCTGTGTGCTGGTTGGCTGTTGTTATGGCTTCCCATTGGTTTTTGGTTTTTTAAATTGTTATTACTGTGTGTGATTGTGGTGTATATTTTAGTATTTTGTGTATTTTCTATGTTGAGTGCTTTGAAAATTGTGTCGTGTTTTGTATTGATTTGTATTTGTTCGGGTATTAGTTTGTTTTGTGTTTTATGTATATCCAATATGACACTAATAAAACACATACCACACAAAGGGACCATAATGAACATTTGGGAAAATTTACAAACATAAATAAATGTTCCGAATAGGGAGAAAACATCTTGAGGTAAAGTCATTATAAAATATATATTATTTTGATATAATTAATATAATATAAACTTGCATAAGTGATATAATTTGATTATATATTATATAATGTTAATCAATAATACTGCAAGAAACTCATTGAGTTACTTATAAAGCAATAATCCATAACATTTACATAAAAATATATCCTAATTTAGTTATCGACAAAAAATATTTTGCTTAAAATAAGGAGGGTATCAAAATGTTACTTTCGGAATTAGTCTGGAATTTTTGAATCAGTCTAATTAAAAACAGTTCCCATTAGACGAAGAATACGATGACTGATTAAACAACAATCAAATTACAAAATTCTAGCAAGTTGTTTTTGGCTATCAATGTAACTTCAAGATACAACAAGATAATTTCTTATCTATTACATTTTAGATTTACAGATGATGACCTTTCTATCTCAGATGAAAATTAGTTTACAGAACAGCTTACTAAGATGAAAAGTCTATTGTAAAATAAAAAGAATAACGCTCGATAATGTAAGCCGAAAGAGAATGAAAAACAGGAAAATAGTATTATATAACTCGTAGGATATGACGGTATGGCCATCCTTAGGAGAAAGAAGCTGCCCAACGTCCACTACAAAATTCGATTAATATACAATTTTGTCGGTAGTAATACATGTATCGCACGATTGTAGAACAACCCTTAAACCAAATTTTGGCTACGCCACTCAATTAATATAACTAGCCAGCGTCGGTCAGTAATACACAACCACATCAATTCCAGTTCCACATCACTTTATGTTAGCGATATGTACCTAAAGAGTTCTAACGTTCTGGAGCCTTTTTGGACGATACGATGGCTTATACTTCTGATTATAACGCAGACAGGGCCGTTATACAACTACAGCACTAGTTCCTTCTGGACTCATAATTAACAAGTGGCCATTAAAAGTGACCAACGTGACTTCGGTATTATTTTCTAAGCATCGAAAGAACCGTGAGGACGTTTGCAAGTCGGCAGAACGTCTTACGCTGGTCTAAAGTGGTTAACTAGTTCGGTATTTCCCGAGGTTGCCAGGTAACCTTACGTACACGCACTCTGAAGTTGAACAAGCAAGCGTACGCTAGTCTGGGCGATCTGTTACCAACACATGCCACCCCGACTATGACACAAAAAACTAGGTAAGCTGATTGCTGGCGCGTATACGATGTCATGTCCCCCGTCGATACTTTTCTCACTTTCTGAGAAGTAGACTCGGTGCACGATCCTTGGCACGTATATGGTGTTAAAGTGGTGTGGTATAACGAGCCGTCGCAGGCCTACTCAAAGTAAAATAGTCGTACTTGGACAAGGACATGAGACAGAAGCTTCTCATGCACCACGCAACACATGGTTCTTCTCTGAATGTAAACGTCGTCTGGCTGAAGATCAAAACACACAGAGTATATTCTACACCCAGGAATCCCAAACGAAGAAAAGTAGAAAGCCATGGCACAGACGAATATTCAACTATAGATTGTCTAAACTTGAGAGAGGTAACAAAATCAAAATTCTTAGCAAAAGACACTTACATACAATGTCACATCCTCATAAATTATAATACATGTTTTACATTTAGTTTACTATTAGGTAACTACTATACAGGCACAGCGAATATAAGCAAATTTAACATTACTTTAGTCGTTGTTATTAACCGCGTCTGAACTGTGACGCTTTAAAGAAAGAAAACTAATTTAAAAATCAGCAAGGAACACAGAAGTAAAAACCGCAGCCGAAAATATTTATGTTAATTGAACGCTCATAAAGAAGCTAACAAAGTCTTTCAGTTTTTTCTACCGCCTTAATCACCTTTTTGTTTACGTTTTCCTTTCAAATTTGTTTTCTTTAGTTTAATTACGTATCTCCCTACTTTCCTTTCTCACTTTTTGTTATGACAAAAGAGGGGAGACGTTGGTGTCCTGGCTGCTGCCAGTTTTCTCCCAGATCTGGACGGATTCCAAATCGGCTAAGTATTATTATTGCTTTCTTTCAGCGTGCTAACTCAGCGTTCTGTGAACGCTCTTTTAGACGCGAAAGGAGATTCAACTGCGCGTAAATAAACTGTAAATACTGTATAATAATATACTTTTATATATTCCAAACCAGAGGGTACGCTCGAATATGATATATGAGAAAATACCTCTTGCCTATCTTCGCGTACATTTTTTATAAAACCTTATGAGAAGCTTGAAAGCGCTAATCGGAATAATTTTTCTATAGTGGTGTGCAACAGTAATAATTCTGCTTGTGATTATAACCGCTAACACGACTTTCTTCATTAAAAAAAAACTTATTATTAAGCAAAATCACATACGTTTGATTATACAAAAGCTGCGCGTGTATATATAATTAAAGAAATAAAAAGTATATGTGTTTATGTACACATATTTGTTGCATACAATCATTTACACACTTATATATAATTGCTTTTTTTTTTTTTATGCATACCAGGTATTAGTTTTTTTTTCATTTTCGATAACATATTTTAATGGACTTGACCTGACATACGTTTGAGTGATGTTAAAAGGTGATCTTGATTTTGGTAAAACAGCCAAAGTGGACAAAAAAATGACAGTGATAGATCATATAAGCGAAATAATAAAAAAATCAGTTTTCATTTATGTGATCATTCTCCGACTACTCAAGGGGCATTTTGACAGTGAACAATATAAGCTGATTTGAAGGGAGAAAATCAGACCTTGACAATGTAAGCTGATTTGAAGAAGATAGTCATAACAGGTACAGTTCATTAAGCTGGTTTAGAGAGTTGGAAAAAACAGTATCCAGTGGTATTTGCTAACACAAGAAAATACATATACGTACTACCACGGTGAACGCATACGAACATCCATACAACACACGATTATTGTCAACTGCTTTACTACGGTGACTCGTCAGTTAACAAAGTGTACATAGCTATAAATAAATATAGAAATTAAACTATTTCGCACCACTGTATAGGCAATTTCCGATTAGCTATTTCGAGCCTTTTTTATCCTGATTGTATATTTTAGCTATCTCCGGATTGTAATATTTCCGATATTATAATGAGTTGAAAGGCTCAAAAGTGCTAATCGGAAATTGTTTATAGTGACGTGCAACAGTAATTTCTGTTTGTGAATAAACTACTACACAAATTTATTATTTATATATATATATATATATATATATATAAACGCCTGTCTCATGTTAATGTCCTTGTTTAATTTACCGGGCCTTAAACAACAGAATGTTGAGTGGAGTCTGACGGTAGTGGTGGTTTTGACGACCACAACGATGACTATGATGATCATACTCAGGACAATGACCACGACGTCGACGATGATGAAAATGATGTTTGTTTTTACAAAGGAAAATATATTATTATTATGAACTTTGTTAAAGCGTTAACAAAAACTTGTGACTGATAATCTTACTGTCTCTGGTCTTTCATTGGTACTGTAAAATCAAAACTGTAAATACTTTTTAATAATTCACGGGATCGAAGAAAGGACACAAATATATTATTTTGGTGAAAACAGATACGCCGAGATTTAGAAAAATCGGAGCTGCTGAATAAGCTGACAGTAATGACAACCAGTTCCGTATAATATGCAATCTATTATTATAAATTATTTATATGTTACGATTGTGCGAGCGTTCTGTTTTCCACAAGGGGTGTTGACAACAATTGCTGTTTGTAAGATGATAAGAAATGAATACAAAGAGATACAGAGCATGAGGTAGACTTATACAGTAATTCACCATTAAGTTTGATACATGAACAGGAGAGACGCAGATCACACCGTTATCTCAGAGAGGACAAACTTTCGTCTGCGCATCTGACCTTCCGTTTGTAACAAACTGCGGTAAGATAAAACCAAAACAACAACAGCTATTGTTGGCAAACAATAAAATATGATGCAAACATTAGTCACGTTTCTACTGCACCCGTTTGTGAGGCTTTCGTTGAAAATAAACGACCACACGAGAAGTATACGCGTTACACCTTGTGTCTCTCACCCTATCGCCTTCTCCCTCTATCTGTATCTCTACATCCTTCCATCTTTGTCTTATGTCTTAGCGCATTCTCGAATATTGTGTTACGTGCATGTAGACCGTGTTCCGAGTATTTTGAGTATTCTGAAGCAGCCTTTGACTGGTTACAAGAGCAACGAGACACAAGACACATTGTTCAGAAAGAATGTCAATGACGATTAGCGTTGTAGTCGAGACTGGACAATCCCTCCGTCGGTGTATTCCGGTTCAGCAGCCTGCTGTTGCTCCTCAAAATGTAGACAGAATAAATCAAGCTAAGTATCAACCTATGTCATAGGCTTTCATGGCCGGTTTCATAACTATTCAAATTATGTATGTTCCTGGCTGTAAGGCTGTGGTCTACTGTAATTGACCTGCTGACAGACGTTATCATAATCAGACATTTTGGCCTTACCTCTGGGGCAATCTTCAGGGAACGTTTTTGAAACGACTGAAAAAGTTAATCGTTTCAAATCCGTTTCACTGAAGATGGCGTCCAGAGGTGAGGCCGAAACGTCTGATGATGTTTATTTTGTAAAATTGACCCAAAATATTGATTTTGAAGCAAGTTTCTAACGAGTGTAAGCTACTATTGCGATAGTTATAGTTAGGAAGTGGTTTAAAGCGTACGGCAGTGATTCCACATTACAGTAGTTATACGAAGCACAGCCGGATTCCCACAGGCCCAGTAGATACTCTTGGCTCTTTGACTAACGGGCGCCGTTAAATCCAGAATATCTTACTAATATACTCTCTTGTTATTTCAATAGACTATATGGCTCACATAATGAAGATTTTACCTTCTGAACTCAAACTTAAGTCTGCCAACGGTGTTGTTTAACACTGTCGGTCGCTAGCCCCAGGTCTCAACTTGCAAATTATGAGGAAAGAGAAGCGCAAGGAGTATCAACCTCGTAAAAAACCTGCGTCTATCTGGCTCCGGATGGTAGCTCATAGTTATAGGGGATGGAATAACAGGTCCCAAATAGTCAAAGATCTCTAACATGGAGGAGGAAAATTCCCAACGGCGGGGGGGGACGGAAGAACCAAGGAGGTGGGTCTCCGAATGAAACCCGGGCGAGTCTGGAGTCTCGAAGGTGGCAGCCCCACCACCGGACTTTCCTGCAATCGGCGTAAGTAGACCATTCAAGGAGATGTAAGCACTTTCAATCATCTGAACGGCGGACGACCTAATAGGCTTCGTGCCTTATACTTGCAAATAATAAAAATAAGAAGAAGAACTCAAACTTGGCTTTGAAAATTTTCAATTTCGTCAGTTTAGAATGTCGCATAACACTGTGTACACTTTTCGTTGTTTAGTGTTTTTCACTTTTCTATGTGCTTTTTTCTATCTTATGTACTTCTAAATTTAAAGTTTTCTTCTTATTTAAGTATATGTGAATACTGAACGCGTTCGCTCATCTTTACTGCTTGTATATTCTTTATTAATTTTAAGAATACATCACGTAAATTTCTACATACAAAAACTAGCATCAGGAAATATTATCCATCTGGAAATAATACTACCTCTTGTACAATAGTGTAGATTACCAGGCGTAGTAAAGTCATCTACCTGACGGTAATTGACATGCTTTACCGGCCGTTGCGAATTGTTAAGCTTGTTGGTTATAAGTCTATCTGGTGTACTCTATAACACCTGTCATAATAATTGGTCTCCATGTCACCAATGATTATCTAAACAAGATTGATGCGTGTCATTAGAGTGGGTTTACAAGCGCACATACTACTGTGATTGTTATGATAGTATTTCACAATAAATATTATAATTAATTAATTTGTTTTTCATTTATCGTTTTTACTGTTCCGATACCTCCGCGTTTTGTCGTAACGAACACTAAACTATTATTGTCAATAATTACTGCATGTATATAGACAGAAACTGGTTTCAAAAAAACCTATATGTAGTAATTCAATAATAGTGCTGAAGCCAGTTCGTGTTTCACATGAGATCATTTACAGCAGTGACATTTAATCTCAAACCAATTAACGCAACAAATTAAGTTACGTCAGATTAAAATCTAGTCCATCGTTTTGTTTACATACACGCACACACACACACACACACACGTGACGGTAGGTTTTTTATTTATGTATTAAATTAATAACTTTTTTAAATTACATACAAGATGTCACGATGTATTTATCTACATAACACGCGTATCGGGGATTACGCTTTAAGCCAATTTCAACCATTGTCTTTTGAAATATTTATTATTCTAGTTGGTTATTGCTGTTGATTGGCAGTAATTGGGTTTTGATTGCAATACTGTGATACGATTAGGCGGATAGTTTTTTTTTTTTTTAAATTAATGCTTCTAATACTAAAGTTACCTGATATAGCAATTCACTGATCACCCGCTTCCATGAAAATAATTTCAAAATTGCACTTTGAATAAAATTACATAACAATATAGACTAATCATCACTATAATGAAAACATTTTTTACTTTTCATGATAATTGAAAAGGATATCCTCTAAACGTTAGAGGATATAAAAAATTTGTGAATTTGAAAGAAAGGCAAGTTATTGTTTGAACGGTAGAAAGCACAGAATCTATATTATTTCAACAGGAGCAAGACAAGAGGATTCGAAACAATAGAACATTAAAAAACAGAGGGAGACCAAAATCATAATATGAGATTTAGTCTAGACGCATGCTAAAAAAACAAAACTTGTGGTAGTCCACATACGACTGGGTGTGTGGAACCGGCTGGTAAAGATAGAGACGAGGAATAAAAACTAATCAAAATTAATGAAATACAAGATTAATCAATTTAGACTATAATCGAAAGAGCATGTCAACATGTGGAATAGTCCAGAATACCTGATTAGTCCCTGAGTATCATCTGAAGGGAAGGTGAGATATAGAACGCCTGAAAAAATCCGTGGAACCATCACAGGTCGCATGGCCTTATTCGATACGAAGTTTACGATGATTATGATGATTACAACGTATTCTACAAGGCCTTCAATTATATCCTTTGAGGAGGCCACCATAACACACGAGTAACAGTCGCGTTTGTAGTCTCTGTTCACAAGCTATCATAAGCATTTCATAACTAATACACCATCTTATCTCATAGTATTATAAATAGTACGCTCACTATATCTGAACTGCAGCACTACTGAACGCTCACTATTCGCTCGATATTATATTCAATAGGCCTATATTATTATATAAATTTCAATATTAGCCTATATAGTTTCCCCGTTATGGGGAAAATTAAAAAAAATCTCGATTATTCCACTATTTCTTTAGAAATATATATTTTTATAGCACGCAGTCAAACAATAAACACTAACAATTCAAAACATTTGGATTTGGGTTACAATTCTTCTTAGTCTGACTCCGTTTTCAGTTTTTTTTTTCAAATTTATGATCTTTCCTGGGCTGTGGGGTTTAAAAACTTTTAACTGTCGAATCTAAACACTACATTCAGTTGTTAATTAAAATTATCTTCAATTTGATACCCTACATGAATTTTTACGATTTTATAAAAACTTTCACCTACTTTTTTGGTCCTAGTCATAAAATTTTGAAATTTTAAAAAAGGTGTATTCAAACTGTGTTAAAAGTCACTTTACTTTTATACCCCATGTTGACTTTGTGATTTTTAACTATTTTGATCTTTTTTACATTTTTGCCTCCTGCCCCTATTTTTAAGGAGATCAATCTCGAAAGTATTAGGCGTCTCTAGGGTAAAAGTGTGGACACTCAAGCCAATTTTTACGTAAATCGGTTGATGCTTTCAAAATTTATCATGTGACATAACCTAAACAGATAGACAGATAGATAAACGCCAAACGATCGAGTATAAAGTAAGAACTGGCTTCGCTTTAATTATGTAATAATATTACGTAATATATTTGTCGTTAGTTTTGTGAATGGTAGTAAACGTGTTTTAAAAAATCCTTAAATTGCGTCAAAATATTTTTTAACATTTTATAGCACCGCCTACAATATGAGATCAACTGTTTTCAAAAATCATCTAAACCCTATCCGAAACCTGCAACACTCTTTAATTGGTAGGTCTAAGGAACATTAGACTAAGGAATATGGCAGGAGTCTCAAGAGTTGTGACGGAAAACGACTTAGAACCCCTCCTAATAATTTTTCAGTGTGTATTGTCAAGAACATTAGTCATCACAGTTGATAAAACTCAGCATCCAATATAAAATCTGCATTCCTTTATGAATCACGTCAATTACTATGTATATACGAACACACAACAAGGGTCGACACTGCATGAGGTCGTGCAATACATTCCTGTCAATTTAATTAAATGCATCATTGGCTGCCGCCGTTGCAAATAATGAACTTGTAATGGCACGAAGGGAGGATGGCGGATAACAAGATGTGATTACGTATCGGGACCGAGAGACGGAGATAAAAGAAAACAATCTTATTATTCTACACGACGCCCCAGCAAAATGTGTCCCCCCCATCCCCGGCGTCACCGCTGGTATAATCAAGCGGTGGAGGAGGGTGCGGCAAATGCGACCGCTCAAAGATAGGCAGACAGACTGAGAGATACCAGAGGGTTCCGCACAAATGGGCGTATAGGCAATACACCGAGCAGGGTGTGCGATGAGTAATTCGTATCTTATTGATTTCACGAACACAGGGCACGTATGACGTCAGTGTCAAAGCTCGGCAGCAGTGCCTGTGTTAAACACGTAGGATAACGAAATCACATCATGCTACTTGTGGTCGCGGGTGCAATTTTGCATTAAGCAACATGGAATGCAGATCCATAAATACTAAGAATTAAGTACAAATTTTGTAACGCAGATTCCGTTCGATGACATTAAAACTCAATTCAAGACCACAGAAATAAATTTAATAAATGCCCTTAACTAAATCACATGCAGTTAAACATTTCTTGTAAGCAGATATAAAATCTATCAGAAGGGTTAGGTGGGACTATTACTATATTTATAATTTATCACACAACTATGAAAGATATCCGGGCTGTTTGGCCGTGGTCCCTGGTTAAAAACGAAACCAAACGTTTCGGCAGCTCCACTGGCTGCCATCATCAGTGGTAAAATTTTTTCTGCACTTTGGGTGTCTACGTGCAGGCCCACAGTACTGTGGTATAGACTAAAGCTGTCCTGCCATGCTACCTGTACATATAAATTCAGCAAAGTCCCACGTACAGGTAAAAATGACACCATCAACCAATCACAACAGAGATGGTGTATGATTGGCTCGCACCAAGCTACGCCATTATGTGGCTCACTTGTTTTCCAAGAAATACTGTGGGGAAGCTGAATTTATATGTACAGGTAGCATGGCAGGACAGCTTTAGTCTATACCACAGTACTGTGGGCCTGCACGTAGACACCCAAAGTGCAGAAAAAATTTTACCACTGATGATGGCAGCCAGTGGAGCTGCCGAAACGTTTGGTTTTGTTTTTAACCAGGGACCACGGCCAAACAGCCCGGATATCTTTCATAATTCAAATGACACCGGCCGTGAAAGCCTAAGGAATAATTGATCACACAACGTTTCGACCACTGTCGTCTGTGGTCGTCTTCACGTGTAAGTTAAACTAGTACATTAAATACAAATTTAAACCCAGCTGAGGTTCATTCACTAACAAGCGTGAACCGTCAAAAAATAATAATAAACCACCACCACCTACCTGTTCTGAACAATTCTGGTAATGTTTACGTAGCATCGAAAGTTAGTTTTAAAGAAATATAAAACCTGTTACTTACCTATTTAAACTAAACAATAATAGGGGCTAAAACCATACCGTCACGTTTACCATACTGAAATTAAGTCTACCAAAGAATCAATATTATAACTGTGCACTAATTACAACGCACAAAATAACTGTAAAACTACTTACAGTGGAGCAACTAACAGATTTTTAGCCGACTGCAATCTGTTTATATCGCAATAAAAGCTACTAGTGACTCTCGACGGCACCATAATTATATCTATAATTGATCTTATACTAATATGAGATCTGGTCGTGTATTAATTATGAATTGCATATGGTAGTCTGTGAAGAGATACAAAAAACACCACGATTATTCGCATGTTAAGATGGACTTCTCAAGGTTCTAATTGAAAGTCTGGTTGAAAACATACGTTCTACCATTTTAATATCATCTAATATCAGTAATATATCCAATATTTCTTCTTCTTCTTCTTCTTCTTCTTCTTCTTCTTCTTCTTCTTCTTCTTCTTCTTCTTCTTCTTCTTCTTCTTCTTCTTCTTCTTCTTCTTCTCCTCCTGCTGCTCCTCCTTCGCCTGCTTCATGACCGTCTCTAATTAGGCCATTCATTCTATAGTTGTTTCGGGAACCGTCTTTCCTCCAGGCGTTCCATGTCTCGTCTTCCCTTCGAATGATACTGAGTGGCTGATCTGGTTACCCTTGACTGCTCCATATGACACTTATGTTCCATCAAATATGTTCTGTATACGCCACTATACATTATGTAATCAACAGGACTGTCGACGTCACTGCTCGTTGTACATAATTTCATACTTTGCCATGATGTCGAAGAAAAACAAATACACTATGCCGAAGTAAATCCAGAATTTTAGTGTTTGGTCTTCTTTATTGGTGTTATTATGTTTCTCATGTTATTCCTTCGTCTTTCATGGGTTTATAAATAATATACATGCCTACACACATAAGTATGGAAAATATGTATTTTTATAACTGATTCTACTTAATAACTCAATTTTTTACAGTTATGTCAAAAGTTTCCTAACAATATAACATTAGGATTATCTCTTTAATGATTAAAAACTACATTAGCATCGATTCTACTAACTTTAGCAGCAAAGAAATTATTAAAGAGATATTTATGTCAAACAAAAAATGTGTATGCCCATGTTGTAAGAAAGAGAAAGAGAGAGAGTGAGGGTGGAGGGAGAGAGAAAGGGGAGTAAGAGAAAAGGGGGGAGGGAGATATATAGAAGAGATATGTATAACGAGGTAGAAGAGATAGATAGACAGATATATAGATAAGCAGCTAGGTAGAAAAAGAGAGGGAAATAGGAAATAGAAAGGCAGAGAAAGATTGACATACACACAGGCAAACTGAATTTGTAACGTAATGTATACACACACACGCGCGTGCGAGCGGGAGAGCGGGTGTGTGAATATTAAATAGAATACAGACATATGATTGATACATTAAATGCTTAATAGTTGAAGTTGAAACGATTTGTTCTAACAGCGGTACGGGAAATCGTGATGTTGGGTCAGCGAGAAAATAGCGGAAGCAAGTAACGGCTGACGTGAAGCAATGACAAATGATACGGCGGACAAGAAAAGCTGCAACAGAAGAAAGAAAAACCATTGTTTACCTTCGCGAAACGGTAAAATATTGTTGAAACCCGAGGAAGATTAAACGTATAAAATGACTAATGAAGCCGGCTTGAGTGACTTATAAGAAGAGTCAACACTTTTGTGATGCTTTTTGTCAGACTCCGTCACTATTTGTCTCTCCGTCTATCTGTCTGGCTTTCTCTCTTGTTATCTGTCTGCCTGCTGTACGTTTCTCTCTCTCTCTCTCTCTCTCTCTCTCTCTCTCTCTCTCTCTCTCTCTCTCTCTCTGTGTGTGTGTGTGTGTGTGTGTGTGTGTGTGTGTGTGTGTGTGTGTGTGTGTGTGTGTGTGTGTGTGTGTGTGTGTGTGTGTGTGTGTGTGTGTGTGTGTGTGTGTGTGTGTGTGTGTGTGTGTGTGTGTGTGTGTGTGTGTGTGTGTGTGTGTGTGTGTGTGTGTGTGTGTGTGTGTGTGTGTGTGTGTGTGTGTGTGTGTGTGTGTGTGTGTGTGTGTGTGTGTGTGTGTGTGTGTGTGTGTGTGTGTGTGTTGGATCTGTCTGTCTGTCTTCTGTCTGCCCGTTTGTCTGTCTGTCTGTCTCTCTGTCAACTTATCTGTGTCTGTCTGTCTATCTATGTATCTATCTATATATCTTTCTATCCTTCTCACAACATGTCTCGCACTCTCATTCTCTATTATCAGCGTAATAGATTGTTAATCTTTTGCTTAGGTATCAGCAAGTAGTCTGTCTTCCAACATTTAGTTTCACGTGGAAGCTTGAAGTATTTATATTACAGTCGTGTAAAATCACAAACAGTATCACGCTCCAAGCTGGAAACGTCTCTTCGAAACAATGCTTTCTGCTCGCCTGTTTCACCATCACTAGAGAGCATCGCAATTGTTCGGAGGACACACAGGGAAGTAGATTTACTTACTGACTCTCGTAGCTCTTGTATTACGGTGTTGGTAGAACTGCAGTCTGACAGCAAAAACACTATAAAATGCGTCACAACGTATCTCGTGAAACGTATCTACGTCACTTTGCGGTAGTGGCATTATATCATAGTTATAACTCCCGGTGACAGCTGCGTTCATAACTTTTTACTTACTTCTTAGTAGCAGCGTTTCCAGCATCCATTTATGTTATAAGCTTTCTTACACTGATACAGTAAGCTGAAAACCCTTTTCTACACTTAGCCTTTCCTTCTTTAGTTATAATTTGGCTCTGCATACATTTGTTTGTGTGGCCCCTACTACAAATATCATGTATTTCCAAAAATAATATATAAACAAATTTCATACTATAATATATGAAGACTGATTTCCTGTTCTTTCCATCAAGGTAGTAGACTTGGGAATCTACCCCGATTTCAATTACCTACCACCGCTCCCTCGATCTTCGTACACCTCTCTCACCTGTGTCGAAAATTACAAATTATTTTTGTAATTACGTTACGTACGCCTCCATGGAAATCTCGTTATTTTTATTACATAATCCGCCGGGTTAACTGATTGTCGTCTGAGGCTGATGTTTTGGCAATATGCGTGGGAGCCATTTTCAAAGTGGAGCCTAACTAAAATGTGACCCGTCACTGTGAACATTATGTCCCTCGAAAAGAGAAAATAAATTTTTAATAGGAGTTTATATTTAAAAAAATACCCAATCTAGCGGATAAAACTTAAATGTAGTAAAAAATATAAATAATAAAAAATACTAAAATAATATAATTAAACATTTTAACTTGAACAATAGTTTAGAACGTCACTTGAAAATTAATAACCTTTTCAAAAACATATTTTTCATCCCTCATATAATTAAATAAACGACTTGTCCCGTTTTCCAGTGTTGGGAAATACTCCAGCTAATCACCGATTTGAAGACGGCTGTTGCACGTTTGCCAAACGATCCTGACACCCAACATCCTATGCCAATCATATTCCATTTACGTCAATTTCAGATTTTATCGTGCCAAACTATCGTCCCAACTGTGCCAAACTCCACTTGACTATCTATTAGACATTCGACTGTCGACTGTCCACTCTACTACCAACAATTCTAATATCTCATGTCTATTTACTCTTATGCAACGCTTGGCATTCCGCAATGATTTCACTTCAATATGACTTAAGTCTATCTGTTTTAGAACCTACGATTCATTTCCGTATAGCAGAACTGCGTTTCCTATGATCTAGTAAAATTTTAATGATACAAAGCATAAATGATATGTCTGTGCATAACGTATTATTTATTTTTAAGTAACTTCTTTGAATACGCTTGATCATTCATCCGTGTGTGCGTGTGCGAGCGCAAATGTGTCTGTCTGAATGTCTGGCTGACTAGCTCTACCTGTTGTGTGCGGAAGTGTGTCACACGTTTCTCATCAATACGATTGAAAACATCTAACAAATAGTGATAAAAAAGATTCGTACAAGAAACGGAAGAATCATACATACACTAGAAAACATGAGACCATAGGAGACACAGTTCAGGAAAATTATCAAAGGCATATTATGGATAATAATGAAGTGGGGGAAATAGGATGTAAAAGAGAGAGAGAGAGAGAGAGAGAGAGAGAGAGAGAGAGAGAGAGAGAGAGAGAGAGAGACGCGGATAAAGAAATGTTTGCTGCAAACGGAATTCTGTTTATAACGTTGTATTGACAAAATCGGTTCAACTTGTACAAAGGCTTCCCGGAACTTCAGTAATATAAGTCAAACATGCAAACCCAACGCGGAATTCCTGGAACACTACAAAACCAAAGCAAGTGGCAGTCTCTCTACTACACCACTGTCATCTGATACTTCATTATAAGTCGAGACAGTCCACAGAGGTAGTGGGGCTCTTCATATGTCGAACACGTCAACGTTCAATATTTATTTCATGAATACTACAAACTGAATTGGACTACAATGCTTCACATGTCATCTCATGTGACTGTTGGGGAGTGCGCACTGTCTTCGTCAGCTTTGTGTGTACGGTGTTTAATTATGTTATTTATAGCAGTTGTGTGTTTTATTCGTTCGTGTGTGTATGTGTTTTTAATAATTTCGCCGACGACTCCTATATACTAGGAAGAAGTTTTACCTGAAGATGGAAATTGAATTCCCGAAACATGTAGTGGAATTATAAACTACAAGATCACTGGACGGATCAAATAAGGTATATTTTAAATAATAAATTTAATTGAATTCCTATTAGACTGACATTTTTTCAAAATTCTGTATTATGAGCATGGCTACTTCTCACCCTCGCGCAGTACACACAAACGCTCGCGTTCCCGCACGCTCAGGCTGGTTGCCCTGTAATTATTGTTTATTGCTGCAAATGGGTGGTCCACTGACACCCTAAATTATCACTTACGCCCACCAGCATTATGTGTGCGCCCCAGTGTTGTGTTGTGATCTTTATCTGGCCGAATAAAATATAACTGGGCAGTTACTCGACACAATTTACTGGGGATCGTTTTCTACCCATTCTAACGCGGTATTTTTTACTATAGCTTACTTTATACGGTGCTACCTGGCTGCACCGTATATAATAAAACGTTATAAAGTGGCATTAAGTTAACTTAATGTTTGTTTGTGTTTTTGTATGTATATATATATATATATATATATATATATATATATAAGACGGAAACACTGGCTCCCTCACACTTTTGATTCTTCTCGGCAGGCTATTCGTAAATGGTTTTATTTAGAACTTCACTGCGAAAAAACCGACCTTGGAAGATATATATTATGAATTCATTACTTATAAATCTGTGAATTATGACTTATAAATAGGTTACTTACCATTATTTAACGTCTCATGTGTGAACAATATACATAAAATCTAATATAAAGTTAGCATTGCATACATTCACACTCTGACACGATAGAAAATATGATGACCAAGGAATAGCGATAGCTAATTAAAAAATTGTCTAATAGTTGGTTGATTTATACGATGTATATAGACTATAAAATTGTATTCATTTCTATATATTACTGTTGTATACCAATATTTTCTCCCACCATGATTAAATCCTGCGGAGATTGTTTGGATGTGAGGGGTGAGTGAAGGGTGTAGTACATAAGGGAAATAATCTCTGCCTTCCCCTCAGGCTTCTAGCAGGAGATCTTAGGGTCCAGCTATGCATTTCGTATAGACAGAGTCTACTTATGTGTTTTCGCTCGATTGGTGGCGACTCATAGAATTAACCAGTACGCAGTGCCGTCTATATGGCATCGGCATATAATTTTCAATAATTTTTGTGGTATCCAGCCTACGCAATTTTTCATCCCTTACTTCAGAGGTTCTCCTCGCAAAACTTTTGGAACGTGAAGCTTTGAAAAATCGTATTTTACTCCATAATTTTTGTGCAGAAGAAAATTATGTTCTCTCCAAATGTTTTGATTATTCTGAGCTTGATTTATTCACAGTTTCGTATGTCGGTGTCCTCATAAGTCTATAAAAATGTCTTTCATTTAAAATATTTTTTTCAGAAAGGACTTATTTCAGAATTAAAAATGTTCACTCCCTTAATGGATGCTTAATTTAACTGACACGCGTGACTTAGTATCAGGATAGAATACAGCATTGAGATGGAATTAAACTAACGTTGCACAAATTTCGATGAAATAAATTACAGCTGCTACTTAACTTAGCAGTTAGCTACTAACTATTTCACTTAATTAAAAAATGTTTCTCTATTATAAGGGAGTTTCACACGCACAAAGCACCTCCGTGAGTACGCCGTTGCTTTCTGCTTTACACGTTTACTGTGACCGGTGGTGTCTTGTGTTGGGTGTTCGCTAGATATACCACGCGACCTGAGTGAAGTACTGTGATTCTGCTTGTACGCGATACCTAATCCTTCCGGGAGGCGATGGTAAACACAGGGGACTGTATCTTTGCCCAGTAATTCTCTTTGCTTAACCGCTCAGAACCGCAGACATCAGCCTGCCTCTTAAGGAGGCTGTGAAAACGACCTTCAGGGATATATGAAAACGACCTCCTTATTTGAAAAGAATTCAGTATGAGTTACTGATACGTAATGTCTCTTGAATAATAATAATGACACTAAAACTTACCACGAAGTGAGACGGGTCGGTCTTATACTATCGCTATAGCGCATACTGGAACTTACCTGTAAAAAACCATTACAAAATTACTTACATAAGATATCGAATGTTAATTTTAATATAGAACTACAACACACAACCGAATGTAAAAACATTGTGTAATATATACATGTTAAATAAATTAGGCTTGTATAAACGTGGCCAACGAATGTTCTAAAAAATCTAAAGGCAACATAGAATGGATTATAAACAGAGGTAACTCAAGGCTATATATCTGATGTTTTCAGCAGGAAAATGAGAGAATTGTACGTTTGGTTACCCCCAAAGTTTATAAACCGTTACTCCCAAAAGATATTTTGCAACACGACAGCTTGGTTTGCAGTATCATTGTTTTACAAAATATATTAAAACGTTTCTGTTGCCTGTAAACTATTCAGCGGTGGATATGCTGGTATCTTTATAATCCACCTGGATATTCTCAGTTTATGAGACACTATTATTTATTTGACGAAGTAACAAAATAAAAATTAAGAAAACACAAAATAATACAACACAATATACATTTGCTAGTAAATAATGGGTTTTAATTAGAATTCATAAATGTCAAAATTTAATGTGTTCTAATTTACACACATCATCGTCCATAAATTTTGTGCTTTCTCCAATCGTCTAAGTACTTTTTAATATTATTTACTTACATTTTCAGGTTTAGCTTACTGCGAAAAAACAACATCAATCATTTTTTTGTGGGGATAAAGCAATGTATGTTGTTCTGTTCTAAAACGGAGAGTTTCATAAGTTAATACAAGTAGACATTTAGTTCTTCGTCAAATAATACAAGGTCACAAGCAAGAGATAACTACCTTCCTAAGCATAAACAAAGTTGGCGTTATAACATGTCTGAAATACACTTACAAGTCAAACAGTATTCTGCATACCATATTACTACATCTGCAATACTCCTCATTCTAACGGGACTGTCCGCGGTGGTTCAGCAGTAATTATCCGAAAAACAATCCACATCTCGCCAAAAAACTACCTAAATACAACATTAACAAAAACCAAGCAACAGCAATTGAATTGTAAGCTTTAACGTGGAACTTTAAAGTTATTGCTACCTATTTATAACCGACCTAGACATACTGTATCTACCGATGAATATAAAGTCTTCTTCCAGAATTTTGGGGGTGTAAACTTACCGTAACTGGTGATACTGGAATGCTAAACACACACACAACACACACACACACACACACACACACTCGAGCTCGAGACGCAGTACTACAAAGAGTCGCCCAATCTCTGGCGAGCTGTCACAAAACTTTGAATTTCTTATGAACGATAAACCTACGTATTGACCAACAGACCCTAAGAAGATTCCTAATGTCCTAGACGTCGTCGCGACCAACGGAATACCTAAAACGCTTATCTAGTCGAATCTTGCTTGAGCTCTCTTCTGTCGATACTCCGGTCCTCGCTAGCATAATTACAAACGTCATCAAGAAACTGCCGCCACCAAACCTAATCTCAATACATACCGTCTGGAATAAATTCAAAACTTACATCGAAGGAAACGTACACCTCAAGCTACGACTGAAATACCCGCCGATCTGGACAAATCTCCACACTGTAGTTCACCACTCTTAAACAGCAGGCAGCCTGGCACTCCACTCCCCAAAGCGATAACGAAACAACTAATACTGTCAGTATACCATAACGTATCCCTCAACACCATTAATAGCCAAAAACACCGAGCAAGGAGACTTTTGACAAAGATCGAAAATATAACCGATCAATATCATTATAACAGATTAAGCAGACAACTAACAAAAGCCAACTTTGTAACCACTTATTTCGAAACTGCCAGTCGCTTCGCTCTCAACGAGGCATTTTGGTGTTTCCACCACCTTCAGGTCTTAAACGACAGGAACTAACAAAAGCGATTAGAAATTTCAAAAACAATACCTAACCATACAAACTTCTATAGGCTAAGACGTATGTTTCGCCATTCCGTGTAAAATTAACTGAAGAAGTAAATAGACGCTTTGTTACAGCTTAGTTTTTCTCAACGGACTATTATAAATAAATAAGGAAAGTAAACAATATACATGCGTTTTTTCAATGCAGTTCGAAATATGTAACATACTTTTAGTTTTTGTATAATTTAAATTATGCTAGGGTCCACAAATACGGCTCATTGGCCTCTACATGTCCTTGGAAGCTACGTTGATTCTTGTAAGCTGGGAGCTGAAACAATTATTCTTGCAAACTCGGTAATTAGTGTCAGACGTTAATCATTCGTTGCGATTGACGTTGCAGGAATGCCAGTAAAAAAAAATAAATTTTACACTTTCCGCTGCTACAGGTATTAAGCGAATGTTGTCAGTCGCTCTGGTTATAATTAAGCACATAATTATACATTATTCTGTGACGTGTTAATGAAGTGGTTTCTCGTCACCTTTCGCAACATAATCTTAAAGACGACTAAACACGTGGGATACTGAACAGTCCGGGAGCACTTTTCTTCTTCATCAGTCAAATACAGGTGACTTCTGCCATCTTCCGTCACATGGGTTGTTAACACCTCACTCTAAATCCAAAACGTATAATACAATAATTGGTCTAGGAAAATAAGACTAGTCTAAGAGGCAGAGCGTTCTGATAACTTCTGAGCCTATTGTAACTAATAAGCACCCTGAACTGCAGAACTCGCTCACTATTTTGAACGAAATACATTTCATTCATTACATACGTTATTACTTACCTACTTACACCACGGCGCTACAGCTCATGAATAGTCCTGGCCTCCAGAACGTCTTGCCTCCACTCATCTCTATCCTGTACGACTCTCCGCCACCTTCTGATCTCCAGTCTTCTCATGTCTTCATCTGCATCGCCCACACGGTTTCTTCTTGACCCCCCTCTTGCCCTTCTTCCTCCTGGTTCTCCAATAAATATTTTTTTCACTGCCCTTTCCTCTGTCATTCTTTATACGTGACCTGCCCTCCTAATTCTACCTTGTTTTATTACTGTGACGATGTCCGGTTCCTTGTGTACTTCGTACAATTCCGCATTTGTCCTCACAAGCCACATTCCGACATCTAATTCCGGCATTCCGGCGTCCATATATCCCCCTCAAAATCTTTCTTTCCCATCTACTGATCATAAATCCTTGGGCTGAGGTCATGGTCCAGGCTTCCGAAGCATTCAATACTAATGGCCGCAATACGGTTTTGTAAATCTGGACCTTGGAGGGAAATCTTTCTGGACTTTAGGACAGGCAGCAATGAAACGTAGCACCTATTTCCCATGGGTAGATTGTCTCGAATTTCCATTGTGCGTTATTACTTAATTCCATTAATATAAAATTTGTCAGTGATCATAGACATTACAAAACGTTCGCAAATTCCATAACAGACGTATGAGGTCTATAGTTTAACACGGCTCTGAACAGGTAAACAGTAAAATATATGTAAGTAGGCCTGTAACAACATGGTTTGCCATCGCTTTTAAGATGAAAGTGACCATCAACCAGACAGTGGGGGGATACGAACCCAGGCAATGTAGCGTGGTGAACCGATATCTTGTCCTCTGTACAACAGGCACTTACAAAATGAATATCTCATCCTCATGTAATAACTGAATGACTCTCGGGCCGTTACACGCTTAAAATCAACAAAGACTTTTATAAAATCATATGCACGTATCTACGATTTATACACCAGCAAACACTGCAATGGTACGTTGACAGCAAGCTTGACGCAGGGAAAGGATGAACAAAGTTTATTATTACAGAGAGGGAACGCGAGGGGGAGTTCGCTGCATATATTGCGTGAACGTCAGTACAGCGCAATGCGGAATATAAAAGGACAACGACACAATATATATATGTATGTCCGTAGATGGTGGGAGGAGTTGCCCCGTTTGACAAATATGAAGCTGTTGTTCTTATCAGATAGAAGCGATTTATCAGTTCCTACTACTGCTCTTAGTGTAACAAGATATGCATCTCATACTTTACATATAATGAAAATCCAGCAGTTTGAATTACATAATTTATTGCTTCTTTAGCAAACACCGTTCCATGTACATGTTGCATATAAGTGATTTACTCGTTGTTTCCCTGAACACTAGGGGGTTTTAAGTGATTTAGTATATAGAGGGTATTTATTTTAAAAGCAAACGAGATTAATTAACTAGAAAGTATATGGATTTCTTATATTTCTAGAAAGCAAAAGTTTAAACTGAATTTTTAAGTACTGATACAAGTAAATGTTGGAAACAGCCGTCATTTTAACCATTACAAGATTCTATGCTTTTTTCATATTATCAGCTATTTTTTTAAGCATAGCTCTTACTGTTAGTTGCTTTGGTTCCCTGTAAGTTTCTGGACAGCTCGGATATTATTGCGTGATGCACGATATTTAAATACACCCAGCAAATGAAATTAATCGAAGAGAGCTCAGGAAATCTAGCTGACCATAATAGCTAGATTATGCGAGAGAGGCAGCTCCTCCCAATAAGTCTTTCACCAAGAGAGTCACCCAGGAGGCCCACGCTGCACGGCTTTTTGGCTTCTCTTGTTGAAACCATGAATACACTTCAGCTTCGTTTAACAATGCAAGAAATTGCAGATCAATCTCTTGACAGAGCTCTTGCATCGAATATGTTTTAATAATGTTGTAATAACATTTGGGACCTATAATCCGTTGCCGTAAAACAGTGCACTATACGTCAACATTTTTGGTAAACAGAGGCTGTTTATGAATCAAATGAAAGCTTTCAGACAGTAGCGGCAGCTTTATCTGTTAGTATGGCCATTTAAATGGAATCACGCCTTATCTAATTAAATGTTTTGGTCAGATACTTCAATGCTTTCTCTGACGAACGAGTTAAACCACCATCACTAGTAACAGACTTCCCCAAATAACTTCTATACGCTATGAAACCTAGTTCGTTAGGAATGTGACCCATCGAAAATATATTTAAGATTACAGAAAGATTTAATATTGTATATCTCGTCACGTATGTATTTTTACGGAGTGAATTACATGTAGCCACTGCGGCATAGAAAGCAGAATAGAGAAGTAGTAGCGCCTACCACAATAATGCGATGACCAACAATTAACAATTTAATGTTATAAGTAGCACTAAGTAGAGCTATAAGTAGCAAGTTACATTACATTTTTCAACAATGTTTTTTACAAGTGATCCTCTTATGTCACTGACTACCTTTAAGCCCGATCTGACCAAAGCGAATTCAGTACAAAACATCAGACAATTTGTATGCGTTTGGTCAGTTAAAATTAGTGCAGTGTGTGAAGTGCTTGTATTTTTATGCAATTTACTGAATTTAATTATATTACCATTTATTAGTGTTAATTATAAACACCTCGATATTTATGTTTTCACAAGTTGATAATTTATGTATGATTCGCATAAACTTGATACATAAAGTACGATTGTGTTCTGGTACATCCGTTATCAATTTAATTACACTACAATAATGACCGCTTTTCAAGTTAAGGGCTATACATACGCACGATATGATGTTTTTCAAACTGAGTCCTGCCTACCTATACGTAATCTCTGCACAAGGTTTTCAGCAAGGATTTGGCAAATTATCCTACTAGAACATCGATAAGTATTCACTGTCTTGAGGACATGAGAGACATATCTGCCCTTAACGTGAATAAGCATTGTGCTACACAGGACTATGTTTATGTATGTCCGAAACAACGTCACATCAAACACGCAACAGCTTAAGCTTAAATATATATATATTTCTAAATACAGGTAATCCATTTCTATGGCTTATGTTTTCTGCTTTGACTTTTTGTAAGATTGCCAGCATTCTGCTCCATATTTCATAATAAGTTCTACTCTTGTTTTGCCTATTCTCACCTTATGGAAATTTAATAACTAAGACCAGTCCTGCACTAATTTATTTCTGATATCTTCTCCTGTTGTTCTATTTTGTATTAATTTATATCCTAGATATTTGTCTTGTATACTTGCTGAAATGAGAATGTTGTTTTAAAGTTTCATACCATCTGCACCTTCACCTAAAACTAACTAGAAAGCTCCCCGAACTAATAGAATCGCTAAGATTTATAATTTTTGCAAAATTTTGATTTCCATATTTAGCTTGTGGTGGCTCTAAAGATAAAAAGTTCAAAGCAAGCACAACATTCGGATTTGGATTAACATCATTTACTTTATCTGATGTTCGGCATGAAAATTTACAAAAAAGTTTCCAAATATTAATATATTTTTGGTGTCATAAAATTTTTACATTTTCGAACCTAAACACTATATTTAGAATGTGATTAAAATTATCTTTAATGTGAATTTTGCGTGTTTCTAGAATTTTCTTGCACTTTTTATACTCTAGTGATTAAAAATTTTGAAGTTTCCTTAACTAAAAAGTACATTTAGATTGTGGTTAAATTCTGTTAATTTTATATACCACATGGGTATGTTGGGATTAATTTTGTCATTTGTCCCTTCACAATTTTTCTCCCTATCACCCTACTTTTGGAGGAATCTAGAAAACAATAAGGCAATAGGGTTCCGTAGGTTGTTTTTAAGAATACACGTGCCATGTTTTAGGGAAATTTGTTAATGCATTCAAAAGTTATCGTGAGACATACGGACAGATATATTTACAATTACAACAGATCCAAAAAATAGACAGAAGGATAGATAGACAGACAGGTAGACAAACAGACAGACAGACAAATCCCAAACGGTCGAATTAAAATTGAGAACTTGCTTTTTCTTTACCCTCCATTTGGGTTATTCCTGAAATCACTATCCCATCTTAAAGGTAATGTCTTGATCATTTTGCGATAAGTACTTGGTCATATGTCAAAAGAAGTGTGTGGTGTTAATCACTTCCAACATTTATTCCAAACTTTATTATACCTGTTCAAAATAATATAAACGTACGTATACGCACGAGCGTGTATTGGAATATAACGTATCCATACATGTGTGTTTGTGTTTCTGATTATATAATTTAACACTCACATGTCAGCTTTATATTTTATAATCTAGTGTCAGACCTATTTTATTACACGCGAACGTAATAAAATTTTTACTGATTTTACAACGCTATATATTATATATTATGTAGGGATATGTTCTATGTATATATTTTAATATGTCCATCAATGTACACATTAAAAATATTTCTGGTGATACACAAATTATGCCGGTCTACATAAAATTTATTACTTGTATAAAATATAATTATTTTTGCACTTATTCCATACAAAATTCTTCACATATTTGTATTATATGTTGTCAATATCTGGTAGTTCCCTACGGACCGAATCCAATCTAACGGGTTTTAACTATAATTTTTGTCTTTATTTCTATATTTCATATTTTCGGTGCCACATTGCTTTTATCTCATGATTCTTCTTCTTCTCTTCTTTAACTTCCTAGTTAGGACTCTGTCCTGTTCTACAGCAACGGTCCTACATGCTGTCACTCCACCTCTTTCTTGGCCGACCAATGCTCCTCTACGTGTTTGGTTGGCTGTCTCTTGCATTTTTCACTAGCCTTATATCATCCATTTTTGATATTATAATTTACCGAGTGCGTACCTCGATTTGATTATATTTTATTTCAACTTGGTTATTAAATAATTTTATTTTTTATATTTAATCTTATTTTTTGTTTTATTAATTTTTATTGTTTTTAATTAATTAATTATTGTAATCTCATTTAATTGAATTTTGTTTACTTCGGAATTCTCTTGACTTCCGTCGCACTTCCGTAGACCTAAATTGTCTTTGTACAGTAATAGTGTTGTTTTGATTGGATTATAAAGTAATTATAACTCTCACGTACCTTTGGTGTAGCACTGGAAGCTTATGTCTGTCTGTACTGGTTGTTCAGATGGTCTTAGTATGTTATAAAACTATTAAGTTGTCAAAACAGTATATCAGCAATGTTTATAAGTAAGTGAGCTAAATTTGTGTTATTTGGGCGCCATATGGAATCTCTGGTTCTTATTCCATAAAATAATTTATTCGATGAATAAATTAAATAAATTTAATTACTGCTGTTAAATTATTTCTTTGATTGTATGATTAAAATAATTTAATTAATTAATACTCTTTTGTTTTGTTTATATATTTGAACGACTGGCGCTTCACACGTCCAAGCCGCCAACTTAACTGTTTGAGTGCACTGAATTTGCAACTCTTTTAAATAAGAAAAATAACTAAAAATTGCTTCAATAATTTTTTACAACGTTTGTTAATTAATATTTTACTGTATTATTGCTCACTGAGTGCTTATTTTATCTCTATACATTCAATTCAACAATGATTTATGAATTACAATATACCTGGCTTAATTCTCTCTTAACCGAGAAGGTTGGCAATGATGACTCTAATTAACTGTTTATTTATTTACACATTTTGTATACCTCAAGGGTGAATCCTTTGGAACTACAGAATAAAATAACTATGCCTCGAGTTACGATGCTTTACTATGGTTTAGTTTAGTAGGTTAGACACCTTTAAAAATTCAATCTTATTAACGAAATGTTCGTTTGACTTCTACAAGTTTTGAGGTTAACTCCGGTTAGCCTAAAACGTTAATTCTTGTACTGGAATTGTATAATTCCTCTTGAAAAAGTATGGACAATGCTTAATTCTTATAGTATTAGTGTTTGGTGTTCAGTACATAAGTGTATTATTTCTGTATTATCTCTTATACTAGTGACATAATAGTTGAACACTGTAATTATATTTGGCACTGTACTCCCTGATTGATAATCTCTTTGGATTATTATTTATTCACTTTGCGATCTCAATACACTGATCGTACACTTCACTTTTCCGCGAATGAACGATTAAAACTTCTTGTGGTTAAATATTTGGTTAGGTAACGCTTCTAACCTCGTTCTTTTTGTTTCGCACTACTAATTAAAGGAACATTGCTTGTCGTGATGTACTTTACTAAGTATATAACTTCTTCGCTGCTGTGGTTTAATAATATCTGATTAAAATTTTGATATGGAGTCCTTGTAGTATCTGCCGGAATGGAATTCAAAAAATGTGTGTTTGTTCTTTCGTACTTCTGTATATATAGTCCTCTTATATCTCTTTATTATACATGATTATTATTTTCATAATCTGTTTTGTCATCATTTGTTTGTTTACCATTTCATGTTTCTTCTTATAATTACTATACTTGTTTCAGTATGCATTTATTACAGACATTTTACTATTTGTTTTGATTTTCTTATAACTCATGTGCTTGTTGTTGCACAATATTATTGTTACTTGGCATATTGGCCATAGTCATTATTTTGAGCTTTTATTACATTATTTATTAGTCATTAAGTTACTTTGACTCATATTATGTCATTATCTTATTCTACACAATTCATAATAAGGTTTTGTTCACCTTACCTGATAATACATCTTTTTACAAAATTTACCATCTTATAACATTTTTAAATACATAAAGCTCAATATATTGTTGATTACATTTGATATCATTTATTATTAGTACATATACAATTTGTTCTTTCATTAATTATTCGTTAATCATTATTCATTATGCCTTAGCATACCTTTCTTTCAAGGTTGATCTAACATTGGGATTATACGGTTAATCTTATTTTAATTATTCATTTATCATAATTCATCCATAGTTTATTATTATCAACAATATATATTTTTATTTTATTTCTTATGTAAATTATTACTTTTCAATTACTCAGCTAATGTGCTGTTTTCACTACTCTAAGTGATTTTGTAAATATCAGTTATTTCACCTTTTATTTTATTTATGGTGTTTGACTTTTTTAATGGTTTTATGCTCACTTAACTAATCTATTTGGGAGCTAGTCTTAGTCAATGTCTCAGTCATATCGTCTGGTTATGTGGTATTGTCATTGAATGCTGATAGTAGATTTACTACTGGTTATCACCACTTCTTGGTACTCAGCTAGTTGATTTTTATGGGACAATCTGTACTGTTACAATATGTGTTCATTCTATATCCTTCTTCTTTCCGCAATCCAAGAATTAAAATCTGTTACATTACACGTTTCTCTTATACTGCTGTTTGGCAACATATCGTACCTTGTCTTTGCTAGTACCTTCCGCAATATAGTCATTTCTATAGTTTGTCGTTTTCGTTGAGTTCTTGGTCTCTGATGCATAGGATATTACTGGACGTATTGCGCTTTTGTAAACCCTAGTTTTTTCTTCTAGTGTGAGGTATTTATTATTCCGTATAAGGTTATTCATGCATTGATGTTCCATTTCTTCATCTGCATTAGTTTTCACGATTGAAGAAACAAAAGTACAATAGCACTGTAAGCCCTACGCCCTTCTAACTGCAAACTGACGATATCCACAATCCCCGTCACCTTAAATATGTAAGAAGTGTGTGTGTGGCGGGTGAGGGGGTGAGAGAGAGAAGAGGAGAGGAGTGGAAGGGGAGAGGGAGAGAGAGAGAGAGAGTAGTAGTAGCAGAGACAGAACACTTTGATCACTCGTATCGTTTGAGCCACTGACTAGATTTTCTATACTTCTTTCCATAGTGTTTTCTTTTGGTGTAAATAATGCACTTCCTTAATTGAACTTACCTTTACGGAGCTACATTATAAGTAACAGATGTAACAACCTGATCAACTGCTATCAAGGATAACACGCTAAGGAAAGTGTTCAATACTTATTACAACTAATTTTCTGATAATTATAATACGATCAGTCTTTAGCTTTTCTATCAACAAAATATGTAAATACTATTATGGAGATATCACTATAATTAAACAGCGCCAGCTTCATAACGGTCACATCAAACGGTTTGTGTCATCGGTTCAGCGCTGGTGTGAATACAAATCTTATAAACTCACTTGCGCACTATCACAACAACAACAGTTAATTGAACTCTCTCTGACATATAGGCCTACTATGATATTTCTGTTAATGGTTCTTGAAATATGTCTTGTACAGACTACATATCAAGGAAACCTGTTAGGGCGATTATTTATTATGTCCCCAGTAAGTGATTAATTTGATTATATTTTTGTATTATGATTATAAAAATTAAACACGAATTGCAAAAATTACAAAGATATTAGATTTTTTTAACTGACTAGAAGACAGTTTGTACCTACATTATATCGTAGTACTGCGTAAACAATAGAAATCATAAAGATCGTTTTTACATATATTCTAAGATGTAGTGACTGAAAAATGTATATTGAAATTATGTACCGTTAACTTTCTAACGAATTTAATTTTAAATATTTGGAAGTTAAGGCTTTAATAATACAATATTCATATAATAAGATGGAAAGTAAACAATTATAGTCAACATGGTATCTACAAGAAACCATAGTTTCCACATAACATTCACCGATCCACTATTTAAAATTATCACTGAATTTGACGCTGACCTGCAGTATTATGAGCACAACCCACAGTGGTGGTCATTAAGGTCGCAACTCCGTAATTGTCAACGACTCACTTAATTCGTTACAAAACATGTCTCCTACTTTTATTGTCCGTTCCAATCGGGCGTACACACTCAACGCGCTCATTGAAAACATCTACTGCTTTGAAAACATAAATCAATAAAAATATCATCCATTTGCTAATGCACAAACTTATTTTGGATAATATTTATTTCATAAAGCAAAGAAAAATATTTAAATGTCGTGTAGATACCAACAAAAAATGATGATTTCATTGTTAAATTACAGTGGCATAATAAAATTTACTGTGAGAAGTGTAGAAGCCATATGAAATTAAAAATTATGATTTCAAAATTTTTTGTATGTAAAATATAAATATAATTATAAATAATTTCTTATTGTTCTTTTTTCAGATATAATGCGTAATATTTTAGTTAAATCTTTGAAAAATAGCGACACAGTAGTGAAAATATAGAAAGGTCGGTGATTTAGCCAGTGAAGTGCATCAAATTCTCCAGTAAAAAGTATAAAATGTATAGGGATGATGACTACAATCCAAGGCCAGTATCATGTGGTGGTACATATTAGATTATTTTCTAAGGGTGAAGACAGATGACAGTGGAAAGTGTAATGGTTATATTTAAGAATGTTCTAATGGAAAAAGATATTTATCACTTATAAATCAAAGAAAAGACTGTGGGTGGAATGTATCCTTTACATTTATCATGGCAAATACTTTTCTAAAAGAAAAAAAAAAACGCCAAACGATTTGTAATAATCTTGGAATGAGTTAAGCCTATAATCCGGAGCTAACCGAATAGACATACATAGGCCTAAATCTCGCAGGACATAATTAGTAAACGAAACTAAAAACTGAATCGAAATAGAGAGATAGGGGGGGAGAGACGAAAAGGTTGGATGCATTTTGGTAGAGCGAGAGATATACAGAATGTTTTTTCTCACAACGAACAGCGACTGAAATGTTTACCCTATATTGTACACTTATACCGTTGCAACAATAGCGTTGTTTGTCCACGCGGCATTATTGCAGAGAGAACAAAGAAGTGAGTGGATAAATACTGACTGCTGACTGCTGCGATATTGCCAGTGCCAGCAACAATAACGACTGGGAATAGCAACTATTTCTGTTGTACCAAGGCATCATTGAGACCTCAGTAAACACAAAACGTATACATGTTTGTAACAATGTATAAAACGTTTCCATAGGCGAAGCTTATAATTAATAGCTAGACTGTTTACAACACAAACTTCAATAAAAATATTATTAAACAAAACAAAAACTACAATAACATTTATATTATTTAATTTTCTACATATGTAACTGAATGTTTCTTGCAGCAATTATACAATATTGTTATATTATTCAATATAGTTTCTTCTACAAGTAGTATATTGCGTTTTTACTTACAAACCTCTGATGATGCTGACATTTTTCAGTGAAACGTGCGTCAGGTTTGAAACGACAAAAACGCAATACACTACGTGCAGAAGAGACTGTATTGAATAATACCACAATACTTGTTTAATTACACTGTGTTTCATAAAATGTTTCTAATTAAATCAAGTTTTCTTATACGTAGTTATTATTTTCACTTTTTCATAATTCTCGAATTCTGTACTAAATAACGACCTATTGCTTGCAAACGACATTCGGAAGATTATAAAGAAAGCTTATTATAATTTGAAAAGTAATAGTTTTAGTTACTTTAGAAATTAAAAATCTCATTTTAGAAGCGACTAAATAATTTGAAAAATAATTTCAAAATAATTTTTAAAAATTAGTATTTAGAAAGTAATTAAATACATACGAACTATCAATCTTCGGAATACCCTTTCTAAAAATGTTAGCACAATAATAGTAATCGGAAATTAGAAACATACAAATACACCACTAGAAAAAAATTAAGTACGGAGCATTGTCACCTTGCATTATTAAAATACTGAACGATACTAGGCTACAGTCTGTGAACTGACCGCTGTATTAGAATACATGTACAATTGGAGTTGACCTCACTGCAGACAAGAGGCCTCACGCATTCCACAGAGTGACGTCACTGACAATATAGCTGGAATGGAATATAACCAAGCGTACAATCATTGTGACAGTTACATAAGTTTGTTCGCTACTAGAAAGTGTTACTTACATCTCTTTGTTATAAACAAAACGTGTTTATACTCTATAATTTCAGTAAATTAGGTATCCTAAGCTCATAAGCTATCGTGCTAAATGAATCGAAAAAATGTTTATATAGAGTCATATCGAGAAACACTTTTTCATTACTTCCATATTCCTTAAGGAAATGGAAGTATGGTGATGGCAAAAAAAATCGTGTTCGAGATTATTGCAGATTCCGATTGTACTACACTCAAAACATGAAAAAAGTCGTTTTCCGAAAAGTGTCTGTCTATCTATGTGTCTGTGTGTAGATTTTTTTTTGGCAAACGATAACTGCCGCACATTCGAACAGAATCAAATAATTTTTTGCATACAGGCCTGATTTGTAGAGTACTCACGAACTATTGTTTTTGGTGAAGATCGGTTGAGGGAAAGGGGTAGTTTACCTGCAACGGTTTTTTTTATCAAGGGAAATTTTTTCTTTTGGCAAACGATAACAGCCGCAAATTCAAACAGAATCAAATAATGTTTCGCATACAGCCCTGAATTGTAGAGTTCTCAAGACCTATTGTTTTTGGTGAAGATCGGTTAAGGGAAAGGGGTAGTTTACCTGCAACGTGTTATGTTTTAACAAGGGTATTTCCTATGGCAAACGATAACAGCCGCAAATTCAAACAGAATCAAAATATTATTTGCATACAGCCCTAAATTGTAGAGTACTCAAGACCTATTGTTTTTGGTGAAGATCGGTTAAGGGGAAGGGGTAGTTTACCTGCAACGTGTTATGTTTTAACAAGGGTATTTCCTATGGCAAACGATAACAGCCGCAAATTCAAACAGAATCAAAAGATTATTTGCATACAGCCCTAAATTGTAGAGTACTCAAGACCTATTGTTTTTGGTGAAGATCGGTTAAGGGGAAGGGGTAGTTTACCTGCAACGTTTTTTTATCAAGCGTATTTTCTATGGCAAACGATAACAGCCGCAAATTCAAACAGAATCAAATAATTTTTTGCATACATCACTGAATTGTAGAGGACTCTAGGACTTTTGATTTTGGTGATGATCGGTTAAGGGGAAGGGGTAGTTTACCTGCAACCTTTTACGTTCTAACAAGAGTAAAGTACTTGAAAATTCATTTACAATTTTGAAACAATGGTAATTGTTAAAAATAAAATAATTTTGTTGCCAGGCAATAAAATTATAATTTTTTCATTTATGTATTTTTTTCTCAGTTATGTACTGTTTACGTTTCCATTTTATTATTATGACTACCGCAATGAAAAGGCAGGGAAGACACACACACACACACAATTCGCGTTATTTCTGGCCTCAATCATGTTTATTTTCTTACATTTGCACGCTTTTTAAATGGAAAGTGCCGAACCCATACCAACATAACGCATGCAAGCCGAAAAAGTGTCCAGCGTGGATAGCGATTTGCTTCCTGTGGATCGCTGGGAAGTGTAACTGCACGTGTTTACAGAGGAACGATTCATAGACAGACTTTTCGTCTTTAGGGAATGAACCCTCTGCAAGATGCTGAGGGTCCATGAGTGACTTCGGAGCGCTCCTTCTTTTCCGCGTGTTTGTTCTGTGAAACGTACACTGTAGATTCGCAGCTTTATTCTAAGCAACGCTCAATAGGAAATGTTGAAAATTTTTGTCCACGGTGTACCCTCATACACACTAAACCTGCTCTGATGTTTTAATTACGGACATCATAATATTAAAACTTTGGAAACTTGAGCACTACTTAATGGAGATCAATCATTAACTTATACAAGCCATTAATTTTATGCATATATTTTATATATATGTGTACAACGTTATCGGCAACAAAGAAGTAGTTTTTGTTAAAATTCTTTCCCGGGATATTTGGCCATAGTCCAATGTTTTCTACAAAACCAGACGTTTCGGCAATGCCATCGACTTCCATCATCAGTGAAAATCGAGTGCGATAACGTGAGGTGGTATATGTTAGTGACCACAGTACTGTGGTTAAGGCTGAAGCAGTAAATAGAAAGAAGTAGTTTCTATGGTAATATTTCATTTCGAAAATGATTATAAATATAAATCTTAGAATATGGAAGTCATGTATGGTTCTCCATACCCATATTTTTTTTTTGGCAAACAATAACAGCCGCAAATTCAAACAGAATTAAATAATGTTTCGCATACAGCCCTGAATTGTAGAGTTCTCAAGACCTATTGTTTTTGGTGAATATCGGTTAAGGGAAAGGGGTAGTTTACCTGCAACGTTTTTTTAACAAGTGTATTTTCTATGGCAAACGATAACAGCCGCAAATTCAAACAGAATCAAATAATTTTTTGCATACAACCCTGATTTGTAGAGTACTCAAGACTTTTGTTTTTGGTGGAGATCGGTTAAGCGGAAGGGGTAGTTTACCTGCAACGTTTTTTTATCAAACGTATTTTCTATGGCAAACGATAATAGCCGTAAATTCAAACAGAATCAAATAATTTTTTGCATACTTCCCTGCATTGTAGAGATCTCAAGGACTTTCGATTTTGGTGAAGATCGGTTAAGGGGAAGGGGTAGTTTACCTGCAACCATTTACGTTTTAACAACAGTAAACTACTTGAAAATTCATTTAAACTTTTTGAAACAATGGTAATTGTTAAAAATCAAATAATTTCGTTGCCAGGCAATAAAATTATAATTTTTTCATTTTAATGTAAATTATGTATGAGTTAATATCTTTATATGTATAATTCTTCTCTACGTGTGTATGTCACTGAACTCCTCCATGTATAAAATAATATATCGTTCGTGGCAGGTAAGCATATCTCAGTTATGTAATGTTTACGTTTCCATTTTATTATTATGCCTACAGCAATAAAAAGGCAGGTAAGACACACACACACAATTCACGTTATTTCTGGCCTCACTCATGTTTATTTTCTTACATTTGCACGCTTTTTAAATGGAAAGTGCCGAAACCCACACCAACATAACGCGTGCAAGCCGAAAAAATGGACATCAATTTGCTTCCTGTGGATCGCTGGGCAATGTAACTGCACGTATTTACAGAGGAACGATTCATAGACAGACTTTTCGTCTTTAGGGAATGAACCCTCTGCAAGATGCTGAGGGTCCATGAGTGACTTCGGAGCGCTCCTTCTTTTTCGCGTGTTTGTTCTGTGAAACATACACTGTAGATTCGCAGCTTTACTCTAAGCAACGCTCAATAGGAAATGTTGAAATTTTTTGTCCACAGTGTACCCTCATTCACACTAAACCTGCTCTGATGTTTTAATTACGGACATCATAATATTAAAACTTTGGAAACTTGAGCACTACTTAATGGAGATCAATCATTAACTTATACAAGCCATTAATTTTATGCATATATTTTATATATATGTGTACAACGTTATCGGCAACAAAGAAGTAGTTTTTGTTAAAATTCCTTCCGGGATATTTGGCCGTAGTCCAATGTTTTCTACAAAACCAGACGTTTCGGCAATGCCATCGACTTCCATCATCAGTGAAAATCGAGTGCGATAACGTGAGGTGGTATACGTTAGTGACCACAGTACTGTGGTTAAGGCTGAAGCAGTAAGTAGAAAGAAGTAGTTTCTATGGTAATAATTCATTTCGAAAATGATTTTAAATATAAATCTTAGAATATGGAAGTCATGTATGGTTCTCCATACCGATATTTTTATTGTGTATACTTTTCCTCCAAAAGACACAATATTTTGTTATCGAATAAAAACGACCTCAATTTTAAAAATAAGTTTATTTAATAAATTTAAATAAGAAAAATTTATTAATATTGATTGTTAAACTTTCACTTGTGAAGTTACTTTGTTTTCCCCGTACGCGTTTCGGCGTGATGTGCACCTTCGTCAGCGGTGTGAGACAGAAAAATTGTACGAGGAAACTAGATTATTCATTGTTGAAATATTACAAGAAATACAGACGCAATAAAACAAACAATAGGTGTTGTCTACTATCTGAACAACGATATACGTTTCTGAGTGTTAATTAAGTATTAATTAAAAAGAAATTATGAAAAAAATATATATAATGTATTACGACGCGTTTCCTCTGCCAAGTTTAATAAAATATTTTGTAATGGAACTGTCTATTATAAGAAAATCACATCATGTCGACTTATGTTACTGAATTACGTGTGAAAGGAAGTACGGCGTTTGAGGTAATCTAGTTTCCTTTTTATTTATATAAAGCGAAATGTTGCTTTGAGAAAAACTAGAAGTTCATACACAACTTATGTGAATCGAGGGAAGTCTGTCGAGACACAGTTTTCCCCGGCATAAAGTCCATAATATTCACTTCATGCAAGAATTTACTTTACAGTCTACATAAACTGCACACTGTACGTACTTCGGTTGCGTCGTTTACATCTTTGTTTATCGCAGCTGTTCTTTCTTTCTTTTGTTCGCTGCCTTCCGGTATTACCGATAAACGTTTTTCCACCGCTTCCACTGGTGTTGCAAATATTGCATAAACAACGTTCTACTTGGTGCCCCGCCGTACTGACTGCACGCCTACAGGTTTCCGTATTATGTTAATTTCAGAAGCGAAAAGTCGGTTCAAATTTTCCTCTTGAGTTCTTCTAAACACAACTCTTTTCGCGTGCAGGTTGGAAAAACACGATTGTATTAACGAGATATTTACTCTCCTTAGGATTCTTCCGTTCATTTTTTCATAGAGATTCAATCGCCAGTCTATGACCTACACGGGACTAAATAGGTCAGGTAGGATGGAGTTTGGATATTCACAAAGCGATTCTGGGATTGACTCGCGGTCGTACTCACCGAGGTCGACTCAGCTTGTGAAAATGACTACCAACGACAAAACTATCTTGGGGTTATAATGTGCGGCTGAAACCTCGTGCTGTTACATTACCTTCCTTGTATGCCGTATTGTTCACATTATACGCCGCCTAAAGTGTCTGACCTAAACTGTTTCCGTAATGCTGAGAACAATTATATTATTACAATTTAATTTATACGTTCTCCCCCCGTGTTTGTGTAAACTACACATAGAGAGTAGAAATCAGAATATAATTCTCTAAGGAGTTCAATTTGATAAAATAACATATTTTTAGTTTATAATCTAAGGATATAAGTAGACTAACAATTTTTTGAAACAAGAAAGTACTCTTCTGTCAATATAAATATTACGTACTAAATAACTTCCTGGCCATCGTCTTCAAAAATAACGTTTTTAATTTATATAAACGTGAAAAAGTATTTAAAAAATTATAACCAATTCTGGTGACGAAGTCAATGAAATAAACATGTAACTTGTAATGTTTATAATAAGCCTATGAGTATAATACGTATTACAGTTTAATCTATAATTTCTCTCCCCCATGTTCGTGTAACTAAACATAGGGAGTGTAAATCAGAATATAATTCTGTAAATAGTTGTATTTGATAAAAGAACATATTTTTACCTTGTAAACTACGGAGATAAGTAAACTAACAATTTTTTAAACAAGAAAATACTCTTTTGTCAATAAAAATATTACGTACTTACTCACTTCGTGGCCATCGTCTTCAGAAGTAACGTTTTCAACTTAAATAAATGTGAAAAAATATTAAAAATGTATAGCCAATTCTGGCGATGAAGAATAAGTCAATGAAATGTGTAAAATTGAAATATTTGTACTAGACCGATGAGTATAATGTAAAATCTTGTTTTAAAAATTAGTAGTTTATTTATTTAATAAAACTTATGTAAGGGAAAGTGAGTAAAGTTATTAGACTAATTAAAATTATACCATTTAATCAATTCATCTATTCTGGAAACCGCACACATGTAACAACACACGCGCGCGCGCGCGCAGGCATCAACACATATTCAATGACGCCTACACAAGAGCAAAGCCAACAACATAAATGACAATTGTTGATTAGAGAAGTGCCTCTTTGTGTTAATTATTTCAGGGTAGAAAAGACGCGTAGGCTTTCAATTTCCAACTACTAGCTTATAATAAAGGAAAGTGGTAGGCGGTAGGTTCTTGCACTAGGTGCGAAGGTTGACAGAAATAGAGAAATTGAGGGGATTAGTTTATTGTGCCGTGAGCAACGGAATGAATAAGCGAGAGACTGCCAATGATAGGGTGGATTACACAAAGGTGATGGCTCCTTGTTCAGGGAGTATTAAAAAACGTCTGTTCCATAAATTTAGAACAGTTTTGATCTCCTCGCCAGTGGATGTACGGTCTATCACAGACTACCCGTCTAGATGGAGTGAGTAAATAGTGTTTCGATCTTCTTTGGACGCGTTGCGCGGCAAGATTTTCTTTAGGGGTGGGGACATCTGAAACACACCTTATTTGTACACTCTGTACATATCAACTAGTATGAAATGCTAAAACTGCTGTATCTTCACTTTTAGTGTGTTACAAATTACTATTTACTAATCAATATAAAATTATGTGCATTAAAATTTGATTTTTTTACTCTTTCTTATCTGTTACTATTCCAATATCACTTCAGCCTAAAGCTTAATAAAATATATTATACTCAAATATTTTGTCATTTAAGTTGATAGCATACATATTTTTACTACGTTGCATAAAATACGTATTCTTCTTTAGCACTACAGCTCAACGTGAGCCCTGGCTTCCATCACCAATCTTCTCCAATGCTTGTATCCATTGCCATCTCAGCGTAATCCTTCACATCCTTTCTTCTGAGATCTTCCAGCACATCATCCAACCATCTATCTGCTAGGTCAACCCCTCTTTCTGTTTTTATACACATGTGCCCTCGTGATTTTCTTTGATCATTCATCCACTCTAGGTGACCTAACCGTTATCTTCGTTGAGCATTTACGAAACTTACAATTTCTGCATGCTTCGATATCGTGACTTGTCCTCATAATTCAATATCTTGAATACTTCATTAATCTCCTGGTTACCGGGTATTTATTAATCTCCATGCTTCGTCTTCCTTAACTGGGCCATAAACACGTCGTACATTCTTTTTTTCAAAACTTCTTAGTGTTTCTTGTTCCTTTCTTGCTAATAACCATGTCTTCGCTCCATTATCGACAACCGATTTGATAAGTGTCCTACATATTTTCACTTTTGTGTTGTGACTAATGAGTTTTGTTTCTCAGTAGTCTACTGTTAGCATAGTATGCCGTATTTCCTATTTGTATTGTGTTAGGCATTGTCGTGTTTATGTACACTTCATTATCTTTCATCTTATCCACATTATGATAACCGCATCTTATTAACCACATCTTATTAACCGCAACAAATGAATCACCCTGTAAGTATGAGTAATACATATTCATTCTCCTTTAAGATGCAGAAATTAGCATGTATTTAGTTTTGCTTCTATATTCGTAATTAGGCTTAAAGTATATATTTGCAAGATAATTTTTCAAATGTAAAAATAGGTAATATAGGCCACTTTAATATGACGTAGTTTGCTAAATTATGGTACTTTAGTAGTAGTCATTATATATGATTATGAATTTATTTTCTAGGTATCATGAAGAACGTACGTCTTAATTTAGATGTTAACTAAATAATGTATTTTTAATTTAATACATACAAAATAATATTTTTAATTATTTTTTAAACATAGTTATTTTCTATTTGTTTTCTTTGTTATTTATTTCAACGGTATCGTTATTTCCTGAAAGATAGGTTATACAATTATTTAATTACATTAGCCATCACGTAGCTATGCACAGACAGATAATGGTCGAAAATATGTGATCGAAATATTAACTACGACAGGTGTCCGAGACAGTATTATTAATAATAATTGATTTAAACGATTTGGACCTTAGATGGGTCTTCAGGTTTAAGAATTTACTTAATTTAAATCTTAGGTAGTACCTTACGTTTAAGGATTTAGTCGATTTAAATTAAAGACGGTACCTTCGTAAATATACCATCGTAAATTACAGACGGTACGTAGATTTAAGGATTTACATTATTAGGAACTTAGCTGGAACCTTAGGTTTAAGGATTTAAACGTTATAGAACTTAGGTAGGACCTTAGATTTAAGGACTGTAGACTTCTGTGAATATTTAAAAAAAATTACAATTAAATTGATAATAGTTGAAAGATCTAGGTGTCTTCTGAAGCAGAAAATACTTTTCTGTACAATTGTGTGTCCTCTTCACTCTTGTTGTCATCACAATGATTTCCTGATACAGTATTTAGACGGTTGCCATTAATCTCAGTTAATGTGTACAACAATAATTAAATATAAACTATAATTATAAATGTACTATACGAACTATTATTCTACGCCGCCCAACTTTGTACCTCATTTCTTGTCAATTAGAACGATTGTAATTAGAGAGCTGGGCAGCAAATTGTAACTTTGACTAGATTACTCCACATAAACCTAACTACAACACTTACAACACAAACAACAGAGTTCACTGAACCACGAAAATTAACGGACATGGAATAGGACTACACTCGCCACGATGTCGCCTGTCCATCCCAGCGATTAGGTGCTGGGGTAATTATTTGGAATTAAATTAACTTTTGATGGAATTCTGTCACGCATCTCAGCCTTCATGATGGCTTCTGTAATTAATTAACTTATTGCACGAAATATTATTAGCTGAACTTGTAAAACGAAAGTGATGTCTCGTTAGAAGTAGGAACGATTTTTACGTAACCAAAGCGTATTATTTAAAAAAGAATTGGATTTCTACACAGGCTCGTATTTAAAACTGTCAGTTAAAACAATTATGGAGCATTTATAGAAACGAAAGTTAATTTAGGGATTATAAATGTTTGTTCGTTTTCTTCTTTGAAAGAAGGTTGTGGTGCCGAGTTTGAAGTACTCAAAAATATTCTGAAGAGGATAAAATAATAATTCAACACAAATGAAAATTTTAACATTATAGTTTTAGTGACTTAATTTTTTTTAATGTTTTTCGTCCAAGGAATTATAGGCCTAATTAAACGTTGACAACTGAAGTACATTATATTATATTTATTATATTATTTATATTAAATTTTACAAATATATTTACGAATTATATTTTTTACAAAAAGTATTAACGAGTATCCTTTCGTAGAGCGAATAAATAAGGATCCCCAAATACGGTTTTGTTATGGCGTTCGCACATTCGCAAATCACGTACAATGCACAGAGTTTCGGAAGTTGTCGCGCCCTAGCTGTACTTTCTTCACGTTTAATGCGTTTCTGGTGTAACACGGTTTGAACAAAGTTTGGTAGATTCGTGCTTCACACACACACACACACACACACACACACACACAGCTACATAACACTTTGAGAAACAGTCGTTGTCTGAACCCCCGCAAACGACTTTGTTTCCACTCAACAAGTTACAAGATTCCCCAAAACTACCGCCATCGAGATTTCGTGTACACATGTGGGTTTACTCTACAATAGAACTAGGGCACACGTCTCATGCAAAAGTTCATGGAAATTTTCCTGAATATTTTATACTCCAGCGGCAGTGAATCTACACTACAAAAAGAAACAATTTAATTGAACGAACGACTTGTTAAATTTTATCGATAATTTTTGTGCTTAACATGATATAATTCTGTCGCATTATAGACGTTAAAAGTAGCATTTAAATAATTAAAAGTAGTTGGGGGCTTTGAGGGCTTCGTGTGAATAAAACAAAATGAACGAAGAATTTAAGTACCAGAGTAGCAAGTACTAAGTACTAAGATCCTAAGTACCCACTACATCAGGTAAGCTAAACACAATGTTATGCTACTTAAGAGTGCTGAGAGGTCCCGCTGTAGTACTGTCCTGTCTCGCAGACTAGCGATCGCAGGTGATGATTGATATATTAAAAATATAAACTTCTGCTTATTCTCTCTCTCTCTCTCTCTCTCTCTCCCTCTCTCTCTCTCTCTCTCTCTCTAGCTCTCTTTCTTTATTTCTATTCCTGTTAATTAGGTGGATTGTCAAGGAAACATTTTTCTTACTTATCGATAAGCAAAATTTGTTAAGACAAACTCAGATGTCTGAGTATAAGAACGTCGTTTCTTGTTCTGAACAACAACTTAATATAATCTAGTAGTGCTATGTAAAGTATAACAATTGTATTATTTGTTAACTAATAATATATTATATATTAATAATATTATGATATTATTCAATATAGTTTCTTCTGCAAGTAGTGTACTACATTTTTATATAGGCTATTAATAATATATAAATATATTAACAAATACTATTTGAGATAAGCTTCCAAATTTTTAAGGAAATTTTATGAATCTATAGTGGAGATAAATTTATAAAAGTCTGTATCCTTTTGTAAAACAAAATACACGGATGTAGACGTATGTGGAAATTATTTTTACCTGTTTTTATTAAGGTGCAATTGGGTATAAAAAATAAAAACTACAAAAACATCAACATCTGTAAATTGAAAAGTTTGTAGTAGGGCACAATTTATCTTTTTGAATTGTATTATATTCACTTTATGCACAGTCGTGTATTTTGTTTTTCGTCTTTTTCTCTTCACTATAACTTTTTTCACCGCTTTCAACGTTGTCATAAATATTATATTTAAAAAATGTCTATTTTTCCTCTGTTTGGAAAAACATCTACAGGTTTCCGTATATTCTAATGTTCATTCAATGTCAGAATGGAGTGTTTTTATTACATTAATTGTAACATAATAAATTATCATGTAGAACATCATAAATTAAATCTATTGTCGACATTTACTTTTACCAGGTTACTTTCAAAACTACAGTATGCTTAATACCATCTGATATAGGCTCGGCATGTCTCCTTTTAGATTTGTATAAGGATATAAGTTGAGGATAAAGTTAATGTCAGTAGAGGTAATAAATGAAAAGAGGAGGAGAGAGCTCGAAGATATGAAACTGAATAAAACTACCTTCTTTAGTTTAAAACTATAAACAAACTAAAACTAAAGTAAACGAATAATTGGTGGTTCCCAAAATTTATAATTGTGATTCCTTCAATTTTTTATTTCTAATTTACTATTGTGGCTGATATAAATATAAGAACAAAAGAATAACACACAATTACTCATTACATTATGAAAGAGGAACGACAAATAACATTTGTCGTTGCAAAAAATTCACAGATTAATTAATAAAGGCAAGAAAAGGCGCGTAGGCGTATTAGTACTGACAGCCTGCTTATAATAAGCGTATAAGACGTAGGAAGATTGAAAGTAGAAGAACTAAGCAGATTAGCTGAGTGGGCGGCGTAAGCAAGTGAATGAATAAGGCAGGCGATGTCAATGATGGGGTGGTTTACGCAGAGGTGAAAGTTTCTTGTTAAGAAAGCTATAAAAAGACATTCTTTACATAAATTTGAAACATTTTTGATCGTATACACCTCGAAGCAGCAAACCAAGTGTTGCGTAACCGCTTAAGACTACAACTCCGGACAGAGGTAAATCAATTTTGTTTCGATCTCCTGTGATCTGCGCTGCGCAGCAGCATTTGTTTGTTGGATTGGGAGACATTTGTGCTTTTTTCAGTCGAGAAAAACACACACGTCCCATCGCTCTCGCAGGAAGCATCAGAATTGTAACGCATACACACGCGCGCGCGTGTGCGTAATTCAAAATATACATCATGGAAGTACGGGCAGCAAGTAAAATCTACGTTGTATTTTTCATACGTCAAATAGAAAACTCATTTTCATATTTTTCGTCGAGTCGTTGCATGTATGGGTCATTCAGAGGCTGACATCTGTAGGATGTATTTCTGTGTTTTTATTACAACTGGCTGTTATCAATCGATCAACAATTTGTCGTTCGCCCAATACCATTGCTTCCCTTTCGTCTGTTAACAAACAACACAACTACTATGATTCTGCACTACTCCAATGGTTAAATTTTTTCTTGTCTCATAAGTTGCCGATTGTGCAGGAAGTGCAGCGCTAGAAGTTCACACGACCGTGACCTCTATTTTTGTCTTTCTTGAGGGAAATTTCGATTTCCTCGTCGAATTCACGCATCTTTAGCCTCTTGAGAAGTCAATTCGCGAATATACTACACTACATCCGACGAATTCTTGAACGGTTCTGTTTTGCAGTCTTTGTTTTTTCTCTACACTTCTCTTGATGGCCCATCTCAAATTTGGCTAAAGTCCGTACCGGGTTCATTATTTGCTTACAGATTAATAATTTGGTAGCTAGGTATAGCTGGTCTTATCTTAAATGCCCAATATAACTTTCTACATGTTATACCAAGTTTTTCGAGTTATTCATAATGGAAAAATGTATAGACTGTAACTCTTACTATTAGCAGATGAACATCTGCTAATTATTAGTGGTACTCCAGCAGTTAGTTTGAAAGGGTTGTTTAGTATTACAACAGACTGTAGTACAAGGAGTGTTCACGTAATAAGCGATTATGTATTGTACTATTGGATAATGAGAGGTAATTTTGATGAACAAGTTATTGTTGTATAAAACAGTCAAAATAGGATTTAAAATTAAAATAATTTACTATCAATTTTTCTCCCAGTGAAAAGAAGTGGATGATTTTTGTTTAAAATGTGTAGGCCTACTCCACATGAAATACTGGACGTTTTGTGTAAAACGGGTTATGTTTTATAGGACTCTAATAACTAACAATTTATTTTCGCATTATTTCATAGTAAACAATAAAACTCTATATGCCCAGAAAGGTATGTTAATTTCCAGTACATTACGACTCGGTATCAGATATTTACAGCGACCTATTCTATTTCAGTCACACTTCAGCAGAATGACTGAATATATGTGATTTGACAGGTTATTGCATTTTTCTATGTATGTATAGCAACTTGTAGTTTCCCCAAAAGTTCTTCGATTATGGAATCCGTTAGTGAAGTTGATCGTAGGATTACAAACATCTATAATTATGTGGGAATAAGTAACTCATTATAACAGGAATACGTCCACAAACACAATTTTACATACACACACACACACGCGCGCGCGCGCGCACAAGAGCCAAGAACTATAAACTTGCTTACAAAGTATAGAGTTGGCTGAGTACGCAGGATCCTGACAGTGAACAATATATACGGGAAGAACAAATGTAATTTACTCTGTTTTGTGATCTGTGATAACTCCTTGATCATCGTTGGGATTATCATTACTGTGAGCTATAATAACAAACTTATAGACGGACATCACAAATTACATCTAGGGGTGTGCTAATAACTTTCTAATAGTCTATCCTTCGACTTTCTTTTTCCACTTCCTTCTTCCTCACATGCTCCTTCTCCCTCTATTACTCTTTCATAAGCTTTCTTTATCTAACTTGTATTCACTTCCCATTTTCTTCTTACCTATGGCTAGTATCCTGTTTATTAAGACGCTTACATTTCGGAGTTCTATGGTAAGAACGTAGTTGATACTCCATAAGGTCAGTCCGCATAATTACAACAACTATATCATCACTCGAAACAAACAGCGACAATAATTGCGAGTTGTCGCACTGATCACACAGATTAAGGCAATATGATACATGCCTTACAGTGTGGCCTATTCATGTTAGCATCTAGTACAGCAACGACAATGTTAAACGTAATTAATATTTTAATACGAACATAATGTATTTTAGGATTTACGTTTAAGAATCAGAAAACTGTTTTTGGATAAACGAATGTGGTCATGCTTGAAAATAGATTAGCTGTGTGCGTGTACAAGCCCCCCACCCACATATACATACACAATCATCTGGAAAGCCATAGTATTAAAAATTAAAGCTAATAGAAGATTATAGTTGCTAGGAATACGACCTTTTAATCAGTCACTATATTTCCCTGTACAATAGAAAAATAATAGTAAAAAACTTAAGTATTTTAATATTCCGTAACGAGTCCAGCTTGTAGCAAAACCACGAACCTATAATTTTTAGTAGGACTTATGATATAATTACCTGGCCACGTATTTTGCCAAAAAGAATAACATTATTGTTTCTTTACTCGGTATTGTCGGATTGTTGAACTTAATTCTTGCATAAACAAGAAAAAAGATAAAACAGTAAACAAAGACAGCAGTGACAAAGGAAAAGAGAAAAAATTTAAAATGGGTAGGTAAATAGATTAGGCAGGCATATAGATAAATAGATAGATATTTAGTTAGAGAGGGAGAGAGAGAAATGGATAAGCGAGAAGTTATAAACATATACAATGATTTATATATTTGGCACAATGAAGACCGTGTGAAATGTTTACCCGATATTGCACATTTTGCTGTTGTAAAAACAGCATTGTTTGGCTGAGCGGCATTATTGCAGAGAGAACAAAGCAGTGAGTGGATAAATACTGACTGCAGCTATATTGCCAGTTCCAGTAACAATACTGGTCAAAATAACAAGTTCTCTTGTAGCAAAGCAGTTTATATACCCCTATCACTGAAAGACGGTCGCAAGCTTGAAAACGAGCGTGTTATTGCTGTATTTTTGTTTCCAAGTATATAACATAGGGATTTCACGGATTAAGATTTGTTTACGGATTAAATATGCCTTAATAATATATTTTCCGTTGGCAACCAAACATTTATTTCTTATATTTGTTTGTGAATAAATAGAATATTTATTTCTTAAAAAAAAAAAGTAATTCTTAAACTTTCAGTATAAATGTTATTTAGAATCTACGCAGTTATTTAGAATCTATAAACATCCTAAAAAAAATACGTATTATTTTATAACGTTCGTCAATGTTCCAGCGAAAACAAAGTTTAATGTTTACTTTAATAAATGAAAATTTAAACTTTACCACGTGAACTCTACTGTTATTTGTACAATAACATATAAAACTACGGTTACAGAAATAAATAATTTTCGTAATAAATAAATACATAAATATATATATTTTTTCTCTCTTTCTTTCTCTCTCTCTCTCTCTCTCTCTCTCTCTCTCTCTCTCTCTCTCTCTCTCTCTCCCTTCCTGTTTAATACATAACCGACTATATATAAAATACATACTCCACTCACTGATCACGGTATCTCCCAACAGCTAAAGCTACGACTATGAAATATAGTTACATTTCTCTTAACTCGTAGTTGCTCGCTAAGAAATTTATAACAAATTTGAATTACTTACGTGCTAACACTCTTAAATTGAACTCACTGAAGTCTTTTTTCCGAGTGGGCAAGGGTTTTAAATGAGTAATACATTTATTTTGGAGAATCTTAAATCTGAAGAAGGATCATGTCGAAAACTGCTAATGTTGTCAAAAATAGAATTAACTAATTATTACTGGGTTTTTCTAGCACTGCGTTCAAGGAACACCAAGAGACAACAAACCATTTATTAAATTTTTTTTACGGTAACAAAGATAGAGTTCATTTATTTTCCAGATAGACACTTAAATTTAATAACTCAATTATTTTTTGAAATTTAATTTAGGTTTCGCAACAGCGAGGCACTTAAAGAACTAAAACATTATACATTTTCCTATTGTAGCCGAAATAAACCTTTAAAAAATAGTCATTTGTTAGTTTTTTTTTAAATAATGTTTAACACAAAAACGAAAACTCAACACTTTTGTTTTTAATATTTATACGTAAAAGTTTATTACAAAGTATGGTTAATATTTTAAACATTACGGGCCGATAGAAGTTTATAATAAATTCTAATTTGGGAAACTGTTATGCACACTGTAAACAATTTTTTTTTTAATTTTTACTTGGGACGTTTTACAGAAAAACAATATAGTATTCAGTTGCAACCAGTATACTAAATTGACGTCAATTATTTGAAGTAAATAACAAGGGAAAATTGTCATGTATATGTCATGTATGCACTCATCGCGGAGTGGAGCACAGCCCCTCCTGGATTCGTAATATTGAAACTTTTTAAATCATAAGTCATGCATGATACGTCTAAAATTCTAACTTGATAAAATTTAACTTTTCTGAGAAACAGCAATGAAGCCGTTAGCACAAACGCGAACATCCTCAACAAGTATTATATTTTGTGAACTAAACAAGCCATATGTGAACTAAGGTAGCATGGTTGAGACACGATTTCTCCCCTTTGGAGGTCCATTATATTCACGTCGTGAGTGAATTCATTTTATGATCTACATAAAATAGTCCACACGTAGCTTCTTTTGCGTCTTTATGCCTTTGGTTATCAGAACTACTTTTATACTACTTCCTGCCTGACTCCACTGTCGTTTAACGTGTTCCCACATATTTTACTGTTGACGCTGTGTTATAGAAACAACTCACACGCACACGCGTTTCACTCGGTTTTGTAGTGCAATAGTGGCGTAACTACATGTTTTCATATCATCGCCATCGTCTACGCTTCCTCCTCCTCCTCCTCATCATCATCATCAACACCACCACCATTATCATCACCACCATTACCATCACCACCATTACCATCACCACCGGTATTGCTTCAAATATGATATCTTCAAGTATCTGACCAGCTCTTGCTCGTCTTGATCCTCCCACATTTCTTCTTCATTTTGTTTTGTTTCTGAAATCTTGTGTGCGTGCGTCTTTGTTTTCCGTGCGTAGTCTTTTCTTGTTTTTCCCTTTTGCTCTTTCATTTTTGAATATGTATTGTTTTTGCATTAATTGTAACTAAAAAACATACTATAGAACGGTAAGAATCCCCCCCCCCCCAGAGCAATACAGACACTCGCCCTCGCATACACACGCACGCGCACAATAGTTACGTATGTGAATTGAAGAAGTTTTTGGTGAAGTACAATCCCCACATGTAACATCCACTCTATTAACTTCACGTATAAAGTTATTTTACGATATTTATAAAACAGACTGAATCTACTCTTCTTACGTCGTTTCTTTTGTATATTGCAACTGATCTTTCCTTTTATTTTCTACCTGCTGCCACTGTCGATAAACGTTTTCCACAGCTTACACCGCTCTTGCAGTTATTACATAAATATCCATACATAAAGTTCCTTTCCTAGCATCGCACCTGCACGTCTACATATTTCTATATTATGGTAGCTTCATGATAATATGTTGTTTAATATTCCTTTTGAACGTTCCTTCTGACACCTCTGTTCTCGGAAAGAGAAGGCAATAAATTAATTCTGTTCACTTATTTATTTCCCATACCTTCTTACAAAGCCAAGCCCGTCGGTCTTAGTTTTGCTTTGTGTAGCTTGTCTACAATATTTTATAAGCATAAATTCGCAATAAAATAAAAATATTCTGTGAAGCTGTACAAAATATTTTCAAAGAAACGATCATGGGAAAACTGTGTTTATAGATTTATATAAACGTATGTCATAATATCATTAAATTAAAAACAATTGCACGATCTGAAATTAATACTAAAATTCATATGTCTATTAAATATGCATTTTTGCAAAGATTCACGCAGACAACAAAGACATTCACACAAACACATTACACAACAGAAATATTATTTCTTCAGTGCCGGGTTACCATTTCGCCACCACTTGAGTCTTTACCATTTCAGGGCTGAATAATTATATTTCACCAAGGTGAGATGTGAGGGTTTTTGATTACTAACAACTGGTCTGTGACAAGGGTAAATGACGGGATAGGTAAAAAGGACATAAGAAGACAATAGACGGTACGACGAATAAAGCGGATTATTTTTTAGGGTGGTTTAAGCAAGCAATGAATAAGGGAAAGAAGATCAATGATGGGTAGTTTACGCCACGGTGAAACCTCCCTATTCAGACAGCCATAAAATGATATGTATTCCATAAATTTTAAACAGTTTGCGCTACTGCAATACCGGGCAGTTAACCGAATTTTAAGCTACTCCGCTGCTCCGTCACTGCCCAGTGTAGCGGATCGGAAAAATATTGCTTCGATCTTCTGGAGGTTGTGTTGAGCAGTGATGTCTGTTTAGAGCGCGGGTTTGCTCGTTCTAGCGCAGTCGCGAAACACAACACAAGCACATGAACGATCATTCGAATTGGATGTAGGCCTACAATTACAATTGGATGTTAATTTTATACAGAGTAAATAAAGTATGCAGTATTTCGATAGTGCGTTTATATGTCATGTCTTGTTTCAAATAACTCAATTTAATATTTGATTCTTTCTGCTGGAGTACGGATTTCCGCTTCATACGTGCGTAGATGTGACGAGTCATGAAGAAGTATACATTTCCATGTGACTCTCTAGCGGTCGTGTTGTAAATGTTGTTTAGTAGTCCGACTAGTAATAGCCCAAAATGAGATTTATACAAATATGTGCTTTGCAAAAATGATGTTTTTATTTTTATGGCACGATATGGCAAGAATGTGAGCTACTACGAGATCATGCCAAAACAGAAGTGGGTGAAGTGCCTAAGCACTCTACAATACCTGTATTGTACAGAGTTACCAGGCAACGGTTCATGTTGGGATTAGGAAGATGGTGGATAGTGAAGACGCGATTTCACAAAATGACCTACGATGGCTCACCAAGTAGCGCCCTAGTGGGTCTGTCGCGATGCTTTATTTTTATCTACTACCTCTTGTGTCATATTGTCGTAACGTTTTCATGGACAAACCTCAACGGGGCTGGTATGTGTATGGAATTCGAATGTAGTAACGGATAAACGCAATATACCTCTCAACGTGTCGCTTTAACAGTGACGTTGAAGTGTTATTTAGTATTAAAACAACCACACAAACGCCCATAAACGTGGTAACGAATACCTAACATCATGTCCATAATGCTTCCATGGACATGAAAATTTATAAAAATAGACACGAAATATGTGTAAAAATGCTACACTGCTGAAAATGACATGTATACAAAGACATTAATATTTACTTAATCACACATGTGCAGAGAGAAAAGAAACAACTTATCATTCACATCACAGTAACAGTATTAATATATTGAGTAAGCCTAGTGTTGGTTATTTTCAAATGAGTGTTTTATGTAATTAGAAAATATTTTAATACATTTTCATAAAATATTTCCATCTTATTATCAACGTTATGGACAGGTGAAATAAATATTTTCTAAATCCTTATCTATTTGAGGGAAAATATTGTTATGGCTGAACTCAATTTTTCCTTAATTTGAAAAAACGTTAAAGTTACTTTTTTCCTGGTTGCTGATATATTGAAATACAATATTATGAAACGCAATGTGAACGCAAGTGTAATTAGAAAATTATTTCTGATGGAAAGTAATATTCACTACGATTTAATTAAAATTCAGAAACCGATTTCATTGGGGTAAATTTGTGAAACACAAGTAAAGCAATTATGAAAGTCCTAACAAACATTTGTATATGTAGGATTGTATAATAGAAAATTGGCCTATATTGTCATCGTAAATATTAAATCTCTGTTACCTTAACAAAAAATAGCAGCTCTTTCACAAACAGCTATGGGAGCCACCGTATTCACCAAGAGATTGTCACGTACAGTAAATAAGTTGCCTGGCAATTATACAGTTTTTATGCGGTTCTAGTGTAACACACTCCGTGTACGAAGTTTGGTAAATCGCACCGTAAACACGTGCACAAGCGTTCTGAGCAAACAGTCGCTGTCTCAGCCCCGCGTACGATTTCGTTTTTCTACTCAACAGGTTATTCGCGACAACCAACGCCACCGCAATATCGTTCACTCATGTGGGTGTACACTACGACGTGACTCAACCAAATGATCCAAGTTAAAAGCACATGAATGTTTGCATAACTTATAGTTTGGAAGTTGCTCTAAGAGAAATCTTTCAAACAGTGTCGGTGAAACGATTCTGTTAGAAGGAAATATCATGGCGGCCGTAGCTGTAGTTTATTGAATTAACGATTAACGACATACTTACAGAACTGAAAACATAAATTTACATAAATCTGAATAGTGAATTAAAATTAATTATATAAATCAACATGAACTAATTAAATTTGTAAAATTAATTTCATATAATATTATTACACATCACTTTTATGCGCAGATCTTCAATGTTTATACATCTAATTAAAATAATTTTTGAAAGGCTCAAATTTCAACTTCAAACGTATAAAATACTGGATTTTATTAAAAGCGCCAAGTAAATAAATAATAATTAGTGATAAAAAGAGTAATAAAATAGAAAAATTACGAAAATTAAATTACTCCACATAAAGACTCTGTATAGCTCTAATTGTATGTTGTGGGATCCCTTCCTTCCCATTATTGCCCACAGTTTTCTCCGACTCACTCTGTCAAACGCATTCTCAAAGTCGATGAAAGCCGTATATGTGGGCAACTGATAGCCCATCTAATTAATTTTTTATTTACTAATTCTACGACAATTTAAAAAAAAGGAAACGGATCGTTTTTGTTTGTTTCATCTGAATCGGTTGTGCCATTTCGATTCCACAAGAACAAACCATATTGAATTTTTGATTAAAATATCCCTATGTTTAAACCTCTGTATTTTTGGAATGACGTAATCTATTTTAATAAAACAAATTTTAAGTGGTGCTTTTTAATTTATTTTGTTTCTTTAATTAAAGGGTCAGCTATTTGTCTCTTTAATTAATGAATGACCCTCGATATTTACTCGTGTGTGGTAATATTCAGTCACAAGCTTACAATTTGTGTAATGAAATAAGCAAATAACAGTAAAAAGATATTCTAAACTAAGAATGAGTGAATGATGACTTTAATACTTGGAATGAAGTCCAATAGGGCAATTGGACTTTAATACACAGAATTCAACTAAATACAAATTATAAAGCATCAAAATCTTGTATGTTATAACAATAGGTTATAAGTTTTAAGAAATTTTAAAATACCACATCTGAATTTAAAATTAAAAAAACATTATAAATACATATACATATGGAAAACATGCGTCGTCTACGTATAAAAACGTTTATCGACAGCGCGTAATGACGTCACCGTACTTTCATTTCCTACGTAGCAGTTACTTACCTATAATTGTTTCGGAATTTGATTAATTAAGGCAAAGGATGTTAAGTGCTTTATACAAGTTGTGAAGTATATTGAAAGTAACATATACCTGACATCTCTACTCTCCCACACACGCGCACGCACACACACATACACACACACACACACACACACACACACACACACACACACACACACACAGTAACGTGAGCTGTCATTTATTATTAGGCGTCGTTTATTAATAAAATTAATTTTTATGACGACGATACGTAAAAATGTATCACGGTATTTCATGCTGAATGTAAAAAGCATGTTTTTCTTGTAGTTTTCTCAATATACATTAAAAATACACAATTTAAACGAAAAATATCATATCAACACTTTTACATCAAATAATAGAAATAAATTCAAATTATAAATGTGTTATGCGAATTCCCGATGTCGGCTACTTGTAGACCACACACAGACTATTTGTCTTGTATCACAGGAAGAATTACGTATATTCTACTCGCAAGAAAAACAAATTTTAAAACAGAAGTCGTTAAATGTTAACTTTATCTTCTTCTTTTCCTTCATCTTGTTTTTCTTTTTCCTCTCTTTGTTTTCAAAGTAGACTTTGAATTGAATTACTATTCAATTTATTTTATTTTGTAACTGTCACAATGCGATGGAAATTCCTTTCTTACAATTACTTAATTAAAAGTATTTCTTTTCTTTAATAAAGTACTTTTCGGTAACCCCTTTACTGGTCAACATCATCAGAGTAAAATGTAGCAGAATGTGACTCTCCAGTGATCTCAAAACTAATATAATTGTAGTAACTTATAAAGCAATAACTTCAGTAACTTTTTAACGTAATAATATATTTATACTTGCCACGGAACATATATATAAAGACATACCAGAGCCCAAACTAAAAAATTTCAAAACACAAATGAGGGGTAGTAAAGGAAGCGACTAACGGTGATGTGTAATTATGTCATTTTAAAGTCTCTCTCATATACGTTTTCACTAACCAAATCTGCTCTTAGAAAAAATGGGCATTGTCTTAATCACTGCCCAAGCCATATCACTGTTGTTATTTTGAAGAAATTTCTAATGTCTGTAACACTGCGGCGTAACTATAAGCAGTCTACTATAAACAGCGTAACTTCAAATTAATATTAATATTAATATTTTAATGTTATTGTTTAAACTTTGTACTGGTTTATCAGCCGTAAGCGGTCCACCACCGTATACGGCACGCGCGGATGACGTCACGCGTTTATCAAACGTTGCAGCCGGCCAGCACCGCCGACTGCAAGCCAGTTTAGTTCAGTTTTATAACAAGACTCCGAGCGCAACTCTCGTAAAACACTTCTCTTCCAGCCGCGGCTTCTGGATATTTTTTAGCATGCATTTATAATATTTCATTTCATTCAACTACCTGCGTCCATCTACAATGGACCACGATTTTATTCAAAATTAATTTCGGGCGTTATTGCCTCAAATGCATCCGCACGTGCCGATCGTAATTAACAATCAGATTTTTTCAATAAACGAATGTTCAACATCTTTAATACAGTCCACTTCTTTCTAACAAACAATCCAGCCTTCCTCATTAGCGTCTTTGGAATAACTCACGATTATTCAAGAGCTTCCAAACCGCAACATTATTATCTAGTTTACCGTAGACACAACTCCCCATACCTAACCCAGTGCTTAGAAATTCTGTACGTTTATGTCTGCTAATTAAAAAAAAATATTTTAATCAAACTCGGCGTAAAGAAACTGTTATAATTGAAAAGTAACAGTTCGTACACACGTAAAGCTTGCTTACAGGTACACCAGTTTTATGCCGACCAAGCAAACAAAATAAATATTTCATGGCTTAATTGTAAGGTTATCGAATATCAACGCGGTCTCGATTTTGATGCACCACCTCCTCTTTTCAGTACCACATTTCGCAAGAAGAATCGACACGTCAAAATATAACCGCCAGCAGCCACTAAAGATTACCGTACCTGAGGTCGTAAAGTCTCGCATTACTAACGAAGAAAGAACTCGAGAACTCGGCTAGTTTAACCTTAAACTGATCAGGTCATAAAGGTATAAACGTTATACAAAATAATTATGTCCAATATAAAAAATACAGTATAAAATTACATTATATTTTAAACAAAAATACTGTGCCTATTGTAATTATTACACAGAATCATGACAACTCTCTCAGTCCCAAGTACAATGTTAGACACCCTCCGCTCAAGCATAACACAAATCACGTACAATGCGTACAATACAGTTTCCGAAGTTGTCGCTCCCTGGCTGTAATTTCTTCACATATAATGCGTTTCTGGTGTAACATGCCTTGTACAAAGTTTGGCGGGGACGTGTTTTACACGCACTCACACAACACTTGAGAAACAGTCGTTGTCTCGGCTCCGCGAACGACTTTGTTTTCCACTTTACAAGTTACAAGATATCTCGACAACCAGTGCCACCGCGATGTCGTGTTCTTTGTGGCTTTGAACAACAAAACCAGGACTCAGACGCGTGACCCTATCGTATGCGTATAAAACTTTTTGAATAGTTTACGATCAGCACGCTGTACTACCGGGAGCAGTCTTGCTGGCTGAATTATAAAAAAACGTTTACAAATTGTTAAACATCAATTTCTTTGGATATCACATTTTAGTTTAAACTTTTCACACTATCAAATATTGTATTTTTTTTTTAATCCATTTAAGATCATTCTGCTTTTAATATATGTTAAAGCCGGTTTAGTGGTACACAAAAACTCGTTTATCCGAATTTGATGGGGCCGTGCCCGTTTCGGATAAACCGAAATAAAACTATTTAAATAATAATGCATATGTAAGTACAGTAACTTTATTTACTAATAATAATTAAAAGTTACTTACAGTGAATATGACACAATAATCTATAAAACGGCACCGCACTGTAAATTATAGTTTGTACAGTACTGGAACAGTCCTATTCCTTGTTCGTACAGTAATCAATCATAGTTTTTGCTAAGCTTTGAAGCTCGTTTGCTGGCCCGATCTCGAAGTAATTTCATTGTTAGAAGTTCTGCAGGAGAAGTTTCGTCTTGTCGCTCCAAATACAAAAGGAAGGACAGGAAAATGCTTTTGTGTATTTTTAAAATTGACTAAAAATTATTTCGGATAAACAGGATTTTCGGATAAACTCGATTCGGATTAAACGAGTTTTTAGTGTAATAATACTTATCATTTTTAGCCGTTTATAATTTAAATACGCACTTTCTTAAAAATACATTCAGACGTCGATTATGTTCTTACTAATAAGGTAGTTATTTTGTAAAATTGTTGGATACTATGAAAGTCTTAAAATTACCGTCTTTACTCTTATGCAGTAGTGACTTATAGGCTATACTCAATAAACGACAAGTAACTTGACATTAAATTCAGTATATTTGAAATTGTGTTGGCAGATTTATAACAAAGACAATTTTATCTAAAGAAAGGGTCATGAGCTGCTTGACAGTAGTAGATCCTATCAAAAACTGTCTTTTTGGCAAGCGATTTGGGGCCCCTACGTATAACATGATCGTCGCAAAAAGTCAAGGTCGTTATTTAGTAGCCATATGTTTGTATGAAGAAATATTCTATCTGGAATTATTTGAGCCAATATTGTCCTACAATATAGGCCTATAGAATTGCATGTATAGGAACTTACATTCACAGTGTATAAAACTCATTCATTATAAATAAATGAATTCAGTAGAGGCCTAAATAAAGCTTATATACTACTGATCATTACGTAGGTATGTGATACTTATCAATTATGACAAGTCATGGTATACTCACAAAACTTTATTTCACCCGAAACTTGTACCCTCTATTGTATTTCTATTGAATTTCTAGGCAGTATTCTCTACGGAGAATCAGCGTCACTAACACGGCAGCATCAATTGTGGACAGCGCACTCACTGTTGGCTGTTATTTACTTTACAATGCATCAATAATGCCAACGGCATCTGTCCCACGGCAGCGTTGACGACGGCAAGCTCACAGAGTTATCGCGGACACGTCAAAACGCACATGACGTCCTTGTGAATCCCCACTTTTTGTTTGTCGAATTCAGTTTCAGGAATACTGTGTGTCGAGCAAACATAAGAGACATATACTGACACAAAGCAAAATAAAAGAGACGGTCGGTGCTCCTCTGATCTAGATTTGACGACAAACATTGAAAACATATAACAGACTAATAATAATAATAATAAATAATAATAATAGTAATAATAATAATAATAATAATAATAATAATAATAATAATAATAAGAGTTTGTGATAATAATTTTCTTATTGTTTATAAATAGCATATCACTTTAACGTTGATACGTTAAGTTGATTCTGGGCATATAATAAATCTAATTATGAGACCAGCCTTATTGTTAACAAAGAAGAGAAAGTAAATTGAGGCACCCTTTTACGGACACATCAAAGATTTTTCTTTGTATCGGTTCCGTAACAGAGGAAGCGCAGCAGAAGTTGCCGATCACACGTTTAAATAACATTTTTGGCAACTTAAGCCATAAACGTTTTGAATACCACTGTTCATTTCAATAGAAATGTTTAATATTCCAAAGCATACATCTGTTCTAAAATAATTTCGTTCGGTGAACTTATTCACAAAATTGTGTATCAATATTGTTATTAATAAAGAAACAAATTATATGTACCGGCCCAATACTGAAAATGAACTCACAAAGTAAAAGTAGGGTATACAATATTACGGAACTCAAAAACGTTTTTGAAACTGTCGTTTTCCGAGAAAACCAAATTGACGGAACTAAATTTGGACGTCTTCACCTGATTTCAGAAACGTAAATTCGCGTCCGATGGAGAAGAACGGTAGCTACTCCACTTTTAACATTAAATAAAGTGAACTAATAAGTAAAGTAATAAAAATATGTATGTTTTCTTAAAATGTTAGCTAGCAAAGACATAAAATATATAAAACTAAGCATTTACGAAGGAAGTATGAAAAAGTTTTTTTTTATTTTCATTCATCGAGACTATCTTCATTAAGAAAAAGTCTAGGAAAATTACAGTTTTCTGAACTTAGAAACAATAATAATAATAATAATAATAATAGGAGAAAGAAATTGTGTTTTCTGTTTTTTTTTCAGTCTATTGCAGATCTGTAATCTGTTTGACTAAGTGAACATTGAAAAAATTGACTGACAAAACACTTACATGATTACGAAGAGTTGACCATTGACAGGTCTTCTTGTTATTGTCTACAGATTAAACACATACACGACTAAAACTAACTAAAACATTTGCTGACATGATAAAGTAGTTTTAAAACTAATCAATAATTACAAACAGAATTGTCACTGTTGCACACCACTATAGAAAAATTATTCCGATTAGCGCTTTAAAGCTTCTCAGCTCATCGTCAGATCAGGGAAAAAAGCTTTTTATTCCGATCTGACGATGAGCTGAGAAGCTTGAAAGCGCTAATCGGAATAATTTTTCTATAGTGGTGTGCAACAGTGACAATTCTGTTTGTGAATATATTACCACTAACACAACTTCCTTAATTAATTAATCAATAATTAATGTTGAACGTAGTTTCTGGTTGAAATTTTTTAAGTTGTTTAATAATATTCATGTAAACGTAAATGGTCGTCTAAGATCCGCGTCCTGGCTTATAGTGTCTTAGTAACATTTTGCTAATAAACAATGCTACTTTCTTATGTAGGCCTACTGGCAAGGAAACAACATTAACCAAACAACAGGAGAGCGCGCGCGCGCGTGTGTGTGTGTGTGTGTGTGCGCGCGCGCGCGCGTTTGGTTCCCTGATGAATGAGTCAATGTTTGTGTAGACGCATATATAAAAACACTATTACTTGACATGAGTATTACGCAGTATCGTGCTGGCGGCCTCCGGAAACAAAATGTTGCAACTAGTCCTGGGAATTGTCGAACTATGAGTAAACAATCTAAGTTAAATACGCACTTCAAAATAATATAGCTTGCTTAAATAGGCCTATACAATATAGCAGTCGTAAAGAAACTCATTTCAAAATATCGTTAAACGTGCCTATAAACCCACGTAAATGAACTACATCCTTCAAATCGTGGTTCATAAGGGTATAATATTTGGAATGTAATAATAATTACAGTCCAGTGGACAAAATCATGGTTTTGTCGTTCGCCTGCCCAACTGTTAAAGGTGTATCGGACGTGTTTTTGTCTGTAAGCAGCGGCCAATACTGCTGGCCCCGTTTTTGTCTCTTAACGTTCGAAAACAATGTGTCTGGCGCATTGAACTCATGGCATCTCTGATAGTCAATTATTTCATTGTTCATTAAGCAATTACAACAGTCGGGAGAATTTACTAACTTGTTATTTCATTAATCACTTTAGTTACAAAAGCCAATCGGTGAAATTAAGTTTTATTTATACAATTTTGTATGTTACTTTAAACTTAAACATAATTTATTTTTTAGTAAAGATTAGGCATGACAAACTTTTAAGATTAGCAGCATAGTTACTGTACATTTAACTAATGTATGTCAAATTCATTTATTTCAATTTATTCGTTACCCATGACTTAACAAACAATTTCTATTGTCTATTTAACTTCAGCTATAATAAAAAAATGTATAGCTTTTTCCAAATTTTCCATCAAACTAGCAAAAATTAAACAGGTCTTAACCTGGTAACGTATGCTATGTTCACTATGAAAATGCTTCTCAAATTACTGCCGTTTTCAGTTTACAATCTTAGTCATCATGCTTATTTTTTAATACACAGATGACATTGTAATCACAGACAAAACAGAAAAAAGCATTGAAAAAGATTTTGAGAGAATCGAGAAGACAAACAAAACGAGTAGGACTTAAAGTAAACTTAAGTGAGAGGGAAAAATATTGATTGATAGTAGAAAACAGTCAAAATTATAAAATGTATCATAAGAGATCACCTTAGACTTATAAAAAATATCAAGTTTTAGGACCTAGGCTCCACTGCCAACAGAAAATAGAGGTTAACAATAAAATACGAAACATAACGTTGAAATTAAATCGCTGCGAGTACTTCAACGGGTTCAAAGTCCAATAACGTCAAAACTGAAAATGGACAGAAACCCTGAAGGCCAGTTTAAATCAAAGGTATAAACAGCCACAGAGTCTTATGGACCTCACATAAGATGACGAAGATGTTCTAGGAAATTTTGAGAGGAGGTTTCTCGTGTCAATATTTGGACACGTTGACGGAACATGGAGAAGACGATTGAACTTTGAATTCTGTACTCTAATTCACAATGCAAACATGTGCGAGTCTATAAATACCAACAAGTGGACTGACTAGGAACGTTTGGGGAGATTTAACTCCTGTAGACCTACGGAAGTGATCACCAACTGGAAACAGAACTGGTTAGGGAGACTCCGTAAGAGATAGATAGATGGGGTTACAGACTATCTCACGATATAGTCTCACGAACGACTTATGAACTGGAATGTACTACTGGCAAATGAAACAAATTATAATAGACTAGGCTGAGCTGGGCAAAATTCACCAAAGGTTGTAGCGTACCAGGAACAATATAATGAAGAACAAGAAGAAAAAGAAGAAAAAACATAAAAACGAAAGGAGAATAATATGGAATAGACGTGTACGTTATATTGTAATGGTATTTACTTTAAATAAGTATGCCACATGTGACACTTGTTTTATGGTCAGGGATTTAAATTACCTTCAGCATCTATGGTTAATTTCGATGTTCAATCGGATTCCAGACCAAACCGAGTAATGGATAACTGGCTTCACCAGCTGAAGAAGACGAACGGAGTCTAGAGGAAGTGTATTGACCTAATCGTAACCACATAAATATTTTTCATCTACTTATGTTGAGTCAATGGTCTGCTAAAGGTATAAAAGGAGTTAACCTTCAGATTAAATTAATTTTGAGAGAGCCAAGGATGTCTGGTAAATGTATATATAGTTTACTATACACCTTATTTCTCCACAATTATTTTTAACAATTAGTATTATACGATCAGGCACATACACGAGCGCATGCATTTTCTGTCGCTTACTTGTATTCATTCAGAGGAGGTATTGTAACAAATAGAATAAGAAGAAAAAAACAGGACGAAGAGAGAGATAGGCAGACAGACGGGGACATAAAAAGTAAGAGATAAAACAGAGTGAAATCGTTTTCATTTTATACGGCACAGAAACAGCCAGTAACAGAGAGGCGACAAAATGACATAAAAAAAATTATTGAAACGAAAAAGCTTTTACGTTGACAACATTAAATTGCGCTTCTTTCTGTTTGAAAGCGCTTTGATTTCACTTCGCTACACTTATTTAATTATATTTTAATTATCTAGATGACTGCTGTATGAGAATAGTTCTATTCCTGACAAACCACTGGAAAAGTAACAATTGCACATTGTACAATACTCAACTTTTTTAAAGCATTCATTACTGTTACGAACTAAAAGCAAATTTTATTGTGACGTCAATTTTGTCATAATAATAATGTGTTGATTATCACATGATTATCATGTATTAAATATTGATATTATTATATTCGTATTATTATTCATCATTATTATAGTTATTAAAATGGAATTCATAATAATTATTATTTATACTTCAATAATATTATATTATGCAGAGGAAAATGAGCTGTGGATCTGTGACAGAATATTTTTAGTGTAGGCTACCGATATTACTTCAAATATGTCTTATATCATCTATAAAAATTGTATAGAACGGCATTTATTAATCTTCTATATCACACTATTACTTTAATGAAATCGCTGTTATTGTTATGAACATATAAATTATAGTCCTATATACAAGTATATCCATAACCTATAATTGTGTACTACTATTAAAGTAATTTTATTATCGTGCAGTAATATTATTATTAAAACATTAATCGAACTTCATTAGTAAGGTGTTATCGTGTGTTATATGGTATTGTTTAATAAATCGTTAATGACGAATTAGGGACTGTTATCTGGACGTGTCTTCTCTTCTTCACTCTTTACAAAATTTCAAATTTTTCGTCCTGTTCAAGATTTTGCTTGTTACTTAATCAAACGTAATACGTTTTGCAGACAATGTATGCATATTTTTAATTGTCGAATATAAGAATGTAATGGAATCAAATAAAGTGTAATCGATATTTTGTTATCAAGTACAGTACCATTGGCTACAGTAAAATAATTGATTAGCCGTGATGACTTTAAACGCAGAGTTACACATTAGACAGCATGATGAATTGCACGCGTTGTAAAGAATATGGTGTGACACTTTGTGATGTTATTTCACTTATTTTTGTTTCAATTTCTCTCATCCCTCAAACGGCTTAGGCCATTCTTTGTTTTCTTTTTGTATTCGATACTGACACGACGCTCTTTAAACTGAATAACTGGCAACAGATGGAACTCCTATTTAGAATTTTAATGACAGTTGAAATAAATAAAGACTACAGTGAACTGTCCTATGCAACATTTCGTCTTTATGTTTATACGACACGCACTAACATAACAAACCGTAAATGCCACTTAATTAACACTGTCACTCTAAATAATACAAGTCACCAATTACAAATGTCGCCATTCAGAAATTCGCAATCATCACTTTGCGCTAAAACGCTTTAAAACACAACCTCCATTAACACACAACGAATCGCTTATCCAACATCTTACTGACTCGCTTTGGAAAGAAAGTTTTTATACTCAGGCCGTGTGGCATAGGATGTGACAAAACTGACTTTAATGCCAGTAACCAGGTAAGCGACGACAGTCTGAAAGATGTATGTAGGAACTTTGATGTGAAAATTATGGGGGTTATTAAACCGTGGCACTCCACATAAAAACTCTGGGAGTAATCTCTGAAGCATTGTCTTGATCTCAGTATGTCGTCGACTCTTCTTTTGACGAATAGTAAGTACTAACCAGATCCTTACAGAAACTTAAAGTATATGTATGCATAAGTGAACGAAATAATTTTTTAAGATTTTAAAATATCAGTCAAGCTAACTGCAGTTCCTTCCCACATGTTCCTGTATTTTTGTCAAACACTTCCAAATCTTGATATTCTTTTCGATTAAATGTGTTAGTACATTTATCTTTCTTCCAGCCATTCTCTCTGTATGAGTCGACCACATCTTTGGACTTAACCACTATATCAATTTTTGGTTCATTATATAATGTATCCAAATATGGGTGGATGGATATATGGGTATGTATCCATACGCATTATCCATTATCCTAACACTAGCTAGTTTTATACAGTGCATGCCTCTTTTTAATTACCTGACTGTCTTCGATAATTTTTTTTAAGTCATGTGTTAAACAACAAGTTTAATAGGGGGTATCAGTCTTATTCCGAAATCAATATCTCCCGATGTGTCCCTTCTGATCCTTATATTACATGTAGTATTCTTCAACGTTATTTGTCTGATCAGTTATGGATGCATCCAGAAGTTTTCTTTACCAAACCTTACACCCTTCTGGAATGTATGATCTATTTATGATCTTGAATTCTGTATTCGTAATTGATGTCACCTTTACGAATGGTTTACTCTGCTCTTCCCTTTCCCTTCGTAAATCTTGCCTGACATGCATTCTGCGCAGGCTACAACTTCCAGTCTTAATCAATGTCGTCATCATCTTATACACTGTGACAAAGATATTCCTTCTCATATGTATGACAAGAACAAATATATCCAGCTACCATTGCTATAGCGACTTTCGTTGCCGCTGAGCAAAGAAATAAAACTTGTTTTCCACAGCATTCAACATCCAGGGAGCACGATATCTCATACGAACAGAATCGGAGAGGTAAAAGTTCCAGTAACAACAAAGAAAAACTAATGAAAGATTTTGATAAACTCATAATAAATTGTGTAGTTTTGCTAAACGTTCACTTAAATAAATAGAAGTATATATACTCTACGTATGTCATGTGTAACACTTCATAATCAAGCTTTTCAGGGTAAAAGAAACCCGATCAGAAAAATCATAAAAACTTAGAAGTTAGAAGGTAGGTTTTGCAGAGCTTTTGTTTGGAGACACTTGTTCTGTGGACACGAAAACTGGAGAGAAACGAGAAGGAAGTCGAATGAAGTTAACTTCTCAAAAATTCTCATAAATGGATACACAGAAAAACAAAACTAAACATGAGGTATGAGAGGAAAGAAGACTTAGAAAATAATGTAAAACAGGAAAATAAAATCCATAGAGTTGTTTACATTAAACAAATCTACTCTAGGTGATTCGTGTTATTTTGGATCTGTAGCGATGGCTTGTACTATTTTTGTTACTATTTCAGCTTGATACCTAACTTAAACGTTATTTTACTTTACTTTTAGTTATTACAACGTTGTTGTTACCACTTCCGGTTTATTTGTTTGTAGCAACTAACGGATTACAAGTTGGATGTTATTGTTTGTGACGTAACATGTCCTGTGTACAACTGACGTGTGTCGTAAAGCTAGTGTGCAGTGGCCATACAACCAGTAGCGGCAGCATTAGTTACTCCAGTCGGCACCGACACAGCTGTACAACAATGACGTTTAATAGACCGTGTCTAGTGGCGTAAGTGCAACAGCATTAGTGTACCGTAAACAAGGGCGCAGAGAACTGCACTGTATGATTTACAGTTTAATTAGTGCGTGATAATACGTGATGCCGTTGCTATTGTCTTCGTCGTCAGCGTGGTCGTAACGTACGTTACAGCGTGTTTGACAACGCTAATCAAATTGCTGACCGCACAACGTCCACCGATTAAACTCTTTATTATATTAATTAACAGTACAAATCACGTTAAATTAACAAGGCAAAATCACAGCAGTGTGAAGGGAAGGCGTGTAGGAAATTGAAATTATCGTTAACATATGTTACCGATACAATGCATACATCGTAAACAAAATATAGTCTTCGTCGTCGTCGTCATCGTCATCCTTTACGGCTTAGGCTAGTAGCCTGTTGCACTCATTTAAAATTTCAGCTGTACCTAGCTCCATTCTAATATGATCATTTCTGATAAGATCTCTCCTGGTAAAACCCTTTACATCCCTCAAGAATCTCATTTCTGCTCCTTGTATTCTAGATATATCTTTGGCCTTTCTAATCCAAGTCTCACTACCATACAGTAGTTGAGGTATGGCCATTACATTATAATATTTCAATCGCGTCTCTTTCCTTGTTTTTTTCTATAAGTGTTTAATGATTAATCCGCGAAGCGACTGGAAGAGACTAATTTTGCTTCCAACTTCCTTATCATCTACACCCTAGATATTTGAAATCTGGCTCCTGTTCTATTGGCGAGTTCTTTATGTCAATCTTTGTTCTAACATGATTTGCCCCAGAGAAAGCCATAACTTCTGTTTTATATAATGAAACGGATTGACTGTGATCTGTTAAAATTTTAGTAAGATAAAACAACGACCTTTGGAGGTCACTTAAAAAATATAGTTTTAAACACAATACCTGACGTAAACGTCATGCAATTTTTCCCCTCCACGGATTATTTGTCGATTGTATTAAAGCGAAACGCCTTTATACACAGAATCATCAAACCAAACAATTACAGCCTTACGTCCTATCTCTCATATCTAGCTCCTTATGAGACCCTAAATATAATTACTGTATAATTACTGAATATCAAACAATCACTTTGTAGTTACGGGATAAAGTAGGACAACCACCCGTCAGAATCTCATAACGTAAGTAATATAGATTCTTAGGACCAAAGGCAACAAAGAACAACTAATAAATGATTTTGATAAACTTATAATAAATTGCGTAGTTTTGCTAAAAGTTAATTTAAATAGGTAGAATCATAATATAGCCTACGTATGTCATGTGTAGCACTTGATTTTCAAACTTTTCAGAGTAAAAGAAACCTGATCAGAAAAATCATAAAAACTTGGAAGATAAAAGGTTTTGCAGAAATTTTGTTTGGAGCTACTTGTTTTGTGGACCCGAAACTTGGACCTTGGAGAGAAACGAGATGGAAGTTAGACGAAGTTAAGAACGTATAATAGCATCATCATCATCATCACCAATCCAAGAACCAGGCCTTAGACCTGTTCCGGAACCCATCTCCTCCTTGGTCTACCAACATCTCTTTTCCCAGTAGGGTGATAACTCAAGGCAGCTACAGGTAGACGGATATCAGGCATGCGATTCAAGTGTTCACATCATCTCCTTCTGTGGTCTTCAATCTTCTGGAGCAATGATACAATGTTTAAATCGCGTCTAATATCCTCGTTCCTTCTCCGATTCAAGAGAGAGAGGGACCTTGCATCCCTCTTAGAAATTTCATTTCGGCTGCCTGAATCCTCTGCACGTCCCTTTTACCAAGAGTCCATGTCACACTAGCATACAGGAATCTGGGGATAGACATAGTTTTATAAAACTTCGTTTCGGTATCCTTCCGTGTTTTATTTTTCAAGTACCTATGAATCGTTCCACAGTTGCGTCTAGATTTTCTTATTTACTATCCCAATCAATATCAGTTCCATATGAGATATTACAACCCAGGTAATTAAAATGACTAACCTGATCTAAAATCTAATTATTCACGACTATCTTAGTTCTTATAGGATACCTGCCCTGAAATGCCATCGTTGTAGATTTTATAGCAGAGATCTGTAGGCCATAGTCTTGTATGATGCTATTGAACGTAAATATCGCTCGCTGTAACTGGTCTCATGATTTCTGTATCATTACGTTGTCATCTGTATATAGCAATGCATTCACATAATATTTCACTGAAGTGATATTCCCGAGTCAACTTTAGCTGTCCATCGCCGAAATATGTCGACAATGTAGATATTAAAAAGTGTCGGTGAAATAGGGCACCCTTGTCTCACACCTTTATTTGTAGGAATATCTTCTGATAATTTACCATTCAAATCCACGACAACCGCTGTCTTGTAATACGAGCTCCTAGGAACTTTAATTAATTGCGAGGGGAAACCCCTTCGTTCCATTATACTCCAGAGTAGTGAACGTTTCACGTTGTCAAAAGTTTTCGACACATCTATGAATGCTAGATGCGTCTCTAAGTTAAATTCCCTTCTTTTTTTAATTATTAATTTAAGTGCAAAGATAGCATCTATGCATAATCTCCCCTTCCTGAAGCCATTTTGTTCTTCTGATATTAAAGCGTCAGGTATTGTCTTCAGTCTCCCGTTTATTATTCTAGCGCAGACCTTATATACATTGCGTATAATAGCTTCACCAAAATTCTCGTCAATGGACACAAAGAAAAACTAAGTTATTAGGAGGTATGAAAGGAAATAAAACTTACAATATAATGAAAAATGGGAAGATAGAACTGATAGAGTTGTTTATATTTAATGAATCTTCCGAAGTATTTCAAAAAACAAAAAAAACACTGTTGATAAGTCAGGAAGAGATCGGCTGAGAAGAAAATATGAGGACATTTGTAGGATATTTATCCTGTAATAAAAAGAGATATTTATAGAATATGTATAAGAGAATATTTATAGGAGCTGGAATTTACGATGTTCTCAAATGGAAGGCTTAAGAAGTTGGTCGCATCATTACCTTCGTTACAGAAGTAACGACGAGGCATGTTACATCCAATTGAGATGCTACTCGTGACACAAAGGCACCAGGAACTTAGCCTAATAAAACATGTGAAGGCGCAGCTCCGAACCAGAAATGTTACAGTTGTGCATTCAAGGTCACATGTTACGTTCACACCTCGGTGTTACTTTCTATATCCATTCATGTTTCTATGTAAATCCGTGTATGAATTATGTCCTGAGCAGAACATGATTCCTGTTCAACATCGTCAAAGATATGATCACAGATGTTTTACATATATATTCAATAAAATAGAAATAGAAATTTTACAATGCAAATAAACAGTCATACAAATTGTTTGTGCGTCTACGTGGCCGCACGTGCGTGTGAATTTGTACAAATCAAATTTGTATCATTTATATTTCTTTAACATTTCACAACTCTGTTTGGATGTGTATTACGATGTTAATATTTTAATTTTGCATATAGATAAATTAAAAAAAAAATAAAGATCTAATGACTATATCAAACATGTGACTGAAGAGTGTTGTTTCACTTAACTATTATAAAAGGTGAATTAATAAACTTTTTTTTAATTTCAACTTTACTGAACGCACAATTAAAGTTAACGACGATTATCGAGACGATTTCATCAATATTTTTATTTATTTCTTTTTAAATTGTTTGTTTATGGAGGGCGTTGCTAATAAGGGATCCCATAGTGTAAAACACTATATTAGTGGATATGTTAATATAATAATCGAAAATTTTATATCACTCTGCTCAAACCTAGTATTCGTAATAAAATACGAAAGTAATAAAAACCCTTAACTTAAATACTATCGCACTGAATTTCAATTCTATGTTACATGTTTATCTCAAGTCGTTTTGATTTGTTTCTCATTACGTGCTGAAATATTTCAGTTCGTTCCTATATCTACGTTACATTTTAATACAGTACGTTTTGGTTCTGTAAATAAAACTATTAGATAAGCTGCAAAAGATTAAGTAAACTCGCAAAACATGAGAGTGTATAAAGCACTAATTCGCCCAGTAATGGTGTGTGTGTGTGTGTGTGTGTGTGTGTGTGTGTGTGTGTGTGTGTGTGTGTGTGTGTGTGTGTGTGTGTGTGTGAGGGCGCGCGTGGGTGTGCGTGCGTGTGCATGTGTGAACGCTCGTGCGTTATCTCGATATCTTTGGATTTAGCTTTCCATTTCTTCCTGTACGTGTTCGGTTTAGTTCCCTAAGTATATTCGGTAGGTTCTCTCAGTATATTTAATATGTGAACAAAATAGTTTTATCAATAACAGTGACAATAGATTCATTCTCTATACCACAGACGTTACCATTAATGTTACGAAAGAGAAATAATACAGCTGCCATCTTAAGCCGTTCGGCACACAAGAAACTATGACCAATATTACGCTTAGGCTGTGTTACTCGCGAGATGTTACCTAGAAACAATTTTATTCTGCCCGAGACGAGTGGGATAGGAGCATAACACGCACTTTCATGGCTTTAACCCACCCATAGACTAAAATATTTAAGAGCCACAGCTATGGTTATCATCATGAGACAGAAATGCCTTAGATATACAAAGAAAAGTAATAAGCATGTCTATTTTAACAGTTGGTATCTACTTCTCAACCAGCCAAAAGCGGAGGGAAGCAGAACATGAATGTCTTATGTTAAAATTAAGAATAGACGAAGGAGATTAATTGAACAGAAAAGTCATTCGAGTCACATAACAGTTTACAAACATGTCCATTTACGAACAGTGCGCAACCGCGACCTCTTAACAAACGCTTAAGAGATGTTTATTGCTGCATAAAACAGTGCCCGTGCAATTAGCTGCACCGTCCAGAAGGCAGACACATAGATATTTTTAAATTTTCATACGCAGATATATGTACTTAAATTATAATCATCGCTAATATAAGATTCAACTTTTCTTTCATTCAAGCTGTCACTGCTTTACTCTTCTGAATTTCTTTAACGATAATAAGAAACATTCAAATCCATTTGCACACACAGCACAGCTGTGAAACACTACGCAGTTACATTAACTAACGTCAGTTCGTAGACGTATCGATGCTTGGATGATAACAGCTCATCAAGTCAGTTCGAGGTAGCAGTGAATCAATGCAAGCAAGAACACGATTACAATTCACTACACCTACCCCACACCAGTATTCTTGTATTTGATCTCTCTCTCTCTCTCTCTCTCTCTCTCTCTTTTTCCGTCTATCTAAATACCTAGATTCCTCTTGTTTGCTGTCTTTTTAGCGCGCGCATCCACCCACACTCGCGCGGGCGTGAAAGTTACCATTTCACATTGCAATGTTTGGAACAAATCGTTACTTTTTTTAACACTACTAGCAAATGCTTCTATAATAAGAAATTATTAACAGATTAATTAAAATTACTTTCTAGCCTGGGTGGGTTAAGGATTTCATTATCATAAAGGAAACAACTGAAAATAAGTTACAACTAAACCAGTCGAAATAAGAAGAAACAGAGGCTGAGGTAAAGAATTAGAAATGAGGTAGAAGAATGCACAGAGTTGAGGGAACAAGAGACAGCACTGAATTAGTATCGTTACAGAACCGATATCCTTCTGCTCTTTATAACTTGACTATATCAGCCCCGTGTATTAGATTATGTATTTAAAAATTCCTTCGTATACTCCATGAGCCGTCTAGGTATTATAAACAATTTCATTACATATAGACCTACGCCAACAAGCATGTCAGTTTTAACAGTTGGAATCTACTTCTCAACCAGCCAAAAGCAGAGGGAATCAGAAAATGAAATGTTTTATATTACAATTAAGAATAGACTAAAGAGAATAATTGGACAGAAAAGTCATGCCAGACACGTAACAGTTTACGTTCATGTTAATGTAGTAACACATTCATGAAATATAGTAAAAATAGACTATATTTCAAACAACTGCCACATTATTGAATTTATCGTTTCGAATCGACTTTCATTATCAATGAATATATAAGTTTGAGGGCCAGAATCCATAGAGTCACATAGTACTTTCGCTTTGTTTTTGGCGTATTGAAGTTTAGCAATTTTGTTAATATAATTTCACACACTACGATATAACAATACCTACTACTAAAACACAATAATTATATCCTTTATTTAATTTTTATCAAATCAATGTGTTCCTATGGAAACAAATGAAACTGTTCATATTTCCAACTTATTCTCTAGGCCTGTATACTTTCTACATCACATCTGAAGGCTCAAATCAAATTGCGGCCACAAAAATCTATACTTTCGTATTTTATTACATGTAGGGAAAGTCAGGATTACGGCTTGAGAGTGTCGGAATGTTAGTTTCCCTCTTTTCGTTATTAAGTTAATAGGCCTATGACACTTCATGTTTTACATTAGGCTGTCGTTTTTGAAGATTTTTATGTATAGTTCTCGAAATAAGAAAAAGCCATACTCTTGTTTAAATATATGTGATTTACAAGTCCAGTTACGGTACTACACAAAACTGAATTATTGCAAGATTTTTCTTTTTGTTAACACACAACAAATTTGCCATTTCTATGGTTACGTGAGTATTCATCCAAAATTTAACTTGGTTAGGATTTACAGCGACCATCGACTCCTCTATTACCCTATTAATTCAGTCATAGACTTAAAAGTATTTACAAACTGACTGTCTCGAATAACGAAAATTTACGGGTGTTTATAAGTCGTATGGAAATGCCTAGACAATAATTGTTTACCCTTCCTGTATTGTGATGTTCTTTGTACACGGAAACGACAAAAATCTCCGGAACCTGTGAATTTCCAAGGTCGGTCTCCCGACGAGCTGACTCTTACAATGGTATCTATTTACCATTTCGTGAGACGCAAATAAAATTAGCGTCTGATGCTTCGTGAATGTCGTACACAGCATTTGCCAAAAGTGGACTTGAATATGTGGCAACGTTAAATTTCTCCATTTTGTCAGGACAATACGTTAACCTGTCTAATATAGGCGGGCCTTAGCAAGTACCGAAGCGACACCTACATTTAAATACATACAATTATCTCCATATGTCTCCCCATCACCACTGGACGTGATTAACTGTAGTTTGGCTTCTCTTTGGCAGTGCTGTAGTGCTAGCTGCAGCTCGGCTTCTTGGTATAACAAATCATAAATTCGTTTGAAAATAAATAAACAATTAAAAAACTGAAACTTTTTGCTATATAGACTTTTTGTTAATACTTTCAATTATAACCATTATGGTTATCATCATGAGACAGAAAAAGTTTACATAAAAATATTTTAATAATAGGCCTAAATATATACTTGCAAAATATTTTTAATTATATATTTTATTTCTCATAACGTGATGTTTATTACCACTTGAATTGAATGCGTAGTGTAAGTTACTTGTACACGAGTGTGTGAGTGAGCGAGTGAGTGAGTGAGTGAGTGGGTGTGTGTGTGTGCGCGCGCGCGCGCGCGTGTGCAAAGTGTTTGTATGCATATTTAAATTAGAATAAATCTAAAATTACATATTTATATTTAAAATTGTGATAATTGACCAGCTCATAGAACAGGTCTATAGGCCTACATTTACCTGTCTTTCTTATAGAGAAGTGAGTGATGATCTCAGCAATAAACGAGGCAGGTTTCAAACTACATGCGGAATATTGAGAAGGACAATGAAAAGGAAAGCTAGACAAGAGACGTATATCAAATTCTATAAGACAATGGCAGTTCCAGCACTCCTGTATGGATGCGAGACCTGGACTATAAGGAAGAAGGACTGGTGCCAATTACAGGCTGCAGAAATGAGCTATTTGAGATCGGTAAAGGGATATACGCGACTCGATCGTATAAGGAACGAGTATATTACACGATAACTTGATATAGTTTCACTAAACGAACTCATTCAGAATTATAGAAATTGCTGGAAACAATATCTAGAAAGAATTGACAATACCCGCTTTTTGAAGTTGGCTTATGAGTGTGAGATGGTTGGAAGAAGATCTGTAGGCAGGCGAGTCGTAAGTTGGTGGGAGTCATGAGGCCGGAATAGGAGAAATCCTATCGATGAAGTGATGACGATGATGATGATGATGATGTTCTAATAAAAATTATACAGCAACGATAAAGCGAGTGAATAAAAGTTTTAATAAAAATTAATAAACTATAAAAACAATTAGTTACTTTGTTTTCTAATAAGTTGTAAAGACAGGCATTGTTCAGATGTTAATTGATTCGGGCCGTCAGACAGGATGCTGCCAATTATTTTTCTCGGTATAGAATATTATTTCAAAGTAGAAGCAATATTATTGTGTTTGTGTGAACCCAACGAAACGACGACGTTATTGGGTGTTAAAGGCGTGCGGAATGCGACTCAGGAGGAGCAGTCGTTTGATCTACGTAACACGCAAAAGTGCGTTTTATAAAGAGCATGGAATGTCTTTAAACACAGCAGCGGCAATAAGGAAGAAACTCTGGTTGCGTGGATGTAAGCGCGCCGTTGAATTGTGAAACGCGTCTCGCCTTTTCCAATACAGGAAATACACACCAGACTTTGTAGTTCGGTCGCACAAGTACTCATAACAACTAACCCATAAAGCATCGGCTGTTATTGTCTCGATATTCTTATGCTTTCATGACGTCTTTAACGGCCATCATCAAACACACACTGGAGTTTAAAATAGAAAGGCAACCGTGATATAGAAATTTTGTAAACGCCAATAGTTCATTGACGTCTGGCTATTTCTTGGAAATATGTGTTTGTATATATGTATCTGTGTGCGCGCGCGCGTGCGAATTAGTTAACTACCGTACACAATGATTGATTCTATAATCACATGAGATACGCTTAATGGAGAGTTACAAAATAATACAAACCAGTTTATGATCAATAACGGTTTTTTCTGTTACAAACTTTTCTTATTCTGTTTCCTTCCTTTAGATCCGAATTTATGCCTGTGTTTTCCTCATTTGCTATATTCTTATTGCAACCAAACTGAATTCGTTTCTTAAACTTGAATAATAATTATTATTATTTTAATTTTTGATGCAGCCTCAACACACCTTGTAGCGATCAGAAACTCCTCGAAGATTCCTATTGAACAGGGAATTGGAATTACTAATTTAATGATGTGAAAAGAGTGCATAGAACAGTATGAATGCCCTGGTATACCCACTCTATCAAAATAATAACTATAACAACAAAAACAACTAACGCAGGATAATAATTGCTCCTTTCTTGTCGGAGTATAATGGTATCTATTATTGTTAATACATAATTATATTAAAAATTACATATTACTACCGGTCGTAAGTTAAATATGAATACCTTGTAAGGTGCATACACACAGTAATGGAATACACACTATCGGACATTCGGAAAGATATAATATAATATAGATTTTTATAACATAATAAAATTGCAGTATTAAAAATAAAATAGAGAGCTCAAGTAAAACATCCTCGTTTGAAAGTAATTAATGCAAGTATATGTTATTATTGCACGGAGAACTGTTACTTCTCCCTGGAAGTTAAGATATTACATAATACACTGGAAAATACTAGACCTATATATTTTTCTTTTATAAAATTGCTAAACTGCTATAATTGTTTTTATTATTTAGACAAAGCTTTTCGTCATTACTGACATCTTCAGGTCTTAAACAACGAAGTTGTTAAGACAATTGTATATAAACAATTATAGCAGTTTAGCAATTTTATAAAAGAAAAGTAAGGATGGCTGCTAATTTAAACAATACGAAGAATAAAACATGCGAATTGCAAGCAGATAAATATAAAAATGTAAGGGAATTTTTTAAGTATTTAGAAACAATTATAGCAGTTTAGCAATTTTATAAAAGAAAAGTAAGGATGGCTGCTAATTTAAACAATACGAAGAATAGACCTATATATATTATATAATACTGTTATGATGGTAAATAATGTAAGGTCTATAACAGACCTATATGTAATGCGTAATAACATAATAATACTGCCTCGTCCAAAAGGATAGTAGTCTGAACCCTTTGATTTAATAATGTGTTCTTAAAAGTTCGGATCTTCCCGACACTCTCTGTGAACCAATCAGACTGCTGTATTGAATCCACCTTTGCGCGGCGTTCATACAATGAGTAGTATTTATCAATCCTAGCCTATTACACTATTGTTATTATGTTTATTATGTTTATTATATATAAAAACGGTTTACCTTAACGTAGAAGGCAGAATTCAGTCGCACTGTCGTACGAGGTAAGGTGTACGAAATCTGATCGAAATGAAATCGAACAGAAACTGCATGGACGGTAACACCTCGCAATTTCTGTCACTCACCTGTAACGAATAAATAAACAAATTTAAAAATTTCATAAAACTATGTAGGCGTATATTACCTTTTTGGATATACTTACATACTACGTTAGAAGTCTACTTTATACATAAGAAATTACATAGAAGAAGAAGTTTAGGTGCCCATTCTCCTTTTACGCCATTCAAGAAAATATTTCTTCCAAATATTATTCTTTTATATTTTTATTATAGTTATATTACCGAAGTATTGTACTCAGCTACTTCTGACTTGAGTGTTATCCAAGGTGGCTATCATTTGTCTGGTGAATGTGTTTTCTATTGTCGGCTCCATTAAATTTTTCAGTAGCCGCAATAAGTAGAACATTTGTCGGAACGAAAACTGATCGTAACGACAGCGATCAGTATTTTAAAAATTGCTGACAATGTTTAAACTTAGCAACCAACGGTTTGCAACTACGAGGAAGACGACTAACCGATAGCTTAGAGTGGATTAAAAACATTGTTTAATTACTGTGCGAAACGTCATTTGTCGTGACGATTACTGGTTTTCGCGGCATTTGGTCGCATCCTTTGATCCCGCTTAACAGCGCGGCGGATCCGCTGGTAGAAGTTGTATAGAGAATTTTGCAATCAGTGTAGTCTACCAATCCACAGTGCTCATCGATGAGTTAGCTAACCGATAGTTGTCGAGTTGACGAGTTAATTTCAGAATTGCTTTCATGTAGAGAATTCCGGTCAGTAGTTTTTCTGAACAACCGACATTCTAAATTTTTTTAGATGTCTTTTGTGCGTATGTTTGTTAAGGGTGTAAAACTTCGGTTAGGCAACGTGACGTCCAGTGAACGTTCCAAATATTTGGTATACAGACTTATGTAAACTCGTGTTGTCAATCAAAATAGCCTGTCGGTAGAATTTACGATCGCTTCAAGTCGCTGGCGGCTCCTTCATTTTAGAATAGGTTAAGGAATCTGATGTTCAAGATTGAAGTTCGCATTAAAAAAATATAGTAATTAAAAAAATATTCCTTAGGAAATGGGCAGAATTAGTAAGGATGCAGGTTATAAATGATTTCTTACTTAGTATATGTAATATTCTATAATATTAGTCCTCAGTGCCAGAGCATTGATTCCCCACTTTACATGTCTTCATTAGATATTTGTGAACACTCACAATTACATACGAAACAAGAAACTGTACTTTTCCTTCAAGAAAAATGTACTACAGTATATCACTCTAGACCATATTTACATACTCCACCATCTTCGAACAAAACTTTATCATCGTACTTTATCATACTTTATCGTCTCCGAACATACGAAATAATTTTTTTCGTTTTAGTCTTTATCATCGGATTATCGATATTGTTAAAATTCGTTTTCATTTTCACTGGCTACATGCTCCTAAATGTTCATTACCGTAGATAGTCTAGACGTTAGTGTTTTGAATGTGAATTACCTCTATTGATTAAACAAATAATGGCCACCGAGAAACTGGGCAAAGGAAAAATTAGAAATTAGCGAGTGACGGACGAAGGAGGAACGGATTCAATTAACGGTTTAACTGTGACAGTTTTAGAGTGGTGTCCTTTTGGTTCGGTCCCTTACGTACGGCACACGACGGATGCCCTTTAATTAAACTCTCTCTCGCTCTCTGTCAGTTTTATTCTCTACTCTGTTTCCCTCGCCGTCAGACAACAATTATTGCATTAACAATGAGGCCAGCGGCGTTGTCACCGGTCCATTGTTGTCCTCTCACCACCTTCAATCAAAATCACTTCCACAGTTGACTGCCGCCTCATTTATAAAATTACAGCGACAATAGGCCTTTCTTTCAACCTATTAATGCCCTTTGATAAATGTAGGTCACAGTACAGCCCAAATTGGTTGCGTAATCATTCCTCTTTGAGACTTGTAATTTCGTAAATGTTTCGAGCAGTAAGCAAGTATATATGTTCAGCGTTACTTGTGAAAAATTAAAAACATTAATTCTATGTGGCTTTATAGTTTGTTACCAGTAAACTAGGCTGAAAACTGATGTAATGGTAAGGAGCTGTTCATGTATAAATGAAGAATTGGCGTACTTGTTTTTCAATAATTGATTGCACAGGTTTTAAAACATAATTGTAAGCACAAACCCGTGTAAACTCTTTATTAAAATGTTAAAAATGAAACAACGGTGCCTACCAAGTATCGCAGTTTATTAGCGATTTATATTATAAGCTAGATAATCTCTCTCTCTCTCTCTCTCTCTCTCTCTCTCTCTCTCTCTCTCTGGTGGCAGTCAAGTATTGCTTAGATTTACCCTGTTTTCTGTTCCTGAAAACCTGCCATTGAATATTTATTGAAGTGTTCGAGACCCGCAACGTTAAAGCAAACTACTGCAACTTTATAAAGAGACTGGTGCATTTAGATGCACGACATACTACCGAAAAGGGTTTATTCCCTCCAACACAAAACAAAGACTCATTGTAATTAAATTTACACTTAAAACATTGATGATATTAGCCGCTTTTAATAACCCAGTAACGCGTTTAGAGACGTGTATACCGGGATTATATGTGTTCTAAAAATGATTTTGAATTCTTTGATGATACTTCCAGAAGCTAGTTACAACAATTTCATTGAAAACCACTTATAGCTTACAAACCCACTTACTTACTTATACTAACTATAATGTTAGTTTCTTTACCAACTAAAATTCTGTATAAAAACTGTATGCGTATTTTAATAAATTTTTAGCATTCAATTTCTCAAAGCATTTGTTATCTGTCAGCAACTAAATTGTAATGGTTTCTTTCGCCTCTCTAACTGGAAGGCCGAATTGAACACAATCCACTTGACTTAGGCACTCAATTTATTTTTTTGAAATGGTTTAAATTTGTTGCCCGTCTGTTACTATTACCTGTAACAATTAATTATCTAATGTTGAAATCATAAGAGTAACGTATAAGAGTTTGTTTTTGTGCATGTTGTTTGTGCTGGGGGAGAGGTGTCTATGCGTGCAAGCTTTTATCAATATTTATGATGCTTTTAGTGGCACCAAGATTGTTTGATACCGTTCGTATTATGAATGTTTTATGGCCGTATTAACATGTAGCCATATAAATTTCTAGTGATTCGTCTCGCAATCAAGTTACAGCGTGAGTGTTAGGTATGCTACTGTATATTCTACAATAAGACAATAAATTAAAAATACAATAACTATGTCCTTCCTGTAGGAAACTAGGTCACTGGCATTTTACGACTACATATTTTGTCGCTTAAAAGTTATGAGTAATATTTTCTATTTCACAATTCGATAAAAGATTATAATCTAATATATACATTATCTGTTTTACGACCAACTCTACATAATATGTGCTTTTGTGTTCTAATGAAATTCGGATGAAAGTGCGGACATATATGCGAAATGCTCTATGATATTTGCAAAAAATTCCTAAACAAATATATTAACCCAATTTACACTACACATGAGAAAAAGTTTAGACTCTCTCTCTCTCTCTCTCTCTCTCTCTATATATATATATATATATATATATATATACTGTATATATATATGTATTGTAACGTCACAGAACGTTCCATAAAGGAATTTAATCGCAAAGTAAATTATCATAAGAGGAAGGTGAGGTGAACAGTATCGAACCCAAGTAATCCGAAAAATTTTGTAATATTGTCCGATAATTAATATCATTAACATGAAAAAACGACAAAGACTATGACTAAGACTCAAACCCCATATATATATTGTTTAAGTGAAGAACAGTGTAAAACTGATAATGTACTATAAGAGAAACAGATAATCTCAGAAATGACCAAAATGAGGTCATTACATATTAAGAAATGTAACTCTGAATAGGGTATAAAAAACTATTTATTGTGAATTAATGGACAAGATCTATTATTATACTTTGTAATATAAATAAAATAAATGTATTAAATGATTTGAATACATTATTAAAAAGGATGTAAGTTAAAATAAAAAATATATAAATGTTATGACAAAAAATCTAGGTTTAGGAGCTGACACCAATCACTCAGATATTATGTGAAAATTAATTATTATAGAATTAATATAAAAAATATATGTAAATATCAACTAGACAGAGACAAACAAATTATCTTAAATAGAGAAAGCTGTAAATTGATTAGAAATCAATCAAAATAGTCAAAAACAGTGTTAAACTGAAAACATGTGATGAACATATAAAATTGTAATATTTATGAATTTTATGTTGTCAAAATGCAACAAAATTGTATTCTAAAGCTGAAATACAATATAATGTAACTACACTTATATATATATGACCACCTAAAACACTTTAACAGTCAAGTTATGAAACTATTTACCTATACCATACCAGGCTGAGGCCAGAAAACAATCACAAAAATAGTCATATTTGACAGAATAATTGCAGAATATTAGAAAAAATAAAGGAAAAAGGTACAATACCATAATGTACAATGAAACATACTTGCTCAGTTGAAGACAAGCTTAATTCTTAGAGAATTGTAAATATAAAAGTGAAAATTGTCACACCAAGAAAATAACTCTTCTGTGCATAACAGTATGATGCTAAGTAATATTACAGTAAAAATAAAATGTATCAGGATAAACCAGGTATTCCCAAAGATAAACAATATAACAAACTCTAAGTGAATACCCAAAAAATCCCATAATAATACCGAAAAAGACAAATTATCATCAAAAACTAATGACAAAAATCTAGGCCATATGTAATGCCTATAGAAAAATGAACTTATTTATGTATTATATGTTTTAATATTTGTTTATTTTGTTATGAAAGGATAAATATGTTATGTATTAATGTTATAGCTAGAACCAAGCAACTTCATAACATTTTAATAATTAGAGAATTAGAATTTTGTGCAAACACTACAAGGTAAGAATTGTATTTTATGTTAATTTATTAGATTTAATTTGTTCAAAACCAATCGTGTATGGTATCATTGTATTCAGTTAAAAGCAGAGAATCCAAAAATAATAATGGCATGCAGATTGTAAGTAGTTCTGTAAAATTCTTTGACAAATACCAGAATAATTTCAGTAATATCCTTTAGTATGAAGAATAAGAAGTTTTGTTCTAAAGCTTCTACGGAAGTCAAATTTGTTCTATGATGTTCCATTTGCATATTCTCGAACGTTCCAGAAGAAAATTTTACACAAAAATACCGGAAGTTAATGTCAAAAAATTAAAACAATGAGCCTTACAGAGTATATAAGGAAGACGAAATTTGACACAAAAAACACTTTATGCTTTGAATCCACAAGAGACACATCACCTACGAATCCGATCATCTCGTCCAAGGCGAAGTCGAAGAACAAGAATTCAACACGAGAACACAGAAAGGCTTTTTCCCGTACATGACTGACTGACTTAACCTATACAAGGAGTATACGCTAACGTGTTGTTGAATAGAGCAGCAACACGCCATATTTAATAGAACGCACACAGCCAGATATCCAACGGCCCTGAAAAAGACCGATTTTAATAGAGAGAATCAATTTTGCTGGTATTTGCTAAGACAAACTGACTTTGACAACATTCCCAAAACAATTTACTGACACGAGCCTTCTACGTTAAGTCTGGAACTAGCGCTGTGACGGCCGAATAGAGAAACCACGCAGACAGCTGTTCGCCGCCGCCAGAATTCAAAGCATAGATACAGTACGAATTTATTTCAATCGTGCGGAGTTTTAAAACCGTAATTTGAATTATAAATAATTACCAGTGCGTGAGGAACGTAAACACGGAGAGACGCAAGATTGGAATCGTCCCCAAGAGAAGTGTCCAGTGAAGGAAATACTTACCCACCGGAACGTGAGTTGTTCAAAAGTTAAAATCATTTATACCTGGTATCCTTTGTCACACAATTGTACTACACATGTCAAACACCTTCAAATCACACAATTTTTGTAAAGCATCACACTGATTTGTCTTGATAGTTCAAAGGAGTCACGTCCTGAGTATAACGGTTTTTCATACATTAAATTCATGCTATTCAACTGAGCAATAAAATATTTATTAGCCGATACTTACTTAAAAAACTTGTCAATAATAATTTTTTGTAACTCTGCAATTTTGTTTAAATTCGAGTGTTAGTCCTTCAGACGATTTTTATAAAAAGAAAGTTCATTAAACATACGTTATTTACAATTCAAACTGTCTTGTTCACATTTTTTTTATAGAATTAATTTAACAACTAAGAAATGAATTTTTTTTTAATAATAATAATTTCTTGGAACAAATATCCAAGTGGCGCCCACATACACATATTAGCTTAAGTTGTGTTTGCAGGACAACATCGTCGCAGAGAACCCAGCAATCATTAAGTATTAAAAGTGCGCGGAGTGTAACACCCGACATCACAACACATAACAACACGACAAAACACATACAATTTCTCTTTGTTATAAATTGACGAATCCAACGTGAGGCAACGAGGGAAAGACTTGACGAACTCACGTCATCATATCTGTTGGTTATAATATATATATATATATATATATATATAAAATCTAATACACATATTAATCTATACACATATATATATATACATACACACACACACACACATCTCCCTCCTCCCTCCCTCCCTCTCTTCCTTCCCATCTCTCACTCTTTCTATTTCTCTCTAACCGCGTACTTCTTTTTTCTTTCAACGTACGTTTCACTATTAATTTAGATTAAATTAAGCCTTTGTCACAGTACGGTGGTTTACTGACGCACACTTGTCAGTAGTATTGAAAACCTTTCACTGAAGTTGGCCTTCAGAGGTGGGGCCGAAACGTCTGATTAAATTTCCAACATCAATCAACAAGAAAATTTTTCAGAACACCACTGCCTTACAGCCAGGATAATAATTGTGACGTCGGCCGCGAAAGCCTAAGAAACAGATTAATTTAGACTTATAGAAGTTACTGTCCGAATTTTAAAAAATCTTTTATATTACTTTCATAAAAGTATGAAACACTTAGGTTACTAGTTCATAAGACAAGTGACAATAAAGTTCAATTTAAGAGAATTCACAGACCTAGAGATCTGCTATAGGTTTACACATATTATATAATCTGTGTGTACATGTTGATGTGTTTGATTAGGCCTAATATAAGTGCAATAAAAGTCGAAATTATTGTTACACTGCCTTACATTATTGTTATTGTTATTGTTACATTTAATAATACTCCCTTAAAAAAACCGTATGTGTACAGCTGCCTCTTTAACATCCAGAAAGTGGAGAAAGTACCGGTACTTGTGTTCCCCCCCCCTCTGTCATCATCTTTCAGATCGTTCACGATTGTTGTCGTGCCAATTTGTATGCTATGACATTTCTTAAAAAACGGTGCATTCTGAAACAAATATTTAACATTATTTCTTCATCTTTCATATTTTATTTCTAAATGACGTAAGAATTGGCCAAAATTATTTCTCTATCTTACCGATACATAGGCTACAGTGTAAGCTGTCTTCAAAAATATATCCTTATAGAGGCCTAACAGTTTGTCTAATGTTTTCGACAAACTCGATTCGCTATATGAAGGAATCTGTTACCTCATTCCTCTATCTTTGAGTTTTTGTTTATGCGCGCATTGTGTGCGTGCGTACGGGCGTATAACATCTGCACTGATCGTGGTTTGTCTGATCAACAGTTCCCGTTGCAGATAACAAGTTTCTATTACACACAATTAAAGAAGATGACAATAAATTTATCCATTGAACAGAAAACAAGAACATAATGGGCATCGCCGCCAGACGCGCAGCAGCCCTCATTCTAAAGTAATTTACTTCAAACTTTATTAATTAGAAGTTACGAGTATATTCACTAACCCTCTATAACGATCATTAGTGTCTTTGCTCATTACAAGTGCAATAATAGTTGAAATTATTATACGTTTTATAATGACGACTTATATATTCCGAATGTACACATCTGTGTCTTTGACACCCACAATATGGAGTCAAGAACTGTACTGGTGTCTAAGTCTTCCTTTGTCTTCTTCTTCCAAATCATTTAGGATTTATCACTGCAATCCGGCTTCTATGATCTATGGTTTCTCTCAATAAACTATACGCTCCAAATAGATCATAATCTCTTTTTTACTCTACTAACCTTGTTGACGACATAAAATAGTTACACACCGAAATGATTTTTCTACTTCGAAATGCGTCTATATTTGTTTGTTTAATTTTATTAGTTACGTACAACTTCGATCAACTTTACGAAGGGAACTTTTCCGTATACACGGTGAGGACTCCCTTTTTCTTATCCATTTAACGAGGTTGCGAATTCCGAAAAACTGATTTCACATCGTCATACACTCTAACTGAAAATAATCTAAAGACTTTAACTCGCGTTCGTGTGTGTAAGACATATGCATGAGCACGCGAGCGTGAGCACAAACGCGCAAGTACGCACACAAAGTAAACACAGTATGACTCACTTAAAAATGCGTATATACAGTAAAGACAGTTACATGTATAAATGTAAATTTATTAAAGATTATAATCGGGACGGTTTCCGAACAGTAAGTAATCTATTTAAGCTATTTGACAATGTTTGTTTTATTCTTATATGTTAATTTCCTTAGATTTATTTTCGTTGATTTTACTTCCATGTTCCATAAGGAAATGGAAGTATGGTGATGGCGAAAAAATCGTGTTCGAGATAAGGGCTGATTCTGATTGTACTACCCTCAAAACATAAAGAAAAGTCATTTTTCGAAAAGTGTCTGTGTGTGTCTGTGTGTCTATGTGTAAAATGTTTCTATGGCAAACGATAACAGCCGCAAATTTAAACAGAATCAAAATAATGTTTTGCATACGCACCTGAATTGTAGAGTACCCAAGGTCTATTGATTTTAGTGAAGATCGGTTAAGAAGAAGGGGTAGTTTACCGTCAGCGTTTTATGTTTTAACAAGGGTTTGACGAACGATAACTGCCGTAAATTCAAACAGAATCAAATACTTTTTTGCATACACCCCTGAATTGTAGAGGACTCAAGGTTTGTTGATTTTGGTGAAGATCGGTTAAGAGAAAGGGGTAGTTTACCAGCAAAATTTTATGTTTTAACAAGAGTAAAGTACTTAATTTTGACAAATAAAGTATCCTGAAAAGAAGATCATAATAGTCCACTGTAGAAACATAGATGAAATATCTATAAATGAAGAGGCTAGTTGAAGGGGGTGGGGGTAATTTTTTAAATTGAAAATGATTGTTGAAGGGGAGGGGATAATTTTACTTCCATGTTCCATAAGGAAATGAAAGTATGGTGATGGCAAAAAAAAAATCGTGGTGGAGATTATTGCAGATTTTGATTGTACTACCCTCAAAACATTAAAAAAAGTCATTTTTCGAAAAGTGTCTGTGTCTGTGTCTGTGTCTGTCTGTGTGTCTATCTGTCTGTGTGTCTGTAGATTTTTTTTCTATGGCAAACAATAACAGCCGCAAATTCAAACAGAATCAATAATTTTTTGTATACAGCCCTGAATTGTAGAGTTCTCAAAACTTGTTGTTTTTGGTGAAGATCGGTTAAGGGAAAGGGGTAGTTTACCTGCAACGTTTTATGTTTTAAAAGGGTAATTTTATTTTTATGGCGAATGATAACTCCCGCATATTCAAAGAGACTCAAATAATCTTTTGCATATATTCCTGACGTTTTAAGTAATCAAGGTCTGTCGATTTTGGTGAAGATCGGTTAAGGGAAAGGGGTAGTTTACCTGCAACATTGTATGTTGTAACAAGAGACATTTTCTCATGACGAATGATGATAACTGTCGTAAATTCAAACAGAATCAAATAATTTTTTACATATGTACCTGAGTTGTAGAAGACTCAATGCCTATTGATTTTGGTGAAGCTCGGTTACGGGAAAAGGGAAGTTTACCTGGAACATTTTTTGTTGTAACAAGATTAAAGAACTTAATTTTGATAAATAAAGTATCCTAATAAGAAGATCTTAATAATCCACTGTAGAAACGTAGATGAAATATCTATAAATGAAGAGGCTAGTTGAACGGGGTGGGGGTAATTTTCTATAAATTAAAATTATAGTTGAAGGGGGAGGGGATAAGTTTTATGTGTACTACGTTATCGGCAACAAAGTAGTAGTTTGTTGTTAAAATTCCTTCCCGGGCTGTTTGGTCGTAGTCCAATGTTTTCTGCAAAACCAGACGTTTCGGCAGTGCCGTCGACAGCCATCATCAGTGAAAATCGAGTGCGATAACGTGTGGTGGTATACGTTAGTGAACACAGTACTGTGGTTAAGGCTGAAGCAATAAGTGGAAAGAAGTAGTTTCTATGGAAACATTTCATTTCGTAAATGATTTTAAATATACATCTTAGAACCTGGAAGTCATGTATGATTCACCATAGGCCTACCGATATTTTATTTATATGTCAGTGTACTACGTTATCGGCAACAAAGAATTAGTTTGTTGTTAAAATTCCTTCTTTTGGCGTTTGGCGTTTGGCTGTTTGGCGTGGTCCAATGTTTTCTACAAAACCAGACGTTTCGGCAGTGCTATCGACCGCCATCACCAGTGAAAATCGAGTGCGCTAACTTGAGGTGGTATACGTTAGTGATCACAGTATTGTAGTTAAGGCTGAAGAAAGAAGTAGTTTCTCTGGAAATATTTTATTTTGAAAATGATTTTAAATATAAATCTTAGAACATGGAAGTCATGTATAGTTCTCCATACCGATATTTTATGTGTTCTTGCTTCTTTTGTTCATCGTAATGCTACTCCACTGCAGTCAAGCGGGGATCCACGCGGAGGGGACACCCCCAATGGTCACATCAAACGAAATCTTGACCTTGTTTTATGTCTGTAGAATGGTTTTGTGATTGTAATATGATACAAGAGTCAAATCACGTTATGTAGGCTAATAGATTTTCTCTAAAATTACTTTAAATCGTAACTGTACCTTACCACCATGTTAATTTTTTGTTTGGTACGTAACTTAAATGAGTAGTGTGTACTTTAAACTGTAAGTTAATGTTATTAAAATAACAATGATCGGACAAATACAGATATGATTTTATACTTGTATGTTAATCAATTAACTGTGTTGATAATGTGACGATTTAAAGGCAATTTAAATAGCACAAATAAATTTTTTGTTCTTATAACAAGTGAGAGTATAATCCACCCTCCCTCTGTACCTAGATACCTGTATCAACTTGTAAAAAGGCTAGTACGAACGTGCAAAGTACACTGTTATTAAGCGAAAACTAATAATCATTCTATTTAAATAAAAGACGTAATAATAATAAATGAAATACCTAACTCCTAACTAAGAAAAGGTAGGATAATTTATAGTAGTTAATTAATGGACAATTAATAATAATAAAAGTACGAACTACTTTTTTCTCTCGGCGTGTAAACTGCACTCGCTTCCCTACTCTCTGCCGCTAAACTAACGCCAGTCGACCGAGAATCTTTGACATGTAAGCAGCTTGAAAATGTGTCGTGAAATTTAAACTCACGTTTATGTTGCTAAAACGATGTAACAAGAAGTTAGTGTTTCTCATTTACATAATCCACATGTAGCTAAAACGAAATGAAACTTAAAACTAGTAATGTAGTTCAGATGTTGAGAAAATATTATTAATAAAAAAAAACTTAGCCGACACATCTCTTTATGAAAAGTAAGTGGTAAGATATGTTCCATACCATGTAAAAGGTAACATTAGTGCTGTTAAAAAATTAAATGTGAAAAGTGAACACCAACGTCAGGAGTGAAGTTACGACAACAACTGTACGAGCTCCAAGTAGCAGAATCCCAGCGTCATGACCTAGATCACAATTCTGAAACAACAAACTGAATGGAGGAACCAGAAGGACAACGAACTACATCCAGGAAAACCTACTGAAGAGGATCATCGAGACGACCAGCCGCAGATTCACGTTATACTCAGGTGACACTAAACCGTAACTTCTGTGGATACATTGTTTTTAACAACCTCAACAAAAAGAACAGTAAAGTTTCTTGTAAAAACTTATTTAAATCACATAAATATTAGCATATTAATGTTTGTAGTTTCTGTAATGAGATAGTAGTAATCTGATGATGGTTAAAGGTAAAGTTAATATGAAATTACATCAGACTATTCTTCAAATAGTTTGGATGATGTTGAAGTATGTTAGAATATTATAAAGTTAGAACCCGGATCCGTGGTAATCAAAGTAATACACAGCTGTATGATTTTGAGATACTAAGAGTAACAATTTAAAGAGTATTTGATGCAGAATCTATAAGAATTATCTTTTAAAGTAAAGTAAAAACAAAAAGATGACCATTAAAGGTATTATGTTTAAATCCGTAGTTAAGATACAATAATAAAGAGATGTTTTTGTCAATATCCAGAGAGTGAATAAATTTATGTAACCTTGGACAAATTCCTGATATATACATTGTCATAATTTGTTGGTAAGTAATTTTTACTAACTACGGCAGCTAGTTTAATTAACAGCAACCAATTAAACGGTTCCCTATGTTATAATGTCTTAACAGGAGAGACGTTATAATAAGAACGCGCTGTATTTTCATCTGCACTCATTCCTATGATTTATACTTGACCAGCAAATAGTGGTCCAACTTTTCATATTTCCCTCCCCCCAAAGTCAACTCTCCCCCTACCCAAATTGATTGCTGAATCCGCCCCTGACTGCAGTAGCAACACACGTCACTACAATAGTCATTACGCCTATTAACTACAACCGCAAGGAATATCAAAAACATTGAAGTTCATTTGAGTACAAAAGTTACTATGAATCAGAAGTAGAACTGTAAATAAGTAGTTGAAAAAATATCAACAGACACTCTAAGAATAGAAAACTTATTATGGTCGTTCCCATTTAAACACTGAAACTGTGATCGAAGCGAAAAAGTCTATAGAATTAATTCAAGCAAATACATCTGTTACAGCCTTCCGTGAAATTAAATATTTTGTTAACTAAGTAAATATAGCTTATTTGGTTTATGTAGAGACGTATTATATAAAGAGTTTATAAGAATTTACAATAAATAATATTTGTAAATAATTTAGGCAAACGACCAGTAGGAATAGTATAACCTTTTGTTAAAACGTTACAAGTTTATTAGTCATGAACGAAAATAAATATGGAAGAACGTGCAGCGGAAGGAAAGAAACAATGGACAGAACGGAAGAGACGGAGGCAAAAGGACAGCATTGAAAGTAACGGCTAAGTTGTTAGTTATGTGTGTGAAGTCGGAAGGAAGGGTTGTTAATTCTCTGTCGAACTCTGCGGCGTGGGGTTACGATCCAAAAGGGCAGTCAACCAGTGGAAAACCAAAGTTCTGTTGTCATGCCAACTACGAAAACAGGAAGATTTAAATTTATCGTCTCGTTTTCATAACAAATTGAACGAGCTTCTAATGGTAGTGTTTATTTTCCGTTCCACGTCCGAGAGAAAGTGTCTTTTGTTACGTATGGTCACTTAGTGCTGAGACTATTTTTCCTGAGCGAGAAGCGCGTTACTTTTCCTGTCACGTGACGTACGAATACATCGTGGTAGATGTGTTTTTAGAATATAACCGGACAGCCTTTGCACTACAAGAACTAATTTATCGAGCAAACTGTGAAATATTTAAATTTCCATACAAACTGAAAGATCATACAGACAAGTATCAAAAATAATTTTTATCTACTTATAGTCTGTTATTATATAACATTCCACAGAATTACTAACATAAATTAATGGAATTTAATTTTAATCTTATGGATATTCAATATTAATTGTGTACTATAAAAACACTATATAGTATGAACGCAAATTTGCATTTATTGATTATTACCATTTACATTTATGTGATCTTCACGACAATACTAAGAGAAGAACTAGTTTTTTTATTGTAAAATAAAATAGAAACATAAGGTTAATTAATAAAAAACGAAAGCAAATAAAACCTAAAGTAATTTTTAGCGTGATATGTAGATGAAGACGTAAGATGTAGAACTTGCTGATTAAGTAAAATGAAACTGTCTTGCACAGAAGCAGATTATATTTTACAGACGTGTTCCAATATCAGATATTAACTTTTTAGAGACAAGCTCACAACGTGTGCACAAAATATTTAAATAATAATATTGCTTATTTAAATTATAAATATTTTTAATATTTATTACATTTTAATATTTTATTTTAGAAAAATAAATTTTAATAATGGATTGTGGTTGTAGGTCACGTCGTTATATTTTTTCGTTGTAAAAACTAATTACGGCTTCATAGCGCGAAACATAAAGTACTTATCATTTCTCTACACAGCTTGTATTCATATGTATAACATAACGTTATTGTGACTGGTAACAGTAAATTTAAGAGCAGTAACCTTCGCGGACCATACTCCAACATAAGCGGTGAGGAACCGCGACATAGTAGCAACAAGTACACTACAAGAACCCGCAGTTAGCAGCTTAGTGTTCTAATATGAGTACCGTAAGGGGAATATTATCCCCCCGACTCACCGGAAAAGGATACATAACAGAAAAAAAACATAACCACAAATGTCCCAACGGTTTTACGTTCATGTGCGGTCGAATACGTGAACTCATATGACACCTGTCGCTAAATTCTGGTAAAATAAATAACTGAAAACGAAATGTGAACAGCTTAAGCTGTTGAACTGTACAAGAGACAAATATTTTGGCCGCTAAGTGATAAAACGACTTGCAACAGATAACTTACTATGGTGATCGAAGTCATAAACATTTAAACTATGGTCGAAGCGAAAAATTACAAAATCGATTCCAGCAAATTCATCTGAATTGCTTTTCATGAAATTAAATATTTGGTTAACTAACTAAATGTAGTTTATTTTGTTTGTTGAGAGACGTATTATAGCCTATAAAGGATGTATAAGTACTGACAATAAATAATTTAGGCAAACGACCAGCGTAAGTGTAGTGTAAACTTTTGTTAACACGGTACAAGTATATTAGTCCTGAACTAAAATAAATATGTACGACAACAACTCAGCAACCGTAAAAATCGATTATGCATATTTAGATTACTTTCATGGTCGTAGCAGGAATTAGTTTTGCCTCCTGACGCCATTCCATTTTAACATCTACAGTGAGCATATAACGGGAGAAGGCTTTGATAGAAAGATGGGAACCCTATAGCGCTGTGATGCGTCATCGCGGCGAGCTGTTGAGAACGCCTCGGGGAAATAATGCATAAAATGAACAATACAAGTCAGGAATGTGGTTCTTATCTTAATAAAACAAGACTAAAGTTATGGTCGTTGACACATCAAACTAAGCACATTCACACAACCTCGGAGGTTATGGAGGTAGTCACAAAATTCATCTATGTCGGTTCGCTCAGTATTAACAACTGAAGCTCAAGATCTAGCCTGGAGCATCACCACTGAGGTAGCAACACCTCAATGTAACTATATCCCCACGAGGGTAGATGGAAGAAGGGACAAGTGATAAACAAAAGTTACAGTACACAATAAATTGTTGTTATAAAGGTCTTCATACCTTTACGGCGAAATGAAACAGTTGATATTGTACAAACACGTCGATTATAAACAGGAAAGAAATACTTTGAAACAAGGTTCTTGTAGCATTGAAAGTATAGTTTATGCCACTGGCATGAAAACATCCCGTGGGATGTCATAATCGAGGTACATTGTGGCATAATTCAAGCGTTAGGTTAATAATGTCAAGCCATTTAAGTTTTAAACCACCGAAATCCACTGGATGAAAATACACACTGTTAGTTCTTGGTGAATGTTTTATGTATAAAATAAACATATGTAACATATATAAATATAGGTCGAAAAGAATATAGGTCTGAAAACAGCGGGCGGGAATTCTCAGAACTGTAAGTAGCATTTAAATTTGATAAGATTGTGACTAGCTCTGACTGTAAAATTTAATTTAAAAACCCGTAATCATTTGATTTGGTTAATAAATTATTTGGTTATCTAAGCTACTAAACAGTATTTACAAACGTGCCTAGAACACATATGCATGCACGCCATAACGTCTTGAGTATCAACAGAACCTTTGCCCCAACCCACAATCATACATTTTAGTGGTAGCGGTATCTCTCTTGGGCATTAATATTTCGTAACCTAGTCCCCATTCCGCTCCAACGCGTAGAAGGAAACAGACCGTAATTAGCCGTAAACTTACACATACGAGCGCGCGCATACACATAATGTATCTCTGTTCGAGACGAAAATTATTGCTCGCCTAGTAGGCCTAATTGTGCAGGTTCTATTAGCAACGAATTGTGGAGGGAAGATAGATAATGTGATATCAAGTAATAACTCGCCTGCTTGGCAGAAAGGGTTCGTTACCAACTTTATGACTTGTTGCCATCGAAAGAAATTAATTAATTGTGTTACATATACGTACACCATAAGCTACACCTCAGTAAAAACATTGATTACGGTGCACATCAAATCGCGAACTTATTTGTTAACAATAGTGCCATTTGCTTACACGCGACTTGAACTTTCTTACATCTTACTTTCTTAATTTTCAACCTCTTCCATCTGCAGTGTCAATACGGTGGCTTTCTTTCATTCCTTTATGTCTCTCGCTCCCCTCCTTGTGTCTAGGGCATCCTCCGTTCTTTAGTACCTACGTCAACTTTCACATTTTTACCGCCTTTCTAGATCGCTCACGTTTCTTTCCGTTCCACTATTGACATCGTTCTTTCTCCTTTCATTCCCACCACGTGCCCAAACCACATTAGTTGTTGTGCCTCAATTTTTTCTGTAACTTTTGTCACCTTAGATTTTTGTATCAATTGTTTTAATTGTATATGTTCTGAAAATCCCTTCAAATTTCCTCAGAATTTCAGATTCAGGTGCTTACGTCTTTTCCGCTAACATGAAGAATTTACAGCCGAACGAAAGAACTGCTACCATAACAGCTACAGGATAAATTTTTATCGTTGTTTTTTTACCCACTTACAGACTATGTAATTTTCTATACATAACATTACAACTCTGCTTCATATTTCCGTCTCTGCTTCTTCGATTACTGTCCCTACACACTGTCCGTTCCCTTTCATCTATTTTATCGTCTGCAACCTTTGCCTCCGCCTGCGCTATATTAATCTCTCCAAATACTGTAATTAACACCAGCACTGTCGATGAGATGGTCACGACTGCTACTAAAGAACGCAGACGACGTGGAGAAACGTCTGGCAGAAGGAAACAAATAAACAACGGATCAGGCGTCCACACATGGAAAGACGAAGCGAAATGAAGACCAAAAACCGTTACTTCGTATTGAGTGTAATGGCTAATACTATGTTTACTGTAGCGAGTTTCTGTTGTCTATATGAACTATCGATACTAACTATCGATATTGATCAACTAGTGCTATTTGACTTGACACGCCTCAACAACAATACGGTTTTACGTACAAGAACATTTATTAACAGCAGTGATGAATGATGGTCTTTGTCCTACAAATATGCAAGATTATTACCATCGATCATAGTAGAGAACATTCGGTATGTATAATGAAAATAAGGTGATAGATAATAAAAATAGTGCAGCAAAAAAGTAACCATGAGCAGCAAAAAATGCGGCTTTAGTGAGAAGCCGCGAAAACGTCGTGCCAAACCCACGATTTCACATATACTCCGTTAGTGTACATTGGAATAAAGCAAGAAAAATTGTGAAGTATTCAAACGAAATGAAATTTTATTTTTTATTTTACTTCAGCAATCGTTTCAGATTCAAGAATAACATAACAAATTTATTCAAATTGTATAGATTTGTTCCAAAAATGTCAGTGTTATTTAGTCTTTAAACAAAAATGAGGAGAAACGAAAATATTTCACTATGCGCGATTCTTCTGTTTTCTATAAACTATTATCAGAAAAACTCAGTTCAAGTCATCGGCCACAGAGGATGCTGTGTATAGGCTCTTACTATCACTCTTTAAACTACAGGCTCTACTTTTTACTGCACTCTTACTATAGGCTCTTGTTATGTTTGTTTTGTATTTGTTTTTATGTTATCGTTCACACTCCTGAAATCTCCGTCCTACAAAATGTCTCTAGCTTACGGCTAACTCAAGTAAGCTGATCTCGGACTCCAACGAAATCGTGATGCGTTATCCAGGAAGGGCTAATCACGGAGAGGTTTGTTTCAGCAATTCATCACTTGCTTACATACATTATATAAGACTATTTACTGTTGCCTTGTATAAAGTTACCAATATTTGGTATCATCCAGTCTAGATGAGATAGTCTAGATTTATTGGAAAATGTATAATGGGGTTTAATTAGTCGCTTTAACAAAATTCATTGGATAAACGCTAGTGTCACGCGTTTTATGGCTCGCTCTGTATATCCAGCCACACCGACGAAAATTATCAATTCAGTTACAGCTCAATATTTTAAATTCTTTTAGAATTTCCACGAAAATGGAATTACAATTAAAATCAAAAAGCATATCTATATTAATTTCTAACATCGACATCAAGCCTGCATAGCTACAACTCAACAGTTTTGAAACTTCTACTTAAGTTACCGATTATAATTCAATTAGAAAAGTACTAATTGCGACAAAGTGTTTTATTCAATCTCACATGCATCCCCATAATTTCCCGCTGTGAAGACGAAATGTGTTTCCTACATAGGCAATGTAATTTCGCGAATTCCTTTATATATAAAATTCGTAAGCGATTAACTTAAAAGAAACTCTCCGATTAAGGTGACAGAATAATTAGGAAATAGGCGGTAAGCAAAGATAATAAGATGTGTAATGAGCACATGCCCACAATGTACATATAAAAATATAAGGCGATGAATTTATTTAAGATTAAAAACTAGACATGACGTTTATTCCGCAGTTATGAATTGGCACTGAATTGGAATCCGCGAGGTAGCCACAGACGTGGAACACCGAGGAACACCTGGAAGAGGACTAATGAAAGGAGCTGGCTGGTCTCAACAAGACATGGAAGGATGTGGAGGCCCTGGCAATGGACAGAACACGCTGGAGAAATTTCGTCGAGGCGCTATTTTCCACCTAAGAATTTAAGGACTTAAGTTAATTTAAGTTATGAATTGGAACGTAATTGTGTCTTCTTTACAGACGTAGTTATATATTGTTTGCTCCATAATTTTGGAAACTAATTAGCTACTTAAGTAGCAAACGGTATAGTTTGGCCAAGCATAGTTTAAGCAGGATAACTTCATCCCAGATAAGCTTCCTACATCCGTAGTGGATTGCAAAAAAATTGTATACAGTAAAATACAGTATTATGTTTAAATAAGGGTTGTTCCTCTTATTTAAAGTTGTATCATAGGGATCCATATCAATATTAAAGGGGTATAGGCCTACAACTGTCGCCATGCGTTGCGCGCGGCAGATCAATCAATATCACCTTCATAAGGCTTCAGTACTGAGCTGGAGATATGATACAACCGTACTGGTAACAAACAAAAAAGTTTACAACCAATTTGAATCTGCGTCAAATCGTTCCACACAGGCGTTCGAGGCGACCGGCGACGGGACTATTAACGTTCGTTCTCACAAGCTGTTATCAGCCGAGCGTGTTCGCAAAATCAGTCTCTCGACGAGAATCAATTCAAAGTTCGTTTTTTTGTTTATTATACGAACGTATAATTTTCCGAGTTAAATTACACGCCGTGTTCACCGTCCGCCAGTCAACAGATAACTGACGCCACTGTGCAGATTCGCAAAAGCGATATTCAAATTACACACTGAAGGCTGAAAATAAGAAAGACAACAATCGCAGGTCTGGGCAAAAGTCACAACGTCCGAGACTGATGTGTGCGCATAACCGGTCGTCAACCAATCAGAAACTTTTAAAACGTGGCCACTTTTTTGTAGCTAAATTATTAAGTAGGATACGTCGACAACAGTGGCAGAAACCACAAGCCTAATTGAAAATTTAACCTTGAATGGAGAAATTGATGCAACGAGCTGCCGATTCGATTGTGTTTGCAGTCTGGAAATGCTGAACGAAAACGGCTACTACCACTGGCAACAATATTCCTCGTTAATTTACCTTAATAGGATGAAAAACAGAAAACAATAAACGTCACAAGCGACCGAAGATGTTTTATGAATGACCGTGGAAAGTGCAGCGGGTAGAAAAAAATAATAATACAAAAAACGGAACAACGGTTGATTAAAGTTAGTTTCTGTTGTTTATTTAAAGTCCCTGTGTGACGTCCTGCAGGACCGACACTGGCGGAAGCGTGGGTAGGGGTACAACTGAGAAAGGGAACAAAACAATGTTGCTGATGAAAAGACTATTAAAAAACTGTTGCGGTTCTGGCAACCGGCTGTTTTGTGTTTGCTAGGTCAACCCGCTGGGGAGAAGCAGGTGGCGGCGGCCAGCAAAAAACCAAAGTACGACTGACTGTAAAATTAAACTGCATTGCTGCTTTTTACCGTTTTTTAAGTAATCACAGAAATAACGGAAAAACTTTGTTTTTTTAAAATCTTGTTTCGAAACAAACATCTCTCTGGTGCTCACAATTCACATTCATTCCGTTCGGTGATTACGTTAAAACTCATGATTTGTCTCTCTCATTCGTCTTACTCACATCTGTCCCTTTCGTACACTCTTTTCTCTCTTGCTTTATTGAGGCTTATGAAAATTGTATTACTTAATTCAACATACAACTGATATCGTCAAATGAATCGAATAAATTAAAAACAAAAAGTTTCGGTATAGAAATATTAAGTTACGTATAACATTTAAAAAATCATTAATATCAACGTCATTATTAAATACTAGATTATATTAAAAGACAGTATAAAATAATATTAAAATAACTAAATAAATTTTTAGCGAATTGGATGTTATCCAACATGTCACATACATGTTATGTCATGTCATGTGAGTTGGATGTCATTCAGCCGTGTCACATACTTTGGAAGACAAGAACTGTGTCTGTTAGCTCATAAAGTACTACACTAATGAAAACAATATGAAGAAAAATGCCCTGCTTGTCCACACGTAAACAAACAAACGGACATGGCTATGGTTCAACTCTCCGTAGGGGTTAAAGTATTTTAATGCTTCTTACCTCTCCTTCTGAGGCATGACAGAACATTTATTGCTTCAATTCACCCCTCACTACAGATTACTATAACAAGTTCGGTAATATATTAATAGACTCGAGAAAGTTCAATGTTTTGTTGTAATGTTGGTACACACATGAAAAATGACTGCGCCTTGATTAAAGATTTCTAGCGTGGGCAGCGAGCGGGGTTGTTTTATAATGATGGGTAATGCATGTGTGAAGTCATTGGCTTGTAGCTGATCATTATTTAACAATGTCATTACTTTACCAGGTTCTGTCCGTTCTTTCACAAGCCATTGTCATAATTATTATAATAATTTCCCGTTGGGCCGATTAATAGCAGTAAATTTTAGGAATCTGGAACGATTAGTATACATTCTGGAAATCCGTGCGCACCAAGGTACACTCAAACGTCTGTTACTTTTAATCAATTATTTAAATTATTACTTACAGATAAACTGTCTACTTCAATATAAGTTATCACTAAAAACGAAACATACTAACCATTACCAAAAATAATTCATAGTAAAATAATATGTGTTTCTCTGAAAGCCTGTGCAGAGGAATTTTAATTAACACATCAACGACATAAAATGATACTTGAAATAAACAAGTACGAACAGCCTTGCACAAACTGATTGTGCAAATAGCAAAGAAAGTTAGTAAATCAAGTTTACAAAACAATAATGCTACCTGTTTACTACCTTAGTAGTATACATACTGTTCTGTAAGAAAAGTATCAGAAATTTGTAAATAAAACACAAACTACTTATTTATTCATCAAACTTTATTTTCTCGCCTTCAAAATACGCCCCATATGAGGTAATACTCTTTTCCGAACGCTTGTCTCAGTCTTAAAAACACTTTTCAAACGCTTAAGAGGATATATAGCCTTCACCTGCTTCTGCAAATTCTCTTTTATGGCTTCAGTCGAATCAAAACAGCTTCCCCGAAGCGGTATTTGAATCTAGGAAATAGAAAAAAGTCACACGCAGCCATATCTGGTGACTACGGTGGTTGATAGATAACATTTGTTGATTTTTTGGCCAAAAATTCGCGTACCAAGATCGCTGTGTGCGACGGTGCATTATCGTGGTACAATATCCACAAATCTGGCCGTTTCCGACAAATATTTTCACGCAAACGCTTCATGACACTCAAATAATAGGCCTATTCTTTATTGACCTTTTGCCCACCCGGAAGGAATTCCGAATGAACAATACCACGATAATCGAAGAACACAATGCGCAAGGCCTTGATTTTTGAGAGATTTTGACGCGGATTTTTAGGTTTCGGTTCGTTTTTAAAGCGATACTCCGAAGCTTGTTGACTTGTTTGCATGTCGTACTCGTAAACCCATCTTTAGTCGCCAGTTATGATACGTTTCATAAAGTTAGAGTCACTAGAATCTCGTGAAATCATGTCTTCAGCAACACTTTTCCGATGTTTTTTTTTGCAAAACGAACAGCACTTTCGGAACAAGTTCACTGACGCGTCTCAGCCCCAAAACCTCAGTCAAAATATTATTCACGGACATGTGAAACATTTCTATTTCACGAGCCACCTCTCTAACACTCAGGCGACATTTTCGGTGACCATTTTCTTGATTTTTTCGATGTTTTCTTTAGTCGAAGCCGTTGAAGGTCGGCCGGAACACGGCAAATCTCAACTTCTTCTCGGCCCTCATTGAATGTCTTATACAATTTCATACGCTTGCGTTTTCGAGAGGCACAACTCACCATATGCTTTTTGTAACATTTTCAACGCTTCAGCACAAGAATTTCATTAGACACACAAATTTAATGCAAATTCTTTGCTCGACAGTTTTTTCCATTGTAAAAATCGCAGAACACACTTGAGGTCGACGACTGACATAAACAGCTGCTGTAAACACGCTGATTGACCCATCAGCGTAACAACTTTTTTACACCACGCTTTACACTACAGTGGTGCCAACGTATCAATTCAATACACGCATCGCGGGATTTTAAAATGGGAAATTCTGATACTTTGCTTACAGAACAAAATATTGTTTTGATTGTGCTGTCACACGGAAAATCGTAACACCTATTAGAAGAAAAATTACCCCATCTTGATTAACTAATGATTCGAGGATAGGAGCTGTGGGGTGTTCTATTTAACAACATGTTAAATGGTAAATCCCAGTTGCTAATATTAGCTTTCTTTACTGGTATTAAAGGTAGATAATTTTCGTAAAACATTTATAGACAATTGTTCTGATAAGGCACTATAGGCATGAGGTACTATGCATTTTTTTAAATAATTTTATTATATTATTATTAACTTTTTTCACCAGTAATCAGTTCCATGTCAATATAAATATATAAATATAGTAGTTATCAATTACATGTGTTTTCCTTTGGTGTTATAATAACTAGAAATACTATTAACACATCTACTACTACTACTACTACTACTACTACTACTACTACTACTACTACTACTACTACTACTACTACTACTACTACTATTACTACTACTACTACTACTACTACTACTACTACTACTACTACTACTACTAGAGATGTTAGTATTTGTTGTAACCATTTTTACTACTCTGCTAATTTTATTATTTTTATTTCTATTATTGTTTTTGTACTGTTATTTCTGTTTCTTCTCAACTAAGTATCATTTAATTTTCTGATTCTCATAACAAAGACCTCTTCGAAAACTAATTAAAAGACTAAACACTGAATTTTCGTTAATGTAAGGGATATAAAATAAGTTAGAAAGTAACTGTCTGAATTGAAACTATGCGAGATACGTGTAGAAGCTGGGCTTCAAAGAATATTCGTTAATTTGAAAGCAATGTTTCACTATACCGCACAAGTTGTTGACAAAGTGTGAATGACTGGCGGGGCCCCACAGTGCTGTCACCCTAATGGCAGAATTACAACTGTGGAGTGGGATCAAACTGGCGTCAACAAGTCCTGTCGCTGTCTGCTTCCAGTGTTTAGGCAGTAATTGACATTAGCTGTTCCGAAGGCCCCGAAATCTCAATAAATTTGCGAACAAACAAAACCCTTTCAGGGAGACTGCGATCGATTTGCCAAATACGCCGGTCTGAAATTGAATCTCGCACAAATGTCAGCTAGAAAAGAAGGAAACTGTTTGCTTTGTTAATAAATGAACTGTGATTAGGAATTCAAGATTTCTAAATTGTTTTTAAAATTAAAATATTTATCTTTAGCAGATTCGAAAAACCGTCATCGTGTTTGAAAAATCAGAAATTTCTTTTTTCACAAGTTTTAGTTTACTTACACGCTATTTCTGTATGTCTTATAATAGTGTAGATTTATGTTAAAAAAATAAATAAAGTAAACGTTAACACACAATTGAAAGTACACTAAGAACATTATTTATATACTAAAACGTTTTTAGTGTCATTAACTTTCTAACCAGTGGAAAATTATTTTGACATGTTATATTCGGCAAAATGATTTACATATTCCGTAAATACAGTTTACTTATGTAGATAAAATATGTTTAAATACGGTTAAGTTGGTGTATATATTTTATTCCAAAAAAACTGGTTAACAACGATCACTACACAATAAAATATACATTGTATACAAAACATACCAATGACCGTAAAAAAACGTATTATTCATTTTGATTAAGCAATCGACAGAGAGCGCTGTTATTTTCATATAGGTTTATTTCGCTGTGTCTATAATATTAACAGACAGATGACCTGTTTAAATTGAGTTCCCCTCATGAAACCGTGAAATTTATTTTCAGTTCACTGTGACGTAAATAAATTAGTCTATTGTTGAAGCATTAAGAGCTAACGTATGTTGGCCACAAAATATGAGTAAACATCATTACTGTAGGTCACTAAATACATTTTATTATTATATATATTTCTGTATTTGTACATTTAATTTTGAATGCGTGGTAAAAGTTTTACAAAATTTTATTCCCTTCCGCGTTTCAAATGAAATGAAACACAGTGATGCGAAGATCGCTGTCGTAATTCCCTTTTAAAACCTCGGCCAGTCAACAGAACGTAAACAATATTTGACAAATTTTGTAGGTATATTGTCTCTGCGAGTAATTATGGAGAAATCTCTCCGATTTGACAATGAGATCATGATAGCATTTGCTGATATCGAACAAAGGAATCAGCGAGGAAGAACTACAGAATGCACTTCACCAAATGAAACAAGAACCTAAAAGATAAAGGTGATTTGACGATAAATAAGGAAAACAAAAGTCATGAAATATTCCAGAAATGAAAACAGAAGGCTGAGATATTTCTAGACAGTAGAAAGCTAGTGCACTTTGATAGCTTTAAATAGCTTGTGAACTCCGATGGGGAGAAGCGCTAGTGATGTAGAAAGTACAACTGCACAAGCAAGACGATTATTTTTCAACAAAAGATTTCTTCAGAGTCCAGAAACGTGTCCCTGGAAACCAGGATGAAATTCATAAAAAGTTTCACTTGGAACATATGGCTCCGAAACCTGGACCCTGACAAAATCGGAGAGGAGTTACCATGTAACTATTGAGCCGTGGTGCTGGAAGATAAACTTCAGAATATCGTGGACAGAAAGAGTGCCTAATGATGAGGTTTTAAAGAAAGTTGATGAAAGGAGGATTCTGATTAAAACCATTGCTGAAGGGAGAAGCCCTATGTTTGGTCACCAGCTACGGCATTCAGTTCATCACACTGATCGAGGGAAAGACTGAGGAGCGAAGAGGAAGGGGATGGCCCAGACAGGAATATATGGATGAGATGAAAGGAAAAAGCAGGTGTGTGGTGATTAAGAGCTGTCTTCGAAATGGAAGAAACTGCAAGTCCGCAAACCTCTGAGTTGAAAAGAAGAGGATGTTGACTGTGTCCATTAGTGTACAATGTGTACAATATTGTGTTGTACGATACCGTATTGTATACAATAAGCGATCAACGATAACTCTGCTCACGTCATTAGAATCTTCTTCTTTGTACCAGATTCTTCTCAGAAAGAAAAACTAAAAAATTCAAGTAAATACAAGATCGCGACAGTGGGCAGAAAAGAAAAAACAAATCTTTTTTTAATTCTTCTTTACTGAGTCCAATAATATGGCTTACAAAAATTACATTTTTGTGTTCAAAGTAAATATTTTAATACACATACATATGTATTCTGTTGTGCAAGTCACATAAGAACAATAAACTAAATTTAACAATCATGGACCCGTCGTGTGACTTTATTTATGCCTAAATTAAAATAGTGCGTATCCTTTATCTTCATATTTTTAATCTGAAATAAAAATATCAGATAAACTCCATCAGAATAAACCAACAATATTAGAGAGAAAATCTAGTATATTAATTTTATATCAGTCAAATTATGCACACGACTTAACATTGAACAATCACATTTACAATAATGTTAAATTCAATCTGAAACCTCTATATCGTGTAACAAGAATGGTTATATGAACGCTATAAAGGAATTTGAAATGTGAAGAGATTATGGTAACAAAAACAGTCGAGATTTCTTATTAGATCAACTAAGTTCTAAATCGAGCCCGTTATACTATACTGCATTAAACTTGCTCAAATATAAAGGCTCAGAAAATAACACACTGTCCGGTCGGTCTTTCTAGGGGGGTGCACCTCGACGATATCCTGAGATGAAGCGTTCGAGATCATTTGTTACAAAACGAGGCACTTTAAATTTCGCAAAAATAGTATAAGTAACACGGCAGTTAAAAGGTCACGTAATTTAATATTTTCGCCCATTAAATATTTTTGATTAATCTCGGGTCATTAGTTTTTTTTAATTAGTTGAATACCTAGGTTTCGGGCGTTCATTTAGTTTTGGTGTACCGAGATGTCGAAGAACCATGAAGAAAACATTCCGTTTTCAAACAGATTTGAACTACAATAAGATAGACAAAGTGCACCGATCCTGATTCGCTTTTGATGTAATTAAATTACAAACTGATTGTAAATTTAATAGAAATTACTTACGCTGGAGCGGAAAAGGCATCCAGTATTGATACATATAGACTTTAAATACTTTATAAAATATTGTAATTTAACCTTTTCCGTTCTTCTTATTTAGTCACACGTTGGATGCGTCAATTTTATAAAGACACCTCTTCCCGTTCTTATTAATCGTCTCTATTTTCTATTAAACGGTTATCATACTCTGAACGTCTTATCAAGTTGTCGTCAAGTTGTAACCGTATTTCGCGCAGACTACGTCCGTCGCGAACGCACGAATAACCAGTACCTATATCTTCACAATGATAGTCCTTACCTGTCCTTATTAGTTGTTTTTGATTTCCCGATAGGCGCCAAATTGTTTCCATTAAAACAATTAAAAAGTTCAAGTAAGTTGTCTTCTATTCGGTGATAGCAAATTTGAATTACCCTCGCAGACTGGCGGGAACTCGAATCTCGCCTGCTGTTCGTCGTGTTACCAACGTCCAAATCTGGTAAACAATTTTGTTCACCGCTAAATTGAACAATTGTTATAAGACAAATTAAATAAAATGAAGGACGGTTATGAATAATCAGTACTTGTTTATTAATGCTCAAAATAGTGACTTATTGATCATTCAGTTACAAAAATATATTAATATAAAACAAAGTTGCTCCGGCCCGAAACTAATAATCTCTCAAAGGACGGCTATGTTGACTGAATAGTGACTACTCCAGCATGTCTGTCGTCAATGTTTATTTTATGCGATTCATTCAGTTAACGAGTCCTTTGGATTACAAAAATTTAAAACAACAAGATGTTATTAAAACACACCACCTTACATCAGTGGTTCTTATATACTAATAATGTTTAAATACAAATCGTTTCTGAGTGTTAAAAGTGTGTGCTAGTTTTTCGTACTTCATACAGAGGTTAATTTATATTTACTTACAAGTTAATAATTATCATCAATCAATCTTTGAAAGAAATTGAGTTACCAAGTTCGCAGTGAGAGTTTTTGTGTAGTGATTAGAGTTAATTTATTTATTTCGCAACTTCTGATAATTCAGATATACTTAACAAACTTTGTCGATTCTCGTATTCTTTCCTTATTGGGTTAATACAGTCATTAGTGTTCCATCATTTGGTTTTCTGCTTCATACGGCTTCTTGTTCAATTAATGAGAATTTTTTAACTATTTTTAATTATTAAAATTGGGTTTATTGGCTCTCCGGTTTGTACTGTGTCTTTGTACACCTTCTTGAATCCATCTCTTATTAAATTTTTTATATTTATTCTTATTTTAAATATTAATTGAGTCGATTATGTTTGGCTTCCGTCTCTCTTGGTCGTCAATAATGGACTAATGTTTTATAACGGAATTAAATATAATAACGTTCCGTTGTTATGGCAACTGTCTATACTCTCACTGGTTGATTACATTTATGTCTATTGTTATAATATTTGAATTTTAATTCAAAATGAATAAATATTTTCTAATGGCTATTATTCTTCGGTCTTCTTATCAATGTATTTGATATTATCATAACTGTTTCTATTTTCTTTCAAAGATTATTTTGACATCCCACAAAGCTGGGTTTGTTCATGTATTAAAGTTTTGACAAAATGCTAATATTATATTATTACATATCTTTCTTATTTTATGTTTTAATCTAATTCTGACATCTTAATATGGTTCACTAATTGTACTTAATGAGTTACTTGCCCAGAGTTTTCTAATACAATAGTTAATTTCTTACAATTTGTTTATTTTGAATTTATACAGTTAGGCATTTTATAGGCCTAAGCTGTAATTGTCTATTAATTTCTTACTTTACACAAATTAAAGATTATTTATCATTTCCACATGTTTTGCTTGTTGTCACTTATTACTTATTTACTTTGGGCTATTTTACAATAAATGAAAGTTATTATAAATTTACAAAATCATTTCTTGTCTGTTATTCTTTTTGTTTTTCTGTCTTTATCCTGATGGTTATTATTATGATTGTAAAATTTATCTCCTTATTTATATCTATTACTATTCTTTACACACTTTTGTATCACTTAATATTTATTATAAAAACATAACATAAAAATAGGTTTATGTCTGTTAATTTTTCAGCCATATTCCTTCTTATAAACAAAACTCTTTTAATTAACAATTAACAATTGTGGTGAATTTTATTTTAACACCATCTATTCTATCATTATAATCATCCCTTTGATTAATTTATTAATATAGGATGTTTATTATCCTTGTACCCATAACTCATGGTTCTTATTATCTAACATTATGAAATTAGTTGTCTATCAACCTATTGTTTGTTGTTTTGGGTTTCTTACCTTTGTCTATTTCTTTCTTAACGTTATTCACTGTTTATATTAATTCATTCTTATCACTTCCAACATTTTCACTGTTTGTCACTTTCACTTCCTACATATCTCTCACTCTTGGTTTCTATGATATTTTAAACACACATTTATAGTTATTCTTTCAACATTTTATGTCTTACTTTCTTATCATAATAAGGCTCTTAACAACATACCTTATCTACTAATAATTGTTTTTCTTATTTCTTATGGTTAGTGTACTTTCTTTTGTATTATTTTATTCATTGTTAGTGATTAGATTTGCTTTACTCCTTTGTGCTTTTTATCATTAATTTGTCTTTTCTTATTTTATTGTCTTTATCTGGCCAATCTCTGGGGTTGGGTCATAGTCATTTATTTGTCAGTCTAGTATTCACTTATTTATTATTCTTTTTTACAAGTCTCCTTTTTAATTTCTCAATTCCATTTTTTATTTTTTCCATCATTATTCATTAAATTATTTTACTTTTTATCATTTATCTAACAGTTGTGGATACCCTATAGGGTCTGATTTCTGCAACGTTATAATATATACTTAATAAATAGAACATTATGGATAATATCATTGTGTACTTAATTTAATTTCCTCAACAAAAAATATAAAATGTAAAACTTAGCCTTTTTTTACACTTTCACCGTAAATAATTACAACTTTATTAAAGTCTTACAATTTTTATTATTTTTATTTTCTTTAACTGTAGTTAACTTAAGTAAAAAATACATTTGCTCAATATTTTGACTGCTCATTTAATTTCTCACTAATTCCGTATAAATTTTACAAATCTCGATTTTCATTTTATGGAATCTGAAACTGTAAAACATCTGACTAATATTTCTTGAAATTCAAAGTCATGAAATAAACTCTTCAGCGCTTGGAATGTTAGAACGGCAAAACATCTTCCATTCTCTGATGTAAAGTTGTATTTTTTATGCCTACGTGATAGAATATTTTCCTCTATAAATATACCGAGTGAGCATGTACCACTCATCCTACACTAACATCACATCTCAACAAAACAGAAAAACAACACGTCCCACGAATAAAAGGGTGCTCGCATACTTTTTAGGCACCGGTCAAACGACTGTGAGATAAGACTTCTAACAAAAACAGATAACTACGAAGTTCCAAAAAGGAATCTCCTTTGAAACTATATGATGTAGGGATAGATGATAGGGGGAGGGGACAGAGACAGTGTGAGGCAAAGAGTCGAGAACGCCCTACAGGTTAAGTATTGTCCTGGTGTTTATACGACATTATATATCTACACAACAAACGATGCGACTGTGGTGTATCGAACAGCGTAATTTCAAATATATTCGCCGTGGTCATGGCAACCTCGAACAATATTCTCCAATACAGTTCTCTTATCCATGTTTACCTGTCTGTCTGTCTGTCTCTCTCTCACATACACGCGCGCAGACAAGTAATTATTTATTCTTTAATACAATTCGTTAATGATGTAAGCCGAGTAACCAAGTTATAATAGGGGCTACATAATGTAAATATTAAAATATGTTTCCATGCTGGAAAATTGCTTGTAAATATCTAGAAAATTATACATAAAATATAAATTAATTTAATGTAATACATTTCCTTTATTTGTATTTATTGTATTCAACCTTTTCTAATTTAATAGTTACCCATTGAGTAATTAATTTCTGTACTTATAAGTTCTCTCTCTGTCTTTGTCTGTATGTATGTCTGTCTCTGTCTGTCTGTCTGTCTGTCTCTCTCTTGCTCTCTCAGTTGTGTTTAAATAAATGTCATTATGGTTATCATCATCAGGATCGTCATCAGCATCATCATGATCAACATCGTTATCACTGTCGTAGCACCGAAACAATTGGAGAGCATCCAGGTGAAAATGTCATTGACAGTTTTATTAAAAAAGAAGACAGGATAACAAGGTAAAGGCAGAATAATCCTTCCAGCAGCAACAATGGAACTAAAACTTTGACTCTCATCGCAAGTAATCAAAAAAATTTGAAATTTTTTAAATAACCTGCAAACGTAGGAGAAGCAGGATCCCCAATGTTGGGATCATCTGCAAAGGATGACAGAGGATCGATTGCAGAAAGCGACACTGAAGTATAAAGCCATTGATAGAAGAGACGTGGATCGTTTGAGGATGAGATGGGTGCCGGAACCGGTTTATATAACCTAATCCTTGAAGAGAAGAAGAAGAGGAAAAAGAATACGTAGAAGACCGTAAATGCCGTGACAAACGACTCGTTATTATAACAGAATTTTACGTTAATGATAGGAATCTTCTAGTGACAACTTACCAACAAAGAATACGAAATAACGAAGTTATCTGACCTCAACGAAAGAATATAAAACTGATTGTCCTAAGGAAGATATTTAAAAAATAAATAAAAAGCAAGTCATTCGCAAATTCCTAAACCAAATATTACCCCTCACACACATCTTGGCCACTATTGTCATAAAAAATGATAACTTCTTTTTGTACTTGTAGTTATGGTTCACGATGGAAACGTGTAGTAACAAGCAATTTCTAAAAACGAGGTTACGTAACACGTTCATCTCCTTCTTTCCAAATATTTTTTAATCCAAATAATAAGAGGTTAAAAACAGCTCTTTCTTTCCAAATATGTTTTTACTATTCGGTGAGGCAGGAAGAATGCGACTATGAAAAAATATTCAAGGAACTAAAATGTTTTTTCTTATTAATGATTACTTATTAAAACCACTAAAATAAAACTGTGCATCATTTCGTTTCGCGTAAATATAAAATAAAATCGCGCGCTGTTTCCACTTGTAGACAGACATTGTGTCCGTGTTAGCAGAACCCAGTCCACAGTACTGTTGTGTCTCATTTTGTTCTGGACTGAGATCATGTGTCTCATCAATACTGCTTTGCTCCAACTATCGTCAATTTGTTCTCATCAAGCTGACATCCATGTTAGAACACGCTAACGCTGTTGTAGGTTTTTCTTTCTTTGTAAATGAATATTGAATGACGGGGGAAACTTGTGCTCATAAAACTAGCTACCCGATTTTTCACAGCAGCTGTGGGAAGGGATTTGCTGAGTTTTCAACCGTTGTAAAATCAAAACGAATGTGAACACGACTATGACTATACTAGAACAACGACGCGATCTATACAAAGTTTGTAGTTATGATTCTGTCGTAAATTTTCTCTCTGTCTTCAGAGTTTTATTGTCACTATATTAGAAACTAAACTTTTTGAAACGAATCTTTATTCAAAATATATTTTCAATTTAAAATAAATTGAATTGATCTGTAGGTTATTCATAATCATGAAAGTAAAATAATATTTTAGTAGCCTACTCGGAAAATTCAATTTTATGAAAGTAGATACAATACTGCCAATTTTAGAATAAAATAATGAAAATAAAAGTTTCCTTTCAATTTAATTTATCAATTGTCTACCTTTGCTTACTTTGAAGTTGTAGTGGGTTTGTCTCGACGGTCAATACCACCTCCTCTTCTTCCACCACCTTCTCCTCCTCCGGCACCTCCTCCTCAACCTCCTATGGCTTTATATTCCGAAATCGAGCCATGCCTTCGTCTATTTATCCCTACACCTCACTTTATCAGTGGAGAAGGAATTTCATCCTTCCATTCTCAGTATCCCTCCCGCATCTGTGGCGACAACAACCTCCCATATTTTCCTTTAACTGTATTTTGAACTCTTTCTCTCCATCTTTCCTCTTTTTTTATAATCGCGCATTATGCATTCTTACAACATGAACAGCCCATTACAGTTTCCTCAGTTTCATGTGTATTTTCACTGTTAGTTCACTGAAACGATAATAAATATCCTGATTATCTTAGATCTCCCACTCCCTGTTTCTATATGTGCGGCCCCTTAGGAGCTTCCTTTCAAATATCTTAAGAAGTTCCAGCATTAGTGACCAGATTTCACCAGCATAATATAAAATGGGCTGCATAAAAGTAATGTCTGAATATAAGTCTCTATGCCCATATTATATTACTATAATACAACATTGTATTTTACAATAATAAAGTTTTTTTTTTTTTTTATTGAAACTGGTCTAAAAGACCAACCATCAATTTACATCTAATGTTATAATTTAAGTTACTTATACAGTCACCCACTGGTGTACTATATATTACTTTCTAGATTTCTGCACACACTGCACTACACTAATTCAAAAGTTTTAGTTCTCTTCAGCCTTCTCACTGTATTGGTGTTGTCAAGTAGTTGAATAGCTTCTACATTGATATGCTGGTGTAGTCTAGATTCATGCTTTGCAGCAAACCCTTTAATTTCACTGGCGACATCAGGGATCCTAAGGTCTCGATGTATATCACTATTTCTGATGTACCATGGAGCACTTACCATGTTCCGTAGCACTCTATTCTGGAAGGTTTGAATACATCTAATGTTCGTTGCTTTCGCACAACCCCACAGTTGAATTCCATAAAGCCAAATTGGTTTCAGAATTTGGTTATATATCAAAATTTTGTTGTGTATTGACAACTGAGAATTTCGTCCCAAGAGCCAGTACAGTTGTCTATATTTGTACTATATTTATACCAAGCTCCGCCCTTTTTTTTCTGATGTGCTCCTTCCATCGTAGCTTTGTATCTAGATAACTACTAGATATCTATTTATCTATCTAGATATCTAGATATCATTTTCAAAATTCTCCTCGATATCAATAAAGTTCTGCGAGACCCTCCTTGATATGAAGAAATCTAATGGATCTGGAATTTTATTAGGATCTGTAGGCCAGTAAGTAGGCTTGCCTGTACTGTGGAAGCTACAACCTATTTCTTGTATTGCTTTATTAAGCTCGCTACCTTTATTTGTTGTTAATCTGGATCCCCAATCTACATGTTTGGCATTGTAGTCTCCGCCTACAACGAATCTCTCACCTAGGTGTAATATAAATTTCTAGTAATCTAACTCCTTTAGGTTGTGTCTTGGAGGACAGTATATCGCACCAACGATTAGTTTTTGCTTGGTGGATTTGATTCCAACTACAGTGAGTTGGATTTCTGCAGTCTGAAGGTGACACTCCTCATAGTGGTTAATCTTATTCTTAATAATAATAGCACTACCTCCTTTGGCTTTATTATCCGGATGAATTGTTTGATATACCTGGTATCCATTTATTTTTAAGCATGACTGATTTGTTAAGTGTGTCTCTGATACTAGACATATATCAATGTCTTGTGCCTTGAGGAATAATTCTATTTCTTGCTTTCTGTTCTGGATACCGTTGGCATTCCAGGTAGCTATCCTTAGGTCTTTCTGGTCCATTGATTAGTTCTCTGTGGGATTGTGCCCGGATTTCTGGCTTCTAATCTATCTAGTCTATCCATGACTATTTTCATCATGTCCATCATATTCTGCATCATTTGCACCATTGATGATTCATCATTTTGAACTAAAGTCTTGTTAGCTTTAACTCCTTGAGCAAAGGACATTTCACTATTGATTTTATTAGCTGTGAAAGTTCTTGGTTGAGGTTTTTTAGGTCGTCTCTCACTTATTAAATTATTGCGTATTATTTGAAGTTCACGTGCAACCAAACAACTCCTGTAGCTAGCAGGATGTGCTTCTGCACAATTTGAACACTTTGCTGGCACATCTCGTTCTTGCTGGCAATCGATAGTCCTGTGATTGCCTGCACATTTTACACAGATAGGTCCATGTTGGCAATACTTATGAGTGTGACCATATCTTTGACACCTTTTACACTGTGGTATCAGTTTGTTACTCCTGAGAGCTTCAATTTTTATTTTCATATGACATAAATATTGAATATAAAATATTTTTTTATATCCTCTGATCTATCAAACGTTAGCATAAATAATGGCAAATGTATGATTTTTTCCTTGCCGTCAACTTTAGTCTTTCTAATTTTATTAACTACTTCAAGGACTTTATATCCTCTATTCAATAACTCCTCTTTAATCTCTTCTGATTTGCATGTTGGATGCAAGTTACGTGCCATGACTCTTATTGGTCTGGTCTGTTTATTTTCATAAGTATGCCATTCCAACTTACTTTCTTTTAGGAGTTTTGTCAGTTCTCTATATTCCATTTCTGTGTCTACATTAATTTTCAGCTGATTGTTGTTCATCATGCTGGTGTTAAATTTCAAATCTTTTGATTTCAGTTTCTGACTTACTTCTATATAATTTTCCACATTGCTCAGTATCACTGGCGGTGGCTTAGCCGATTTTTTTACATTTTCTTTAGTCCTCTTACTTTTGTTTATTGGACTGGTTTTCGGTGTTTCTGGTGATTCCATAGTTTTCCTTTTACGACAATAATAAAGTGTGCGCATTTTTGTATACCTTTGGTCTTGGTTTAAAGGTGGCGATACGCGTAAAATATGCTTTGTAGGTAAGAATTATTCTTTTTCGATATCTGCCTCTTCATTCGCATCTTCTGATACTGTTGCTCAAATACACAAGAGCACAAGAATACAATAAATTATGCACCAAGGCTGTTGAGCCAATAAATTAAATTCTGAATTTTATCCAAAGTATCAATTAATTGTTTAACACAAAATCTATAAATATATTCGAGAATGCCCAAACCCAGATCACTTTACAGTATTCATGTCCTAACAGGAAGCATACATTTACCGACGCATACACCCTGAACAGATAAAAGTTATTCGAGTTGGGCAAGGAAATAGAAAAGAATTTGTGTGTGTGTGTGTGTGTGTGTGTGTGTGTGTGTGTGTGTGTGTGTGTGTGTGTGTGTGTGTGTGTGTGTGTGTGTGTGTGTGTGTGTGTGTGTGTGTGTGTGTGTGTGTGTGTGTGCATAATGTATAGTAGGTCTATTTAATACAGGATAATACATAAATAGGTTAAACGTAAAATACGGGGTAACAGGAAAGAAAAGAGAATACATATAGGCCTGTAAGGAGGCAGAAAGTAGACGCAGACAGTCCGTGTTTCAGCTTAACTTGTTGTAAGTTGTGTAAAGAAAACCATTAAAAATGTTGGTTGCCACGCACGTGTCGGTAAGTATTTTGTAGCTCTAACTGTAATCCAGGGGCAGACATCCGTAAATCTCTATTCAGGAGCTCACGTAACATGTACTACTGGGTTCATTATGTTTTTTTGCCATTCGTGTATTAGGAGGAAATGAATAATATTTCTTCTTTTCAACTCCCATAATTCTTCCATTATTCGTTCATCTTCTTTGAAGCTACCACTACCATTATTCGGAGGTACCGAATTGTCGTGGTTATTTCTCACCCCACGAAGACCGTCTCGCCGCAGCCGTTATCAATGCGGCTGAATGCAGCTCACACGTTCCCCTAAACTAATGTTATTAACGAATGTATTTATGATAATATTCGTGTCGTACTACCTTGTTATTTTTTCCAATCTCTTATCGCCCGAGCGTGACTGGACGCCATAAAAGCTTAATACTTGTACAAACCGTTTTCTGTGTTACATGCATGCACATGAGAAGCGTGCACACATACACACCCAAATGAAACAACACTTGTCCCTCCTAACACTCATTCAAATACAAAAAAATTATTCAGCCCGTAAAATTGCACCGCTCGATTAAGATAATAAACAAATTTATCAATTACATAATTTGTATATTTGTTTACTTGTGTGCGCGTTTTCCATCGAAAACGTAATTTTTTTATTTTTTATATATATTTTCTTTTCTATGAAGGACATTACGCACCAATAAACTTACTTCCTCGTGTGTTCCTGACCAAAATACAGGAATTGTACGATAGGACATGGTAAGAAAAACAAAATAATTTTGTATTTCCTATTGAATGGTGACTTGAAGAGTGAAAAAAGAATACTGGCCAAAGAACAGAACGAATTCCAGAAATTGAAGAAATGTGTGTAATCACAGCTAACAGGTAGCTAAAACAAAAAAGGAAGGAAGGAATAAATATAAAGAGAATTAGAAATATAATTGAAATTGAAAATTATATTCTATATAGCACAATTATACGACCGTGTACAATTTTAGTAAGTCTGGCAATAAAAGGAAAGAAGGAACGAAAAATGTATTATATTAAAGCGAAAATATCGTCAGTATTTATGATGTGGATAATACTGAGGATAATGTAACATTTCAACTGATGTGCTGACTAATACGGCAACATAACGGAGAAAGACTGTTAGTACTGCGGTGTTGAATAATCAGTTACAATCTTTCTTGCAATTTTTAATAATTTTCATTAAAATTTTACCGGTATAAAATAATCGTGCTAAAGTTGAAGTTACCGTCGGCAGAGACGGATTGGAGATAAGGCCATTGTTACAAATATAATAATAAAAACTGCTTACAATATAAATTACTGTTTAATTACTTTAGACAAATATGAAGATTTGAGAAGTAAACGAAATTACTTTATTGAATTCACATCATATCATTAATACTGACAAAAGGTATCCGAGGAAAATTATCATTTTATTTTTTTGAACTGCAGCCGAATTTTTATTTCTGAAGTCCCTAACAGTACGACGATGCACTAAAGTATGCAGCTGTTGCGGTTTTAAGGCTATGTGGGCACCAACACTAATGCTCAAAAGAGACTGTTCGAACAAAAGGTACTGGAGCAGATGGAGGCGGATACACGATGAAAGTGATACACGCCATACGGATCATAATGGAAAAAACGTAAAGTGAGACTTAACACTTTTAATAGAGGGCATTCAGTTTGTACATTAATACGTATAATATTCTGTTATGGCATAAAGACATTTTGTACATCTTGTTAGCGAAATTATCGGCAAGTCGAAATGTATTAGACATTAAAACACATCCTGTTATAATGAAAGTGTACAAATATTAACGTCGATTATAAGATTCTGTGGTTTTAATTATTAAAAGCAAGTGTTCCTTTTGCTTTAACTAACGTCGTTCTTTTTAGTGAGGCGTCCTCTTTTTTAACGAAGTCTTCTTTTTAAAGAACCGTCTGAGGATGCCTGATCATGGTCGCACAAAACGTTTGGCTTAAAAAGAAAAACATGACCAAGTGTCTTAAACCGAAGAAAGATTTTTTTATTAACAAATCGTTAATTATCGTCTGTATTATTCGACATTTCTTAACAAACGAACAAACAAAAACAGAATTAACTATAAATTAATTTTTCTGTGTAGTGTACAAAGAAGTGTACGTTTCGGTATTTGTAAAATCGATATTACTTTACAGATTTTTCATAAAACCAAACGTTTAGTCATTTATGAGTTTTAATGAAAAATATTAATAAGATTTAAAAATGAAATTAAACAGAGGCAGCCAAGAGGTACAGCAGTGATAAGAAATAGGGGCGCGACTGATGAGCTGACAAACTAATAAACCCTAAGAAATAAATTTACGAACATAACAAACATTAATTGAATTTTTTCCTCACAGCGGTAATAGGAACTTGTCGCAAAAGAAAAAGAGAAAAATTATGACTGTAAAATAAAAATTCTCATAAACATAAAACAAACAAAAATTCTCTCCCCTTATGCGACGCTATCTCTCTGCTAACACACCACTTTATCGTAAATTACATTGCCATGTCGTAAAACAATTGCCAAATGTGTAGTAGGGGGGTGAATCATTTTAGGTTTTGACAGAGAAGTTGGAAAAGTTAGTTTTATTGTGTACTTCTTCCCCTACTTTTTGCTTTATTTCTTTCGTTATCGTTGTTCGTACAACGTTGGTGGCTGTAAGGTTTATCTGAAACAAGTAATTTAATTAAACATTACATAACATCAGCAGCAGTGGGTGTTTTCCTTTATACACTCGAGATATCAGTCTGTTGTTGTAGTACTCCTTTTGCTGTTGTTGTTGTAAAGGTTTGCGATTTAGGAGAGGCACGCGATACGTTGGTTGCATAATGTAGACCAATTTCGCGAGTGTGAAACAAACTTGCTTGGAAGCGAAATGTTTGGAACATCACAGCCGCGTTGTGTTCAAACCTCAAGCCACCGTCCCGTTTCCTACCCCTTTGCCTGAGAACTGTTGCTCAGTCCAAAGCATTACTCGAGTAATTTTACAAACTTTTACGACTAAAAGAAATACAAAGGTATATATTACAACAGTTTCCTGAGTTTAATAGCATTTTAGGACTACCGTTTCTTAGAGGAATATTTACCATTTTTTTATTTCCAATTACTTATAATAAGCAAGTAGACGGGGTAATGATTTATTGTCTAGTTTAATTTAATATTTGGTATCATTACCTTGATGCAGGCTTCTATTTTCCATTTCACCCTGACGAGCTCTGCACGTGTCTCTAAGTCTGTCTATCCTCTCCAGTGACTCATCCCTTACTTTGCAGAGAATTTATACAATATCGATGCTACATATAGTTTATAATTGTAGGAAGTATTTAGTGATAAGAATAGTTTTTGACGAAAGCGTAAATTTGGAATTGAAATGTTAAAGAGAGATGAGATTAGGGTAGGTACAGTAATTAGTGAGCATGTTACTAAGGAGTGGACCAGTGAGCTGGTGACGTACGTACGTGGAGAACTAGGGGGATCAACTATTCTAGACCTTTTCAAAATTTGAGAGAAATTCCAAATTCACTTAAGGTAGGTCTATTTCTAAACCAGTTCCAGGTGTGTGTGTGTGTGTGTGTGTGTGTGTGTGTGTGTGTGTGTGTGTGTGTGTGTGTGTGTGTGTGTGTGTGTGTGTGTGTGTGTGTGTGTGTGTGTGTGTGTGTGTGTGTGTGTGTGTGTGTGTGTGTGTGTGTGTGTGTGTGTGTGTGTGTGTGTGTGTGTGTGTGTGTGTGTGTGTGTGTGTGTGTGTGTGTGTGAAAATAAAGCTTATAAATAGGTGTAAAAAGAAAGGGCATTACAATACTTGTATCTTAATAAAATAAAGTTGGAGTTTTCTTACTAACGACAGTACGTTCTTAATAATAACGTAGGCCCTACGTATTTTCAGCCTTACGTACATTTTATAAAATATGTTTATAAAATTGTATGGGACGAAACCAGAATTTCTTATTTGTTCTAAGGAAACGGGGAGTGCAATCTTTTAATCTATTCTGATCCCCCTCCCCAGAAGGTAGTCTCATCCCCCCCTTCCAGGAACACCTCCTCGTTACACCATTGTAGTGAGCACAGTGACTAGGAGTAGAATAACCATAGTAATTAAAGCTTTAAGAAGCCGAAATCCGAAACCGGATAGTCCAAGCCAATAAACCGTATTTCGCCACATCAAGTATCTTCAGATCCAAAGACATCCACAGAAACACGAAAATAAGGATATACAAATCAATAATAAGACCCATCCTAACCTATGGTTGGGAAACGTGTATCCTGAACTCCAAAGAAGCAAACACTCTCGATATCTTTGAACGAAAAATATTACGAAGAATCCTAGGACCAGTTAATGACGTACATGGCTGGAGAATAAGATACAACTTTGAATTGTATCGAATGTATAAAGAACCACCGCTAACACGGTACATAAAACTACAGCGTCTAAGGTGGGCTGGCCATGTAGCTAGAATGGAAGAAGACAGAATACCTCGAAAACTATTGAATACCAGAATCCACGGAAAAAGACCAGTGGGAAGACCAAGGAGAAGATGGGAGGATGCGGTGCATGAGGATGCAAAAGAAATATTGAAAGTGCGTTCCTGGAGGAGGATGGCTACCGACAAAAGAGAATGGGGGGAAAAAATTGAAGGAGGCCAGGGCCCAACAAGGGCTGTAGTGCCGTAGGAGAGAGAGTATTAAAGCTTTAGGTAGGGAAAACGAATTTTGAGCAGCAGAATGAATTTAGATCTGAGGAAAGACAGGCTGAAGTATTTTATACGTAGGCGGAGTGGAAATGAGGAAATAATGTTGGGATAGGATACTGCCACTGAAATGTGGAATTGGAAGCAGGTGGAAGTAATAAGTTGGTGACTAAAAAAAAGCAATGAAGAGGTGCTTAAAAGACTTTTCTACGTGTTAAAGTTTAAAGAGGAAAAAGTCAAATTGGACTGGACATATTCTGACGGCAAACAAGTCCAATTCAACACTGGGCGAATTAACGCCGGTTTTTGAGGGACAGTGGATGAAGGAAAGAATAACTATAATGAAGCGTGAAAGCCCTGGTTTCAAATAGATATGCGTGGTGATGGATATCTCGGACCTGTCACGCGACGCGATACCGTTTAATAATGATTAAGTTTCAAATTTACCAATTTTCCACAACTTGCATATAATACAAATGCACAAATATACAGTTTATTTATGAAAATATTTACTGACTGTGTACATCAAACTCCGCTAAAAACGTGACAAATTACAAACCAAACATTACATAACCCAGTATGTAGTGTAAAAATACAGTAAAACTAACAAACACACCACTACCTTAATCAAAACCTGTTATTTGTTTGAAATGGGAACCACAAAGAGCGCAGTTATACGGGTATCGATTCGTCTTGTTGTATCTGCAATATGAACAGACAAGCGATGGGTTTAATTTTAGCTCTCCTCTTAGAGTGTAAAATTATTATCAGTTCACTACGTCGTAAATATACTAATTTAGTGTCACGACAATAACAACTAACTACATAGGTTCATACAATGCGTTAATACACCTGTCGTATTAATAACCCAATCAGTAAACGTTTCGATCATATTCCCTTGTGTATTAAGTATTGTATATGCGTTTGTGTGTGTAGCACTAAACAATTTGAATACACTTATAGATTCGAACAGTTAAATTGGTTACTTAATCTTGTTTTGCAAAGGCTGAGAAAAGTAATCACAAATTAACCTTGAAATTCATCAGAAATCTAATTTACTTTACAATATAGTACGCTAAGGACACACTTTATTCGGGTGTCATAAAATTACTAAAATTGTAAGCACGAACGGTAATCGCCAAAGAAATAGGTAAAGGTCTCTCTCATACTATGTACTTACACTGACTTATACAGTGTATATATTTATTGTAATTTACATATACATAGACACACACACGCGCACACTTAAATCGTAATTACATATTATTACACAAAGGCGTGACGTGAATAACCAAATAATAACGACAATTTCATATTAAAATTTCTTTTAACAGGAGAAATTATTGACGTTGTGCAGAAAATTATACCTACAGTACAAAATTACAGAAAATATATTATTTTAATAACATTTAATTTTGTTATTTTTGCAAAATATAATTTCTTACATTCAGTAGTAATAGGATTTGATAAATATTCTCATTTTGTTGTCCCTTTCTCTCTTTGTTCGCCTACTTGACAGGCTGGAACTCTCTCTTACCGTCCTTATCTCTCCTGTGTGTAAATTATTTGTACACGCCTACATGTTATTCTCGATCCTCAGTTAGCTAACGAAATTACCACCAATCATTTTATACTTGATTAAGTCTTCAATGGTGGCGCACGTAATTCTCGTCTTAATAATATTAATTAAGTGTAATGATAAACATGTGCGATTAAATTAGTATTTTTAACCGTATTTGCGGAAATATCAGCCGATGCCTGAAAAATAAAGCCAGGAAAGAGACAATGTTGAAATTTTATACAACAGTGGCTGTCCCCGCACGTATATATGGCAGAGAAACATGGGTAACGACAAAGGCACAAGAAAATCGAATTCGGGCACAGGAAATGAGATTCTTAAGACGAGTTAAAGGTGTAGTCGAATAGACAGAATAAGAAATGAAACGATTAGACAAGAACTTCAGGTATTCAACTTAAATGAAAAGATAAAATTTAATAGAAACCAGTGGCAAGAACATTTAGAAAGAATGCAACAATATAGGATTCCAGTAAAAGCCAGAGGAAGAAGAAATTTAGGTAGACCGAGGAAAAGGTGGGAACCGTAACAGGCAGAATGCCTAAAACATGAAGTGAAGAACAAGAAGTAATGATAAAAATATAACAGCGACATTTCCGGAATAATAACTACCATCGTGAATACTTAGTATTAAAAACGCACGCGATACGAGGAATAAATTTTTATTGATTCAGTGTGTTTTGTACGTAGACTCCGTAAAGAATAATTTAGTAGTTTAATGTGCGTCTCCTTTTTACTACCTAACTTACCATTTTCTCTCTCGTTTTCTTACTTTGAAATTAAGCGTACCAATTTGAACTTGAACAGTGAAAAATTGGATTTAGTTTCTTTTTCGCCGTATTTTCTGTTTGTCTTCATTAAAGTAGTAAATAAAAGTTGTATTCTTTTAAAAGCGTACATGTATATTTGGATATACTTTTAAATACGTAGTACAGAACTGTGTGGCTTACGAAATTTACGAACACAACTGTTTAAACATTTGGGTGTATCTATGAGCTATATAATTCATTGTGTATGGCCTCAGTCTGTCTATCTATCTGTCTGTCTGACTGTCTATATTTCTGTTTGTTTGATTGTCTTTTTGTCCGTTGTCTGTCTGTCTATGTGTCTCTCTCTTTCTATTTATCAATCTATTTATCTATCTATCTATCCATTTATTTCTCTTTTCACAACCGCATAAGTTGCACTTATGTCATTATTTCTCAACCCCTTCTTTACCAGCAAAGAACGAACTTTATTTGCTAACATTTTCCATAAAAATACATGTATAAATCTGATATTAGCTCTATTTACCTAAAGGTTTTTTGTATGAGACAACTGGCAAAGTATTGCAGTTCTGACAACTGACGCTGGTTTATACAAGAAACTGTAAAGTATTACAGTTTAATTGAATTTATCCAGCGATTTTGCAGGCAGGAATATTAAAGGAAAGCGTATGTAAATAGTCATATTTAATATCACCATAGTTTCATTCAAACATGTCATCCAACGGAATAGGATATGTCATCATTAAATTATCGACTTAAATCTTTTAGAAATTTTAGGTTAAAATTATACTGAATATTACCAATAGTTAGTGTTTCACTAATTATAAAAGGGTGATAGTATGGTAAATTATAATTTTCCTTTTGAGAAGTCTGTCTGATTGGTTAGTATAAAACATTCCTACGCAGGAAAACACATTAGCAAACGTTAAATATTAACTTACAGAAGAATAAATACGCGACCAGTGAACGAAAATATACCTTTGCAGTAGGAGTACAACAGAGATACAAGCAATAAATGACTTGCAGTCTCTACAAGCCCACTCTCTAAAGACCTAAAGACCACTACAATAACAACAACTCCAATGCAATAAAAATATATGCTGAATGTTAAATATATTGTCCAATAGATATTTGCTAACAAAATTAGCCCCTCTCCCTTAGTGCTAGAAGATAAATGTATCACGGTGTTTGCTACATACATCTTCACCATTAGTAGGTTGCTGCACTGGCTTTGGCTACTTTATCCTTGACGGACATCAGATGTCTCATCAATATTGCTTCGCTCCAAGTACCGCTCATTTGTTCTCATTAAGCTGGCATCCATGAAACAGCACTGTAACATTGGTTTTCTTTTTCGTCAATTAATATTGATTGAAAATTAAACGAAATTTATGTTTGTAAAAGTTTTTAATCGAATTCAGCAATTTCCTTTAAATGGCACATAGTCTTTAAATTAAGTGATTGACAAAATACGAAAACTTTTGACTGGCATAGGCCTATGGTTTTTTGGCGCAATGTACGTAATTTACGAGGGTCATTCAGAAAGTAGGCCTAAGTTCCGTTTTTAAATATTGCCGCGGTATCCGGGCCGTCACGCTGTTACGTAGTTACGCAGGCCAGTTTGTTGATTCGTTGGCAAGCCAATAACTGCGTACTGAGTAAGCTTCGTTGGACGTGTTTATAATGTCGAAGAAATTCGAGAGGCCCGCCGCGTGTGAAAGTAGGTATGTGATTCGGTTCTTGAATGCGAAAGGCATTAAAACAATTGAAATTCACCGTCAGATTTTCGATATTTATCTAGAAGAAGCAGTGAGCGATTCAATGGTACCAAGATGGATATGACTTTTTTGCTTAGCCGTATCCAGAGTAAGCGACGAACGATGCTTACCCGGGACATTGCACTGCGATGAATCATGGCGCTACACACACACACTGCCGCTGCAACGCAACATCTCCTCACACAGTTTGCCTGGCAACAATTTGATCCCCGCTTTACAACCCAGACCTCACACCAAACGAATATCACATATTCAAGCACGACAAGCATGAGAAGTCCTTCCATGGTGGCCAACGGTGTCAAACAAGCTGTTAATACGTGGTTCAAACCACAGGCGGGAAGTTTCTACGACGAAGGTCTGGTGCCTCGCTACGGAAAGTGTTTCAAATAGCAATAAAAATGTTTTGAAATATATTCTTAGTTTCGTTTAATACCCTATCGGAACCTACTTTCTGAATACACTTGGTACATTTATCAATTATTAATTCATTTTTTCTTCATTACACTACTACACAATTGGGACAGTATTGTGATTACGTGATATGGCCGTTTTTATGTCTGTAATTCAATTTTTAACTCTAAATCGGTTAGAAGAACAAGGCTTCAAATCACTCCTCTTTAACCTGAAGGGTAAACTATTTTACCAACTTTTTTTAAACCAACTGATGGGCGGTATACATCACATTGTGTAAAATCGCACAGCCTGTCTAGTTTCGTTATTTAAAATACTAAAGAGCACATAAAAGTAAGATTATAACAATAATAAAACTTGAAACAAAATTTCTACCCAGCCACACAAGAAAAACTATCAACCATTGGTTTCCGAAAGACGTTTTACATCTTCAACGCGGCAGACAGAAAACCATGTCCTCCCCAGGAAGCTTCAGTCTAATAATTATGTAGTGGTAAAACGTTTTAAACCGAATAATTTAGTTGACAGATTTTCTTAGGTTGTGATATGAACACTGTGTAATTCATAGAGTATATTCAGTGTAATACTTGTCTAAAATCGAGGTTCTTCACTGAAAGGATGTATTTTTGGTTTCGATCATTAACCTTATTGATTAAACATTCTGAGTAGATTGTAGAATCAACTGAGTTCAATTTAAACAATAAATTAACTACGCTAATTCAGTTATATACTGATTGATCCGTTACATCATTCCTACTGTATACAAACTTACCGTGTGCAATTGGAAAAGTACAGAAAATAGACATATAAGTTCATGTCGAGACTTAGGTAATTTTAGGAGATGAAGATACATAGCTTTTAAAGAAGTAATAGAGCAAGAAGGTATGGTGGATAGAGCAATAGAGCAATATGGTTTGGTTATGGTAAAAGAAGAATCAGTGAGAGTGGAAATAAAAGAGGACATGAAGAAAGAAAAATTTACAGCAGGGAACAGTGTACAGTAGGAAAATGAAGTTCGCACATTGCTTGTACGTCATCGAAAAAAACATAAATACGTCTTGCAAACATGCACGCGTACCGACTGATGCAATTTGCAGGTCTACCTGCAAAGGGACGTCTGACACCGGTAAATCTCTATTCCATAGCTGACTTAACATTCCATAGGCTTCTGCTTCCTTCATTACTTTTCTTCCCTACATATTACATTATATTAAAACATCTACCATTTCTTCTTTCTAATTTCTCACTTCCTCTTTTATTCTCGTCCACATCTCTTAGATACTAACGCTGGTAAAAGTGTTTGTCGGGTAGTTGTATCTCCACAATTCCAATACTGTCTCACCACTGCTTTTATCAGTCCGGCTTATCTAACAGACAGTAGGCCTACCTCGTCCTCGCCATAATCAGAGACACTGATTTTACTATGACATATTTTTATGGTAATGCCGTTCTGTATTTTCATTTTCTCGATCGTTTATCTCACATGCGTGACCAGAAACCATAAAACATTAATATGTTTACACAGTATTTGCCTGTATAAAGCATTGAGTAACCCTCTACACACACATCACACGACCACGCGCGTGTATGTATACGCTTACGCTTATCATATAAACAGTTTATTATAAAGAGTTACTATTTATTATTAGAAATCGTTACAGTTAATTAGAAATAGTTACTATTTCTCTTAGACTCTTACACAGCTAAATGTAAGAAACCCTCAAATTTAAACTCCACTTGTTTCAATTAAATTCTAAGGGATTCGTATAAAATTATAATTCATATTACTTATCAAATACGTTGTCAACATCCTGCATGTGACAGGACAGAAGGAGAAATTCCGATTGTATACAATATGCTATAACAAAACAAAATACCTCTTTCAATGAAGAAAGGAAAGTAAAGAAATTTGTATTATCCTGTACATTAACTACACATAGTCCTACATTACGATTCCGTAGGAAAGAACAACAAAAATTAAATGATTGTATTTTACAATCTCACGTAAAAATGATTCCTTGCACATTTTATTCTTATTTAAATACTGTATTATCAAAAAACAACAATCCTTTTCTGACTCACCTAAAACTACATACTTTTAAGAAATGTTTTTAGAAACCAATCTGTTTGTCTAGTTTATAATCACTTATTAAAAATATTTGGGTGATTGGACATAGCCACTGTAGCGATAGCAAATACGACTAAAATTGCAGCAAATGAGGAATACGTAGATGATGTAGTAAACCACGCTTTCAAATAGATAACTTTCCATCTGGAAAACGGAAAAAACTAGTACTGAATTTCCTTTCTTAGAGATAGAATAAATTTATTACAAAGAAAATGTTAAAATGCAATGAGTAAAAAGCATTATAAGCACAAGAAAACAGTAAATCTTTCCCCTGAAGCAACACTATGTCGCTGCTAAACGGCAAGAGCAGGCGAATTAGAAAACTGAAAATATAAAATATGTGTACTGAAAAAACTAATTGAATTCTTCTCGCTACAGCGGTAATCATGTTGAAAACCAAAAAAAAAAAGAACAAGTGTTTCCCTTAAAGAGCACTGTCTCTTTGCGACCACTTTTATAGTAAATTTCACTGTTATGACAAAATGCCATTGGATTATTGAGGAATGGGTCGTTACGACTTTGACAAAGAAGTTAGAAAACATGCGATTTATCACACTTTCTTTCCCAGCTTTTTCTTAGATTTATATTTTTATCGTTCTCACTACAACTTCAGTTACTGTAAAGTTTATTGGGAACAAGTAGTTTACTTATATACTACATAACATCAGCAATAGTAGTAGGAGGTGATGTTTTCGTTTGTACCTCGTTGACCTGAGGTACCAGCCTGTTATACTAATACTGTATTATTGCTGTATAATACTAATGTATTATATTATACTGTGTATAATACTAATACTGTTTGCTGTATAAATACAGTTTGCAAAAAACATGTTATGCGATATAGGCCTACGAGGGGATGCAATAAGTTCGTTTTTTAAATTCAGACCTATTTTAGGAATCTGGAAAAAAAACTTGGTTGGAAAGGATATATCTGAACATGACCGTCACACTGTGTTCAAACATCGAGCCACAGCTACTAATACAGCACATAGCTTTAACAAATACGTATTCAAAAGTAACGTACGCTAATGTTTTAAGAACACTGTGAAGTGATGGAGATAAGTAGTGGATCGAGATTAATAAGTTACCAGTGCTTCTTCACTTACTAATATAATATTTAATAATTACATTTCAGCTTCCATTAGTTTTTAACGGTTATGTCATTATAATTCGTTCACCATTGTCTGACTGAATTCAATTATACTAAGATTATCCGTAGTTTCAAATAGTTATAGTCTTTAACAAGCTCCAAATTCCTTTCAATATCCCTGTTTGTCTTCTCCAATGAAACAAACGAATTTTCCATGAAAATTGAAGAATGTATAGGATTTAGATATTTTTTTTACAATTAGTCATAAACTACTAATAACATGTATCCGTAAAAATAAAGTTGATTTATGTGAATGAGTAGGCTAGCAGAAATTATTCATGTTTTTGTTTTCAATTTATTGCAGATTTGTGATCTGTTCGACTAAGCGAACATTGAACAAATTGTCTGAAAACACGCATACAGGACTATGAAGAGCTGATCATTGACAGCTCTTTTTATTTTTTGTTAACAGATTAAAGAGATACACAAATTACATGACTAAATGACAAAAACATGTAAACAAATGAACAAAAATCACTTCCACTTGCTGCTGGCATCATACAAAAAGTTCAAAATGTTAAACACTGCGCCCATAAGGCACATATACTGGTTGACAATGGTTGACATTAACACTTAATGTTGACACGAATACAAAACATACAGATATTACAGAATAGATATCACAGACATTACAATACAGAGAATACATTATTAGTTAAACCTGAATGGTAAGTCTAACAGTTTCTGCCTTTTAGTCTATAAATATCTTCACTATTACGAAGATGTACTACTATCATGTATACACTACATTCTGTTTACATAAAAATAAACAACAAAATGGACAGAGGTGTGAAGTAAATAGTAAAAGGGGTAACGAGGTGTGTTTCGTAAAAAATGGCTGTGGTTAATCACGTTTCGTTTACTTCGACGAGCTGTTGTCACAGAAACAATTGAATAAATTTAAAATCTATCTAAAGATCTGTAAAGTTTATCGATTAACTAAAGATCTGTAAAGATCTGTAACTAACATTCGATTAAATAGTATATTTTATTTTTTGTATACAGTCTGTTCCTCTTGGCAACTAGGTCCTAAAATATTAAATAAATAAGTAAACTTAATGTCAAAGCAAGTAGAAACGAGAAAATACCTTTGTTGAGACTACTAATTGGACCGTACTATTTGATAATACCTTATATCGTTTATATCGCAATATTAATATTGTTTCCTCACTAACAATTTAAGTTATATTAATCATATGAAAAGGAATCCCCTATAATATTAATTACCATCTACTGGCTCAAACAACAAAAAGTCGACAGAAATGGAATTCCGGGCGGATTATATATAAGGAAGTGGACGCAAAGGCCGATGACGATGATGATGGTACTGGTGTGCCATTCGTATCCGTACAGGGACGTACGAAAGTTTAATGAATGGGAAACGTTACAATGGTATGAAATGACCAACAAAAGGAATAGTTTTTCATAACACGAATCATTACAAGAAAAGTGAAAGGAAATAGGTCTATACATGAAGTCAGGCAGGAGTATGACCTCAGGAACTTCCGTGCCCGTGACTGTGAAGTGAAAACCCTGAATGGACCACGAAAGAGGTCAGTTAAATAGATGAGATGGTGCAAACAGAGTGAGATTTTTGATAGTACACTGATGTTCTCATGAAAACAATAATTGGCAAAAGAGAGATAAAAAGAACTGGTAATAGTGACCACAAGGTTACAGAGAATAAGAAAGGTCACGACAAAGTGTAGGAAAAAGCTATAAAGACACAAGAAATGGAGTGATGTCTAGAGGCGTAAGGACCTGACAAGGCAGAATGGAATAGTGTTTTGAAGTAGCCAGGTTTCACGGAGAACTATAGTATTCAAGTATGATATATTTTTCCTAATTCTCATGGGCTCACTGTTACTGCATTCGTAATGGTTATAACAATGAAAACAAACGGTAGCTACATTTCTTTAACAACAGAGAAAATATTTCCAACTATGACAATCATATTAGTATTTGGCACAAACAAAAGTCGTAACAACGTGCTGAATATTAATTTACTATCATTTTGCTATTATTTGCTGACGTGTACTGACATATCGGCTACTTTCCAAGTTAGCAGTGAAAGAAGTGTGGACTAATTGTTGTGGATTATTTTGTCCTGGGCGGACATCGGATGTCTCATCAATATTGCTTTGCTCTAACTGTCTCTCATTTATTATCATTAAGTTGACATTCATGGTAAAGCGCTGTAACACTGCTGTTTTATATATATATATATATATATATATATATATATATTTGTAAATGAATATTGAATGACAGGAGAAAACTAGCGCTTAGATATTTGTTACTACACCATCATCAGCAGAAGGAGAAAGGACTATTTCAATTTTTCGACCGGATTAAAACCACGTAAACAGAACTAAACTAAGTAGTAAAATACAAAACATAAACGAGACTGGGGATGTAATTATTATCTTGTCTAGAAGATAATTCTTATTTTATAGGAAAGACTCTTGATAAAATAATTTCAATATTATATTAATTCTTTGAGACAGAACGTTGTGTTGCGGGACCGGTAGACATAAATTGAAAATATTATTATAGTTTTCTTATAATAACACGGTCGTGTTAGTGAACTCAAACGTCATTAGAAGTAGATGATAACTTCTGTTCTGTATTTTATATTACTTCCATTAACACAGCTAACGGGGGAGTAAATAAGGTAGAGAGAAATAGCAGATTCGGTAGTCTCGAAAGTGTGCAGGTTTCTTAGTTATGCACAGAAAAACATTTAGTGCAAGTATTAACGTTTTATGGCTTCTGGTCACGCTTACGTTACAGAGGGTTGGAAAAAATAACAAGGTTAACCGGCACGAATATAATCATAAATATATATCATAGCAACATTAGTGTGGATCAGAGTGATGGAAGAATTTTCTGTGTCGGATAAGGCGGTTTAATGACGTCCATGTTCAGCGAGTAATAAATAACTACGTTAATAAATAAGTAGTAATAAGTAGGCCAGGAAAATTAGACTTTTGGTTCGAAATAATTAGAGGAAAGCTGGAAATTGTTTTAAATGCTTTGTTTTACTCCTAAATTGAATAGTTTAAGTTTGCCCCAATTTCCTAGGTCTGCCTTACCGGCAATCTCCAAAAAACTGCCAAATTTTCGGATATTTTCAGTGTTTTGCAAATAACTCGCAAAGGTCGCTTCCTACAGAAAAAGTTACATGTTTATAAATTGTAGAGCATTAACTTCTGCGTCGACTGAGTACCTCAAGTTTAAAAATTGGTGGAAACAAAGTGCCCAACAGCTGTTTTGAAAAACCGCCTTTTTTCAAGTTGGTGTGAAATACTCGAACGTATTTTAATTTTTCGCAAATAACTCGCAAAGTAAGCTTCCTACAGGAAACGTTACTTCTTTATTAATTGTAAAGCACCAAAGTCTGCGTCGATTGAGTACCTCAACTTCGAAAATCGGTTGAAAATTGGTTAAAAAAAGACAGGTGTCCATCATGTCTTAGATACCTACCCAATGAATTTCAGCAGGATATCCGATTTTATAAAAGTACCTATTCATTTTATGTATGTATCAAATGAAATTGTTCAACTGTTCAACAGATAGGTTCAACGGATGTGTACAGAACAACAATACAGCAGGTATCAAAAAAAGATATAATTGATGAAAAGTTAATATGTACAATAGTATGCAATAGTTACTCAAATAAAATATGCTGGAAGAATTATTGATTACAACATCTAGGCCGTTTGGGGGCTGGCAGACCAGAGTCCTTGTCCTCACAGCCTTTGTCCTCATAGTCCTCTTCTTGACAATCATACTCTTGATCAGCTTCATTCGGATCATCACGCTCATCCACGTCGACGTCTACTTCATCCTCATTACTGGTGATGTTCTGCAGAATGTCGTCATCGTCAGTAACGGAGTGAGTTCAGGCAAGAGTTCCCTTTGCAGTTCTTGCAAATGGTTGTGCATTTGCCACTCTTCCGGCAACTACAACAGCTTCGGCAACCTTTGGCACGTGCGCAGGAAACTGAGTTGAGAAGTTCCTCTGGTGCTGCTTTCTCAATCGTTGTTAGTGGTAAAAGGCCGAATTTCGAAGCCTTCCAACCCCAATCGAGTGGATTGAGGTTGTGGCCCATCCACTGTTGGATTTGGAAATATGCTCGAAACGAATGCTGACGAGCAGCTTCCTCAGTAGGTGGCAGAGCGACAAGATTGAATTCTTTTTTAATCAGAGACTTCCCAAACAGTTCAAACCTCAGGCTGCTTAATGATTGGTCATAACTGCCACCATATAGAGCTGCAATGAATTGCTGCCCTCCTTTTCCCACTTCATCAACTGTAGCATCACTTTTTTTGAAAACCTTCACAATCTCTTGCAACCTTTCATCCTTCTCCAGCAGCTTGAAAAACTTGAGTTTCCCTTACCGGAAAAATGATGAGGTGGTGTCGCACCCACTGATAGCATGAAGGAATAAAATAAAATTTTCTTTCACAGCTTGTGTGTGTTTGAATTCTATTGGGGTGTACAGTATATTAGGGAGTTTTCCTTTCCCTGGCTTTAGCATGTACATGCTGGAGGAGTTAGAGGAAGCAAGGAGTCAGCGCAGTCAAGAGCACTAGGAGGTCGGTATCTTCACCCACAATAACTACACAGCCGCAGTTCTGAGCCTTCTCAAGTGCTCTGTTTACAATGAGTGTGTCAGCATCCTCAACAGCCTGCTTGACACAAATATGCTCAGCCTGAAGTTTCTCAATCAAACAAGAGATAAAACGGCGTTTGTTATGTTCAGTGGAGAGAAAACGTCCTTTAGACATGGTTGCGGACATACTCTCATCAAACTGAACAGCTGGAGCGGAGTTTTTATTATTTCTGCGAAGGCGCTCAGCGGCCTTAATGCTTTTGCTGCTGGGCTCCTCCGGATATCCATCAAAAACAACTGTAGGTCCTTGACCATAGTACCGCTTTACATACCCAACATATTTAGTCAGAATTGAGGAAAATGTCTCTTTTGTTTGCCACACAACACGATGTAATAAGAAACCTCCATCTATGATGTAAACAGCATGATTAAAACTGTTTCTATCCATTGGTAATGGATTGTACAATTCGTAAAAGATGGATTTGCGTGTTTTACGCATTCCGATTATGTCAAATAGTGACAAAGGAAATGGTGCTAATTCGAATCCAAAATACTTCTTTAATTCATCTGATTGCTTGCGGAATGAAATTCGCCTAAAGATTGTATCTGGGTTCACTGGAACATCTTCATTGTGAGCTCGGATGGTACACTGTATTCCTTTCAGTGGCATCACTCGTCCTTTTCTTTGAAATTTCACATCGCTGAAATTGTTACCAATTATTTTAGAGATGCTGGACATTCCTGCTTCTACGGCTAAATGACAATTAATTGTTTCGTCACCCATTAATCCGGTACTTATAGAAACAATGCAATCTCCAACAGGTAATGGATTATGAATGGTAAACCACTCCACGAATTTCTGGACATCAGACTCATCTCTAGGAATCCTCGACACTCTTGAGTCAAGAGTTTACCACATGTTGCTCAGTGGTAACAAATAAGACACCACAAAACTTCTCAATTTCCTGACAAATGTCCATGAAATTAGGCATTGTAGCAACCCATTTTGTAAGGGTACTGTCTGTTATTCCTCGTCCATGAGTCAGACCGCCTTCACTCTTCATGGACCTCATAAGGGTCTGTTCTATGGTCATATCTGACCATATTCCAGCCCAAAATTTGTCAGATCGCCGGATAATGAAGAATCCCTTTGAGACGAACAGTTCATACTCCTGAGGCGTTAGTTTTGATTCCAGTTGTGACATGTCTTGTTAATATAAATGGCAAGACTTGGCGTACAAATAATGTCCACTTGCGTGGAAGTACGGCAACATTCCTTTGATAGTTTGGAGATGTAACGGCCAGTCTCCACTTCTTTCAGCTTGTACAAATTTCTTCACAAGGGTCATCATATTGAAATATTGTACCCATAATTTTGCTGTAGGTCCATTGTTCTGGAGTTCATCCAATTTTTCTGTGAACGTCTGCAATCCAGTGGCAATAGCGGGCGCCTCACGTTTTTCCAGGATGCCTGGGTTAACATCACGAAGAACTTCCAGTATTTTGGCATGCTCATCTTCTGTTAAATCCGCCATTGGTAAAATTAATTTGGCTAATGCCAGGTGAGCCAGTATGTGACCTCGAAGAGCTCTTGAGTAAGCATGCCCTGTCATCATCTTCTTAGTTGAAGCTGCGGCAAAAACTAAGCTGAACAAGTCTTGTAGTCCACTTCCCTCCATTGTGAATCCAACGGCACCCATAAAAGACATCAGTAGGTGAAATACGCCAAGCCTCACTATAACGGCACCAACATCAGACTGTGAACCAACTGATGCTACAATGTCGCGGGCTTTGATAAAAAGTGGCTGGTCAAACGTAACAAAACAACAGTTTTGATTATGTGCCTTGCATTTCTCAGCTGCAGTACTAAGGACAGTATAAATTGTATCGTAGTTGGTACGTGGGGAATTCACGAATGGCAGGCATATCACTCAAGATGTCGAGTAAGAATGACCAGAGGTTAATTCCTCCATGAACCCATTCCAACCCCGGATGTTAGCTAGCCCTTTCCACTTGCCGTAGATCCATAAAAAGTCACTCGGCAAAAGTTTGTTAGTATCAGGTAGCACATATTGTACGCAGGCCCTCCTTCACTGTTCTCTGGAAGGTCATCACAGGAATGTGCCCGAATTCCCCCACGGTTAAAGCACTTGGAACGTGCTTCACTTTCTCAATTTGGCTTCCTGGGGTAACTGAAGTTCCTGGTGTAACACACTGGATACCACCCATAGCGTGGAATGTATTCAGCACATCAATGGTATCTACGTTGATATCAGCATTATCAAATGCCATCTGGATGAAAGCATCATTCATAACTTTGTCGGGAGATTGCTGCAAGCAAGCTGCCTCAAAGCGTTTGACCTCTTGGTATGAACTGCAAAAGCCAAGTGCCGCTAGCAAGTCTATAAGCTCTTTTGATCCATACTTTTTGAACAGAAGTGCCCCGAGACCAAGTTGTATTGAAGACGTAAAGGATCGTGGCCTAGTTCCAGATATCATTGCATGTGCCATCGCCAAAACTTTTGTTGTGATTTTCTCTTTATGTTGTGTCTTAATTGTGAAAAGTCTTGTTAGGAGCACTTTCAGTGTGTCTGGAACATCATTTTCTGCGTCACAAGGAAAGCATCCGATGGAGGATATGAATCGAGGTTGTATACTTGACCTGATGTCCTCACGGATGATGGTTACGGCCTCCTCCACTACTCGAAGACGCTCTTCTTGTTTGTTTAGTTTCCTGGCTTCATACCAATGATCAGATAAAATGGTATAGCCAGCGTTTCGGAAACATATAGTTGTTTTCGTAAATTGATTGCCACCTGGCACACAAATTATATCTTCACCTTATCTTTCATTCAGTCTTTTACTGATCGTTGGTTCCGTTGGAATATACCCCGAGTAGCCTTCCAAAATGTCGCTGAGCGTGAGCACTGCTCTTCATTTTCCTCCATGTAGTCACATATGAACTCTATAGCAGCTGTCACTTCGTCACATTCAGGTCGTCTTCTGGTGCTTTGTGTTGTAAGAGGTTTGAAATATTTTTTGTTGCAACTGCCGTGGTACCTAGCCTCCGCTGCAACAAGGTCGGACACTACACCAATTCGTAAAACCACTTCTTTGCCCCATTCATCGTTTCTTATGCTTACAGTTGTAGTAAGACTGGTTTTGAAACCTAGTGTTTCCACTACGTGCACAGAATCTCGCTTGGAGGCAGTTTTTTTCAACTCGCTCTTTTTGAAATCATCAGACGCATCTTCCGCGCATAACACACATTTATTCTTGAAATCGAATGTTTCCACATGGGACTTCGAACTGCTGAACACGAAGCGTGTTGAGAAAACGCTGCAGCTATATTGTGTTCCTTATTGTAAGATTTTCGGCACTTCTCATGCACTTTCTCTGAGGAAACCCCTTGTAGACAGCTGTGTTTACCATCTCTTCTTCTATTGTTACTTTCAATGAAAGTTTTTATCCCCCGTTCCTTCACGATGTCTTCGTCGGAAAAACTTTCGTCACAAATTAAACACAATGAAGACGTCATCTTACTTCATTCATCACAGTTTCACAACTAACCATAAAGAAAGCTAACTTAAGCATGTAACACTGCCGCGGCTATAAATAAAAATATAACTCGACCATGCACGGAGACACAGAACAATGCACATCTCAAACTGAAAGCCGACACGACACTAAACAGAAAACCGGTTTGGGTGGGAGAGGTGGCAATGAGAGTGGAGGAAAGGAGGGGACGAGAACAAGGGTAGCTCAAGATCACCGGCCTCTTGGGCAACCTGCTATGTTCCTAAGAACTGGGAGGGTCACTATTGTTCTGCACTTGGGGAGGCCAATCCGTAAAAAATATTACGTGAGCATGACTTTTCTATGAGAAGCGTATTTTGAAACTTATTAACGAAAAACTAAAGAAAGTTCAAGTATTTCAAACCAACTTGAAAAAAATGTGGTTTCTCGAAACTTTTACGAAGCAGCTTTCGAGCTATTTTGTCAACTAATTTTCAAAGTTTGAGGTACTCAATCGACGCAGAATTTAGTGCTCTACAACTAATAAAGGAGTAACGCTTTCTGTAGGAAGCTTACTTTGCGAGTTATTTGCGAAAAACTAAAAAACGTTCGAGTATTTCACACCAACTTGAAAAAAGGCGGTTTTTCAAAACAGCTGTTGAGCACTTTATTTCCACAAATTTTTAAACTAGAGGTACTCAATTGACGCAGAATTTAATGCTCTACAATTTATAAACATGTAACGTTTTCTGTAGGAAGCGTATTTTGCGAGTTATTTGCAAAAAACTGAAAAAAGTCCGAAAATTTGGCAGTTTTTTTGGAGATTGCGGGTAACGCAGACCTAGGAAATTGCGGCAAACTTAAACTATTCAATTTAGGAGTAAAACAAAGCATTTAAAACAATTTCCAGCTTTCCTCTAATTATTTCGAACCACAGCCTTTTTTTGGTCTTATTTCCCTGGCCTAAAGGGTAAAAAGTGATTACTATAATTATGTAGTCATTTGCAGTGGTAAATTTTGAAAGGAAATAAGAGGAAATATTTATGCAAAAGTAGTAAATATGTACATGTAATAGTCGGTTTGCAGATAGAGCTGGTAATTGTAATTTTATTGAACCTAGGAAAGTCGAAATGCATTGTGAAGACTAAACTGTTATAGTGTTAATACACCTACATTGTCTGATGGCTATTAGAGTTTGATGGATAACATAGTTTCTTCTTCTACTCTTTTCTCTTCTGTAGTAAAACTATGTTACGACAAGTTACAACTTGATGTCTCCATTTTTCTCGGTTCTGTACATCTGTCTTCATATGTCTATAGCTCCTTCTGTTTCTCATGGCATCGAGCACGCCTACCATTATTCTTCTCATCCTCTATTTCCTTCAACCTTTCCTATGATACTTAGCTGCAGACAGTTCCTCCACGACATATGCCTCAACCAATATGTTTTCCTATTTCTTATTATTTTCAGCAGTTCCCTTACCTCTCCTATCCTTTTTGTCATTTTCATCCTGCCAGTCAATTTCAACTTCATCGGTCTTTTAAGCTCTCTACGAACCTTTTTTTTTATGGTCCGTGTTTCACTGGAATAATTTAGCAAATCTCTTTTTATCCCAATCCGAATCCTTCTTGCTGTCAGCAATGCCTTAATCTGTTCGAAGTTCTATTACCCATAGGCATCCTACGTCTGATTTCCTCTGTACAGTTTCCGATTTATGTCATCGCACTCCCCAAACACTTAAATCATTTCACTGTTCTTCTCGGGATATAACCATACTTGACAGCATAATCCATATCACATTTCACAAAATTATTAAGAATAATATTCAAAGTTAGCGAATTTATCTTGTCGCGTTATGGTTAACAAATTATTTTTTACCATTAGTCAAGAAAAAAATTTGTTTCATATAAAGAAGGAAAACACAGGTATAAAGTGAGAACAAGTGACTTCTTTATGCAAATAACTTGTTTAATTTAAAATATGCTACCAATATGTTTGTAGTTTCAGTGTTATTTCAGATCTGTAAATCTATAACAACGAGTGAGGTTTCAAAATTATACTCAGCTATTCCAGTGAAGAAATCAAGACTACAAGTACCCTTTTGGTAGCCAGTTTTATCAGAATATAGTATTAGTTACAGATTGTGATTAATCAGTGTAAATATTTGGGGTGAAATGTTTGAAAGAAAGAACACTGGAAAACTGCAATCAAAATTTGAAACAGTCAGCGAAGGGAAGCTTATATCCTATTAAACAATATATTTTAGAAAAAAAAGGCATAGTTCTCTGCTACGTGGATTAGACACTCGTGGCTCTTCCGCCCACACAGAGGTCTTGCTGAAACCATCTTCGCTTTGGACGTCTCAAACCACGTCCGTGATTGTGCTGTGTAATGTCTGACTTGTTATATTATTTGGTGATTCTTGGTCTGTAGTTACTCATTTAGACTTAACAATAGCTAATAACAACACGAACGAAACATAAATGTGCGTATAATAAAGAAAAGTACGACTATTATAGTAACATTTATATTTTCTCACAATTATTATTGTTATAACAATTGTTATCAATACAAAATAATATTTGTATCTTTTATACAAGAATATATTTATTCCTTTGTAACTAACTCGTTGAGTTTTCTGCAAGTCTCGTATGTAATATCTTCAAATAAACCTATTTGCAGTGTCTTTGTTTGAAGATATTACATAAGAATATATATATATATATATATACATAAAACATTGTAATTATATATAAATAACATATTCTTGTACAAATAATAGCAACTTCCGGGTTTGTGATATGGTCCGTTGAAAAATGATAGAGAAAAAGCATTTTAAAGCAACCAATAAGGATGGCGGCAAAAAGCCAGAGGGTCCAGAAAGGACAATATAACAAACGGGTGGACAGAAGGATTATGGAAACTATTCATTAATTACATATTCCATGAAAAATAAAGAATTTGATTTGGACACGTCCGCGGAATGGCCAAACTCAGAATCAGAAAACAGCTGACGGAATTGGCAAATCTAACGCACAAAGAGAACAAACAGATGAAGATCAAGCTGAAATAATAGCATAGTCAAGAATATGATAGAAAGACGCCGTGAAAAAGGTTGGAGACGAGAGACATGAAGAATGGGAATCACAGAACGCCGAAAATATAGAATAATGTGCGATGACATCTTCCATATTAATTTTCCCATATAGGCTACACACCTCCCATATTCCATATCTCATTTTAAAAAAAAAAGATGAATTATTAGAGCATGAGTAAAAATATGAACTTATTAACTCAGGAAAACATAACAATTTCAACTGTATGGCTATAATAACATATTTCTCTTAAGACGTATACTGTTTTTCCGATATCGTAAAATAAGCGTTGAACATAAATAAAATTAAAAAAGTAATACTACTATTATTATTATTATTATTATTATTATTATTATAGATTAAAATTTTGATGTTATTGGCAACTCAGTGATAATATACTTGTCTACTTAAATATCTCTGCTGACTAAAATCTTTGAAAGAACACAACGAAGGAAAACTTTGCGTACTACGGTGCTGAATAAACAATTAAAACTTTGCTACGAGTTTCAAAAATTTCTGAAAGTTTTATCGCTATAAATAAACGTGTTGAAGTTTAAATTACCACCGCCAGAGATGGTTCCAAATTCAGAAACAATGTTTACACAACTTTGGATTTCACAATAAGAAACCTCTTGTCTGACTAATTGATCAATTGTTAGTCTACAGAGTTGACAAGTAAAGACCGATACTATATGAATCGTTTTGTTTTTGAAAGTAGGGGTTTCTGATCACGAAGAGATAATGACTGTTCAAATATCCAGACATTTTGTCCAATTTATGTACAATGAACACAAAATATTGACAGGTTATGAAATAGGAGAAATATTTCTCCTTTCTTTTAATTTTATTTTTAATTCCTAGAAAAGAGCACCTCCTGAATAGTACACTTGAATAGGATACTTAAATAGGTAAAGAGCTGATGCCTTTTACAGTAGCCAAGTATTATACTGTTAATTACGAACGTCACAGAACAATCTACGTGTTTATCGACCGTTCCAGAGAGATCAAGAGAGTAAGCGTGTGGCGTACGTGCTTGTTTTGTTTCCACTGTACCTACGACGATCGAGTAGACCGTCGTAACATGACGCTGACACAGTCCGCACGGCTGGCGGCATCGAGAAGACTCTCGCAAATGCGTCTACAAGCATGTACGCCACACGCTTACATTCTGGATCTCTCTGGAACGTTCGATAAACACTAGATTGTTCTGTGACGTCGTAACAATACGTTCAGTATTCACTTGACAATACTCAGTAGTGAATAATAGCAAACAGTAGCGGTTACTATTAACAGTATTCAGGTACTTTTGAAAACTATCGGCTGCGAATTACATTCAACACGCATATACAGCAATTTTCGAACATCAGTCGTTTTTCGTATCCTAGCTTCCAAACTGTACGATTTTCCCAATTATCGTCCTTCAGGTATCTCTGTGCCATTGCATTCTTTGACCACCTATCATTGCCCATAACATCTTAATCTTTTTGCATCAATTGCGTTGTTTATACTGGCACATATATTCATTCTTTCTCTTACTTCTTCAGTGCTGCTAACCTTATCCTGTAATGTGAATCTAAAGCCCTTTCTTCAGTATCCCATTTTCAAGGCTCATAATCGTTTCCTCATATGTTTTGTGGTTTCCCACACCTCAACCTCACGTATTTCTACTGTTGCCTTATATATTTTAATTTTTTTTTTCAGTCTTATCGAATTGTTTCATAAAAGAGTCTCGTCACTTGTTTCCCTTGTCCTATATGATTTTACTTCCATGTTCCATAAGGAAATGGAAGTATGGTCATGGCGAAAAAATCGTGTTCGAGATAACGGCAGATTCTGATTGTACTACCCTAAAAACATGAAAAAAAGTCATTTTTCGAAAAGTGTCGTGTGTCTGTGTGTAGAATATTTTCTATGGCAAACGATAACAGCCTCAAATGCAAACAGAATCAAATAATTTTTTGCATACAGCCATGAATTGTAGAGTACTCAAGGCCTATTGTTGTTGGTGAAGTTCGGTTAAGGGAAAGGGGTAGTTTACCTGCAACATTTTACGTTTTAACAAGAGTAAAGTGCTTAATTTTGATAATTAAAGTGCCCTTAAAAGAAGGTCATAATAATCAACTGTAGAATGGTAGATGAAATATCTATAAATGAAAAGGGTAGTTGCAGGGAGGAGGGGGTAATTTTTTATAAATTAAAATGGTAGTTGATGAGGGAGGAAGTAAATTTTTATAAGTTTTATATATATGTTCTACGTTATTGACAACAAAGAAGTAGTTTCTATGGAAACATTTCATTTCAGTTTAACAAAATTCTATATTTTTCATTTTAATTTAAATCACGTATGAGTGAAAATATATCGTTCCTGGCAGGGAAGCATATCTCAATTATGTAATGTTTACTTTTCCAAAGTTTTATTATTGTGATTACCGTAATAAAAGGGCCGGCAGGACACACACACACACACAATTCGCGTTATGTCTGGCCTCAATCATGTTTATTTCCTTATGTTTCCACGCTTTTTAAATGAATAGTGCCGAAACCCACACCAACACAACGCGTACAATCCGAAAAGGTAGACAGCGATTTGTTTCCTGTGGCTCGCTGGCCAGTGTAACTGCACGTGTTTACAGAGGAACATTTCATAGACAGACTTTTGGTCTTTAGGGAATGAACCCTCTGCAAGATGTTCAGGGTCTATTACTTAGTAATTACGTAAGAAAACATTTTTATGGTATGAGCCTATCAAACTATACAGAGGTCTGCGAACCTTAAACAGTTATTGTATGTAATCTTATTACAGACTATAAGTAATATAAAAAGAGCAATTAAAATAATATTAAACCCATAATTACCAACTACCTAATGTAAGAAAGGTGAAAATAACAGTTATTAATATTAAAAAGCAATGTACACATTTTCAGAATACTGTGAAACAAAAGTGTTTAGGAAATATATCTTGTTAGTTTTGTGATGCTAATATAATAAATGAAGAGCGTAGTTGAAAGGGGAGGCGTACTTTTTATGAATGAGAATGATAGTTGAAGGGGGAGGAGACAATTTTTTTATTTATATTTATATGTGTACTACGGTATAGGCAACAAAGAAGTAGTTTCTATGGAAATATTTCATTCAATTTGGCAAACATAAAACTCGATTTACAAGAAGGGAGATGTTTTTTAGAAATTATCGAACCGAATTCAAGTAAATGATTTTAAATATAAATCTTACAATATGGAAGTCATGTATGGTTCTCCATACCGATTTTTTATATATTGTACAACACTTGTGGAGAATATAGATCTATAATCTGTACTACAAGTGTACAGATTATAGATTCTGCTACACTTGTGCCGTGACATCAATATATTTGTATGAATCGACTTCTTTCACAGCTCCCCGTTTCAACAATATATCTCTGTATGTAGCCTACTTCACATAACAATACATTCAGCCTTATTGCACTGAACAAGTCCGATTCACAATAATCTTCTGAAGTCTTTTACTGAGGATAGTGTGCGTTTACTCTTGCAAGGACCATATAAAACGGTGAGTCTTTACGTGCTCTGATTTATTCATATTAATGTTATAGGAAAAGGAAGAGTTTAAATGTTTTCATACCGACAACATCTCCTCGAAGAATTTAAGGTTCGTTATTACTTAAAAGCGATTGTGATCCAGCTCAGGAGGTCTGATATTAAATGTAAACGAATCATGTAGGCGTAGACTAAGTCGTTTTAAACCGATGTTTACTCAAAAGTGACTATACTCTGGTTTGACAGGTAAAAAATCGAAGATAAAAAATGACAGAGTGAGTCAGTCTCCACACAGAATGAAATCGAGATACTAAAATTATACCAAAATGAAGTAGGGATAAAAATTAAAAGGAAACAAAATAATGTAAAAATTCAAAAAAACTTAACAACACAGTAAAACAAACACCATGTTAATTACGGTTGTTTATTCATTGAAATTGATGTTCGGTGTAATAAACAGGATCGTACAGGGGGAATACGGAGGAAAACAAATATTTACTTAAACAACAAAGTGTACGGTATCATCCGAATGGTTGTTTTTTGAGCTGGCTTGTTTAAATTGCTGAAAGAATAATTTAAACTAGAATTTAAGAATCACGTAGGTCTGTTTTTGAATCGATTATGCTGGTCATATATGAGTGTTGAGTTAAAATCTGTGCCATGGTTAAACTTTACTTAGAACAAGATTCAGCACTTTGCTCCAACTACCCTGCTCGGCACGCGGCGGTGTATCACGTGAGAAATAATCACATGACTAAATGACGAGACGGTTACGTTTCCCTATATCAACACTACCGACGAAAGTAATGTCTCTGTGTAAAGGAAAACGTTGAACTGTGCGCACACATGGACTCTTCTGTGCGTGGATACACACAGGATTTTCCATACATTCTTTTTCCAATTAAATTGTAACTCATTACGATCACTTATCATAAATGTTTTCCTAAACTCGCCAAGAAACTGTGTAAATAACAATATATGACGGCCGGTGAAGTGCTGCTGACGTTCTATGGTGTCCATTTGTCATGGTGTACTGTATGTTAGACTCAAGGTCTTGTCAATTAAACCCCATTCACCACTTTAAATGAGAAAAACGCTGTTTGCTATCACTGACAAATTTTCACGTACATGAATATTTCTTTTGTAAAAGAACAAATTTCTTCATTTTGCAAAAGCAGTAATCTTCGAAATCTTTATTTAGAAATATGAAATGAGCAATGGTGAACGTCCGTTATTATAATTCAAACACAAATATTCCATCAACATTAATTATTAAAGAAATCCTCTATATAATGTTGTGGCAATACAACAGACTGGCTGATACATTCGTGTCTTAATCAGTAACAACGCGACACCTAGACATAGGCCTACAGACCAACAACACCGTGCATCTCGTCACAGCACGTGATAAAATGCAGACTGGTTTCTCTCTGGGGGTGATATGGCATAACCTGTGACACGGTTAAAGGGCGCGACCGGCAATGGGCCTAGTGCTAGGGGAAATGAAGGTGGTGGTGATGATGATGATGATGATGATGATGATGATGATGATGATGATGATGATGACGATGACGATGATGAGTATATTTAACAAACTATACCAAACACATTTATAAAAATGTTACATGAACAGAATTATTTCATGTAATTCTGTAGTCTGAACCTCCAAATAAAAAAAAAAATTTTTTTGTTAAGAAGTCAAACAAACACAAATGAAAGTACGTACCGGTATTTAACTTCACACTGCTGATAAAAATTACACGTTAAATCGAAGAACAGCTGAAATAATACACTGAGAACGAAGTGAAGATAACTTTACTTTTGAAAAACAGACGAAATGAAAAACAAATTTAAAATTTTGCCCGACAGCGCTAATACTAACTTGTTCCAACAAAACGAAAGACAAAACCACCATGAAAAGTCAATACTACCTCCCCCTTCTAAATACCCTATCTTTCAGTTTCCATACACCTTTGTTCTAAATTGCATAGTCATATCGAAAATCAATTGTAGATATGCAAATAAACTGAATCTTCTGACAAAGAAATTAGAAAAGTTAAAGTTTTATTGCACACTCCTTTCCTCACGTCTTATTTTATTTATTTCTCTCCTGCCGTTGGGCAACTTCAGTGGCTCTAAGGTTAATGTGAAACAAATAATTGAAATAAACATTACTAGATGTCAGCGTTAGCGAGAAGAGGACGTTGATTTTCCGTTAATAATACCAGTTTGTTGTAGTAGTATACTTCTTTTGAGGTTGAAACAGAATGGTAGGGGTGTGTTATCGTGTTATATTTAGTGTGAAACTCTATTAGTTGATATTATTATAGTATTGCATGTGGACAAGTTGAACTTGAATTTTTGTATGAGTTGATTACAAATTGTTTGTGAAGCTGGTTATTAGTAACTTCATTGATGTCTGTATTTTGTTTCCACTGCACCATACACGATAAGTGAGACCGTCGTAACAATATTTTAGTATTAATGAAATAATATTCTCTGCAAACAATATTTTAAAAGCCTAGTTTATTTGTTAAAGTTAACGTGATAAATCATTGTCGCCTATAAACTTCGACTAAAAACTTGATAAAGAACCAACATTATGTTGCACAGCAAAGAACAGTGTGAACAAGGTATAATTATTTGTTCTGAATAAATAAACACTAAAGGTTGCGCAGTTATTCGCATATTAGTATAGACCTACTCCGTCGTGTGTACAACACTAATAGACAAACGATTGGTTCGAAATGAGTTCTGTCCACGGAACTGTAAAATTTATTACCAGTTCACTGCATTGTATATATACTAATTTAGCGTGACGCCAGTAACAGCTAACAAATATTGGTCATAACATGTGTGTGTGTGTGTGTGTGTGTGTGTGTGTGTGTGTGTGTGTGTGTGTGTGTGTGTGTGTGTGTGTGTGTGTGTGTGTGTGTGTGTGTGTGTGTGTGTGTGTGTGTGTGTGTGTGTGTGTGTGTGTGTGTGTGTGTGTGTGTGTGTGTGTGTGTGTGTGTGTGTGTGTGTGTGTGTGTGTGTGTGTGTGTGTGTGTGTGTGTGTGTGTGTGTGTGTGTGTGTGTGTGTGTGTGTGTGTGTGTGTGTGTGTGTGTGTGTGTGGATAACGTTGGTAATTGCATAGTGCAGTCAATTTATGTTTCTATCGTTTATATTTTTATATTGTTTTATTTTATTTCGTTCCATTTCCGTGTACTGTGCAGTGTGAGAACTCTGATCATATCAGAAATCGATTTCAGGTAGTTACAGAATAGTAATCTACAACGTTTCAGAAAAGAGTTTACGAAAATCCAGTTCCTACCGTGCCAGAGTTTACAATGTTTGGTAAAACGATGGACTTATTTTTTTCGTTTTATTTCCTTCCGAATCTCCTTCTACAAAATTTCAGGTAAATGTAAAATTAAAGTATCAGGCCAGTGAGAAAAGTCTTATAGGCCTACCTACAGACTATTCAGATAATAGTATAACCTAACTTGACCTAACCTAAACTATAGACTATTCATACTATTAATAACGAAATTCTACCATTTCAACATATCATGTTTTATTTTTAAGGTATGCACTTCATACATCAGTATTAACAAGACAGCCCTACATTTAATAACAAGGTTAGCATTACCTTTATGCAACGTTTAATATAATCTTTTCCAAATGAGTGGCAAAGAGTACCCTGTCCGTGCAACGAGAGACGTGTTTAGGATACAACATAATGCCGTAGAGCTCACCTTCTTACAGAGGATATAAAAGTACTCATATGTAAGGCGTTGCTCCAGTCACCGCCCGTATGTTGTCTTCTTGATGGCATCCGAGATAGAAAGTTGCAGCAGTGTTGTTTCCGTTATTTTTTAAAATAAATATTGAATTACGGGAAAACCTGTGATCGCACAGTTGCTACTGTACTTCAGCTTCCTTGCCTTACACGTCACAAACGAATACCTCCCACGGGACGTGTCGACGAATGCAGCACACACCTGACAGCTGACGGGAGAGACAATGACAGACTTCATGTTTCTTCTTTTGCTACTGGAACAGAAATAAACAAAATAAACCGCGGATTTGAGTGCAATATTATACCCCCTTCTACTCCTCTCTTCTCGTAATTATCTCAGCATTAATGCAGTTCTTTCTAGATATTCTACAGCTCCTTCTCTAATATCCACTAAACAGTAAACGTCTCTACTACGAGTAGGATTTGGACGAGGCAAAATGATATGTGTTTGAAAGAAACGCAATGAAAAGAAATAAAGGAACAGAGAAAAAATATGTGACACTAAAGGCGCAGGCTAGAATAGAGCAGTGCGTGCTGCGCATGCGTGTCCGTTGTGCATGACGTTGTCGTAATAAAGTGATAAACACGTGTCGGTTGATAACACGTGCGGGCAGGTACAATTTGTAGCTGTACCGGCTGCCCCGCACACACAGGCACACAGTGGACGACCGTAAATCTATTCAACAGCTCACGTACGTATACCGCCCTGCTTCGTGTCACCTTCCCTTATACCACATACAAGTACGTCGTATTCGAATATTTCTGAATTTATTTATTTCCTCTCTTATTCATCCATCGCTTTACAACTACCGCTAATTTTTCTTCCCGAAATGTCGTATTTTTTCTCACCCCTCTATTACTTTTTTAGTACCACTATTATCAAAACGTCTTTACTAACACAAAAAATTCCGCCCCTTCTCTTGTGTAAACAAATACTGATTTGGTATACAAAACGATAACTTTTACGTCATGTCACTTTGCTATTTATTTTATCGCCTGAGCGTGACTAGAAGTAATAAAACATTAACACTTTTACCTTGTATGCACATGCATGCACACAGAAAGGCGCGCATACACTCCACGCGTCCCATTATTAGTTCGCCCGTCAAAATCCACAACTTAAGTAGCACCGCCTCGATGTAAGATGATAAACAGTTTTATATAATTACAGGTTTCACTTTTGTTTGACATTTTCTTTTGTAAAATATAATTTCCTTAAACCAGAGTTTATCCTATAAGTTATCGCTTAATATAAATAAGTATGTCAATACGACAACGACTGCATTACGGCAACAGTTGCATGTTACGTATATTAGACATGCAACAAAAATATTTCTTCTTAAGGATCTCGTATGACGAGAAAATTACTTCCTCTTATGTTGCTCGCCCTAGCACAAGAACTATAGATTGCAGAAAACAATACCAATAACAGGGAAAATATTCTTTCTCCTTCCTACAAGAGGGTTATTAGCTCGTTAATCACTGGAAAAGATCAACGTACAGTCACATACCGAGATTCAGTATATGGTCACATAACGCACCTCTGTCCACCATTACTTAACGTTTCTTATTCAACTTAGTATGCTATTTCTGCCTGTATAGTGAAAAGAGTTGGCCTACAGGTAAAAAAAATTAGACATGAAACGGGTGGGCATGACTACACATGACTCCGCAGTGAGCAATGTCAAAAGATCTCATTGCGCATGCTTAACTTTCACGCGTTGTTTTCGAAAAAATCATTTTGTGTTCAGGAGAGCTGCATGGTTGGTGTGTCACATAATCGTATGTCATGGTTGGTCACCTCATACTCCACTTCCTGCATTGTAATTCCTGGTCCCCGCTACTATCCGCTCGAACCATTTCATGCCTCATTATTTCATCTGTAAAAGAGTACAATTCTGTCTCTCTCACACTCCCTCCCTCTCTTGTGAAAATTATTACCAATTTGATTTAAAAAAAACATAAGTAACTCGTAGCAGCCTCCAGCATTTCAACTAAACACGTCTTCTGAACGTGTGAATAATGTTTTCAGAACCAGTAATACCCCATTAACAGAAGCAAGCACTACCATTCAGTAGACCCTCCGCTCCACAGGCGTCTCGGCAGCAAAACTGGTGTGCGTATATTAGGCTATACAGAGTGTCTCAGGAATATAGGGAAATAATTTCTACTTCAGAATGTGAGAAAAGATTAAGCAAACTTAAGTCCGCTGTTTTTAGGTTAGCGAAAAATTTGTCCCTATTTTCGGGAGAATTGAAATTACTTTAACATAATACTTGTTTAGAAAGCATGACGTTTTATTATTTTTAGGCATGAGTTATAAAAACGGGTCTCAGAATGATGTCTCCAGAACTACGAAAACTGTTATAAAGCCAGACAAATTTTTCAAAGCAATAAACAAATTTTTTTAATTCGAATTAAATTTTCGTAATTAAATTTCCAGTAAAAATTATTTTAGCATCATATGGCGTATAATTTTGAGAAAATGCGTGTAAGTAAAACCAATTAGAAACAAAGAAAAGATGAGAAAATTTGAATGTTATTTAATAAACTAAATCAAACCAAAACGTGGCAAAGAAACGTTAATATAACAGATTCGATGCCTTCTTACCTTAAAAATTAATTTAATAACAACTAATCACTAATAAAACGACGTTAGTGATTATAATAATATCGACAACGATAAATATATTGTTTCTAGAAAACCCTCTGTAATCACTTAAATCTTTAAAAAAAACTCAACGCAGAGAAAGCTTACAGTGCTTTCTCTGGCGTTGAACAATCAATTAAAACTTTGTTACAGGAGGTTCAAAAATGTATTTAAAGTTTTGTCGCTATAAATAATCGTGTTGAACTTTAAATTATATCGTTTCCACGAGTGGTTCTAAGTTAAAAATGTTGCTTGGATATTTTGAGAAAACAAAACATTTATTTGTATTCACTTACGGATTAATTCGTGTGTTCGAGTAAACACCTTTACAATGAAGCTTTAGAGTGATTTTGTTTATATACGTCACCGAACCTAATAAAATATTTACACTATTTACAAAAGTACTTAAAATCACTGTGTTGTTTTAAAAGAGCCGTTTGATTTCTCCAAAGTTTTACTACTGATGAAAAACGCAGTGTTATTTATTGCCAATAAGGTCTAATTCAAATGAAACTGATCATATTTTCTATTGCTGGAATTACTGGCAGAGCAGAGAACGACATACGTATAAGAATAGAAACAGACGTAAGCCGTCTGATGCAAGTGTCCTTTACACAAAGATTATTTTGTAAAGGACTCGTAACTTGAAAAGTGCAAAGCATAGACGTAATTGGAGAAAAAATTATATTGTTAGGGGAGGATATCAGAGAAGTATTTAAAGCAAGAGAAGAGAAGATAGCAGAAGAGGTCTTTAAAAATTCATTCGCTAACAGTTAGTATCAACATTAGAGATAAAATTATTTCTTAACACATTACAGAAACAGCCTATGGTTACATGCAAAAATCTCGACCCGCTATATGGGACTTGTATCAATGAGAGTAACGGCCCAATTTGGCGTTGATAAGGAAAGGAAAGAATGGGGCTTATACATGTAACTGGGCGAAGTGTTTCTGCTGCTAATACTCCTATAACGATATGATGAGTGGGAACACAAACAACTCAACTAGTTAGAGACCAATAATTATCTTTTCGTTTCTACGTATTTTAACAAGTTGACTCTACTTTGTGCTAAAAGGCGAAGAACGAACAAACCAGTTATATACAAATTATTTGTTGAGATTTTTTTCATAAATAGAATTATCTGCGAGTTTTATACAGAACAATTAATTAATTAAAAATTAAATTCAATGAGATGATTCCCAGTAGTGATAATGAAGACTACACATCGTAGTGAAGAACACTTGAAATGCTAAGACAAGTCGAAATATCAAATTTACATTTACGCTAATATTTAGTATCCAGGAAAAAGTTTAGTATCTAAACGTGAGAAAATTAGAAATGAAGTAATTAAGGACGGAATGAAGTGAAAAATTCAATTGTTGATTTTCTCCAAACAAAAAAATTACAATGATGGACACACAAAAAGAATGACACAGGAACGATTGCCAAGGAGAGTTATGGAATGGACCCCACCAGGAAGAAGGAAAAGAGGATGACCACCTATCACCTGGATAGAAGAAATTCAGACTATACTGAGGGAACGAGAAATTGAATAAGATCTTTGTATAGACAAGCAGCAGTGGAAGATGAGAATTCAATCACTTCTCTAATCTTTGGTTCCGGAAAATGTGTGAACATTCTACAGCCGGAATAAAAAAAAAAAGTTTACGCTAATAAAAGTCAAAAACGTAACAACAAGTCACAATTATAAGAAAACAAAAATTTCCTCCCATGACGCATCACAAGGAGTATTTCTTTTAATACGATTTTATTGCAAGTTCCTTCAGTATGTCTGAAACCCGTTGCACATGCATGAAAACACGAATTTGTGGCCCTGAAAAAGAAGTTAGATTTCTTTTCATTGCATCCATCAGCCCTTATGTTACTCCTATGTATACTAAGCTATATTTATATTATTCCTCTATTATCATTATTAGTACTTTGCAATTAGATTAATTTAAAACAAATTATTTAATTCAACATTACATAACGTCAGCAGTAGCTGGAACTGGACGTGGTGTTTTCGTTTATGTACTACAGATATCAGTGTTTTGTTCTAGTACTACTTTTGCTGTTGTTAAAGGGCGGTTTGTGCTGTGGTAGGGGATACGATACGTCGGCTGTATAACACAGACCGATTTCGGGAATGTGAAAACAAACTTGGCTGAAAGCGAAAGTTTGCAACTCCACCATTGCGTCGTGTGCAAACCTCAAACCACTGACTCGATTTCAGCCCTCTCCACTCAGCCATATTAAACAGTTTAACATATACCTTGAGTAATGGGAATTATATATTAACTTTTAACGGAAGATAATGAAGATGTCTAATTATAACAACATTGGCGTACCGTTAATAACCTTTCTGGTACCGTTATACACAATTCAAATATGCAAGGGCCGCATTTATAACGCGGCGACGTTTCAAACGAAGAATCTGTTTAACAATCTAAAGTAGGAAAGAATTTATTTGTAATATAAAATATAAGCAATAAAGGTGTAATAGTCTTCTATCCTATTTGTAACGACGCGTGTAGGAAAAGAAAAATATGAAGTGCCTGTCTGGTGTATCGTTTTTTTAACCGTTTGAAAGAACGTGTAATTTTACAATAAGAATTAAATATATTAGTTATATAAAATACTACAACCGGAGCGCGGAAAAGGCTTTGTCGAAAGCTCGTTCATCTATCAAACCATCCTTTCAGTTCAAATCCTTTGTAGTATTTCTCACATTTCGTGTAGTATAATTTGAATATTGTAATAGCTTTCGGAGGAGAAAATACAGGAAATGAGTTTGCAACAAATGAGGTTTACCTTGCCGTAAAGTCAACAGCCTCAGACCTCTAGCCACCAATACTTTGATCATAGTTCTTCATATAAGAACTTATATTAATTTGTCCAGTTTCGGCTATATGCAATTAACGGGTGGCGCAGAAATCATTTGACTCTAACTTGAATTAATTTTATACAAAAAAGTATTGCTTTTACTTATTTCTATTTACAGTTCTATGTCTTGTTCGTATGCTGGTCTTATTTATGGCTTATAGATGATTTTCAAGGGGTCCAAGTCACGGCTAAACAATCAGGCATCGTATTTTATTTTCTTCCGTGCGGGCCATTCTTCAGTGTCTAAATCTTAGTGTAATCAATAAGTACAGTTCCAAATTTTTAAAATTTGTCGAATAACACTTGTCAGGATGTTGAATTTCAGTTACAAAAATCATTCCATTTATTAATAACATCTGTAGTACTGTAGTACTCTTCAAAAAAATTATAAGAGAGTGTAGTTTCTTCGATGGTCAATATCATGTAAGATAAGGTGACACTCTGAATAGTTTAATTAAAATTTATAAAAATTATTTAAGTTTCCATATTAAAAAATTATAACTTAATAATCTGTCAAAAAACCAACTAGGCTATCGTTTATCAGATACCAGCAATACAAGCAAAAATTATTTTACTGTGGTTAAGATAAAGTAATTTGTTTATTTTTATAAATTCAAGTGGCCAATTTATCCTTTCTGTCGGGTGAATTGTACGCCAGTCTGTACAAGAAGTCTACCACATTATCGAATGCAATTCACTGGTTCAATTTAACGATTGGTATAACCTTCATTTGGATATTACCTTGTTGCCACTAACAGCTCCTAACGGTTTTTTATCTGAAAGAAATTTAATTCTTTCTGGACGGCCTCTCCTTATAACCAAAATTATGATATATTGATGAATTAAACGTACTATGAAAAACTGATGGTCCATTATGGGAAAGGTGTGTATGGTGGATACGTTATAATCATGAATTATACGCACTCTTTAGGGATATAACATAAGATAAATTAAATTATCAAGGGCCGGACATTCGATGAGAATGATGGAGGATGCAATACCGAGGAACGTTTTCACGATGCAGCGGGATGGGAGAAAAAGGGAGTCAGGTCAAAGCTGCGATGGAATGATAATATTAGGATTGATGCCAACCTATTTGAACTGGAGAGCCGTCGGGTCAGATTGAGACCGTTGGAGAAGGTTTCTGCACGAGGTAAAGTTTCAGCAATGAGTTATAGCAGCAAGGATGATGATGATGATGATGAAATGAATACTTTCTGGTGATTATTTGTTAACTACAGAAAATGTTGTTCTAAAATTAAACTGTGCTAGAAGACGTAAAAGGAACAAACAATATATTACAGTATAATGAAGCAAAGTGAATTATTCATTGTAAGCAAAATAAAACACTGATCTCTGGCAGAGTACGTAACACGTTTTGAACAAGCATTGTAGAGCGCCACTTAAAATCATATATATTTGTCTCTCTTTCAGTGTATTTATAATACTAAGAGACAGATGACAGGTTTAAATTGAGTTTGGTGCGTGGTATGGTAAAGTTTATTACCATGTCGGTACGTAGTAAATAAGCTGTTCTAGTGATAAAACAATAACAGGTAACCTATATTGGTTTTGAAATATCGTTCCCATAGGATACACACACACTACTGTGCAGCCAATAAACGTTTTCATCATTCCCGTATTTACAGAACTGTTATGCGCGTAAGTGAGTTCTCTCTATATGAAATAATCACTTCCATTCTGGTATTGCCTGGGAAGCAGGGTGGACATGATACCGAAACATTTTATCGCGCGTGTGTGGGGGGTGCGTTATCTTAAATAAAATACGTTTGTCTCTTTAACGGCTGATGGTTTGATACAAGTTTTCATACAATATTAACAAATGACACATAGGGACAGATAAAACATCAAGTAGAGGAAGAAGGGAACAGGTGTGATAGAACGGTTGATCTCCAATCCTAGTATATCACACATTTAGAAGTATTAACTATGAGGTATAAACTGTGTAATAATAGTAATAATAATAACAGTATGGGAATAAATACAACGGGGGGCTGATAAGGCTGCAACTGTAACCACAACGCTGAACAGAATTATGGCTGCGGGCTGAAACCTACCAAGCGACGATTACTGATGTCACTTACGCACCACTGCTACTTTATGGTGCGGAGATCTGGGCTGATGTAGTGAAACTTCAGAAATACAGAATATGCTTGTCAACAATGGATGGAAGTGGCGCGCTCAGACTGGCTTCCTCCTACCGCACGGCTTCGGAGTCAGTGGTTCTTGTAGTCACGGGAATAATTTCAATCGATCTACTGGCACAGGAACTGGAAACAGGTTTACAAGAGGAAGCTCAAAGTAGGGAAAGGACAAGATAACAGCGAAGTCAAGGCCCATATTATGGCTCAGTGGTAGGAAAGACCGACCAGTGACACGAAGGGAAGGTGAACTGCTAGTCTCATAAAGAAGTTAGCTGAATGAACTGTTCGCAGAGATGGAGAGATTAATTATTACATAACACAATTTTCTAACTGGTCACGGCCTGCTCTAGGATGGGGAAAGTAGACAGAGCAGACTGCATTTTCTCCAAAGAGGAACTAGACGATGTGTACCACATGTTGTTCACCTGTGTTAGATGGAAAAACGAGAAGCATCTCCTGAAGAATCTAGTAGGACATATCACAATCGAAAATATCATCGACTGATAGTGCAGAGCGAACACCACTTGGATTATTTAGCAGCCTACATAGAGAAGGCTCTAATGCAAAAACGGAAGCATTCTAATGGAAAAGAATGGACAGAAAATGATCTTGTTAGGGGAGCTGACAAAATAGCAGAAAGCAAGTAGACCCGCTGAAAGTTTAAAACCGATTAACGTCCACATGGAGGAAGAACATGTGGTACCACCTTGAAGTACTGCGAAGTCCGAGTCCTCGTGTCCATGGATCTATGGAGTCTATGTATTCATTCCATAGAAAAAAGGGTTTGTGGGTTTGGTGGGTACGAGTTCCACACACCGTAGGAGTGCAGACGTTCCTGCGGCAAACATTATTTTACCATAGTTTCCCCAGTAAAAATTAATAATAATAATAATAATAATAATAGTGATAATGTTAGATCAAATCGATTCTCTTGGCAACAAAACTTCTTTAACATTACCCAGGATATTGCAATTAATCAGTGCATTATAATATAATTACTTTACTAGTATTGTGCTGTGATATCGCTTCCATTGTGTTTATCAATACTATTGACAAAAATCATGTCGGTATAATTTGTATCTCTACCTGTAAACCAATGACAGAATACAGTAGAAACAATAGCACTTTTGATTGGGTAGCTCTACGCAAAGCGTAAGGCCTTTTATCGTCACATCCACGTACGACATTACGTGTACATTCCTTCGTGTACAAGACCCAAAACAACTTTTCCTCTCCCCTAAGTTCTTTTTACCACTGTCATTATCAGCCTCTTCTGGATTAACACATAGAATTTCGCCCTCCACAATTAAGTAAACTAACATCGCTGTGACGTATATTTATGACAACATTCATGTCGTCCTACCTTATTATATTTTATAACCTGATATCGAATGATATCGCCTTAGCGTGACTGGAAGCCATAAAAGCGTTAATAAGGGTACAAAGTGTCTTCCTGTGAGCACATACGAGCAATTAGAAACCTCCACAAACACGCACATATCGTCAAGGCGTGTTCATGCAATGAACTATCCTTATTACACTCACTAGCCTGTCATAATTAATCATCGCGTAAGTTGTACCATTCTACTGAGATAATATGTGATAAATTTTATGTAATTGTAGGTTTTAGTAAGGTATGACTTTTCTCTTTCATAAAATATATACTTTCCTTCATCCGTATACTTCTAATAATATCACAGTTTAGTAATATGCCTCCGTTACGTTTAAAAGCTCATGAAAGCGTTCCCATGTTCTGTTAATCTGATTTTTAACAAAAATGTGCTTTTTTTTTAAATATTACAGAAAATGATAGCCTCTAATGGTGGCAAGGTGGGAACGAGAATAGCAGAATCAATAAGCTGAAAAACGAAACGTAGATAGTGATTCTTGTGAAGCTTGAACAAACCGTAGGAAGCTGTTGTTTTACTATAACGCACGTGATGCAAGAAAAACGGGAAATAATATGATGACAAAATGAAATTCCTGTGTTTGTTATATAAACATATGAAAACAATAATTCTCTACCCTCCCCCAGAAGCAATAGTATTTGTTTGTTTGTATACCACTTTATAGTAAATTACAGCGCCACGGCGAAAAACATTGCGGATGAACGCTGGGATGATATCATTCTATACAAAACGGTAAAAACTTACTTCTTGTAAATATTTCTTTATCTTATTTCTTTACCTTTACCGTTTACTCTTTCTTTACTTTACAAAAGCAACTTCCCTGTCTCTAAAATATGTTTGAAAAGTTTAAATTTAATTAAACATTACATAACACCATCAACAGTGGCAGGAGGATGTGGTGTTTTCGTTTAAATCCGTTAGAAATCCATCTGTTTCTGTAGTACTACTTTTGTTATTGTTAAAGGGCGGTTTGTACTGTTCGAGAAGGATGCGATACGTTGCCTGCATAAAACGATTCAATTATGGGATATGAAGCAAACTTAGTTGAATTCGAAATGTTTTGAACACCACCATGACGCAGAATGTAACTATCAAACCACAGTCTCGTTTTCGGTCCTCTCTATTTAACAGTGTGGCACAAGTCAGCATATAACTTGACTACAGAAGATGAAGAGACGTTTTCTCAAGTCGCGTCCATAAAGGAATCTCTGGAGACCGATTCTCTAAGGAATTTTCGCTTACGTTAACGACTGTGTCGATTTTTTTCAGTTCTCATTGATCTAATCATATGAAAAAAATGTTTACTCATAAGCGATTTACTTATTGCTGTCTGTATATTAACCTGACAGGACAGCGAAACACATTATTCCTAGCAGATCTCTAAGTCATTTATCTGTAGCAGCACTTTTGAATGACAATCACGAAATGTGATAAACGTAATATTGTAAATATGATGCAACAGTGATACACTTTACGAGCACTACGTGGATTTCTGACACTGTAATAGGCCTATATTTAAGGACTTAAAAAATATCACAAAGCTAAGAATACTTTTGAAAGAGCGTGCTTTTCAAATTATACATTTATATATACAAATGTGATATATAAAATGTGCGTAGTCAGGAGAGGAAAGAATTTCTGAAAGTTTCAAAGTCTGTAGTGCAGCTATAGTTTTAGAATACTGAACACACGCCACAAGCATTGAGCTTTTGAAAGCTCTACAAGAATTTTAACGAAAGTAATGTAGTCATGGCAACCACCAAGAAAACAAATATAAGTTTCCGACAATGTATAGCTATTTTCGTAGTCTAAACGAACTCTCTCTACAACCAAATCTATTCCTTCTCCTAACATCTCTCTCTCCCTCTCCCTCTCTCTCTCTCTCTCTCTCTCTCTCTCTCTCTCTCTCTCTCTCTCTCCCACACATGCACCACACACAGAGTGAGTGTGTACAAATTATAATATTATATAGAACACGCCGCAAATGTAGTCAGGTGGCTGACAAAATAAAAATAATTTATACGATCTGAATGAATCAGTTCACTCATCAAGAGAATTGCTTAATTCTGTATAGGATATTACGTATTGAATACAACATTATGTAATTTACTAGAATTGCTTCATTTACTTTTAAATCTAATACCTTCAAAAAATTAAAATTTGTTGAATTGGTAGCACCACTAAATATTAAATGGATATAATAGATCTTGTTTTTCTTCCACCTTATATTCTCTTCCTCTCCCACCACTCTCTCAATCTTTCCTCTCACCACACAAACACAAACGCGCGCGTGTCGGGTATGAGTGAGTGAATGTTGTGTGTGTGAGCGCGCGCGCGCGTACATTCGACTCTCAAAAGACCAACTCAATTACCGGTAGTCATCTTATGGGACAGGTAATTTCGTAGCCTTCGCTAGGAGCCACCGTAATTCTTATAAAATAATAATAACAGTAACTACGTAATGATAACAACTATTATTGTCATCATTAAATATTAAAAGCGTAAGTTCAATTTTATGTTAGCTCACATCAATCGAATTACGCAGAGGATAATAATTTGTTTAATGAATACAATTTTCTAACAATCTTCTGCTCTATAGAGCTCGTGAATACCAGTTGAGTTTATTATTCATGTAGATTTAACGCTGACAGCACGTAAACTGCTGCTTTTATACAAATCAAATGGAAGTAAATCGAGTGAACTTAAAGGTTTAAAGTTCATTTCCAATTTGAGCGATGTCTAAATTGAAGGCAGACTACAATCCCACCCTTTCCCTTTTTACGAGTACACAACGAAATAAATAATTTACTTTTGAGAGTAAAATATCGTCTGAGAAGGCCAAAGTATTTCGTATGTCTTTCTTGGGCGCTTATGTCATTTTTCGAAAAACAAAAATATTGATACAAAAGAACATAACATAGCAAGCTGGTAGTTTCAGTTATTTAGACTGAATAATATACGTTACAGAACGATTCAGCAGCCACATAAAGAATAAAACAAGTGAACATTAAGAAAGTAAATATGACAAAACAACTGCCAATCCTATAATGATATATGGTTTCAAATCATAAAATTTTTCAGCCAAATGTGTTTTAGGGCAGACATTAGTACCGCCAAAAATGTGAACATAGGAAATAGTTCGAAAAGTCTTACTAATTCCCCACCTTAGTTGCGCCAAATCCAGTTCAGGTAGAAAGAGAAATGAGATGGAAAACGGCCGGCGGTAAAGGACTTGGCGCGTATATCCAAAACTGACATATGAACGCGTACAGTGGGAATGAACAGTGTTCGAAGCAGTCACCTGCACAAGACTGACAAGAAAAGGAAACTAAAACAAGCCTTCATTGAGGGCAACATTCAACAGCTATAGGACGAAGTACCTGGCAGATCAACTTTTGTAAAATGTATTCCCTATAAAATATAATGCGGTTGATGGTCAACCGAAGGTGAAATTTATTATCGACTCATTGATTCAGATCTGCAGGAATTTCGGAATACAGACCTCCACATTGAAGACCAACGTGATGACTTTTCGTAGAGCCCTGTAAGAGCAAGATTTTTTAAATCGTACTGTTCTGGAGCAAGTCAGCAATTTTGAATATCTGGGCTGCAATATATTTTACATTACAAACAATGATGTGGCGAAGGAGCTGCACAAGTTCCGCCATATGTGTGGGACCATCAGGAGAACTCTAAAAACAACGAGGAAAGAAACACGCCTCAAGTTCTACATGGCCCTCCCTACACTTCTCTATGGCTCTGAGAAATTGGATTTTAACGTAGCACAAGGCCAGTCGAATTCAAGCAGCCGAAATAAGATTTCTCAGGCACGTGGTAGGATATGCTCTTTACGATTGCAATAGAAATGTCAATGTACGGCAGGAGCTGCTACGTCCCCAAACAATTATGGAATTATAAGCCGAAAGGGCAGAGAGGTGTGGGACGTCCGAAGAATCGTTGGAGTCACCAGCTCTAGGCTGTCTCCTTGGGGGCGAAACAAACTACTTTTGGTTAATTCTTGTTGAAGATGATTATGATGAGTTTATATCGATCGAATACGGTATACGTTTAGACGTAGTTTATTTAATGTGATACTGTATATCAAAATTCCATTTACTTTTATTTTTACTTTCTTCTATGCACTGTACTAAAGAAAATCTGTGTTTAAATAAAACTTTTGTAATTATGTGGAAATGTTCATTGTAAGGTAGCCTAAACACTATTTATGCTGTCTGTCTGTTTCTTCCCGTGCATAAGACTTTAAACGGATAAATCGATTTTATTAATGTTTCTTTTTAATAGATAAACATGATTCCACGCTGCCCATCCCAAAAATTTTAGTGCATCACGAGTCATTCGGTCCCAGAAACTATCAGATTTCTGGAAGTTAGACATAACGTCACGGTGCTTGCTTGCCCAAACACACATCTTTTACATTATATTCATTTTTACGAAGTTAGAAAGGTTACCCCTTTTTGATATGTTAATTTTGCTGTCATGTGCTGTTTTATTTCAATATGTATTTTTTAGTTAGTCGCGTTTTCAAATAGTTTAAGATTTTTATATTTTAAGTCTGACTTGTTTGTTTTAGTTAGTTTTTTTTTTTTTTTTTTTTTTGAGTCCATTTTTATATACGCTCGTTGACAGTACTTTAAACTGTCCAAATTCACTGTGATTTTGTCGACAATGTATAGCCTACGCTTTCTGATCTTAGTAACACATGGAGTGTTCACTAGTTTTAGGCTGTGGAAACATTAACGTGTACATGTTATGGATTAAATAAATATTATAAAAAATTTATTATGAGAATTTATTATATGCAGGTAACTCTACGAAACGTTTGTCCTTTTAATGAGATTTAATGTGACTCTTTTCTGATGCTTTCTCTATGAAAGATTGATTATTCAGAGATCACTCGTTTAATCATTATTAAATTATTATTGTACTACAAAAGAATTAATGAAAAGGGAAGGGATGGAGCTGTAAAATAAAGTTGATTTTCAATCCAGTTTCATTTCATTGCAAAGTTGCCGTTATGCGCAACTGAAGACCGGTCTAGACGGGCACGTAAGGGTTTTGGCGCAACTAAGGTGACTCGGTTTATTTACTGTAATACAAAAACATCGTATAAAATCGGATTACATACGACCAAATGTAACACTGTATTTGCGCTGAGTCCACTGACGTATCTGTTCAAGTTAGCAATGTATTGTAGTAACGTTGGCTTGTTTCCTTCTGGAAGAACATCAGATGTCTCATCAATATTGCTTTGCTCCAACTATCGCCCATTTGTTCTCATTAAGTTGGCATCCATGTAATCCATGTACAGCCATCCAGCACTGCTGTTTTGTCTGTAGTTAGTGAATGTTGAATGATGGCGGAAATGTGTACTTTAAAAAATACTTTACTCGATCGTCGGGACTTGTGGAAATTTATTTGTTCTAGTTTTTCAACCATTTAAAATTATTTTCCAACTAACCTCTACCAACAATTTGAAGTCTGGAAACTTTGTAGCAGATAGAAAACAGGTAAAAAAACTTGTACGCATGAAATAGACAAGCAATCTGTTTTCTTCACATCCCAGTAGAATTATATGGTTCGTTTAGCCTACAAACTATAATCAACATTTTTAAAAGTTTGATGGTAAATACTTCTAAGATCCAAAACTATCTCTATCAAATTATTCACGCTAAATCAGCCTCAAAAAGTTACTTTGTACTTTGTACTCACTTGCAATATTCTCGTTTTCTTCATCGTCAATCATAATTAAATGCTTTTAACTGCGTAAAATGGAACAAAATACCTTGTACGTAACCATTAATTTTTATAATTTTGAGAAATTCAGTAAGTTACTAGAAACTTTGTTTTTAGTAACTCTGAAGTGTGATTGTTTATTTGAAACATTGTCCTATGATTTAAATTTAAGATTTTGTCAGTCTGTAAGGTTAAAGTGGAGCTCCCACGGACTTTGAAGAAACTAGGTAGGAGCTATATTAAAGCTTTTGAGATGTGTTGCTGGAGGAGGGCCTTAAGTATACCATGGACGGAAAGAGTACGTAATGATGAGGTTCTGAGGAGAATGGGTCAAAAAAGATATTGATTGTATTCATCGTCGACTGGAGAAGTAATAAGGCTGGCCACATGCTACCCCATTCAAACTCTGGTTCACCACCCTGATCGAGGGAATGATCAAGGTGCGTAGAGGAAGAGGAAGGCCCAGGCAGGAGTTATGCACATGCAGAGGATAGGTTTAAAGAAGGAAGAAGTTATATGCTGATTAAGGGGCTGCCTACGAAGGGAAGAAATTGCAAGCCACCAGCCTCTGGGTTGTTGAGAAGAAGAAGAAGAAGAAGAAGAAGAAGAAGAAGAAGAAGAAGAAGAAGAAGAAGAAGAAGAAGAAGAAGAAGAAGAAGGAGGAGGAGGAGGAGGAGGAGGAGGAGGAGGAGGAGGAGAAAAGAAGACGAATAATAATAAGAAGAACGAGAAACATGTCAACAACGTATAGCCCCGACAGTCGTTCCTGAACAGTAAGCTGGGCAGACCGAATGCATGAATTACTCCCACTTACAACTTATAGCTAAGTTATCTAGAGAAAATAGAGGGGAGAAGACACGATAACAGTTCACTGTCTCACTTCCATATTATCTCCCTCTCTGTCACACACATGCTTCCATTGCACTCGCCAGTCTTGTTGTAGCCGATGTTCAAATTATGAAACACCGTACAATACTTGTGCCTATGTGCGAAATAAATTAAAATTTTGTTAGCCTCGCAACGAGGTGTTTGTACACTGCTCATCTGCAAGCCACTGTTCAATTTCTATCGTCCGGTTTCTAACTACACTCATGAGAGAAAAAAATTAATTACGACTGATAAGAGTTGCTTTGATTAGGATGATAACGGTTTGGTAGAGTAAGTAACATCCGTAGAGGCATTACATTATACCAGCTTCACAAAACCGACAAACAGGCCTACATATAGCCTAATAAGTAGAGTTGGATTACGTACTAACAATGAAGTCATTTTTATGAAGAATATGAAGAATACGTGTTGTGCTTGGGGGGAAAAAGTCTAATACGAAGCAAAATATAACTTGTCAAGAGAGGGGGCAATGGAGAGAGAGAGAGAGAGAGAGAGAGAGAGAGAGAGAGAGAGAAAGAAAGAGAGAGAGAGAATGAGTGAGAAGGGTGGGAGAAAAGAAAAGAAGGTAAAATGTACGTAAACCTACACGCGGATAGTAAACATACTGAGATAGTGCGTGTTGCACGTGAAATATAAGTCGTGTCGTCTAAATAAAACCATAAACACGTGTTGGTTGTTAACACACGTGTTGGCAGGTACAATTTGTAGCACTACCTGTAAACCGACGGCGGACAACGGTAAATCTCTATTCAGTAGCTCACGTAAACACGTACCGGCTTCCTTCATGTTTTTGCTTCCCCTTACCTTTTAATACGTGCGTGTACATAATATTTCTCTTTCTGAACCGCTTTCGTTTTCTATTATTCGTTCATCCCTTCTATAACCTATTGCTGAAAAACGCCAACGACTATTCACCAGTTCCATTATTAAGCCGTCTTTCTAACGAAATAAATTCACCCTTTCCATTACGTGTTCTAACATATGTATATAATTCTTCGATAATATTTTTAAAATATTCTGTCACATGGTAGTGACCAGAAGCAATAAAAGGACTAGTGTATTAGTCGTAATACATTAATAAGTACAATAAGTACAATTAGCAATAATTACACAATGCATTTTACGTCATACAACTGCATGTGGTCAGGAATACCGCAGACATGTACAAACAGCCTCACACATTAACTTCAGTTCATTGAATAAACCCTTGAGCTCGCTTCTGCGGAACAATGAATAAACTCCGGATCAGGTAGAACGTTTACCTCCGCAAATGAACGTTGTACCACCTAGATGGAGAAAATAAACACTAAATTGTATGAATGACGTATGTATTGTATTGTAAAATCCGTCAATCGTCCACAAATACACCAGACTCCGTTAAAACTCACTTCAAGAGATCGTACGAAATCCGCGTAAATGGAATCGCGTATTGTACAGTAGACGACCAAGTACCAAAGTGCATACAGCATTAGCCTATACTCCTATTTAAAATATCCTATGTTACACGATCATTGTTATTATAGAAATATTTAATTAAATACAATATTGTAAGCAAATGTTGTAGGCCTAGTATAGTAGCATTCAGTAGTAACTATATTTCAGGTATTACTCCGTATTTACTTACGCCTTGCCAACTTCGTTTGCGATATAGGCCTAAATTATTGAGCAATTATCCCTTGGTCCATAAGATGAACTATCACGGTGTAGCGGAATTCTTCCAAAAAGATCACAATCAGTTTTTAGAAGCATCAAAAGTTGCAGCTGAAGCTATAATACTTTCTTTTACGCCACGATACTTTCTTCTTTAGAAAACCTACGATTTGTCTGGCGTAAACTTAGAAAAATCAGTACTCCTGAATTAGGTAACGACTTGAGGCCACAATTTTGGCATAGTAAGTTAATTATATTTGTTTTGAGCGCTGATAAAAATTGAATTGAAAATGTTAATGAAAAGTCTGTTATTAGGGATTTGATCTCAACAGACGAGGTAATTTATAAAGACACTATTCATGTACTATAAGAGAAGGTACCGGACAAAAACCGCGTTTTTTACTGGTAAGGATAATAACAAGGTGTCTTTAAACGGGAGTTTAGTGTCTTTCAAGTATCTTTGTCGAACATTCGTCAAGCCATTTGTTATCCTCGCGATTTTTAACAACGATGTTGAATTCTGACGAAAAATACTTTATAAAAATTGTTACATTTCTTACTTTTAGAAATATAAACTACATTTCCTTAAACCAGAGACATATTTACATTATCACCCACCTGTAATAGTAGACCTATTATAATCTACGTATTAACTATTATTATAATTAACTAGACTACAGAATTTTCGGTACATGCAAATACGACAACGTTTCCATATGTTACATCTCAGATGCAATAAAAATCTTCGCCTTGAAACATGACAGTGTTTTTCAGGACAGCATATCTTACTTTGACAACATAATTACTTTCTCGTCTGTTCGTCACCAATATAGTGGTACTACAAGAAAAAAAAAGAATTATTATAATAATTTTCTCCTTCCTACCGAAAGATTAGATTTTTGATTCATTTTACAAGGCTAACCTAGCTGTGAAATTACCAGAACACGGCCACGAAGTTCACGATTATCCATCGTATATAATCAATCGGGGTGACGATTTAACACTCAGTTCAGCACTCACGGATCTCTATTCGCTCAGAAACATTTTTTAAATTATTTCCGAATCTAAAAAATTCCTCGTAACACGATTTAGACTATTAAAATAAAAGCTATTACAATATAATAAATATAGTGAGAAAGAGAAAATTGAATAGATACGACACATAATCATATTTCTTCGGCGTATGAATTATTAACATTATTTAAAGTTTTCAGTTGGCGCAGTTTAGTTAAGGACAAGACAAAAAAATACAAAAAAGGAACTAAAATTACGTAAATAAAAATAGGCATTAGAGTATAGATACTATTGGCAAGACATGCTAATACAGTCGTTTGCTTATACCGCAGAGTTTGCTAAAATCTTTAAAAGAACAAAACGAAGAAAGAGCTTACGCCAACTGGCGCTGAATAATCAATTAAAACTTTTGTCACAACTTTCAAAAATGTTTTAGAAGTTTTATCGCTATAAATAAACGAGTCGATGTTTAAATTACCACCGTCAGAAGTGGCTCCAACTTGAGAAAGAATGTTTATGGAGGTGTGTTCGCTTTCATAATAGAAAAACACTTGTTTCACGAATTTCTTAATTGTTACTTTCGAGTAGAAAGATTTAACAAGTAAATTTTCGCACTATACGAATTGGTTTTATTATGTAAAAGTATAAAATCCTGTATTCTTATCGAGTCCATTCTAGCTTTGTAAACGTTAATGTTAGTCAGATGAGACACTATTCAATAGAAAGTTTTAGTGTGTTTTCTTTGCTACGGAGTTCCAGGCACGGCGGGGACTATTGTGTGACGACTAGAGACGACTAATGTGTGAATATGAGAGAAATAAAAAATTTACAGAAACAGAGAAATTGGAGTAACTAACAGATGGAAGAACAGCTGAGGAAATAGATAGTAACGCATCACATCTTGACTACGTGACGCATTGGACGTAGTCCCATATGTGCGAGGCAACGTACGAAGTTGTTGCAGGCATTTGGAGGTCATTCTACGCGGCAGCATTACGTTACGCTCTAGATCAGTGCTTCCCAAAGTGGTGTCCGCGGTGTCCGCGACAATGTTTCAGGGGGTCCGCGGACACTTTTAAGGAAAAAGAGAATAGACCTATACCGTAATTTTCTCCGATTTTTTATAGTCTAAAATCTAAATTTTAGAATCTTAAAATAATTAACTTAGTAGAAGCTTCCAGTATTTTTTTTTTGGTGCAAACTAATTATAATTGTAAAGTAATTTCAAACTAATGTCTTTAAATCATGTCGTGTAGCAGATCTGTTTGTCAGCCGAACTGACTAGAGCGCCGCATCAAGGCAGAATTGATCGCTCTGTTTTAGTACACGTATAAGCTCTGTATGTAAGCAAAACGTTTTTCCGGTTATAACTGTTTTTACGCCTAAGTAGCTGGATTTTGACACGTGTGAGGCTGGAAAGATAGAGTCGAGGTTGGTAGAGTTAAGAAAAAACTTGATGTCGAGAGTAACTTAATATTGAAATTATCAGATTTTAAACCTAATATTGCAGAGCTAATTAATTGTTCAAAAGCAGCTTCATTGTTCAAATTAAACTACGTTTGATATCATTAATATTATAATTTTGCAAGTTAAGAGAGTTTTGATTTTAATACATTTTATTTAATATAGTCTATAAGAGCTTGATTCGTGTTTACTGTTTGTTTTATTTCATAACTCTGACGGGGTCCGTGAATTTTTAATTTTTTGAATGGGTCCGCGGACTGAACAGTTTGGGAACCAGTGCTCTAGATAATTCGATGGCTCCTCAGAAACTCGACTACTCTACCGGCATCGAAGCCGGCAATCTCACTACAATGCAAGGCAGCAGAGGTGTAAATACTAGAAGTCGAAGCGTGCAGTTCAGTTACACCTGGCGATTTTACAAGTGCGGATCGGGGTTGCGTTTTAGTGGAAAATGATTATTTTGTTAATTAGTGCAAAACTGTAATACGGTGACAGATTTAACTTGAACTATTGTGTAAGAGTGCTTTTTCGATTTCTAACTGTTGTTTGTGCCTAATTGGTAACTAGTGACTTCCTTGGTGTCAGTTATTCTGTTTGCACTGCAAAACACGACGATCTCTGTGACCATCATAACAATACTGGGAAAAAGATTGGAGAAATAGACCTATACCGCATCGATAAATTATTGCCACATAACGATCGGATACCATATAGTTATTAGAGATGAATTCCGTTGTCGTTAAATTCTTCAAAGGAATATCAAATAGAGAATATTAAGAGAAGAAATTTCAAAAGCATTGTACGAGATAAACAATGAGTGAACGAGTTACAAATAAATGGAGCTACTTCAATGAAACAAGCGAAATACTTAATTCGTTCAATCTCCTGAATAGTTCTAAAGCTATGTGGATATACCTGTACTGACAGTATTACAGTATATTCTATTATCTCTTCTCTACAACCAACAGAATACATCAGTACCCTCTCCTCACCATCTTACAGGCCTCCCTGGTTTTGGTAATTTCGGCGGGAATGCGTTCCAAATTCTTCCTCTGCAATCTCGTGACGTTCATCGTTTTCATATGTCCAGTCCACTGTATTACTGCCTCTGGCAATGGAATTACAGTCGGAAGCCCTTGACGTAATAATTTGTTTTAAATTGTGGAACTGTCTCTGTGTACAAATCACAAGCGCTCATTAGTAAAATGGCATGCCCGTGTTCAGTCCATCTGGGCGCTGCCACAATTAGCATTCATCGACTGCAGCTTATCATGTTTATTGAAGTTAAGTAGTTGCCATCCTGCTGTTGGTTTTGGCCTTTACTTAAGTGATGTGTAAAAAAGAAAGCATCTACATGAGTTGACATAAAAGCTTAATTACGAATGATAAAATTTGCTTCGATAACGTCAGCAATTTAAATAAGACAATCTTAAATATTTTATCAGTTTCACTATGTTCGTATCCATCGTGTTTACTCTAGTTGATTCAGTTATTAGTCTTTCCTATTTAGACATGTTTCATATGCGTCTCAAATAATGCGATTGATGATAAATTAACGGAAAGCAAGTAAAATAATACGTATTTCGATAAGTTAAAAAATGCGCGCGGAACTGAATATCCATTAAAAAATGTAGACTACATAAAAATAAGACATGTAGACAACCTTTCGTACGGCACAAACAAACCGCAAAAACTAATTGAATTTTTGTCTCTCAGTGGTGATACGAACTTGTTGCAAAACAAAATGCGAAAAATTACGTCGTCCAAATAAAAATGCTCATAAACGTAAGAAAACAATAATTCCCTCCCCTCCTCGATATTCCACTATCTCTCTGCTTCTACACCACTTTATCGTAAATTACATCGTCATGTCATAAACCCATTGCGGATGAACGGAGGGACGGAATCGTTATGACTTTAACGAAGAAGTTAGAAAACTTACTTTTTATTGTATACTTCTTCCCCAAAGTTTTTATTTCTTTCTTTATTGTTGTTGGTACAACTTTACTGACTGTAAGGCTTATCTGAAACAATGTAATTTAATTAAATATTATGTAACATCAGCAGTAGTGGTAGTAGAAAGCGGTGTTTTCGTTTATACACTTGAGATATCAGTCTGTTGTTGTAGTACCACTTTTGTTGCAGTAAAGGGCGGTTTGTGATGGTGGGGGCGATGCGATGTGTCGGTTGTATAATACAGACCAATTTCGGGAATGTGAAACAAACTTGGTTGGAAGCGAAATGTTTGGAACACGACCAGGCGTAGCGGGCAACCCTCAAACCACGTCTCGTTTATAATCCCCACTACCTCTGCTTAATGGTATTATACGTGTACAATTTAGCACATGTCTTGAGTAATGCAGTAACACTGGAAGACGAAGAAAATGAAGACGACTTTAAATACCGTAAACGTGTAAGCATAATGCAGAGTCACTTACTCGAAGTAGTATATCTGTGACTGTTTGATTTGTATAAATAAAAGTTCTCATTCTCAATAAAAGTTAATAAATTGTGTACTTTGTTAAGTAACTTTTCGGCTACGTTTTGTGTTTTTCTTTGGAATTTTTAGTTTGACATACGAATATTATGACAACCACTGTTCCCATGTGCCATATTTGTCTAGTCTGCGCCTTCCGCATTTCATTCACCGCCTTTTTGTATCCTTCCGTCCAGTTCGTTTTCAACCGAAGCTCTGGACTCTCCCCCCACCCCCCACCTCCGATATAAACTGCCTCCATGTTGTTCCTAACCTCCTTCTTCGCATGTTCCGTGGAATACCGTCTAAGCCTTTTTTTATGGTTATCGTTAATCTCGCATTCGTATTATATGTCTCGCATCTGTGTCAACTGATGCGATTCTACGCTTGCGATTTCGGTATTCTCCATTTCTGTTCGCTTTTTAATTTTCTCGTTACGCCTGTTTTCCAGCCTTGAGACTCTACATAACATTCGTAGACAGGCCGTCACAACTATCTGCATTTTTTCTTTGTCCTTTGTGGTCAGCTGCCAACACATTACACCGTACGGGTTCTGTAATGTTGTAATAATTGTGTATAAGGTGTGTAAAACAAAAACATTACATCTTATACACCGCTGTTTTTGTTTTAACTTTATTTGTTTGACGCAATAAGGAGTTTAATATCTGAAAATATTTTCTCGTAAGTCACTTCTGACTATCTTGTTTGCCGTTCCTTTCTTTCGATATTATATTTTACAGGTAGTTATATTCCTTGCAGCTTATAATGGCTCCGTAGATCTCTCTCAATTGAGAATTAATTTTCAATATTTGTTCTGTAATATCTTCTTTTTAAAAATCCTTCAACTAACTATTACACAACACTTAAAAATAAGAGTTAGACATCAGCGTACTGTAAAAATATTGGGTTGAAGACCAATAAGTTTAATTCCTATCAGATAAGATACGCAAACACCAGACTCCCTTAGGTAGGCTACTAGGCATATGAACATTTAAACATGTGGAGGACAGCAGTTCAGAGCACACATCTTCCTGGCAGTATTATTTTAAAACCGAAAACTCACCGGATACGAACTCGTAGAACTCGTTTCTTGGAACTCTGTAGCATTTTAACCGACTATTTCTGGTACGATGCACACCTGCATAAATTATGTTTACTTGCAGTGGAGTCAGTTAACGAGCGTGCATACCGGTCTGGTGTACACGTACCGCGTATAAAGATAACGAGAAGCAACGGCAGAAACAGAAAAGTAAAACAAATCCGTCTGCTACTAAAAAGAGTGGCACTAAAAGGAAAACAAACAGAAAGCTCTAATTGCAGGGAAGCCGGGTTGATAATCTTGTTCCAAAAACAGCAGCAGTCGGAGAGAGCGGCAGCAGCAGCAGCAGTAGCAGCTCTGTGTAAAACGAACGTAAATACGAGAAGACGAAAACAAACACGCAACTGCACAAAGTCGTATAAACTTCCTACGCTGAGACAGACGCCGCGCCGGGTAGAGGTGTACAAAATTAGAGTCAGATGCGACTGGACTGTGTAAAAACGGCAGCCACTGTGTCGTACCCAGTAATCGATGTAGGCCTACCAATCAATCGCAGTAAAAAGGAAAAACGTAATGTGTCTACTGAATTTCAAATATGCTCCTGAATTCAAATGAATTAATTCAATTTCCTATAATTTTAATTATTATTTTTTATTTCCTAACGTTTTCTTCGACTTCTACTAGAATTCGGTTTATACAGACTGGTTCAGTATTATAAAATTGACAAATTTACGGTACCTCGATTTAAACAAGTTTACTTACCGTGGTGTAACGTAAGCTATTGGTGTTTCATAATATATCTATAATTCGAATTTTATCTTTCATAAATCCGAAGCGTAATTTTTACACAAACAGGAATGATAAACCTGTGGGGAATTCAACCATTAAACGTTCGCATCAAGTTAATGCGTTGAATGGGATTGTCATAACGCAGTGCTGTGTAAAGAGATCTTTATATTCAATTTAACACGTACCTCAAGACGAGATTCGTTAAATTTGTATCGAGATTGTCTGATGTTATCACAATACACATACTTATCGTTATATTAATTTTATTATAAATGTTTTACGTTTTACAATGGTACCGAAATTGAAAACCCGTCTTAAACCGAAGTCTACGATTATTAATTAACAGAAACCTAATAACTTTAGAAAAATTTAAGACACGTTTTTAACAGAGCCACATGGAGAAATATACTAGAGACTTTGGAAGCTAACCCTACAGTTAATATACTTGAATACCTTAAGCCTGTTGTAAGAGATTACCTCAGTGACTGGGAATTGTATGATTTGTAAGATACTACACAAAGACCATCTCAAGAAAAGGTTTAAGCCTACGTCTGGGATACAAGAGGGTCCGATGTTAGGCCCGGTCTTATGGAATGTGGTATGTGATAGTATATTAAAATTGGACATGCTAGAGGATTGCTTTCTTGACACCTACGTAGATGTCGTCGCAGCAATTATAATAGCACGTGGTCCAAATTTTTCCTGAGAATAGTAATGGAGAGCCATGTCTCAATGGAGGGAGGATTACGGGCTACAGTTAGCAGGAGAGAAGATTGAAATTCCGATTACCACAAGAAGGCAGATCCCCATTAACTGGAAACATCTGTGACAAATAATCAAATCCAGGTGAGCAGGCTGTCAGGTACCTAATGTGATGACTGACAAGAAACCCACATACTGGGAACATATTAAAAAGCAGGCAGATAAAGCAGCGAATGTCACGTCTACATTAAGCAGATTGATGGGCAGTATTGGAGGACAATAGCCTAGTAAACGACGTGTGCTTATGGCTGTCACGTAATCAATCATGCTGTATGGGGCTGAGATTTGGGCTGATTCATTAAAAAACACAGAATGATTTAAGTAAAAGGAAGAGTTGCACGGTGTGTTGCATCCGCTTTTGGAAACTCTTTCACACGCTGCGATATTGTTGATTGCAGATGCAATTCCCATTGACTTGCTAGCAGAAGAAAGAAAATGTACAGCAGACCGAAAGAACAACAAAGACAAGGCCATATTAAAAATAACAGCAACAATGCAGATATGGCAAGAACGATGCTTACAAAGAACCAAAGGCAGATGGACAATGAAGATCATCATGACTTTGGACGTGTGGTGGATAAATAGGAAACATGGGGAAACTGAATTTAATCCAGTTTCTTACAGGACACGGACAATTTCAGTCTTATCTTCACAATGTGGGTAAGCCTGCTATACCAAATTGTCTACACCGTGGAAATGAAAAAGAATACGCACACCATACATTTTTTATATGCAACAAATGGACAGATGAGAGATGTCGCCTAGAAGGCACCCATTAAACAGGATAAATGAACTGAAGGGGCACTTTACATTGGGAAGGTCCTACGAAAAAAGAAACAATCTGGGGCCGCGGAAGCGTCACAACAGAAACGATACTCAAGAAACGTGAAGCCTAAAACCGGATGAAAATAGCAACACCGTGAAGCATTGTGGAAACTTGACAACGGTGATTCTCACTAGGCCAAAGGTGGTAGGGTTTTAGTGCTGCAAGCTCCACACACCGGCAAGTACGACGGTACGACGAAGAACTACTCGGGCAAAAATTATTATTATTATTATCGTCGACAAGTTCAGATTCGAAATCCTCAAAGACCATTTTCATTGCAAAAATAACCGTTCTCTGTACGAAACATTTCATTGTTCATTTTCAACGTCAAGTTCGCTACAATGTAGTGAAGTATAATTAATTACAATCTGGGAAACCGACACAAAGCAGCAAGGACTAAGAACAAAGAATATATGCTATTGATTTTACATGCCACTAAATGACTATATTAGAATTCTAATTTTCCATTACTTAGTTTCCTTCGTTTGCATTAGGATTTGACTGGCAACACGATATACTATCAATTTTCTTCACGTACTAAAATATGTCCAGTATAAATTGAATAATAAATAAATAATAGAGACTTCATTCTTAATCTACAGAATTAATTATATAAACTAACTTTGGAGAAAGAAAATTAAAAAAAAAATAAAGTGTTACAAAGAAATACTTTTAATTTCTAATTAATTTCAAAACAAGTTGAACGAACAGAAGTGTATAAATTATACTGCACGGTAGGTTCAGTTTAATCCGTTTTATTACATTAATTCTATCGGTTGGTCGCCACTTCCCACACGTACGCGTATGATTCATTTACGAAGAGTACCGAAAGAGCTGCTGTTGGTGATTACATTGGGAACTGCCCACCGACCGGCGCTACTATTATTGGAACAGCGGATGTTCTTCGCTTTTAATGAAAGAAACCGGTTTTTATTATTAAGAAAGAATGTTCACCACGACGCGGATGACAGAACTGGTTTAGCCGCCACAGGCTTGTTTCCTCATTCTCTCATTCCCTCTCACTATCTCTCTCCCTCTCTTTCTGTTTCCTGTCTAAGTATTGTTATTTACTCTTGACACGCTGGATGAGTGAGTAATGCTTTGCTGCTGCTTCTTCTGCGTCTTATATTCTTCCAGCTTTTTCTCCTTGTTCGGTCTCTAATGATACGTTTAAGTTTTGTACGTGGAATAATCATCACTGTGGTCTGGACGCACAAAGCGTTCGTTATCCGTGTGTGTGCCTTTGTGTATCTGCTGGTTCATACACTCGTTAAATCTAATTTAAAAGTTACATTGCATATCCTGTTCAGAAACTCTACTCTTGCCACTTATTACGATTACCATTATCACAAAATGAGAGAATATATCTATTTATTACTGTCGCCAAGCGGATAGACATTACGTATGCAGAGCGCGCACTCGTTCAGTTCATTTATCATTACCGCCGTTGTTTTCGTTATCGTTAGTTTCCGATAGTCACGTGTGGAAGGGGAACGGATACGAACGACGCTGCGATGTTATTTATTTATATTTTTTAAACTTCTCAGTCTTTTTTTTTCACCCGCATTCATCAGCTTCCTGCTGAGTCGTTTCCTGGTTGTTTAACTTCTCCCACCCACTGACCGTCTCTAATCACCACTCGTATCTCTTTTTCCACTCTTGTAATTGATTTTCTCACCTACAATGGAAAATCTCGCCGAGTCATTTATCTTGTACCTGCCATTGCGCTAACACCGGCATTACCGACTATCTATTATTGTGGGAAGTCTTTCACGAAGAGCAAAAAACCTCCCTCCCTCCCTCACTCTCTCTCTCTCACTCTCTCTCTCTCTCTCTCTCTCTCTCTTACATAAACATTTCTCCCCCTCTCTCTTACATTATCCACACGTAAATATTTCTCTTTTTACTAAAAGTATGTGATGATGTAGCAGAAATAACAGACAACAGTATCAAAAAACGACGCGTACAGCTTTCGGCTAGATGCAGCTGTTTTATTTCGTCGACAACAAAATAGAAAAAACAAAAATGAGGTACATGTCCTTTCCTGTTATCGTTCATCGTTTAATTATGAAAGTCATCGTTTGGTCGCTATATAAAATACTTCAAAGGTCAGAGGTACGATTAGAAAATATATGTTATATTTTGATAGTTTCCTATCTATATGCGCTATATTGTTCCTCACTTTATTTGAATTTTTATTGTTGCTTTATTCTCAGTCTACTTTTGATGTTAATGAAATAGATTAGAATCACTTAATGGTGTATTCGTTAACAAATAATCTGGGACCGTATTGAACCAAATCAGAATGCCTTACTTGAGTTGTTTTTTGCAAAATCTAAAAGAAAACAAGCAGACAAGCAGACTTTTTCAGTAAAAAAGAAACCTCCCAGTTTCATCCGTCGTGTGACTTCGGCCTGTATTAATTATACCTTTCAAGCCTTATCAAGCGTAAACACTCCGTAGAATTCATCAAAACATTAAAAAGACATCACGAAGGACAGTTTAATGTCACACACATAAAACAATGTAAACACACGCGCGGAATGCGTATAAAATTGTTCGTTGGCACCATTTTATTTTGTGAATCGTGCAGTAACGTTCATATGACAGATAAAGTTTTATTCTGATTTTTAACCGCACACACAACTTGGGTAGGCCTACTTGGGTACATGTGACATTAATAAAAAAAAAAATTCTCGCCCCATTTGTGACAGCTTCGCGTATATCGGTAGGAAAATCAGACAAAACCACTTGGATCTCATATGTACACGTGATAATTATAAGAGAAAATGTTTGTAAAAATTGAAATGAAAAAAGAGCGCCTTAGTGCACGGTGGTAACGCTGGCTACTCGTGGAAGCGAGTTTTCGTTGATGAATGATTTCCGTCCCTTTCGGTACAAGTCGATCCATCCGTAGGGTTTTATTGACCCAGTTGGTCAGCCGGCTAATGAGCGCCGCTTGTAATTCAATAACGCAGTAATTGTAATGTGAAAATAATTACACGTAGCCTACTTCCCGCGCGATCGCATCTGTGTGCGCATGTTTTCATGTGGTACACACTCAGTTTTGAAACAAATAAATTAGATACAAGCAGTGGCGACTGGTGGTTCCAAATTTTGGTGGTTGCAGTACTTGGTTGAGTGGATGGGAGAGTGGTTAAAAGATATTAAACTCTCATAATCACAATCATTCAAAATTATTACTATAATTTTATAACCTCAAACAATGGATAACGTTTACCTTGAACCAAAGTTCAATAAACCTGACAACTTATAAATCAAGAAATCTGTGCTGACTTCATGACACAAAGTTGCGCTACAGCGCTACTAGTGGAGCGTTGCAGAAACTTTGCAACCACCAAGCTTACATTGGGAACATAGGGCAATTGTCAAGAGTAACGCACGGGCTCCCATGTGTTTGTATAGTAAGCTCTGCCATTTACTGTTCACGTTGCAAGCGGCCTACAACCACCAGCATGCGCGCCAAATTTTAATTGTACGCGAACATTGCAGCGTAGGACCTAATAAGCTCTCCGTTGAAATTTATACAATTTCAGCTACTTAATGTTTTCGTATATTATTTTATAGTTTAGTTATTCTATATTGGTGGTTGTGCAACGGTGCAACCATAACACCAGCCGCCAATGGTTACAAACATTAAACTAAAACGCCTTTAAAGTTTTATCACTTCCTAGCTCAAATGTTTTAGAATTTACGTTTTTTAAACATTAAGGCCACGAATATAGCATTTATAAAATTAGGTTTATAATTCAGAAGATAGATTAATGAAAACGTTTCTTGTAAATAGTACAACTTTTTTGATAGCGCATACGTCCACAAATTACACTAAAATTGACCGTAGAGCCTTGGGTCTCATGCAGCGTGGAGAGCCACTGAAATCCGACTAGTTAATAATAAAAGTACGCCTAACACTGCAACAACAAATCGAATACTCTACTATTAAACTCTACGAAAGGACGCTGATAATTACATTATATTTATATATTTTATTTATACATTTATATTATATTATATTTATAAGTAAGTTGAATTTAATTTTAAAACAGGCAATTTTTTATATAATCAGTGGTTTCTATTATTTACAAGAGAAGTTTTCCAAAAAGTATTTATAAAATTACGTAATTATTGGGAGGCACAGATGTTTTATTTTCTATTCATGTGATTCCAAATTTTTACAGACTATAGATGTATAGATATAAGTATATTTATATACACTGGCGAAACGTTTCATAAAACATTTGAACAACAAACGATAAACTATAGGCCCGGTAGAAAACGTTGACTGTAAAGTTAGTTAAAAAAAGACTTGAAGTATAGTCGTTATCTTCTGTTCAGATAATACCATGGCGTAACTACGGGGGGAGGTCAGGGGGTGATCAACCCCCCCCTAGAGCTAATAAAAATTTCAATGAAATTCATAATCATTTAACGTAGGCTTATTTCTAATCTAATTACGTGTTTTAAAATAGGGTTTGTAAATAATTTTATAAACGATTAGGCTTATATGGGATGATTTTCGAATATCTCATTTGTCTTTAGTAAAATGAGGAGACGTCAACAAGTCTCCCTCCCCCCAGAAAACAGTCTTATCCCCTCCCCAGGAGCAGCTCCTAGTTACTGGATAATACCATATATTTTTTAAATGTAGATATATTTGCACATGTATTGATTAAAAGTCTCATTGTATATAAGAAGACTAAACTGTAAAATACAAGTCACTGTATAGGGACTATCAGAAGTTAGTTACAAATGTGTGGATTGCCTACTTTTGTGGTTTCGTGGTCTGACAAAGACTGCAATGCCTAAGCACTTATAGGTGAACCTTGTTCTAACTCAGGTGACTTAGAACCTTGTCCTTAGTCATTTGAACTGTGGCTTTCCTACCCACACTAGCGTCCACGGCAATTATAGTTTCACACTACACGCGACAACTTGTACAATAAAAAAGATTTTATTTTTAATAAAACACTTTACGAATAATACACTTAAAGTGCGTTTATGTCATACTGTTGTGTACGTGTATGGTTTTTCAGCATTAAGCATAAATTATGTTTTATGTTTAATAGATGATAATAAATAATAATATTATCATTACTATTGTTCGTTGACAATTTTTCCTTTGTTTAAATAGCTAACAGTTTTAAACAACTTAATCACGTTTTAAAACTTCATAGAGCTTCTTCAAAACTGGACAAACTTTTAAACGTATTGACAGGGTAACAACTGTTGGGATGAAGGTCTGTAGCCTACGTATTCCCTTTCAGTGATCAGATTTTAATCCTGTATAAACCTCGTTTCGCGTTACTTGAGGGTTACTATATTTTTAACAACACACGACAATCCATATTACACCATTTTCCCTGTAAACAATTCAAAGCTGAACTTGTGCAAGAAGGAAAGTAATTAGCTAGCCTACAGCCGGGAGTAAAAAGACCCACTCGATAAACACTAAACATCGGATAATTAAGTGATAATTAAGTCTGGGATTAATTAGTCGTAACGGTGTTTTATGTCAAGACCACACAAGGAGAATACTAAACAACAGTAATCTGTATGTACTTTAAGAGTGTTCTGAAGAAACAAGCTAATCTATAAACAGATTAACAACATACATTCAGACTTGACACAGCAACGTTACAGTAAACGATTAAAAGGGAAAATTAGAAAGTAAAGTAGGCAACATCTATTTAAGGTGTTCTGTCTTAAGCCAGTGATAACCCACAATATTTGATGCGTAAGTTATCGACAGTTATGATAATACTAAATACATCATTTATAACATATGTTTTGACAATTGTATCTGTTCAGATTTCAAGCGGACTGGGACGGATCTACCCGATTCTTCCTATAAACATTTTTAGCGTATTACATAATATGTAATTCATAATTATGTAATAATGTCGAGATTCGATCTTTTGACGTCTTTGAAATGTGTCCATGCTATTTTATTTCGCATTCCTTCAGTTTCAATGCCGTGCTGCTAACTGTTAGATAAATCTCAGATAAATCCGCTACTCGGATTGCCTCAATCGTAATATTTGTTGCTTGATGTTTCGATCACTAGAATCTGGGATCGTTGTCACAAACTGTGAGTGGCTGTCGAAAAACCTTGTTGAAAGATCTAACCACTGTCAATTCTCTGGTTAGAGTAATTTCTTTCTGATCACATTATTCTGTACCCAACCAATGGCCTTTGAAGTCTCATTTTCGCTGTCCTAGTTCTTCTCCTCTGGCTTCTCAAAATCGCATCGCCGATCGATATAATAAATTTGCGACAGCCATTATGTTGAAGAATGTTTGTACCGTCTTACGTTATTACCTACAATAATGTTAGTTTATAATTGGGCCGTCTTTAATCAACAATATCAATATGCGTGATATATTTCTTTTGCACGGCCACGTTGCACGTAAGCAACAACAGGGTACCATTTTGAGCTTAATAGTATAAAGAGGAAGGCAGCTCGACCAGCACTAACTGACGTCAACTATTACGTATTTATTGTAGACAACGTACAACTTCCTTACAGAGATGAAAGCTAAAGTTATTACCGTTAACATCACCTGCGTAATTGCAGGGAGGAGGATTAGTACCCTCCAGAGGGGTTAAAAATTTCATCGAAATCTCATAATCACTTAACGTGTGCCTATTTCTGAACCAGTTGTTTGTTTTGAAATAAGACTTACAAATAATTGTACAAACAAAAATAATTACAATAGATTTAAATTAATAAAATTAAGTTAGACGTTTCTTAATAATGACAATCACTGAACACTAGATAAATAACGTACTAAGTATTTGCAACCTATTTTACGACGGTTTCTGAGAAACATTGAGACGCAAAGAATCTGTAAAACTGTATTAATGAAACTGTATGGAGAGAATCCTGATTTTCTCATTTCTTCAGACAAAAATAGGAAGTCCAACCTTCAAGGTCTCTCATCCTCCCTCCTCCGGAGCTGCTCCTAGTTACGCTGCTGGTTGACAGTTAAGCCCTACTGGTGGTCAAAGACGTCTATAGTCTAACGGGACTAGGATGTTTAAGACGTTTTACTTAATATTTACTTAAATTTGAGAGGTAAACATACGGGTTTGTATATTAGGAAACGATACAGAACTGCGCAGATTTTCTGCAGATAATTTGTAATGGTATAAAGTATTTTAATTTTGTAGCTCTACTATAATCGTTCAAATTTTCTTCACGAATATATAAAAAAACTGCTGTGTGCTGTGCTACGAACATTTAATGCATCAAAAGTGTTTAAAGTGATAATTCGAGTTTGTTCTTCTCTTGAACCATCTCTTCACAGCTGCAACTGGATGCGCTCAGCGTTCTATATAGGTAGTCGACCAGCTGATTGCCTCCAAACAAAATTATAACAATAACCTCCTCGTTAAACGAGTAATAATTGAGTGTAATTGATCGTTGTAGCGGTAGTACATGCATTTTTAACAATCACGTCGATTGTCTGCGAGCCAGCAAGAAATAATCTTCTGGTACTTATTAATCGATTTCTTTTGTTTCTTTACAGAAAAGTGATGGCACGGCTAGGATATGAATTGAATTAAATTCCATCACAAGTATCTACCGGATGTTCATTCATTGTTACACTGGAGTGTACTGGAAAATTAAAAGCGAATGATGTATGTAAGTATCGAAATTATGCTCTTTATTCACTTCTTCTCACGCGACGTATCGAATCTGCGAACGTAACGTACATAATTACGACTGTGTGATATTAAGGACGGTGAATAATCGATAACCGTTGATGTTAGTTTCGGAAGTGGTTTTACATGCCAGTTACGTTAGCGTTAAGAGTTCATAACAATGGTTAACGTTAACGTTTCACAGCTTGGCTTAACTTTTTAACAGTTCATAAACACGAAGAATGCTCATTGCTTTGCAAATCCATACTATTATGGATTACACTCAGTTCTTTACTAACGTTAGCAACTCTTCCTTCATTATTATTACAATGTAACTGTGGACAGAAGAATAGAGTAAAAAAGGTGAATCTGAGAGAAAGAAATGTTAAATATTCGAGTAGGAGAGAGGCGTTTACACAACTGAGAAGATGATAATAAGGATTTCAGAAGAAAGGACGAACTTGCAGTCTGCTTTGTCGTGTTGAAGTACGTCGTAATATAAATGCATTTTAGAGAAACCTAAACAGAAATTCAACATCGCCAATTAAAGTCCCGATTTATGTGTTTCGTAAGTCCAATAAATAGCATTTCAAAGTCAGAAATAATCGACTTGCCACCTCTAATTTCATCTCACCTCAGTTACGAGTAGAAAAACTATGTCACTAGAAAAGACTAATTCGCATAGAGACATGGGGGCTGATGGATAATAAAACTGATATTTCCAATAGTTCCTCATCTAATAAGGTTTGTACGAATAATATCATTAGAAACTATCAAGATTTTTTGTGTACTTTTCACTGCATGTTAACAAACTATAGAAATGACAGGGGAAATAAATAACTTGAATGCAAAAATAAATAAAGATAAATTTGTAAAAGTTAACCTATTTAAATATTAGCCATATATATTTAAAGTTTATCCAATTAAAATTCGGTTTTCCTGAAACTCCACTGCCGTAGAAATTAACCACTGTGCAATTTGTTTTACAGAATAATATAGCAACAATATAAAATATGTTCGTATTATTTTTTTTTCACGAAATGTAATGTCATTCTATTCTTCATAAATCCATTGTAAATATTAAATATTTTATTTACAATCTTCTAGAATCGCATACAAATGCGTTTATATGATTGGTATTAATGAAATGACGCAAAAATAATTATTGAATGCGAACAGATAATTCAAAGTCAATGAAAATGACAAGAAATTCACCGTAATATCCGCTTCACGATTGGACACCTCGTCTTCTCACCTTTCCGTCAGTATATCTAAGCTTCTTCTGCATTCTGCTTTGTATTTGCTTGCCTTTGGTGGTACTCTAGTTTCTCGCGACCTCTCCACATGTTGCGTCACGTCATACGATTCCACTTTATCTTCCCATAAAAACAGATAATTTGGGGTTCTTCCACTTACTGTATAATTTTATTATATTTATTTGACTGCGTGCTTTAACTGTTTTCATGAACCTCACCTTTTGGGCTCGGATTCTGTTTTCTTTTACTTCTGTTGTAGCCCAAGTTTCGGTTTTTACTTGTGTGGGTACTACTGTAGTGTCTCATAGTATTTTTACATTATTTCTTTTCTTCCTTTAATTTTTTTTAAGTTTAAGCGATGATAAGTTATCCATTAACAATCTGTGACATCGATTACTTACGATTCGATTTTCTCCAGACGTTTCGGCCACACCTCAAGAGGCCATCTTCAGTAGAAAAACGTTTGAAAGGTAACAGACTGAACACACCTCGCTGTTGAGACGAACTCAATTGAAAACTGGAGTTTTTAATAAATGAATCTTTGCAACTAATGTTCTTAATAACGTTGACTTCGTCCGTTATAGCCTTCGTAATAAATCTCTGTACGTTTTGAAATGTATAATGGAATATAGTTTGATCCATATTTGTGGTGTTATCTGTTAGTGAAGAGTTTGGCGGTGACAAACAGAGGAGAGAGCGTGGTACGTATAACTGTCAAAGTGTCAGAGCGGCAGGAAGTCATGGCGTTTCCGTTCAAGTGGCCGGCCACTTTGTGTGACTGAATTATGGACCCCTAAACCACCAAAGACGGGTCAACAGTCCGTCACACATGAGCGACGAGCGACTACAGAGAGAGAGAGAGAGTAGTGGGTCAGATAAAACAAGATTTCTAATTACGTATAAACGGTGAAGGATCGAATGTACTAAATCTTACGTAAAACATGTTTATTGTGGTATAACACGAAACGAATAGTGATGTTGTACAAAAGAAAGTATTTTTTGTATTCCAAAAGAACATGCCTACTGGTGTGAAACCCGAGTAGGCTTCTTATCGATATTAGCCTTTAATACTGACTCACTAATTACCTAAATTTGCTTAAAAAGTAAAAACAATGAAATAATATTTGTTGAAAAGAATCCTACATTCCTTTACAAATTTGAGAAAGAACTGCGTCTCTATGTAGATACGACACAAAGAATGGTGAGTGAGAGATATCTTGTGTGAACAGAAATGTAGGAATAGTTCACAGCGATTGAAAATCGAAACTGACAATCGATAAAACAACAGGAACGAGCAACCCATCTTTCTGTGTCAAAACATTATAACCTGAAGCGAATTTTCCCGTACAAAATGAAAAGAGATTTTTGTTCAAATCTTTTATTCTACAGTAGCCTATATAAAATGTAATTGGTCGTTTAGTCTATACGTATTAGTCTTTTTCTACATTCAATACACTTCAGTCATTTTTAATTTTTTATAGTTGCCGGCAGAAAGTTAAGATACAAGGTATCTCGGAAAATCTGTAATAGAATATCACAAAAATTAAAATATTACACGAACTCGACGCTAACTTAGATTCCTGATAAGATTCCTAATGTAGGCCTACTTATTACAAGAGCCACTCATCAATTTTTATATTTTCGTAGTTCAAAATTATAAATTAAGTATCATTGTTAACATTGCTGTTGTTGTAACACTGTTATTATTAATATTATGGTGCGTGTTTATCTTATTTTTAACGTTTCTTCAATATTATCAGAATACTTGGCAAAGCTGCACTGAAAGTCAAGCGTCACACGCATATACCATATACAGTACAGAACTGTATAAAACAGTGAGCGAAAACTGTTGTAAATACAAAAAGCTTACGGGTGACCAGTAGTCGATTTGGTTCTCGGAGGTCTGGATAAAGTGAGGATGGATAAAGTGTAAAGATCTGAGTAGCCAGATTATTGTTAGTAGTGATCAGCTAATACAAATTATCACTTTAAATAGTTTATTTGAGAATTTTCCTGACTGTTGAAGTTCTATTAAAATACTAAAAAACAATGTTACGTACATATTTAAACAAACAAAAAACATATTACAATGTATATTTAAACATACACACGGAATTCCCAAAATGTTTACCTATTACCCCATGACCGTATCGCGCAAAATTCAGGGTTCTTTGGATTGAAGACCATACTTGTTCGTGATATTCTTCATACACATTATACATTTAATACAATGTAACACAACGATATTAATCCTTTTTATCGTTTCCATAACCGTGTCCTCTACTTCCGTTATTTTACTGTTTTTCTTATTCCTCCCTCTTCCCATCCTGGATATCCTTACCGGTATTCTACAGTAATTCTGTTCTGTCGATTGCAGCCTCTTCCGATGCTGTATGTCCATCGTTCACGATCCCGCTCCGAATTAGTAAAGTAGAAACACTAATAATATTAAACCTACAAGTAAGTTACTTCGTTTTTCATAGAAGTAACTTCTAGAGGCGTGAGAGGTCATTTTGATTTTAACAAACAGGGAGCACACAGGAGAAGCATTATTTGAAATTCTAGGATATCAACAGAAGATTAAAAGCCAGATTGAAACTTCGGAAATGAAGTTTCTGAGAAGAACAAAGGGTTGCACAAGACAGGATTACTTGCACAATGAGGATGTTAGAGAAGAGTTACAGGTATTCTCCATAAATGATAATATCCAGACATATTGCAGGGAATGGTTACAGAATCTGGACAGAATGTAGGACGGACGACTACCTAAGGTTGCGTTTCGATATAGACCCTGTAATACACTTCTTGATAGGCCTTTATGAAAGAGTTAAATTAATCATTTGCATATTACGTTGGCCTACGAGCATGTGAGAAGTAAGTTTTACAAACTATTTTAATCACTGGTAATATTAATATTTACTTAATAGTCTACAACACTTACTCCAGTGTACCGACTCTTGATTCTACCTCAGGGCGCCAGTAACAATAAACACAAATTAAAATATTCAATCAACTTTTAATGAATACTTTGCATTTATGTATTACAATATTTCTTAATATGACTTGGATCGTTTTATCTTACAATTTGAATATTATTAAATTGCTATGAGTTCTTTTCTGACAAATTGAGTCACTATATTGAATACAAACATACATATTTATCAAACAATATAGAATCAAATGTTCATTTGTTCGTTACTTGCGTAAGAATCCTTCCGAAGTGCTTAGTCCTGAAGATGTTGCAGATCGGTGAGTCGTCAGCAGCCGTTTGTTGCGTGTTAATCCTGGTATAACTGCAGTAATTCACTTTATCACAGATGTACACTACACTTGACATATTGATTACACATATAACTCTGTCTTATATTATACACTCTGGACACAAAGATTATTGAACTGACCTTAAGTGCATCTAACACAGTTCGCGTCGCGTGCGGCTCGACTATCTCACACCGTCGTGACTTTAATCCGAACTAATTTGCCATCTTCCGTGATTTACCACAACGTATTGAATTAATGGAACGTTATCTATATATTAATACGTGAAGAGAAAACTTTGTACCACTTTTTAAGCATATTGTGCGCACGGAGGAGTGTGAGATTTAGCATAGTTAAAGTTTATATGGAGAAGGAGTGCAGGAAGCTAAAATTTATATATAATATGTCTTACAAATACATTAAATTAAATAAAATAAAACATTCATTTGCACTTGAAAATTCATTTAAACTTTTTCAAACAATGGTAATTCTTAAAAAAAAATAATTTTGTTGCCAGGCAAAAAAATTATAATTTTTTCATTTTAGTGTACGTTCATACTGCCAATGTCAAACACATAATAGTCTGTGGTCAAACAGTCGCACAGAGTAGAGATTGTCGCCAAAGAATTTTAAAATGTTGCCAACAAATAATTACTGACAGATTGACTGAATGCGCTGTGAATTTTGTGTGATTTCAAATGTTCCTTTTTCAATAGTCTGTGGAGTGTATGTCAAGGCAAAAAAGCGTTTATTTTATATTTTCTATATTAGATATCTGTGTTTTATATATTAATGTGCAGTTGAAAGTGAAATACAGCTTGCTTAATATACACCTGTTGCAAAAGGAAAATTTTGTAGCAGCAATTTGAATTGACTTACTCTCGCCTAATTATTATTGGTGGTTTCAAAAAAGTGAGTACATTTTATTATTTTTAAATTAAACCCTGTCTAATCTTAGTTTCAGTAATTTCATTACATGTTTTTTTTTACATTCAGATATTCGCACCTACTTCCATTATGCCTCGACATAGAACACTGACGGGTCGGAGTGAGAGACAAAGAAGAAGGCATGTATATTCGCGTGAAAGTCAAAATGATAATAGACCAAATGCAAATTTTAATAGTGTAAATAGTATAACATTGACGGGTCGGAGTGACAGACAAAGAAGTTCCATATATTCGCGTGAAAGTCAAAATGATAATAGACCAAATGCAAATTTAAATAGTGTAAATAGTATACAAAATGATGAAATTATTTTGAGGGATACATTTAAATGCGCACTAAATGTCATTCCAAGAAATTTTAATACTTTTGATTGTGGATTAATGCATTTACAATGCAGGTTTCGCAATGCAAAACATTTCGAATCTGAGGTCACTTTAGGTGAAAGGACTGCATTCACTTCATGTTGTCATAAGGGTAAAGCAATATTAGCGGCCTTAAGTCAAAATGAATACTTTAAATCATTGTATGATGGACTTACTTCAAATGAACCTTCAATAAAAAGAAAGTCAAAAAATTATTTTGAAAACATTCGTAAATACAATTCATCATTTGCTATGGTTAGCTCAGAAGCTAAAATTTCGGATACAGTTACGCGTGGAGTGTATCATTTTAAAATACATGATGTTTTTTATCACAGATCAGGTCCAATGACTGCTGGATATGGTCGCTCACCATGTTATGCGCAATTATATTTTTATGATGTTGACACTGCTGTCAATTATAGATTACGTGAACACTATAATCAAACATGCAATAACAATATAATGCGCGAAATCTCTCTTGAATTGGAACGCATTAATCCTTTCGTTCGGTCATTCATTGCAATGAAAGATCATTGTCAGAGAGTTGAAAATCAAAATAAAGAAATTTGTATGCTCATTAAAGTAAATCGTGATTTAGATCTACGCCGTTATAATGATGCAGTTCAAACTGATGTAGCAGTAATATTTAGTACAGTTGATGGTGAGCCACCCTTTGAACGAAATATGGTTTCGTTTTCAAAAGTTAATGGTACCATTAAAAATATCTCTCTTTTGGATTCATCATTGGACCCTTTAGCGTATCCATTACTTTTTCCAAATTGTGATACTGGGTGGCATATCAATATTTCTCATAATGTACCTACTACATCTAATTCAAGAGCGCCCAGAAATAAATTAACCATCCTTCAGTATCCAGCCTATCGACTTGCAATTAGAGATTTTAGCATATTGCACCATTCACAAAAATTATTTCTGCAGTGGATAGTTGATATGTATGTGAGAATAGAGGGCACAAGGTTATCATTCTACAAAATCAAACAAGTCTTAGGTTTAAGACAGTTTACAACAATTTAACAGATTATTTAGAATTGAACCCCAATGCCAATAATGTTGGCCGTAGAGTAATTTTACCATCTTCATTCAATGGATCTCCAAGAAATATGTATCGGAATTATTTAGATGCAATGTCAATTGTACAACATTTCGGAAAGCCTTCTTTGTTTATTACAATGACTTGCAATCCAAGTTTGCCTGAAATAGTTAGCAATATTGGTGTAGGTGAGTCAGCTAATTTTCGACCTGATATTGTTGTGCGTGTATTCAAGTCCAAACTGAAAGCATTAATTGAGGGCCTTACACTAAAAAAAATCTTCCGTAAAGTTGAAGCACTCATTTATACAATTGAGTTTCAAAAGAGAGGATTGCCTCATGCTCACATTTTACTCTCTTTAAATGAGCAAGATAAAATTGTTAACGCTACCGATATTGATAAAGTTGTATCTGCCGAGATTCCTAACATTCAAACACATCCTACATTACATGAATATGTTGTAAAACACATGATGCATGGTCCATGCGGTGTACTTAATCCAAATTCTGTATGTATGAGAGATGGAAAATGCACAAAAGATTATCCAAAACGATTTAATGAATTTACATGTGAATCATTAAATGGATATCCATTATACAGAAGACGTGATAATGGTATTAATGCTGAAGTTCGCGGTAGTTGCCTCGACAATCGTCATGTTGTACCATACAATCCGTATTTACTTGCCAAATTTAACTGCCATATAAATGTTGACGTATGCACTACAGTTAAAAGTGTTAAATACATTTATAAATACGTGTATAAAGGCTATGACAGTGCATCTGTTGAATTAGGTTCAGAGAGAAATGAACCAGGTCAAGAAATACAAATTGATGAAGTTACAAATTTTTTAAATGGCCGTTATGTCGGATCAACTGAAGCTGTATGGCGCATCTATGAATTACCAATGCATTTTCATTCACATGTCATCGTTAGACTTGACATTCATTTACCGCGTAGACAGAATGTTTACTTTCGAGAAGGACAAGAACGTCAAGCAATTGAAAATGCAAGACAAACAAAATTATTAGCATTTTTTGAATTGAATCGATCAGATCCATCAGCGCATGAATATAAGTATTTTGAAATTCCTTTGCATTATGTGTGGGAAGATTCCCGAAAAAAATGGAAGATGAGAAGGCGTGGAGGTGATAAAATCATTACACGCTGATATGTAGTATCACCAAAAGACACCGAACTTTTCCATTTACGATTGCTTTTATTACATATCTGTGGTCCAAAATCATTTGAGGATGTTAGAACATACAATGGAATTATACACACTTCTTTTGTTGAAGCGTGCCATGCTCGCGGCATTGCTTCAAATGATAATGAATGGCGCGAATGTTTAAATGAAGCAAAAGAATTACATTCACCAAAACAAATGCGAAATATATTTGGTTACATTTGTGCATTAAATGTGCCAGCCAATGCATTGGCGTTATGGAATGAATTTAAAGTATATCTTAGTGAAGATTTTTTGAGAGATTACAACGAAGAAGTATCCTTTAATACAGCTCTATTAGAAATTGAAGATATTTTGAATGTTCATAATTTGTCATGTCAAGAACTTGGTTTACCAGTTCCCACGTATTCGCAGAGAACAGACGAAGCAAATGCTATCGATCCAATAGAACAAGAGTTTCTGTTTTCTGAGCATTATGAAACTGCAAATATTGAACAGCGTAATCTAATTGATCGTGTGATTCGTGAAGTTTTGCATCATGATACTGGATCTAATGTTTTTTGTTTAACCGCTCATGCAGGTTGTGGAAAAACATTCACACAAACAGCAATGATTCACAAATTAAATTCGCTTAATCTTAGTTGCATTGCAACAGCGTTCAGTGGCATAGCTTCAACTCTATTACTTGGAGGTAGAACTTTACACAATGTGTTTAAATTGCCTATACCCATTTTGGATAATTCTGTAGCGAATATTAACGCAAATAGTAGCTATGGACGTTACATAAATTCATCATCATTGATAATTATTGATGAAATTTCTATGTGCCCACTGCAAGTGTTGAAAATCATAGATAGATTATTGCAGGATCTATGCGATGAAAATGATAAACATATACCATTTGGAGGGAAAACGATACTTCTGTGCGGTGATTTTCGGCAAATCTTACCAGTTGTCCCACATGGATCACGTGCAACTTTAATTGAAAATTGTGTCACGAGTTGGCATAAATTTGTTTATTTTCATAAAGTAACGTTTACTCAAAATATGAGAGCCTCACCAAGTGAAATAGAATTTGTCGAATTCTTGAAAAAAATTGGTAATGATGAAGCCCCACAATTCCCTCAGTTTGGTGAAAATATTATTGAAATACCTCAGCAATTAATAGGAGATGAAAATAATATTATTAATGAGGTGTATGGAAATATTTCCGAAAACATACTCTCAGATAACATATTGAAGTCAGTTATTTTAGCACCTAAAAATGATGATTGTACTTTTATTAATACTGATATACTTAATCGAATACCAGGTGAACAGAAAACATATCATAGCTACGATAAAATAATTTGTGATGATGACAATGAAATCAATAACTATCAAGTAGAGGTTTTGAATTCTTTGACTATTAGTGGTTTGCCACCACATAAGTTAGTATTGAAAGTTAATTGCATCGTTTTACTGATCAGAAACTTAAATACAAAGGAAGCATTAGTCAATGGAACAAGAATGCGCATCAAGTGTATGCATTGTAATGCTATTGATTGCGAAGTTTTATCTGGAACCGCACGCAATAAGAGAATTTTGATTCCACGTATAAATTTAACATATTCCGGTACTGTTTTACCATTTAACTTTCAAAGAACTCAATTTCCAATTATACCTGCATTTGCGATGACAATAAATAAGTCTCAAGGACAAACATTCGAAAAAATTTGAATTTTATTGAGGCAGCCAGTTTTTACACATGGTCAATTGTACGTCGCAGCAAGTAGAGTTCGATCATTCGATGGTTTGAGATTTTATATTTCCGAATATAATGGCCAAGGGCATTTAGCAAATGATGAAAGAGTTTTTACAAAAAAACATCGTTTACACAGAAGTTCTGAATCATTAAATTCACTTTCAAACTATTTTAAGTTCAATGGACAACATTTATTTTTTTAACCGCCCGGTTTTTTTTTATTTAATGAAAAATATATGAAAAAATACGAGGCACGTATTTTTTATTATATTTTTTATTTTTTATTAATTTTTTATTTAAATTTTTTATTCGAAAAAGATAGGCAAAATAACTGTGTAGCCTTGGCGAAACCTGGTCAGTATGGCAATAAAAAAACCAAGGAAATGTCAAAAAACGCGTTATTGCTTTCTAAATATGGCTTAGCCAAGCTAAACCTCATTTTTCCTATCTTTCATATTTTTCAAATAACTCGAAAATTAATGCATAGAAAAAAAATTAAAAAATTATATAAGCTTTGTAGCAGATAATCTTCAAACTGTTTTCAAATTTTGTACCTTACCAAAAATGAAATGTAATCCCACTGGAACTGAAAACAATGTATCTTATACTTCTATGAATATCAAGTCTCATTTTTATTAGCGTTTATTTGATTCAATAATAACATGAAAAAATTAAAACTGACAATGAATTATATCAAAAAATAAATACGAATACAAGCTGTAATTGTGTTTTTTTTTCAACTGTTATTAACATTAAATTTTAAATTTCATAGGTATTGCAGGGAATTAAGGCAAACAACACACGCTAATGACGTATTTGTACACGCTCGCAGCTGACGTAATAGAACAAAATTCAAAAAAATTATATGCAATGATTATAGAGGTATACTCTTTGACAAAAGAACCTGAATAACGTTCAAACTTAAAAATTTAATGAATTACGGTCGAATTTCGACCACTGGGCGACCACTAGTATGTATTATTACTTCTTGTTTTTTGTTATTACTCCGATCATCCACTCATTTACTTATTACGGTTTATGAAACTTTGTAACTTTAGTATTAGTAATTATCGCGTTCCCGTACTCTGTTACTTCTTCGAATTTACTTATTCTTTACTTATTAAAATATATAGTTAACGCAAAACAGCGTAGGCGAGTCTCTTCGTGTAATTCCGCCGATATAAAGAAGACTAACTTATTTCCCACCATTTCTTTGCGTTCAGCATAGTTGATTGAGTAAAATTAGCAATTGCTCAATATTTTCGTTATAACCCTTTGGTACAAGAGATATAGGAAGACCGAGAGTGAGATGGAGAGAAATTCTCTGAAAACGGAACAGGCAAAGTGCTTACTCCTTGAGGTGCAGAAGAAGAAGAAGAAGAAGAAGAAGAAGAATAACCCCAGCGACTTAAAACAAGACACAAAAATAAAACAACGGAAAAAAATGTATAACCTAAGTTATAAAGAAGGGAAGAATCATTATTAACAAATTCCAGTTTTGAGTATAGATTTCAATAATTTTGTAATAGTGAATAAACTCCAGTCGTTGAAAAGTATATTCTATTTATGGTCTATACAGAAGAAAATCAGAGTGTTTATTCCTGCGTCGAGTGTTAAAGCTGTGCCAGGAAAAACAACTTTCAGACGTATTTTGTGGATGAATAGGAAATTTTTAATTCATTATTTTTTTGGAATACACATTAATTTGATTTATTCATATACTATTAGGTGCATAATAAATAAATTTGCAATAACTAACAAAACTCTTGATATTTTATAGTAAGTTACGAAATTAGATAAACACACTAATTGTTCGAGGCAACTTCTAAAGTGGACTTCACGAGTCGAACATAGGTTATTATTTACAATTCCAGAAAAGTTCTGAACAATACCTATACAAATATTTTATGAAATAAACACTGAAAATTCTTCTTCTTCATATAAAATAGGATTCAACAACAATTAAAATAAGTAAGTATTAAAATTAAAAATATGTAAGCTACCCTCCTTTTTCTCTCCATTGTACAATGCAATCAAATTTCATATGAATAAATGAAAATAAGACGATGAAAATAATACATACCTAATAAGGCTTTTATTTATTTATTCACAACTTTTTTCTTTTTCTTAGTAATTAAATGAGTTATGTGAAAAATTAAATAAAATTTTGTAAAAACTTGAATATTTCAAGTGTATGTGAATTTACAAAGTGTCTGTTTATAAGTGCAGTGCAGTGTCTGATAATATACAGTAATATTTCTCTTGTATATTTTAATTGTGTATTATGTTGAAACACATTTGTTTGTAGATTTAGTTAGTTTTTTTAATACGTGGGGCATGTTGAAGACAGAAATTTCTACTTTTTTGATTTTGAGCCACTGGTTGCATTGATCTTCGGTACATATTTTGTTAAACGGGGAAAAAGAAAAAAGGAAACGGAAGGGATGCCGGTTGTGTATATTGGATGATACATTATATTAACGACGGAATAAAAACGTGTAAGACGTAAGCTTATGAATTGAATTGAACAGCAGAGCTAATGCAATAACGAGATACTGTAAGTAAAAGAATACAAGCAGATAAACAAAGTATACTGAAATACAATGTGCAAAGCAGATTTCTGTATGATAGCAAGATACCTGTGAGACCAAATAGGCCCTATCTCAGATGACAGGCGACAGTAACTACAAGTAGCAGGACTGGATCTTAACTCGAAGAAAGAGGGAGATAGGAGAGAGAAAGAGAGAGAGAGAGAGAGAGAGAGAGAGAGAGAGAGAGAGAGAGAGAGAGAGAGAGAGAGAGAGAGAGAGAGAGAGAGAGAGACTCTAAGCAGCCGAAATACCTCAGAAATGCAAGAAGGCTAGACGGGTAAAACATACTTATAACATACGATGGGATATTATGAGGAAATGCACCGAGAAACATTTGTAAGTTTACAAGAAAAATAGAAACAGATGCCAATGTAACGTGGTTCAGACACATGGTACGGATGCGTAACGATACGGAAATAAAACGACTGACACGCAAAACGAATATTGAAGAACTTAAGAGTAAGATCGAAGGAAACATGGAGCAAAAACTGTAGGCCTACTTGATGAAGCGACTTTAAAGTGGAAAAGTCGAAACAGCGAAAGACTGTGATAAATAAGAGAAAAAGGGTGTGTAAGAGAAAACCACAATAAGTATGTAAGTCGGTATGTATGTATGTAAACCTTTATGCATATTTGTATTAATAAGTTTATAGTCAAGTTAAAGCTGCAACCCGAATGCTTTACGATAATAGATTTGACGTAAATAAAATTGTTGAACTGATTACGTTAATGTTGTAGGAATATCTTCACTTTTCAAAATATATATTTTAATACGTCTGTTCATATTCTTTAAAATTCAGTACATACGAGTGCATGAATAAGACCAATATTTGTGAATATAAAAATAAGTCAAAATTTTGTAAAATTGTGTAGTGTCAATACTGGTAAATGAATCCACTTACAAACGGCTGGAAATTTTTGTTTTCCTTTCGAGACGCTAATGTTAAAAAATACTGTTAAAAAATCGGAGACTTATAATTGCTCCGTTCTGTATGCAGCGCGAATGACGTCTTTAATGGGCAATTACGCTTTTACTTTAGTAGGCTCGTCTGCGTCTCTTACGGTTTGCTTAAACCGTTCCCTCTACAACTTAAACCGTGTCAGGAGTCAGTAGCAGTGTTTCCCTTCCCTGCCTCTGGAGACAGATCTTTTTTAGCATTACTACTTTCGGCCGACTCGAACGCTATCAACGTTTATGTTATTCGTCCTTTGGGATACACAAAAAGCTCACACAGTTTTGGATATGTGAGGACTAAAAAAGATTTTACTTCTTCACTGCTCTTTTAACGGGCAATGTTGTTTACACGTTCATTTCTACATTTAAAACCACTGTTTTTCCTCCGTGATTATTTATAATTATTATTAACGACACATGTTACTGTTTTTATGTTTTTTTTCTGTTTTATTAATAAAAAGTTTTTACAAGAATATATTTTTTAAGTATTTTGTAAATTTACATATGTTTCGATAGTAATGTAACTATCATATCATCATCAGACACAAAATTAATAAATTCAAACCGTTTTTAAATCAATCGGTCAAAACGGCTGTTTTATATGTAGACTAAATTTAATGTTTTTATATGTGTATATAAAATATGTTAGAGGGCTATAATTAATTGTAATATATAATGTAAATATTTATTATTTTATTGAATTAGTAATTTTGGAAATATTATCATTTTTTTGTATTAATCTGAATTTGTTCTGTTATTAATTTATTACTTGTTTTATGTTTAAATATTTATAAATTTTCCCATAAGGTCACTTTTGGACCTTTGGAAATATGTTTTAATAAAGTAATGTTATTTAAATTTGTGTTTGTCTTTCATTGAATGAGTAGCTAAATTTGATTTATATAACTTATATCTGGTTTTAAATGAGTACCGGTATATGTATGAATGTTTTTATTTTGTAACGGTATATTTTCTTCCCTTTCACGGTACCTCTTGTTTGTAATGTTTCATTGATCGTCGGTTAACATAGTGAAAATATAGGAATGGTTTTAAACTTAAAATTATTTAGGTTTAAAACAATATAAGTTTTAAAGTAATTTCTGTACTTTAACGGTATTAGTGAAATACTAATAAAAATAATTAAAAACAGGGTCATTTATGAAACAGAAAAGAAAAAGCTACGTAAAGATATGAAGAGCTACAATCGAGTCCAACGAAATAGTTACTACTAAATTGCACATGTATATTACTGAAGTGATTATTTAAATAAGGAACAAAAGATCTTGACGTATATTTATTTGACAGAAAGGCGCAAACTCGTAGGAAAAAAGATGTGCCTGACTTTTATAACTGCACGGGTAGATTCCAGTGTTTGTCTGCATTGTAATCGGACATGTAACTGCAACAATATGTTTTTGAAAGTGTTCTCGCCCCTGTATGCATTTGTGTGAGATACGTTTGTGCGCACTCTCGCCCCCCTGCCCACGCGCGCGCGCGCGCGCACACACACACACCTAAACGCGTATTCATCGCGGATGCTGTCGCCGAATGGCCACCATACAGTTTAAACGTAGATATCTGGCGTTTTTAATTAAATTAATTTTTCCATTTGAAATGTATGTCGCCGGTAAGTTGGCATCCTCCCATCCCGTTCCTCTCTGAATAAAATTTGTACAGCGCACTTTGCATCACAGCTAGCCTTGCATCTCACTAAAAGTGCAACGAGTATCGTCGCTTTCCGCCACTTTTAGCTCTAAAATAAAACAAGAAAATCTGAAATGCATCTAAAATTAGTTTCACAGCAGTGAGTGTTCGCCAGACATTTTATGCTGTGATTTAAATTCCGTACAGTGGAACATATTTTCTCACAAATTACTTACTTTGAGGTTCTTTCCTTTTGTTCTTTAATATAATTTTTATACGCCCGGACACTAGTACGCAGAAGCACGTATCACTGCACATATATTACTTGACCGTGTTAACTCTTCACTCCGTCCAGCCAGATTCCATTTTGTCTCTCTAAACAACACGTCATTTTCTCTAAATCCTATTGGTTCTCTATCTTTATATGTCATCTTCCGATACCGGTGTTTTTCTCTATTGAATCACGATCTTTTTTAGTTTCAGGGACTCAATTCTAATCCAACGCGTCCTTCTGCTCAGCGTTCCCTTAGTGCATTGTGTTTTCTCTTTCTTGGTGGTTTCCACTTTAAGTTTCATTTCGGCGATCCCGGCTGCTACTTATATGCTAATCTACTATAAAACGTTATAAAAATTTTAATCTGGGTATTTCCAATTTTTTTCTTCTTTTTGTACATTGATTGTTGCTTAAACGCATAAAATCTTTCTCATCTTTCTCAACTTTAATGTCTTATGCTGTCCGGTTGGCTGAGAGATACGACAGCTGCTGTTCCAGATTTAGCGAAGACGTTAAACTAACGCACGATGATTGGCAGAACGGTATCCCTCTCTGCACCGATAACCGCTTGTGTAGACTTACGTGTGTGCTACTAGATTTACAACCATAGTCGAGTTTAAACAAATATTTTCTCCTTGTTATTACAACAAGAAAACATAAGGCCTATCTGCATTATAATCTGTATGCCTAATATTCAGTATCTACTTATTTATTTGCTTTTGATTAACGCTAAAATAAGTTTTTTCGGTAGGAAATATTATTAACGTTGTTAAAAATTATTAACGTTTTTTTAAATAAATATTAACTGTTTGCTTATTGAGTGAACAGGTTTTGGGAGAGACAAGTAAAATCTTCCCACATTCGTTTTTACACAGTCATCGAATCTCAATTGGTTTACCTCATCTCCTCTGATACTGTGTTTAAAACATAGCCTTCATAATTTCTCTATTTATGGTGATTGATACTTTTCAGTTCTCGATTCTTTCCATCCGCTGTAAAGAATACATCTCAGTTAATTTATGTAATTTCACTGCATAGGCCTACCAATGATTCCCACAACTTACATAATTTTAATATTTCCTCAATTATCTCTGCTTTCATCTGCTTTCACTGTGAATAGTAGGACAAGTGACCGATCAGTTGTCCCCTGATACATGTTTGCTGTTACGTACAATTAAAATATATTATATGTAGTAGCTAGAATCAGTGGCGGAACTAGAAGTTGCTGCTTTTTTCGGTGGTGGGGGTACGGGACTAGCTTGAGGATGTACTTCCCATTTTCCTCAGAACAAATGAGAAATTTAGAATTTTTCCCATATAATGTTAGAAATGCATTGTGCAAAAAGTGCAATAAAAATTCAAAGGCCGTAGACTTTGGAAGCTAAGGTGCGAAAAACTATTTTAAATGTCGCAAACAAATGGTAAGTCTACAAAGGTTTACGTTTTTTATTGAGGAATTGTCGTTATTAAGATAACTCAGACTTTATTTTATTCATTTACAAATATTTTACTTCCTTTTTTTTGTACTATTATTTGTACGCCTTATTCCAACATACGCAACTGTCTCCAGAAATAGATCTGCGTTGAGTTGTTGAGGAATTATGCTGAGATTTTTAAGAGCTCTGAGGGGGGATGACCCCCCCCCCGATCCCCTTCCGTAGTTACGCGCTGCCTGGAATTGTTTTTCTGTGGTTAAAACATCGTTACTTCGTTTCTAAAGTAAAGCTTTATTTGCACGAATAGAATATCTGGATGGAAAACCACACGGTGTGGAGGCTCGGGAGACTGGCGATCTCTAAACTCATAGCTTAAACACAGGGTGAAGTTTAGACGTAATTAAAATAACTTAATGTTATGATGGTTCGAGTCTTTACTAGAGTATGCGCGATTAGGAGCTATTAATTATACATAGCAATAAAATAATTATGTTTAACGTACTATAATTTTCTATATTATCGTCAGTTTACGTAAATCCAAACGAGTTCATAATCTCACTCTTGCTCGCACACGCGTGTCTGAGAGAGAAATACAGTAGGAGAATGAGGCAGAGAGTGTGAGTACTATATGTCGTTTTAGTTTATTGTGGGGCAGTTGCAGAAGGCGTGTTCGGAGCGAATGTGCGGTGCTGTGTTCGTGTTTTATAGAGCCACGACCAACCCTATTATATATTATTGTTCTGTAGTGGTACAGCAATAGAAAGGATCATCCAATGTACAGTACTTGTGTTCTCGATGGCAATTAGAGGGCAGATTTATAGCCTCTGAAATCGCGATCGGTCGCCAGTGTGCACACTGCCGGCTCTCTCTGTAACCGCATCTAGTACTGCCTCTGCATAAATTTAATTTAGTCGAATTGTACTCTGTTGACTCAGCGGTTTCAAAATTTCGCAAGGATTGAAATGCAATTTTAGATTTGTTCAAAACGTAATAAATCCATTCTAAATATAAGAATTGCTTTAAGCAGTAGAGATTTCATTAAGCTCATGGTTCCAAGATTATATATACTCACCGCTATTATTTGCGACTCGCCTTGGTTATGGCATTAGTCTCATCCACATTCATCGTGGACATCAGCTATCCCCTTACTAAATGTTTCCACCATTCATGTTTTCTGTTGCATTTAGATTTCACTTTCTTCATTGGTTTTGGTTAAGGCGCCTTGTCTTCGCTTTTAAATTGAAGATGTACATGCATTAATACAATATCTCAATGGACGACAACATGATGCGGAGGTCCGGTGATCTGTAAACTTATCGAGTTAAACAAAAGGTGAAGTTTACACGTAATTAATATACTTTTTTTATGTTCTCTTAGTTTCCATTCTTCTATAAATTGAGATAATAGATACCTGATTATATTGTCCTTCATGCAACTTCAGTCATTAGGTACGACGCGTTTCCGGCTCACAGTCCCATCTTCAGGTAGAAATCACTCGAGGTGAGCTCGTCAGTACAAAACAATTAACACGCACATAAACACTGAATTCATTATACACACATATCGTGCGAGAACACGATGCGCATCATCGAGAACATGAAAATGTATAATGAATTCAGTGTTTATGTGCGTGTTAATTGTTTTGTACTGACGAGCTCACTTCGAGTGATTTCTACCTGAAGATGGGACTGTGAGCCGGAAACGCGTCGTACCTAACGACTGAAGCTGCATGAAGGAGAATATAATCAGGTATCTACCTATTATCTCAATTAATTAATGCAACTTGGAGACCACACACAATGAATAACTTCTACAAATGCTTATCTGTATTATATAAAGGCATAATGGCCTATGTTCTCAAATTCCTAACATCGTACACCACAGTATCTATGCCATTATTCCAGAGCGGCCTCCAAAAAACACATGAAACCAATACTCAGTTCATTTCTCATGTTCGGGCCGCTTTTAATGGGCACCATGCAGGACACTACACTCATACTTGTACCTATTTTGTTATTTTAAATATTATTAATTTAATTTTTTCTAAATAATTGCTGGTTATATCTTGTTATTGAATATCACACTATTCTAATTCTTAATATTTCGTTTTTACAGATTCTTGACATTTTCTCTTTTCTTATTCTTTGTAATATACGGTATGTTTTAATTACTTGATAAGTTGTTATCAAACATATATTTAAATATACTTTCCTCTGTTACTATGATTTTCTCCACTTTTGTTATATAAATAAATAATATGCATTTGTATTACGATTTTGTTTCTTAAAGAATAAAGACTTAAAATAAGTCTTCTCATAAAATAAATCAACCTCCACATATCTACATATTATAGAACAAAATAGGCCTATATACAATATATCTATATTACTATTTATTGAAATAAATTAAGTTACAAATACTATCTAATTTTTATCGCATTTTATACAGCAGTTTAGAAATGCTTTGTCTTTGTTTACTTGTTAACTCAGTCATGCGTTATAGATAAACATAGGCGTACTTAAAAAACAAGTTCTGTTATCAGAAATTATTTAGTGGAAGAGTATTAAATGAAGGCAGTAAACATTCAATTTTAAAAATCGATATTCGGGAACAGAGACAGAAGATTGTAACAGAACAAGATGGGAGGTGACAGTGAGAGAGTAGCACAAAAAGAGGAGACGAAACCGAGAACGTGTTAGAAGAAGACAGATACTGTTGAACTGATGATGAGACGTGGGAGTGAGGAAAAGAAAAATATTATTTTTAATAACAGTTTCAGTATTCAAGAGCTCAGAATACAACTCCATTATTGTCGTGTCACGAACGGAATGGATCGTAATCTCTTATTGAAAGGATCGTCGGGGGAGGGTTGTTGAGGGTGGAAGACCGAAGACGAACGAGGGATGTTGTCAATGCCGCCGCCACCACCGTCGCCACTATAATAGGAGATGATGGAAGATGAGAAATAGGGCAACACTGTGTTGGTGTGCGTGATGAAGAAGGGGGGAGGAGTGGCGGTACTAAGTGCTAACGGCTGGCATGACAGCTGAATGACACGACACAGGTAGTATTTGTGGAGAGATATAAAAGAGAATGAGAGAGGGAAAGAGTAGTTTTAAACTACCTAATGTGAACAGGGAATTCTATTAAACTCGACTATTACTTTATCCGGTGCATTGGTGTTTCTTCTCCCTTATTTAGTGCAATTTTACCTTGTTAAAGGTATTATACACGTAGAACGGGGGCCACTGACAACAAGAGTTTCACGCCTTTTTAAATGGTTAATAAGCGTTTCAGATAGACGTGTAAGAAAATTACAAGCGACGCTTCGTACGTGTTTACAGATGCGTAGACTGTATTACAGTGTACAGTAGCGTCAAGGGGAAGGTGAATGAATGCTTTCTTAGAAGCGAGGTATTAAACTACAGTCGTTACGGAGGAATCTTTTTTTTTCCATAAACCTATTATACACACGAGCAAACATTAAGGTAGCCTGTCTTGGATTCAGTCCGCGTTCACGCTGCTGTACAAAGAGACTACAGCCTACTAGTTTTCTTTTTCTATTTCAGTGAAAATAATAATGATCTTCTCTCATACGTATCGAGATTTAATTGAATTAAAAATTACCAATTTATAAAAGGTATAATATTTTCCAATAAACAACTCTTTTCTGTAAACGACTATAAAATAGGTAGACTATACATGCACTTATTGAAAACGTTATTCAACTTCGCAAAAGACGAGTAAGTGGACGATATCAGGAGCTTTCTCAGAACAGTTAATGAAGTATACATGTTTCGTAGAATATCTTCTTTTCAAAAATCTGTAAACACGCCTATAGAAGAATAAGGGAAGGCGGTTGTAATATTTTTTTCTCCACTTCAGGGATTGTAGGCATTTTCTGTGTTCCGCCCTTTCTAATGCCATCGATCTGTTGACCTCTCTACATGTCTTTATTTTTCTCCTCAGTTCATAATATTTAAACAGTTTTGGTAGTCCTCTTTCCTCAATCCGCTGTGTATGCTAGAGTTAAGTGTTTTTATCTCTATTTTGACTGATATCGTACGTGTCTATCCACACAAATTAATTTCTTATTCGGCTTTCGACCTGTTTCACTAAAGCTGGAATAGATAAGTTCGTGAACGGTAATTTTATTAATACAAAATTTTAAGAAATAATAAGCGTACTTTGACATATTTAGTCTGTTGCAATAATAGTATACTTATAAAATCGAAAATAATAATTTTTATAGATGTAATAACAAAAATCTTATATTATTTTTAATTTACCGTCAACAAAAATAACAAATATTCTCCATATGCAAAAATAATGATTTCTTGCATAACAGAAATCTTATGACAAAACAAAATTTCTTACGACAGGCACAAGAATTAAGAGTTTAAATTATAAATTAGTAAACAAACGTATGTACTTAATTAAAACGTTCTTGCTCGTACACTTTCGTGGTTTTCCTTAATAGTACCAGCACTTTTTTTCGGTTCAACACACATCTACCCACTGAAGATGCCTCATCGTAGTATGGGCGAAACGTCTGGTATTTTGATGGGCAAAACACGTCCGCTTTTAATGAGACTTAATGAAATCACATTGTATATAGCTAAAATAAAATTTAAATTTATTGCAATATTTTAGTAAATGCTAAAGCATGTCATTTATTATTTATGGTATCGAGTAGTCTCACTTACACAGTCCAACGGTCGGATATGAAAGATACTAACACAATCGGTCTATGTGTGCTGTTCTTATAAGTCCATCTCTACACAAACGGGACGATAAGTTAGTAATCAGCAAAAATAATATAAACTGGAAAAGCAACAGCCAGAAGCACTAGCCGTAAACTGCCCGGGATATGATTAGTATTAAACTATAGCCTATAGACATTGTGTCTGTAATCTTTTGCCGTGACAACCAACATAACCGCTATAATTTACTACCAACATACAGAGAATCTGGTGGGGAGATAGAGAGTGGGTGATATTTATAAACAAACTGTACATTCGGCTGATTTATAGGAGGAAACATGGAAAGAAAGTGGCAAAGGCGGGCTAATGTATGTTGGGTACAACCATGAAAATATATAATACATAAATATTAATCCCCAGTTTATAAATGTACTTTGTAAAGGTCATGGATGCTACACATAAACACCAAACTAATCTTTAAAAGAAAAAACAAAGTTGTTTTCAATTAATTAACGGTTATCGGATTAGTTTAGTTTAACTGTGAGCTCTGTGTTAGCAGATTAACAACTTTTTATTTTAACTGTTTGAACAAGAGGATTATTACAACTTGTCAATCAGTGAAACTGATATTTACCAGAAGGGCATTGGCCATCTGTCCATACTCTATAAGAGGATTTATAAATCAGCATTGACATTTGTGACATGACCCCTAAGCGTCCTTCATGAAGATAAATCAGTAAAACGGACAGTTTACCGTCAAAAGAGACAGAGATAGCCATAGAGGGGCACGGAAAGAGAGAATGTGTGTGTGTGTGTGTGTGTGTGTGTGTGTGTGTGTGTGAGAGAGAGAGAGAGAGAGAGAGAGAGAGAGAGAGAGAGAGAGAGAGAGAGAGAGAGAGACTGTGAGAGAGAAGGAGAGAAGAAAATAATGAAACCGGGCCAAGTCATAATATTCTTTTAGACAGATCTATCAGCTTTTAACTGAAGAAGAACGGTGATCGTAACTGAATAAAAAATTAATAAGGGTATTTAATATGTATACGTCTTTTAACATGTGTTCACAAAGCATATCGTTATCATTTACGTTCCAACATTTCAGCGTCAGCTGACGCAACGTATGTTATATATCAGGTGACAGCTAGATGCATGATAATCCGCGGAAGAATTTTTCGAATTTAAACTGCTCGTTACCATTACTCATGTATAGAGTCTGTTACTCAGTGTTATTAACCACTGGCCCAGTTACGTTTTCAAGTACAAAGACCATATACAGTAGTTTAGTGGACGCATGTGCTTTCTGCACGCTGTGTAAGCACGAGGATGAAGGTCAAAATCGTTTCATTAAAAATAGTATGTTGCACGTGATGGTGCAATAAATAATAACGATAAGGATAACGAATTTCAAATAGTGCGTCACAGAACATTCCGAAACCCCCCTCCACATATGTAGGAAGAAATCTAAGGAGACGATTTTTTCGTTGTCAAGAGTGACCCTGATAATGTCCTGTGTATAACGGTAGATGGAGCGGAGGGGCCATTTAGGGTTAACGAGGTGTTTAATGAGTTGTAATTAGTGAGAAGTGATTATAAGTGTTTGTCTTATCAGTGATTTAATAAAATGAGTGTTTTCAGTTATTGTTATACTGTAGAGCCGCATTTATGCGGTCCCCATTCATCCGGATCCTGTTTATGGGGGCTGATAATACATTACACCATTCGGACTTAATATTATGGTACAAAAAAATTTATTATCGTCAAGCAATTTGAGGCTACATCTTTAAAAACTTTCCTGCTCATGTTTGAGTATTATTACGTACTAAATATTCTTCTGTCTCATATTAAATAACGTTCCAATGGCTATGCGTAATACAATTTAACTAATGTTTTGATGTTTTTTTTAGCTTTTTACCTTCCCTCACTCACGTAGTCTTTTTTTTTAACTTCTGCGCAGACATATGCCTTCGTTCTGCTCATAAACGTCGTACAAAATTGGCACAGAAGAAACTTGTTTATTATTTCAGTGAAACTCACAGAGTTACCATACTTTTTTAGTATGGTAAGTACTGTTTTTTTTTTAACGTCTGAAACAAATGGTAAGTAATGTATGTACCCATAGTTATTCTATTTTTCTGACTTTCATAATTATCCGGATTATCGTTAATCCGGATTACTTCCAATTCTGCCTAGTCCGGTGAAATGAGGTTCCACTGTACTTCACAGGTAATAGTGCAAAACGGATCATTTTGAAGGGAAGCTGTTTAATTAAGTTTTATTTGCTAAATATTCTTACTGAAATGTAGCACAGATTATTGACTTCATTCTTCGAAAACCTACACCAAAACGCTCGAGGCTCGGTCCCCTCGTTCTATGGAGTATTATGTTTTGTAATACAACGGTGAATTTAGTTTTATGATACTGGTATCCTGTAGGAGAAGCAGATGCATACACTTCAAAATATAGTTACACATATCTGAGTGAAATATAACGTCAAAGGAAGGTTGCCTTGTACAAACCATTTTTATGCAGCAAAGTAAGGTTTCAGTGTGTCTCAGAAACGTCCGATGGAAGGCACTCGTCTAATTGTAAATCGGTAGCCAGAATGATAATTTAAACTCACCTGTAACAGACAAAAGAGGCGAACGTTAGAAGTTTATTAACGTTCCTGTTACAAAAATTTATTTTATAAGCTTCTGAAGCGCTGCAGTTCATAACAAAACCATGTTTAAAATTTTAACACTTTGTTAAGTTATCGCTAACTGCGCAGAAGTGTAAATAAATTGCAACACTTGACAGTCACAGTGAGTTGTTTCAATTCAATTAAAATACAAAGTTTCTCTGACGAAGATGTTCAAAATAGTTGTAAAACATGTGTACTATAAATTCAGACATTTCTTGCATTGAAGCTTTAAAATATTATGGTACTATCTGATACCATATATGGTATCATACTATGGTACATATAGGCCTATGCACACACGCATACACACAACGCGCGCGCGGATACATGCAAAAATCAAATTGTTGTGTGTGTGTGTGCGCGCGCGCGCGGTATGTGTTTTGGTATATACTGTTTCACTGATTATTACTACACTTTTTTCTGTATAATTGGTACAAATTACTGTATTAACTTAATGAATCGCTTACTTTGTATAGCGATTTCGAGGACAAACTATGACCTCTTCATCATTGTGACTCAAAAGACGTGAAGGAGAAGAATGTCAAGAAAATTGTCTGCACTGAGATTTCATGCGCTTGCGCAAATAAAAGTTGAATACATACAACAGTTATGTATTTATGTTATTTAAATATGATGGTGCTGTTCTCTACATATAACAAACAGCGATATACGTGTTGGGACTTCGAACAGTATCAACTTGCCAGACTTTATTATTACGAATGTATCCACGTTTAACTGTAGGCAAGTAATCAGCACACACACACACACACACACACACACACACACACACACACACACACACACACACACACACACACACACACACACACACACACACACACACACACACACACTTAAAGGCTGGCTCCACAGTTTGCAAATAGTGTTTGAATCAGTGCAGATTGGCGAAACTCGGTTTGATCGCATCATTGCGCGGCAGATGTTGGTTACTGCAATTAAGAGACTTCCTCCTTATCAGTGACTGTTGCTGAACGTCGAGAAACAAGCTGCTGTGCGTTCCTTTTACATTATTGAAACTGTAGACGGTTCGGTTTTGTTTCGTTATTTTGCACAAGTTTCGATAGGCCTACAATTAATTGCAATCCAACTACGTGACGCACATAATTAAATTTTCCTTGTTACACAAACCGATAATTACCGAACGGATCGTCCCGCGACCGTTCCAAAGAGATGCCACAGAACTATCATTACAAAGAGATGTGTTTTCACTGCGAGAATATAAAATCAAATTAGTCGACTTGTTTAGCTATTTAATAAAGGGTTGCGAGTCGATTGGTGCGTCCTACAGTCTAGTAAATCCTTTAATATTTATTCTGGACAAACCGCTTAAAACACTATAAATTATTTAAGTAAACAAAATTGGTTTACTGGTGTTTCGTCCAATCAGAACGTGATGTATAATGAACGCAGATAGCATTCCTTTCACAACCAAAAATTAAATAAGCGTACGTTGACGTATTTACATTTGTAACTTAATGGAAATGGGCAGTTATGGCAAGGCAAGAGATCCCACAACATCTAATTAGGGCAATACAGAGTCTATATATGGAGAATAAAATCTTAAAAGAAGCAGGGAGCCGAGAACAGCTCCTAGAGTTGGCCTGACCAATTGTGGAGTACGACAAGGGTGTCCATTATCATCTTCCCTTTTTAATTTATGTATTGACGATGTCATACAAAACTGGCAGATGTATTATGGTATTCCAGACCATTTTATGATTGGTCACTCTACAATTGACACTTTGTTGTTTGCGGACGGTCAGGCTATTCTGTCGGACTCTGAAAACAGATAGCAGATGAGTATACATTTGTTAAATGGAATCTGCAAAGACTCTGGATTGCAGATATCCACAATTAAAACCAAGGTGATGGCTTTTTGTGGAACTGATCCCGTACGGGCAAAAATGTTTATAGATGGCACTGTCCTGGAACAAGTTAGCAGTTTTGTACCTGGGCTACAGTGTGTCTTATAACCCAAGCAACGACGTGGTACATAAGTTGCATAAGTTCAACCTTATGTGCGGGACTATCAGGCGAACCCTTAAGTCAGCAAGTAAAGGAACACGCCTAAAATTCTACAAGGTGATGGCTCTTCCCACACTTTTTATGGGTCTGAGAATTGGACTTCAACGAAAGGCCAGGCCAGTCGCATCCAAGCGGCTGAAATGAGATTTCTCAGGCACATGGCAGTGTTTACTCTCCATGATCATAGAAGAAACACAGGTATACGGCAGAAACTGAATATTATGAGTATACTCGACATGATCGCACAGTATCGGCTGAATTTGTGGGAAGATCTTTGCCGAATGGATGGCTGCCGCATCCCCAAACAACTATGGAACTATAAGCCGAGGGGACGGAGAGGTGTGGGACGTCCGAGGAAGCGCTGGAGTGACCAGCTGTAATATTTGCCTATCTGAGACCGGAACAAACCATTTTTGGTTTAAACCTTGAGGATGATGATGATGATGAACTTAATGGAAGCTAAAAACTGTAACGTGTAATTTGAAAGGGAAGTGCCATCATTTATTCTGGTATTCGAAATGAAATATAAGTAATATTTGAATTTCATAAATAAACCCTCTGCATACTCCCACAGATATTTTTTTATTTTACTGATAATTGTTTCACCAGTTACGACAGCTTCAGAGATTAGATTTGAAATGTATGATAATCTGTGGAGGAGCGGAGATAGTGTATGACCAAGGGGCAGTTTGAAAGTCTCAGGTAAATGGTTTAACAAAGGCGCGTGTTCTACTATTTGGAACAAAATGCTGGATCGCACAATACTATTATATATCGCATACAGTACGCTTTTGTGTGAAAATAATTTACAAGTCAAACTACCTGTCACTTAAATTAATGTAAATACATGTATATAAAATATGTACAGTTCAATTTCTATGTGATTATGACGAACCAGTAAAGGGAAAGTTTTAAATCTTTTAAAGGCAACGGAAACTTAAAAGCTGAAAAGCAAAAGAAAAGCATCACCAATGAACAAATAGATTTTACAGTATCCCAGTTAATTCAAACAATAATTTATTATTTTTTTTATTTTTATATTGTTTTATATAGAGGACAGTCTCAACATTAATTCAGTCAATCACTTGAATCTTTTTTATTTATGCTTGTTTAATATTATAGGTGGGCCTACATATTTTTATTATATTTTACATTATATTTTTCACATTTACGTATTGTTTTACTTGTAAATTGATGACTCTAAGTTAGACAATAATAATTTGTTATTTATAATCACCTACTAATTTTACTAATACTTATTCTATATACATTTAAATTAATTTAAGTGACACTTAGTTTGATTTGTGAATTGTCTTCACAAAAAAGCGTATAAGATTAATATGTATAATGTATGTATACAGTACTGTTCACATTATTGCATACGATGTTTTGATAGTTCATCTTCTTTCTTCACAGTACTAAATTAATATAGAATATTGAACTTTCACTTGTGAAACTTACTTGTTTCCTCCCGTACGCGTTTCGGCGTGATGTGCGCCTTCATCAGCGGATTGAGACAGACTGCCAGTACCTCGTAACGGTTTTATTTGGTATGTTGAGTGGGGGTGGTGTGTGGTGGAAGGGGATTGGCGCGGGGATCCGAATTATTGTTTGTTTTATGTATAATTGTGTCAAAAAGTGTGTGTGATTTATAGTGTAATTGGTCGTTAAGTATGCTGTTTGGTTGTGTTGTGTAGTGTTTGTATATTTCATATTGTTCTGCTGTGTTCAGTTTTCGACTTTTGGGTAAGTCGAAACACATTCAGGAAACACTAGTACAAAATAGCATACAGCACAAACAATACCATAAAAAAACACATCAATGATACAAACACGGACATAGACAAATACAACAAAACAGGTGTTTACAAATTAAACTGTAACGATTGCAATAGTTTCTATATACGCCAGACGGGAAGATCTTTTTCATCTCGTTACTCTGAACACCTAAAAGCTTTATCCGACAACAATATACATTCCGCGTTTGCCACACACATACACACAAAATACCACAGCTACACCAACATAGATACTAATCTTGAGATATTACACTACTTACCCAAAAGTCGAAAACTGAACACAGCAGAACAATATGAAATATACAAACACTACACAACACAACCAAACAGCATACTTAACGACCAATTACACTATAAATCACACACACGTTATGACACAATTATACATAAAACAAACAATAATTCGGATCCCCGCGCCAATCCCCTTCCACCACACACCACCCCCACTCAACATATCAAATAAAACCGTTACGAGGTACTGGCAGTCTGTCTCAATCCTCTGATGAAGGCGCACATCACGCCGAAACGCGTACGGGAGAAAACAAGTAAGTTTCACAAGTGAAAGTTCAATATTCTATATTGATTTATAATGATCCAGTAACTGCACTTTATTTTGTTCCAAACAGTGTTAAACCGTTCCAAGCACCTTTTTAAACCGTTTACCTGGTACTTTCAAATCGTGCCCTTGGTCTTAGTCTTATACTATCTCCACCCCTCCCCCGCATAACGAGAACCTAAATTCCAAATCTCTCAGTTCAAATCTAACCTCTGAAGCTGCCTTAACTGGTGGGAAAATAAAAAGTGTCTGCAGCACTATACCGAGTGTTTGTTTATTAAATTCAAGTGTTAATGAAACGTTTTACCAAGTGCCGATCGACCAATCGATCAGTAAAATATAATTAGGCGACTAGTTTGTAGCGTTTACTGGAGTTTCCACTGTGATTACAACAATTAAAAAATTACTATTAGATTCAAATATCGAGGATACTAGTTATCCGCCTACTTAGTCTTTGGGTTTCGGCAGAAGGGAAGAAGGATTCCGGAGCGTGTCCCTTGCTCACATTACTTTGTAATGTCCTTCGTACTCTGTGCACCACCTGACTGGAAGACCCATACTATTCATTCCTATGTGTTACCGATACCCTCTAATTAAAACATAAACGCTACAAAGCGACTATAAAACAACCTTCAATCGGTTTTCTACGAAAAATGTAATCAGGATTTATAGCAGAGTTATAATTTGCTTTGCTAACACAAAGCTTTATCAGCGGCTCATTCTAATTTACGCGTTTCGGGCTATTTAAAATGAAGCGGTTCCTAGAACGGGTTTACGCGTCCGTCTACCTCCAGTTGTGTACAACAGAAACGTGCTGAGTAACCGCTGCCTGGTTGTTGAGGAAATTTTCTTAGCGTATTATATAGCCTATTGCGTGCGTGAGCGAGCGCCTGCCGGTTGTTTGTGTTTACGTGACACTGAACACCGGTGCACGCACAACAGCCTTCTGAATAGAATCTATTTCAATTTCACTCCGCCTGTGTGTACTGTAATCGGCCGCACGTAACAATTAGTCGAACGGGTAAAATGGTTCATACAACAATATATCGTTTAGGCGACTGTACAATTACACAGCGAGAACACGCAACGAAAATACGGAATAATTTAATATATATAGGGGAAAAAATAAACGCAACTGAACTGATGAAGATATAGTAGGTATACTTATTTAAGAAATCCATTAGCTTAAGATCCTGATTAAATTAACATGTTTAAGAAAGTATGATGAGAATAACTAACTATTCCGTTCGTAGTGCTGAGGACCGTTGCCTTACGTACGTCTGGTTCAGGCGCGGCTCCACAAGCAGGGGATGGGAGAAATTTCCCTCTCTCCAAATGATCACTTCAGACCAATTTTTTTCGTCGTCTTGTGATTGTAGAATGATTTTATGATTTTGAATATGATACAACATTCATATCACGTTATGTACGTTCATGGCTTTACTCTAAAAATACTTTAAATTTTAACTTTACCTTGCCACCACGCAAATTTTTGTTTGATACATAACTTAAATGAGTAGTGTGTATTTTAAACTGTAAGTGAATATTATTAACAGAACAATGACCAGTCAAACATGGATATGATTTTATACTTGTACGTTAAAAACTTATTGTGTTGATAATAACACACTCTATTTTTGTCTTCACTCATTCCTATCATTTGTACTTTAGACCATTAAAGAATGGTCCGACTTTTCATATTCCCCCCTCCAAAGTCAACTCTTCTCCCCCAAAAATTGCTTGCTGGATCCGCCTCCGGTATGGCTTAACCGAGCTGCCATATATTTAACCTAAAGGTTAACACGGATAATTTTCTTCTTATTCTTCCTCATCACTGCGAGGTCTGGGTTATATAAACCTGTTCCGGCACCCATTTCATCCTCGGACGGCCCACGACTCTTCGACCAATAGGTTTATATTTCAGCATCGCTTTCGGTAATCGATCCTCCGTTATCCTTTGTAAATGATCACCCCACTGTCTTCTACAAGTTGAAATAATTGCAATTATGTCCTTTCCTTCTAGTTCTGCTCTTATATGCTCACTCCTTTGTCTATATTGCAATGTATATATTAAAGAATTTCGCAGAAACTGCATTTCAGCACATTTCAATACAGTGCCCAAAGCAACCTCAGAATAACGATTGGAAACTGTGGCAATGGATACTGTTATCTACTATTATAATACTATTAACTTCAATTATTTAAAATGCATATAATACACAGAAATAAATAAACCACATATATACAATAACATTTGAAAACATTGAGGAATCTATTAAGAAAGGTCAGTAACAACCTTTTCGGAATATGTTCAATACTTTCAGTAAAATAATCCGGAAAATGTTTCAAAATGTTCAAACGCCTTAAGACATTTTTTATTTGTTTGCAAGTGTTACTCGTTCTCCATAAATGTGCAATTTGAAAAGGCATTCGTTTTCTTTAGACGTCTCATTTTTACGAATTTCATCGAGAATAAATTCCCTTCTTAGTGTTCTTCCTATTCTTTCAAGTGTTTAATTTCACGTGAGCAATTTATCAGCGTGTTTTAAATGTCAAAGCTCCACATAATTTGATTGTTCATAACAAACACTTTTAACAGTACGCGTACAATGCGTAAAGCTTTTCTTCAATTTCAGTTCTATGGTAAATTAATTATATTCTAAATTAAAAGTTGTTTATATATTACATTATATGAATCCCTACCTCATAGTGCTGTTAGTGGTTAACAAATACATAATAACGAGTAATTAACCTAGTACAACACATTTCAGTTTCCAAACAATAGAGGCAGAAAATCCCGTGTTATTCTGGGTTTTCATTATTACGTTATAATTAGTACACTAAACATAAATTATTCATGGAATTGTATTATGACTTGGGACAACATTATTTTCACTGAAACTGTTTGGAAACTCACAACTTAGGCCTATTACTCCTATGGCACTAGGCAACGGAAGTGAATAAAATTATTAACTGATCATCATTTCCAATGCTTATATCGCCCGCTATTTTGGATTTTATGCCAAGCTATTATCGCCTTCATAATGATTCTGTTGACACACACACCAAATTCAATGCGATAGGCTATGCCTTTCCAAAGGTATTTAATCACAAGCAAGAATTAAAAAAAATTGCAAGTGTAAAAACTCTATATAAAAATATGAAACTAACAAGAAACTGACAAAGAAAGAAATATAATATACCAAATTGGTTATGAAAATAGATACAATAAAAATACTGTGAACAAAATAGAAAATAAAATCAAATATAAAATAAAAACTGAACAATTAAGAATTAATCAAAATGAACACCACATAAATAATAACAACAACAAAAAATGGGCCACATTCACATACATAAATAATAAAATGACAAAACTAACAAAACTATTTAAAAACACAGATATAAAAATAGAATACAAAACTAATAAAAATAAATTACAAAATCTAAATAGCTCACACAACAAAGATAATTCAACAACTAACGGTATATACAAAATTGAATGCCAAGATTGCAATAAATGTTTCATAGGACAAAAACAAAAAAAAACAGCTGAAAAAACGTTATTTTGAACACCTAAACGCATACAAAAAAAAACAGAAATATATATATCCAATTTAGCCAGACATGCAATAAACAACGCCACATACCACCCTCGCAGTTTAGAGCTAGAAAAGATATGTGTAATTTACTAATACTGAACTCTTAACTCTGCTTGATGGCGACTCTTAAAATTATCTCAGGGTATCCAAGAAATGATTATTAACACAATTAACTTGAATGACTGCTAATTTTAATGAACATCTTCATTAACATATTACAAGTTGCATACAATCTTAATGATTAACAATTATTGAATTTATACTTCTCATCAATTATCATTGACAGTAGGTTCATAGACCAATTGAATTGCCAATAGTAATATAGTTACAAAATACATGAATTAATCTGAAGTTTAATGTTCAATTTGGTTTACTTGTTAAGTTGAATTCCTTTTGGTTGGTGAATCCTTCCCTCGGAGTCTGCGATCTTGGAGATTGCGTTGTCGGCGATTCGGATGATCCTGTTGTTGACACTCGATGACACTAACACTTGATTACTTCGGTTTCACTTTAATTACCACTGTTCACACCTACTCACTGATTCGGCATGTAACTAGTGTATACACTAATTAATTTTGACACCTTAGTAACTAACTATGTTATTAAACTGAGTGCTCGCAATATCAATAATTCATCCCGAATACACTCCCACGTTCCGTAACTTCCGAATGCACGCGTTCGATTGTCGATACTATGAATTTCGGTAATTACCACCAAGTTATTTAGTCTAACAATTACTTTGATTTGGTACACTTCGTTTACTATAATACCGGGTATAATAATATTAAACACACGACACGAATAATGTACTTGTTACTTATCGCAAGTTTTAGTTATGAAATCGCAATGCGCGATAACGAGTTTGATAGTTGTAGAGTTCGCCGTAGACTGCCTGACAATTTCCCAACTACGTTTTTCTTATACTCCCGCAAACGTTACCCATACTCAATATTTACAAATCGCGTTCCCATTGGTTTCAAGTACCGCGATATTTGATTTCCTCCAACTCAACTAGCTAATTTCACCCGCTTAAAAGTGACGCTTTCTCCCATTCGTCAAAAAACAGCGCGTAGCAAGCTTTTACCGCGAAAGTGAACCTGACGCTACTTCGAGTTCTCTCACTCACCCTCTCTTTCTAAATTCTACCGGTACTGTATTGTCCGAGCACTCAATTTTCCCTCGATTTCACTTAACTTTATGGCTTTTTTTAATACAATACATTTTATGATTTTACACCCTGTACGTGACTTGCTGAATAACTTTCGCACCGCCAGACTGTCGCCTTGCCTAGGGTGTGTGTGCTTTTGAAAAAACACCGCTAAGCCGGTCTCTAACCGTACATCAAGTCACATTACTTGCATTCCTTATTCTAATACACATTTAATAATCATAATTCTATATAAAACCAGCGTAAAATTGGGTAAAATTCAATTTTTACGTTATACACAGGACATGAATTCCTAGACATAACCAATGTGTCACTAATAAAACATATACCACACAAAGGCACCATAATGAACATTTGGGAAAATTTATAAATATACAAACATAAAACACAAAACAAACTAATACCAGAACAAATACAAATCAATACAAAACATGACACAATATTCAAAGCACTCAACATCGAAAATACACAAAATACAAATACATATACCACAATCACACACAATAATACAACTTTAAAATACCAAAGACCAACAAACAACCTTAACAGCATCCAGCAGCCAACACACAAATACTTCACCAGACACAAGATCACGAAGGCTGAAGATGAGAGCACGGGAGCTCTCGTTCCAAATAAGGAAAAATAACGTCTTGAGGTAAATTTAGTTATAAATATTAAATGTATAAAAATATAAATAAGTCATACACACAAACGCACGCACTGACGTACACAAATGCCTGCACGTAGGCATAAAATAAAAATCAAATACATGTGTATACGAAAATAGATGTACAGGCCTATGTGGCTGATGGAATGCATTTTATAATCGTAGGCTATATGCCAGTCGATACTTGGGTTTTACTATAAAATTTTGCCTGTTTATGTATTAAAATGTAATTAAATATTTACATAAAACTCTCATAGATATGAGGAACTAGTTAACGCATGAAATGGACTAGTCAATTAATAAAGAGTTAACTTTATTAACTTTTCGGGCGAAAATGTTAAAAATGGAAGGAGTCCAGGGTAGGAGAGAGAGAAACGCAGGATCAAAGTGGACTGAAGACAGGAAGAGGAGACACAGTGAAAAGATGGAAAGAATATTGGAGAAAAAGAAAAGAACAAAAAATAAAGAATTGAAATTGGCATGTGGTCCTTAGATGGCCGATATAAAAAAAAGAGTTAACTTACTCGTCAGTTTTGAATCGTTACTGATGTTTTTTCGCTTGTATTTGAAGGATGTACTAACTAGTTTTTAGTCTGTGTAAGAAAGAAGTATTGGAAAATAGTTAATTCTCGATTATGAGTGAAAAAGTATGTTTTGATGTAGTGGATAATTGAATCTTTTAAACAATTGCTCATAATGGCATACTTATTTTCATAAAAATAGCTTAAATGCTTGTGTGTGTGTGTGTGTGTGTGTGTGTGTGTGTGTGTGTGTGAGTGAGAGGTAATGGGAGAGAGTGAGAGACAGGGGGAAAGTGAGATCGTGAAAGAGAGTGAGTGAATGAGTGACAGAGAGAGAGGGAGGGGGAGAGAGGGGGAGAGGTAGAGAGGGAGAGGGAGAGGGAGAGGGAGAGGGAGAGGGAGGGGGAGGGAGAGGGAGGGAGAGAGAGAGAGAGAGAGAGAGAGAGAGAGAGAGAGAGAGAGAGAGAGAGAGAGAGAGAGAGAGAGAGAGAGAGAGAGAGAGAGAAATAATGAAGCTGGACCAAGTCATAACCTTTTAGATAGGTTTATCATCTTTTACCTAAAGAAGAACGGTGAATATAGGCCAAAATGAATAAAAACAAACGAATCCATCTCAATATAAAGAAAGAGATAGGATTTTCCTTCCTTAATCTTCCACAACTTCTGTTCTTCTTACTGTTCACATATTGTCACCGCTAGAATTATTTTCTTCAGAATGCATAATGAAGACCCGAACTCTACGTACGTTAGGAGTAGTAGTAACATGGTTTATGGAAACGTTCGTATGAATCTACTTATTACACGGTTGTATTTTATCCTCTTGAAGCTGACAAATTATAAAGACCAGTTGAATATATTCAAGTTCTAGAAATGAAGTGATTGAGTAAAGCGGATTAGGAAAACCGTCTTCAGAAGAGAACTTGTGACACTATTTGCAAAATTTAAGAATATTATAAAAACCATAGTAACCCTATAGAAAGAATAAATTTTGAAGGAGTCTGAATCAAGAAGCGTGCGGAATAGGATAGGGCTATAGGTAATTCATGTTAGACGGAAGATTAGACTAAACAGCTACTTATTTTTAAATATAAAATGTGTGTGGGTGTGTTTGTGAGAGAGACAGTCAGGCAGATAGACGCTTACATGAAATTTTAGGTAACCCTCATGGCTGTATTTCTATGGGTTCCATTAGGAAAAGGGTTAAGACATCAATCATTTCTGAAACAATTAATGAAGGGTTCTTGTAATTCATTCATCCACCCTTTGTTTCATTCCTACCATGGATAACGTCATTACTATTGTGCCCGCATATACTGTCACTTCCTCTCCTCGGCTGATCTTTAATTTTCTTAATTAGAGAGTAGTGTGGGTCCCAGCTGGCTTCAGTTTATCAACACACAGTTCTTTGTTGACTGTATTCCTTAACACTTAAGGAAACAAGGATGGGAACAAAAGGACGTGTTACCGTTATCAGGAGATCGACCGTGAAAAGGGACGTATCGACGGAAATCAATCAATCAATCTTGTAGAAATAATTATCTACAAAAATAGTAGAAGTAAAAACGTTCGGATAACGCAGTAGTAAAGAGTAAATCAAATTTATAATGAAACAGTAGCCTAAAGACTATAACCTACAATTCGGAGGTATGGTCCTTTGAAAGTTAACAAATAAAAAATGTTAAGAGCAACCTAAATAGATTTTTAGAAGTGATGAATTCCAGAAGAAACGACAGTCGACCGAATAAGAGATTCTGTGGTAATCACACAGTCAATCACTGATGACGTCAGTAGTAAACAGCTGATATGTTATGAACAAATGTCTGAACACAGATTGTAAAAAGGAGCGTGAAACTGACAGTCAAAAGGCAGAAGGACATCAGGCACACATAAGAAAAGCTGAAGAGAAGTCGTGCAAAGTAGAGACAATGATGTGGGAAAGGGACATTCAAGATGATATATGATCTACGATGATGATCGTTAAACGTTAACGTAATTGTAAAAACTAAAACTATAAAATGAATTTGCAAAATGAGATTGTAAAAAAAATCACACGTGTATACAGTCTTACACAGACAACTAGTACTACGCAAAATTTGTAACAAATATATATCTTTCAATATTGTTTCACAAGAGATGAAAATTTAATATAATTTATACGCATCATTAGATTCCAACGTACATAACAAACCAATAACATATACTGTTACGATCGTAAACTCTGCGAATATGACGCTTTTATTACTGACACGGTAGCGACAGAATTATACCAAACAATAATGTTGATGTCATTTGGCTACAAGTGGAAAATAAATATCAAAAATTTATGGTTTCTTTACAAGTAGTATTTAAAATATGGCATTCATTACGATTGCAGAAAGAAATGTTATTTATGTGTTTGTCTAGACGACTTCCACTAACACAATGGTCATTAGGTTAAACAATTTAATGAAGAAGTCATATTATGTTTTCCTTCACGCGTTTTTGGAACGTGTTTCTTTTTATGCGAATCCCTTTGCTGATTTGGTTTTAGATATACTGTAACATAATGACACCGAACTCAGGTTGCTTTGCTATCAGTCTCTTCAAACGACTGGAAGGATCAAGGAAAATGTGTACACAAAACATCCTTTAATATATAAATGCGGTGTTTAGGAGGGCTGGGTAAACTGTAAATTGTTACAAACATGTTTTTATTTTACGTACACCGCACACAACTCTCTAGAACTGTGTGCCATCTCGCCGACACCAACACCATTACTATATATTATTTTACGTCTTGATATATTGGTGTAGCGTCCACAGAATGCGAGTGGAAGCGCCGCGTGCAGCAGGGTGTGAGTTGTGAGAAAACTGTTATTTACGGTTGCGAGTGAGAAAAGTATGTAAAAAAAGCAAGGCGAAACGAATGTATAGAAGTCGTTTGCGAGAGCCAAGAGAAGTGTTTGCGCGCGCATGCGTTTGTGTGTTCTAAGTTACAATGATAAAGTGGTGTTTACATATTGTTACTTCACACTCTGGGACGTGTGTATGTGTGTGAGTGTGTCGACTGGCTGGCTGGCTGGAGATGGTTCCCTGCCACTTTGGCGACTAAAATGGAGTCTATTGTCGACGCTTTTATGTAGCACTTCGAGGGGTCAAAACAAGAAGAATGACGTGAAAATAGCGTGACAGGCGCCCCTTTCTTTTGGCACACATTCACGCTCTGTTCTTCGGCGTCTGTCGCTTCACTCCCAGTAATTTTTCACACTCTCGCATATCTTAAAGACTTGTCACATGGAAATTTTCATGGCACATTTTATGAAACCTCAATTTTTTTGGTATAAGCAAAATCCGTGAAGGAGAAGTCCTTTTGATTAACGAGAATGATGTATCGAAAATTATATTCGGACGGTCTAAAATCTATGCTCGCAGCAGAAATTCGATAGATGACTGAATAGTAGTATTAGTCCACCTGTCACATATACTGCCTATGATGAAGCGTAAGTTTAACTTTGCAACATTATGTTTCTCGTCGCATATAAATTCGAAAACATTTCGTCGCTTTTTTTTAATGTAATTTTTGGTAGTTTTGTTCTTACCGACCGACAGAATCAGTTCGGACGTTAAGTTGTGTGTGTACAATACACGTGCACACTACGTTACAGTTACCTATGTAGGACTAAATGAATTTTAATATAGGCCTAATTCTCCTTTGCTCTTTTCCAATGTTTAACATTACCAGCTCTAAATCTGTGTTTCTCATAAGACGCACAGACGTTATAATAACCCATTCCATAACAAGAATTATTTTGTAACGGATTTTAGTTTTAGTTTTGCACTTAAACGGAACAAAGATTTATTACGATAAACGAAAAATATTAAAAATAAACAGAACGAATAAAATACAAAAGATAAATGCGAAAATAAGGCATTACAGTACAGTAGTGAAGCCAGAATGCCTATATGCAAGTGAATGTCTAGCACTGAATTATAATTTAGACAAACTAGAAATATTGGAAAGACGAATTATTGGGAAAATAATAGGCCCACGGAAAACTTCGGAAGGTTGGAAATTAAGAAGTAATGATGAAACATATCAAAGTATAGAAAATATAACAGAAACAATGAGAAAAAGAAGACTATTAATTTTTGTACATTTATGGACGACAATAGGTTAGGAAAGCAGATCTTCAAATATCTGTGGGGGAAGAAGTCAACATCAAGTTGGATTAAAGAAGTCCAAAAGGATTTAGAAAAAAATAATATACACGTAGAAGAAGCAATTGAAAGGGAAGTTTTTCGTGCAAAAGTGTTAAAAATGGAAGGAGCCCAGGGCAGGAGACAGAAAAACGCAGGTTCAAAATGGACTGAAGACAGGAAGAAGAGACACAGTGAAAAGACGAAAGAATATTGGAGAAAAAGGAAAGAACAAAGAATAAAGAATTGAAATTGGCATGTGGTCCTTAGATGGCCCATAAAAAAAGTACAAAAGAAATAACCAAATGAAATGAATACTAAAGTTAGTCTTAGTGAAAATATTTTTGAGTTGTAATCGTAAGAGTGAACAGTCGTAAGTCGGACTTGTAGTTTACTAGGCCAATGAAGAGACGTGTCTGTCGAGGAATCATGTCTGAAAAAAATCTAGTATGAGTATCGTATTACTATTACAGTAATTGAAAGACTTCTATTACACAGTTGCCATTATTACAAAAGGCAGTCAAAATGTTAGTTGCACTTGCCCATACTTACTCCTAAAAACTAAATTTTGATGAAAGTTGTTAGCAACACTGGTAAACTTCAGTTTCCGTCAGCTGTTGTAACTGAAGTCAGCTGTTGTAACGTTTCCCATTTATTAGTAACAGGCTAGTCTGTCGTTAGCCGCGAAACGTGTCACGTCATTTGCAAGTTGTGTCCAATTTAGAGGTCCGAGTAGTGACTAGTTTTCTGTGAGAAATGAGAGATGTAACCCTACTGAAATTCATCGCTAGTTGAGGGAACTATATGGTGACAGCATTTTTCACACCAGGGAATTGCAAAATGGCATGAATTATTCGAAAATAGCCCCACGGATATCTATGATAATTATCACCAAGCTATCAACTTCGAAAATGGATGACAATGTTGAATAATAATTCACTATTGTTTCTTGGAATTAGGCGAATCACAGTGGACGAAATTGTGGCTGGAGTGGGGTTTTTTCAGCGGAACTATGTACTACATCATCTCTGATTGTCTGTAATATCGAAAAAGTTGCGCGCATCAATTGGCACACGGGATGTAAGAACTTGCAAAATTTGAGTGAGAGTAGCCTAGATCTGGCCTTGCGCCGTGGGATTATCGTGTATTTCGTCCTATGAAAGAGGGCCTTGCGTAGCGGCCCTGATGAAGAAGTCCAAAATGCAGCTCGAGAATGGTTATCGGATGTCGAGTGGAAATTTTTCAGCAATGGCAAGTTAGCGTCACGCTACGACAAATGTTTAAATAAACTTGGCGATTGTGTAGAAAACGAGATCTTCAGTTGTACATTCAAACGAAAGAAAGAATTTTCGTAAATATTTTACACGTCTTTTCTATTTATGACAGAGTGAAACTAACGTTCTGACTGCTCGTCGTAATTCTTTTCCGAGTGTATTTTTTTAGTTTTAATTTTCTGGAAAACGTATCTGCTTGCGTCTCTGTAGTGAGACCGCTGACAAAATAATACTACTTCTTCTTCTTCTTCTTCTTCTTCACTTCAAGGACTAGGTTGTACAGTATAAACCTGTTCCGGCACCCACCTCATCCTCAGACAACCCACGTCTCTTCTATCAATGGCTTTATAGATCAGTGCCGCTTTCAGCAATCGATCCTCTGTCATCCCTTGAAAATGATCTCACCATTTTCTTCTTTAAGCTGTAATAATTTCATTTATGTCCTCTACTTCGAGTTCTGCTCTGATATCCTCATTACTTATTCTATCTTGCAATGTACAGTTTAAAGTACTTCGAATAAACTGCAATTCAGCACTTTGAATCTTGCCATATTCCTTCTTTGTCGTGACCACACCATGTCAATGTGGGTATTGCAATTGTCATATAAAATTTAATCCTTGTGCTGTGTCTTGTTTTATTTCTAAGATTTCTATGAATCGTACTACAAATATTGCTAAATTTATTTATCTTCTCTTTTATATCGTAATCAGACTCACAGCTCACTGTAGATCTGAGATATTTAAAACGTCTCACTTGTTCTAAAGTGCTTTTATTTATAACTATCTTAGTTCTCACTGGATGTGTACCTTTAAAAGGCCATGGATTTACTCTTTTTCACTGAAATTGTCAGTGAGTACTCTCTTGCTACTTCTTGTAACTGAAATACACACTGCTTTCTTTTACGACAAGACTAAACACATATCGACGTGCATATTTTTAACCAATAAACGCAGCGGTCTTAAACTTGTACAGGTGAAGAGATGAGACACGACAGTTCGGGCGCAAGCGACTTGGATGTGGTCAGGTGTACAAATTAAAAATGCATCTGATTAATTTTTTAGTGTGTTGTGGACTCACTAAAACATCTGCTCACTCACAAAATAGAAACAAAAAATCACCCATTTTATTATTATATTTCATAATTTTGGGGGTACCGTAACGTTTTGCGGTGGTCATATTTCCGTAAGTCAACATTTCTAGTGCATTTTCCAATATACTGTTTTCAGTGTCGGTTAATATAAATTTCGCGTAGGTTAGTTTTGTATGCCTTTAGTCTTGTCCTACACATTGTTTACTGTGCACCTTGGGGAATGGCTTCATGTTGCGAAGTCTAGTACTCGTAAAAGAAAAGCGGCTGGTAATTGTAACCTGCTTGTCTGTTTTCCCCATTCTAAAACGTAGGTTGAGAAGTAGAGGTATCGATAGTAGTGGTAGGATTGGTTCCCTATACACTCGTTTTACAACTAATAAGTTTGCCAAAATATTAAACATAAAATATAAGATGTGTGCGTATATTTTGGTAAACAATATCTTGATATAAAGAGTAAAAAATATGAATCCTTTTTTCGCAAAATTCACTGTTATGTTCAAAAGAAACCAATATATATGACTAAAAAATGTAGTATAGATTGCTGCAAGCATGGTGGTTGTGGTGGGAGTTGTGCCCGGGATCGGACACACGGTGATTTATTGGCGGCAGCGGAAACCACTCAATGCTGTAAAAAAAAGCTAACAGAAGCGATGATATTTATGTAACACTGATAAAAAGCAGAATATATCACCTGCGCCTACATACTGTCACCAACTAATTTTGGAAAAGACTTTTGCAGGCTTCTAGTAAACATATAACAGTTTTCTGTTTGTCCTTATAGGCTAAGTCGATTCTTTATCTGTATACAGTAATCAACTACTGTCAGTAATTACAAAACATCGATGTCTACCCGGTATTTTAAATTAATATGTCAAAACAAAACGACTCACTACCTTTTATTTAAAAAACAAAAACAAAATAAAACGGAATTTATGCTTCATACATACCTTCTAAGGATTTTAATTTAGGGAAAAATGGAGATATATTTCCTCAAACAGAGTTTTGTGTTAGGTAGGCTCCTCATTTTGTAAGAGACCGAGTCAACATGAACCCAAGGCGACTGTTAAGTGAACTTCGATATCTAGCTGTTGAACCTGTCTCTTCAGGTTGGTGGTTGGTAGTTAAGCATCATACACACTGGACTACCAAGCCACAAATAGAAGAATACTGTAGATATTTAATTAGTAGAAACTAAGCTGTTAGTTTGAATACACATTTTTATTAGCTTTTCCAGTTACTGTTTCGTATCATGTGGAAAGGTGTATTTAAGCTACTGTATCAAATCTTACTTTAGTAGATACAGTGGGTTAGTAAATCATGAAACGATTTGTATGGTTCGACCGTTAACTAGACACAATTTTTAAAAAAAATTTGCTAATGTGTCGACAAATTTTGTTGTCATCGTCAAGAAAATTGTATATGAGTTGTTACGACATTAAAAAAAAAAAACATTTTCACCGTTAACACCAAAAAATACAAAACATTTTATTATTAGTGTACTCGATTACTTATAAACATGTTTTCGTGTTACCATATCAACGAGAAAGACACGTCTTTCGAATTATACACTTTTCGAGGAAATCTCAATTTAGCTTCCCTTAGAGGTATTCTAGGTAGCCTTTCGCCTCATTTCCTACAACTTTGCCTTCAAAATGTCGTTTATAAAGCCGTTATGCTCTCGTGACCCACTAAACAAGTATATTTCTCTTTTCATTGATCGTTAATAAAATTTTCTCATTATTTCCTTCTCTGATCAACCAATCATCGTCACCCTTCTCTGAACCTACATTTCAGCAGTTTGCAGTTAATCTCGCTTAGGCTTCCAAATGGTCCAAAATACACAGTTGTAGATCAGCATCGGGGGCGTAATTTACGGGGAGAGGGAACGAACGGGACCGGAATTCCCCAGTGGGTTGAACATTTTACGAATTTAGGCTTAATTTTTGGCTGTCTTAGCCTATTATTTTTTTCAGATGTGTACGCTAATGTAGTAGTAACTCCTTTTTTAATATACAAACAGGTTTGATACACAGCATTAGCGTTTATGTTTGAAATATGAAATATAGGAAAACATGTTTCAATAACGCGCATTTTTATTATGTTATTACCGTTTAGTTTAATGGGACTGATTTCAGCCACTTTAAAAGATAGTAATGTTGGATTAGTCTTAAATCGTTTTTATTTTGTTTGAAGCCGACCCGACCCCGGATACCCGAAGCCAAATTCTAGATACGCCACTGATCAGGAAATACTATACGACGTACGTACAGTATTAACAAGTTTCTTCCTTGAATAATATTAATGTGGCTATTGGTTAATAAATTGCTTCTAGTTTGGCAAGATTGTTTAGCTAACGTTGTCACTTTCTTAATGTATACTAGACATTCGTTGTGTATTAATAATGATTCTAGGTATTTAATTCGACAATATTCAATCCTTAAACTATCTTGTATAACTGTGTTTCAGAAGATGTTACCTATATTTTCAATACCAACACGTAGCCACAGCCAACCGTTGCAAAAATTAATACAACGGGAAAACCAAAACAAATTTCTGGTCGTGAAAAAGTAACAATAACAATTCAATTGTTTACGTAGATTGACAAGAACGAAGGAAGTAGAAGAAGGTGTAAGAAAGAAAAAATACACAGTTAGTAGTCCTGATGAAATCTAAAAGTAACACAGAATGTATACGTTTTATGTAATCCGGTGCGCCAAACAATATTGTAGACAACCATTTTCGTGGTCGTCGAAGAAGAAAAGACTGTCGCCGATCGCCGTAAAAGTCTGTTTCAATTGAGAGATGATAATAACAATAACAATAACAACACAGGGGCTGTGAGTCTATAAAACATCTAATTAAAGTTTACTTCTGTAACAGGCATAAACACGACAAGCGGTAATTTGAAAACGGGAAAGACGGACCCTAATATAAAAGCGAAGGAAAAAAAGTCTTAACTAGAACGTTTTATTGTCTGTATTCTTTTTGTTTCCAGTCGGCTTCACTCGATCGCAGCAGCGGACAAAGTACTGTATTTATTTAGCGTGTAACTGACTAACTAACTATAAACCGGGTTTTATTATGTTCGGTCTCCGGTGCTGGCTGGCCGGAGAGACAATTAAAGCGTCCGCAGTCGTTCCTCATCTTTGTCTTTTGTATTGCCGCAGTCACACACCGGCGCGCGCTCGGACTCGCGCTCGCGTGGCGCGTCGCAACAATAAGCCCTTCCAACAATACACAATCAACTATACAGTCTGTACAACACACACAGAGTAAATACGGTACACACAACAGCTACTACTGCTGCTGCTGCCACAACGGTGATATTTATCGTTCAGGAATGAATGTGTGTACTATGGTGTCTGTGAAGCCCGGCTCTATAATTATATCGTTATATGAAAGGCCATGCGTCCATTTAAGTTGGTACACAATGTAGCACTAATTGTTGTGTACACATAGCAGTCGGGTACGTGCGCGCGTGGTAGTTTAATATCTTTTGTTTATAATACTTACAAGTACCCGTTAACTAAAAAACGTTAGGTTCTTTATTTTAAGTGTTACCGTGTTATAAGCATTGTATATACACGTTATGTTTTCCTCAACCATGGCAGCAGTAAACTAAAAACCAAAAACCATTGTCACCTAACCTCACGAATGAAAACGACACGTATTTTCGCTTTGCATTAAGAAATAGGACAATTTACAATTAGTACACTTCTCCTTTTCCACATCGTAATATATCGATATAATCCTATATTAAAAACATCGAAAATGTACTGCAGGAACGGATAAAGACGCAGTTCCGATGCCACTAAATAGCATTTGTTTATTTACTTTTACTATGGTAATTAATTCTGATCTCCATGGTATTGCTGACATCTTTATACGCGTCAAGAAAAGGGCTTAAATGGTGCGAACGGGGCAGAATATCAAATTCCAAATTAGACAGTGTTTTTCGCCTTCTATCAAAGGTTACCTGTGCAATTTGGTGGCAATCGGTGTAACGGTGTGTATTTGTATTCAACACAAAGAAACATACTTTGAGTTATATATATATATATTGTAACAATAGTCTACTCAGTATTTACTGAAAGTCTTACTTGGGATCGTCAATTTATAAAGTGTCTATCGCTGACGATGACTATCGCGAACGCACTAATAACCAATACCGAATGTGTGTCGTTCTTCTCCTTACCTGTCTTTATTTGAATGTACCTTACTTCCCGATAGGCGCCAAATTGTTTTATAAAAAACCAATTAAAAGTTTCTACCTGCGTCGTCTTCTTTTCTTCGATACTAATTTAAACTTACTCACACGGACAGGCGCGAATTCAAATCTCGCGTGGAGTCTGACGTGTTGCCAACCTATAATTCTGGTAAGAAATTTTCTTCACTGCTAAAGTACACAAATATTAAGACATATATCAAATAAAATAAATAACGGTTATTAATGTTCAGTACTAATTTAATAGTGTCCAGATTCGCTGATTATTTATAATTTAAATACAAAATATTGTTATTATAAAAAAGTTTGCTCCGGCTATAAATAAATTACAACTCAGCGGTTGGCTTTGTTCGACTGATAGCGTTATATGCTGGCATTAATTTTCTCACAATTTGTTCAGTCAAAGAGTTCCTTGGATTACGAAAAATAAACAAGACGTTTATGAAAGTACACAACCTTACATCAATGTTAATTAAATACTATACAGGTTTGCGTACAACTCGGTTCTTAGTGTCTAAAAAGTGTGTCGCCTTTAGGCAACACACATAGGTTAAGTTGCAGTTCACATACAGTTTTATTAAATATTTTCAATTAATCCTTGAAAAAATGTATGATACCAAGTTCGGAGTGAGAGTTATTGTGTTGTGGAAAAGTTAATTAATTTATATTCGCAATTATATAGAATTCATTTATACTTAACAAAATCTTGTTGGTTCTTCAAAATGATTCCCAGGAAATTCTTCCAAATTGTGTTGATATAGTAATTAGTTCTTCATCATTCGGGTTTTCTCCTTTTTCTATTTTCTATTTTACTTATTCAAGGTTTTTAAATTTTTATTCTTGAGTTTTGATTATGGTTTCATCATTGGTTTAATGGATCCAGATTCAACTTCTATTATTCGTATTTATTTAATTTGAGTACATTTCCCTCTTTTTAATTGCAGCGGATTCAGTTTGGCATCTGTCTCTCTTGAGCGTTAATAATGGACTAACTAAAAATTCTAACGGTTTTTTCAATCCCAAGCATAATTCCCTGCTCTGATTGGTTAAGAATTTTGTTTACATTGTTATGAAAACTTGGGTTTTTTGTACCAAATTGACTGAATATTTTATAATTGCTATTATTCATTGGTGTTATTACCAATGTGTGAGATATTAACATCAATGTCTCTACTTTCTTTCAAAGATTAATTTGATACCCCATAATGCTAAGTTTGGTCATGTATTAATGTTTTGATCATTTTACTAATGTTATTTTATTACATATTTCACTTATTTTTTCTGTTTACTCTATTTCTGACATACTATTATGGTTAGATAATTGAAATTAACAAGTCACTTTGTCTTAATTCTCAAATACAATGGTTAATTGCTTACAAATAGCTTTTTCTGAATTTTGACAGTTAGGCATTATATAGGCCTAAGCTGTAAATGTCTATAATTTCTTAATTTACACAATTTAAACATTACTTATTACCTTCATATGTTCTGCTTGCTATCACTTATTCATATTTGTTACTTTTGAATTACTTTGGGCCATTTTATAATAAATGAATGTTATTATAATTTTAAAAATCATTCCTCGTCTAACATTCTTTTTCCTATCTTTACAATGATGAGTATTATTGTGATTATTAAACTTATACAATTGCTTGTCTGTATTTTCTAATATTTCTTACACACACTTTATATCACTTAATCTTTCTATGGTAACATATAACATTAAAAATGGTTTATGGTCTGGTTCATGATCCAGCCCCATTCCTTCTTATAAAATACCACTCTTTTAGATAAACTAACAACAACTTTGGTGCATGGTGTCTTGACACCATTTACAATATTGTGATCACCATCCTTGTGACTATTTTGTAACATAGGATGTTTTCCTCTTATTGAACTCATAATTAATTTGTTTCTTAGTTATAAACACAATGAAATTGGTTGACATTCTAACTTGGTTGTCTACCATTTGTATGAACATTTAATCTTATTTTTAATTGAATAAAAGAATTCCTTGAATTAACTCTAACAATATTGTTTTTAAATGGATCTTATTTTCTAATAAAACTTATCTTTTAATCTTATACCTCTTACCTTATAAACTTATTTAATATAATCCTTACACTCTAGGTTCTACACACTACTAATGTTTCTTATTGTTTATCTATCAACATTTTTATTATTGTTTATGGTTTATTACCACTGTTCTTTTCTTTTATTCATATTATTAATTGTTTATATTAATTCATCCCTGTCCTATCTATCACTTTCACTAGTTACACTGGTCAATCGTTTATTAACTTACCGTCACATTTGTAACACTTTGTTTAAATTCACTGTAGTGTTTCTTTTTTAATTCATTAAGGTTTACAATCACTTTTGCTATTATATATTAGTTTGGTTCACTAGTTATCATTAACACTCCCTACCTACATCTCCCTCTTGGTTTAAACTAGTTTTTTAAAATCTAATTTTAAAGTCAGTTTTTTAAAACCTCATGTGTTTGTTTTTTTATATTTGTAAGGTTGTTTTAAAATACATAATATTCTAAATCACAAAGTTAGAACTACAACTTTGTATAAAGTTAGTTTTTTGGGCTATTGACATTAGTCCCTTTAATTCCTTCATCAAGTCTTTACAATTCGAGTCTATTCTACCCTTTCTTGGTAGTATTTTTGTCATCATAATATAATAAAAATGGGTTTACATGTTTATTACTGGTGGTGTACTTTCTTTTACATAACTTGGGTAATACATGCTACAAAATGAAATATTAATTAGGTTTTTTATTCGTTTACTTTTTATTTTATAGCCTTTATCTGGCCAATCACTGGTGTTGGGTCACAGTCATTTGTCTGTCAGTCTAGTCTATTCACTCATTTATTATCTTTGTCTACTATTTTTCTTTTTTATTCTCTCATTACCTTTGTATATTTTTGATCATTATTCTCTAAATTAGTTTACTTTTCTTACAGCTATATTATATTTGTGGATCCCCTATAGGGTCTGAGTTCTGCAACGTTATAATATATATATATATATATGGTGGATATGATCACAGAAGAAGCGTAATAAGTAATCACAGAAAAATAAAATTGAAACAGACTCGGTTTCATTTTAATTTTACAGTCACAACAGAATCGCCGTCTCTTCCCTCTCACTCAATCACTTTCTCTTTCTCTCTCTCTAATACAAACACATACACATGCGCGCGCGCGCAAAACAAGAAACTAAGAAAAGTTTATGTAAAAATATTCTCCTGAGTTTAATCGAATTTGGTGCTGAAACTTGGGATGTGACGCTGAAATACAGAAGTAAACTGATGGCAACAGAAATGGATCATTTGAGCCGAAGCTGCAGAATATTAATGTTCAAAAGAAATTATGTAGCAATTCAAGGGAATATGACCACATACGTAATTATGGCACAGAGAAACCCATCTCGTAACAAAGCACAGAGAGATAACAATACTGTACCATCTCATAACAAATGCATCTGCTTTTCACTTGTTATATTTTCTCTATAATAGGAAGGCTACTATTTCGTAGTATCCCATTTACTTTACAGGCAGACTGTAATAAGCTTATACCTCTATAGTTGTGGTTCCTGTTCTTATGACCCGCCTTTAAAAACTTGTATTACTTTACGGTTATTGACAAACAACCAAAGAAGCAGAATTCATACGCAGGGAAAGAAATTCCCTAGAATACAGGTAGAAGATTAAAGGTTGCACTAGACTAGATATGCTTAAAAAAGAAAATGTACGGAATTCCTCACACTCACACACACACACACACACACACACACACACACACACACACACACACACACACACACACACACACACACACACACACACACAGATTGAGAGAGGCATATTGGGAGCGAGCGAGAGGGGGATAGGGGGCAATAAGTAACAATATATGGATAGATTGATAGACGGTAGGGACATGTTGTAGGATTGACTGAAAATACAGTAGGTTATCACTGACGGGTTTTAATATTTAATATATGAGTAGGAAGAAAGTTGGCGCCATTAAGTTCCCGCAATATGTCTATTAATTGAGATATAGAAGAAGAATAATAGAACACGTAAAGAATGCAAGATATAAGATGGCTAAAGAGAGAGAGAGTCGGTGTCCGCGAAGGAAGGAACAGAGAATCCGGCTTAAAAATCTGGACAGACATGTCAATGAAACTATGGTAGCGAGAAGCCTATAATAAAACCTGTGTCACGACAGACAAGCTTAACAATCTAGAACGGTGTAAAGACGTATGGACCCTAGTATAGCGCATGCGTTGTACAGTTACTTCATTAGGTTATCGCATAATGAACTTCAAATTAGCTTTCGAAATGTGTCCCACAGGTAAGTAAAATATCGGTATGGAGAACCATACATGACTTCCATGTTCTAAGATTTATGTTTCAAATCATTTGCTTGAATTCGGTTCGATAATTTAAAAAAATATCCTCCCTCAAACTATTTTCACTATTTATAGATATTTCTGTTATTATGGGGTAGTCGTTTAATATAATGTTATTTTCGAGTCACTTTATCTATAAAAATTAAGTACTTTATTATTATAAAGAAAACGAAGTATGCTGATAATCACGCATTAATTACATATTTATATAATTATGTAAGTATGTGGCAACAAATTATTTTTTGGCCTGCTGGGCCGTGTTTGCGGATCTTCACGCATAGACGATTTAAATTAAAATAAAAAAATATAATTTTATTGCCTGGCAACTAAATTATATTATTTTCAAAAATTACCATTGTTTGAAAAAGCTTAAATGGATTTCTATTTAATTTCATTTTAATAAAATCAATAACAATCGTGAAAAAATTACTACCCCCTCCCCTTTCAACTACCCTTTTCATTTATAGATATTTCATCTCATCTACCTTTCTACAGTGGATTATTATGACCTTCTTTTCAGGATACTTTATTTATCAAAATTAAGTACTTTACTCTTGTTAAAACGTAAAACGTTGCAGGTAAACTACCCCTCCCCCTTAACCGATCTTCACCAAAATCAATAGGCCTTGAGTCCTCTACAACTCGGGCAACATGTAAAACGTTATTTGATTCTGTTTGAATTTACGGCAGTTATCGTTCGCATAGAAAAAATTCTACACACAGACACTTTTCAGAAAATGATTTTTCTTCGCGTTTTGAGGGTAGTACAATCAGAATCAGCCCTTATGTAGAACACGATGTTTTCGCAATCACCATACTTCCATTTCTTTACGTAACTTGGAAATAAAATAACGTATTGATTTTTATATCTTTAACAATTCAATACGTGAATACACCAGGTTGTTCCAAATTAAAAATACAGAGAGAGAGAGAGAGAGAGAGAGAGAGAGAGAGAGAGAGAGAGAGATGAACACACAGATACACGAATTGGTGATCTTAAGATTAGCCTGGAAGCGAGTGTAATAAATTTGATAGCGACTGTCCGGAGGGGTGGTGGTGGTAGTTTGTCGTGCTCGAATAGTTTTAATTCTTCTACAAGGGAAGAATGCATAATCAGAGACTGAGCGGAACAATAAAATCCTCTACCCTCCTCCACCCCTATCATATTCACTAACTACTATACTCTGAACGTCTCACTTACCCTTCGTCTATAGCTTTTCTTTACAAACAAAGGGAAGGGGAAATCTCTCCAGTGTCTTTCTTACTAGTCCCAAATGATCCGTCTCTCCATATTTACTTTTTTGAGGGGAAGAAGAAATGCTTTTCGTTTTAGTAGGCTTTAGAGTAATCTGGTATTTATCCTTCGCTAAAGTAGTTGGTTTTAGAAATGACCTATTTACTGTTTCGTAAGATTTTACCAATTTTTAAGTTACAGTATGGGGACATTACAGTAATGGGGACACGTTCCAAAAGTCAGTTGGTACTGTGAAAAACAGTGAAGCCCAGTATCTCATATACGCATATAGATAACCACTTGATACTGCTCATATCATTCGCTGTACTTCTCCTATAATGGTCGTACTTTATATCCCCAAAAGTTTCTCAGAAAATTTCTAACAAATTTTTTCAAACAATAACAAACTGTTTAAAAGGAATAAATCCCAAATGTTTAGTACCAAGCCACGTGTTGTTCAATCAAATAAATTGCAACTTACCGTCTGCGGGTTTTAGAAACAACGGCTTCACAAAGTTGACATGTTTCGGGACACTTGTCCCATCATCAGAACTTAAAATAATCGTGTATAATTTAAAGTAGATACATTTTTCAATTAACTAAAATATTAAAATCCAACATGAAACAAATAACTTAAAACAATATGAATACTTAAATGTTTAAAGCGAGCGCGAAGGTTTAACAATGTACATCGTACGGAGATTGACCGCGCATGATTTAAAAAGAAATTCCACCGTCACCATTCTAGAGAGTGTGATAAACACCAGTTTGTTATGATTCAATAACAAACGATTTATTTGTATCATTATTTTTATATTATTAACTAATATTGTTTAATTATAAACACGACTCTGCAGAAGACTCTATACGAAAGGCTAGTGGTGTTTTTCGGATCTGAAAAAACACGAAATTTACATGTTTTAATTTGTTTAGTTTTAGGGAAGTAGACTGAAAAGGTAAATAGTTCTTTGAATGTAAAAGTGAAAGTAATAATTTTTAATATAATTAAGATATTGTTCATGAAAGAATAATTTTGCAAAGATAATTTTGATATATACAGTAGTTAAGGAAAATAATTCCATCAATATCATAATTATTGAAACAATTCATTTACCTTTGAAAATAAGTTTTATACATATTTTTTAAATCGTTAATACGGTGCCACCATTTACAACAATGACAATTAGGCTCAGCGGATGAAATAGAGTAATTTCAGTATTCTGTACCAGTCCTATGCTCCTGTATTAAAAGAAAGTCACAGAAAAATAATCGCTGAAAAACAGCCAAGTGGAATTCTTAAGAAATTTTAATATGCTAACAAATGTGCACACACTGTATGTTAATTACAAGAATGTAGGAGTTCTCGTGCAGACGGATTTGCACATTGTACGCATGCGCGTAGTTGTCATTATCAGTATCCCGGCGTATATGAAAGTGGCTGTGTAGTGGTGGTGATGGAAATTTGTCATGCACAAATAGTTCCCTCTATAACAAGGGATATATTGATGCGTTCAGTATGTATAATCAGAGAGCGAGCGAAACACTAAAGACCTCTTCCCACCGCCGCCGACTACCAGTGTCTGAACCCTAGCACGGATCTCGCTTACCCATCCGTCCGTATCAATTTCTTCGTAAACAACAAGGGGTTGAGAATAATATCCAATGTCATCAGTATTATTCCCCAGTGTTTCTCTTGTTTCAGATTTAATCCCCCTATACTGATGGAGAAACATCTCTTTTCATTAATTTAAGTCCCTCAATCAGTGCAGAGTTCGGTTGTTTGGTTTTATGTATTATTTCGTTGCAGTTCTGTGTGTGTGTGTGTGTGTGTGTGTGTGTGTGTGTGTGTGTGTGTGTGTGTGTGTGTGTGTGTGTGTGTGTGTGTGTGTGTGTGTGTGTGTGTGTGTGTGTGTGTGTGTGTGTGTGGAGGTTATTTGTAATGTCGGTAAAACTGCCGTGTTTTTCAGTATTATCTATATTGCAAACAGCTGCAGATTGCACGCCTCACAAGTTAAATCCGTTAAAAACAAAGGGGAACTATCTGACGGCACACTTGGAGACATGCTTGCTTGAATACATGCTTGAAAATGTTAATATAACTAACGTTTTTAATAATGCGTCTCATAAGCCAGCTGTTATCAGTTTGCAACTAACTTATTCATCATAACCGCAATGGAAGGCACAATTAATTAGACTACTACAATTTACACTATTACACATTTATTGGTATTAATAAAATGTTACTGAATCATACATGAGTTATTCAAACATGTTTCTCAATCATGTTTCTGAGTCACAGAAAAATTATAGAAATGTTTCATGTGAAGCATAGTATATGGGAAGAAAAAAAACACAATTCCCAAAGTGTTTTTCGATAAATGGTGCTGAAGGTGTACACTATAAATTGGGGCACAGAATAAAAGTTTGCAACATTCATGTCACAGTGATAACGTCCCCATTTACTTCAACAGTCAAGTAGCAATTATCAACAAACCCATTCTCACTTCCAGTATTCACGACTGTCAATCTCTTACCTTTCGATAATGGCGCTTTTAGACCACTGGAAGAATTATCTGACTAACAGTAAGGCACAGTATCCGTACCGTGTATATAACTTCCATCCAGGTAGATAATCGCTCTGTTATTTTGCTGTATTTCATAACGGAACGCAGATAAAAAATTCGAGATAGCCTAATATTAATTTTTTACAGCAGTAAGGCTTCTATTTACCGTGGTTTTCTGCCATTTGAATCCTATTTGTTTTAAATTTTAACGCCCTCTCGCTGCACTTAAACGCTATCCCGCTTTCTTGCATGTTACTACAAACTTTCTGTACAGTAGGAAGTTCTTTATTGGTGATATAAAAATCGTTCACTGTTCGCTTTATGAAGAACAAATCAAAGTTGTCAACACTACATTTTGTACTTTTCTTGGTCGGTTTTTTTCGAGAAGATTCGTACGATGAATTGTCACTTTCTGAAACTGCATCCGATTCTTTTCGTATTTTATAAAATGTGTTCTTAGATATACCAGTTGCTTCTAAAACACGTTCTTTCACTTTATTTAATAAAATTGTAATTCCTTGTTTAGCTTCACATTAAAAAAACTTTGTAACTCAGTCTACAATCTCCCTAGTTTGACTGTGCAAAAGTTAAACACTTTTTCGAGTTTCTAGACATTTTTTGTAATAAGGTAAAGTCTGTCATTCAACATTCATTTAAAAAACACGCAACAAACAAAACTGAGAATAAAATAAAACTGTTAAATACTAAAATATATTAATCATACCTTAAATATCAGAACTGATAATTAAAAAGTATACCAAAGAATAGGCAACGTTATTCAAGGGAACACATATCATCAACAGATAGATCATATCGTTTGACACAGTATACGTAGTATATGAACGTGGAGTAGTTCAGTGGTGGGAAACTCGTTTTGGTGTCATGCTGTACTGTGGGTTCGAATCCAACCCCGTCTACATACTGCATGGGGTGAGGGCAAAACAACAGTCTGGCTAGGTTAGGCGGGCCTTGCCTAGTAACAACGCGACACGTGAACACACACAGAAGCACCCCTACTGTGTGGTTAATGGCAGATAGTGTTCTATTTGGTAGTGGTGTAGTGTGGTGTAAGATGCACCCCACGGTTACAAGACGCAAGAGGACATGGATTAATATCTGAGGAAAATTGAAGTTAACATAACCTTTTCTTCTGAGTAGATTAAAAGCCATCACGCAAAGTTAAAACGCAATAGGAAGAGACTGGGTTTTCTGAAATAATCCATGATTGGTGTCGGATAACAGGCTCGGAATAACTAATAAAGAGGCTTGTGAGAAGATCGTATGGAGAGGCGACAACAAATCAAATTAAATTGAAGTAGACGGCTGTAGTAATATAAGTAATGTGTCGTCGTCGTCGTCGTCGTCGTCGTCATCATCATCATCATCATCATCATCATCATCATCATCATCATCATCATCATCATCATCATCATCATCATCATCATCATCATCATCATCACCACCACCACCACCACCACCACCACCACCAAGACCACCACCATTATCATCGTCGCCAACGCTATCAACACCACCTTATCATCACAGTCGTCGTCATCGTCAACATCATCGTTATCATCGTCCTCCTAGTCATCGTCATCGTCATTACCATAAACAGTAGCAACAGCATTATTATTATTATTTTGACTATTACTATTAATGTCGTTATAAATAGCGACAAATTATCCAAATAATAGTAATAATAATATTTTAATGGTTAATGTACTGATAACAATGATTCGGAAACTATTAATGCTAATATCTATCAAAATTACACGTCACAGAATTACATGTGCTAACAGAAATAAATTTTTCTTAAAAACAAACTCCTCCTACAAATCTAAGTATGTTATTAAACTGGCAACTTAGTACAAATATTTGTAACCGTTACAAAATATAGTACCTGGTACTATAAAGTTCAGTTTCAAAATTTAAAAAGTAGTAGAAGGATCAAAATCTCAGGAACATAATAACATAATAAAATCTGTATAATTTTACAGTATTAAAATATATTATACTTTGCAGTAAACGCGCACGATATTATCCAGGGTGAAAATAAAATACAGCGGAAAAGTTGAAAAAGGAAAAGGGGAGCAAAAGAAAGAAAAATTAGGGTGGGAGTACATCAAACTAAATAGTTAAACTTTCTTCACAAAGAAATATTTATAACTCCAACGATAGACGTAATGCCGTTTTAAATCTTCCAAGTTGCTGGAGGGAAGATAAATGTCGCTGCTACAGAGGCCTAAGGACTACTATTTTGAAGGCAATTTACGATAGTCTTCTTGTTGTTCTTTTCTTTACGGGCACTTAAAAGAGTTTACGTAGGGTGGGTTGAGTTAGCTGACTGTAAGTTAGGTGAGAGCTTAACAAGGTCCACGAAGTTTAATGGGTTTGTTTGAAGACAAGATTTAACGCGTGGTGACAGCGGCAGTGATAGTAGTAGTAGTTGTAGTAGTAGTAATCGTAGTAGTAGTAGTAGTAGTAGTAGGTGGAGGAGGAGGAGGAGGAGGCGAGGGAGCTATAAAAGGACTAATTTTATAATTTTAATAACACCAATTTCTTGATATTGAATGGTTTGTTTAAATTTTATATACCTCTAGAGACCTCTATAGATTAGAAAATCAGTGCCAGTATATATTATGTTACTAATTTATACGTTTTTGAGGGTGGAACATGACTTTGAGCGTAATGTGACCAGTGGATGGTATTCCTGCCTATTAACATCAATCTACATTAACCTGTAGAACCCATATTATACACTACCTTGGTAAGAAAAACGAACTCATCTGCTAAAACGGGTATTTTGAGTTTTATGTCATTTTGTAAAGTTTTTGACCATGGAAATTCCAGCGAATTAATAAAAACAGTATCCTACCTGCAACTACTGATTTACAAAGTTAGCATCTGCCACTAGTAGCTTCAAAAAGAGGCTTAGAATTAAATTCTCAGTTTTAGGTTTTGCAGGACAGAAGACCGGTGAGGAAATCTGTAAAAACGTATACACGAGAACGACGGGTAGGCCTATACTCAAAGAGAACGGCTATCGTAGTTTCCAGCACGGTACTCGAAGAAGATGACATCCTTTGTGATATGTGTAACCTCTTGGTTAGTCCACAAAATGTCCCGCGCGAACATTTTATCCAGGTTAATCCAGTGTTACGCATGTTACTTGGCAACGGAACAAATGAAGTCAACTTAAATAAATAAATTAAACTTTAATCAAATCATTATTTCTTTACTTTTATTACTTTAGTCATGTTTCTTTTTTACGATGTGTTTAGTTTACGTGTTTTAAGTAATAATTTTGTAATACAGATAAATTAATTTACCGGTTATTCAGTCGTATAATATTGTTTATTTTCCGTTAGAGTTTTCATTCGAGATGCGTGTCAGACCATCGAAAACCACATTCCTTAAAAGGGTGTTAAGAACTGAGATAAACACATGTATTAATGTTACGATACATCACATGTTACAAAATTCGGATATATTTCGGAGTACGTATTTTTCTCTGTGGGCAGCTCGGCAACAGTAAACAATACTTCAAACGCGCCATATTTTTATTTTATTTTATTTTATTGGCAATTTATAATCTACTATACTCGAAGAGTATTAATTAAATGTGCTGTATTAATTAAAAATCTCGTTAAGGAGGCACCATTCTGCGATGATTCTGCTATCCATATGTAAAATGAATGCTAATCTTCAATTAGGTCGAGTGGCCATTGCTTCCTCAGACGTTGACGATGCCTGGGCACCGGCGAGTTACATAAATCATAAATCGTTTGTCCGGGAACTCCCACGAGATATGCTGCAGCGTATCAATGGATTTCGTCAGCAAGAGTCGGCATGTTAAGGTCTTCTCTGTTTGGTTAGTACCGTACCACGGGCCTTTCACGAGTGGTTGTAGAATTTTAGAATGACTCGTTGAAAAGCGCTGTTGTTGTTTTTGGCGGTACCCCTGGAGTTGAATTCCATACGCCCAAATAAATTTCAGAACGGCCTTGTCGTCAAGAACTTTGTTTTTGACGAACAGTCTAGACTTGGGTAAAAGAAGCCAGTACGTTTGTCTAAATTTCGGAGCATGTTGTTGTCCCTTAGCTTGGATGGGCTGATGCGAGATAATGTGCTGGTCTAGACGTAGATGAAAACATATGGATTCCGAACGTACAGGTAAGGCGCAACTTTGTCTGTAATGGGGGGGGGGAGGCCATTTTTTGACGAATGTGACCTGGTCAGACTTAGCTTTGTTGATATGGACCGTAGTTAATAAACCAGTCACTGAGTATTTTTATATGAAATTGTTGGTTTTCTGGCACCATGAGCCGTAGATGATGGGTAGAGAGTGTCGCTGTGTATCGTCAGTGAGTGCAGTAGTAAAGTGTTTTGTGGTATGGGCTATGTCAGCTGTATACAGAAAATACACATACGAGAGAGAGGCCCGAGGACGCTGCCTTACGCAACGCTAGATACGTGAACGGGTTAACACGTAGAGTTCGTGGTTGGTATTTAAGCGAGTTCACCATGACACTTTTAGTTTTCATATATATGCGTTATCCGTCCCAAAGAACAGATTTTTTTATGTATATTCTTATTTCTACGTTTCCAGGTTTACGTAATTTCTGCATAATCCTTGAAACTCAAGAGTCACTGTATACGATACGCGGAGGCATGAGCGTGGCGCCCGCACAAATTAAACACTGGTTAGATCAACTGGCTACTGCCACAACTACGACGGCACCGCGTATTGTCCGTCCGTTTACGATACCCAGCGTAATGCGATACATCGTCCTGCCGTCACTGCTTGTTATTGTATTATTGCGACGGATTATTGTGCTCGTTCAGCCGTGACGTTTCCGACCGCGGTGCTTCACGCCGACATGCGCGAACAACACATGAACTTAGAAACGGTTATACGCATTTCCGCTTGGGCTAGGCCTCATATGAGATCTGATTCGAAATACCGTATTTGTGAACAGCAAAATTCTACGGGTTGTGTCAATATTCAAATTTTTGTTCCACCTAATACAAAAATAATAATTTTACTTCCCAAACTACAATTAATATCATACTCACGGATACAGAATTTAGTTAACAGCAAAAAATGCTATACAATTTTTTTCACAAATACGTGTTGTTGTTTCTGAAAAAATTCGTTTTTTATTTCACTCCTCTACAAACTTTCTGCCTAACATTTGTAAAATTATTTTTATATTTTTCGCTCTAGAGCCATATTATTCTTCCTGTTTTTTAGCCATTAATTTTAAAATTTAATGGAATTTTTAATCCCGCCTATAAAAACACATAACATTGCTGAATTAATTTCACTTTTATGTTCCTTCCTTTCTGTACAGGTTTGTGAATTTCTAAAATTTACTATAAAAGTAGCACGTGACACAGATATTGTAAAATCGACAACGACGTGAGTACATTACGTCTACTCCTTTATTCTTCTATCTGCAGTACAATAATAATGTTCACTAAACGCTACGTAGATTATTCGGGTCATGACACGACGACGTCATGAATTTTTAATTACTTTAGAGACTACTGGGTTCAAGATTACTGGCCGGAATACGAAAAATGGCAACCACCCTTAACTTTTAAACTATTCTGTTGGACTTCAGGGGGTCAAACAACAGTGATGCTGAAGATAAAGTTACATAGGCCTATGCAAAACTTGGAGGCAGCCTTAACGATCGACTAAGAATCTTAACATATTATTAGTTTTCAACCTTTGACAGTTGGATCCATGTAAGTGAGATTGCTTTATGTTTAGCCACGAACGTAACGTGCGCAGCACTACCTCAATTCCACATTTGTGTCCAATTGCCGAGAAGTGTCCAGATCAGATTTTAATTGTCACTGAAAAATCCGGCTTTTTATCGCGAAATGCAACGTACTCTGAGGTAATTTCAAAGTAGAAAAACTAAAAATCACCGTTTTGAAAATAAAATATTATGTTAACGGGCCTAATTTATTTTTGTTAAAATTTTGCTCTGTCCAAATCATGTAAATAAATTGTTCACACTAACCCATCGTGATATCATATTTGATAATCATCATCATCATCATCATCATCATCATCTTCTTCTTCAAAGATTAAACCAAGGATGGTTTGTTCCGGTCTCAAATAGGCAAAGATTACAGCTGGTCACTCCAGTGCTTCCTCGGACGTCCCACACCTCTCCGTCCCCTCGGCTTATAGTTGGATAGTTGTTTGGGGATGCGGCAATCATCCATTCGGCAAAGATATTCCCACCAATTCAGCCGATGCTCGGCGTTCCCGTCGAGTATACTCATGATATTCAGTTCCTGCCGTATATCTGTGTTTCTTCTATGATCATGGAGAGTATACCCTGCCACGTGCCTGATAAATCTCATTTCAGCCCCTTGGATGCGACTGGCCTGGCCTTTCGTTAAAGTCCAATTCTCAGACCCATAATGAAGTGTGGGAAGAGCGTGTTGAATTTTAGGCGTGTTCCTTTACTTGCTGACTTAAGGGTTCTATCACTTTGATGATATCACAAATATGAAGTTTGCATGTCTGAAATTGCATGGCTTATATAATAATCATAGTAAAAGTGATGAATCGTTCAGTAACATTTAGTTAAATTTCTCATATTGTAATGAATATTTTTATTTCAAAAACGTTATTTTGATATTCTTAGTACACTGATTACTAGAGGAGAAATAAGCGATTTTATGATCTTACTCGTAATAGGTAAACGCACAGAATTTTAATTGTATCTTATTAATATGGACCATTTTCAGTACAGCTCACATAATATTATCACAAGACAGTTGTTTTTAGAAAGTTGCAATTAAAAATGTCCACCCTATTTTAGAGAATCAAAAAAACGATACGGCCCCTCTAGACAATAGTATAAATTGGTGAAAGTCTGTTTTCTCGTAGAACGCATTACGTAGCACCTACCTCACCAGTGAAGTTTCCGGGGTGCTGTACAGAAATGAGAGAAAATTTGTACTTCCGATTATGAATATAAGTGCAGAAACGTTGCTTTCATTCTTTACTAATGGAAGAATGAAACCAAAAACGACCGTCATTTCATACGAATCGAAAACTATTGGGACATCCAGAATATGCCTGGATATATGCACACTAGCAACTTATTATCAATCACCCACGGCATTTTGTAGGGTCGCAAACGGCAGCACATATACTAATCTATATAAATATAATCTACACACGACCTATAGAAAGCAGTTGTAGTTAACAAATAGCAGTGCGGGACAAGAAAGGATCCTAGAATGGTATTTAGAGAGTTCATATGCGACAATGTCAGAGCCATAACAATTTATCCAAAATAAATGTAAGCGGACGTTCCCAACGGGATGAAGTTCTTTTGAATTGTATGATGTGATTACAGTTCAACTTTTTATTAGGCCTATGTAGCAAATAAAATGGGAATTTTCTTAGGGTACATTGAGAAATGAGTAATGAATACTTAAGGACGTTACATAAAATCAAAAAGTTAGCAACAAACGAGCTTCTTCATAGTCAGGATGACAGAAGTGGGTTAGAAAAAAGTAAGCAAAAATTTTCGGTAATGGAAGCAACAAAACATTGTAAGCTATCAGCTCAGCAACTGATAGACACGAAGACAACAGCGCTAGAGACAGTTATTAGTTTGGAAAAACTGTGGTTACTAATTCACAGGAAATGGTCGGCTTCAGACAGACTTGTATTAACATGTACTGTATTCGTAAACCGTATATAATACAACAGTACACATCTTTACGTAAATACATATTAGTTTCTTTGATGACTTAAACGAATTAAGAAAACAATAAAATTGTTACTCTAACCACAAAAACGGGAATGTGTTTGCTTTAAAAACGTTTTTCTCTATCTGTCTTCCAATAATTGGTTGTCGCACAAGCTAAAACGGGTTAGTATCATTATATTATATGTACAAAGAGAGAGCTAGATAGATAGATACATACATAGATAGATAGACAGAGGGTGAGAGGGGAGAGAGATAGAGAGTGAGTGAGTGAGTGAGTGAATGAGTGAGAGAGAGAGAGAGAGAGAGAGAGAGAGAGAGAGAGAGAGAGAGAGAGAGAGAGAGAGAGAGAGAGAGAGAGAGAGAGAGAGAGAGAGAGAGAAAGGGTGAAGGGGGAACGTCGGGAGTAAAGAAAAGGGAAGCACTTGCCATGGAAACGTTTCCTCTGCACCTGTGTGACCGTTTTCCTCTTTTCGCTTTGTGACAAAAGAGGGATAATTATCTGGCTTCCGTATAAAGTGCGGTAATTTAAAACGTCACCGAGTCGATTACTTTGTGATTTTTTTATAGCGCAGTTTCGTTTTACAGGGGGGGGGGGATGAGTGGGTACATGGTAACAATACTTCACATAAAAAATTCTCGATTGAAGCCACTCGTCACACGTGTTCGATAACACCACGCTTCGCTCCTATTCACCTGAGCGACAGGCAAGCAACTCTGGTAATTTTAGAGCTAACAAATAAGTCGCTTTGTAACAATTAGAGTTCGATCTCTTCATTGGTTACAAAAATAATAAATTTTAATTCTATGTAGCATACATAAATAGACAATAACAACAAGAGCAGTTAGCCACCTTGTGGTTAGTCGAAAACAACTGATGTGAAACCCTCAGGTATTAAGTCTTCCATAAGAGTTTTGAAATAAAAAAAATTGAAATTGCTTCAATAAATCTAAAAAATATATATATTTCTGTTCATTCACCAATCAATGAATTCAATCTTCATTTACCAATGTACAGATTATAAGTTAAATGTAGTCCCATTCATACGCGAAGTTTTATATGTGTACTACGTTATTGACAACAAAGAAGTAGTTTCTATGGAAACTCACCGATTCCCATTTTCGATCACGCACCAGCGGTCGTTTTCAAATGTGAGACACGTCCTTATAAACATTTTCAATGTTAACATCAGGTTATAATAACGAAAATGCCGTAACAGTTTTAAATAAACGTGATAAACGATTGGAGCTCGCGATAAGAAAATTATGAATTCACATGTCATTTAAATTCGGAACATAACATCTATGGAGAAGAAGCCTGTACGACAAATTATTAAAACTTCAGCACAATTGTAATTTATCAACTTTAATATTGTGTACCTTACCTCTTATCTCTTTCCTTTCCTCCAGATATATCGCTTAAATTATCACTCAGTCGGGGAACAGTATTTATCTATATGTAGAACGTTGCCTTTTGGAGTTATTTATTCATTAACATTAAACTTCTCTCCTATTCTGCATACACGAGACATTTTGAGTTAGCAGATCGAGACGATAGCAGAAGAAATGATTGGCGAATATCAAGGTGGTTTTCGATCTGGACGGTGGCATGGTCCATGACATTTTCGTTCTGAAGGCAGATCACGGAGAAAGTGAAAGAGTGTGTGAAAGACTATCATACGCGCTTTGTAGATTCTAATAAGAATTACAACACATCCACATGTATTTGGAGTAACCGGTAAAGCTGGTTTAACACGGTGAGGATTATGTATAGCTCGGCAACCGAGTTATGGAGACTTTGAGATTGTCACGGGGATGAGACAACTATTCAACGTTGTACTCGAGACGATCATACGTGAAACAAATATGCCAACTTCGTGGGGGATGTAAATCAAAGGTGACAGCATCACGCATCCGGCCTATACTGATGTTGATGTATAGGCCAAATCCTGTTTGTGGCCATCCTGTCCTCATCAGGATGATTTGGAACGGATGTCCAATGCATTGGAGACCATGGCAAGGAAGTTCCGCTTACTTGTGAAAGCGACGAAGACAGAGTATTTTTGGTCGAGTGACGACCAAGGTGCCGATAACACCACCACCGTCGCTAGCTTGAAACTTTTCTGTGAGAAAGTCTGTGAATTTCGGTACCTGGGAACGATATTCATGGAGGATACATGGTGCGGGATGGAGATGAATACACGAAGCAAAGCGGGAAATCACTGTTACTACGCTATGAATCAACTCCTTAAGTCCCGATGTCTACCACGATCCAGCTGTTCAATACAATAATTCGACCGGTTGTTCTGTACGAATGTGAGACGTGGAGTATCAGGAGGCAGGACTTCAACAAATTCATAACATCATGAAATCAACAAATATGTTCTATAGTAAAAACTAAAACTTCGCAATAGTTTCAGTTCGCCGCCTCGTGAGTCTGCCTGTATATAATCTGGTAATAACATCTTTTTCTGAAGGCCTTGTAGAAATACTGGTATTCACGTTTAACTACTATGATAACTATTGGTGACTTGCGTTCATAGTAATTGTAGTTACTAAATTATGTTATCTCTAGCAACAGTGACATATATATAAAAGTATTGAAGAAATTCTAAATGCAGTACTGGATAAATACTCAACTTTTTAAATAAATGTTCTGTCTTCCAAGAAATATCCTTTTGAATTCTAGGTGACATAGAAGTCAGTGGACTGTATTTCAAAGTAGGGAATCATAAATTCCTTTTCATTAGCGTGGGTAGTTCAACTGAACGTAAAAGCTGATTCTAGGACCAGTCTGGCAATAGTGACGTATAGTTTGAAAAAAAGTGGAAGGTTTTCTAAATGCAGTTCTGGCCAAAGTACTAAATTTTTTATATTTAAAGTTAAGTATGTAATCTTACTTACAATGGTGCCTCTGACTCTCTTAGAGGTAAAATAAAAATATTAATACAAGTGACAGGACCAAAATACGAAGCTTTTTCGTTCCCCCCTCAAATGTTTCCCGCTCTCAACTGTTCTTTCCTCGTTTATTCTCTCTTTCCATATTTCTTGGACTTTTTACTACCTCATCTCCGATTAAATGACTTGAATCTGAACAGATGTAATAATGCTAACAAACTTCCGTTGATGACAGAAACGGCAGTAACAAACCTGTGACTATAGAAACAAAACAGAAAAGCCAGCGGTTACCTCCGTAAAGTCGGGCAACATTCTAAATTTACGTAGCAACAAAGCTCTGGATTCGTTAGTTCGGTTTAATCTGAGCTAGAATTGCAAATAAAAATTGTCGTTTCACAGGTTTCCTGTTTCCGGCTGTAAAAGGAGCGTCGTTATTAGCGTCATCAACCATGTATGCAGACTGCATGTGTATACGCGAATGTTAAAAGATAAAAAAAATACAACCGTTACAGTTGGGCACAAACGATCAACACCGTTCGTTAAAAAAGGGATGACTGTTGCGATGACGTCACATGGGGGTGGACTGAAAGCTGATTACAGATTAAATAAACTGGCCCCGGTCGGATGATATCGCTGCAGCTGGTGCCTACTTTCCACTCTACACCCCTGGATTTTAATTGCAATACTTGTTTTTTTACATGGGTTTTCTTTTCCAGTTTTTTTTTTTTTTTGTCAGAGTTGTCCACTGCGACAGGAATAAGCTGACATTTAGAACGGACTACTTGAAAGCGGCTGGTCATTTTATTTTACAGTACTTAAGACCATTGTAAATTTATGTAAGTATATCATCATTTAATGACTGTAAAAGGTAATTATTTATTCTTTCGTAAAATTAAATTTAAAAATTTTACACAGCCTACCTGAATGTTTGGCACAAATGATTTATATATACACATACATACAGGCAAGTATCAACGGATGATTCATTGACCTATAATGATGAATATATTTGATACTGTGCAAAGTACGTCAAATTACATAAACTTAACTAAGCAGAGGAAATGATTATATTGTAACTATATCATAATAATTGCAAGAAACACAAAAGTTACAGTTGGACAGGATATTATCAATTTAATTGAATTAATAATGCCTATTTTTATTTTAATACTAGGTCTGTGTGAATACTATTACTTTCGTATCTTTAAGGACTGTTCTAAGCATACTGTGCCTTAGAACACACTCGTATGTTGACTCAAGTATTCAAAGTACGTTTCGTAAAAACATGTTTGTATACAATTATTACAAAAAATATAATTCTATCCGCAGTGTATAATGAGTATATTATTTTTTTTTTGTTAATTTGGTTGTCACATCGTCTCTTTTCTCCACGCGTAACTTGTTAATTTTTACCTCTGTCATTGCTTAAATGATACTTTGGTTACCCAGTGTTAAATACCATGTTACACAAGTGTTGTTAGTCCCGTATTCATCCAGTCCTAGAATACTGTCAACATATATATTTTTGACATTTAATTACTCTTAGTTTCCCCATAAAATTATCTTGTATAATATGATAGTATCAGGTGGGATAATTAAGTAGCTAGGTTAACTCACGAATTAACACGAGCACATCACATTTGTTCAATAGTTTTTAGTATCACGTGTTTCAGTTTGCAAATCTCTATGATCTGCAGTGTGTGTGGCCATGTTGTGGAAAGAAAACTTGTGACTGACTAGATCAAATATTTGTTAATAATCAAACATCACAATCGCAAAAATCATATTCGATAATACGTTGTTTTCAGTTATCATGATTGGTTAAATCACTGTAAAACTCCGCAAAAGTCTGTAAAAAACACAGTTCACATTTTAATTCAAATAACACATGTATAATTAAAATGCATCACGTATTGATATATTCCTTGTCTGTAACTGACACTTCTCGCCGAACGAAGGGTTGACAACTTTGAGAGATGAAAAACGCTGGAAATTGGGGATGAAAATTAAACAAGCCTAGCAGAGCATAGACGAAACACGAACCACCTCCCTCGTTTCCACCCCGCCCCTTCTCGCCGTCATCCCTCCGTAAATAATTCACTACCGCTGTATATCAAACTGCCGCTGTTTCTCTTTTAACACGGTGTTGGAAAAAAATCATCTTCAACGGACGTCATATTAATATCCGCTTCAGCGTAAAATGCCATTTATTTATCCTATTCAACACAGTTTTTCTTTTTCCACTTAATTCATTCTTTTTTTTGTAAAATGTATTTTACGCTCCAATTAAATCGGTTTAATTCAAAACGTTTAAAGGAGGAATTTTCCACTTCCCGCGATAGCGTCCAATTTCACTGAGCTCAAAAGCGTAAATACTTTACATCGCATAATGAAACCTACACAGTTGACTAAAACTTAAAAGCCTAACAATTTTAACTGAATTATGTATACGCCAAACTAATTGTACAGAAGGAGTTTACAAATTACAGTTAAGGGTATGCAGGACGTAAACAAGGATTTAGGTTTCGATAACGTAATTAACGATTATCCCACGGTAGTCTATGATTTAAAACCAGTACAAAATAGTGGAGTAGCTTTCTACTCGGTCATCAAGCGTTATAAAATTGATTTTTTTATATTCTCCAAGTGTTGTCCAAGATACTTATTAGAGAGTGAATAAGACGCTAGGGCGATTATCTGGCACTGAGAGATTAGTGTTTTAAAAGCCATTGGACTTGAGAAATTTCTTATATATTCTTGTAACATAGTAGGTAATGGCGACGGGTCCAGCGGCATAGTCAGAACTTCTCCATGGCGGATGGTTACTGACCAAGACTTTTCCATGGAGGGATTACAAAAGGGGCCTAGTGATGGGTCACTGGTAATGAGCGTGAGAAGAGCTGATGGCGACAGTAGGGGATTCGCCTGTTGCAGTCACGGCCGCTCTCGATTTGAAACTGCCTGCCTGTAGGTTTACCTAATTGGAAACGTACCCAATGTTGGCAGTTCTAACAACCACTATAATAAGCCTGTCTCTACATAGGAGCTAGCTGAAATGTGTAACTAGCTGACACCGAAATAACGGAATTTACTTTAAGTTGACGCAAGATGTGGAAGAGAAAATTTAAAGGATACAAAATCAATCTACATAACACGTGACGATTTAGAAAAAAGGAACGTTTTATGTTTTATGATGGATTAAAAGCTTCATAGTCAAATGCGGGTTTATCCCTTGTGTTCTTCATTGTGAACGTAATTTATCTTCACTATTAAATCCATTATGCTTGTTGCGCCTACTGAAACGCGTTGAGAAAATAAGCTGTTGTGGATACATGAAATTTAATGTAACACACTTCTGCGATATTATACATACTTAAATATGAAACATATAATATTATAATTATTTGTGCTTAACATTATTTATAATGCATAATGTTATGTGAATAAAAGGCGTTGGTTGAAGATTCGTTTGGATTTTTTGCAATTCTAATTAACATTATAGGTTTCAGTACCTAGGTTATAGGTTATAGGACTCAGTACCACACGCACCACGGGTATATGCGGGGAGGGTACTAACCAGTCGAAAGGCTGAAGGACTACGATTATAGGTTTATGTTTTGTGTTCAAATAGACGCAATACCTACTTAACACTTCACGCTGCGAACTATAATTTTACAATTTTATATTCTTTTGAGTTAAGTGATAGTACAGTGAATAAATCGATATAAAGTTTTATTAACAACTTGTTATAAGTCTTATTATAATAGAATTAATTACATAAAGATTTATTGATAAAAGAAAACAACTCGCAAGGATAAGACGGAATCGAATAGAACCAGAGAAATATGAATTTAACCTATTATGAGCTTTTTAATGGAAATTGTTTTTAGACTTTACTAATAAACATTAGTTTCTAAATTACTACTTAACGAAGCGTTAAACAACACTTAGGAGATCATAGTTTTGAGGAGTAGAAAAAATATATTTTGTCACACCATATTTTTTGGTACTTGAAGCCATCGTTTCATTGTTAGCCGCAAACAGTCAGGAGGTACTTGTGTCTCGTGAAGGTATGCTACAGGTAGCTCTACGCCAGCTCTACCTGTGACACAACCTAGTCGAAAGCTAAGACAACGTCATTTTGTGGGAAGGACACAGCATTCGATCCAAGTTTGGATGGGTTTTGCCTGTTACAAGTAAACCGATTCAAATACATGGATTGTTGTGACATGACTTATGGGTATGGTAGGTATAGGCCTACTGGAAATAAGGTAGTTGTATTATCTAGAATGTGCGATACGATTTTTATAAATGATGGCGGTACCAGCGTTATTACACGGGTGTGAGACATGAGTGATTATGCAGAATGATGAAACCACTTGCATTGTCTCCTTAGTCCAGCGAGTTTATGTTTATTGTAAGCCATGGCATGATCATGTGTTTGGAGCCACAGGTTGCATAAGCTAGCTTTCCAGTGCACACCTCGGTCGTCCTAGGAAGAGGTGGACTGTGCAGACCGAACAGTTCGCAAGGCCTAAACCTTGAAGTTAGCGACTACGTTGTCGTTTCTTGGAACTGTAACATTATTAGACCTAAAGACGGTGGCAAGCACGGCCTAAACAATCGTAAACGTAGTTAACAAAACATTTTTTTGACAATACGGTTATGTTAATTGTTAAAGAAACTATGACATGTCATTGGCCATTTCTATCGACAGCCCTACTTTCGTTTACCTAAAAGTTAATGAGTGGTTCCTCAAGATTTAAAAACCATTCAAAAAACCAAATTTATAAAAAACGATGTGTTAATTCAGTGTAAGATAATCGTATTCTATAGGAAAATTTAATACTACAATAAACGGCACTGTCACGTGTAAGGAAAGAGAGCTCAAATAATTTATACGCAGAACGATACCGTTTTTCCTATATATACGCATGCATGTGCGAGACAGTGTTGTATGCGTGGAATTGAAATGAGACAGAGATAGGTGTTAAATAAAACCGAAGCGAGAATAATCAAACGGTAACTCAAATTGAAGTATTCCCTATGTAACTGACACTTTCACAGTATGGGGTTGCGTCGAGAGGGGCAACGTGACAACCTTGAGGGATGAAATACGCTGGCAACGCGCGATGAAAATTAACAAGCCTAGCGGGATACAGACGAAAGCCTCCTCCGACCTTTACACCGCCGCTACCCCTTCTCACCATCAGCGCTTATATAATTCACTGCTGTAGCCTATATCAAACGGGATCCTCTGTTTTAAATTCTGATGAAAAAATTAAGTGAACTGGCTTAGTATCTGTTTCAGCGTAAAACGGCTATTTATTTACCTTCTTGAAATAAATTTTTCTATTTTCCGTCAAATTCAGTTTGGATTTTTTGCGAATACTTTTTACACTTCAATTAACGCCATAAATTCGCTCGTTGAAACGATGAAATTTACCCGCTTCCTGATTTCAAAATTCTGGTTTGATATAATAAGCGGTATCCAAGCACACGCAGTTTATATAAGCGACAAATAAGAGCTTCACTGCATGTATAAAACTAGACAATTTTAACCATACTCAAAACCGCAACAGCTGTTTTCGTCATGTTCAGCCGCCAATAAACTCTGCTAATTGTTTTATATAATTAACAGCGTTAATTTTCCTCTTTCAAAACGAGTGAACTCTTCTTCTCTCTAATTCAAGTTTTAGGCAGTCTGCCTGGCAACGATCCCCCTCAAGCTTTTGCGAACCAACAGTCTGTATTCTCGGATATTTCAAAGTATCTGACCGGTCCAGCAATTCAACTCAGCTTATTTTATAGCTGTTATTTTAAGCTATAAAAACTCTTTATAAGTCAGAATAACTCTTGGAAATAATGTTCTCTAGACAGTTAAAGAATATAACTATCTAGGAAGTAAAATCACAAATGATGGACGTGTAAGTAAGGAAATTATAAGCAGAATTAACCAGGCTAAAATTGTTTCAACAAACAGAAAAACCTCTTCACTTCAAACACTATCAGCCTAAAGATAAGGAAGAATCTAGTAAAGACATACGTGTGGAGTACTGCCCTATGCGGGAGTGAATCTTGGACAACTGGAGAAAATGACGAGAAAAGACTCCAAGCATTTGAGACCTGGTGCTACCGAAGAATATTCAAGATTAACTGGAGGGAGAAGATAACTAACGAGGAAGCCTTTAGAAGAGCTTAGGAGGAGGAGAGCTTTCTACGAAATTTAAAAGGCAGAAGAGCTAAGTTTATAGGGCATAGGGCTTAACGACACAATGGGTTGGTTAAGAGGATAATAGAAGGAACAATTGAACGGAAGAATCACAGAGGACGACCATGGACTACATGGAACAGCTTATGGTCGATATGAACTACACATCATATTGTTAGTTGAAAAGAAAAGCAGAGAAGCGAGAAGAGAGAGAGAGAGAGAGAGAGAGAGAGAGAGAGAGAGAGAGAGAGAGAGAGAGATTTTACGCTTAACTTATTAAACGAATAGGTTATGAGACTTGGAGGAAAACTGACAGGAGACACAACAACGATCAACGGAGTAAGGCAGGGTTTCTGCATACCCTTTACTCTGTCCAACATATATGATAATGAACTATTCAAGGAAAGGAAGTCAGAACTCGACAAGGTAGCATACCACAGACACGGGCTGATCAGCTTTATATTATACGCTGATGACACGATTACAATTCCTGAAAATGAAAGCGGCCTTCAGAGAGTGCAATCTGAGTTCACTGTACAAAAACATGGAATCAAAATATCTTTATGAAAACAAATACAATGGCACTTATTGGGCCTAAACCAGTCAGAACAAGATTAGTAGTGAATGATGAACGAGTGGGGCAACTGAAACATATTAATACCTTATGATGTTACAGCGTACAGATACAGTTACAAGATTGTACAAAAAATTAAAGAGTTGTTTAGGTCGACAGAATCATAAACAGATGTCTAAAGCAAGACGCGTAGAGTAGCTCGGATAAAGTTGAAAAAAATAACCGCTGTCCCAATAATAATGCACGAAAACGAAACGTAAGTGATTACGAACGTTAGGATAAACACGAGATTATGATACAAGCGCAAGACGAAAAAATTCGAAGAAGTGAGAGGATATAATTACTAGAAATGAGAGAAACGAAACAGTCCGAGAAGAACCACGAATATTTTGTTTAAATGATAGTACTAGATACTACAGTGTGAATTAGAACGATGTGAATCTGGGTTGTCACTTCAAGCTGAAAGCTACAAAGGTCAAGGAAGTCGGAGAGCAAAGGGAGGCCACATAGAAGATGGGTGCGTAAAGAGACGTGAGATACCTATAATGTCAATGAGTGAATGGGAAGGAGATATTCAACACCTGTCGATGTTCTTTAATAAATTGCCTTTGAAGTCGATGTCCTCACATTCACTGCTTTTTAGCGTGCGAAGAATTCTATCTCTACAGCATGAGCGTCGTCATGCCGTCTGTCCAAACTACAGATTGTCCATATTAAAACAAACATAAATAACACATTTCCACACCACTATAGAATTTCTTTTTCCGATTAGCGCTTTCAAGTTCACGGCTCATTATCAGATCGAAAATATACAGTAATGGAACGAGATAATCGATACCTTTACACCTCTATTTGCCCTACAGCGCGTACGAATTTTTGTAAACAAGCCTTGAGGTAAACGCCCTTACTTTCTGGCTATTAACTTACTGGCGGGTTCAGGCACCCATGTCGGTATTTTTACATTTATTTCTAGTAAATTCTGTGTGTGTGTGTGTGTGCGCGCGCGCGCGCGCGCATCCCTTTCTATACCTAAAGCTTTAAAACCTCTCTCATTTATTACTTTTAACTATATTATAACTTCCGTTTCGGCATAGATTGGTATGCAGTATATTATAAAAACCATTCCCTCTTTCTTTCAATAATTTTAATGTAAACAACAACGTAGGTAAACATTCTTTTCATCCAGTCCTATCACCGCCTATGGGCGCGGTCACTCACCCTTTTCAGATACTTACTCCTATTACAAAACATTCCATGTGTGCTATTTACTTTCTATAGGTAGCCTATAGAAAGTTTCTATACTCCGTAGGGCAAGTTGAGGTATAAAGGCATTGTCTCGTTCTATTATCGTATATTTCCGATCTGATGATGAGCTGTGAAGCTTGAAAGCTTAGATTAAATTTCTAAGTGGTGTGCAACACTGTTATTTCTGTTTGTAATTATAACCACTAACACAACTTTATTAATTACGTATTGAAACAGTGTTAGAACAGGTAAAATCTTTTAAAGTTTCATACTGCAAACAAATCTACAATTTTATAATTTCGTATGAATGATTGAACAATATACGTTTTTTATATATTTTTATATGTTGAATTTTTTAAGAAGGTACTATAATTTTCAGTTAACAATCGGTCATGATTTATGTTTTTGTGCAAAGCCTGATCAGAGCTTTTAATTATCAAATTTTAATCTATGACGTAGAAATCAATCTGAACCAATCAGGACCCTCGTTTTATCAGTCAGATCACGAATTTGTGCATTATTGTTTCAAAGCGTCGACCAGAGCGGACGTACCCTTTGTACGAGAGTCCCGTACGAGGTATAACGGGCTTCAGTGACTCAAGTCATTTTTATAATTTCCAAGTACCAGACATGGTATTTTTAGGACATTATTGACATGATAATAATAATATATAAAATAATACAGGTCAGTGTCTTATAGTGTTGTCCGAGTGAGTGGAAGATGTCCGCTCAGGTAAGTTATTTCTCTCTCTCTCTCTCTCTCTCTCTCTCTCTCTCTCTCTCTCTCTCTCTCTCTCTCTCAACATAATAATATTTCAATAAAAAACAGGTGACAGTGACTCATTTAAAACACTAATGTGTAAAATAATGTGCCCAGGGTTTACGAGTACATTATGTACATTATAGTGAGCGTAACTTTTTGTCTCCTTGCAAATTAAAGTCAAGATATATTATAGGTTCCACTTACTACTTAAAAAAGCGTTATGAATTTAAACATCCGTGTATGTAGGCATATACAAAAAAGTTCAGTTTTGTAGCGTTATATTACGTAATCACAGTACGTCGTTACGAGGCAAGGCAACGGCCAGATGATGCCAACCGACAGACGTGTACAATGTATTAATTATTTGCAGTATCGAACGAGACGACCGCTACCGACTACTCGTTATACACCAAAGACCGTAAAAGAGTTACACTGTTCTCAGCTACTTAACGATTGGCAAACGACATACGTGGACGCTCGTACGCTTATCAAAGCACGTACACATTGCTTGTGTGTGTGTGTGTGTGTGTGTGTGTGTGTGTGTGTGTGTGTGTGTGTTGGCGGTGGCGTGCCTACATTTGAATGATTAATGGAAGGTTTACGTGACCACGCTGCCTGTGTAAATCAAAGTCGTCCATTTTTGTCGTCATTGTAGCGAAGTATGAATACCAATGTAAATAAATAGTTCACTACAACGGCCTGTGTGTGTGTAATTGGACAATGTAGAAACATCGCATGATCGCGCCCACGCACACACACACACACACGCACACACACAGAAATCCAGGTACTCATTTGTACAGAGTACGTTTTCGTGTAGAATTATTAAGTTATATTGATCAGTGGACGTGGCATGTGAACAAGGCCATACCAGCGGGGTTTGTTCTATACGATACTACATTTATGTTGTCAATCCGGAAAACATACCCTGAAATCCTGCCTCTCATGGTAACACATGGATTTTTTGTAAAGGTATTTATAAAACAAATCGGATTGGATTAGTCACGTTGAGAAAGGAGTGTTTAGGTTGCAGGGGAGATAAGAAGAGGATGAAGACGGTAGGGTACGGAGACGGGTTTGATGATGGGGCGAATTACGAAAAACTTTAAGACGCAGCGCAAGAACGGAAGGAACAGGTTAGTTCCACTCTGTCTTCACATGGAAGATGTGGGGTTGTGCCGCCCGCCCCGCGGGTACTATACAATTCGCTGGATTACTTGATGAGGCTTGCTACCAGCCGTGGCGTCTTGAGATGGTATTACCATTGAAAGTGATTACTCTTGGCGATACTTTAAAACATGTACTTGCTGTTGGATAACAATTAAATTCATTGTACGTAATTTATAAAATTAAGGAATCGCTGTAAGGGAATTTAGTTATATCCGTACTACAGTAGACAAAGTCAACAAAGACACGCGCTCTTAAACGACTCCGATTATTTTTTCTTACACTATTCGTATAGCTGAGAACTTAAAAATGTTTCGTCCTTCTCAGCGAGTACTGATATAACGTGTTACAGCGTTTTTCGTAAAACAAACGTTGTTTAAATTTTATAAACTCTTAAGGAATCCTACATTCATGTATTACAATCGATTCTTGGTTACAATGACCAGCCAGAACAAGAAAGTAGCTAAATAAAAGAAGTCAAATTAGGTGGTCGAAGAAAAATAATAAAAAATACAATAGTATAGGAGAAGAGCATAAAATATACCATTTGAACGACAAAATAAAATCCAGCATAGCAACGTACATTATTTTAGTTAATTTTTTCATATAAAATAAAATGCAACAAATATTCCCACTTGGAACAGTGTAAAATGAGAGACTACCGGTAAAAGAGAGAAATTATTATCAAGTGGAATGAAGAAGAAGCATGGGCAGACTGAGAAATACATGGGAAACGTAACAGAAAAGATTGCCTAAAACGAAAAGCGAAGAAGAAGAAGATGATGAGATTTTATGGACGCAATGCATATCTTTTGATTAAAATCGTTCTATTTTTATATTCGAGTAACGTAAAGGTTGAAAATAGAATCGTTATGTAACAAACTTCGTTGAAAAATATAAACCCGGGAGAGAGTTATAAAGTGTTGCAGGAAAGTGATACGGATGGAATACAAATAAGTAGAGTAGGTGGAAAAGGAAGAAAGGAATTTATCGATCGTAAAACACATCACGGAAGGGAATTCTTACGCAACCAAGGCGTCAGTACGTACACTTAAGTCCAAGTTTAATAACTTGCGTGCTAGCCGCATGTCTGCTCTTGCGTTTGTGCGTTTCATGACTAACGGAAATCCGTGTCTGGACGCGTGACGACGTGTTCCAACAAGCTGTGGGAATGTGAGCTGTGCCAGTCATCTGATCTACTAGCTTTTTTTTTCTTTCAAGTCTTCTGTCTGACGATCCCTGCATGGCTCCTTTGGAGCTGTGTAAAACATTTTTTGAAAAATGGGCCTTACATGGGTAACATTTATTAGCAAAGATCTTTCTTAAATCCCCCAAATATCCACTCTCATCTATAATTTTAATTTATGTGAAACGAAACAAAGATTGCCTTATCGGAACGGATCTCTAGTAAATGTCTTTAAAAAACTATAAGAACAAAAATGTTTACAGATTATGTGGAAAAGATATATACCTTATAAAGAAAGATTACCATACAGCAATGGATATAATGTAAATTTCTGAAAACATTAGAACATTTTTTACAGTTCACGTGGGAAAGTCTACGAATCGATTTATTCGAATTTTCAAAGTAGTGCATAAAACGATAAAAACCTGTTCCGAATGTTCAGTGTCATCTTGTTTAATCGTTAGGCCAGTGACCTGCAGCGACCTGGGAATTGGGAACTGTAACGGCCACTTAGGCCGTTACGCAAAATTTAATAACTAGACTACTTGGCCTAGAGGAAGCGAAAAGTGTGCTGGAGCCCAGAGTGACAGGATTTGCAATCAACACTCTTGTAACCAGTAACGATTTTTTATTAGTGCCATTTTCTTTAAGAACATCAATTTAAGTTATCACAAAATATTTAGTTACAAGTCTTTTAAACAGTAGGATTCTAGTATCATTTTCTTTAAGAACATCAATTTAATTATCACAAAATATTTTGTTACAATTTTATTTGAAACAGCTGGAGTTCTGGTACCATTTTCTTTAAGAACATTAATAAGATGTTTAACCTGAATACCAGGGGGCCAGTCTATTGAGTTGTTGTTGACTGAAGTTTAATAATTACAACGCTCCCGCCTGTACTTTTGTTGAAGAACTCAAATGGTACCATATTGACCAGTGTACCATGAGTGCTGCAGATGATCCTTAGAATGTGGTGAATTTCCAGCGAGTCTCATTCCGGGCAGATGTCCTTCGGTGTTCTGTAGCAGGAGTATTTCTGGGCCAGACGGCTTCGGGGAGCATCCTGGTGCACTGCTCTGCGGATAGTGACCGGTGTTGATGTTACTACTTCTGCTTTCCCTTTCTCCCGGCTGGTTCTGGGACCCTATAACATTTTTATTTGTAGATCAGCCGTCAGTCAATACACCCACCCATACACTCTCTCGGCTCGGAACACAGACACCACACTCACTGTCAGAATTTCTATCAACTTTCTATCTGCTCTTATTAATTTAGCCTGGTTTATTTTATCCAGTTATAGTCAATGCTTTTGATTAAATTTACAATTTGATTAAATTAAATATACAATTAAATACAATGTCACCACGTGTTTCCAGACCGGAAGTAACGTGTAAAGTCAATTTTACATTACAAAGGTATTACAATGAAATAGGCTTTACAGACGTCTGGGCCACACACACACATACACAAATATAACACGTAACCCACAATTAAATGAACATAGAATATTTTAATTGAGCCTCACCTGAAAACCCTTTACTGGCTTACGAAGTCATATTGAAAGATCTACGAAGTACTTAACCCTGGGCCATCAGACCATCGAATACTCTATTGGAAGGCTGGCGAAGAAATGAGAATGCTGCCTGTGTTCTTCGGTCCCACTCCTACATAAAATCGACCTGTTCCGATTTGCCGATCATAACCTTTTCGTAACCTGCTTACTAACAGCTGCGCCCAGCAACCAGCTGACACGGTTGACTGGCTTACTAGATCGCGTTGCCGTGGCTTGGCTTAGCAATCACATCTTAATAATCGAGTTAATGAGTACTTCACATTGTTCATAAGCATGTTGGAATAATATTCATTATTTACTTTGGCCTTTTTTTTTAAAAAAAAGTTAGGTCTTCAGGGGCTACAGATTATCCCTGTACTACTGGTCCAGAAAGATGCTCGTTAATCACTTATGTTCAGCCCTTTTTAAACTATTCAACCTACTTATAAAAATTTTCAAGATTGTAAATTTTTCTTTGTAACTTTTAGTAACACGTGAATAACTTACAGACGGTTTTACGCTCTCAGAAAGCAAAAAACTAACCACTGTACACCACTGTTCAAAAATACTATTCCCTAGACGACACGCCGTACATGCTAATTGAGACTACGTTTAAAAAAATGTATGTCAAACTGTTGAAATTTGACGCAGGGATGCCACCTTACAGTGTCTTGCGTTTTCTCGGAATAGACTTTTTTTGTCCCATTAATTACTGAGTGACACTCGTAGGCAACTTTCTTCAACTAACGTTTAACTTTAACGAAATAAATCTTGAAGTGTAACATTACCCTGGTGTAAGAAATAACTGAAATCAGGAATGCGATTAAATTACCTGAGTCACCTCACCATTCAAAGGCTAATGAGTTTAACAAATAGCAGACTGCTCGAGTCATCTTTAATAGCGAAAACTTTCAAGGTGTGTGTAACTCAGCCGCTGACTGCGATTTTGCGTGAATGTGTGTGACAAAACTTTGTGAGTTTGGGATTCGCGCGCGCGCGCACGCACACAGAAGTACGCAAATTACGTTCTCACTTAAGTCAACGTACACAGTTTTTTCTCTGTCGACAAAATTAAAGTCTCTTCGCTTCTTCAGCGTCACTTATAGAACTTAATTAAATCTATTCTGCCAACTTCTCGTATGCCGTGAAGTGTGGGAGGTGGTTAGTCTCAGTGTGTAACGTCTCAATTCTTCGAGTTTAATTTCTTCGTAGTATCTTCACCGATGTTTAATTCTCTGTGTGTGTGCGTGTATGCGCGCGCGCGAGTGTGTGTTTTACACAGTACGAGGGTTATATTCTTGACAGGGGTTATGGAAACCTTAATTCAACAGTAAACCGATTAAATGTTCTGTAAATATTCAACATTACGGTAAAACTAAAAAATTAAAAACTAACAACTAGCCTAAAAAAATTATAAACCTAAAACCAAAAATAAATCTAAAACTAAAAAAATTATTGCATTACTGTATATATTTTTTGTATTGTATAGACTATTATAGCTAATTATATTTTTCATCTAGACAGAAGACAAGGCCTTCTCAGACCGCTTTTGCTAAATGAGGAAGATATTGTTAAAAATAATCAGTATCTTTTCATATTATCTTATGCTTCCATATTCTAGAGATAGATTCTACAGAAGCAGTTAACAAAAATATATATGGTAAGTACTTACAGACATAGTCTTATTTTGTTAGGATAAACAGTAAAAGACTAGTACTATTGATCCGAGTATGCTCATTTTATTTAAAAAAATTGTACCTCAAACAATTTCAAGGGTCTATCCTAAATTTTACCTGTTACGCCTGCAGTATGTATTGTGGAACATACCTGCTAACTGAGCGTTTTGCCGGTTTATACAGCGGCAACACATTGGGTGGACCTATGTGTCCCCTCCCGTTTGTACAGTGACTACTACTACTACGAGGTCAATGACCACACGCAGTAAGACACTGCCGATGTCTGAGCCGGCAACACAAGACGGTACAAGTGCACAGCAGTTCGAAGGCAATGCTATGCTTTTCTTCAAGTTTGCCTACTAATATTGTTCTGATTTGAAATTATTCAATAACTAAACTATTTATTCTGTGATGTAATTAATAATATTTTCTTTCATTAAAAAATATTACTACAACAGCCAACAACAGCGGTTACATGGACGCCACGCTACTGGAGCATATTGCGAGAAGAACAAAATAAAGTAGCAGGAGTATTTCTGTTTAGTTACAGACCTACAGTACTTATAAACAATGCTATTCATTATATCAGGCCACAAAATTTTTACCGTATTTCACACAGTGTCAGTTGGGTCGCGTGTGAAAACACTGAAGCTCAATCACATTCCACAATAACATCATCCGCTGCCTGAAACAAGGCGTGGACACTCCTTGCCTTCCCTTTGTACAGTCCCTAGTATAGCACCTCTGGCTGTCCACCATGTTGCTTTGAACTTTGGCGTTGAACTTTCACGGCCTGTGCCTTCGTCAGAAAAATCTGCAGCCTCTTCTCAAAAAGATGAAACGTATCTACCGCCCCCTTTTCTGTTAAACGTCGCTTCCTTTCATCTCCATTTTTTCTATTTGCATCGGCCATCTAAGGACCACATGTCAATTTCAGATCTTTATTCCTTGTTTTTTTCTTTTTCTCTAATATTGTTTCATTTTTCACTATGTCTCTTCTTCAGTCCACTGTGAACCTGCGTTTTTCTCTCTCCTACCCTGGACTCCTTCCATTTTTAACACTTTTGCCCGAAAAACTTCTCTTTCAATTGCTTCTTCTGCGCTTATATTATTTTTTTTTCTAAATCCTTTTTGACTTCTTCAATCCAACTTGATGATGAATTCTTTCTCCACAGATATTTGAAGATCTGTTTTGTTAATCTATTGTCGTCCATTCTATATAAATGTCCAAAAATTACTAGTATTCTTTTTCTCACTGTTTCTGTTATATTTTCTCCCTGTTACTATTTTCATCCCCTTCTTCATTAATTTCTGTTTTGTCATTAAAAATTTGCGAGAGTACTATTAGATTACTAGTAATTCCGTACGAAAAATCAAGCATTTCTTCGTTGTTTCCTATTTCCATTTCCTATTGAGTAGACTAATAGAAGTACTGGAGAGTCGTGGCGCTGGCGGGCTCAGTGGTTCCGTTGGCGACTCATAATCACAACGGCTGCGCTGACGCCATGAATCGAGTGAAGTCGCTACTCGGTCTGCCCGCCCACCTTTGTGGCTAAGAACAAACAATACACTGATATCATCTAGTATGCTTGGATAAGATAAGTATTAAAGACACACACACACACACACACGCACGCACGCACACACACACACACAACTCCGCTGATTTCACACTCACGGTGGTGGAACGTGAGTTTTACCATGGACAGGGGACACAACAGGGGACGTACCTCGTAATTACGAATCTGCGACGTTACAGTGAGGGCACTGCAACTTTACACCGGGGCACTGGTTCCCACAGGAACACCAGTAATAGCGGAACAACATTAATCGGTACAACATATTCGAGGACTCATTGTGTATTCAAAAGAGCGATATTGTAATATTTATTCAAAGAGCTTTGTTCTATACAAGTATTTTTAATAAGGACTTTTCTGATATTAAAACTCGTGTACCTCACAGACAGCTACTTGAGTTTCGACCATTTCCATATTCGAGATGTCGTTCTCGTACCGCTGCAATCATTAATCACAGAAAACCGTGTCAAAAAAAACTTATTAAATTTATTTAAATATGCTCGTTAACAAAAACTGCATTTTTCTGAAAGGTTTAATATTTACACAATTCGTGTACGAACCGTTTTTCATGTGTTCCAGTGCGATTGCTGTGGGTTCCTCATGTTAAGACAACATAACATAACATCCTACCATTCAAACAATAATTTATACGAATGATGTATTTACTATTGATAAAACTACAACAGCAATAACAACAACGTCAACAACAAAAACAACAACAAAATAATAATGATAATAATAATAATAGTAGTAGTAAGAACAACAATAATGATAATATCGAATACATTCAAAACAGTAGTAAAATAGTTGGAAAACGATGGAAATAGCTAGTTCGGCAGCACGTTTTTAAATTGTAGCGGTAAAAAATCTCCTACCAACAAATGAAGACAATACCACCCTGTAATTGTTCTTGCAATAACATTAAAAGCACGGCAAGCGAAAACGCACTTGTTAGGGAGCGATAAACAAAAGAAAAGTATGGGAGTGGGTGGATGGGGGAGTAACAGTGATGGGAGGGTTGGGAGAGTGCGGCCGAGATTGCCGTAGAGAAATAGCCGCCCCGGTTTCTTGCATCCAGTCGGGCGGACAGGATTAATCTCACGCCCTCAGCCGCTACGGGAGACATAAATTTTGCACCCGTGTGTTACGAGGGAGCGGTTATGTTCCACTTAGATCTTCCTTTTTTTTAAGAAATAGAGAAAAACGGCTAACGTATATAAGAGCGAAAAACTTTACTGCCTTCTCCATGATAAATATTACCGTTTGTGTTACATAAAATAAATAAACCAGTGTACACACGCACATAACCGCACACGCGCCCGGCAGTTTAAAAAGTACAGAAATATTTTACAAGCATAGAAGTTCAAAGTAGGCGTATGTATTCCATATCTCAACGTAAAGTATAAATAGGCTTTTTTTCAATTTATTCCAAGAGTATAAACATGGTATAAATATGTATATAGGACTATAGGACTATATATATTAAGATTTTTCTCGAAATAGGTGTTACTTGTTGAAGTAGGATGGAAGCTATTGGCACTTACGTAATCTGATATTTAAAATTGTAAGGAGAACACAGGACTGAAACAATAGGTATAGACATTTGTCTTCATTTGAGTTACCTGAACTTCTCTACAGATCTCTCACTATTTCATGACCCTACAAAAGTAGCCTACTATATATAAAAAGTAAAAGTTTGAATCCAATACCATTTGTTTGATAAATAAAATAATCACCGGTTACAAATTTTACTCGTATTTCACCGCATGCGTCTAACTGTTTTTATAATATTACGATAATACCGGATGTAAGAAACTAAAAGCTGGATTTTATTACCAGTCATTTAACAAATTCAACAATCACCAAGTATATATTTTTTGAATTCTGTACACATTCTTTACTGCATCAAAGAAGGTACCCACGCGGAATGGTCAAAAACTGGTATGACGTAAGCAAACTACCCTCTCCCACCACAATATGCAAACAGTAATTTGGGTAACATTGTCGCATACTGGTTCTGTCATATGAGGCTGGTTCTCATAAAAAAAAAAACATTCCCGAGTAAGTACAACATACTCAAGCTTAGGCTGGACCTTTTATCATGTAGTTGCTCATTGGGTTCTTCAGAAAAGAATAAGTCCACTTTCTACGACTTATGACTAATGTTCAAAGTTCACTCTTTCATCAACTCGAAGAGTGGTGTCTACTTCTCTGCACACAGTCACTGTTGAAACAAGGTGTCCACCGCATAAATTCT